>JAUCMO010000047.1:0-1236781 GCA_032399605.1 Melipona beecheii | reverse complement strand
TACTTTAATCATTGAGATCAATAAAATAAATTATGCAAAATCATACTCCATATTATACTAATTAAAAAGGTATTTGACTTAACACAGGTTGAACTACTTAAAAAAGGATAAAAAAAGTCATATGGTAAAGTTATATCCAAGTTAGGTCCTCCTGCAAAATAATACTTGGACGGCTTTGATATATCATGAAATGTAACGTAACTGATAACATCTACTTTAAGTATATCTGAACAGTTTTCATATAAACATTTTGACCAAGATATATTGGATTCTGCAGAAAATGTAATACCAATTCCTACTAGAATATGATTATTTAATGTTTCGGGTTTTGTTAAAGCAGAGTATAAAATATTTAAATGTATAGATGTTATTAGTCCTGAACAATATAAACGACCATTAATAAACTGTCCTACTATAACATTTTGTGGTATTCTATCCAATAAAATTTGTGCCCAATCAGTACTATCATTACTGGAAAAATTACCTAACTTAGCAACATAAATATTGTATTGGTCTGTCTGTGTAATGTTAAATAAAGTATCTTGCATTAAAAAATGCATAGTTAGATTTTGTAATTCTATACAAGATACTGTGCTGAAATTATTAGTATGTAAAAATACAGAACACTTTAACTTAATATCTTCCCCAAAAGCAAGAGTATATCTATCGATCTTATTGCATTCACCAGATTTTGTAGCTATAGGTAATGTCAAAAAACTACTAGTTCTATTAAAATTGATATATCTAGTCTCTATATTATTACTTTTATTTACTTTTAAAGTGCCAATAATTAATGGTTTTCCAATAATATAGCCAGGATTACCACTTAAAGAGAAACTCTTTTCTTTATCCAATTCTACCCACTCATAAATTACTTCAAATTGTTGGTAAAAATGTTGAGAAACATTACCTATGTTAAAGTACACATCAACATGATTAATTCCCATAGAACCATTGTGAATAATTAAATATTTTACATCTGTTACAATGTTGTAACACTTTCCATTAGAACATGATCCCAATGAAATATTATTGCTACAAGTTTTCCAATAATATTTACAATAATAACTAGTTAAAGTTAAACATACATTTTTGGGACAAACCTGCAAATTATGAATTTTAGTTATTATTTTTTAAAAATTTGATATACAACTTTTTAAGAAATGTTATTGTTTTTTATATACCTGATCTGATACTAAAATATAAGTTTCATTTAATAAATGAGGAGATGGTATAACTGTAAAATTATTAAATGCCGCAGGAAATAGGAACTTATTTGTATTAATTAATTCAGTTTGCAAACATTGATCTTTCCAATTACGAAGATATTTTAAAGTTTTCTTAAAAGAACACAATGCAGTAAATCCAGATTGTAGTATTTCTAAATTTAGAAAATTATTATTAATTAAAAACCATCTTCATATCAGTAAAAATAATATTGTATGTAATATATACCAAAAGGTTGAATATAATTGTTATATATTATCCACATAACATCACCATCTTGATAAGGACTAGAAGTATTATATTCAGGTATATATATTTGATCTGTCCATTTCCATGTTGGTCTATTTGAATTTATTACTTCTCTTAAATCTTCTGCAGTTTTTATATCCTGTATGAAATAAAATAAAATAAAAAGTTTCACAGTAAAATTTAGTTTGACATAATACATTTTAATCTTACCACTTCATAGTTTATATCATAAGTAGGTGGAAGATTATCATATAAAATACAAAAAAGATTGTTTGCCAATTTTTCAAGTATAAATGGAGTATTATTTCGTTGTATAAAATTTCTATTATAACAATAACGTTTATCAAATAATTCTGGTTGATGACTTTCACAATATGAAAACACAGTTAAATGAAAACTGTTACAATTTTTATCACAACAGCAATTAATGTCACAAGATGATACCTATTATATAAATAAATAATTAATTAATTTAAAAAATTATGCATTTAATATTAAATATTAAATATTAGATATTAAGAAATAAAAATTTACTGTTAAATCACATTCACATATATCAGAATCTATTTTATATACACTTTGGTTTCTTGCTTCATTACTAAACCTAATTTTATGAGACACTTGTGTAGTTGGTACTAATTGAAATTTTGGAGTTTGTGTTGGATATGTAGAACTACTAATAATACTAGTAGTTGTGTTATAAATATTTTCCACAGTAGTGCTTGAAGTTTCTTCTAAAATATATACACATTCTGTTTCATTTACACATGTAAATGTTTCTTCAACTTTCTTTGCATATACTGATTCATTTGATATGAGACATAAAAATATTAATATAAATTTTATTGAAAACATAGTGACTTTCTATATATTTCTTGCGTCAAGATATGTTAAATAATTGACGAGTATTCCTACTCCATGTTTTTTTAATCCAATAATTTACATAATATGTATTCACATATGACATCCATATTTTTCAAAATTTCGAGTGAGTGTATGCAATTCAATTTTAACTGTACCCATACTTTCTGTAAGTAACTCAAATCTATCCAAGGAATTAACTAAAACACTTGGTGATTTCAATTGTAAAGTTATTCCTAAAAACTTATCTCTTAATCTATCTTTCCAATTACCTATATGTCAAAGAAAAAATGTATGTAAAACATGTGCGTAAAATTGCAATTGCAAAAAATTCTCTTATAAAATATTTAATTTACCAATTGGTTTCCATGTATGACACTTTATAAAATGTAATCCAGGAGACAAAGGGATATTACAGACACCATAAGATCCAAATAATATTCTTCCATGTGCATCCCTATGAAATATTTGCAACAAAAGCTTTGGTGAATTTTGAAGAGTTTGTGTTGTATAATATAAATCTATGGGATGATCCCAAACTGGTTCATTAGTATATAAATCGCAACTTTCTTGAGTTTGTCCTTCTTCGCAACCATCTAAAATTTTCCACCCACTACCTATAAAGAAAATAGAATTTTATGTAGTAAATAATAATAAACATTTTATACAATAAAAATTTTATTACCAGCATGAAAACTCCACTTGCATAAAAGTCGTGGTTGTTTAAAATCTTTTGCCGACGAAATTCGACCAATTATATGCAATTCAGCCATTCCTCATTTTATTAAATATTATAATTAAATAAAGTCACGAATGAATTGAAAATATCATGCTCACACAATGTTTATAAACACATTTTGTAACAAAAATTTTGCTATTAATTATCATAAAGTTATTATTGTATTATCAAACGATATACGTAATTGTTTTATTTCTAATGTACAAAACATAAAGAAACTGAAAAAATATACGTACTTTTATAACTTAATCAAATAATTAAAAATAAATCAATATTCATTTAATCTTTGAATTACAAATGTGTTATGACACGTTTGTGTATACGTGATGCATCATGTACGCCCTCTTGTTAAGTTTATGTTGCGTATTATAAAATTTTCAATTTTATCTGTTTCAATATTATACATACTTATAACATTCTTTATTATAGCATTGAATGCACCATATCTGATATTTAAATATCTTGTTGAACGATATAGATTCTATTAATTTTTATTACATATATTTGTTATTACAAATAATCTGTGAAATTGAAAGTATTGTATCGTACCGTTTCCTCTCATGTTTCTTTCAAATTTCTACATTTATAATACTTATGATTATTTTTAAATTTGCAAAAAAGAAACTAAGAAAATTAACAAAATGCTTGTTAAATAGTTGTTAAATTGTTTTTGAGAACAATCTAATAGTTTTTGTCAAACTATCGATTTGGCAAATCGAATCGAATCGAGTGTTATGTATGTTATACAGGTTATATTTTCTAAGTAACATTCCATGACAGCTTGGTTCTCGTTTGACATTAATAAGAATTTATTTTTTTTAAACTTCTCTGCTTCTTATCTTTCATAGTCTAAATGGAAACTAAACCAAAAAGTGAACATCCGTTAGAATTAAAAGGTAATAAGAATAATTTTATTATTACTTTAAATTAAAAGAAGATAGAACATATTTATAATCTTTTATTTTGTACTCTTTTTAGTAATGAGATTAACGAGGCCTATGCTTGCAAGTCCTATAGTTGTTACTTGTGATTCAACAGATCTTCCTGGTAATACTTTAAATAATGAGCTTAAGAATGATTGTACTGCTTTACAAGGAATGGAAACTCTTGCAGTAGGACAGTTTATGGTATTACCACAAAGTTTTGGGTACACATATGAATATATATTAAAATTTAAATTTATATTTAATTCATAATTTATAATCAACTATTTATATCTTATATATAAATTGTACAGTATAACAATTACATGTACATATTTATTTTACAGAAAATAACTTAATATTAAAATTATATTTCCAGAAATATTTATTTGGGAGAAATATTTTCAAGTTATCTTTGTGTACATAATGGTAGTAATCAGTTAGTAAAGAATGTTACTGTTAAAGTAAGTTAATTGTAGAAATACGTTAATTAAATTCCATAAACATGTATATAACATTCTGTATAAAACTTATAAACAATAGTATATTTCATGTTATAGGCAGACTTACAAACAAGTACTCAGATGCTATCACTTTGTGGTAGTAATAGAGAAATGAAAGATTTAGCACCAGATAATACAGTTGATGATGTCATACATCATGAAGTGAAAGAAATAGGCACTCATATGTAAGAAGACATAGCCACTAAAATTGTAATAAGTATTTAGAAAATAATTAATTAATGTATATTTTCCAGATTAGTATGTGAAGTAACTTATACTCTGGCAAATTTAGGTAGTACTCCACAATCGTTTAGAAAATATTTTAAATTTCAAGTAATAAAACCATTAGATGTTAAAACAAAATTTTACAATGCAGAGGTAAGCCTATGATATATTTTTTATAATAGCAATATTTAATTAATTAAAACAATTTCTATAATTTTCTTGAAGTCAGATGAAGTTTATCTGGAAGCACAAATACAGAATCTTACAGCTGGACCAATTTGTTTAGAAAAGGTTTCACTTGAATCATCTCACTTATTTAGTGGTGAGTTTACTTGAAATATTTATCTTATATTGTTATAAATTTGAATTCGTACAATTATCATTTTTATACTTTTAGTATCAACATTAAATACAAATGAAAAAGGTAAATCTATTTATGGATCAGTTAATATATTGGACACTGATTGCAGTAGACAATATTTATATTGTTTAAAACCACAGTTAAGTTTATTGAAAGATCCAAAAATGATGCATAATGCAACAAACATTGGAAAGTTAGATATTGTTTGGAGAAGTAATTTGGGAGAAAGGGGAAGATTACAAACAAGTCAATTACAAAGAATGGTTTGTAATTTATTTCGTTCGTAATTTGTATTATATTTGTAATTGTTTACTTAATTTTAGGCACCAGAATATGGCGATATACGAGTTACTATGAAAAATATTCCTCTTACAGTTTATCTTGAACAATCGATGAATTTTAATTGTCATATAATAAATACATCGTAAGTATTTATATTACCTATACATATAAGAAAAATAGTTTTAATTTGTAATCAATATTCGAATTGAAATTTTTATTCCGTTAGAGAAAGGAGCATGGATTTAATGTTAAGTCTGGAATCAAGTAATTCTATAGCATGGTGTGGAATATCTAATACAATGATAGGAACATTAAAACCTGGTGTTTCAAAAGATATTCCTTTATGTTTAATTGCGTTATGTAGTGGTATTGTGGTGAGTATTTTTATATAAATATTCTAAGTATTTAGTATTGTTGCTATATATATTCAATATTACTATATGTATTTTAGACAATTTCGGGATTAAAATTAACAGATACATTTTTGAAAAGAGTATATGATTATGATGACTTAGCACAAATATTTGTTAGCCAAATGGACTAGTCAAAATGATAATAAATTAGTGAAACTATATTCATTAACGTAATATATTTTATTAAATAGATACATTAGACTATTATTAATATATCAAGGAATCTGAATATAGAAAAGAGAAGAACTTAATTAAATAATTTTTTTTATAAAATAAATTCTTTAAAAATATGCATCTATTGTTGATGTTTTTTCAGTTTCACTCATTGCTCCTACAGCACAAGCAAGTAAAGTTTGAACATCTTGAGGTTCGTTTCCACCAAAAATATAACCATTAGCTTTATCCACTGCATTTTTGACTTGCAATAACAATGCTTGATTCGAAATATCTAATGGTATAAAACTAACAAGACTATAATCTTGTATCATTGACACAAAACTTGCATTTAGTTTTTTGTACCTATAAATATAAAATATTCAAAATTTTATATTTTGAATTACAGATTTATTCCTTAATAAGATAGTTATTAAAGAATAACAAAACTTAGTAAAACATTTTACTTTGATGTAAATGGATCTTCGTCCAATTTATCTAGTAAATAGTTCAAATCCAACACTTCTGTATAAAAATCTATATTAAAATCTAGGCAGTGACTAAATTTTTTCATTTCATCAAATTTAGTCATCACATTAATGTGAGGTAAACCCAATTTTAACATAGTTGTTGTGCAAAGAATTAGAGAAGATAAGTATTTGCCTATAATTGAAAAAAGTTACATAATAATATTTCTTAATACACAAGTTTCTTCATAGGATTGTAATATATTATATATAGAGATTACCAGCATCACTGCAATGATGGGAGTCAACAAGATGTACACTGCATAATCTTACTAAATTTTGTCCCAATTTTTCAGCAATTACACTAACTGAATTATGATGTGTATATAGCTCAACCTGTTAATAAATAATAAAAATGAAATAATATAAAAATATAAGATGTCTCATAGTGCAATATTTCTATAAATATATAAACACATACCTGCCCTGGACAATCAAATATAAGATAATGATCCTTCAAATTTAAAACTTTTGTAATTAACCATTTTACATTAGCTTCTAAAAACTCCATACAATACACTAATGCTCCATTTGGACCAAGTCCATAATGTGACATTACTTCGTCATGTTTAATTAATTCAGATATATCTACTGTTGGTATATATTTCATGTTTTCATTTGCAGGATCTGCAAATCATACATCACAAAACAATAGTACATTTATTTAGATACACAAATGTAAGTTTCAGTTGTAATTAATCATTAAAATATTAATTTTTACCAATATTAATAACAGCTACTTTTCTTCCAAGTTTTTCTAAAAATTTAGTCATAGCATGACAATATGTAGTTTTTCCACTTCCAGGTGGACCAATAACTAATTGACCAAATATTAAACTCATATTTGCTTTATTATTTTATAATATTATAACATCATGCTTTCATATCATTTATAGCTGCAATTATAGCTTTTAAAGTGTCAAGTTCATAATTTTTTAAAGATATTGAAATTAATAATGGTTTATCTACATTAATTTGTTCTGCTATGTATCGGGCAGCTGCCACAACTTCAACATCATCTTTCCCAAACAATACTCTAAAATCAATGTTATTATTTATGTCATAATTTAAAACTACAGATAGATATATTATTGATGGTAATATTACTTACTTAGCAGAATATGTATTATTATTGTATTGATTGAACAAAGATCCACGGCTTATGGCAATCAGTGATCCAAATTTTTTAAAATGTGTTATGATTAATAATATACGATTACTACAAACAAATATTAACACATAAATATTTTTAATTAGTTAGGAATTTAAAAAGTATTTTTAAGTAATTTGAATCTATGATTCTTATCTTGACTAAATATAAATTATGAAAATAGAAATTAATATATTCTTTATTTCATTACCTATATATCTTCAAAGCAATATCAGTATGATGACCACGAGTAATTACACAAGCATGATTTTTCATATTTGCTACGTTATCTGTAATTTAAATTACAAGTATTCAAATATTGATGAAATTTATAATATTAATAAAGAAATCATTTGATGAATACCTATATTATATTAGAAACATGTTAAATAATTTATGTTTAACTTAAAATAATCAGTTTTCAGAGTATTTTCAGAGTTCTAACTTATACAATTTAATATACACATTATACAATTTAATATACACATTATTTTTATAGCTGTGATTGTTTCTAGTACATTTTAAAATTTTAGTAAGTGTTGTCTGCACTGATAACATTATAGTATTTTCTTCAGACTGCACTACAATGTTATAATAATGTTATAACACTTACTTCAGACTGCACTACAATGTTATAATAATGTTATAACAGTTACTTCAGATTGCCTACAATGTTATAATAATGTTATAATATTTAATATGAAATATTAAGTTTAACATAGAAGCAAATAAAATTCACTAAATTGTAAAAGTGATTAATGAGAGAAATAAATATTTAATTTAAAAACTAGACGCACACCCACAAATGCGAAAGTAAACGACAACAAACCAATCAGTAAGCCAAACGAGGAAATGCATCAAATTCATGTGTATGAAGTTTAAGAGCTTTTCTTCTAACCGATTCTGGAACTACAATGATTCTTATTCAGTGGATAATCCATATTACAATTTCACGAAAGTGTCGCATTTTTTTATTAACATTGCATATTTACAAGTTTAATTAACGTTATAAGAAGTTATAAATGAACATTTTCCAAAATATTTTGTCATATTAGTTGATATACTATGAATTTTGAATTATTTTTTTTTTACTATTAGTAACTTAAGTAGTTAACCTAAGGATAGTATATATGTGTGAATAGTTTAAACAGACTGATTGATGTTAAGGACAATGTCATTATTTAATAAACCGAAAAGAAATATCCGCCGTCGACCGTTCAACGACGATGATGAGGATAATGAAAATAGAATGGAAGTAGAAGATACCCAGCCTGTAAAGTCAAAAGCAAAGAAGAAAGATAAGCCAAAGCAGACACTCCTTAGTTTTGGAGAGGAGTTGGAAGAAGGTAATTTTTCAGGATTATTTACGCACTTACACGTATTTATGCAGATGCATATTTATTATAAAATAAAAATATATTGTTTATAATGGTCTTAGTTAAATCGTGTACTACATAATAGTTACGAATTTCGTTAATTAACATTGAGATCACAATGAAATGGAAAAAATTAATCAACATTTAATCAACAGTTAAATTTTTAATACAAATTTTTTAAATAATGAATAATATTTTAGTTAATATAAATATTTTTATTCCTGAAATATATTTAGTATATTTATTATAATAAAAAACTTTTATTATAATAGTTATATTATTTATTTATTATTATTATTTATTCTAATAAAAATTTATTATTCCATAGCGGATGATGGAGAGGTCTTTAAAGTGAAGAAATCATCTAGGAGCAAAAAATTAATGAAACAACTAGATTACGAAAGGAAAAGAAAGAAAGGTGAAGAGAAAATGCAAGTGGACTCTGAACAACCAAACATGTCCGTTAAACTGGAAAAAGAATTAGAAATAAAGACAGATGATCTAGTAGTAAGCTATTTCTATGATGTTTATTATTATTAGAATTTCTCAGGGTTCAAACATTTTTAAATCGAAATTTATTTCATTATTATATTTTATATTTAACCATTGAAAGTATGACAAAGATTATCATCATGTGCAAATATATCTTTGATAGTATTTTTCTTTCATAAACTATGTAGTTTTAAAATGTAAAAGTGTTTTAATATATTTTATATGATTCTATTGATATAATGGATATATATAATGCAATGCAGATAAGTCCATACACTAAGTACATACATACAGGTAGTTACAAAATTTCCTTATAAAAAATTGTAATATTATATTTTACTAATTTTTTTACTTTCCTAAAACACAAAAATATTTACTAATATTTACTAATATTTCAATACAATCTAATATTAGCCATACTTCTATTAATTAATTAATTGATTTATTTTATTCAGTTAAACATTTTTATTACTAGGTTAAAATAAAAAATGCAGGACCTTTAATTCTAAATGGACGAGCTGCGTTAGCAGCTGGAAAGGATGATTATACATCTGATGAAGAAGAAGATGAACCACGCAGTCATAAATTTAGAAGAAATACAGATAAAGCTGATACAATGAAAATTCTTCTTGAAAGTATGTAATGTTTAATTGATATCTATAATAGTCACAGTAATAGTAATAGTATCTATAATAGTCAAGCTTGTTATTGTATTTTTTATATTTATTTTCTGAAATATTTCGAAAATATTGTAATGAATATTATTTTATATTTACAAGGTGGTTGCATACCAGATGCTGCAATGATACATGCAGCTAGGAAATGCAGACAAAAAGCAAGAGAATTAGGAACTGATTATATTCCTATAGAAGAACAAAGGTAATATTTTTTGTGACGTAATTAGTATAGTGAAAAATTTGCAAAATTTGCAAAATTTGATTAATGTTAAATTTTTAATTTATTTTACAAAATGTTTAATATGTTAATTTCCAGTGATGAGAAAGGCAAATCAAGACTTATTAGAGAAGAAGATCATGATAGAAGTGATGATGATGATTCACAAGACAGAATTGATATGACTGTTAATACTGAAGCACGTGATAAAGAAAAAAGGAGAGAAGCATTTCTCGCTTCACAAGTTCCATTAAAACGTTAGATTTTGATTTATTATTTATAGATGATTTATTATTTATTATTTAAATATTTAAATACATTGTGTTTATTTTTGTTTAGTTTCTGATGACGAAAGTGAACATGAAAACGAAGAAGAAGAATGGGAAGCTCAACAAATTAGGAAAGGTGTGACTGGTGCACAGGTAGTAACATTTTTCGTGAGAAAAATTTCTCTGATGTACATTATTAGATTTATAATAAATAATATATAAAAATATCTAGATTGCAGCAGCGCAACAGGATTCCATGATACAACAACAATATTCAATGGGTATGAATGTAAATTCAATGATGGGAAGTGGAATATCTCTGGAAATGATGATGATGCCAGCTCCACCACCGCCTCCCGCAATTCAGCCCCCAGATCCTACAAAAATGGTACCAATTACTCCTCAAGAAGTCGTGAATAAAATGCGCTCAAGGTAATGAAAACTGAATTAAAATTATCTAATACGAAATATAATATAATCTTAGAATTTTTTTAATTTTGGAAATGTAAAAAATATAACTTGTAGATTGGACAGTTTAAAAGAAGTACATCGACGTCATCAATTAGATCAGGATCGTTTAGAACAAGAGTTAGGACAAACTGTGAAAGAACTGGATGATGGTGAAATTCGTGCACCGCAGCTTGCGCAGCGCTTCAGATATTACCAAGAGTTGCGTGGGTATGTCACTGACTTGGTAGAGTGTCTTGATGAGAAGGTGGGTTTATACGCTGTCACGTTTTTTTATGTGCACTGGGGTTTTCCATGCAATTATTGGCTGTGTAAATGTTCAGCCATATTAGAAAATAATGCATTTTTCTTACTAAATATGTTAACGACAATATATGTACTACAGCTATCTTTTAAAATATTCTTTTAAATATTTTTTAAATATTTTTTAAATTTATTTTATATTAATAATACTTATACATTTATTATTTATTAGATAATATTATAATAATCATTGCTAAATTATCAAAAGCATTATCAAAAAATTCTAATATTATTTAAGTATTTAAATATTAGAAACTCTAACAGAATATGCTCTAAGATTTATTATTGAATTAGAACTTCCCTTTCTATTATTATATTTCTTTTATATTATTTTATTAGTATACTTTAGTTATTATGTTATTTTATGTTTTTTCATCGTATTTATATCATAAAATTCATTAAAAAAAAAGAAAAATGCATATTAAATTAAAGTTTAAAATTTTAGAAAAAAAATTAGAACATATATATATACATACATATATATATGTGTATATAATGTATATTTGCATTGCCGGGGGTCTGTATCTTCTCTGTATAAAAAAATTATCATGTAGTAAAAATTATTTTTAAGTATTTATAAAAATTGAAAAGATATATTAATATATGTGGTAAGTAAATCGTAATATTTATTTTCAACTTTTTAATCAAAAGATATCCAATGGCTGTGGAATTACAAATTAAGTTCCAGCAAGTGTTAAACAAAAATATTATTTTGTACAAAATATATATTATTTAGTATGTATAAAATATATATTATTTTATCCTTTATAAATTACTTAAACTAAATTTATTAAAATATTATTAAAATTTTATATGAACATTTTCTGAAACAAAAATAATTCCCAAAGTCATTGAGTTAATTCAATGTGTTAATGTTAATATGTAACTTTTTTGTTAGCTGCCGCTGGTTGTTGGATTGGAGCAGCGCTGGTTAGATCTTTATAGTGAACGTGCAACTGAACTAATGGAAAGAAGACGACAAGATACAAGGGATCAAGCAGAAGAAATTACGACAGCTGCGAGTCAGTTATTTTAGTATTAATTATACATGATTATTTATATTTGTAGAAAAAAATATAAAAATAGTTAAATGGAACTATATTATTATCAATATAATTTATGTACGAATCATTTTTTAATTACAGGAGGACAACCTATACGAAAAGGGCCAGAAGTTGAAGCTCGTATTCGTCGAGCTACGGAAAGAGAAGGAAGAAGAGCTCGTCGAAGAAGAGCTAGAGAATTAGCTCCCACATTACCGAAACATATTGACGGAATGTCTAGTGATGATGAAGTTACTGAGCAACAAAATCTCGCGTTTAAACAAACAAAAGGTTGTACTTTATCAAATTTATTTTAGGAAAAAGTAGAATTTACAGTGTCTATTGTTATCTAACAAATATAGGTTAATATGCTCATCATATGTTCTACTTTTATTTTTTATGAAATTTATTTTTTGTTTATTTTCAGATGAAATTGATAGTGAAAGTAAAGAAATATTTTCTGATGTCATGGATGAGTACTGTACAATAAGAGGAATACTTTCAAAACTAGAATCTTGGAGAGAAACTGATAGAGATGCTTATATGGAAGCTTATGTGTCTTTATGTATACCTAAAATCATTTCTCCAATTATTAGATTACAATTATTGACATGGAATCCTATTATGGTACTTTCATTACATTAAACTTGCATATATTTATTAGCTATAAATATAACACTGGCAGAATAAAATACGAACTGTAAATAAAATTTTTTTTATTTTTAGGAAAGTGCAGATATAGAGAGAACAAAATGGTATAATACTTTACTTCTATATGCATTAAATAATAAGGAAACAGAGGAGTCACTAAAAAAAGATCCAGATGTCAGATTAGTACCGTTCACAGTAGAAAAAATTGTTATACCGAAACTAACATGTAAGATTATTTTATTTACTATAATTAAAATGCTAATTAAAAACTTTGTAGTAATTTACAAAATTATTTTTATTTATAGCTATAGTTGAGAGAATTTGGGATCCAATGTCCACATCACAAACATTACGACTTGTAGGCACAGTAAATCGTCTTATTAGGGAATATCCAAATTTAAATGATACAAGTAAACCATTAGAAACATTATTTAATGCCATACTGGAAAAAATTAAATCAGCAGTTGAAAATGACGTTTTTATACCAATTTTTCCAAAACAGTTAGTATATAATGTTTATTTTCATTTAAAGTAATAATAATATTTAAGTATTAATAATATTTTTATAATGTTAATAATTTTTTATTTTAATTTTAGAGTCTTAGATACCAAACATCAATTTTTTCAAAGACAGTTTTCTATGGCTGTGAAACTTTTAAGGAATTTATTAAGCTGGCAGGGTCTTCTTGGAGACACACAATTAAAAAATTTAGCTCTTGGTTCATTATTAAATCGATATCTTTTAGCGGGCTTAAGAGTATCCGTTCCAACTGATGCTTTATTTAAAGCAAATATGGTATGTTCATTTATATTTATTTCAATAACTTTTTTAAACTTTTAAGTAAACATTTCTTAGGAAATACTACAAATATTTTTATATAATAGGTAATGAGTACACTTCCTCGTGCTTGGTTACAAGGTGAGACAATAGAGCATCTCAAAATGTTTGCTACACTTATTCAACAACTTAGTGAACAATTAGATCAAGCAAATCCAGCACATAAGTAAGTAAATTCTTCATTAAATAAGTAAATCTTTTTATTTTCAAAGTTTTAATAGTTCTAATAAATAAATAAATAATCTTAGATAGACATTTGCTATTTCAAATTTTGCATATTGATAATGATAGTTATTTTTATATATAAAATATATCAATTTTATCAGTAAAGTACAAATTTAAATTTTCGTATATTTTAAATTAATTATTCACTTTTACAGCGAAGCCTGGGAATATTCGAAGTCCATCTTAAAAATAATTAAACCTTTGTAATGTATTAATTATAATGCATTTCTTAATCGTGTTTTATGGTATTTTTATTTTACAATATTCATTAATAATGCCTACCTATAATTTTATACACATGCAGTAACTAGCATAATAATGAAAAATTCTCGATAATTTATTAAACTGATATAACTTCGTAAGGAAAAATCATAATTAATTTGATAAAATCGTAAGGAAAAATCGTAATTAATTTGATATTATTTTAAAACGTGAAGGTTATACTTTAACAGTCGTACGTACGTTCGTTCTTTTCGAAGACGATTTTACATCAGCAGCTACATGTAACAAGTGGCAAAGTGAAAATACTTTTTCTCAAAAATTTAGTTACATGGAAAAACATTAAAAATTTTTTTTCATGACTAAATCTTAAAAATTGAAATTTTCTCTTTACAACGAACCCTTAAAACTTCCTATACGATTTTTTCCCACAATTTTATTCTACTTTGAGTATCAGGGTTAAACGACAAAAATTCAAGAAATCTTAACATTTCGTCATCTATCTGCAATGATCGATTGTCAAATTAGAGAGACCAAATAGATCATTATATGATCTTTTCTTGCGAAGTTACATCAGTTTAAATTATTGACATTATCATTGGTACAATTATGCTAGTCACTCTACTAAAAAGATCTTGTACATGAAGAATTGCAGTACAATTAGTATATAATATATAAAATGTAATTTTGTATAGAAATAAACTAAATAAGATTCTAATTATATAATATACTTTCCAATAATGATTGTAAATAATAAAAATAGAAGTATATCAAAATAAATATGTAAATATTAAATTGTATTTAGTTTTCCTCTTACAATTAAAAAAAATATTTTTATTATAAGTATCATTTTATTTATTAAATCGTTTAATATAATAAGCTACTAAACTATTTTTGTTTTTAACAAAATTTTAATGTAATTCATTTTGTAGGAAAGATAAATTTTACTTTATTCATTAGATAAAATTTAAATATTTAAAACTAATACATTTATTCATGTAATTATTGTATGCATGTTGTATTGCATTTTTGAAACTATTTTTTGCAATAAGTAAGATTATACAATTTATTGAGAAAATGTATGTAATAAATTATATCTTACATTTTATATTTTAAATTATTATATCTTATTATTATTAGAAACATTATTATATTTTAAATTATTAGAAAAGAAATGTTTCTTTGAAATTAACATTTATTTGATTAAAGAAAATTATGATGTATGATTTGAATATCATATAAAATATACAGAGAAAAACGTAATAGGCTGATTTATATGATTGAAGATAATTTAGACAGGAGATAAGTTTTATTCACACAGATAGTGAAAACGTGTTCATGGGTCACAGAGATAGGGACAGCAAGGGTCATCTCTTGACTTCTATGAACTCAGTTCACTTTTGTTAAGCCACTATTGTACACCATGAAATTCGCAGGTACAGAATAAATATTTTTATTTTTTATAACTATATATAATACTAATTAAATTGTGAGCAATGTTACAAAATATTTATTATAAATAAATTATATTTATATAAGCATATACGTAATTCAATTTATATAATTTATATAACTATCATGAATGATATAATTTGTTCAATTTATTTAAATACTATGTCATTGAAATATAGTTTAATATAAAATTATGAAATTAAATTATACAAAACAAAGATGTTTCATGCATGTATTAATTTAAAATGTTTATTTACAGATGTTAATTATGTACAAATACTAACGCATAAATTAAAGGAAATTATATTTCTATTTTTTCTGCTTTGTAATAATCATGTTACAAATAGTATATTTCAATCAGGAAAAGAATATGTATATTCCTACAATGCACTTTCAAGTTCTGGTGTTTTATTACCATCTGGTGCATCATCTTCATGGGGTTTTAATGGACAACTTAAAATTCAAGCAGAACAAGATATTGCTACAATGCAGGTATATTTCACAACTGACAAATAACAAAAAAAAATAAATTTATATTTTTCTTGCTTTTAAAATGTTATCTTCAATAATATAAAAATGAAATTAACAATTTTATTGAAGTATATATATATATATATATATGTGTGTGTGTGTGTATATATATATATATTTAATATTTACAAATAGTTGGAATCATTAAAAATGACTATTTGGAATGGTAAAATTCAAGAACAAGGAAAAAATCAAGATATTCCTGAAGATGTGATTGATCTTCTAAAACCATTTCAAATTATATATAGAAATGGTCTTATTGAAAATTTTACTACAGAAGCAATATCACCGTGGTCTGTAAATATAAAAAGAAGTATAGCAGGAATTTTACAATTAGATCTGTCTAACTTAGAGAAGGAAACAGCATTTCACTCAACTGAAGTAAGTCATTACATTTAATAAGTATTTTTATATAATTTTTAAGGTGTATTGGTTTTGTTTCCATTTTAAATAATATTTTATTATGTAGAAAAATCATTATGGTCAATGCAATATTGAATATGTTGCTAATCCTGAACAAAAAAATGAGTGGTTAATCAGAAAATTTTTTGATCCACGAACTTGCATTGGACATTCTCATTACACCTGGTCAAATGTTCCCAATATGTTATGCCCTAATGGAGATCAAGTATGTTGTATATTTCTTTATTTATTTTGTTAAATATTTTATTATTTTTTACTACATACAATAAATTTCATATATACTTAGAATCCAATATTGAAGTCCAGTGAAAGATTATACAAAACTAAAATAAATGGATCTTTAAATGAAATTTTATTTGTTAATGCTTCTGGAGGCATATATGTTCAACCTTTCCAAAATTTTGGAGAAGCACATTTTCATTTCACAAGGTATGTTTAGCAAATAAAAATTATTTTATGAAACTATCTACTAAAACTATTCTTTTCTGTGCTTTTTATATTAATTTCTTGATATACAGACAAATTTTTAAATTAATTTCGGTGAAAGACACAGTAGATAAGATATCTATTAAAGATTTATATTTCAAAGTTCTACAACATGAACTCCCAGAAGGTGATTTTACTCAAGGCAGAGGTACTCCTGACAAGAGTACTGTTTTTACATCTGTAAGTTATTGATTTTAAAAAATTCATTATTTGTAGCTGATATGTAATGTTATTATATATTTTATAATATTATATATATATATATATATATATATATATATATATATATAATATTTATTATAGATAGGAACTTTATTGGATCGATTAAGTCTGAGACTTGAAAATCCTGGTTTGGATACAGAGACAAATAATTTACATAATACAACAATAACTGTATTACTTTACTATCTTGGAATGTTAGATGCTACTGACTTACGCAATGCATACACAAAAATCTCAGGAACAAGTTATAAAGAAGAAACAATACGGTGCTTAAAATTTTTGATAATTATTTATAGTTTTAATAATTTATAAAATGTATTATATAATTTTTTTTGTCGTTGTATTGTTATTTATAAAGCATATATTTTTTATGTTATTGTAGAAATATGTTTCTTGAAGCTCTTCCACAAGTTGGTACTAAAGAAGCTGCATTGTTTATATTAGAATTAATCCAAGATAAAAAAGTTTCGGATATATCCGCAATTCAGCTTCTCACTCAGTTGCCATTTCATATACGAAAACCTGACATTCAATTATTAATAAATTTACAAACGTTTCTAAATTTGCCAGAAAAAAATTTCTGTAGAAGTTCAAAACACCGCTATTCTTACATATGGCACCTTGATTTATAAGACTTGTTTATTATATTGTCCATATGAGATGTTAGATGATTATGTACGCTTATATCTTGATAAATTTACAGGTATATAATAAATATATGTATGTTACACGAATTTTATATATGTGCTTTTATTATTGTATTATTATAATAATATAATTCATAGAGAATAGGGAATATGAAAAAAAAATGATTTGGCTAGAAGGATTAGCAAATATACAGCTAGGAAGAGTTGTTGAATTTTTAGAACCTATTGCAAGTGGTAATAATGCAGAATCACGTCATTTTCGTGTACTTGCTGCATGGGCATCACTTTCAACTGCTCCTTTAAGGCCTGATGTTGTAAGTAGTTTCATAAATATAGATATAAATATAAATATCTTGTATAAATATAAAAAAATTATTAAATATTATTTTTATTTTATTTTGTATCACAGATATATCGTGTCTATTATCCAATTTTAATAAATAGGACTGAACATTTAGAAATGAGGGTAGCAGCATTGACACTACTTATTGTTTCTAGTCCTACACCAAGCAGATTAATATCATTATATTGGTACATGCAAAGTGAATCCAGTCAACATCTATATAATTATTTTTATACTGTTTTGAAATCTATAGAACGTACTACTCATCCTTGTTACATTCATATGTATGTAAAGCTATAATTTATATAATTTTTATAATAATGAAATATCATTTTTGTATGTAACTCTAATCTACAGAGGTACGATAGCTGCACAATTTACACGAGTACTTCGTCCAACTACAAATCCATATTTAATCACTGGTAACTATTTATTTGACTATCAGGATACATATAGAAAATTTGGTGCTATGATACATGGTATTGTTATTGCTAATCCTTTAACAAACATACCTGAAGTTTTATACGTAACTATAAATACTTATGGAAATGGAATCAATATGAATCATGTATCTGTAAGTATTTGATTTAGAATTATTTAATTATTATAAGGTGACATTTTTTAATATTTTAAACATTATGTATATGTAGTTATATATTAAAGCTGAAGGTCTTCTACATTCATTATCAACACATCTAGATGGTCCAACACAAGTAAAGGATATATTAAAACACTTTAAGTTAGATCAAAAGCAAAATGGACCTGTACATTTAGAAGTAATTGCACGTATTCAAGAAAAAACAGTTTTATGTCTTCATCTTAATGAAACAAACATTATTAAAGGATTTAAATGTGAGTTTATAAATAATCATTTCCAAAAATTTTGAATATATCTAAACATTGCTTTTATATCTAAATATAAATACAATTGATTGAATTGAATATATCTAAATATTGCTTTTATATCTATATTTTAATATTTTTTTTTAGATTTGTCTTCTTTACCTGATAATATATATCATATATATCAAAATATGGAGTTTCATGTTAATCAACAACGTATTAATGTTCCATTAACAATGGAATCAGTCCAAGTTACAGATCTAGGAGCAAATGTTAGACTTGCAGTTACTGCAACATCATTATTTTCTATGAGAGGAAATTTTACATATATTTCAGTTGGTCGTAATAATCACGTTATATTACGGTATAATAGAATAATTCATAACTTCGTTTTTTTATGGCAATGTTTTATATTATGCAATTGATATTTTTAGAACATCTATTCATAAGTCGGAAATAATAGAAAATTATAATCCTTTAATTGATACATGGCACAGTGCAGAAAGAGCACATTCTATTCATGGATATCTTCCTATTAATATTACAATTGGATTTAAAGATCGTCCATTCATTTCGTACAACACTCCTGGAGGTATTAATACAGTATATTAATATTACTTAAATCTAGGATTTATTAAGAATTATATTGTAACGCTGTGTATTGTAATTTTTTAGAACATCTTAAAATAGGCATTACAGCTCATGCCAGAACATCCACTAATATAAAAGGATTAAATATTAAAGCAAAATTACATCGAATTTGTCCTACTTGTTCTCAATTATATTTAGTTACAAAATCACCAACATATAAACCAAAAGTAGGTAATAACTAAAAATTCTATTTTCTATCCAAAAAAATATTTATTGAAATATTAATTATTTTTTTCTTATAGACTGTAGATCTATTTCAAATTGAATTATCAGAATTGGGTGGTCAAATATACGTAAAACTTTTTGACTGTGAAAATGTAATACCGCGAGAAAAATTAATTCGAGATGTGTTTTCTTCACATCGAGCTAACTATCCGTGAGTTAAATATCAATATACATGTACATTTTTTATTATAAAAATTATTAAATGATAGATATCATTTATTATATTTTTATTCTGAATTGTTTTAGTATTTGGCCATTTCTGGAGTTTGCTTTAACAGCTCTTCATTTCTTAGATTACTGCACATATGTGCCACCAAAAGGTAGCTGTGGTTTAGCTGCATATATTAGTACAATTGATGCCCAACGTACTCAAGTTAGTATTAAGATTTTTTATATTTTAATAGTGAATAAAGCAATAAATAATAAATTTTACACTGAATATATTAGGTAAAATTTGAATATATTAAAACTCCAAGTCATCATGTGCTGTCTTTAACACATCTCAATACAGAATCATCACAAATTCTTCAGCAGTGGAATATCGCTGCACTTTACGAGAATACCAGTTGGATGTCTGATATGATTAAAATTAAAGCAACTAAAATTATACCAGGTCGAAAGATTTTAAAGGTATCTTTATACATAGAATTATAATTAAAAGAAAAATAAAACAAAATAATATAAAATTTTCTACTATTTAGTTTTGTCTAGAAGCAGAAAAGGAAGTACCTTGGGAATGGAATTTTTTGAATACTGAGCCAAGTGATTCTGCTAGAATTGCATTAAATGTTGTTTGGGGATATTCTGATACAGCAAAAGGCAAATGTGGTGGATCTTCAATTACATTAGATTTACTTGGTGAAGTTAGTAAAGTTCAATTAAAAAATGCAAAAGAATCACAATGGCCTTATGAAGAATGTCGAAAACAATCTAAAGGAAAACGCTTTACTCCATTTTCTATTGCTTGTTATGAAGCTTCAAGAGAATTATCGACCTTGAGAAAATATCAAATTGTTGCACAACATGAAAATGTAAATTTAATATTATATTGCTAATAATCTAACTCAAGATGTTAATTTATATTAATCTTAATTATGTAATTGTAATTAGATGCCACAAAACTTGATAAATTTAGCATGGAAATTTCGAGCCTTCTATGATCTAATTGGTGGAAACAGTAGTTCAGATTCTAGTTCTAAGAAATTTATTGTGACCGCAACATTTCCAAAAGAATTAGATATTGGTGAATTATCACTTAATAATGACAAAATAGCGATTGAATATAATTATAATATCATAGATTACTTCTTAACTCGAACTAGAATTCACAAATACATGGATCTATCAATATTCAAGGCTTTTTTTGGTAAGTTATTTTTCTTCCGCGATCCATAATATTTTAGAGAAATAGTTTATTATTTGCACCTGCAGAATTCATTCTATTTGATTACAGTACCTTACCTGTCTTAATCACTTCCAAATTTAGGCACATGTGTTGTGACACCAGATAATATAAGATCAATTCACAATGTCACTTATCCTTTTCACAATAAACCTGAAGTTCTATTGCTTGGTCAGTGTTATAGTGAAAATCCAAAATATGCATTGACAGCACGAAATGATTTACATGGTGTTAGTATCAAGATATATGATGAAATAGATACAGTACAAATTGTTCCTAATCAAACTGGAGGAGCATTATACAATAATACAATACATATTCCATTGCCACAAAGTTTTATGTTTCATTCATTAGGTTCAAAGAGGTAATTATAATTATACTAAATAAATAGTTTTTTAAAATTTTATACTATATTACTAAATATATATTAAAAATAAAATATTATATTTCAGAGTAAGATTGGACAGTAATACTATTGATATTATAATTCCTAATCTTTATTTATACATGCATTGGACACAAGAACAAATCCTTCTATTCTTTCCAACATATCTATTAGAATTTAGCTGTGGTATATGTGCATTAGACACCCTTGATACTAATAATTTATATGAGAAACTGTAATTTTTATGAGAAACTATTTTATTTATAAAAATTGATTAATATAAAAAATTATTCAATATGATTTAATACTTACTTTATAATTCATGTTGATCCATCAATATTCAAGATAATATTTTAAAAATTATTTTAATAAATATATAAGATATATAAGGAATAAATATATAAAGCAAATCATAAAATTTATTACGGAAATTATACAAAATTGTTATTTACATTTAAATATATTTCTTTTATATATTAATCTACAATTATTTTTTTATTGTAATTTATTTTTCTAAGGTATAAAATTTAACATAATCTGTAAACTTAACTTATTAATTAATATAAATCATAGAGGAATGTTATAAACTTTATTACTATATATTCAAGTATTTGTGAGACATACATCTAAATGCTGATTCATTTGAGATTCTGTTACTAGTTGCATACAAACAGGACAAGGATATTTACTATTCTCTTCAACTGATACTTCAGGAATTGTATTTGACATTTCATTATTATCACAATGAGTCAAAAAAGATAAATCGTCATTAAAAACATTCCCAATACAATCTTCCAAATGATCATTTAACGATACTCCAGAAGGAATAAATTCGTTACAGACTAAACAATTATGTGAAACAGTATTCAATACATTATTTTTTTTAACTTCTGTACTTTGATTAATATTTTTCGAATTTTCAGTAACTGAAAGATTAAATGAATCATCACTAGAAGAGCTGTTAATAATAATTGTACTTTTGTTCATACTATTATCATTTGCATTATCCAATTTAATAATAGAATTATCATCTGTTTCTAGAAGGCATCTATCAATATGCTCATTCATATCTGTGAGATCAATACTTTTGTTACAAATAGGACAATTTGCTTTTCTATAATTTTCCATTTGATCAATTTTTGGCTGTTTAATCGAAATTGTATTTGATTCACTTTTTCTTTTTTGAGCAAATAAAGGATTATTTTGTTTTGTTTCTGATTTTGCAAAGTTATTATTATTAGAATTTTTTATGCTAATTTGTTCTTTACTTTTGTCTATTTTATCACTATTTGGTCTCAAACAAAAATCTATATGTTTATTTATCTCATTATTTGGCACAAAATTACTACATATTGGACATTCTACAAGTTTTATTTGCACTTCATTTAATGATTTATTATCTTTAGCAATCGATTTCCTCATTTCTGTAACATTAGTTAATGAATTTCTTTTTCTTGAAGATATAGTATTTTTATTTGAAGCTTGGCTGTGATTACTATTATATAATTTGTCCAATAAATTACTACGACCTATATTAGAACCACCAACAATTCCAGAAGATGAAAATTTAGGCATAGTAGAAATTTTAGTAGTACTACTAGGACTATTATATTTTTGTAAATTAATTGAATTGTTTGCTTTTCCTGTACCCCAACCATAAACATTGTTATTATTATTCCCAAGCTTTTTAAGTCCACTTAAAGAATTCTGATTATTTACAACTGATTTAGTACTTTTAGGAATAGACGTAATCTTTAATTCTGTGGTAGATAGACTACTTTTTGTAAGCCAATTCATCATACTATTTGGTTGATTATCATTTTTAGGAGATTTTACCTTTTCTTTAATCTTTGAAGATTTTGCTTTAAAGTTCTCTGGTTCTTTGATTTTAATGAATTGGCCACCGCATGTTTGTTGATGTTCCTTCCACCAAAAATCACTTGGGCCTGGTGCACGATTCATGGCTCTGCGTACTGTCCCAAAGTATGGTGCTCTTTTTTGACAAGCACCATTACATCTCCACCAATGCTGTTGATATAATCTAACTTCATCGTGAAAACTGTGATATATCTATATAAACAAACATTTTAAAAAATATTCAAAATTGTTAAAATCATATTAATTTTATTACAGATACATACAGTTATTTTTGTGCCAGCTGCTTTATTTATTCTATCCATATGTTTACAAAACTCTGGACCATGTCCATCCCTATCACGATTATTATTTGTAAGGAACAAATACCCATGAATCATTTCATGCTAGAATATATATTTACATGATCAGAATTAGCAACTATTAATAATATTTACTTCTAATATATTGTTAGTTAATTGTTGACCAAAAATAATTATGCTACAGTATTCTTACCAGTAAAGTTTCAACTAGATCTTTCCTTGGTCTAAGTTTTAATAATGGTAGACTAAGTGATATTACACATTGTCGATTTCTAGGATGAAAACTACATACACCAGCGCAACTGTATGCACAAATGTAAATATTAATAATTTAGTACTATCAGTAAACTTTATATCATTTAGTATAAACTTTATATCATTTATTCCTTGAATAAACTTGAAATACCTTGTCATTCTAGAGCTCCACTTTACTTCCACAGGAAGTAAAACATTCCAGAAAAAACGTTCATTAAATTGTACAAACAATGTATAAATATTAGGTGTTGGATCTATTAATTCCAAGGTATGATCAATTAATGTCCTTGGTTTATAATTTTCCTTATTCTTCTAAATTTTTGTAAAACCAACGTAATATAAAATATGTATCTGTTACTAATGTTACTAATGTTAATAATAATAATAATATTAAAAAAAAACTTACATCTTTTGGTAAAACTGCATTTTCTGTTAATCCAAAACAATTATCCTGTTGATGTAATTTGTATAGTAATTCTCGATCACGAGATTTTTGTGATTTTATCATCATTTATAACTGTTAATGACAGATTCAAAATATACAAGGTAAATTCGATCTATTAAGCTTAATTCAGATTAAGTATCTTTTGCTAGTTACATAGGTGTTATTGATTAGTTTCTTAATATTTTATTAATGTAATAAATAATATTATTGGAGAGGTTTACATTACAAGAGAATAATATTGATAATACATCAACAACAGGGAATCCGTCAAGTACAGTCTATACCATTGTCAATGCTGCCACTTTCTTTGTTAATACGTACAATATTTATGGATATTAAATTAATTCAGAAAGTCAATATTAATTAAAGTGTATATTTTTTTAAAATTTTACTAAATATTCTTTATTAAATAATTTTTATTGAATATTCAGTTATTTAAACATTTAAATTTAGAAAGTATCAAAATTTCAATGATCTTGGTATATATTACCAAGGTCACAATTTTA
Source organism: Melipona beecheii (assembly GCA_032399605.1). NCBI lineage: Eukaryota > Metazoa > Arthropoda > Insecta > Hymenoptera > Apidae > Melipona > Melipona beecheii. The sequence continues at coordinate 1,211,397 of JAUCMO010000047.1, read as the reverse complement.
AATACATTTTGTCTCTACATATATATGTATAATATTTTTGAAATTATATATCGTATTTAGGAAAATTTAGGATAAGTTTACTACAATTCAAATTCAAATTTTATCTCAATGCCACAATATGACAAATTATTAATGCAGAGAAATGTGATCTATATGAATTTATGTAAATCTATATAATTTATTTATTACTTAATTAATTTACACATTTAAGAATAATAGTATGATTGAAATATGTACACTGGCATTTAACATTAATTTATACGTGTATGGTACACATACGATAATATATTTCAAAACGTCGCCCATTCTTTAATATCATTTAATTCATGGTTTATATCTTTCGTCATGCCACACGTCAGCATAGTGCGCCCTCTGCTTGCGATCTTATATTTGTATATATAATGTGAATGGAGGATTGGCTTATGTAAAAATTGTATTAGGTTAATCGTACAGCACATAACGTATCAGAATAACTCAGCAAAATGGTAAGCGTTTGTTTATTATTAATTTAGAGTTATTGACAATATATGTAAATTACAAAACATGTTTATGATGAGGACGTGTGGCCAACAGTTGCCACAGATGTCAACTACCGCTCGTGGCTCACACAAACATGCAAAGAATTAAAATGTATCACATCTTAAAATTATTTTTTACTATTTTAGGTACTTATTGCTGCAGCAGTCTGTACAAAAGCAGGCAAAAGTAAGTAATGCTTATTTCTTCAGGACCGCGCCTGTGCATGTATGTATGTGTGTTCTATTCATATGTTGATATCAACATCATTACGTTTTTAATTTTCAGGAAATTATGATTTTATTTGTTTAATATATTCAACTGTTTGTTTTATCTTATATATATATATATATGGTTATATTTTCAAGTTTTTAATTGTAACATTTATAAATTGTGCTATGAATTAGCTATTTAATATTATGACATACAGAGTGGTTCTCTTGCTAATTGACTCAAAGAACAGTGTCGCCAACTACACACTTTTGTTTTTAGGTTACATGTATATACACATATAGCTCTACCCTACCAGCGACAGTGTCAGTGTGATGATAAGTCACACATGCCGACATTATCATTATCGACATTCCCTTTAAGTTGATTGACAAAAGAATCACTCTATATATAAATGTATAAATAGATATTTAAAAATTATAAAATTTAGTAATTTTTTTTTAATCATTTTATATAACTTCGTTATATATTTCATTTATTAATGCGTTCAAGCCGCGCGCTTTTCCATATTCTGCATGATAGGATAACGCGTAATAAGATAGTAAGATCAACACATTTTTTAAAATTAATAGATATTATTTAGTGTCCTCCCATAACTTTATATTTAGATTCATTTTCCAATTTAAATTATGTTTTTAAAAATATACATAATTGGAAACATACGTGAATTATCCGTACTCCACGCCGGCTTAAATGCGTTAATTCCTTAACCGCGTACGACGAAATATTTCGTCATACCAAGAATATCACTATTGTTTTCATATATTATCGTCATGATACAATATAGTTCGTCATAACGACGTATAGGTATGATATATCTCCTCACCACAAAATGCACTACGAACATAACGACATATGTTGTTATCTTATGAAAATAATTACCCATAGCAAATGTAGCTTTTCGATATCGATTCAGAAAAATTAAGCGATTAATTAACTATTGTATGATTTTAAGATAAAATATATATTTTATTTCTTTTGAATGAATGCCATTTTTAAATGCCAATTGTAATTAACAAATAAAATTTAATAATCTTTATAAATTTTAGCCATTATTTCTCGTCAATTTGTTGAAATGACAAAGGCCAGAATAGAAGGTTTACTTGCCGCATTTCCTAAGTTAATGAGCTCTGGCAAACAACATACATTTGTAGAGACAGAATCTGTAAGATATGTTTATCAACCATTGGAAAAAGTATATATGCTACTAATCACAACAAAAGCTAGTAATATATTAGAAGATTTAGAAACATTGAGGCTTTTTGCGAGAGTTGTAAGTATGTTATAAAATTAAAAGTATGCTTGATTTTCAACTAGCATTTAATAATTTGGGTAATAAATTTGTATGATAAATGATTTTAATTTTTATAGATACCAGAATATTGCAATTCAATGGATGAACTTGAAATAGCTGAAAATGCATTCAATTTGATATTTGCATTTGATGAAATAGTTGCATTAGGATATAGAGAAAGTGTTAATTTAGCACAGATTAGAACATTTGTAGAGATGGATTCACATGAAGAAAAAGTTTATCAAGCTGTAAGAATGACTCAAGAAAGAGAAGCCAGAAATAAAATGCGTGAGAAAGCAAAGGAATTACAAAGACAAAGAATGGAAGCAGTTAAAAAAACTGGTCTTAAAAGTCCTGGATTTGGTAATTCTTATGGCAGTGGTAACTTTACACCAACACTTAGTGTGAGAGACACTACTAATTTTGTACCAGAAACAGTTAGACCTTCATATACACCGACACAGTAAGAAATAATGTCATATAAATGTAATTTTATTAAAAAGTATATTATAAAAATATTTATATTTTATGTGTATACAGAAAACCTGTTAATGCTGGTCCAGGAGCGATGAAATTAGGAGGGAAATCTCGTGATGTTGATTCATTTGTAGATCAGTTAAAGGAAGAAGGAGAAAATGTTGTAACAACACCTTTACCTACAACAGGAGCAAAACCAACATCACTACAGATAATTAATACTGAACCGTAAGATATTAATTTATTTAACTTATGTACATATACGTATTATTGATTAAATAACTGATTTCTTTTTTATGTTAAGAGTTCATCTGCGACAGGAAGAACGTCTTAATGTAAGAATTGGTCGCGACGGTGGTTTACAACACTTCGAACTGCATGGTTTAGTAACATTACATATTTCGGATGAAAAATGGGGTCGAATCCGTGTACAATTAGAAAACAGAGATTCAAGAGGAATTCAATTGCAAACACATCCAAATGTAGATAAAGAATTATTCAGAACACGTGGCCAAATAGGTTTAAAAATTCCTACAAAACCGTTTCCATCAAATACCGATGTTGGAGTATTAAAATGGCGATTGCAAGCTCAAGATGAGACAGCATTACCTATTTCAAGTAAGAATCATTTATTAAATACAAATTATATATAACTGTAGATTTATCTATTATGTAGCAAAGAAATAATCTTTCTTATTGTTTAAAATAGTTAATTGTTGGCCATCTGAAAACGGAGAAGGTGGATGTGACGTGAACATAGAATATGAATTAGAACAATTTAATCTGGAATTAAATGATGTTCAAATAAACATTCCATTACCTATAGGATGTAATCCCATAGTAAGTGAATGCGATGGTCAATATACTCATGAAGCACGACGAAATACGCTTGTATGGTCTTTACCAGTGGTTGATGCAACAACCAAATCAGGTTCAATGGAATTCTCAGCACCTTCATCTACTCCTGCAGACTTCTTCCCTCTTCTTGTTTCATTCTCGTCTAAGACGTCTTATGTTGATATCAAAGTACGCTATTTTTTATTTATATTATATATATGTTATATGATTTAAAAAAACAATTTAAATATTAATATGTTCACAAAAAATTAAACAATTTTATATTTTTATAGGTAACTGAAGTTTTACTTGTGGAAGATGAAAGTCCAGTTAAATATTCAGTGGAAACAGTTTTCTTTACTGATAATTACGAAGTGGTATAAAAGTATAAAAGTATTGAGAAATAAGATGATTACTTGTGCTAAGTGTGTACAAAAATACAGAATTAGCACTGTCCATTGAAATTTTGAAGATAAAGATTTTCAACTTATTTGTCAGGTTACAATTTTATTGTTACACATTATTTTTACCAATGGATGCTTGAATGTATTTCAAGAAATTTACACACACTTATTGAACAATTTGTTCAATCTAGTATATGTCTAATGTTAAACTATTGAAGAAAAATGTATACAGATGTTTTATAATTAGTAAAGAAAGACTACTAAAATTTTATGGACACTTACTATCAACGTACAAGAACTATATTATATTAGTTTTATTTAAATTTTTTCAAATTATTTCTTTACAAGATTATATAGTTGCAAAAATTTTTAGTAAAACAGGAATTTACTTACTAAATACGAGATATATAAATGTGTTCTTTCGTATAGACAAATATACACATAAACACGTAGATATTATAATTACAGAGAAATAATACATAATCTATAGGTTTTTAACAAAATATTAATTTACTATTATATTTGCATTCATTTATCTTTGTTATTTTCTTTTTAATAGCATTATTAGAGGCATCTAATGTCTTGTTATTTTTTTATCCTTGAAAATGCAAAAATATTTTCTTATTTTCAGAAATAGTACTATTATATATTTTTGCAAATTTTAATAGAAAATAATAGATTTTTATGAATCAAAAAGATGAAATAAATATTTCTATACACATATATGTTTTTAAAAGACTTTTATTTGAATTTGGACTTTTATAAATAACAAAAAGCTTATTTCTCATATAGTCTATACTTATTAAATTAGTAAAAATCAAGTTCTCTATAAGACTTTTCGTTTACATCAGAATACAAATTTCATTCATATGCATTTTCTAGGAAACATTTACTATATAAATAGAATTAAAAATAAAAAGTATTTGTTGAAATATTCGAATATAAATATTTAATTTGTACAAACTTTTAACAAAATCTATAAAAATTTTAAGATATATTTACGTTGTTTATATGGTATTATTTTATTGCAATATATCTGATGGTATGTTCACCACTTGTTGTATCAAATAATTTTCGATAACTGCTTTAGCTGAAAAAAAATTAACTCCAATAATTTTTAAAATATTTTATATACTGTATTTGAAATATTTTTACTTACCAGTTAATGAATTATTTAATACTGCTATATGATAAGCACTTATATTATGCATATTACGGCGCGTAATATCTGCACCTTTGGATAATAATTCATAGCATACATGTGGATGATCTCCATGTGCTCCATATATCAAAGGTGTATTTCCTTCCTTTATTATTAAAAATAATATTTTCAAATTTTTATTTAAAAAAACTATCATGTATAACATGTACCTCATCACTTGCATTGGAATCTGCACCATGATTTAATAACAATTTTACAAGGTCATGATGTCCATAAGCAGCTGCTAAATGTAAAGCAGTCTCTCCATTAAGGCCACGGTAATTTTTATTAGCACCAGCTTTAAGTAATTGTCTTGCACTGCCTAATTGTCCATATCTTGCAGCCCACATAAGACCAGTTAAACCTTTTTCATCAGGTGTATCTACAGTATCTTATTATAATTTATTAATAATCATTAACTGCAATATGTATTATTATCTTTTTTTTTTTGTCAAAATAACATACTTGGATGTATGTGCTCAGGTGTAAGTTCACCTTGACCAGCTAATGTATGAAATGTAATATCACTTCCACCATAAAGTTGAGATATTTCTGTTTGTGTATTACCTCTTTGTAAATTAGTAAGTAAAGTAGGAGGCTAAAAAAATATTGAGTTAAAGAAATATTTATAATATATTTCAAATATGTAGAAACTTTATATATACCTTATATGGTTGAAAAGCACTGGTTCTTGTAGCATCTTGCCATGCTCCTGGAGCCCAATGCCATTTAGTTTCTATGGGTTCAGACTTACACCCAATATTTACATTTTCAGGTTTACAAATTAATGGCCTTGGTCTGATACCAATTGTTGATTCCCCATCACGTACAATACTTTTGGTTTCATTAATAGAAGTATCACATTTTTGTTCTTTCTCTTCTTCATCTTCTTCTTCTTCTTCTTCTTTTACAATTAATTCCGAGTGAATTTGATTTTCCATACTTTTTTATTCTATAAATATATTTACATTCAATACAGTTATATTCAATAATAAATAAATACAAATACTAAAATAATACATTTTTGGAAAATAATTTAATACACATATATTACATTTACAAAATTTGGTTTGATATTTTTGTTTAAATAACACAGATTAAACACATTGTATTACATACAAAAAGTAAAATTTTTTACCTTTAATTTTTTTCTGTATAAATAATATATATAAATGATTTATTTAGCCTATTACTATAATTGAATGTATGTAAGCATTCATAAAAACGAATTTTGAAAATCTTTAAATCCTTTAAAGGATTCATTCATTACAAATTTCATATAGAGGTTATAATTTCATTATTATGTGACATATACCATTATTTGTGTAATTCTTATAATGTACTGAATAATAGTAGCTATAAATACTTTCACAGAAATTTTAATTTAATTAAATGATAAATAAATACTTGTGTAAAAGAATAGAATCACAGCAATCTAAATATATATGTTGTACACATGAACAAAGTTTTCCACAGAATATTTTAAAACAGAGTTTTTGAAAATTATATTCGTATTAATCTTAATACATGTTAACTTTAGGGGTTGAATAATCTATTCTACAAAAATATGAGTAATTTTATAAGAACTGTAATATTTAAAAAGGTAATATTTAAAATTTTAATGTTACCATCTTTAACAGTTATGTTTAATATTCTAAAAAATTTGAAAATACATACAGTTCAAAACTAATTTAAATTTTGTAATATTGACTATATTTATTTTAAATTAATAATTAGTAATATGTTATATATATAGGTTAAATAATTATTTTTTTACATGCCGGTTATTTGAATTTCGAATTAAACATAACTAGTATATAATAATGCATTTATTTATTATAAATTTTTATGTTGTACAAATTATGTTCAAAAATTTTCTATATATAAAATAAATTATTAAAATAAGTGTAATTATAAAAATTAATTTTTTTTTAGGTTATAAAACCGCTACATTTAGACAATGTATGTCAACATAAAATTATGTCTAATTTGTACGTCACATTTGGAAAGAAGATTGATACATATACCTTTGTACTTCCTTTAAAATCAAAATATTATGATTTAACAAATAAAATTAAAAACATGAATGATATAAGGAGTAATTTTGATAATGTTGCAGTTGAAAATAATAATATGTATTTTAATGTGTTACGAGATAACTATATAAAACAGATTTTAGAAAATAATCTGTTTGGTGTTAGACCACCACTTGTAGATAATAATAAGAATATTATAGTGGAATTTAGTTCACCAAATATTGCTAAACCTTTTCATATAGGACATCTACGTTCTACTATTATAGGAAACTGCATTGCTAATCTAAATAGTTTTTTACAAAATGAAGTTACAAAGATAAATTATTTAGGTGATTGGGGTACACAGTTTGGTTACGTTTATATAGGAATGAAAATGAAAAATATTGATAATATAGAAATGCATACAGATCCCATTAAAACATTGTACACATCTTATGTTGATGCTAATAAATTAGCTGAAAGTAATCCAAATATACATGAACATGCTAAAGAAATATTTCGGCAATTAGAATTTGAAGATGATGAAGTTTACAAGAATTGGGAAAAAATTAAGCAATTCACTGTCTTAGAATTGGAAAAAACTTACAAAAGACTGAGTGTAATATTTGATCAATATGAGTGGGAATCTATGTATACTGCTAAAAAAGTGAATAAAATAATTAACAAAATGGAAGAAATGCAGTTATTAAAATTAGATAATAACAATAGGAAAGTAATAGCTATGAGTGAAGAAAAAAATGTTCCAATAATGAAAAGTGATGGTACAAGTCTGTATATAAGTCGAGATATTGTTGCTGCTATTGATAGATTTGAGAGACACAAATTTGATACTATGTATTATATTGTAGAAAATGGTCAGACTGACCATTTTAATAATTTAATTCAAATTTTGCATAAACTGAATTTAACTTGGGCAGATAGATTAAAACATGTTAAATTTGGAAGAGTACATGGTATAAGCACAAGAAAAGGTACAGCAGTATTTTTGGAAGATATTTTGAATAAAGCAAAAGAAATTATGAAACAAAGACAATTAGAAGCAAAGAGTAAGTCTGTATTATCTGTAATTATAAATAGAACATAATTGAAGACAAAGCATATCTATATTTTAAATCATTTTAGCAACTAAAATTCCATTAGATAAATTAGATGAATCATCTGATATTTTGGGTGTTTCTGGTGTAATTATTCAAGATTTAAAACAAAATAGAATGAACAATTACAAGTTTGATTGGGATTTAATGCTTAATGTAAGTTATTTAGATAAATTAATTTTTCTTAAGAAATATTTTAAAAATGTTCAGTGATAGAATATATTTTAATACCAGATGAAAGGTGATTCTGGGATAAAATTACAATATACACATTGTCGTTTATGCAGTTTGGAAGAATTATCTGATGCTACATTAGTAACAGAATGTGATTCAGCTCTTTTAAAAGAACCAGAAGTTGATCAGTTAATTTTACTAATTAGCCAATTTGATGAAGTTGTGCTTAAATCTTACGAAGAATTAGAACCATGTATATTAACAATTTATCTTTTTCGTTTATGGTTAGTATAAATATATTAAATGAATATGTTCAAATTTTTAATTTTAAACTTTGTATAGTTCTTTCTATATATTTATTTCCTATATACATATTTTTTTAGTAAAGCTATCAATACGGCTTGGCATAAATTGACTATAAAAAATGAACCAAAGGATTTAGGGAACCAAAGACTACTATTATTTCATACAGCAAAAATTATTCTTGCTCAAAGTATGAAATTACTTGGTTTAACACCTCTTGAAAAAATGTAAGAAAAAAAAAAGTTAAGTACTAAATAAAAATGTTATATGTTATAATAATATTTAAATATCATGATTATACGTGTAAGTACATTGTACAATATTCAAAGGTTATAAAAGATAATAAATTTCCAGGAAAAATTTTAATTAATAATTTTATTGATCAATTACTTTTTGTCGCATTTTTTTCTACAGAATATCCACTTTATAATAACATGCATTCTATTTTGAAATGTTTAATGAATATTTTACAAAAATTTATTTATTTGCATAATGAATATTTTACAAATTTAATTGCAGTGTAGGAAAAAAAATGAAAAAAGAAATTAACGTTTCTTCCATGTAAATTTCCTGCGAGCTCCCTCCTGACCCCACTTCTTTCTTTCACGTTTTCTCCAGTCACGTGTTAGAAGACCAGCTAACAAAAGTAATTTTTTAGAGATTATATTTTTGTTGTATTATAGAAATAGATAGTGTACTATATAAATAGACAGTGATAACTGAATAATAAAATTAGATAAATTTTTATTCAATTTTAAAATCGCCAACAGTCTTGAGACATTTCATCCAACAATCGATAATGGTCTTGATTATCGAAACATCAAATAATCGAATTCGATTATAATAATTTTCAGTTACATTCTTTGCATGCGATAAGCTGAATGTGTTATCTATAAAAGTTTAATTTTATTTAAAAATGTATCGCTCTGCCGTCTCTTGTAGAAGATATAGAAGTGTATATTACAAGCAGGTACATGAAATTTCATTATTACGTTTTATAATTTAGAAATTTTATGATTTGCGTGATATACTTCTTACAATTGTACAATAACAAAGAAGGAGTTTTATAATTATAGTAAATATTACGTTTAACTATATATCCTATAGGAATTAACTACATGTTTTCGAGTTTGATTAAATAATCATAGCTAAACGAATTTAATGACTGACCTCGTTGTCACTATAGATTACATGCACTATTACTCTAATAGAGGGCAGTTATAATTACAAAGCAGTTTCTATTATACTTTTGAAAAACAAATTGTAACTTTTTTCTTTTCACTTGTTTGCTTAAAAGTAGAAGCAAGTAAAGAAAATTTAAAATAAATAATATTAATTTTATTTTACATACGATTTGAAGTAAATAAAATAAAATTACACGTTCAGAGAAAATATAAGTACTTTGATTTGCAACTAAAAGACCAATCAATACTAATTAAATTTTTTATAATTCACTTTTTTCGAAAGTTTTTTAGAAAATTAATGCATTATTGAATATATACTTTGGGAAATTTACATCTACGATAATGTATAATATTCTTATAACATAATTTATATTTAGAAATTAAACATTCACTATAATAAGTAGGTAATTATAAAACTGGGTTTTCCTTACCAATTCTCATTTTTTCTATCATTTTTTGATCGACAAAGCTTCGAAGTCCTTGTGCAATACCCCATCGAATAGTGCCAGCTTGTCCAGTCGGCCCTCCACCAAAAACTTCAGCTTCAATATCAACTTTGTCACACATATCCGTAAAAATTAATGGAAATAAAATCTGTAAGTCAAAATAAATTCAATTAAAAAAAATAATTCACACCACCTTAATAATATAACAAAGGTTAAACGTTGGTTTGAGAATCATTAAATTTCTCTATGCAGGTAAGAACAAGTATCTTGAATATTATACAATATGTACAAATTTAAGATTTTTTATGTCTGTATAAAAAATTTTGCTTTACAAGACAATTTGGAATGCAAAAAATATACTAATTCAATTACCTAATTGAAATTAATTCAAAATTTCTTACAGTGAAATGTGTCCATTAGCAAAAAGTATTGATTCTTGACAATTTTCCCTTAAAATAAATGTCGTGAACAATCATGATGGATGTCATACATGTTTGAACAAATATCGTGGTTTGAACAATGTCGCTAGATTTTCTTATTAGATCAAATACTTATAAAATATAGACATCGGACTTACAATGATGATAATTACAAAAATATAGATATTATAAATATTTCTTTAGGAAGTACGAAAAAAGAACAGAAGTTAATACGATTTAATCGTAATGTCTCATCTACTAAATTCTCATTTCCTCTGTCTATTTTCATTTTCACTTTCGGTTTTGTGTCCCTATAAGTCACTCGTTGTGATATTTAAACTTATATCATTTATATTGAAAATTTATGTTGAAATTGAAAGATATATTTCATTTGCAATCGTTCCACATGTATCACTTGCTAACTAATTGCAGTTAGAATGTGTCCTCAAGTTCTCAAAGATTAAATTACATTTCGGTAATTTCAATTCAGTCAGTACCTAGCTGATCTCAGTTATTCTTTTGCTTCGTCAGACTTTGCACAACACTCTCCAGCATTTTATTACTATCTAAGAGCTGTTCCTTCAGCGACTTGATTGTGTCCTCGTAGGACTCCAACTTATTAACCATATTCTCGATAACTAGCTGTAAATTCGAGTCAAAGTATTCTTCGCTCTGCTGTCTCATCCTCATCACGTGATCGCTCAGATTAATGTTATCGTCGTCCATGAATGGTATATTCTTCTGTGCTATTTCGTAAGCAGCCTTCAAAATATCTTTCGGTAGCCTCTTTTCCAAGGGATTCAACGGTTTCACCACTAAGACCCTTTTCCTGTTTTCCACGTTGATCTTGTGATCGGACATCCATTTCCGGAAAGCGTACGGAATCGAACTATTATGCAACACCATCTCCGTAAACAGGATCAATTTTGTCTGACGTACGAGCTTAGTAAGACCAGCGTGGTTTCTTAACCCTTGAATATCATGAACAGCGATTCCAACCAGCAAGTTCATCAGGATCACCGTGACGAATACGATGAACAGTGTGAAGAGGATTTGGGAGCACACTGACAATGGATGATAAATAACGAATGGCCCTTCGGGGTTTCCATCTAAACCTTCGTCGATTTGCGTGATCAGCCCCTCGAAGTCCAACTCTCCAGCCATCATCGCTAACACTTTAATGAGCCCCGTGAACGGATTGCCGAAGGATGGTTCACCGACGAAAATCACGCAGAAGCTGATAGTAAATCCTATCAGTAGCCCGGAATAAGCGAGCAACAGCTTGGCAAATTCGAACTGTATGTGGGTAAACATCGCCACGTACGTGCCAAATGCTGGAAGTTGGCCAACCATCAGCATCAAATTTGTCCAGGCGCACAATATCGCGAACGCTCCGACATAATTTTGCCAATCGTACGTACGTCCCGTGTACACGAACGACGTGACAAAAACGCTGATTATCACGATGCCATCCAGTACGTTATCGATGTTGGAAAAGTACTGCTTCGCGGACGTGTACACCATGAAACCAAATATCTTCCTGGGAATGGAGATGCAGGTGAAGATTAGTAAGAGGTACCATTGGATTTCGATTACCGGTCGCCTGAACAGAAATCCAGAGATACGTTTGTTACTGCAAATTTTGGAACTGTTCGCCTCGTCGTGGTTGTAGCACTTGTAAGCTAACGCCGTGAGCACGTAAGTGGTCATACAGATGACGGTCATCGCGTAAACTAGAATCCTGAGTAGATAAAACTTTCTGATCTTCTCCCATTTCAAGTGCAGAAAAGCCATTACCAATGGATGCGACAGGAGATCTTTACGGCGTTCCTGGACAAATGTGTTTATGAAGCTGGTCTCGCATTGGTTACCGCTGGGGAAGAGTAGATCGAAGTGCAACCTCATCTCGAACTCTCTGTTATGAGGAACGGGCCTTCTAAGCGTTATCGAGGCATCTAATCGCTGTCGAAAGACTTGAAGAGATTCTGGTATTTTTCTAAGTATAATGTTCAAGGCGGAGAGTCCTGCACTGGTGGTCGCGCTAACGTCTGCACCGGCCCAAATCAGTACGTCGACGCAGTGAGATTGTTCGTTCAAGGCAGCCACGTGAAGAGGAGTGAAGCCTGTTTTATCCGCGGCATTCACCAGGGCACCGTGCTTCAACAGAAGTTCAACGAGCTTCGCCGAGGAATAAGTGGTCATTACAGCGAAATGAAGAGGAGTTCTATGAGCCCGGTCCACCGCATTTATGTTCGTACCTGCTGAATCTAGAAGCAATTCCACGCATTTTATTGACTGAATGAAACAAGCTACGTGGAGCGGTGTCTCGCCCATATGGTTCTTCTCGACTACGCTCGCTCCTCGTTCTAACAATAATTTCACTATTTCCACAGCTCCTGCTCTGATAGCGCAATGCAAAACTGGTTCGACCGTTTCCTGGTAAAGATATACACTCGGCTTTGCACCCTTGTCGAGAAGTATTCGCGCCACGTCCGGTGAATTTCCGAGGACGGCAAAGTGAAGAGGCGTATAATGATTGATCGGATTCCTGTAATTGATATCAACGCCTCTCTTTATCAGATGCTCGACGCAAGCTACGTTACCGCTTAACGAAGCAGCTAGAATGGCGTTCATGCCTGTACAAGGCTCCACGTAATCGAGTTTCGCGTCTAATTGTTCCAGTTTCGATAACAGATGCACCAGACCTCGGTAACAGGACCACATGTACGCTATATTCTTTATTCGCTCCCCTGGCAGTACTGCCGGTAACGTATTGCATTTTTCTAGCTCGTACAGTATCTTCATTTCGGCAGTGGTGAAGATCGACCACATGATCGATCTAAGATCGTTGTTGTTGATTTGTGCTTGCTTGAATACGTCGAGATTATCGTAGAAGAGAGATTCATCGGCCGGCGGAGGTGTACCGGCATCGATTTCCACGTGATCGTTGGCGGACTCAATCCTCGGAATGTCATCGATCACGACTTTCTCCGAGGTGCTCGATTGTCGATGCCTGATGGACCGAAAGGATGTCAATCTAGTAGATAGAAGATCGTTCGATGGATCGTTCAAATTCGACAAGGAACAATGTATCGTTTTCCCTTCGCGAGGTAACGGAACTCTTAACATTTGAGTCGTTTTATCGTTAGCATTTTCATTAATATCCGTCTTCGTCAGATTGTTTCTCTCCTCGTTGAAATTCAAACCAGAACGACGACTTTTCAATTTGGTCAAAGAATGATGCCTGGTACTTCTTTCGTGATTAGCCAATGGTTTCATTTTCCAGCGGCTCGCTTTGTCGACATTTTCGTGTGCCTTAGTTTCTTCCGTTTTCCGATGATCGTTTTCATCAATCGAGAGACGACGATCTTTTAAACTGGTTAACGAGTAACGCCGCGGTCTTTCCTTGCTAACCGTAATCGTCGCACGTTGCACATCAATCTTCGGTATGTCGCTGGTGCTCTCGTGCATCTGTTTATCGTCCATTATTTGTCCGAGAAGGAACCTTTTTTCGCCCGTGAACAGGATGATGAAGAAACTGCGACGTAACACAAGACACTCTCTACTATCGTGGATCACCTCGAAAGAACGTTCCAATCGTCATACCTCGGCCTCACTCTTTTCTTCGTTTATCACGTCACGTCCCAAAGTCATTTAGATCACTTTAAGAGAATGCTCTCGTCATTGGAGCACACGCGACTACCGGTGTCACTCGCCCGAGTGACTTATATTAGTCGACTCGTATGGATTCATTCTATATATAAGTTCAGAGGAAAAGACATGCTTCCGTCGGAGGAGTAGCTGGTACTTCTTCGAATAGAGACCTTGAACTTAAAAACTAAACGGGATAGAGGTCACATCGAACTAGATTAACAACTTGCGATAAACAACTTTCTTTTTTTTTCTTTTCTTCGAATTTCATTAAATATTTTCCGATATTTATGAATATAAATTATGAATATCGTCGACTTAGATCATTAGATTTAATTTTGTATTTTTCTTCGCGATTTTGTCACATCTTCTTCCTCTGTCGTGTCATTTTTTTCTTTTGCATTTCACTTATCGTTACATTTCTCATTATTTCTTCAATGTAGTTCAATTTAATTAGACGTTCTTATTACATCAATACGCAACGAGCATCAAGTAAGAAATCTTATATTTCCTATTATAATTCTGTTGTCTCACTATTTTTATTTTACAAAGTCTTATAACTTCGAATTTTTTATTTTGTAACAGTTCATTTAGTTTTTATTTAATTTTGCAACTTCTCGTTTTTCCATTTTTCCATTTTTTCCATTTTTATCCATTTGACATTTATAGGTATAGAATCATTCACAAAAAAAAAATTCACTGAAACACACTGTGGCAATAATTCTTTAGACGATAATTTCGGAATTTCATCTTCGAACGATCGGAAAAAAAAAGATATTAAATTTCATCGATAATCTATTCGATCACTTTCGCAATTAATAAGGAGAAAGCCGGTGTTGTAAATCCTTGAACGCGATTTTGCCTACCGATATCCAAAGCTGAAACTAGACGTTGCAGAAGTCCACGCGAATGTGAATCTTTTCACAGATTCATCGTTCTTTAAGATGTTCTCGTAAAATCTAGATACACTCACGGACGTGAAACTCAGCGTCCTTGTTCGATCTCATCGTGACCAACAATAGTATTCTATCATGAATTGTACATATGAGTCATTTACATTCTGAATTTCGAATGGAAACGAATTGAAACCGGTTTTTTCGGGCAGTTCTTGAACATCACATGAATATCAATGGTTAAATTTGAATATACCAAAAAGATCAAAGTAGGTTTATCGCCTGCAGCGATTTAAAAAAGAAGTGTGTGATTTAATATATAAACAAAAAAAACAAAATGAGATATATGATTTATAGCTCTTATGGAAAGATGCTGTTCTCTCGTTATAAATTTATCGATCGATCAATTGGAAAGCCAATATAAAAGGAATAATTAACATTTTTGGAATGCTCATTTAGCTGAGTTTTTTATCGAATATTTTGCATGACTAAGCATTAACAGTATATTGGAAAATTTTAGAATTATTGTTTTATATAAAAATTTCTTTTTCAGTTGATGTGAATATTCTACGTCACATTTAAAATTAGTTACGTTTGATGAAGCTATATCGGAAAGATAATTACAAGAACTTTGTAAGAAGCACACTTAGAATCGCTGAAAGATTAATTGCCAGTGAAATTCCTAGAAACGATTGTTAAATGTTTTCACAGGTAAAGTGGTTAATGGTCATTTCAAAAAAGCACTTCCCACTATTGATTAAACGAACACAATTTTTAAAATTTTTTTCTTCTCTGTTTCAGAATGAAAATAAAAAGTTAAAAGTTGAGATATTATTTCCAAGAGTATTACCAAACAACTAAATTAAGAACGTTGTATTGCAAATCACTGTCACGTTGAAAGCACGGACAAAAGAAGATATATACAATTGTTTTCATCGTAAAAGAATTCCATTAAAAGGGATCATTGTGCAAATGACATGATTAAAATATCATAAAGATTATCTTGAGGTAAATATAATTTCCAGTACTTGCACATTTTGCGAAATATTGGGCAACAATGCATTTCTTGAAACTGCTGGATGGACAAAATAGGATTACAATATTTTGTCTTCAGAAGTGAAAATATTTATTTATTTATTTACCGATTAAAGGAAATATAATATTTCATTCTTCAATTGATCAGTACGATTATGATATTATTACAAAGAAAATATTTTTTTAACATAGTAGAAGTATTTTAAATAGTTATTATTAATCATAATATGTAAACGAAGATAGAATAAAATTAAAAATTTAAATCTTAATAATTAATTGCTCTTAATAGTGACTTATTATTATTATCACAATTGAATGCTATTACACATTACTCATTATCACAATTGAATGCTATTACACATTACTCATTATCACAATTGAATGCTATTACAAATTCCAAACATTAACAAGCAATTATATGTCCAAAGTCGTAAACTGATAGATTGAAATATGATATAACACACTATGATTCACATCAAAAAGAATATATTTCAAATCACAATTATAATTGTCATTGTATAATATCATGTCTATATCATTATATTATGTACGATGGACAAAATTAAATACAATGTTATTGATAAAGCTTTTCTCAAATATTAAAAGTAATTGAAAAATAATCGAAGCTGCTCAAAGTATTTTTTTCGAAAGATTCTGCAAAAAATATGATGTATATAGATAATAAATTTTTAAAGTATCGATTTTACAAAAGAAAATGTTCGATTAATAAAAATTTGAAATGTCACTTCTGCTGGTGCATCTTCTGGAAGATGTTATTATTTATTCTTTTCAAATGCATGTTAAGGCATGAATAATTCTTAATTATTTATCGCACAGATTTCTTCGACTCAACAAATTTCTTTCCTAGATATTATTGTAAAAAGATCTCTCTTTACGTTGGAAAAATGTACATATTCCAAAATTAGTTTATTAAAATTATTTATATGTTAACAATTAAGTAACAAATTAAGATCTTCTAAAAGTTAAAATATACGTTACATCTTATTTACAACTTTTCTATACAATTAGAATATTCGTTAAATATTAAAATATCTCGTTGTGTTCAGCTTATTTGCATTAGTTTTCTACTTAATTTCTACGTCTTTCTATAATCTTATTTATATCGTGGACGGAATTTGATGCCTTAATATATTGTAGTACAATATTTTACAAATATTGAGTACAAACCTGTGCATCAAAATATTGTTATCAAATCTTTATTTAAATATTTCGTATTAAGCTTTTCTTTGTAACTTCTGTCACA
Source organism: Melipona beecheii (assembly GCA_032399605.1). NCBI lineage: Eukaryota > Metazoa > Arthropoda > Insecta > Hymenoptera > Apidae > Melipona > Melipona beecheii. The sequence continues at coordinate 1,193,938 of JAUCMO010000047.1, read as the reverse complement.
AATTTATAAAGACATTCGTTGCATTCTTGATGCACGAAAAATTGAAAATCACTAGTTACGAGAATTATAAAAATTCAGCAAAAAAAGAGAGAAAAAATAGAAATAAAAATAGCAGCCAGATTGCAATGTATCGTGATGCAATATATCGTATGTTTGATCAACGATCCTCAAAGCAGATTACACGTTTGTTTTAATCGTTCGGATTTTCCATTTCATATTTTTTTCTCTTCGTTAGATTACATCACACTTTATAATATTCTAAAGGTGCCTCGACTGACGATACAGATTGATGGGATTATTAAAAATCATGTAATTGTCATTTTTCATAATCAAATTCTTAAAACTGAAAAAAATTTCTGTATATTATAAAATGCCACGAAGACTGCACTTAAAATTCTCTTGCATTCGTATATCAGAATCTCTAAGGTCGATTCACTAGTCCGAACTTCTTTAGATCATTCGCACGATATACTATCTTTGCCATTAAGGTTGTAAGAATTCTCAGCGTAAGAACTTAATTATTCTCATCCTCTTCCTCGTTAACGACGCGTTTGTCGTTCACCAACACCATCATGACATCTCGAAGGAGCTGATGGTTCCTCTCGCAGATCTTTTTTAACTCTGACAATTCCTCTTTGATCGAATGATCATCGATAGAAGTGTTCTCGTCTGGAGAACATCGACGAAAAGTCGAGTACGGCTCGCTTTTCAGATACGTGTACGTGGTAGCATTGCTCTTTCTGCTGTACAATGTCCCACACATATTTTTCCTGTCCTTCGCGATTTTATGCGCGGCAGATAATAAATCACGAGGTAACCTGCTCTCTCTCGGATTTAAGGGACGAACGGTTAAAACCGCTCTCAAGGGCGATGGTAACAGCAGCGCGGTCCACCGTAAAAACTTCGTTAGTCGTTTTGGCATCAAGCCGAGGAAAAGAGCCGTCTCGACGTCGCAGATAAGCTTCGTCTGACGGACGAGTTTTGCGAGCCCCGCTGTTTTTTGCAGCCCCTTTATATCGTGAACCGCGATCCCTATCAACAGATTCATCAACACGATGGTGACAAATAGAAGGAACAACACGAATGACAATTGTGCGGAAACTTGAAGCAGGATCCAAGAAGTCGAGTCGATCGATTTCCCATCCTCCTCTCGCGGGAAGAACAAATCTTCGAAGTTTAACTCTCCGGTCATCATGACTAGGACTTTAATCAAGCCGATGTGAGGGCTGCTGAACGATTTCGAGCGTGGGAAGATCACGCAGAAACTTGCGGTGAAGCCTACTAAGAGACAAGCGTACGCTAATAAAAGCTTGAATACTTGTGCTTGGACGCTGGTAAACATCGCGACGTACGCTCCGAATATTGGCAATTGTCCTATCATTAGCATAAGATTGCTCCAGCCGCAGAGAACGGCAAACGCACCTACGTGACTTTGCCACGTATATGTTCTGCCTGTGTATATGAAGGAAGTGGCGAACACGCTCAGGATCACGCACCACTCGACCATGTTTTCGGTCTGCGTGAAAAATTGGCGGACTGACGGGTACGTTGGGATGCTCGTCAATTTGCGAAATGCTTCGAGAATCGTCAGCACCATCAATGCGTACCATTCCACCTCGAGTAAAGCTGGATGTCTGTAAAGAAAACCATTGATACCGGTGGTATTTGCACATAATGGTGGCTGAGTGTTGTCTAATTGACCGTGCGATTCGTTGTAACAGTTATGCGCCAAAGCAGTCATTACCCATCCTGTAAGAATGAGAACGTAAAACAGATAGAAGACAAGCCTGCCTACGTAATACTTTCGGATCTTCTGCCATTTCAGATGAAGGAACGCCTGGCAGAGCGGATGCTCCAGAATCTCTTTGTATCCTTCCTTTACGAACGTCCCGAGATATCTTATTTCACCTTGTTGCTGGTGCATCAGCAAAGGATGAAAATCGAGACGAAGCTCCACCTCCCCGGTGGCTAAGTCATGTTGATGAAGCATTATCGAGGCATCTAGTCTCTGTTTGAAAACGTTCAAAGAAGTCGGTGTTTTACGTAAGATAATGGACAATGCGCTGGTCCCACCTTTCGTTCTGGCGCTGAGATCTGCTCCGTGCTGGATCAGGACATCCACACACTGAGATAATTCGTTCAGTGCGGCAATATGAAGCGGTGTGTAGCCATATTTATCGGTCTTATTAATATTCGCTTTCCACGTAATCAACAATTCCGTCACATCGTAAGCTAGCAGGGATCTACCTAATGCGAGATGCAAAGGCGTTCTTCCGTCGCTGTCTTCGATATTAGGATCGCAGCCACCTTTCTTTAGCAATATTTCGACGCACTCGAAAGAATACGAACGAGAAGCTATATGCAAGGCTGTCTGATCTCTGTGATTCTTCAAATGAACGTTTGCACCTCTTTCTACCAACAAATCGACATTTTCCACGCAGCTAGCTTCCGCCGCGAGATGAAGAGCGGTATCACCTTTCTTGGTCATCAGATCCAGCTTGCAACCTGCATCTAGTAGCACCATCAAACAAGCCGAGTCTCCTTTGTCCGCTATATGGTGTATAGCGGCATATCCATTGCAGTCTAAATTATCCAAAGTATGATTATAAGGCGCCAGCAATTTTAACACGTTGTAAGCCTTCGACTTAGCCGCGGTATGCAACACTGTCTCTTCTCCGTAAGGAGATTTCTGGCTTACGCCTAACTGGAGGAAATATTGAGCCACTTTAAAAGCATTTCCAAAAGCAGCGTAATGAAAAGGCGTGTGAATTCGTTCCAAATGGATGTTGGCTCCGTTAGCAAGTAAATATTGTATGCCTTCTAACGAGTTGCTGAACGCACATAAATGTAACGGAGTTAGGCCTTTTCCTTGTTCCGAATGATTCAAATCTGCTCCGCACTTGTGCAATCCAGTAATCGCATCTACTTGACCAAGGAAACTAGCATGAAGTAGCAAAGCGTTTATTTCGTGTTGCTTTAGGTACTTTACTAAATACTCGGGATTCTTCAGATCCATTTTATTCTCTTCCAAATCATCGAGGAGTTGCAATCGACCGCCAACGTATCTCATGTGCTCCACTAATAGATTCCTGATTATATTTTTGTTCACTTGTAAGGTGCAATTAATGCAATTAAAGAGCTCCGTGCAGGAGCTTTCGCTGGCACACATAGAGTAGCAGTGTGGCTCTTCAATGGGAGGTGGAGTTCCGTATTCTAAACTCCGATCGTCGGAGGACCAATCTATCTCTGTTTCTGTACGAGGTGGGCTGCTCTTCGACGCCAACCATCGCGTTAAAAGCAAAGAGGTCATAGTTATACGCTTCGAAGTATTCGGAATTGATACGGTCACGTCTTCCATATCGACGACCCTTTCCATTTGCACTTTCTTTTTTGCCGGCAGCGAGTTCGATGTCTGCGAATGGTTCATCTTCGTTCTTCTTTGTTGACGTTTTACGTATATTAACGCTTACATCGTCGATCTACAAAGAGCATTGTCGTGAGTAGCAAAAGAACCTGTGAGGTATTAATTCATGAATGAACTCGATGGGAATTTGTGAACGTGCGTTGAATAGAAAATTATGCGAAGCAGTTTTGCTTAATCGATTTTGTCCAAGCTCATTTGTCAAACGCATAATTTATATGTATTTGGAAAATTGTCATTCATTACTTCGGATCGTTCAAGGATTCTTTAAGAACGGATGCTTGATCTTTTTAATGGGTGTGAACTTCGAAGCGTTCGTGATATTATGTTTTCTTTTTTGTTGTTAAGATTTCTAGTAAATTATATGAATTTCGTAGATGAACAGCATTTTATCACATTTAAAAGTCATCCTTTGATTTTATCGATCAGCACTTCCTTAGTTTAATGTAAAAATTGATTTATCTCGTTTATGGCACACAAATAACGTTATATAAATTTTTACGATATTATTTTATTATTTCATAAAAATATTTTTACTAATATTGCTGGATATGCGCCGGGAACTCAATTTAAGTAGAGTGTCATGCAGCAAAAGTTAATATCATGATTTCGAATCCAATTTATTTCAATTACGTTATTATCAACTTGCAACACTTAAAGCACAAAAATCTTACAAATGCGAACAAAGTAAGCGGAAGAAGTTATTAATAATCCATTAATTTCATAATCGAATGGAACCATTTAATGGATAAAATTTATGTAATTTCTAAATATTTTTCGAAATTTGATTTTAATAATACTATCAACAAAGTACGAGATGATCTTTGATGACGTCTGACTGTGCATCACGCGAGGCGCGAATGTCAATTGGAAAATCGGGCACATAGATTGAGGACTGCGAAGTGCCATACCGTTACCTTTAAACTGATATTATTTATATACAGTTTGAGTCCTTCAAGTATCGAAGACAAGAACATTCTTCACATATTTATTGAATTTCGAAAGCATGATAAAACTATGTGGATGACGTTTACACATATATATTTCGCGTTCTTTTTTATCTCTTACGTCATTAGATGCACTTCTAACAGTTAAATACAACTAAATAAAAATTTTGCAAATTTTCTACAAACATTATATTGTTTAATGGTCTGATTATAAATTTTCGACGTATTCTAAATTAATTTGAACTTTCAACTTTCAAACTTTAGAAATTTTTTTTTAACTTAGTGATCATATTTTTATTGACAAAAGATGCTGATAAAACGAAATTGTAATAACTAAATGTAATTTTATTTCGTCACTTTAGTTATTGAAAAGATTTCGTTACATTTTTTTATATTCAAAATTAAATCCTGCTTGTACATACATATGCTCTAAACATTTACACTTTTCGTTATCACTTGAAAACGTTCATCATTTGAAATTGAATCGGTACGCTTTCAACATATAATGTTTCAGACATAACTATTTCACTGTTTTTTCAACTGTTTCAAAATTCATCGGATGACTTTTTTATGTTAAAAAAAAAAAGAATATTCTCTGATTCTTCATCACAAACGCGTCTCAATGTTTGATGCAAAGTGCAAATGATTAACAATTTTATTTCTTTACCGATAGTTTAATAACATCGAAGGGGAAACTGATCACCGATGTTTTTCCACGTGTGAATGCGATTAATTTCATCAAACTACCAATCCGTAATATTCAACGTGTCAGTATTATAGTTACAACATTATGAGCCGTCGTTCTATCTGACGACTCGATTAATACTGAACTCGAATCGAGCTTCTTATACGCATTGTCTGCTCTGAGATCGTAGAGACTGCGATAAATCACATACATCAAAAAAATATTAGCAACTTATACGACCTTGTTTCGTTTCCATTCACAGACTTTCTCATCTTGTTTATTTTAATAATGATGAGTATTTCAATTTTAATAAAAAATTTAATTTCGGATACGTAAGCAGATTTCTTTTAAAAGAAAGGGAAAGAACACATTCTTCACATTGTGAAAAACGGAAAATTTGTAATTTTTAATCTCAAGTTTTTCCTTGTACGTACTCTTAAATCATTTCAGATGCACTTTTCTGAGATAATTCTCAGAAAGGAAATTAGAAAGGAGAATTTTGTTTCTTCTTATTTTTCTATAAGTCCTAACATGTCCTAATTGATAACATTTTTGCCTCAAATGAAATACTATTATGCATCATCTCAATACTTTTTTTTAAATTGCTAACAATAATTTATCATTTTTTTCAAGTTTAACTACAATTACTTAATGCTTTCTAAATTAAATAATATAATAATTATTATTTTTTCAAACTCAATTTAAGAAGTAAATTGAAGTATTTTAAATAACTCTTATAATTTTTGATCAAAATTTAAATAAAATGTTAGAAATAACAATTAAAAAGTCATTTGTTCTTGAAATAGCTATTTTAATTCTGTGTTAAGAATTATCCTTTATTTACAATAAATTATAATTTTTAATATAACTTTAATATAACAAACTTAAACTAACTTTAATAAATAATTTTTATATATCTTTTTTTTTATAATATAAAATGATATTGACAATAATTTTTTTTTTTAGAAAATAACTTATGTTAAATATTTTTGGGTCAAATAATTATTATTTTAGACAAATTAATTGAATAAATTATAAATTGATCAGTTTGTTTTATATTATATTCTTCAATATAATATCTACTTCGATTATATATATACAAAATATATATAACAATATTAATTTATATTAATTATTTAGAACACTTACCTATTTTTATGTACGAATTGATTCAAGCTGTATAATGTATTGCAATTCTTTTTATCAATATTCTTATCTTAAAATAATATTTCAATGATATCGTATAATATCACAATCATATAATATAATTTTAACAATAATATTTTGAAATTTAAAATGGAATTATTTAAATTATTACTTACCTGTTCGCGACATTGTATGTCATTAAATGATGTTATATCTTTTCCATTAATAGTAATTTTTCCAGATCCATTGCCTATTACTTTAACCCGACCTCTTGCATTTTTTCTTGCACACTCTATAAAAGACAATTTAATAAGTTACATATTAAAGTAACAATAACAAAAGATATAACAATAAATTTAATATTAACAAAAAATCTGCTTGCAGATAACTTTTCTAGTTTTAAAAATAATATTTCATTATTTTTAAACTACATAATTAGAATTATAAAAGAAGAATAATAGTAATAAGATTTTTTATACTTACTTTCGACAAGTATAAAAGGCCTATTATCATTGTCATATTCAGGCTATAAAAAATAAAATTTATAATAATTTTTAATGAAAGAGAAAAAAAAGATATATGATATATAAAAAGTATACATACTTTTGGAACAATCAGGTGCTCATTAATGAATAATAATTTCTTTCTAAACTTCATGATAAACGATTCTGCATGCTTTGATACAGGATGCTGAATTAATCTATCCATACTCTTTATAAAATACTCAAACTGAAACAAATTAATGAATTAAATAAATTTAAAAAAAATATTATATTTATAAAATTAAATTATAATATAAATTTATATATTATTTATTACATCTTTGTCTTTAATTTCTTCACCCAATATCTTTCCCAATTCTAGTTTTCCTATCCATTGTGACTCAACTATATCTCTAAAATAATAAAAAGAATGAATATTAATTATTAATATAAAATGAATTACAAATATAAATACAAAATAGCTGCAACTTACAATTTATCCTGCGATGATGGTTGGATTTTTTTTGCCAACATTTGATCCTCTATTTTGTCTAAACGATTCAATGATCCTACAATTTCCTACGCATAAAAATATGTTTTTAGTAAAGAATACAATGCTTGTATACAATATAGCAAAAGATTAAAAGAATACTTACGTGAAGTACTTCATAATAATTAGGATTAAGAGTGTAAAATAAAAAATGATGTGGTCTACCAGCTTCATCAAATTCTGCTTCTTTCCTAGTTTCATACATTTTAGTAGGGTCAATCATCATAGGTTTAGCTTGTTTATCATATAAGCCAGATGGAAATAAGTAAGTTATTGCTCTCTATTAAAAGTAATAATTCTTATACACATTGTAATATTAGTATGTAAAAATAAATAAATTTAAAAACACATCAATATTATTCTTTTCTTATTTGTAATATATGTTATAATATAATCTGACATGTTTGATTTTCATTAATTTGAAAATGTGCAAATATTTAATTTTAATAATATCTATAATTTATGAGAAACATTTTAATTATAATGATAAGAAATGTGTAATTTACATCAATATCTGCTTCTGTGAAGTTATCAGGATCTTCGCCCATGATTTTAGCTAAATGTCGCTTTCCAATATTATATTCAGCTATTTGTTTTTCCATAAATTGTTCTAAAATCAATAATTATTTGAACCTTACTGAATTACTTATAATATATTTATAACTTACTGTATTCTCTGGATCGTTCTAAATATACTTTCATAGCTTTATTAACCTTTCTTTCAAAAAATTTGTCAGGTTTATCAGAAATAATTTTCTGAATGGCATCTGTAGAATATAATTTAGAAATAACATCCTGAAATCATAAATTCTGTATTATTTAAAATCTATATTATGTATATAGTTAATTACTTTTAAGGTTATGCAAGAATGAATTAATGAATTAATATTTGAATGAATTTTAGTATTTTTAACTTACCGAACGTTGTATAATATTTAATACACCTCTAATAGTACTAAAATTATCGATATTCATTAAATTTCGCATCTTTGTAAAACGTGTAAATATTAACACAGTCATCTTTATTGGTTAGTGATTACAATTGATTTTTTAAACAAACTATCACTATGTGCTTTATAAATATATAAATTTATTAACAATATCGTATATTTTTTTTTATTTTACATTTTATAAATCACATATATATACGATTATTTTTTATCAATGTATTCTTGCCGAATATACGTTTTATATATATATATATATATATATATTTTCACGATATCATATATTACGGTATTATAGGCCACAGGATATTAGAGTAATAATTTTTTAATTTAAATTTTATAATTGTATTATATATATTTTTATCAAAAAATATATTATATTATACATTTTTATTTTTATTATAGAAATTACAAAATACTAATAACATATAATAAAAACTATGTTAATATTATTTATAAAACGTATTTGTAAAGGATATAATATAAATAAAAAGTAAAACCATTGTACAATTTAAAATATTCGTATATTTAAATACAAAATAAAATCTTAATTTATAATGAATAGTAAATACACTGTAAATACACTGAGATCATTACTTTATCATTTGCAAATATCTTCTAATAATTTTTTAGATATAAATTTGTATTAAAAAATTATCAATTACATTTAATAATGTTGTCGAAATGTATATGTATAAGAAATATTCTTAAAAGTTTCTCTGCAATGTAATTATTCTATAATATACTATAATTATACTATATATAATTATACTATAAAATTTAAATTATTACATTGAAAAATATTTTTCCACTTGACATATAATGTTTCATTATTATTTAGTCTTTAAAGTAAAAATATTTCATTGTATTTTAAATAGAGAAATTTATATTGTCAACTTCACTTTAGTGGACGGAAAGAGTTATTAATAATACTTGTACAATACTTTGTTTTATGAAAAAAATGTAAAAATATAAAATATAAACTTATAATAGTGTAAAAAAAATATAAAAAAAAATATAAAGTCTTGCATACGTAAATTATATGTAACGGTAACTGCAGAGTACATAAAAATAGATTTTTAAAGATATTTAACAGATTATTATATACAGTACATAATATCACGTAAATGCAAGAATATGAACACTCGTTTAGTAATGATATTAATTTAATTCTAATTCCGGAATATATGGTTCTGTGATTGCAGTGACTGGACAAATACTTAAAGTTTCCTGAAAATGCAAAATAGAATAGTTAGTTCAAAAAATAAAAAATATTTTATTTTTATATATTTAAAATTATATAAAGCATAATTCTTACCAATCTTATCAATTCTGCAAATGTTGGTCTCTCCTGACTTTCCACATTCCAACAAGACAGCATAACTTCATATAATGGATCAGGAGTATCTGGTAATTGTGGTAATCTAACTCCTTGTTCAATTGCTTCTTCCACTTCACTATCAAGTGAAAAATTAGAATATGGTGTACCACCTATACTAAGCATTTCCCACAAAAATACACCAAAAGCCCAAACAACTGCTGGTTGGTGTTTCCTTTTGTTACCAAGACACTCAATAGATGTCCATCGAGTATATTTTATATCCTCTAAAGCATATTTGGATATTCCATGACCCATTAATTTAGGTGTCCATTCAGTTGAAATACCTACACTACGTGCACAGAGATATTCATGAACAATTTTATAATTTTCAAGATGTTGCAAAGCAGATGCTATCATAGATCCTATAGGCAGAATTTGTTCAACAGGAAATATATTTCCAGATCTGGCAGCTAATAAACAATTTTTTAATGTCTGAGGTGGCAATTCAAGTACAACGTATAATGTATCATGAGTTTCACATGTTCCTATAAGATCTGCAAGATATTTCATGGGTGATGCTTTAATACAAATATCTAATTCTCGTAACATATGCCTTTTGTCAGATATTTTCAATAATTTATCAGCTATGCTATGAATAGTTACAGCACAAGGTTTATCATTTTTTTGAATAACACCTGTATGTACTGTACCAAATCTTCCTCTGCGTATTATAGTATCATTGATTGTTAATGAACTTTGTGGTATAATCCACACCTTTTTTTTCAGTTCTTGATAATGATTTACCCTTTCAGGTACATCCTCTGGAATGTACGCTAAATTATCAACTTCATACAATGGACCTTGCAAAGTAAGTTCTTGTTGCTCTGGAAGTTTCCTCATCCGAAATTTTTTATGGCGTTGTCGCAATATAAAATAAAGTACTATTGAAGCTACAAGTAATGTTCCTAAAAGACCAATTGCAACACAAAGTATGACTGTCATTGAATTCACATTGTCATTTCTATTTTCATTATAATTTGTTAGCTTGTTGATTAAATCTGAGTAAGCATACTGAACTTGTCGTTGAAATTTAGAAATTACTGTTAGACCTATTTGTGGCATTATTTGAATATTTAATGGTGCATTATAATATGCACCAATCATTTTTCCATCACCTACTGTAAATTTCATATATTTGTAAAATTCTGAAGATTCAAACTCTCCAGTAATATAATATCCCAGACCTTGTTGCATTGATGTTTCATAATTGTAGTAACTTACATTAGGACCTGATGGTGGTATTATACCAGGTTGAGAAACAAATATTTGATAGGCACTAACAGGACCATATTCACTACTTCCTTCTAATAATAAAACAGTTACTGTGGTATGTGTTTGTTCTATTACTTTTGGCATTACTGGCTTATTAGGTGGCCCTATCAAAGTCCATCCCGAAATATATGTAGGTTCACTATCTGCATGAGTATTTGTAGCAATGATTGATACATTATACTTTGTGCCTGGTTGTAAGCCTTGTAATATAGTACTATTTGAAGCTCCTCCTTGGATCTGACTTTCTATGGCTGGTAATAGATTTGAAGCAAATGTTTTAAGAACCACTGCTTTTAAAGTATAAGATGTAATATTTCCATTGCTAATATCAGGTGGTTCCCATGTAATTTGCAAATTATTAAATCCATTGTGAATTATTTGTAGACTTCTTGGTGGACTAGGACCTAAATACATATTATTCTTATTGTTCTTAAATCTATAAATATTATAAGTAAACTGTGGATACATATTTTTATAAAAATATACTTGTTTGTCCAGTTGAATAAATACTTATTGCATCTTGGCTACCACAGTAGCTGTTTTGATCAGTAATACAACGGAAAGTGCAAGAGTTAGACACACCTTTTCTACCATAACTACTACCACAAAAGCATTGTTGACCATTCATTAATCCAGCAAACCTATTAATTTTAATATAAATTAATATTAAATCTTAATTTAAAGATACTGAATACTATAATCTTTGTAACAAATATTATAATAATACAATAACTTACATGTAGTAACGTGAACGACATTCTTTAATACATTCTGCTGGTGCATTAGCGTGATTTAATATCAGGACTGATAAATCAGGATCCGACGCGGAACTTTGAAAGCAACCCTCGTATTTTTGACTAAGTACATGATCACAGAAATGAAGAAGTAGAAATAATATTATCATTATATATAATGTACTATAAAGACAATCTTTATAATTCAATTTTTATTTATATCATTAATTATAACATATTAATGTAACATTCTTTTAGAATAGTTTGTATCTGAATCAATAAATGAATGGTGACATCATATTTAAAACGAAAAAATGAGGTTAATTATGCACTGATCTTTGTTCTTTTCGATTATAAAACAATACTGCCTTTGACTCTTTATCATTTTTATGATAACTCTTTATATTAAATAGGATATTGAATTTTATACTATTTCACGGGTGTGGTAGCATCTATTTACTACCTATAGTTATTACTATGATTAATGTCCATTCACTTGTGGCGCTAGCATTCATTTTATTTGAAATGGAATAACATAGTTCCAAATATGTATTGCGTTATACTTTTATTTTATTATTTAATTGTTATACTTATCTTTTACAAAAAATATTTGTACATATTTTCTTTATTTTACACTTTGATCTTTTAAAATAAAACACATGGATATAATTTTATAAAAATATTCATAAATTTTGTAGTGATAGATATTTTTATTAATATAATTAATTATATCAAACCAAAAAATTATTGAATACTTTCCTTCATAATACATTACTTTATAAGTAATATTGTTAACTACTGAATATGCAACTGCGAGTAAAAGATGAATAAATAAATTTAATCAAATAATATATTTTATATACTTCATTTTATATTTCTTCAAATACAATATACAATAATATATAAAATGTACGATAACATATACATATAAGTATATCCTATACCTGGTACATACGAATTATTTTCACCATTTATTTATTATTCACTTATAATATTAATAATCTGATTAGAATGTAATACAAATTAATAATTAAATTGTATTATATTCTGTTTCTAATAATTTTGTTGACAATACTTCAAGAATCTTGTGCAGTGCTGTTAACAAATATACATGTATTGTTTGCTTAATATAATAAATGTTCAATCATATATTCTATAATTAAATTAAAAGAATATTCATGAAAATAAAAAGCTCATATCAGGTATCTTATATTAATGAAATATGATAAATCAAAGTATGATGAAATACTAGCATTATAAAAAAAAGATTACAAATGCACATGTATTTATTTAATTACAATACACTTTTAAGTCTTTAACAACACTGCTTGTCTGGCACAGGTACATGTAACTTAAAAAAATACAAATCAGTTATCACAAATTTACTGTAAATGAATTGCCGCTTCCATCTATACATGGCTCTTATGATATATAAATATATACAATGATCGATTATGTTTCACGTAACAATATTATGTAAACATTAAATCTAATACAAATTAGACTAAATTATATTAAAAGAACATAAGATAATATTATATGTATTGCAATATATTAGAAGCATAAAATGTGTATTTTTTAGTTACATGTTATATATAAAATTTAAAATCGAATTAAAATATTAGTTATTTTATTTATGCTACACACGCATTCTTGTTGGTATACTGTAACTATAATAACAAAAGTAAACTGTTATATTTTAATCATATGTAAGCACTTAATGGCTTAATACTGATCTCGAGAGAAGTAATAACAGTTTACAGGTGTATTATTTTTTTACCTACATCTTGCTACTTTTAATTATTTCAAAGTATACTACAATTTCGTTTATATTATAGACATATTTAGGGTTTGAATATATGTCCTGATACTTCAAAAATAATAATTTACATAATTTTTACTAATAAATCGACTTCTATATTTTGTAGTATATAAAATAATTACAACGCCAAAACATTTCATTATCAATGTTTAAATACAATATTTTACTCGATTTAATGACGATGAAAACAAATTAAATACTTTAAAAACTTCATTTTAATAAATAATAAAGTAATTTAGTGAAATATCATCTACTTAGCATATTGTGCTTTGAGTTATTTTATAAAATAAATAAACAATTCTTAAAAGTTCACGAAACATATCTTCGATTTGATATTCAGATCATTTGTTTATTATGACATTAAATTGCGTATTCTTTATGTATGCAAAAGTAGTAATTTTTTATTACTGTATCTATTAGTAAGTCTCTTTTCAGTTGCATTGAAATTATGTTTTTAAAAGGAAGCAATGTAATTTTTCTAACTGTTAACTGAACTATTTATAATTGTGTTCAATTTATAAAGTAAATCTTATATTAATTATACAATTTGTTAAATGATAAATTGTGATAGTAAAACAGTCTTACAAAAATTGGTGTTCTAAAGACACCTGAGGCGTTCCTAATGAATGAAATTTTGTCCTTTAAACAGGAGTTTAATCAAGAGTATATTCTTACAAAATCTGAATGAACTAATAGGAAATAATACTTAATTATACATCCATTATTTAGATAAATCGTTGGTAATTCCATTCGAGGAATGAAAATATATAATATTCAGTAAGATTTATCATACTTATGTAGATGGAGTTTTTCTTCTTCTGCTGCTTTGTATCTGTTTATAAGATTTTTTGTTTCCAAGTCCTAATGGATTACGCATGAAGAATAGACATTAATACAAATATAACGAATATAGATAAAAATACAACCATATACATAAGAAAAGTTTGAAAAATATCTTACGTTTTAATTGAACCCCTCGGGATCGTGTCACACGTGGAGAAGTTTTCGCTAGAGAAAGCGTTGTCAAAGAAGTTTTCTTTTTTAATTGAACTATTTGTTCCATGGCTGGAGTCATCCATTTTGTTTTAAAATCTCTGTTAAAAAAAAAAATTATTAACAGTGTTATTGTACATAATGTGACAAATTAAATATACTTACTCTAATGATTTTGGTAAAGCTTTATTTCGAAATGCACCTGATTGTTTCTCTTTCATTCTTTGAATTACACTTAACATGGCATAAGTAGGTAAAGATGGAGGAGGTGGAGATGGAGGTGGTGTAAGTGGCGAAGGTGGAGTCTGTAGACTAATTTTTGCTAATTTATCAGGGTGAAGTGCTAATACTGCTTCCCAACAAAATTCTTTTCGTTCGACTGGGTATTTAGGTTGTGTATTTCGCGTTATACGAATCTAAAAATAAGATATATTATTTTATTATACATTAAATACATATTATTTTATTATAAAGTAAAATTTAATATTAATTCATTAATAATGAATGAAATATACCTCGCCATTAACAGGTCTACAAGGTTTTCTTTCTCGTAAATATGGTCGTTTGAAAGAAATGGGATAAGAAATATTTTCATTAGATTCTCTTAAAGGATGTAAACACGTAGGAACATCATTTTTTTGCCTAGAACCAGACTGAAATAAACTACGTAAATACGAATAGTTAGGTTTAGTTTCAAATCCCAGTTCAGTAATATATTTCATGTACTCCATAATGGCAGCTATAATAAAAAATATTAAATATTAATATTTAATTTTTAAGAATAATTGTCTAATACATTAATCATTAATATTTTTAAAGTAATAGTTTATCTAATTAAATAGAATATATTTGTATATTATTTTTTGCACTCGAATAAAATTAAATTTGTCATATTGATAAATGAAATATAATAACTTACCAGGTGGTTCTTTCTTATAAGGAAAACATTTATGCATAAATGATGATAAATTAGAAAGTAAAATTTCTTTTTGTGCATGAACTTCTTCTGGATCCATGGTTGATGTTACATTATCATTTTCTTTTTCCCAAGGTAATTTACCACACAACCATTGCAATATATTGTACCCTAATGTTTCTAAATCTCCTCTTCTTGAGTGTGCTATAATAATATCAATTTATAATAATATAAAGTGTGACTTAGTATAAAAAATAAATCATTGAGCTCTAAAAAAATAATTACCAAATACATATATCAAATTTTATGATACTCACTTCCATGATGTGCATCTCTTGATGTAAATTCTAATGTTCCTTCATGAGCTCTTCTTTCATCATGAACAAATGGTTTATGTACACCTGCACTTGTACGGAAACGATAAGCCAATCCGTAATCAACCAAATAAGCTTGAAATTTTCTTGTTGTTATATCTTCTGTACTTAAAGACAATAAAATATTTGATCCTTTAACATCTGCATGAGCATATCCTTGACTGTGAATATATTCAAGTGCATCCAACTATATGTATGTGAAAAAATAATAAAATTACAATCTTATCAACTAAAATAAATTTATTAAATTTATTGTTTTTATAATAAATTACCATTTGAACAGCTAGCCTGTTAACAAGTTTGACTGGTAATTTTCTTCCGTTTGATATAAACAATTTTCCAATATCAATGCCATATCTTGGAATTACTAAAAATCTATATTTTTGACCTTG
Organism: Melipona beecheii; assembly: GCA_032399605.1. Classification (NCBI taxonomy): domain Eukaryota; kingdom Metazoa; phylum Arthropoda; class Insecta; order Hymenoptera; family Apidae; genus Melipona; species Melipona beecheii. The sequence goes on along the minus strand of JAUCMO010000047.1, from coordinate 1,177,876 downwards.
GTGCATGTGAGAACCAGATCCCTCATATGTTGGAACACCTATTCGTCTTTTTCCTTGTGATTTGCACCAGCTATCAACTAAAATTTATAATAATAATCCAGATATAATACACATGCAAATATAAAATATGTGTATATAAAACATGTACAATTAAATTATTTACTCATATGTTTACGAGCTGCTCTGATATAAAAATTCATTTCAACAAATAATGGACCATTGTTATGTGGTTCGATTTTTATCACATACTTTGCATCTTGTTCGATTGGAGCATTAATGTCATTTGATGCTGTAATGTAAAATTCTTAAATTTAATAGCAACAAATATCAGACTACACATTCAAGTAATTTATTGAAAATACATAAAATACATTTCTGTTTATTTGACTATGAATAATGCTAATTTCAATAAAATAGAATTTGAATAAAAAGCAATACCTAGGTATATATCACCAAATCCACCATATCCTATTGCATGTCCTAACTTCCATTTGTTTTGAGTAATATCTGTTAATATTACTCCAGCTGGCAATTGATCTGGTAATTTGCAACCTAAAGCTGCTACTCTTTTAACAGGTATTTCTTCAACTCGTCTTGGTGCCATTATCACTATATAATTATTTATATAAAATTGGATTCAAAATTAATTCATATTGAGAATAAAGGATTATCTAATATCATAGTTTATCATAATTTAAATATAATTATGCAAGGAAATAATCTTACATACAAAGTCAATGATGATCAACTGCTTTTTATGTAAAGTAAAATATTAATATAAAACAAATTATATAATTAACTTGTGTTTAAATTTTATATTTATTATTATAGATAACAAAAATGTTCAATATAAATAAAATGTGAAAAATAGATATGGTTAGATCTAATAAATTTTTGTGTAAATAATATATAAATTGTTAATTATACAGAAGAAACATTTATGTGCTGAAATATATAAAAAAATTATTTTTATGCATATATTTAAACTAGATAGAAAATTTTATTATACATTATGAAATATTACAATTGTGAAAATGTTTCAACTTTTACATCAGGATAATGATACATTATTCAAATTAATTGTTCAAATTAATACTTGGATATAACCTATGTTGTAAATAACTTCATTTTTTATTATAAATGAAGCTATATAATTTGTTATTAAATATATAATTTGTTATTTTAATTAAATAAAATAATAATTTGACATACACACATACATTACTACATAATAAATTTATACTTCAATTCTAGACTAAACAAGAAACAGAAAAAGTAAATAGAAATATGTTTTCTATGTTATTATACAATAGCCGCTGCTAATGCAGTGAAAAATGCATTATTTAAATGCTACTTAATAAGGTTATTTAATAAATAATTACGTAAATATTACCATAAAAATTATCGTCACTATTTCTACTATTTTCTCTACGTACAATTCGCTACCTTGCTCTCTGAAATAATGTCGTTTTCCGTTTGAGTAAACTAGACTAAAAAGTATAATTTTAAGGATTCCATGTTCAACTGTCAACTAGTTAACTAATAAAAAGCATAGAGCACTATTGTTTCGTTTTAGTTTATATACCTCAGAAGACGAATTAGAGGACATTGCATAAAGTCTCTTTAATGGCTTGGCACATCAGAATCAATAATAATTTAAACTATTTCTTTTTTGTCTTTTGAAATTCTGATTATGTTCCAAAAAGATTTCACCAAGCGTAAGAATACACCACACTGCCATTTCATGAACTAAGATGTTTAACGGAAACCGATCAACTAGAGGGCGTCCTTAAATTTATATTTTTTTGACCAAGTATTTAAATAACACTAATGTTGACAATTAAACATTATTTTATCATCTATTACATGTGTTTATTATATCTTTAATATTTTTAATATTGTGATATGATGATTTCCTAATTCTACAAAATATATTTATTTTTATCAATGACTTTTCATAATTGATTTATTGCTTATATTTATATATTCAATTATTTATTTTTTCTTATCGTAGTCATACAGTCATTGACATCTGTCAAATTCAGACGATTATTGAATATTAAAAACATCAATAGACATCTTATCTGGATGAAGAAATTGCAGCATAATTTCAAATGTTTTGTAAATTTTTGAACGACGTAAAAAATTATATGCAAAAGGCGATATGATTATAATGTAATTTAATGCGTAAGTAAACCAGATTTTTTGACATTAATATACTTAAATATACATTTGTTTTATCACATTTTAATGACACTTCACTTCTCAGTAATAGAATATGAAATATGATAATCTGAATTAAAATTTATTCGAAAAAAAATATAATTGTGTAATTCAAGGCATTTAATGTTAATTTTCTTTGTGTTAGAACTGAATAAAAATGTAATAAATTACAAAGTAAAAGTATAAATATACATATGGATAGGTTGGTTCTTTTATGATGAGTTTTCGAATCCACGGGAAATGTACTATCAACCATAGCCTTCTAGAAGCAATCAGCGCATGAAGCCGTAATGGACGGAAAGAAGTGATTACTGGCTGACGGATTGTGAAAGTAGAAGTTTCAGTTTGTGTGTTTATTGTAATATTTTTTTAGGTCTAAAGTCCTATTAAAATGACGTAAATATTTTTTGAACGATGATTGATGATTTATTTCTATTTTCAAATATATTATGTAAGTAAACGATTGGTTCTTTGTTGAGATCGTTTTAATGGTTAGAAATACTAAAGCATCCATTAGTATCCTATCTGATATCTATAACTGTTATTACGAAAAACATATTTACATATTGAATAATGTTTATACACCTGTACATAGTTTAAATATTTATTTTGTAACATTAATTAGTACAATATTAAATTAATACTTGTATTTAATCAATTATATCATATGAAAGTCTGTTTAAGGAGACTGTTATTTATCAAAGGTTATTTATTGACAATTTCCAAACATTATGCATTTATGTTTTTATAATTACTTGTTATAAGTTATGCAGAAATTAGATTTCATTTGTTCACAATAAATTTTATAAGTAAATATGGATTGTAATAATATACATATGTTTGTATCAATAAAAATTTGATATTAAAATAGATCTTCATATCCTTTTTAGATTAATTGTTATGAATTAATGTATTATGTATTTTAGTGAGGACACTGCCATAGTATTATTTAAAGTAAGAAATGTCTTACCCTGGTCAACCGCCAATGGGAATACCAGGCATGCCACCAATGCCTTACATGGTTGGTGCACCTCCACCAATTATTGGTGGTGTAATGCCTATGGCACATGTAAGTAAATATGAAATGAAGCATGTTAAAAGCATGTTTTTGTGTGATGTTAGTAATTTACGATCTTCTATTAAGAATTTTTTGTTTTCGATTGATGATTTTAATAAAGTAACTAATCAGTTTGTTATTTAAGACTTTAATACAAAGTAATGTAAAAACTTAATATAACATAATACATTAATCTTTTGCTATTTGATGTCTTTTTTTTATTTATTTAAATTATAATTAGAAGTTAATAATCATTTATAGTACTTTATATAACTTACTTGCGTTTGTAATAAAATAAAAACTAATACCTCCAAGTGTCAGAATTTTTCAATAGTAGCTAAAATATTTTTAGTTACTCTAAGAAATTAAAATAAAAAGCATGTGATGTTTAATTTTATTAATGTTGTGCAAATAAATTAACGTGTTAAGTAGTAGAAATTCTCACATAGCTTTATATTTGGAGCATCACTAATTATATCATAATTGAAAAATTAAAAATTTATCTATGTGCCAATGCAGTTGTTTTGTATAATGTATTAACATTTTGTATTTAAATTATAATACTAAATGGAATGCATATTATTTAACTATTTATGCTATATGAGCATTTTTCTAAAGATTATGTTTCTTGTTACAAATTTTCATCCTAAGTTCTTTCTATCTGATATATGCATGCCTTATTTTTATAATGAAATGTAATAAAAAAAAAGGAAGGAAAAGATTAACGTGCTATTAGGGGGAGGGGAGATTCTGGACTGCATGAGTAGAGATGTGCATTATTAAGAATACTACCATTTATAAAACATAGATGATTCCAACACCCGTATCTGCGATGCAGACCTCAGCTCCAGCTGTTCGGTATGCACGTAATCAAAACCGTCATGACAATAATCGTCGTCGTGAAAGAGAATCTGGACCACCAGTTACTGTTTTTATTGGAAACATTATGGAAAGAGCACCTGATGTGATGATTCGACATATTCTGGGTGCATGTGGTCATGTGCTTTCATGGAAGAGAGTCCAAGCATTTGGCTTTTGTGAATATGCAGGTCCTGATGCAGGTCTTAGAGCAGTTAGATTACTTCATGACATGGAAATAGGTACAAAGAAACTTGTTGTCAAAGTTGATGCAAAAGCTAAAGTTGTTTTGGATCAATTCAAAGGTAAATTTAAAATATAAAGTATATTTATGTACATATTGATAATTTATTTTGATTTATTATCTTTTGTATATAATAGCTGAAAGAAGAAAAAAATTGAGAGGAGGCCAATCACCTCTACAAGATGAAACATCAATTGAAGGAACAGAAGGAGAAGAAGGTGAAGATTACATGGATGAGGGTATGAGAGTAGTGGACGCAGATGCACTAACGCGTATTAATCAAATCATAGCTGAACATGCTACTGATTTAGAAATGGCTCAAGCTACACCTGGTAGTATTAATTCTATTTATGGCAGTATATTAAATTAAATTGAAGAATTAACAAATATTATTTTATAATGTGTTACAGAGGAACATCAAACAAAAATGGTTGCAAAATCTTTGAACTTGGATGATGCGGAAATAGAAGAAAGTAAAAGAGACTTGATTACCCGAGAAATTGGAAAATTCAGGGAGGTTATGAAGGTAATTATTTTCATAATTATTTTAAAAATCTTGTTATGTCATTCCTACTTTTTTGCCCTTCATTTTGGTCATATTGTTGGATATGATATACCAAGATATTAGAAGGTATTATAAATTGTGGTCAAATAGGATTGGGTAAAAACTTTGCAAAAATAAGATATTAACAAACTGTTATAAAATTATTAATATTGAGTATATAAATTTTTTTACGAAGCATTATAAACATTATTCTATAACATATTATAAGTTTAAAAAAAAATCGTTTTATGAGCAATAACGTTTGTTACATATTTTTCTGTATATATGATATACAGCACATTTAATCTTTTTCTTTAAAAAAATCATATTTTTTAGAGCAAAATTTTAGCTGCAACATATGATATTATTACAATTCTTTTATTTTTTTCTACATTTGTTTAATATTCAAGTGTTGATAGAAATGATAGAAACCGTTTGTCTCTGTTTCTATTGTACAAAAATTGAGAATATGTTTGTAATACTTTGTAGTACTAATTCTGTTATCTTCAAAAAATATAATATGAATTTTATTTTTTGTTTTTTAAATGATAAAGTGAAATGAATCACTTAATACATAGAAAGAAATAGAAATATATTAAAATACTATTATTATTTCAAAACTTTATCTAATCAAAAAAAAAAAAGATTTATACAATGTTTCTAAATTATGGTTGTAAAAAGTTTGTAATAAGTTTAACAAGTTTACAATACTTTTTTATTATATCAATAACTAGTGAATTCATAAATTACATTTTATTCATTTTTAAACGGTTGTATTTCTATTAAGTTAAAATTAATACAAACATTTCTATACTGTACTATAATGAATACTACAATGAAATGCATTGTAAATATTATGGATTTATAAACATTTATGCATTTGATTATATCTATGATTCACGTTAGACAATTATTGATTGAACTCGCAACATATTTATATAGTAAATTAAATGCAGGCAAAAGAGGATTACAAGTGTATAGTTATAAACTTTAGCTTTTAAGTATATTGTGATAAAGTGCGTGTGTGCTATGTTAGCTCTAAATAATTGGAGCCGTGACTCGTTGCTATAATTATAATAACAGGCAGCGTGCGTCGCACACAGCAAACGCACACGCCTAGGAATGCTGTGTGTGGGGACCACTCTTTCACTCACTCATTGGCTCTGAAGGGAGTCAATCACAGCACATCCCTCGTATTTTCGCAGGCAGCTGCAGCCTCGTCGGTAAGTCAGAGTATATCCAACCAACAAAACATGAAAAAACAAGAAATGTGCAATATTAAGACGGGAGAATCTCGTAACTCTACAACATGCTGACACCATGTAGCCAATAAATCTGTTTCTATTGGAACTCCATTTTCTTAACTCATCGCATATAATTCTGCGTTATAATAATAGCATTATTGCTATTGTATTTTGAACACAAGTTATTCCATACAATCAAATTTCTTTACCTGTTTCTATACTTTTTGTGCCAAATTGCTAGCACTAATATTTTCATAAAAATGCAACTTTTACATAACATTTTGTTGAGTTTCGAAGAAACGACATTAAGAAATTAATTCATATAATACTCAAATATTACACAAATTAAGAATTTGTGTAATAAATACAGTTTAAAGTAGATACAAAATTATTATTATACCAATTAAAATTGAAAATGTTTTTGTAATAGTATAGATAATTCTCTCGGTTGAGTCAAAAGAAGTATCTCTAATTATAGTATGAATCACATTCTTTTGTGTTTATTTTACAGATATACATATAGTAATATTTTACAGATAAGTATATAGTATATATACTTTGATATCAATTTCTGATGACAGATCATATTTCTTTAAGTCAATTAGCAAGAGAATCATTATTATGTGAGATTGATATGAACAAGTTTAAATAATAGTACTAAATTAACAGATTATTGTTTCTAAAAATTTCATTATACAATTCTTTTCTGAATGAGATACTATAAAATCGATTAAAATTATTTTATTCGTTTAATTTTTATATAAACTGAGATTATAATTTATTTTTATATTTGTATTAAAGTCTAGCAGTCTAGTACAGATATGTATAGAAGGTCAGTAAAGTGACAATCCAACTGTTTTTACATATTGTTTAGGATTGGTAAAAGATGTTATATTGAACAAAGAAATTTGACGCTGACATATTTTATAATATATTCTTAGATTATTAATAGGATCGAGACTTTCTGAATCCTACACACAATGAAATGATTTTGTCTTCACAATGGCGACTGTTCAGTTGTTGTCTTTATTTTGTGTAAACAGCTTCTGTCAGCGTCTCGATCAGACATGTAGTACCTAGGTGCGCGCTCCTCCATTCTCCGGTACCACCACACTGACTGACCAAGTCAACTTCACACCGTGAGTAAACTCCACAACCATGAGCCAACACAACCATTCGGTTCTTGTAGTTTTGTTAGTGAACTGCCCATCTGAATACCTATGACCACTGATATTTCATATTTCAACAGTCTGTTTTTTTCCTCATATGTGCATCTACTTTTATGCACTCAGTTACTCTATCCCTATTAGTTTAAAAGAGTATGGGTTATTGTATGGATATTTAATTTTGAAAAATAAGAGAAAGCAATTCACAATATTGAATATGTTTTTTCTTATATGTTATAGTCCATTGTTGGTTTTATGTAGGACTTATTAACAATATTATAATCAGGAAGGAATAAGCAGCATTAGGTTTAATAATTTTTTGTTATTAAAGAGTAAATATTCGTCAGAGTCTATGATCTGGGACTCTCCAAGCAGTAACCCATTATTGTTACTATTATATCACGTAAGGATGAACCATACTAATTTATTTCTAAGACGTTACGTTGATAATACGGGACGATAAGGGTGGGCAAACTATTGTGTATTTGATATCCAACAGTTTGCTGCATCAGCTGCATAACCAGAAGAAAACAAAGTTGACAGACGTGTGACAGTTTCTTGGCAAAAATGAAAGATGTTTTGGTGGAATCCCTTCTTCATGATGACTCCGCTTCTGATTGGTATAATACTTTCTAATAATTATTGAGTATTGACAAGAAATCTAAATATTCACCCCTTTCGACTCTTAGACTTATATAGCTTTAGACACTATTGATTTACAGGCACATTTGCAATGTTGTAAGTACATTGGGTGGCCTCTACAATGCGTCTGTTAGCATTAAGGTATTCTTAATTTAAGTAGAGCTTAAGAAATTTCTTATGCTTGTTTCCAAAATTTATACCTGCACTTAGGTAATTGATATGTAAACAAGATTTCGTGTAAGATGCTGCTGACCGAGCATACTCCAGTGGAGTGAGTATACTACATTGAGATGAACAGAATTATCATATTTGATATGTGATTAATTTTTGTACAACTAGTAATCGTTCAACATTACAATCTTCGTAATGTTAGATATTAAAATTATTTATACAAAATTTATTAAATGACAATAAGTCTTTAAAAAAATGAAGTTTTACAAATTTTCAACATAATGAATTAAGATTTCTTTTCGAAGTATTTGTTTCAAATAATTATTTTGTTGATACAAGATATAATATCACTAATACTTTTCATGCACTTCAATGGTATTTAGAAGAATTTGTACAATATTATTTTTTAAATAATAGATTATTTATGCGAATATTCTACATAAAACATTTCACATTTTATTAATGTGCATATATATCAGGACATTCATGTTTTAACTTCAAAAAAAGAAATAATGCACTATTATAGTGTAATGATATTACCACTCTTTTATTTATATATATATATATATATATATAAATAAAAGATATATATATATATATATTAACTAACTTTACACTTACAGTAACCTTTTTCTACCCTTTAATTTTTATAACTCAGGAGGATACGATTGCTAGTTTTTGCGTTTTATTATCACAGTGATAAGTTTGCTCTGATTGTTTAGTCTCACCTAGTTTTTTATTTTTGTCTTTTATAGAAGCAGGAGGAGGAAAAGGCTCAAGTAAAACGGAAGAAAGAAGCCGTTGAGAAAGAAGAACGGGAGAAACGTGAAAAAGAGCGACGAGATAGACGAGATGGCAGTAACACTAAGGATGATCAAGACGGCGATCCTGGTAGTCCCACATCTCATAAGGGTCGCAGTAGTAGCACTGGGAGTAGTAGAAGAGACAAAAGACGATCTAAATCTAGGTATTAATGTTTAACATTTTCTAAAAACAATTAAAAGTTTTATTCTAAATTATATTTAAATATAATTTATTGTGAATATTTTTTATTTCGATTAAGGTCTAAGGAACGAGATAGGGATCGTCAAAGAAGCGACAGAGATCGTGATAGAGATAGAGATCGAGAAAGAGATAGAGAAAGAGATAGAGAAAGAGATCGTGACCGTGAAAGAGAACGTGAACGTGAACGTGAAAGGGACAGAGAAAGGGAAAGAGACAGAGAACGAGAAAGAGAACGCGAGAGAGAAGAAGCGAGAAAAACTGAAAGAGAAATTATGCGTGAAAGAGAAGAGGAAGAAGAAGCGAAAGAGAGGAAGAAAAACGAGAGAAGAGCGAGAGAGAAAGAAGCAGCTTATCAAGAACGCTTGAGAGCATGGGAGACAAGGGAACGTCGTAAGCAAAAGGAATATGAGAAAGAAGCGGAAAAACGCAGGGCGAAACGAGAAGCGAGAGAAAGAGAAGCGAAACGCTTGAAAGAATTTCTCGAAGACTATGACGATGAAAGAGATGATGCCAAATATTACAAAGGCAAAGAACTTTCACGTCGTCTAGAAGAGAGAGCACTTGAAGCAGAAGCCGATTCACGGGATCGTTGTACCGAGCGTCAAGAACTTCAACGTCTTCGCGATAAACTTTATGCTGATGCTTCTCATCCAGATCCAGCGGCTGAATTTGAAAGGGTAAAATATTCTTAAACAACATTATATTTTGATTTGTGAGTAATTGCAATATTGATTTTATTTTAGTTAAAAGCTGAACGGGAGGAACAGTACAAACCTAAACCCGTTATCACGATAATAGACGAAGAAGATGAAAAAGTAGTGAAAAAAGAAAAAGAAATTATGCCACCCATAGAAACTGAACCAATTGAAAGTGATAGTGATGAATGCGTGCAATTTGATGATGTTTCTCAATCAGAAGTACCATCTAGGACACCACCGAGACATCACCATCACCATCGAAGACATCATCGTCATCATCAGAATCATCATCGTGAAGGCGAAGAACCCGAGGAAGTTGTAGAAACTGATAGAGAAAGTGTAAAGGGTACGAGATCGTCACCTTCTCATCAAACAGTAACAACACCAGTTCAATCCATTCCGCCTACATTAGATGAAGATTCGCGTATGTCTCTTGTTAGCGAACCAGAAAAAACGGGTAGTAGTGAGTATACGTGATTTCTTGATTTATACAACGATAAATCCTTTATTTTTGTGTCATGTATGTCTCATTGCAGGTAACTTTGTGCCGTTTGCCATGGGAAGCGGAGGTAATCGTGGCAGTGATCATGGTATTGGTAATAAAACTCCTGCTAGTCCAAGCACAGTTATTAATGTTAGTACGCAACAAACGAATCAGAATAAAAAGAAAGGCCGAATCGATGTGAAAGATGTATTCAATAACGATGACGATGACGATGGTGCTAATAACGCAAAGAAGCGCAAACTAGTTCCTTTAGGTAATTGTGAATACTAATGTACTTTTTATTTAAATAATTATTTACGATTTCTGTATGAATTCAATTTTAGATTACGGCGAAGAGAAAAAGAAAAAATCTACTGAAGAAGCTCCTAAAGCTGGAAAAGAAGAAAGTACAAAAAGTCAAGAAGAGAAAAGAAAACACATAAAGTCTCTTATTGACAAAATACCTACAGATAAAAATGCTTTATTTGGATATCAACTGGATTGGGCAGTAATAGATAATGTAAGATTATGATAGATAATGTAAGATTATAATATGAATAAATATTTAATTAATTTTTCTTCTCTTTAATTTTTATAGACGTTAATGGATAAAAGGATAAGGCCGTGGATTAACAAAAAAATTATTGAATACATTGGAGAGCCTGAACCTACATTAGTAGATTTTATTTGTAGTAAAGTAATGGCTAGCAGTTCACCTCAAGGCATCCTTGATGATGTACAGATGGTAAATAATTTTTATTTTATCATTTATTTTATCAATATGAATTAATAACTGATAGATTTTATGACGTTATATGTTATAGGTATTGGACGAAGAAGCTGAAGTTTTTGTAGTCAAAATGTGGAGGTTATTAATTTACGAAGTGGAAGCTAAAAAAATGGGCTTAGTTAAATAAATTAAAAATCAGTTAAAATACTAATCGATTTAAAAATTTATACTACACATCAAATTCCTTTGGTTACATTGTATTATTAGGTTATATATCCTAATATTTATGTATAATTTGTAGAATTGCTAAACACGATGTTGTTCAATTGATAGGTAAACTAAATGTGTAGCAATTGAAATGTTAAATACAAATTGTAATTACGATTTATAATATTTGAGTTGTATTTTTCCAAATTTGTCATAGTTTTACAAAGAGGTCTTTTAACATGTTTATAAATAATAGATCTTTTTACATTTTCCAAGAAACTTAATGAATTTAATTTTAATGATTATATAATTCTATAAATTATATATTTTCAAAATTTGTAAATAGATGCAGTAAAAATAATTAATTGTTACATATTACATATATACATACACACACACACACACACACACACACACACATATTTGTAAGATCTCTGTTTTCTATTATTGTTTCATGTCAAATTAATTTAGCATTAAGCTAGTTATTAAAAAGTGAATAGTGATGTCTTGTATTGATCTACAATTATGATATTAAAAAATACTTTTTATTGTAATGTAAATGGAGAAAAGTTATAAATTTTTATAGAAATTATTTACGCGAAGGTATGTATGAATAACTGAATTTTTTTAAAAGAGGTAAGTAGTACACGAATGTCAATGATAAAATTTGAACTTATATTAAACTATTACTTTATTAATTAAATAATAAATATATCGTTATCTTTATTTCTTATTTCTTTTACATTATAGTTTCATACATTAGCTAAATGCATGAAACCAATGTATTTCCTTAATTCACGTTAGGGGAAGGTCTAATAATTTTTTTACTAATTTTAAATTATTATATTGCATTATATTTCTGAATATTTTTTAATGATTTGACTCTTTTAAAAATATTAAAATTTCATTAAAATCACTTTATTAAAAAATTAAAATGTTTAAGAAATCCTCCAGTAAATGCACCGAGTTCGATAAAAATCTGTAATTTCAATCTCTCAAGGATTTCGTATTTCCATTTGCCAAACATAACTGATTTTAAAATCAAACAGTTCGATTGTTAAATCGAATCGAAGGAAGAAAGGAAAATGATAACCATACCCAGAAAAAAAAAACGACTGGCTACAATTATGAATTCTATTTTGCAGGTGCTAAAGGCGAGTACGTGTAATCTGTAGTAGAAAGTCGGCGAGACGGGTGTCCCGGCTGCGTAGCACCACTTCTCATATTATTTGTCGTTAAGTGCATGAAAGCTTTTTTCGAGGGCTTAATACAAGCTCTCGGTTAATAGCGGAGCATTATTGTGTTCACGGGGACACGAGTGCGGCGCAGCTTAAAGTCGCTCTCTCGCTCTCCTCTTTTCCCTTCTCTTCTCTTCAACACTATACGAAAAACGTAGCAGCCCAACCTTTTATGGATCCTTTGTCGCGACGCGATTATGTACCAGCCAGCCTTCTCTTCGCCACCTCTTTTTCCTGCCTTTTTCTTATGTATTTATACACACGAGTTTTCAGTGAAACACACGCGTGTTTCCTTTTAAAGCGGCCTCAACCGCAGTCTTACTGATGCGCGACCGACTGCGATCAATTTTTCCCTGCCGGCAAGAGACAATGCTTTTGTGCGTGAAATGCATCCTAAATAAGATGAAGAATTTGTGAATCGGTCATTGAATCACATTACATTTGCTGGATAAATGATATAAATCCATTATCGCGATTGAATTTAATTTACTTAAAATTTTATTTAAATTTTAGTTCTATCGAAGCAGAAGATTACTGTTGCGAAATTTATCTTATTACTTCGTATTTTGATGCTATCAATTTCAATATTCAACTATTTCAAATATTCAACTCGAGCTACGTTATTACGAACTCTATATGTTTTATATATTGTGCAGATATTTTGTGAAGATTTGTAATAATTTGTTGCTTTATATTTTCTAATATCTTGGTAAACAGCGTAGAGAGAGATGGGATAACGAGCAGAGCAAGTTCTCGGTTTACCATGGCCAATTCAGTGACTACGGTACACTGTACAAAGCACATTACATGCAACAATTGCATTATACGCCAGACTGTTGTGTTGGTACCACATCCACATTAGATTTGAAGACGCTTCGGGTTAATGAACTTTATCGGTGATTTTGGAAGAGCTTCTGGTTAAATATCCACATGTTCGTCAAGTAATTTTGTGGCATAATGAAAGTGCCCGTTTAATAGAGATTGTTCTGCGGAAAAAATTAATTTTTGCACTTAATACTAACGTTTGACGTATAGAATTGAAAGAAAATAATTTGTGACTTAATTGATTAAGAACTCATTCGAGTCTGGAGAAATAAATTTTTCTTTTTTTACATTTTTGATAGCAATGTGTCATTACAAGTTCCAAAACACGTTTAAAAGTTTCTTTTGTCTCCAACACAGAAACTGTAATTTTTATCCGTTTTTATTCCGAATGTGTTAAGAAATATAAGTATAAAAATTACTTGGGGGAAGAGGAAGTTCTTTTAAAATCATTTGCATCGAACGGCGTTGTATGTGACACATATCAGCTTCACGTTTCAGCGAGAGGAAGAAAACAGACGAGAAGGAGAAATTGCCTTAACAGGTCTTTCTCGGGAAGACAGGGAAATTATGTCTGTCGAAATTAATCGCTAGCGCGTTAACACGCGCGCCGAGAACGATAAGACACGCGAAACGCAAGCGGCGCGAGAGCGGTTCCAGCAGGGTGTTTTCGAGGAAGAAAAAAGAAGCAGCGTGAAACACAAGAGGCGAAAGGGTGCGCTTAGCATTTTACAGACGAAACGTGCTTGCTAGACCGACGATCGACGAGCAAAAAGCGAAGAGGAGGTGTTAAAGTAGGTGGGAGAAGAAGCGGGATGGCGGAGGAGATGCACGCGAGGAGAGCCGGGTGAAAGGACTCAAGGAATCGTCGCACGTATCTGCCAGGAGAAGATGAAACGGTAACGAGTGTAGTTCACGGTAACTAAATATTCGCAGGATCGTATCGGGGGCCAACGACGGAAAAAAGGGGAGTCGAATGTTCGTCGCTTTCGTCGCGTCGCCGCGCCATTCGACGTCACCCCGTGTGACGCTGTGTATGCAATCGTCGTCGTCGTCGCTGGCGGAGACAATTTATTCTCACGGTTTCGCGCGCAATTTGCCACGGGCACGTGTAACGAGGATAACGAGAATCATCGAATGAAAAGCCAACGTCGCGGCTGCAAATTGCATTTCACGCGACATTTGCTATAACGCCTGCCGCGAATATTTCTAGCCGGTCCGCGGTCCTCGTGCGCACCGCATCCCCGGCTGTTCGATTTTCTCGAACGCTCAAGCGACCTTTCGACAAGGGATACTGGTCGATACTTTTCATTTAATTCGCCGCCTTTCTGTTGCTTCGCTTCTTCGTTCTCCGGTCGTTCGATCTTCTGTGTATTCGCGAATCATTTGTCGGACGTTTAAATTTGTTTTTGTTCTCTATCTTAGATGAGCATTAGGAATATTGTAATTTGTTAATCGCACCAAAAATATCGAAACGTTTTATCATATATTAACCTTCAATTCAAAGAACTGAAGTTTCAAATTCGAATTTAAACACCGTAAGACTGTCATTTGTTTCCCTCTTTCGAGGCGAAGTCGTAAGTCGTGATATTATGTAAGGCAGAATGTTAAAAAGAGTCGCGTGTATCGTTGAAAGCCTTGGATCTTTTTTACAAGCGCAAATAGCAGTTCGCAAAACACTCGAACGCAATGTAAATTAGAAATTTCTAATTAACTTTTAATGAAATTTTCGACTAATCGATTGTCGTCGTTCGCGGGGCGTACTACGATTAACCGGAACATTCCCGACAGCAGCGAGTTATTTCACACGATGTTCTTACCAAAGTAAAGCGCGGTCGGTTGAAAAAAAAAAAAAAAAACGAGAACGAGAACGATTAATGCTCGCGCCAAGTTTTTATTGCGGGAATTCAATTTCCAAAATAAACATTTGCGAAGAGAACAACTGTTGACAAGTCCATTCTCGCGCGCGAGTTTCAACATTTACGCCGAACCGTTCCTCGACATTTCGCCTCATATATTTCGCCGCATCGGCAACGATCGATCGATACCGACTATTTTTCCTGCCGTTCCAGTCAACTGTATTACACAACGTGTGGGAAAACGAATTAAAGTATCGTGCCAACAGTTTCCTTCTCTCGAGAGAAGAAGAGGGAAGAGAAAATAAAAGAACGAGAAGAAAGACGCTGTGACCAACGATGGAAACACGCCTAGACGAAAGAGTCTGATGTCTGTTGAAAGAGCCGGCGTGTCGCTTAAAACCGGAAAAGAAAGTGGCTGCGACAAGGCTATTCAAATATTTGAAGTTCCTCTTGCCGCGGGAGAGCTTTATTACGAAATTACCGCGTCTATTACTCCAAATATAAAAACGCTCGTAAAAGTAGCAGGACGGGCGCGCGTCCGTCAACCGACGAGAAAAGATGAAGTATACGCGGCTGGATGCTCGCGATGATTCGGCGATATCCTCGACAACAGAGCCAGCGAATTAATCGAAGAAGAGAACGATTCAATTTATAGAAACGGGGAACGAAGAAATGACGATGTGCTTGAGCTTTCGATCGTTTCGACGAACACGAAGTATGGCGCGGTTTTGTTGGCAGTAAAAAAATTGAAGACATAAAAAGGCTTTCTATATTTATGATCATACAGGAGAAGGATGCATGTAACGCGTGGGTCGTTGACGTAAGCTATCCCCTGTATCAACTCTTTCGAAACTGCTGGTGTTTCGAACGCGCGCGTAACGAAACGCGTTGGGTAATTTGTGAAATTAATTTTCGAGTGGGTTTTTTATTTGACTTACTTTGGCGTTTAAGTGGTTTCATTTTGATATCGAGTTTTGCAAAAAGTTGGCACTCTTTCTATGTAATTCTATGTAACACAATCCTACCACTTCTGGGACTATTGATTTTCAACTAACAACCCTTTCGTGAGCGAGCGAAAGAGCGTTTTGGTAATTCGTGTATCGCTTCACACTTGATTACCGTGTAAAGGCCGTGTAATTTTTTTCAATTGAAAGATATTATACAAATCAGCTACTTTTTCTTGCAGCAGATCTTAAATCTGCGTTACAGGATTTTAACGTTTCATTTAATCGATAGACATTTGGACTATATTTGACACGCAAAATAATTTTCTGTCGAGGTCGTATTCTGTTAGTTTTCAAACGTGTGAAACTGCGAATGGTTATCCCTTTACGAAAGCAAATGAAAAAATGAACGGCACGCAGGTGAATCATGATTTGATTCACTTACCGAATTCTATAATCAGTTTTATTATCCTTTGTGTGCTTTATACATTTTTGTACACCGTGTGCATTTTTGTACTTTTAAATTTCGCGTGCAAACGCGCACACTTTAAATATTATTGCGAGTCGGACAGAATTTCTTAAGGTATTTGATTTTATGCTTTTACGATCAGTATTGTTAGAGAGATTTTTTGAGATGTCATCAATTACGAACGAATGTTTTCTGCTTTTGTTCTTGAAAATTCGCGCCGGTCTAGAAAGCAAAGAGAGGATAGAAGATTATCGCCTCGTTTTTCCTTTTAATTTCTCGGCGAATTTCTCGGTGCGTTTTACGAATGCGGTTTGAATAATGGCGTTTAATTTCTTGACAACGCGATACAGTGGGGATAACCGCGGTAAAATGTCGGTCTCGTACGAACAAAAGTGACGACGTGTGTGCCACGGATATTTCCATAAAAGTAACGCTGAAATTTCCATAACAGCGTGTACGTATTATTTTCGTTCGTGTAGAAATAGGAAACTGGATTTGCGTTCTCGCGGTAATATTACACGGATGAGGAAACGAGTTCGGCGTCGTTCGCAGTAATATTACGTGTTTCATTCCGCGACGGTGGCTGCGTTAAGGGGATATAGCTATTCGAATTGCTTTGACTATTTAATTAACTTCCTTAGGTATTACCGGACGAAATAGCCTGTGCCGAATTATCCTCTCATGAATTGTTAATATCCAAAAATATTTGCTCGTAAACAGATACGGCGTCTAAAAAATGTTAATTAATTAAGATATTACCAAATTTCTAGAGACACTACGAGTGCTAGTAATGCATTAAAATACTATATTCTTTATCGAACCACATTTTACGTTTATTTACTGCTTTTTTTCTTCAAATGTAGAAACTACCTTCTTTCATTGAACGATAATAAAAAAAGTATTACGTGGAACCTAAATTTATTTTGATACACATCGATTTGCAGGTGAGGCAGACAAAAACGCACAAAATAATCCGCATACACCACGAGAACAACGTCTGAAAGTATTCCCGAGTTTAAGAAAATGTTCGATCTGGATCCTGCTACCCAATAATCCTCGTACGTAAAAGTCTATGATACCGATCGCGAAAGCGCTTGGCTTTCTTCGAGGAGAGGGCTAGAAAGCGACTTTAAATACGGAAATAAGGATTTCCCCGAGGTCGATATCATTCTTTCAAAATTCTCGACGAATGGAGCCGGATAAAAGCGCGGATTGCCTTTTCGTCCAAAAAATCCTGTTACCAAGTAGAGCACAGGATAGCAGAGAAAGAGAGAGAGAGATGAGAGATGAGACGGTCCTTGACGATCGAAAAGGATTCGGGCCGATGGCAGATTCTCGTTTGAATCCTCGACTTGACCTCTTGATTTCTGCCTCGTCTCTTTTCACGACGATTCGTCTTGGATCCCCGCGATTGCTGATGATACGTACGACTTTCGATTAGCATTCGAACAAAAAAGGAAAAGAACAGAGAGAGAGAGAGAGAAAGAGACGACGACGGACCGACGAAAATGGAAAAGAGACGACGACGGACCGAGAGCGTTAGCGGCCTCGAATCGGACGCGTTAGTCGAGATAGCGATACCGTATCCATGGCTGGGCTGGCATTTAAGGATTACCGGAGTTTAGCATAATATTAGCGAACGGCGGAGAAGGACAACAGGCAGACGACGCCACGGCGACGAGAAGATGGGAGAGTAACGGGTAGAGAGTAGCATGGGTGAGAGAAGGGTAGAAGGGTACAGGTATTATTCATGGATTACCTCACTTGTCCCGGCTACAATCCTCCCAAAGCCTCCATTAGAATAATTGCTTCTTCATCTTCGCGCTTATGTGGTTGCTGCGCCCGCCAGTGCGTCATTCTCTTTCACAACCGCGATCCGCTTTCATCCTCCAAACCCTCCCCTGCCACCGCCCGACCGAGGCACGGTACACACCTTCCTCCTTCCCCTGTCACTTAGCCGCATACGTGCCACGATGTGAAACCACAACACGTGTATTATACATTCTTCTATCAGCCTTCTCGTCGTCGCCCGTTTCCGCCGCCGAGGATTTAGCACCGTGGGATTTTGAAGTCGTATCGTCGTTGTCATCGATGGAAAACAAGTGTGGCTCTCCCGGCGAGTTGTTTCTCCCGGTAGATGGATGGATGGGTAACAGACAGGTTAACGGGCTGTTTATGGATGAGAATAGATTGGTAGTGAGTGTAGTAGTTCGTTGCTAGGGCGAGAGCTAAGTCGAGGGAGTATTATAGATCACGTCAACGATGGCTCGTAAAATTAATAACGTACAAGACGTTTGTAAATTATTCTATCATTGTAATAATTTTACAATACGCAAAAGCGACAGCGTACTTGCTTCACTTTTGAAAGAAATGGCTCGAGAAAATAACAAGTGCCTTATATATATATATATATACCTTATATATATATATATACAGGATACTGTGCTTTGGATATTTTTAAATTCTGTGCAATTTTGCACTCTGAAATTTTCTATAAACGCATATTCTAACGTACGATTTCTCCAACATTCTTTGTTTCTCCAAAGCGTCACCAAAGCTCTTCCAATTTTTTCACATTACGAACGTGAACATCACGTTAACGTCGTGTTAAAATGGCGGGCTGAGTTTTTTGGGAACGGACTCGTGGAAGACACGTAAAAGAGGGCGGTACGGATGAGGATTGGGGCGAGAGAAAAGAGTTAAGATCGAGGTATATACGTGCGTTCAAGGGAAACCATTCAAAATGTTTCGGTCCACAATCTTCTCTCTCCTTCCTCCTGCTTCGTTTCTCCGTTTTTCCTTCACGGTCTCCACGGTCTCCAACGTTCGTTCATTCTTTCGCGCCACGCTCTCGTCCGGCTCTTTCTTTCCCCGTCGCGGCGCGCCACGTCGGAGAAAACACAGCTGCACTACTTTATATTACCATTCTTTGGGAAACCGTGGGCATACCAGCACAATTTCTGCGTCTAGGATAAAATCGGAAGTAATCATGAGAAGTGGGGATCTCTGGAGGGCGTGCGCGAGCGGGTACACGGTCGGAATTGAAGGGAGAGACGCGAGATAGGGCGCGGAGGGGGAGGGGGATGGGGAGGGGGTGGCGAGGTTGAAAGGGAACGACAGAGACGAGGAGAGGGTGCAGAACCGGTGAAAAAGAGGCCGCAGAATCGGCAGCCAGAGGGAGAAGGACGGGAAAAAGTAAGTGAACCCCAGAGTGCAGCGGTATCAGAGCTTGTGCAACGCTGCATCAAGCGGCTGACGATGCACTTAGGGATATTAGTAAAGCCCCGTCGAATGAGAGCCGACGCCGGCCTCGTCTTCGTCTATCGCCGCCCGAAATGCTGCTTTTAACGCGTTAATCGCCACCCTGTTAAGGACAAGGTTAATAATCTGCGTAGGTTCTACTGGAATCTTTGCATTGGTGTCCTTGGTACAGAGCGTTGCAAAAGAAGTGTTCGTGATAATCCTTCCTGTGGATTATCTAGCATCGATCGAAAGTTTCGATGTATTTATGTTTCAAATTTGTTTAATGTTTTGCTGTTCGTCAATTTTTGCATACTTTTCGGCTATAACGTACAATGACAGACACGTTCATTTTCTATATACGCAAATGTAATATGAAATGTAATGTGAAATGTTCTCAGCAAGGAATTGTTGATATTAGAAGTGTGCGGTGATATTAGAGGATCTGTGTATTTTAGATATAGAAATTTTTGACTGGTAATATATTTACTTGCAACAAATATTGTTAACAATAATTTATATCATTTGGATGTTTAAAAATTTTGTGGACGCGCCAATTTGAAAATATTCCTTCAAGAGGTTGAAATATTTATTGAAATTATTTATTAATTGTTTATTAAAACTTAAACGCTCGAGACTGAAACGTGTATTTGCGATTTTTACAGCTTACATCTTTCTCATTAAAACAATAAAAGTCCTAAATGTCTATTTTTTAAATTGACTTTTAGATTTTAAATTAGATCGACTGGCAATGAAGTAGAAGTATACCCGCGTGTAGTCACGTCGCGTCTAATGGACTCCACTGTGATTATTATCAGTTATTATTACATATACATACATTATACACATATAATAATTCTTCTTATATCATGTAATTAATTACATTTTAAACAGCTACATTGCAAATCATGCAGTGCACAATTGTTTTCAATCTTAAAGGACAAAATAAATCTTCTCTAAAGAAGAAAGAAATCCATTCTAAATCTGATAAATTCCACTTATTAAGTATTTTGTTTACAGACAATCATTGAAAATTCGCGCGAATAACATTTAATCGCGTTAATTCGATACAACCTCTAAACGAAACAATCAAATACGCGCCGCTGTCTGCAGAAACGAGACAATGATAGAATTTACTTACGTCCCGATTATTCTTTCGACCATAAATGAGAATTACTTCAGAGAATGATAATTACAAAGCGTTTATGGGAACGAAGTTATATTCAACGGAGCTGCCGGGATTAAATATTTCATTTGTGCCTGCAGGTCCAACTTAATCGGTTTACGTTCTTTGGGAGTTGGAAAAACCGCCTAGCCTCGGAACCAGTAGAAAGATTTACTGCTGCTTGAAATTCTGCGCGGCTCTGTACGTGTAACACCCACATACCGAGTAATTTTACAAACCGATCGTTAAAAAAAAAAAAGAACTGTTTTCTACTCATTGTGAAAAAGATCCCATCGAACCTTTTCAATTCGAACTTTGACACCTTGTTATTTTGTGTTCAGTTATATTTTTGTTTCATCGAACTGCGTATTATTCTCCTTTTTGTTCCAAATTGGCCATTCGAAGAAATATAACTTATTTTGCGTCATATTATACTTTATGCTTACATTTTATACTATAGATGTTAATTATTTTCTTTTCGTCTTTATCTCGATATCTCAGTCTAATCGCGACTGATATTCAGCCAGATTATAGAGTTTCGCAGTTGCTATTCTCGAACAGCATAGTACATCAAGACTCGTTACTCGATTAGGATTATTATACCGTTTCTAATGCGAATTACCAAGAATCGTAAATTTCAGCCATTATCGGCCCGCTAAATCGACTGTATAATACCGTTTTAGCGGTTTTTACGAACCAGAAACTACGAACCAAAGGCAAATTCACAAGGTTCGTTTGCGCGAATTCATGATCTTTTAATTTTACTTCGAGGTAAGTGTTGTTTTATTGTACAGTGAGTTCAGAAAGTATCTATACGCTCGATGAAAAATTATCTGTACTTTAAACTCTTACAGCTGTCTGAAGAAAAATCACGTAAATTTAAGAAATTTTAAGAAATCGTTGCAAAGAGGGGATGTTTCAATTTTTAAAACCATGACGGAGTTAATTATGAAAACAAATTTTTCAGCATAAAGACGTTTGAACTTGTAAAATTCTTGACAGAAAATATATTCTTCTTCGTTTCACGCTGTGAAGTGTCAACAACAAAATTGGAACGTCGACAATTTTTCATCGAATGCACGGAGATTTTCCGAAGCCACCTGTGTTCGTTGTATCTCAAGTTAAGTCAATTTGAATTGTGAAATATTTTATTTAATAAATAGTAACTTGACCAATAAATGAAATAATAAATGTTTCGAGAGTAAATATCACATGCTGTAACATATTTAACAACGATAATCAGAGATAGAACATGATCCATTCGCATCTAAAATTCCGTGTTCCCAACGAATTTACAAAGCCAGTGAATTTCTGTAATAACAGATGCTATCATGCGCTCGCAATAAAATTAACTGTTTATTTCATAAATTGCCAATGAAATATCGGTATCCGCAGAACGCATCGACGCGCGAACGTAATTGATTTAATTTCATCGCAGTCGCAGGATAATTTTGCTCTTCGTTTATACGTACAATTCCATCGTTGAAATCACCAATTTCCACCGCGTGCAAAAACTCATTCGTTCTTTCCTCGTTAATCACATCCAAACGAATCGTTATTATCATTCGCTTTTTTTCTTTTTCTGTCGTCTCTTCATTTGTAATAACAATAACAGACACGTTCTCTTCATAGTAGAATATTTGTGTATTTTTATGAAATAGTTTGTTACACTATATGACGTACGCCATTACAAACTAATAAATTAAACAACTGTCAAATAATTTATTTGCTCAGCTGTTTGTTTTAATTGGAATAAATAAATATTGGAGTGAATATGTATCTCCTAACGAATGAAACTCCGGTTGCAGAAAGTTAAATTATTATTATTATTATATTGCATATTATACTACGTATTATATATAATAATATATATAACATGTAATGTAATATGTTATATTAGATGTTATATTACATATTATATTGCACATGGTTACACCCGATCCAATCGGGACTCCAAGTTTCGAATTTTCGATATCCCGAGACCGAGGAGGAACTGTCCCGAACGCTTCAACTTCCGTTCGATTGTGCGAATGGTTTCGCGCCCTCCCACTCTTTGAAACCGTATATTCGTTTCGCATGCTAAAATAGGTAATCGAAAGTCTGCGAAATGAAAGGAGGCTGAGACTCTCCGACCACTACCTGTTGCTATCGTGGACAGTAAGTAACAGGAGCCGGTGTATGGGTTTCATTTCATCGACTACCTCCGGATTTTAATGAAATTTCTTTCGAAGCCCGCGCTTCGAGAGAAACAGCTGCCTCGAATTGTCTTGCAGCGATTTAAAGTGCTGCATATTTCGCGCGAACGTCGACGATGTTGTCACGATTTACTCGCCCGTGGTGCGAGTAGATCTCGTGCGCTTTATGCAATTATCTGGCGGACACTTGCGGACAATTTTACGAACTTTGTAATACGCGTGAAATTAATTTGAAAATATATATAGCTTAAGTCTCTTAAGTGTCTACAATCGGGACGCTTTGTATTGTACAAGTCTTGTTCTAAATGAGAAAAAGTGCTGACGCCTAAGTGGAGGCTAGTGTACAAGAATACTTTAATTAATAGAATACTTTAATTTAAAAATATTTCTATCATTATCATACAGTTGTAAACGAAATAAAGAAGACGAAAACTCTCTAAATCGAGATATCGGTACTTTAACTATAACAACATGCTACCTCTTTTTATACATATTTCTTTTATACAAATCCCCAACATCGCAAACCCTACGAAATTCCTACGAAAAATTACCAACCGACTCTGTTCTGCTGGTTGTTTCACCGTTAATGAATCTCGAATCAGGATTAGAACCAGATAGGATTCGATCGGCAGATAACCGGATAGTTATCAAAGGGAGAACGAGCGATGGATAGACAGAGGAAGATAGATAGATAGAGAGAGAGTTTCAATCTTCTGTTCGCCAGCACGAGAGCAGAAAGTGCACGCTCTGCTACCCTGACATAAATACTGCTCTCGTAGACCGAGCAAAACTTTCAGCCACAGCCGAGAGAGAGACCCGGCTGCGAGAGAGCTCGCTGACCAAAAGTCTCCGAGCTTTCGGAAAAAGGAGCTCCGAGTGCCTTGCTACCATTTCCCGTCCGTGGGGAGGGGAAGAAAAGAGGCGAAGCGCCGGAAATTTCCTCCTTCCTCCTTGGTTTCGGGCAATTGGACTTGTACGCGCACCGAGAACCGCGACTAAGCACGCTATCTCTTCTGCTACTTTTTCAACCAAGTATCTCTTCCATGAGCGCTCATGGCCATCGGGCACGCATATGCTTACCACCGGATTGATATCCGGTATTAAAGTAGTCACTCGCGGTGGAAGCCAGCTGGAGAGGAAACAGACAGGTGACAGGTTGGTCTCTTCGAGAGTCTCGTCGTTGTTTGTGTTTCTTTGAAGATGGCTCACTGCGTGAAGCTGGATAGAGCTTAATCCTTTAGTTAATTCCACCGAGTGGAATTCTGTTTCGTTTCTTACGCAATCAGCGATGGACGTAAAGCAGAGACGTAAGAAGTACGAGCTCTTTCTATTTAAAAATTCCACCGGTAGTCAATTTTGTGAAAACTCTTTAGTGAAAAATCGTGTCACACGACTGACTCGGAACAATAGACATTAATAGTTTTAGAATGCATCTCGTATTTTCAATACAGTTCTGATATTTGATGCGGATTTAATGAATTTTAATTTACGGAATAAATTATATAAATAAATAAATAAATGCCAAAAATATAATACCGGCACATGGTTCTTTTGTCAAAGTAGCATTTTTTGGTGGTTTTTAAAAAGACTTTTAAACTGTGAGCGAACGTATGAATTTCTCGTACGATCTTATAATCTTCTGAGTTTCTCAGTTTCACGAACAGCAATCACGAACAATCACGAAGTCGAAGGTAAATTTTAAAAAATACAGCAATTTATTATCTTCATAAAAATTCGCGTTCTACATTTTCGTCGATATAAGAAATTCATTGTATCCTTTCAAGTCACGAAAACGTATCACGAGAGGGCATATTTAATTAACCATGGAAACTGAAGGAACCTAAAGGTAAGAATTGAAATACGTGACTGAAATTCAGATTTTCCATATCTTGACTTACATCGCCGTGACTTTCAATTTCAAAGGGAGAATTCTTTCCTGCCATTTCCTTGCATATCGGATTATTTACATCAAATTCGTTAAGAAGGAAAAGAAACAAGAAGAAATAACTATCGATCGTCGATCCAATAACAAAAATTCGCGCAAGAGGAATATTACAATGCTGCCGGGGCAATTGAGACTCGATATGTTTATTACAGGGCAAAGGGAGAGAGTTAAATGGAATTTTCCTTACGGTTATTTCGTATTCAAGTGTCAATACGACGAGTGCTCATCGAATATTGCAATATAGGGGATCGAGTGGCGACCTAACGGGGACTTCTTCGTCCCGGATCTTAGGTAACGAGTTGCCCTTCGATTGGACTTGCTCATACTTTTTCCAGCCTGATTCCCGCCGTATAGAAGTCGAAGAACTTCCCTTGCCAGTGAAAAGTATCGGTCAATAAAGACGCATAGCCCACGGACACACACACTCCACGATGCCAATAAGCGGCTATTATTTGCGTTAATTCTTGACGCGAGTTTCGAAACTTTCTGCCTGCTATTGTCTACGGATCTATTCTATTGGACGATGTATAAGAGGGGGTCAAGCGTCTTCATCTGAACTTTCTTCCTCCTCTTGACACGATTCACTTTCTTTTTTATCGCGACATTAAAGATTATTATACCCGGACTTATTATATTTCATTTTTTTGCTCGAGATGTATCGCTGTTTGTATTCCGGATTCTTATTCGAAACGTAGAAGGAAAGTATTATCTTTGAAATTACTAATTTTTTAATTATTTATAATTTGTGTTACAATATAGTTTTAGTAATATAGTATTTATAATTATGTTTAATTATTCAATAATTTTTTGATTTTTGCTCATAAAAAGAGCAAAATCGTGTTATACTTCCGCCGAAAAATTTGCGGAGGGAAATAACGTAAAATAAGCAAATGTAAATATTTTTGATTGAAAATTATACGTATCATCGGAACAATTGTGTGGAAAAGTATCTGTGTCAATTTGAAAAGAAAAATGATGCTTTAAAATTTTCTGAACGGTAGTGTTTCTTCCCTGATGATAATTTATCACTGGAAAAGAAACTATGTGTAATCTCATCCCATAACAATAATAATATTAGAGTAATTGAAGATAATTAAACTACTTACGTTAATTTTTTTCATTAAAGAATGTTCAATTCGATAATTTCATTGCTTGAAAATATACATAAACTTCAAAATTTCACTACAAAATATACCTTCGTCTTTCTTATCCTCTGTTTGAAAGGGCGAGTCTACGAAGTCTGTAACCATCGTCGCTAAATCAGTGGCCGTCTCGTGGCCGTCGAGTACAAATCGAAAGTAAAAATCCGGATAAAACAGAAATCCGAGGGTTAAAACACGACGATCGGTCTCAAGTGTTAATATTCCTCGTTGAAATCTAGCTCCGGCTAGGAAACTTCCGTCTAGCATGCCCTTCTTGGAATTCCGTGAGCGCATGCCGTGAGATTAATATTGACGGCTTCGAAGGCGTACCGATATGCACGATGGAGCAAATTTAATTTTCGTGTCCCGGGGATATCGGCCGGAGGGGAGAAACGGAGGATAACGCTTGGCTATCTCCGCCGGACTGCGGACCTTTCTTACCTGCATTGGTTACGGCCGGATGCGTAGCCGTGGCCAAGAATATAATTAAAACTTTACCGCTGTATCCACAACAACCGACCGAGATATAAATCAACAGGCTTCCGAGTTCCCCTCGGTTAATATTTTCCGAAAGACATCCGTCCAGAAATTCCAGCCCCCGTAAAGTCGTCGCGAAATTGATCGATCCGTCAATTGTTGCTGTTTCCTCTCCCTCGGAGATTCTAATTTCGCTTGTCTCGAGACTGCTTCTACGCAGATAAACGGATAACGGGAGGCGTTTTAACAAAATTCCAATTTATATTCATCGCTCTGTTTCGAAATCGCTTGATCTTGTTATTACTGATGTTATTACTGATTTCTTTCTTGCAGACTATTCATGCAGAAACGTGGGATGAGGTGAGAAAGAATTGACGGATATTTCTGAAATTTTTGGAATTTGCTGATTGCAATTTATAGCAAGACACGGGCAGTTCCACTTTTTATACATTTCTGTTATATGTTCTGTTTTGTTAAAAAAAAAAGTGATCTTTCACTTGGTCAGTATAAAAAAGTGGTAAATTTGTGAAGCTGCCTCGTTGTTTCAGCATCCGGTTGATTAATTATTAATTCTCGAAAGAACAAATTTGCATAAAAATTCGTAATCTGGTAATAAAGTAAATTTTATCATCCGATAAAATTTTGCATGTTTAAAAAACAGTTGTAAACTTAAAATGCACTTTTTAATGTCTGCAAAATAAGATAGAGTGAAATAAGATATAACAATAGTAAAAAATTTAATACTAAACTCATTTCAATTTGTAGATAAGTTTAGATAACGTACGTGTATGGTAAAGAAAAAGCACGCATTAAATATATTCAATGATACGATACGATACGATACGCTTCTTTCAATTTCCTCGATACGAAGTTTCTCGGTAGAAAGAATTTTTCTCCAACACATCGGATGCGCTCTGCCCATCAACCTATCAAGTTTTAACAAGCAACACCTCGCGCCGGATAGTTTAAAACTTATGTAATAAATCGAATCTCTCAAGAAGTCTTATTGGTATGCACCCTTCGGTAAGTCGCACAATATTAAGTTGATATGCGACCAGCCTCGGTTCAAGTTACTTTCCAATAAATAATAAGATCCTTCATAACTCATCGAACTTCGTTCTCAAGTGCAAGCCGGCGAATTGTTTAATGAAAAGAGCTATTCACGCTCGAATAAAGTCAAATAAATATCTTTCTGTTCCTCCTCTTAATCGTGATTATCAGATCGCGAATGTTTGTGCAAATTCATAATACTAAAAAAGTATTGAAAAAAGGAAATGAATAATTTTCATATACAGGCATTTTCAAGCAAGAATTGGCGTGTCGCTATTTTCCAAGAAAGGATACATTTTTTTATGAGGCACAGCATTTTATACTCACATCAACAAATACAATTATCTAACACGAGAAATGTATGTAAATGTTAAAATAAATACACTGCGGATTTTGACACATAAGGTTTACAAATTTTACACGGTTTATAAACGTGTAAAAGAAGAAAAATATTGAAAATACTCACCCATGTATATGGGAATATTCGCCAACTAGAATAGTCCCGATATTAAATGCATTTTCACGTTGCAAATTTGGGAGACACTACATCCCGTAACATTTACGTCTCACGTTCTAAAATATCGATTTAGGCAGCTGGATCTAGAATTTTCAGGTGCCATCTCCCCTGATACGAAACTTCTAATTTCAGCCAGAGGCACCTCCCGGTTTTTTAAATTTTCGCGTTTAAACATTTTTCGAAAAATTGAAATATATCAGGAGCACAGCTGGGTCTAGGGTTTCAGGGTGCCACCTCCTCGGACCACATGGTCTCCTGGTGCGAAGTCTCGAGTTTCAGCCAGAAATACGTCCCGGTTTTCGAGATATCTTTCGGAAAATATTTCTGCTTAAACGTTTCACGAAAAATGTGCCGCCTCTCCGAAACTCATGTTCTTCTGTTACAATATTCACGTTATCAACGAGGAATACCTCGCTGATCTCTAGATGTGAGACCCGCGGGTGGGTCTAATAGTTTACTCATTGACTAATTGTTTCTCTGTAGTTTGCGTAGTTCTTCGCTTGATATCGTTTTACAAATAGCAACATTCGGAGGAACCGAAATTTGATTCACTTTAGAAATAGTAGTGCTCCGAGATATTAATACTTGGAAAACGATACCAATTACCAAGACCCACCACGTGGAGGTGATTACGCACGGGTCTCATTACGATGTATCTTGAATCATGCTGCTTCATATACATTTATCATACATGAGTCACGATGTGCACTTGCAGTTCGTTGAAAAAGAAAAAAAAAGAAAACAACGGTATCCGGAAACGATGTAACGATTAATTTAATTAGAACATTGAAATAAATATTCTTGTTAAAAAAATCAGTAGTAAAAAAGACGAAATTATTTTTGCAATTATAAATTCAAGTAAAAAGTGTTTGAAGTGTCTAATATTAGTACTCAAATAACAATACTGATAATGAATACTTTCTTGGTGAACCACCTGAATCTTCCACGAAAATTTCAAAAGCGTAGCAACTTACAACCTCCTATAAATTTTCGAAAAAAAATGTCCCCCAAAGGTCAACGTCGTTTCTCACCCAAAATTCTCCACTGTCGAAAATTCGCAGAAGGTAACGCAATAATCGCTAATAACGTAGGCGAGAGTGGGCGAGCGGCAATTACGGTGGCGAAAGGAAAGACGTTCGTGCTCGCGGAAAGAGGGATCCAGGGCCTGGTAGAATCGAACTCGTCGGAGTGCGGCTTTTGCAGGGGCCGTTTGTCATGCAAATACGCTTTGCCCGCCATGCGAAAGTGAGCTACGCCGATCTGGTTCAGGTAAAAAAAAAAAAAAAAAAAAGAAAAAAAAAGAAGAAAAGGAAAGGAGAGGAAAAAAAGAAAAGAGAAGAAAAAAAAGGAGGCTAAGCCTGTGGAGTTTTCTAATTTATCCGAAACGCGAGCAGACGGCCTCTCGCAAAGTCAGGTGGCTGAGGCAAGAGCAAGAGCAAGGGCAGCGGCAGCGGCAGCAATATCCATTAGCGAGTGCTAGATATCCGCAACTGTTTCGTCGAGAGGAACAGAGAGAGAGCACGGACGAAGAGAGAGAGGGGGAGAGGGACGAACAGATATAGAGTAAGGCAGGCTCGTTTTGGTCCTGCGATAGACACAGAGGGGTTTGCCAGAAGTGGAAGCCGTAGGGGGATGAAGTGGAGGTTAAAGGGATAAAAAGGGAGCAAGGGGTTCGAAGGAGAGAACGTGGCGGGGAACACGGCGGATTGTGTATTATAATCGGGGGATAAGATGTTGAGTATTCCTCGAGACGTCGGGGCAGAGGTGTATAAAGGGAGCATTCGCGAGAGAAAATATTGCAGCCACGATTAAATGGGGGCCCTCCCCCGATTCAAAAGTAATCGCGCGCGCTCGTAAGAGTCCTCTTCGATACGTCGGACATGTGCGAAACAAACGTTCCTATGGCACTCTATGCGATTTATTATCTCGGCGATAATTATCACGTTGATGCCGATCCAATCGCTGTAAATGTCTCGAGTATTAGTCCGATAAACTTTCAAGTATCTTTACTGTATTACTGCAACAAACGGTCTTTTGAACGGGATATTTTGAACGAACTTGGAATATCTGAATTGAGGGAGGGTGCAATTTATATATTGCACTTGTCCAGCAGTTTGTTGATCATTTATGCATACACATGCTTGACATTAAAAATTTGGAAAATATATTTCATGTTTCTGCGAAGATAAGTAACGTTTCAGGCTTGCGAACGAGAGGACTTTTGTATTTCAGAAGCAACAAGTTGACACTTTAAAAGTTCTTGTACAGAGTAATTCTAGTTTTCACCAAACATATGCAAGTATTTACCTTAACACTGACACGTGACAAGTAAAACGAGCTTAGGAAATAGAAGAAGATTCACAGTAGAATTATTTGTACATTTTATGAAAAATTATTCGAACACGAAGAATTACGCATTGACAAGTTTTACGCATTTTAGTATCAATTGTGCCCAGATTGTTCGGCAAATCTTTCAGTTAGACGAGACGCGCGAAATTATCAAGTGTACCATTATTTTCTTAAAACGTTCGAAAATGATCGTGGCAGAGTGACGATAACAGTCTCGCAGGTGAAACGAATAAAAACTTTTACCCTCGATTCTTTTTACTACTTCTTATCTATTCTCCTTCTCCTTTTTTCTTCGCACGGCGCACGAGATGGGAACTTTTCATTTTCCGTCGAAGATACTTTCACGTGATTTGCCAATAACTTATGTACAAGTAATTTCTGCTCCGTGATTTTAAGCGGAGAACTTGATTTCGGAGCACGTATCGTGGAAGATTTAACGTTCGGCACATGTAAGAGTCGTTTCTCCTCGCGCGAACGTTGCTACATTCTTCGAAAATTCTTTCAACGGAAGCAGATTTTAGAATATCGAATGTCTCACAACTTTCGACGTCCGCGTATTTCTCACTGCGAATTTTATCTTAGTTTGAGAAAGAAATTTATCAATTAACGTAATACGTAATTATAATATCTTAGTACTGATAAAATTCCATTTATATGACATATGTTTTATATGTACATACGTGTGTCTTTTCATTTACACATAAATCTTTTATCATACCAGAAATGTGATTTTTCATGGAATTAACATGTATTTGTTCGAAGAACAGAGAAATAAATTATACTTTACTAATTTCTTTAAATTCAACTTTTCATTCAAATTTTGCTATAATTCTTCTTTCAATGATCGTTGGAAATTGAATTAATTACTATGAGACTGGTTGGAGCCTGTATTTGTCGTCCGTGTAACATCGAGCCGATTTAATTAATCGACGATTAATCAATTTCACGTTAAATATACTTTAATTCCATTTTCCCGAAAGTTGATCAATTATCTCGCTACTTAGTTAACGCGAAGCCAGTTTGAAAAGACAGGGGCGGCGTATTGTCGCTGTTCTAACGGAGATTGCAATGATCACAATGTAAAATAGTACGCGTTGATTAATGAACGGCGGACCATGCAGACCGTCGTTATCCTCTTGAAAGTAACCTTGCACGCAGTAAAAGACCAGAGTTCACGGATCGTATCCGTTTTTGTTAAATGGACATCCATACAAATTGAATCAACGTCAGTCACTGGCAATCATTTATCACCAGCTTTCTTAAGAATACTCGCTTCGTTCGCTCGTCTGTGAGACACGGTGTAAATGTACACGAATAATCCAAGGTATAAAACGAACAACATTAACGTCGAATAAACGACGCACGAACGAGCTTCAACAAATATATTTTAAAAGTATATCGCTAAGATATAATTGTCACGATGAAATTAAATATATCGCATATTTGAAATTATTAAATGCTTTACTGTTACGAAATGCTTTAAAGAAGCATTTTTACGTTCGAATCGCGACGGTCGTATAATTCTAGATGAGATGCAAGAGAGAGATTTCTGTTTGATTATGATTGTCTGTTCAATTCTTGCGAGCTCGTGATACATCACCACAGATATGTTTGCGAAGCAAATATGGTCATCTTGTTATTATAGACACGTGTTCGTGTCTATTTGCCATTTTTACTTGTCACCGACCAAGTAAACGTTAATCCATTCTGGCCGTCACACGTTTGACCATATATTGGTTTACGCTATTGATCGCCCGCTGCGACATACGTTGATTCGTACTACTCGCAGCGGCCTTTTCGCGTACGATTGTCTAAATATTATTCTGTATAATTACGATTGAATATACAAAATTCTTTTTTTCATTTCGATTACAATTTCGACGAGAAACGACTTTTTTCCTTAAATTTCTTCTTCTTTTTATCTTTAAGAATTCTTGAAAGAAGTCTTGAAAAAGACGATTGTCATTTATTCGAGAATAAATAACAATTTTTGTTATCCATATTTTTTTAAATTTCACTTCATTTCTAGACTCTGAAATCTCTCTAAATATGAACAATGTAATTGTTAGAAACACTCCAAAGTGTTTGTAATATTGTGACAAGTTGTTGCTCGATCCTCGTTGGGTTAAATCGTCGTTTCGTTCGCAATTGGATTAATTACGTTGCCGATTGATCGAGTAGCGTACAGAACCACGTAAAGGCAGCGTTCATTTCTCGACTCGTCTGACACCCGGCTGGCCAAGCAGCACGGATGTGATCGAATGCTGTTAGCTAGCCCTGTCCCAGCTTCCTCTGTCTTTCAAGAGACTTTTTCGTTACATCTGAAAGAGCTGGAACCTCAGGCGTTTCACGTCGATTCAGCCCCTGCGATGTGGAAAGGGTTGGAAAAGTCGTGGTCAGAATCGGAGGTGGATTCCGGGTGTTGCAAGCCCCTCGGAGAATGCGAGCGAACGGCGGGGGTAGGGTACGACACGAAAAGGGCGGAGGAGCTTGGAGCTCCGACCCCGCCAACGTAGACAGTAACGTTGTTAATATGCTAATCTTATCATTCGGCGATTTATTTGTGGATCCTTCTCCGTTTCTCCTGGAATACTCCAATCTCATCCCTTCCCTCGAATCAAACGTACAGATAGATTTACTAATTAGTTGAAGCGCAGTGATTCTTTCATTTTCCTCATTAAAATTTATTGTGACCCGTTCACTCGATGACTAACGTACGGATATTCTATTTTCCCTACTGTAAAATATTGAAACGAAATGTTATAATTTTTATACATTCAATCTCTAAAATAAAACTCTCTTTATTTTCAATTTATGCTGTGATGAAATTTTATAATATATTTAATAATTACATTTTATAATACGATTATTACACGATATAAGAGTCAATTTATGTATCCAGATATGTAATACTGGTAGAAAGACTTTAGAGAAGTTTTATTTTCAAATTTCCGTTTGTTTCGTCAGAATTTTTTACGGACAGGTAATTTTTTGTCTGATTTTTAATGCAGACAGTGCTTTCAATTTTCGGTTCATTTGATTGTTTCGTTCGATTGGCTATCTGATTTTAACGATGTCGATTGAAAACGTTTAATTGAATTGCATTTGGGGTCTTTTCTTTTTTTTTTGGGAAATATCATTCTTCAGGATTTGTTAGTTGCATATCATGCAAAGTGAATATATCTTTCCTGTATTCTATCGAGGAGCGAACAACGCAATTAAATGTTGCATTTTTATTAACGTGTGACAAGAAACAAGAAAAATTTTTCTTCGACAGTTTTGATATTTTTTCAATAACATTACTTTATTGCAATTATTCTGAATTGAAGTAGACGATTTCGTGAAATTAAAGAATCATCAAAAAAAGAATAATACGAAAGTAGAAATTTCACTCTTAAGCACGATTAGGACACTGTAGGATTTCCTTTTACACGAGGTTATGGAAATTAAAATACCAACGATTCGTTTGATTTAGGTTAGGTTTAGGTTGTAACTCATTTTGCTGAGTAGTGCAGCGCCGAAATACTGAAGATCTACTGAATTTACCAAATTTTAGAAAAAAACCACCCTGAAATTTCTGAATATGTACGTTCTCAACAAACCATCTACTTTTTTTTTCACCGTACGAGTGATTTAAAATATCCAACCTAAACCAGCGCGTTTGTTAGAGCAATATAAAATGATAAAGAGACTAAGGAGTTCTAATCCTCCCGTGGAAGTATCGCGCGCGCAACAACGACTCGGGCTGCTGCGGAATGTTTTTCTCGAAACGGGCGTAAAGCTCTTTGCACAGCGATGATAAATGCTCGCGAACGAGTGCACGCGGGAGGGTTGCGTCCAAGTTTCACGTCGCACGTTCACGTTGAATTGGGCGAACGTGTTCGGCTATCGCGCTGCGGGACTTAATATCGCGAAAAGATGCATTGTTGCGCGTTCGAGGACGCTATGATACTTCATTATCGGATATTGGAAATTAGTGACAATCAAAAGCCGTTTTCGCTGTTGGTGTACACGAACGTTAAGAGGGCCGATCTAACCAACCGCTAATTAAAGTTCAACTATTATACCGTGCAAACTTCTTGAAACGTATTAATTACATATTGCAGTGGTTGAACAATGGCGGAATTTGAGGCGCCGATGCCTTCTTCGTCCTTGTTTCGTCATTGTCTGAAAGAGACAATGATCGATTTTCTCAGGTTATCAATAAACTGACGATATTTATGCAAATTTCAAACGAAACGTAAATTTTGTGTGTCGATTATTACAACGTGTTGCTTTGTTCTTTACACGTGACTTTCGTAGATTTTTGCAGCACCTATAAATTTCCCATAAATTCGTAAATATCCGAAATCTACCTATTAAGCACCAACGTTGCGTTAATGCACGTGTTTTAATACTGCGATTATGAAAGGGAATCCGAAGGATTTGTTGAATATTTTTTCCGCTCATTATTCCTCCTTGCACTTATCTCCTGTGATTTAATACTAGAATTAGCAGAGCCGAGTCAAAAGTAATTCGTAATGGATTTCCGTGCATTTTCCGGATATTTGAATAATTTCTCGTTCTACTGTATTAGTAATTTCTTTCTGTTCATCTTTCATTTTTACCGTGATATTTAAAGTTTGAAAGAAGAGTTTAAATTTATAATACTTGTAATAATTTATAATAATAATTATAGGACTTTTTCCTTGTCGCAAATCCGATTGTACAACATCTCTTAATTATAATAATATTTGTAATAATTATAATAACATTATATAATGGTATTTAAAATAATTAGAATAACATTTGTAATAATAATTATAGGATTTTTTCCTTGTCACAAATCCGATTGTACAACGTCTATTAATATTCATATACTCACACTTAACATCTCTCTTACTCTAATTTCTCACCTGGATGAAATCCCCTGTATGTCTTTTATATAAAATTACATAAATTGAAATTTAAACGACAGTAAGAGTATTGGAGCATAATGTAAAAGGAACATAATGTAAAGTTTGGTGGACATAATTTCTACGAAATGGATTTATTGTCGAGCGTGTCGTAAGGCGAGAGTATCGATAGCTCTCGACGAAGCTAGACTAAGATTGAATTGGTCCATGGGGACGGTGGCGAGGAAGGATAAAGAACAGAAGCGGAGAAAAAAACAGAAAGTGCGGAAAAGGACAATAAAAGATCAAATAACTCTCGCCTCTTATCCCCCGGAGAGTACCTAGCAACGGATGAATATCGTTTTCGTCGATGACTTATCCCTAAATCTTACGTTTGGGACTACTGAATCCCAACGACGAATGAATTATATCGCCGCCCTAAAGAAGGATGTTCATACTGTTCGACTCCCCCCCCCCCTTTCTTCGAAATTCAGATTCCTTTTTTCTCTGTAGCCAGGCTACAAAACGTTTCACGATGCCTCTTAAAAATTTCCAATTTCCTCCAAAAGAGATTAATTACGTCCATCGCACCACGATTCGTAATTCTCCTAAGTTCCCTTTGAACGGCGTTCTTCGATACTCGCTATCTCGCAGGATTATATCGAAAATTCAATGTGGATTACACGAGTCTTCTTCTTTTAATCTGAAATCTAGGATCTAATGAGATACGACAGGAGACGAAATGGAATTCGAATGCTAAAAACTTTCGACTTTGCACTTTAATTTAAATCTCGTGGCTTTGCAAGTTGTAACAACCCTACGACGGATAAAAATTTCAATTTAAACTTTCTAAACTTTAATTTGCTTCGTTTAATTCGCCAAGTGACGAGGTAAGCACTAAATACCAAATACGCGAATTAATACACAGCAGGAACATGGATATTTTTCTAAAAATACTGAAATCGAGGCGACTCTTTTACCTCGAGCTCGACGTTAAAAAATTTCACCGTCCCAGGGGAGAATCGTGGTAATTCGATAAAATTATTATTCGACGTCGTACAACGGAACAACAAATTATTCTGTCGATATGAAATCGTCCGATTCGTAAGCAATACCGTTATCCAATTTCCTCCTCGAGTCAACTGCGAATTTACATGGAAATTAATTGAAATTAAAAATATAATCAGCCACGATGTGCAAATTGCGCTCGACATTTTGATTAAAAAGAATAACGAAACGTTTAACGAAATTGTTTGTTAACTACTGTAAAACTTTTCACGAAGTTTGTGTATCGCGAACAAAAAAAAAAAAAAAAAATCACTCGGAGAATCGAACGTCAACATCGCGTTACTTTCGTTTGATATTTTTGATAACGTGACTGCGCATAAACTCGCGCGTTTTCGCCGACGCGGTGAAAAAAAAAAGGAGATCGATAAAAATTAATATAAATGAAGTTTTTCATGGGTGCCGTGTGCTCGGTGGGAATATACGCCGAGGGTTTTGTTTTATTCAATAGAGACAAATGCTTGTTGACACGGACCGGTGTTTTCACCGGTTAGTTCATACACGATGCAACGCATTAGCGATTCTGATGTATTTAAGTATGCACGGTTTCGTCCTCGTGCTTTTCATCGTTCTCACCCGTACTTTTACCGGAAAAAGAACGAAAAAGAAAAAAAAAGAAGGGAAAAAATAAACACTTGTCTGCCGCGACAGAATAGAAAAATTTGAAAGAGAATAAAGGCATTTGTTACGAATAACGTTGCAACATCGAATCATTTCGTGTAAATTTGTTGTTGGATTTGTTTGTATATTTGTTACTTGTATGAGAAATATTCTTTTTCCATCGAGTAAAGATAAATATGACAAAGTTTTTGAGTACGAAGAAAAATTTGGTTTTTATAAATTACCATTTCTTTTCTTTCTTGATAATTTTGTTCGTTTCAACTTTGCTTCAGAAATGTTTCGTTTCTTTCAACAATGTTTGGAACTTTTACTTTTTATCATCACGTCATCAATGGTACAAATGTATATATTCGTAGAATAATATATATAGATACTATTATAGTTTGACAAATTATATACCAATCAAAATCGTCGAGTAAAAAATGCAAGTGCAAATTGTTAATTCTACTTACACGATTCAAGATGAAAAAGAAAAAAAAAAAAGAAGTCCAACGTCTGTTGAAAAAAACTATAATAATTTCAAGCTGTAAAAGTTGTTTGAATTTGTGTACTTCCGTGGAGTTTCAAGCGGAAGCTTCAACGATAGAGTTCAAAGAGTACGCCCCGAGAGAAATTTATCGCGAGATAAACAAGAGCGGGAAAAGCGCGTTGCGATTTTCAGTAGCTCCATCTTTCTTTTTCTTTTTTTCTTTAAAACGTTTCTTAATTGGATATTACTTATCCGGCCGTGGCAACGTCTCCCTGCGAGATGAATTTGTTGGGGTTAATGGTCTCGTTCC
Source organism: Melipona beecheii (assembly GCA_032399605.1). NCBI lineage: Eukaryota > Metazoa > Arthropoda > Insecta > Hymenoptera > Apidae > Melipona > Melipona beecheii. Next base: position 1,139,852 of record JAUCMO010000047.1, on the reverse strand, counting down.
CCGTGACTCGTAAATCCTACGAACCGTCTAATACATTTCAGACGATATTATTAGCACGAGTGCCAGCTCTAAGATGCTAATGAACTTCTGTCGAAGAATTATTCGCGACTTTACTTGTTTGTAAAATTATACCGCAAATACATGTTTTACGTTTTGCGTTATGTCGTATACATATCGCGTCTCGTGATGTTGGACAATGTGGCGTTGCTTTGCGACACGATTCATCTCGTTTTGTGTTGTATTATGTTGTATTGCAGTATATTTTTATTTTAGCGCGTTTTATTGTACCTTTTTCTGTTCTGTGACGCTTCGGATTTTGTATTGCAGCGCGTTGTAGCTCGATGGGTAAAATATTACATTTCAACGTGTTGTGTTTCAACGCTTTGTATTTCAGCGCATTGTATTTTGATGCGTCACACTTCGACGCATTGTAATTCAAAGCGTTAGACAGTGGCGTGTTATGTTTCGACGCATATTGTAGTTTAGTGTATTATATTTCGACGCGTTGTATTTCATCGCGTATTGTATTTTAGCGTGTCACGTCTCGACGCTTTGTATTTTGACGCGTCACGTTTCGACGCGTTGTAGATCTATACATTGTATTTCGGCGCGTTACATTTCAACACATTGTATCTTGGCATGTTGCATTTCACGGCTTTGTATTTCGTGTCATTGCGTGTCATTGCGTTGTATTGCATCGCGCCACGTTACGTTGCAGTACGTTACGTTATGTTGCATTTTAGATACTGCCAGTTGAACTTTCGCCAGAGCAATTCGACGTAGAGAGAGAGAAAGAGAGAGAGAGAGAGAGAGAGGGTCGGGAGGTTACATTCTTGCCAGTTGCCCGGTGGCCATTAATTTCATATCATTTTTCATTTCAAAGCCCTGTATCCAACACCGATAATACACCGCCGAAATAAATCCGCGTTACGCGGCTAACCATCGTGCACGGCGAAGAGATTAATCGCTGACCGCCACGAATCATTAAGCAACAATTACATACTAACAGCGATCATCAGTAACGCTTTTCCATTTACATAATTGTAGTGTCGTGATGTTGATTAGTGGCCGGTCTCCGATATGAAATCGGGAAGGACGGATTTCACTGCCGTGCTGTTACGTCGGAGTAAATTCACCTTCAGCCGTTTCGTGTTAAAGGTACACCGCAAGCTCCCTGCGATTTATACGCTCCATTCGAAGATAAAGAACGCGTCAAGAAAAATAAACTTGCCCGCGGGCGAGGTTTGTAAATCAAACCTAATAATCTGGTGGCAACTGTTCTCTGCTTTCTTGCCTTTCGCGTGCATTTATCAGACGACGGAGGCAGGATTGCCTCCGTTCTAAAATCGACATACATTAACGAACAAGTTAATTTTCTCCCTGATTCTATTAGAGCTTCCTCCATAGTCTACGGCCCCACAATTTGCGCTTAAAACCACCATCCTACCCGAATTCCTTGTCCCAATCAATTATCGCCTTAATTAACGCCTTGGAGAATCCACATCTTTTTGAGTCGTTAAAAACGTCGTTGACGCTTTCATTCGCCAGCTGTTGCCCTGCGTACACACACACACACACATACAGTAGACAATTTTCCACGTAAAGACTGCGAGACTTTTTAACGCGTTCAAAGTAGAGGCGACGAACACACTTACAAACGTATATATATGAGACATACGCGAGAAGGATGCGAGCTCAGCTCGGAATTAGACCATGTAAGGAATGGTTGATGGGCGTCTCGGTAGCCGGTGAACTAGCCGGTTTTATGGGACGATGGTTTTACGAGCGTATCTAACCCATCCGCCATCCCCTAACATTCTTGGCTCGTACATTGGAGAGGAAAAGGTACATGGAATCTAGCGGAACGAACTTCGTCGAGTTACGCTCCAACTGCTATTTCTCTTTCTTTCTCTCTGATCCTTTAACTTCGACTTTTAAGAAATCTCGAAAGATACCGGGTTATCCTTGATCAACCAATTGCTCGGTGAACGTCCGTAAAATGTTATTTATTTACGTGTAATTACGCAACTCGTACTACTGGCGCGGACAATGAATTTCGTTTCGAACGTGAAATTCGCGGAACTTTGAATTCTTTCGAGCGTCGCAGTAATTTTGTATCTTCGTTCTTATCTTAAATTCACACTATCAACTATCAGATCGTCGATTTATAAACTATATAAATCGTGATAATTACGTTTCGATCATTGAAGTTATTTGAGGTAATTGATTTTATTTTAATACTCTGATGCTTTCCATTTCGAAAGTTAGTAATAAAATTGAATCAAGTCGAAACTCTAAGAATTAAAGATTGCCATAATTTTCAATCACCGTAGTAATCACGTACGAACTAAAGGTTAGTAAAGTCTTAGAAGTTGCAAGTAGGAGAAATTTGCGCAGCTTCGTATTTCTTCTACAAAGACAATCAGAAACATCGAATGCAAGTAGAAAATCTTGTTGCCTGTTAAATGTTATAAAGAAGAATACTGCACTCCGAAAAAATACCCCACGTAAGTGTATAAAAATATTCTAATTACGAATTACGAATTTCCGGAGTTGACGAGTACGTTTCTACAACGTAAATTTTACTAACCGACCGAGCGATCCAAGGTCTATCCGCAACTAAAATATATAAAAATTTCAAGAAATCCAGCTCCTCCGTTCCTGTGGGAGTAATCGTTGAAATTTTCTGCTGGGAATTTTCGTTGGAATTTTTGCTCGAGGAAGGATTAACTCGTTGTCTCGCGATAATAGCTGCAGGAAGTAGGCGAACGGTGAGAAACATTTTCGCGGGAACGGAAGTCTCCCCCGGGTCTTTGGAGGGCAATTCGCTCTGCGAGAGGGCTGCAAATTCTCCCGCGGAAGATCAGACGTAGAAAACGAACTGCGTAGGTCAAGGTGTGCATAGCCAGAGGGACAAAGGTATTGTGAAATACGACATATACGGATATCGATTGACAAGGCAAAGCAGTTCGAGAAACTAGTAGGACATAAAGGAGATTGAACGTGGATGCGCGGTACACGTGTAGAGCTGATGGATACACGTATCCACTCTCGTGGATACTGCTATCGACTAACCTCTCCTCACGACTTTTGATGGCATGCACGAAACGAATGGTTATGCAGATCTACGAAATTGTAATTTTCTAAATTGCTCTTTTTTTTTAGCGCCTTTCCATTACATTCCTTTCAATCGCGTTTGATTGTTCGAAAAATGTTGTAGTGTGTCTTTGACGATCAACTGACTGGCGAATACGAGTCGAGTGTTGAAAGAAACTAAAGAATCAAAGTAACATTTAGCGAAAGAAAGGTGACAAGGATCGTTAATGTTTAATTTATTCTGAAAACATGCAGGACAAACTAAGAAAGTTTTCTAAACTTATAAGACGAAATCTGGTGATTTATCGACTGATGGTATTTAAATTGTTCGATAGATTTACAGCCTGATTATTATATAATAACCACAAAAATGGTTCCTCGTAATTACCGATCGTTACTAACTCGTGATTTAAATTTCCAATTCGTCATTAATTTCAACACCTTGGTTTTTAAATGTACGAAACGATCGAGATGTCACGATCCTTTTTTTTTATCACTTGCAATTTCACGATCTATTCGCCAACATCGTTTTCCCCGTATTTTTTGCCAAATCTGGCGAGCTGTTTTTACGCTCAAACAACAAGGAAACGAGCGTGGGATCCAATGCGTCGTGACCACACAACCACCAACAGCAACAAACGTCCGTTCTGTGACGGATATGATATTGCCGGAAATAGAAACGCGATTTCCCGTGCGATCTATGCGTCCGTAATGCCGAATACAAATGGGATATGGATATACCCCACCAGTTCGCTGCACGGTGGTAAATTATACAGGTGTAGGATGTGCAGAAGAGCAAGGAAACATTGCCAATGGCGTAGTAACTTGCCCACTACATATTGTTCACCGGCTCGTCGAAAAATAATTTTATCGCACAATAAATCTTGATTTTACGATTCGTCGACGCGTGATTGATTTTTGATCGTTAATACGTTTTTAGTTCGTGTTGGGGTATCGTACAAATAATTTGAGATGCTTAAAATATTACAATTATTAGAAATAGTTAAAACCTTAATGTTTATAAAAGTATTATTATTGAAACACTTTAAGAGTTTTGGTGATTTTAGCGAGCGTTCAAAGGGTTGACGAAAAATTGAATCATTATTTCGCGATTCACATAATTTTTAATAACAAAAAGAGTAACAACTGCGTTTCATTGATATTTCATTAATAAGTCAACGAAGCAAAAATCGTATTATTATATTTGTTTCCACATGGATTTACCCTGTTTAAATTGGTTAACAATTAACGAAAAGTGATGCCTTCGGAATACGCGTGCTCAGACATTTTATTTATCGAAAATATTATTATGTTATCGCGTGTTCGTGCAAATAATCCACAAACAAATAAATTAAATTAAATTAAATCTATAAATAACACGCAAGAAGAGGGCAGAGTTTAAAACTTGGCCTGTAGGTCGAATTAAATATTGAATGTAAAATGCGGCTTAATGTCGAAACGGGGATATTATTAATGTGATCCGGAATATGTAATTTGTGTACCTGTTGCGTCGAAATTAGCACGAGGAAATAATACGAGGCTCGTTATAAATATTCATCGGCCAGAAACTCTCATTCTCTCTCTCTTTCTCATTGAGTTATGGCTCCTCCTTATCAACGAAGATTCAGTTCAATAGCAAGGATATACAGCACAAGGATATACCTCAAGATTATAAATACGATTTTTTCTCGTAAAAAATTCGTGTGAGTATCACTTACAATATACACAGTAAAGGAAAGTACAATCACTAGTCTGAAGATGTATAATATAGGCAATTTTGTATTTCAAGATAATTGAGAAAATGAAATTTAGACAGATCGTTAATTTACACATCAAGCATTATGTAAACAGTATGTACTTTGAATATTTTGTTCAATTATTCTCGCTATCCGCATTTTTGCATCCACAAATTTTTAAAAATCCATAAAAATCCCACAGACATTCGAGTTAAACGAGAAATATTAATTAAAGAAATACTTGATATTTCGAGCACGAGTTATTTATCTTTCAATCGAAGTTAGGTATCGCGACAAATTCTGACGATATCCCACGACAGAGAAGCGTATCGATTTCACGAATTATCGCTACAATTTACCCTCTGTCTACGCTATTGGCGTTCGTGCTGATACTACGCGGACAATATACACGGAATAATCGGTCGACTGAACTCCGTAAATCGTTTCGCATTTTCGGCCGCGTAAGAACCGTGATATACGCTTTTCGCTCGTGCACACCAAACAAACAGGAAATTATTTCCGCGAGTTAAGAGGCGTTCACACTTGGAGCTCTCCAGAGGGAGAGTAAAAACCAAAACCCGATACTTATTATCACGTACGATACACTCGCCAGCTTGAACTCGCGAGATGAAACGCGCGGCAAAAACCAAGAGTGGCAGAAAAAGAACGCTTAACGATTTCAACGCGGCATTGTACTTCTCGCACGAGTGATTAAATTTTATTATCATTATTATAACGATGAATGTCGAATGTTGCTTTGCTCCAGTTGGGGGTAACAACTTTTGAGAGATAGTAGCTTTTCATTTTTACTTCAACAACGTGTCGTGACGATTTTTTACTTCAATTGCGTTTTGTAAATATACTCGTAGCGAACGAAGAAATGAATTTATACGGAGAATACGATTGGGATAAAATTAGACAAAATTCTCTCGAAAATTTTCAAAAATAATTATTTATTATTTATTCGCGTCGAAAGTCGGGAATATTAACGTTTTAATGGAACTGTGTTCAATTTTCGATCGTATTCCGCGTGCTCCGCACTTCAAGAACGAAAATAGAAAATGATATGGAAATTGATACAGTGAATATTTATGATTTTGTTTTTTTGTAAATATCGTGGTTCCATACATAGGAAAAACGCGAGATATTTCTTTCTTGCCGTTGGAAATAATTGCTTTCATAAATAAAACGATTTTTACATGTTCGACGCGGCATACGTGTGAAGTTTTTCAAACGCTCGTTGTTCGAGCGCGTACGGATTGAAATTCACGTTAATAAAACTTCGCCGGGCGGCTAATAAACTACGTTGAATTTTCGCCCTTGCTTTTTCTTTCTTCCTCAAAGCGTTAAAAGCCAACAGTACGTTGTAAAGCCGCGGACAACGAGCTGTCCACTTTTCAGCAAACATTTCACGAAACTAAATAATATCTCGTCAATCGAGTCACACCGACGCGTTACGATATTTGTCACGTTATCCAGCCATGTTCAAGACTGTCGCGTTATTTTATCCTTACTCATCCTTACTCGTGTCAATCTGACACACATTTTTCTTATATTATTGCCTGAGATTCAGCGATATTTATTTTTAATACTTTTGATAAGAAAATCTGCTATCAAAGCTCGCTGAAAGAGAAACAAGTTTAATATAAATTAATTTCCATACGTTTTCAAACTTACTTGACATAGGCAGTATAAATTGCCATATAATTGTACATTCAATTTATAATAGTTGTAACAAGTGAAAATACAAAACGACTAATCATGATCTTAAACAAACCTACGATATGGAAATGAACATTTATACGTGAAAGTAGGATTTAATAAAATTAATTGTATTTATCTTTTTGCGAAATATTGTCTTTTAATTTTAAGACGAACGTAATTGCTATTTAATGTTGTTGAAATAATATTATCGGTTATTGGGAACAGTCTTTCCAAAATCCACCGGACTCGAATATGCTAGAAGAAAAACAGAGCGTGGAGATAAAATACAACGAAAAGAGGAGGAGAAAAAAAAGAGGAATAGAAGAAAAATGGATTTTCCATGTTTAGTTTGTTGTCGATTCGCGACGGGACGAAAAATTTCCGGGACGGTGATATTTCACGGTAGTGGCGTGATAAAACGGAAATTCTGTTAGTCCCATTATATCATAGATTTATGAGCAAATATTTTTATAATTGCGAGCCGCGGAAATGTAGGCAAAATATCCGTGCACAATAAACCGATTTGACTTTCAAATTTTTTTTTTTTTTCAACGGGAACGAGTGGCTGGCGAAGCCTTCAGGCGGCGACGGTTTTCATCCAACGCCATCGCACCGCATCAAACGCACTTGATTTTCAATTTTCGATCGAAGACACTCGAGCGAGCCCGTGGCAGGGGAAAATATATATCGCATAAAGTACAATTTGCAGAAAATTTTTCTGCACTTGGGTATTTCGAACTTTACAAATTAGACACACTTAATTTTTCCTTAAAAATTCCTTTACAATCGATAGCGGAGATTTTCGAACAATTTTCTATTTGTAGCGTAAGTGAAAATTATATATTTAGCGTAATTCACGTATAATTTTATAGAATAATAATAATGTTACGTTACAGAATATTTCAATTCGTTCGTCATTTTTACGCAAAACAATATAGAGTGGACGATTTGAATTATTTCTCCGTGTTTGCGGAAGTTTCAGTTTCGATTTCGGTGGGAAATTTCTCTGTTGCTGCGCGCTTACGAGTATCTGTTTTACGAGGAGGATCGAGGCGATTTATTGTAATACAGTAGCGTACATACGAGTGGTCATGATGCATCGTGCATTGCTGCTGATGATACACTAACTGACTGCATATGGTAACACTGGGTTGGATGTTTAACTTTAACAGGTTTCATGATCAATGGGCAAAGGAGACGCAAGTTTATACATTGTGAAGTTGTACCATCTTCGATGATAAATTTTCTAAACTCCTGCTCTACTAAATTAAAGCGTGTCCATAATGTCCGAATTCGTGCATTTTAATAATCACGAGTTAATTAACAAAATTTCATACATTTTAGTTTTCAAATTTCAAAATCTTAGTCCGTGCAATTCAGGAAAGAATAAGAAGATAAACAGAAATACGGATCAAATTTTAATTCCAACTTTCCAATTCTGGATTCCAAATCGATTTGAATCTCAGCGTCGTTCGAGCTTCCTTTTCTTCTCTTTTTATTTAAGCTTTGAGAACCTCATCTGAGGTTTGTTTGCACAGAGGAAATGAGAATATAAACTTTACGCATTGAGGTTGAAGAAAGTGTAGACGCGGAATAGCAGGCCGGGATGTCTGTTTTGGCAATTATTACGTCGACTTTTTAGGGGGCAAGGATAACTTGTGTCTGCTGGTGGGGTTCTTGATAAGTTTAATCCTTTGGCGATCTCTCACTCGAACTTCCCGCCTACGTTTTAAATCTTTCTAAAACTCTGGTTCTCACAACCTTCACACGTCCCATATAGCTTCTCGCTCGAAACGGGAGAGAATTTCAACCTCGACGTCCCTGTGATCTTCACAATTTTTCTAAACTGTAGGCCCCCTGCGTCGAGTCACCGAACAGAACAGAACGGAACAGAACAGAACAGAAATGAAGAGAAGAGAAGAGGAGAGGAGAGGAGAGGAGAGGAGGAGGAGGAGGCAGCAGCAATTATCCGTAGAAAGAGGCACGTTAGCAGGAATCGACTTCGCCACTTAGAAACGTTGGCGACATCAAACGAACGGTGGTAACCGGCTCGCGCTCTCTCTATAATCCGTGGCAAACGAACCGCAGAACGATAGAACACCTTTGGATCGTTGATTTATTTCAACGTGGGGCCTGTTAACGAATGACAGCGGCCATTACCGACATGCTGCCGCGTGCAGTCGTCACATTTGCGCGCACAAAGGCCTAGCAGCCCGTTGCATTGTAACGGAGAGTACGTCAAAGACACTCGTGCTACTGTCACCCGGCTCTGTGACCGTGTAAATGTCTAATACTACACACGTGCACTACACCGGCATGCGTAACTTCGCGCCGGATCTGCGCCGCGGCAATTTAACGTCACCGGATATGATCGCGTTTACAAAGCTGTTTACCGTTGCAAGATGGACAGCTTCAAGACTGTCGAATTCACGTGCAATTTCAACAATTGCGACAGGGGGAGAGGGGGAGAGGGGGGGGCAACGTTTGACTGACGTTCGCTTTGTCGAACTTTATCCGATACTTTCGTTGCGACGCGTCCGCGTTATTTTTTTTTTCTTTTTTTCTTTTTTTTTCTTCTCTGGCCGCGTCTCTCTCTCACTCTGAACCGCTTGACTCACCGTCGTGATTTATCTTATGGCAACGTTTCGTCGAACTTTCGATTTATTCGAATGAGCTTTTTGAGAGATAAACGAACAAGCACGCACGGTTTAGTTATAAAATTGACATCGTTGAAATTGATTTTGCGCAAGTTGTCGGAAAAAAATTTCGTTTGACGAATCCGTTTTACTAAATTTAAGTAAACGACAAATATGATGAATTTTGAATGACATAATTTTCTTCTTTAGTCAACGGTAAATCACATTCTTTTTTCAACGCTTTGCATCCTATAATTAGCTTGTATGTTCGAGTTCTCGATGAAATGATCGCCAACGTAATAGGTAATAATTTGTACTCGCGAACTTCCCGATTATTTTTATGGATCCCGAGTGAAATATCGCGGCCGTAATAAAGTTCGCGAAAGAACCGTAATTGAATGAGAAAACTTTCGACCGGCAAAACGGTCAATGTTAAAGGAAGCTGTTAATGCTAAAGAAGAATTATATAGTCTCGAAAATACAGTCTGTGCAAATAATGTAATTGACCCCACCACGATCCTTAAATTTTTACGTTTCAATCAATCCAACAAACAACGAGACGATTTACACAATACGTTTTAGGAAGACGCTGAATTAAAAAAAATACTAATAATACTAATAAAAATTTAATAATAATAAAACAATCATCAATAAGTAAAAAGTCACGATTTTCACATTACGTTTAAGCTTGAGATACTTTTCAGGAAAATTTAGGAAAATACATAAAATTTGATTAATTTCAACTCGATCGATTTTATATACCAGAAATGATTTTCACCCGTTATAAGATCCGTATAGGATCATAGGACTCACTGAATGTATGGTAAGCCGGTGAATCGTTGAATGTTCATAAGCGGGCGTGAAAATGAAATGTTTCGACGTTTGTAATTATTCATAGTGTCAACGTATCCGTCGCGGCGGCCTCGCGCCGTTTCGAATAGATTCTATTCATTACCTAACTCCTATCCTATCCGTCCGACATTTTCTTCTGTTCTAGGGCGGCGCGGAATGTTAATGCCCGTTTCCGGTGACACGTGACAAATGAGAACCGTGTGTTGATCCACAGAAACGAAATCACTTTTCCTACATGATTGTCATTCGTCGAGCTATCGATGAGAAAGTAACAGCAGAAAATCTTAATCGTTCCTAATCAAGTAGTTTTATTAGCTACGTTTAAATTTTTGGGATACTGAAAACATAGGAGGAAAGAAAATTCATTTTATGGTAATTCAATTCAGTAATAACATGCAATACTGTATCCAACGTCAGAAATATTAAAGCGATACAAATATCGTCAAGGTAGAAAAGGTTAAGCACGTAAAAAATCGCATTTAACCATCGGACTTGCAAGCGAGGCTAAATGAAAAATCCGTAGGAACATTCGTTACTGACCATAATTCGATCAAACTTTCGTTGTTCCGGGCTGCGTTTCGACGAGACTTTGCAAAAGACTTTCTCGTAACTCCGTTGCGAATCTTCATTATGCACGCACTGAACTGTGAACAGCTTCCGAAAGTTAAAGTCACTTATCGGCGATGAGCATATCTCCGGCAAGTTTAATCTACCCTGGAATCTAGATTTCCTGTCGGAAATCGGGACATTGATCCCTCCCGGCCGGCGACGGCCGATTACGACCCGGGAATGTTTATTAAATCCAACTATGTTTCTTTCTGCTAGCCCCCCCTCCCTTAATCGTTCTCGTTCCTTCTGCTCGATTAAAAGTCACTCCCGCAGTCGCGATGGCACCCCCGTAAACCCAGAACTCGATCGTTTTCCACTTTTCCTACGTTGACGTGTCACTTTACACGTAAACGTTTTCCTCTAACGATCTAATAATCTCAATTTCTGCTACCCCTTTTCCTATTATTGGAGGAATTTACTCAGGCGATAATATTTTCTGCTTTATATTCTGTTTTCTCTTCTCTTTCTTTCTATACTCCCTGGAGATTTCTTCTTTGCAACAAATATATTAATTGACTATTTTTAATTTAATATTTAATTTACTGCTACACGATCTTGTTGTACTAAGTATACTTCTTGTTAAAATAATAGGTGTCTATTTTCTAAATTGTTTATTGGATTGAACGTGTTTACTTGATTGATGTTAAGTGGCATGTACCCGCATGTAGTCAAACGCGTCACATCTAATAACCCTCACTACTGTTTCTGTAATTATTATGCATATGTATATCGTCTATCCGTGCTTTTGGTCAGTGGTATAACTTTATACGGTTATTCAGATTTTATAATTTAATTTTCCTTTTGAGAAATGTACGTACATATGGAGGTGATATTTAAAAAAAATAATGTACTTTCATTCTATTCACTATAAAATAGCTACAGGATTATAAATTCATTTGTAACGTACTGGAATAGTAGAAACAAGTTCGTTCAAAAAACTGTACTCCAAATGAAGCACGACACTGAATTGCGTTTGTCTATTTTTTTCAGTTACGCGAGTCATCCCGGCGTTACACTAATTGTTTCCTCTGTTGACAGGAAAATTATCGCAATTAACCGAGACGTTTATGAAGTTGAATGAATCGTGTCTGTCTTCGAGTCAACCATTTTTCTTGATTAAAAAAATTTAACCTGTCGTTTCCACGGTGTTATTATTAAGTCTGCCATTGCAACCACATCACGCCTTAATAAAACAATATTGGAAGCTCGATTATTTATTAAATATTTTATTTCATCAGTACTCAGTATTCGTTTATTATAACTTAAAAAGCAAGAGTATAAAACAGAGACTGGTTCTTAGTAAGAAAATATTATTTGCTTTTCCATTTCCAATATCGATGTATTCTATAATTGATGCACCGTAAGGTGTTTCTAAAATTTTAGTCCAATTGATCAAACAGATCAAAATAAACACAATTTTTGGAAAAATTTGAAAATTTGACGAATACATTTGAATTTTGGATTGCGGTGAATAATCCAATTGGAAAAAAGTAAAATAAAAAGTATAAAATATAATTTCTTCACTTACGATTTCAATAAAATAGTTACAGTAATATAATTAACTAATAGTTACTAAATGTAACAATATAATATAATTAGGTAACAGTTCTTATTAGGTAAAAATTCTCAAAAATTTTCTTGAGAGCTATAATAACATTGTTAAATAATCAAATGACATTATTGACTTACTTTTATCCGCAGAATCATCCTTTCGCCCGTTGTATCACAATTTTAGAGGCACCCTGCAATTAATATTTTACAAATTAAAGATTCGCGTAATATTTAATATTGGATAAACTCGATTCGATTGCGAACGTGTGCAAATCGGGTTCGCCTGAATTCAGGGTAGTCCCATGGTGTGCATTCTGTGGATTCGCACTCATGCCAAACTAGCAGTCACTTGGACCGACTGCACAATCTATGAGAGCGACCGGCGGAATTTCATTAGCATCGAACTGCTGCCATCGAACTGTCCAAGTCTAGCATTCGTACCGGCGTTTCTTCTCCATGCCAGATTTGTCTACTACTCCTGTTGGCCTCTTTTATGGGTGTACCAACGCGTCGATGATACAAATCCACCCATTAAAAACACACAGACCAATTGTAAGACCGACAATATCACACTTACGTGAACGAGGAAAAAAAGGAATTGGATTTCCAATTAATTTCTTCCTTATTAATCTAAGATAGATTTTTAGACGTATAAACTAGTGTAAACTATGTGCCACTGCTTTGTTAGTATAATTAGGATGTCTACATAAATATGACAAAATAGAAAAAGAGGGAGTAAAATAAGATTTAGAGAAATCTTGAGTCATTCCTAATCAATATATTTCTCAATATGTAGTCGCAAAAGAAGCTAAAGTAAGTTTCATCGAATGTTGACGTATATTACTGCAGCAGCGTTGGTTGACTCGTACTACTGAAGATAAGAATAAATGTTGTTTTAGGTATGAAATTCGGAGAATTTTGACAGCTTTTCTTGTATAACAGCAATTTTTGATCTTTTTAATTTTTATAAAATAATTAACTGATTCATCTAAATGACTAGAAAAATACCATAACTCGTAATTTACAGTAACAACAGTTTTATATGAAAGATACTCGTCACTTTTATTACCTACGTTGACGAAAATGTAATTTTTCTCCAAAGCAATATCAAAGATATATATTTTTTTTACAAAACATGTTATTTCGAGGATACAGTTGACAAAATTTTGTCAGGGTTTCTTAAGTAGAACTACGCGTTAATGTTCTTTGTATTCGGCACACGTACGATGTGAGAATGTCTTATCAAAGTTGATCTTGGACTATTCCCAGCAAACACAAACTGTCGGCATCTTAACGAACCAATACTGTGCCGAATGTAACTGAAATCGATCGATACGCCCTTTTCCCCCCTTTCACCGTGCAATTTGTATGCAACAAACTTGCCAATGCTCTTTACATCGATGGTATCTTCGATTCCCCAAAGAAGATTTATATTGGAAACGCAAGGGCTTTGGAAACTTGCTCTAAATTCAACTAGCTTCAGTTGAGATACTTTTTTTCAAGCAGACGTTTTTAATACTATTTTACGTAAATATTATAGCGATCGTTAGATTAATTGTTAAATTAATTTTATAAGCATTTTGTAAGAGACGACAAACTTTACAAAATTACTGTGAATTTTTATAATTCTACCAATCGATTATAATATTAATTAATCGGAGACATTTCCTTATACTTTCTCATTATTTACCAAATTACTCTCTGGTAATTCTTGGCCTTGGTTGAAATTTTTTTCTTATATAATACGTTTTCGATACTGTGAAAAATAAGGGAAGATCCCCGTATTTCAAAATTCAAAAAATTATGAAACTTCGAGGGGAGAAAGGTACTACCATATATTACAGTATATGTTGTAGTTCCATAATTTTTTGAATTATTTATTTGAATTTATTGAATTTGAAATAATCTTTACGAAACGTCAATCGTTTTCATTGTTTCAACAACTAAACCGCTCCGTATTCCGGATCTTTTCTTCAATGAATGGGATCAAATTGACCGCACGGAAGGGCAAGTTAACTTGGGAAACGGCTTAGGCCGGGGGCACCAACAAAGTCTCTACTATGCGTTAACACATAATCCCGTGTAATCGGAGATTAAATATCGATCAAACGGTCATGATACGTATTCAACGTTAATCGGGCTGCGAACGATTGCAATTAGATGATGAAGCACGATCGGAACAGCCGTTCCTGACCAATCCTACCCTATCGATCACGCCACTTCCGGGCTAGATGCTAAGGTAAATTAAGAAACTTAACCGATCAGACGTAATATTTGCGTGACTCGATTCTGTCTAATTGGCGTTATTACCATAACACGTAATCCGGTTTAACCGGTGTAATCCCTTTGTTGTCCCACGAGAATAGTTGAAACGATCTCGTGATACGTATGTATAATATATTATAATAAATTACAATACATCCAAGAATTTGGATATACTACACACAATACCGGAGGTTTTAACTTATGCTAGATTTCATTTTTTACGTGAACTGGTAGAGTTAAAACAAAATCTCTTTAATAAATTAATTAATTGATGATTTGTTTGGTCAAAACGAAATTTGAAGAAATTTCTAAAAAGATCGTTCTTGTTCTTTTTTTATAATAAATCAATTTGGTAGTACCTAAATCGTTTGGTGTAGCGAAAGAATTACAAAAGCGGCGAAACTTTGCGGACAAAGGAACAAAAGACGCGAAGGAGGAGAGGCACGGGAAAAGAGAAGAAAGTGAAACAAGCGTCTCGAGTGCGACGAGAAGGAAGCCGAATAAAACAAAACGGGGAAAGGTAAGTGAAAGAGCAGAACGAAAGAGACGGGAGGAACGAAAACATACCGAGGCGAGAGGGAGCTGAATCGAAGAAGAGGAGAACGACCGAACGACCGAACGAGAAGAGGGGAGAAGGGTAGTTGTTGCTGGACGAATGTTCGCCAACGTCTCCCAGCCCATTCTGAAGTCTATTACGGATTCCGTGGAATTATGCCGATTAGCCGGTGCTCCCCGGAATTTACACCGGACTAGCGCTCAATACTAGCCTCCGTGGCGAAATCTCATCTCGTGGAAATAATTAAAACCCATACCTACGCCACGGCACGGAGATCTCCCCTCCGACCGGTAGCGGTTTCTCATCCGACTACCTGTCGCTTCAGCCTCCGGACGCTCCTTCGTGAGCCTCGAACAAGAGCCCCGACGACGGATTATAAGCGAAACCGTCGGAGATTCGGATCACTCGCGTGCCTCCCCCCTCAGACTTTACCCCTTTAGATTTTCAACGCACGCTTGAGAGTTTGATCGTTGCTGGCGGTATTTGGCGTGTGCTTATGCGTGATTGTACGTAGGTTGATGCGTTGATGTATTTGTATACGTGGTTCGATATCGATTTCGTAAGGAACGAACAGTTGCGTCAGTTAACTTTGGTGACTTTAGTCGATTCGCATTTAGTTCAGGTTTACGTGGATAAGTGTTTAGCGCGTGATCGTCGGTACGGTGCAGTTCGACGTATCGATTGTTTCGTTGCTGGACGGTGACTTTAGTTGGTTCGTATTTAGTTCAAGTTTATATAGATGGTTAAAGTTTGATCGTGGACGGGTATTTAGCGTGTAACAGTGAGTTGCATGGCTCGGTATATCGATTTTAAGCGATGCTTTGTCGCTTGGTAATGACTTTAATTGATCGTGATTAGATGCTCGGAGTTTGATCGCGAGCAGATATTTGGCGTGGCATTTGATCAGGCATGATTATTCTTGGTGAATCTAAATCTACACGATTACTTTGATCGTGAATATTTATTGTAATTTTGCGACTTATTACGAGTATTAGTTTGATCAGAAAAGAAAAAAAAACTTATATCACTTATGTGTAATTATATTCGAATTGTAATAAAATAGACTAAATAAAAGTTTGATCATCGATCATGTTCTATCTGTCTTGAGCAAAAGTCAATTAAAAGGAGGAACGTTTGATTCGATCTGGTTAAAAAATTCGCGTCCGGCCTGGTTACTTCGCTTGTAACAGCTCCTTACAGCGACGAAGAGTTTTTAAGTTATGCAAAGCTATGCGACTCTGCGATCAGGATTCTGTGGTAAAGTCGTTCGACGCGATTCCTGATGAGGAGAATCTTCGGATTACTGTGGCTAGTTTGGACGATTTGATCGAACGAAGCGATTTTTTCGACGGTCAAAGAGATTCTGTCTCAACGATCTTCGATATCGAACAATTCCATTCTTCGTTGAACAACTCCTTCTTTCTTTTGCTATTTTCAGTCCTAGCGTAAACTACGTAATCGCGACGATAGCGATGCATATCAAAGAAACACACATTTAATTCTCTCAAAATTCAATCAAAATTTAGCGACGCGATCGATCGCAATATTTCTTTACGAAGATTCTTCACTCTAACTTTTATTATTTTTTTTCTGTTATTGCATAGTCAGTCATAATACTTAGCAACGAGAATAAATTTTCTTCTATGATTTCCAATCTTCTATGATTACATTATTCGTAAAAATATGAAAATTGTATAAAGATTCGCTGTCTAACAATTATAACAAAGGCTAGAAGCGAAAGATTACAGGTGATTGCGGATACACATGTTCATTTCGAAACAAAGATCGTACAACCAATCGTCATCCGTCTGTTCGCATAATTTAATAATCTACTCTGTACGCATCCATATATTAACATGTTCAAGCCGCAATCAACGTTCACCAAAACTGAACCGAAATCCGAACCATTCTTATTACTGCATTAACCATCAACGATTATACATGGTCGGCGCTGATTACAGGTCTCCGTTTCGCGTTTTACGCGATAACGAAATATATATTATGCAAATATGTTTGTCGTGCTCCGTCATCAAATTCGGCTGGCGGATTCTGTCGAAGCACGGCCGGCTCGCTCGGTGGTCCACTGCCGATAGCATTATTATATTATTCGGCTAATGTTATTGCTGTGTTATGCACTGGCCAATTAATAATGCGGACACGGGGCAGCGTGCCACATACAGAGAGAGAGAGAGAGAGAGAGAGAGAGGAGAGGGAGAGAGGCGGGTGCTTCGCCTTGGTACGCGTTATCCGGATGGAATCGACTTCGCGATAAAATTGATTAACGCAACGCCAGTAGCGGGCAACCACACTTTACTGTTTTAAGCAGATCACGCGAGCCGTACGTATACCGCACCGACAGCGGTAAATGGAGTAGAAACTGGCTGGAATGAAAGTTTCCAGCGGGCTCTGCCAGGCCTCCGATCACGATATCTGGTCCGGTTAAAGAGCAAAGGACAATGGGCCAAAGACACGATCGCGGAATTCACTGTTTCAACCTTTTCAACCCTCTCCCTCTTTCTACGAAATACGAAAGATTCCTACATCGAGCAGCTTTCATTAACCTGGATGTGTCTTTGATAAACGTCTTGCAACTTTTACGTACGCTGTGCGTATTTCAATTGGTTTCGAGTTTCAGCGATATATTTTATACATCAAACTATATACACTTTATAAATATACATAATAATTTCATATAGCGATCAAATACTATACTTTGTGCATGTTTTTATGTGCGTTTTGTACATTTTCGCAATTTCAACTTCCAAACTGTAGCAACTTGGAGTGTTTAATTTTACTTTGCACTTTCCACTCTTCGCGCGGACGCGGAGATCGGTAATAATAAACTTCAATTGGATCAAAAATTTTCAAATGTATTATAAAAATTTATAACGACGCATTCGTTAAAGTTTTCCACGGTAGGTTTTCCAAATCCTTTCACGGATCATTGTGAGTTAAATTCATTGATCAAGTGCTATCGAGGAAAGATGATGGACTAATATAAATATAAAATCCAGCTATTGGAAAGTAATTTTGATTCATCGTTGAAACATCGTCCCTTGACACTTTCTGTCTTCAAAAAATCGCAAAGTTCGTCGTGTAAATTTCGAAAAAATTCCACGTTGAAACGTCGGTAGTTGGAGTATATTTTTCGCCTGGGCGGTTTATGATTTTCCGATATCCACCCCTGTAAAAGTGGCGCTGTACTCTGTCTGCGGTGTGTAAAAGGTGGCAACAATGAATGAGATTGCGTTTGCAACGTTATTGAGAAGTTTACGACGGATCGGGCAGAAAACTCGAGGGAATCGCGAAATGAATATCAAGGATTTCCTTTCGCCGGGGATTTCTTTTGGTTTCCGGCAAATTCATTTTTACGACTTTCCCCGCTTTCTTCAGATTTTAAGTACGAACGCCAATCTTTCCGACACGTCGTCGTCTGATTTTATTTTAACAGTTGGACTGCGGATTTTTTTGTGTATTTATCGGGGTAGCAGGTAATGCAGAACATATCTAACATATAATATTTGTTCCAACATTTAACGTACCAAGTACTTAATATTAATAATAGGTGAAAGAAATCTCTATACATGTTCAATCTTTTAAATTGTATTTAGGATAACGTGAATTTTCATAAAATTTTACAGTCTAGTAATGATAGTATGTAATATTAGATTGGTGTATATTTCTACTATGCTATATTCCGCTATATGCACATACTGCACGATTCAGCAAACTTCTCCAATTATCAAGTTCAAAATTCTTGGAATAGAGTTGCTACGCCAATGCAGCAATTTTCGAGGCAATTTTTCTGATTACTCGTCGTTAATATTTTTATTGTGAACCTTCTTCCTTAACGTGGTTGATAATTGACGCTATTCTTCATGGTTGATACTTTATAATTGATAAATTCAAATTTCAAAGAAACGATACTTCGTACGCACCAATCTGATACGTGATACTTTCTAAACGAGCAAATATAATACAACCGGTCTGGTGGTAATTTGGTTAATTATTGCAAAGTGAATTCAGAAAATTCCGTGTCACAACATCATTCAACTAGAAACTGTCCGGCATTGTATTTAACATTTTTAAAATCGTACTAACGTAATTTCGAAATATTCCCGCGCGTGAAGAGAGAGAACGTAGGCTCACGGTGGCGGTACGAAGGTATTAAAAAAACTTTCTCTTTGTTACGAGGTAGCAAGTTATAATAGTGGACCGAAAAGTTTCAGCCATCATTCTGTTCCAACGACTTTTTAGGCGAGACCAGCCATAACCTGACTCAAAACTTATTCGCCATTCATGTACACACAAATTGTCAATGAAAAACGAAAAGAAAAAGAAAGATCCTCGTGACGAATAGCGACCCAGAGATTCGCGTTTATATCGTTTTTTATTTTTATTTGAATATTAATATCTTGGAAGGTGAGAAATCATCCTAAACCTAATCAGTGATTTACTAAAAACTAATGTAACGTATATCAGTGGACTACTGAATTATAATATAATATAATTGTATCCCAGTACGATTCGTCTCACTAAAAGACCCAGAAGCAACTGTTCTGACTACAACGCCACTCCCACTCGAGGTCTACCCCACGCTTTCTCGCGAATCACGTGACCCAAATCAACCAGTCGCTAATTTTCGTTGCATCAGCGTTGCACCTGAAGAGGCCCGATTTTCTGCGGGTTACCCCCGCTAAAATCACTTTCAGTGATAATAAGACGCAAGAGTTCTAGATTTAGCTAAGTTTTAAATAAACAAGAAACTATTACATTATGTAATTATACAAGCATTCAAATTTTTTTTTTCTTCTGACTATTAGACGTATACGCAACATTCATTTCAGCTCTTGCATTTTTTTCTCTCCTTCTCCGACATCTTTCAAGAATATCATCGGAACACCAAACTGAATCAAATTTATTCCTTGTAACAGAGATAATTTACTATTAATATTCACATTCAGTGGTCAATTAAATCGTATCACACACACGTATACGTATACGTATATACGTATACCAATATCACATCCCGTAGTTTATTTATCACGGGCATATATATACAGAGTCAAATAGTAATTAGAGTAACGATTTGATTACAAGTAACAACCCCGTTAATTAAATTATTATTATTTAATAATTATCACCGATACCGGCGTTGTCGTTTATTACCGCTGCGCACTATATTAACTACTATTACTTCTAATTATGTTAATGACTCATATACAAGCCGAACGCAGATCCGTCGAATGATCCTCAATTAAGTTAATTGCTAAATAACGGCTGTCTATTAATTGCAAGTCTCCGGTGGTAAACATTCGCGGGCAATTTAAAACGAACCAGAAAAGGGACTCTGGGATCCTCTCCACGGCCGGATAGCTGTAACCCATTGCGCCATTGAAACTCTCAATCGTGTTGAAGATATTTCTGTTAAAGCCGAGCGAACCGTTAAGTGTTATCGAATCGCGTTATTAACGCCGTGCGAATACGCGTTTCGGAAAACGCGGCGAATTTGAAGTTGGCGATTCAATCAATCAAAACGCACAACAATTTGCAAATCGCATTGACAAAAGAAAGTTTTACGCAACGTAAAGGGGAATTTGTTTTTTATGGCAGAGGTCAAAGTTGCGTTTGATTTGCAATCTTGTTCAATTGCACCTGTAGCTACAGTGAGTTTTTTGTCACGAGATCTTTTGTCAGTCAGTAATAAAACAAGAGGTTACTATCGGCTACTAAAGATATTACGATAGTTTGATGGAATTGAAGACAGAGATAAACTTTGCCATTGGAAGTGTAATTTAAATTGCAAATTAAATCTTTAGATAACGACACGTGGTACAATTATTAACGTAATGTTAGATATGGACCCGAGGGATAACTCGAAATTCTGTTATTTCCTCCGCGCGGATGTTGAAAAAGCTGCGGAACGTAAAGGGATTCCGAGAGTTTCGAGGAATCTGTTAAATAAGATCGACATTACGGAGCGCGAACGAAGAAGCGAGTTTCTCGGCTCTTTATTTCGCGAGGTTTAAAAAAGACACGGGACGGAAAACAGGGTGGAAAGCTAGAGCGGTTTGCGCGAAGAAATCGAGTAGCTTTGGAATTTGTATGGCATTTCTCCGCGCTATGTACGTTTATTCGACGTTTCGATTCTCTTTTCCCTTTTGTTTTCGGCGATTTCACGCGTTTTGGTTCACGCGTTCTCTTTGAAATTTCTCTCGGCTGTTAGACGCGTCAATTATTCTTCGCGCGATTGTTGCAACGAAGTTTCGAAAATTAATAACCGTTTTCCAGAGATGATTTTTCAGCGTTGGACGACACGCGTTAAAAGTGAAAAATTTCCCGGCAATCTGGTCGCTGTAGTTTTTCGTTAAATCCCGAGACAGCGTAGTTCGGCGTGGAATTTTCATTTTAAAATTCTCATTCGGGAAATATAAATACCACTCCGGTTACTCTTATTCGAGCGCCATTGTAACGAGTCTCATACTTGGCGAATGAGCGCTCCAACTTGCCACGGCTTCAAACACGTCGCGTTAAAATAGCCAATTAATACAAAAACCGTGAAATTTTCTTTGGAACACGAAATATATGTATCTCTGAAAATAAAACAGGATTTTCATAATAAAATTCCTTGCTTCACAATGTTGAACTGCCTATCGCAAATATATCTAAATTCTCGTCTTCCGTTTCTTTTCTCACGTGACAACGCAATGATTTATAAAACTAATTTATGTTTTCATCATTTTATAAATCATCAAGTTATAATCATATTGTTCCAAGCGATTAAAGAATGAAGTACCACGCTCCAGGTTCAAAAGTGTAAAAAATACCGATAATACTAATAAGACCATAAAACTCGTTGTCAGTTATATTTATTGATTAATCTTACCGAGCTGAAATGAAATCAAATTCACGCACAATATAACGCTAAAACTGATATTGAGCTATTGCAGACGAAATAATATTAATTAAATTCCATTATTCATCTTTGTATTTTGCAATCTAAATTGTATTGATATTGTAACAAATTTTATTTCGAAATTTTGATACGTAATCTACTTTCTCATTCTGAAACGATTGACGACGAATTTGAGAAGCTCCAGACTCGAAATCGAAACGTTTAATAAAAATCATTTAAAAACAAAATACGTTTAAAAAATAAATATATAAAGATTTAAACATTTAAACATAACATAACATTCCGAAATGATCATTCTGATGAAATAATGATTTTACACGCTCGTGAAATCTGCCTTTTTTAATACTTTGCAGCTCATACACCAATTAAGCAACAGTCCACAATTTTTACAAAATCCACCGCTTCTCAAACGTATTTGTTATCAAACGCACACACCTTTCGACGCGTTACAAACGATCGTTTCGAACTGTCCACGACTCCAGTCGTCGCCGTTGTTATTATTGTTACATATTATCCGGCTCGTTAAAAAACGCTTAAAACCTCTAGATAGAATCCAGAAACACAACGACACCAGGTTATTACACGGTATTCCGGTAGATCGCGACACCACTGGGGTCTTAACTTGCCTCGTAGACCTCCTCCGGTTACAAAGGTCGACGTTTTATGGGTTTACACGTCCTGTAAGATTCGCGATAGAGCGCGAAACGTGCCTCGCCGCTCTTTGCCTTTCGTCGTCGCCGCCGCCGCACACACGAAGGCCCTCATTTTGCGGTGAAAATGATTCATCGGCCCGTTGTCTGGCAAATCACCAATTGATTCCGCTTATTCGTCAGGAAAAACGCACGGTTGATTCACGGAGGATTACTGGAGATTTATCATTTAGCTTCCTGGATCAGGATGACTTTTATGGCACTCTGGATTGTCTCTGTCGGTAAATAGGTGGGAAAATTGTTCGGTGACTTTGAAAGTATCATCGCGTAACTTTTTTTTATCTAACGAGACGTTTTTTGGTCCTTTGATAAAGGTCCTTTTGTAATGTAATGTTTAATTCGTAGTCGCTATATTTCTTTTTTCATATTTTCACGAGGAAATTTTTTTTATAAAAGATGAATTTATTCAAAAGGCTTTCTCGGTAATTGTTACATAGAAATTAAAAATCCTTGGTCTTTCCCTTTAGCCGAGACCGTGTGCCTGTAATTTAGATCACCCAGTTTCAACTTTGCCATCTCGTGAAAAAAGAAAAGAAAAAAGAGAAACGAACATTTTTCAGGACTTGTATAATAAAGAGCTTACTTCAAATTGTTCCAGATATTTTTTATTAGAACGAATAATGGCGCGTTTGACAACTACGTGCAGTTGGTAGGAAAAGTACAAATAACTTATAAAAGATTAACGCGATCTTTATAGCCAGTCCCAGCGCTGTCGAGCGTCAACTTGACGTAAACGTATGCCCGAGCAACGCGACGCTATAAAGACGCGTTAATTTTTTATACGTTGTTTGTACCTTTCTGCCTCCATCCGAGCGTGTCTTGGAACTCGTTTTATTTATTAATATCCAATATTTATCACAGACGATAAAGTTTTTAACACCTTGCAGATTCTCACCTCGCGCAAAGTATTTTCTTATTCTTTCCAGTTTCGAAATTAAAAAAATCCCACGACGTTCGAGCAAGAGCGCTGTACAAGAGCGCAAAAGGCGTTTAAAATATCGAAATATTCTCGAATTTACTTCGACAGTAAAGCAAAGTGACTTTAAAAGTCACTCCGTGTATTTTTCTAACTAAAATCCAAGAATATACCAAAGAGAATAAAATTCGAGCGATGTTTAATTCAATTAAACTCGACCCGCTACGGATTATCCGCGACGCAAAAAATACCGAAGAAAATGAAATTCGGACGAGGCTGAAATATAAAAGCAAACAGCCCGACAGTTAGCAAGTAGTATTGCCCAATATCATCCCAGGCACGCGCAAACATTCGAACCGACACCGGTCGTTAACCAACACGGTTGCTCTTTAATTATCCGAAATTAAAGTAATCACCGACGTTATCGCGGCAATCGAAAGCCCGTTCGAACAATTACGCTCCTCTCGATTGCCGAGTGCTTCCTATACACACAGTTGCAGATATATATCTTTCCGAGCGCCCCGTCTCGAACGATCGAACGTCACACAGTTGTCCGAGTACGTCCGAGAGGGGGGGGAGGGGGGAGGGAAGAGTTGGTAAACGAGTTACGGTCATCGAGGTAACCGTTTACAAGCATATCATCCGAACAACTGTGGCTCAGACACGTAATTGAGAACATCAAAGTTTTCCTTTATTCCTGGCCGGTGCATGGCAGGAGGAGGGGGGGAGAGGAAGAGGCCCCGTAGAACAAGAGCGAAAGGCGAGCGTATAAAGCGCGCGAGAGAGATACCGAACCGAGTCGAAACGTAAGTTTGTTACACCCTAGAGGCGAAGTTTCCTGATATCCCCGCAAATGAATTTGATAAGCCCCGGGAAACAGTATTGATGCAGCGCCAAATATTCCACCGCGGCGGAACTATTTGCAAACACGCTGTAAAGAGGGGTTATTGCATTATTTTACGGCTGATTTTAGCAACATCGTCGCCCTGACGCCGAGTTATCCGAAGATGTCCCGTTGATAACGTCGTATCAGTTCAACGGGGCTGGCGTTGTCGCTGTTATACCGCGATTAGCGATTGCCATCGTCTGTACTGATCATTCTTTTGAAGTTGTCAAAAATAAATTTTGTGCTATTCTTCACGACGGACGTAGTTACAGACTACAATAGTGTTGGTCCTTGCTACGTTATCTTGATCTTGTTTGAACGATTGAGTGGACTGTATATTTTTGTTATTTTCGCACGCCAGTATGGATGGGGCGTTTTAGCCCTCGTTATTAGCTCTGTAGAGGTTATCGTATTTGCTTGTATATTATAGGAATTATATCCTCGCTCAGACTCGCGTATTAATAAGGCTTTGTTGAATGACGCTTTGTTATTGAGGTGCGAATTACTTCTTTTCTTTCCGGGACCGAGGAAGGCGTATATATCATCTCGGTCCCCCTACCCTAGGGTAGTCACGTGGGTGGACGAAAGCTGGGGTAAATATCGTACGATGTGGGTAGGAAGACAATTATGCCCAGTCCTTGGTTTTTATTTTCGATCCAGGAAAGTCGTTACGCTTGGTTTTTTGTCCAAGACGCAACGCTGGTTCGCGAAAGTTCCCCACGCCATGACCCAGGCAGAGGGGGTCGATGGCGGAAGAATGGAACTCTCGCGAACACACTATCTGTTTTGCATCTGTATTAATTATTCCACTTGAAGGTAAATTTCGTGGATGGATGCGTTTGTTTGGTGCGAGTGTACAGGAACGTGCTTTGTCAAGTCGACAAAATTTTTGTCACTTTTAAACTCATTCCTGGATATTTCCACGTATTCATATGTACACGTGTGTTGAGGACAAATCTTCGTATTTTCTGAAAATTTCGGTTAGGCACCATCCTTCAACTTATTATCGATTCGTTACCCAAGCGCTGTATCTTCGTTTCCCAAAATTTTCAATCCCGTACAATAGCTTTCAGCTCGATGGAGCTTCCCGTAAGAACGTGGTGTCGAAACGCCGGGCTTCCGGGTTCCGTCGTTCCACGAAATCGCGGCCTGTTTGGCGGCAAGTTTATCGGGTTCACGGCGATTTCTCAAACTTTCCGCCGCTCGAACGAGCGCTAACAGAAAGACAGGATTACCTTTACCGTCCTTTTTCTTCCCCTGCCCTCCTTTCCGCAACCCTTTCCCTTTCCCTTTCCATCCATCGTGCACAGCCCGGAGAATCCTCCCCCCACTCTCGCCTGCCTTCTCTCTCTTTCTCTCCCTCGGACGATCCGGTGGAATTCCTTTGGGAACTTTCCGATATTCATATCTGCTTGCTACTACATCAAAAATTCCAAGCTCGCCCTGCTCAGCCCACGAGTTCTCTCAGTTATAAAGGATTCGCAGCCACTTACGATATCAGCCCTCTATCCTATCTCGGCCATCTAGCTCTCGGCCTTCTCTTCTTCGAGCCTCATCCCCCTTCTCGACATCCACCGCTTCTTGCACTATTTGCGCTACCTCTTTCCAACTCGTGAACGCATTACACGGTGTTTCAAAACGATTGTTTAACTACGAAAGTGTCATCGGATATTGTTTGTTGCTTATGAGCATTCGAGTTATTCAAGAATTCATATATATATGTGTGTGTGTGTGTGTGTATGTTATATAAAATATTTTGAAATTTTATCAATACTGTAACATGAGACACGATTGTGTAGTAATTATATTGGAAAATTTTAAATCAATTTGAATGGTGTAATAAACTGTCCCTGAATATTAAATCTCGTTAATATAATAGTTCTATAATGTCTTTCTATGATGTGAAACGTGTCTTCTATTAAATATCTTGTACGTATATTTTTCAGATTTGTCTTGAATTTGACCATTATAATCACGACAGTCGTGTCTCGTTACACGTATTGATGAAATTTCAAAATTTTCTATGTAACGTACACAAATACGTTACTAAAAGTTTGAATCTCTTCGGCTGTACTCGTGCATAATTTTGTACTTGATACAGTATTTCCACTCGTTGTAAAAATTTTATTCCTTAACGCAGGCTTGAGAAAACAGGAAAACGAGAAGAATTCCAAGATCGTCTTACAGAAACATGCTCGCTGCATAGAAGTTTAGCCGGAAGTTTGTCACAGAATGGTTGTTTGCAAGGTCGTGTACAAAGCTTCTTGCGAATAATAAATTAATAGCGTCGTACTGAAATTGGCCGCTCGTACAATTCTCTGTGTAAACAGCTAAGCAGTTCATAACGTTGCAAAATCTCGAGGCAGTTGTTGATTCCAACCAGCGAGATATGAATTTGCATAAATGTTTGCAGTCTTGTGATAAAAAATGATCAATCAGACTTTTACGCGTTTCATGGAAAATTTCAACGTACAAGAATAAGCGCGAAATGCACAAAATTGTAACATTCACACGTGACAAAGCAAAATCAATCTTTGTTTAGATCCTATTGCTTTTAATTGCGTATAAAAAAATACGAATTTAAGTGAATCTGATGTAATATATAATTTAATATCCAATAGAAAATATC
The DNA here is from genome assembly GCA_032399605.1 of Melipona beecheii. Lineage (NCBI taxonomy): Eukaryota > Metazoa > Arthropoda > Insecta > Hymenoptera > Apidae > Melipona > Melipona beecheii. The sequence goes on along the minus strand of JAUCMO010000047.1, from coordinate 1,112,790 downwards.
TAGTAGAAAACCACGGATTTTACTGATTTTTATAGGAAATTTGAATATATTCATAACGCGTAAAATTATATGAAATATCCAAAACTACGGAATGCAATATTCAGAAAATGAAATCAATCTCTGCCTGGAACGTAAAAATATGAATAACGTGTAATAGAACAATATAAAACATTCAAAATCCAGGGCAATATTCGCAAGATAGTAATCTAAATTCTGTCTAAATTTTACTCTCAAACATTATCAAACATTGTCAAACGCTAATCCAAAATACAGAACAATATTCGCAAGATGGAAATTTAAATTCTAGATTTTACTCTCGCAATTAGCCACGTCCGAGAAAATACGAATGTGCACGAGTGTCCGGAATCTTGTAACGATGAGAAATCATAGTCAGACACAGTCAGTTATCAAACGCTATCAAACACGCGCCGTTTCTCCTTGCCGCTATCCGCCGTTCGCCGTCATCAACGTCGGAAAGCCTCTCTCCAGCAGATTCGCTCTTTCCTTTTACCCCTTCTCTTCGCTCTCTTCGTCTGTTTTCCACCGATTTGTCCGATCTTGCCAACTATCTCTCTCCTCGACCATCTAAACCGTCTTCCTCGTCCTTTCCGGCGTTTCCTCGCCGATCTGGATTAACGAGCCGACCCTTTTTCTGCCGTCCACTTCGGACTCCGGCCATCCGGCTCGTTCGTGACTCGCCTCGAAACGAGCCTCTCGATATATAGATATGTATGTATGTGCTACGAGAGATCGCTACTTCGGTTCTTTCGTCTTCTCCTTCGCTGGCTTCTCTCCTCTCGCTCCTGGCCGCCCGTTTTAGCAGAAGTTTCTCTCTCTCTCTCTTCTTTTTTTCTGTTCTTCTCGTTTTCCCTCTTTGAGTCGGGGTTTCGTCTCTCCTTACTTTTTCTCTCCCCTTCATCCTTTCTACCAACGACTCCAGTCTTCCTGGCGTGAGTAGGCGTGTCGTTTCACTTATGCCATCGAGAAGCTTCCTTTGATTTCAATCGCGACAACTGTTTTAAAAGTTTCTTTTCTTTCTTTCTCTTTTTTCTGTTGCCTTTTTCTTTTGAGAAAACCGTCTCGTTCGCGTAGCGGGTCGAACGTCTTCTTAATTAATATCAACTATCCATCCTTTTTTTAAAATTGCAACGAAAACGAAGAAAGCATGCAAATCCCTCGCGACAACTTGCGTAACTACCAACTGCTGAAATATATCGTCGTATCGAATTATAGTTAAATTGATTTCGTCTCTGTCATAACAATTGTAACATCGTGCATACTTTGATCGACACGGTGGACTCTTGTCCATCGTGTTTCGGTATTAAAACATTGCCGACAAATATTGCCGGAACATCCGCTAAAATTTTCAAAACTCTCCCTTCCTTTTACACGGTTTCACTTGAAAAACATGTCGACCGAAAGCGACACAGTCTCGATTACAACGTACACAGACCGTCGTGTATTGTTTCGCTTCGTAAAATCGAATCGAATTCGGTGGCACTAGGTTTAGATAGGATTATTCGAGTTAGAAGGATATTTCCAGCGAGGTTAATTTGCTTTGTGATTTATAAAATTCGGAGGATTTCAGCGAAGATTATGCATCTTTTGTGTTTTGGGGAAATTCAAGATTCTACCTAATTTGCATTTTTGAGTATAATAAATTATTCGTACAGAAATGTTTATTTAACTTTCGATGGACAACCATTAATCGTTTATGTTGCAATAAAAATGCGTGTGTGTCAATAGGATAGGGAAAATTAGAGGAACAATTTAAACCTAAAACGACACTTTTGCGAGCATCCCAAATCTAAAATCGAAATATTTTAAACATTGTTAAACAGTTTGGTAAGAATTCTTTTCTAAACATTTTCTGAGAAATGTTTATCGAAGAAACGGAAATTGATTAGTGAGAAGATATTTTATGTGTTTCTTTATTAGAAACTTCTAATTCGAATCTCATAACAGATCTTCTTTTGAAAAGTTATCTGACCGAACGATGCAAAGAACGTAATTTACGAAGAGAAATTAATAAAAATTTTGTAAAAGTTATATTTTTGCTTTTTAAACTGTAACGTACGCAGTTTCCCCTAAAAACACTTTGTCGTTCGTTTCGTATGCCTCGATCTCTAGAACTCTCCTAATAAAGAAACACACAAGAGATGGCTCGTTCGTTTAGAAACAATTTTCTTGAAAAAAATTCAAAGTATGAACCCAGCACGTAGCGTTTCTCGATATCTCATTCACAAATTGCAAAGCGGTTAATTACTCGTAAAAGTACGAAGACAACATTGCTGGATTAATAACCACGGACCACGGCTCGTTGATGGACGATGAATAACCAGAGATCGATAAGGTCGGCCGAATAAATGCAATTTAATTAATACGAATGCTCGCGAACGTTTTATTTACGTTTTATTTACGTTTTATTTACGACGGGGGGGTCGCGATTCCCCATTGATGAGGTGCCGCCTTGAACGGCGATTCCTTAATTAATGGCCGGACGCGAAGAGCCATCCCGTCGTCGTATTGCGGATTAATTCGATTCCAAGTGTCTACTAATTATCGGCCGGCTAGAATTGCGTGGTTGTCATAGGATTGAAATTCTAGCAAGAGGAAACGCTCCGTAAACCTTTCGCGCATTGGTCGTCCGTCCCTTCTGCACGCGCGCCCCTTTGTACATTCTCGTTCAGAAATCTGTTGTTCGTTTCGAAGATGTTATTGCTCGCTAAAATTCTCGATACTGATTCTTTTTGTCAGCAATATTTCCTTGGTTCCCTTTCTTTGTATCGCTGAAAGTGATTTTAGCGGGGGTAACCCAGAAAATCGGGAGGAATTACTTCAGGTGCAACGCTGATGCAACGAAAATTAGCGATTGGTCGATTTGGGTCACGTGATTCGTAAGGGGGCGTGGGCTAAACCTCGAGTGAGAGTGGCGTTGTCTGGTGTTGAGCGATCGCGCCTGTAATTTGTTTTCGTACAAGTCGTGCAGTTTTTTTTTTCAGAATGTATCTGTATTTCTTTCATTTTGCATAATGCTTTTCACTTTTTGCTTCGTGCACGTATCATTTATATATTTTAAAGATTGCAGTTTCAAATTATTTTTATCGGCAATACATTCTTTACCTTCTTTTCACGGCACGAATATCTTTTTACTTCATGCACGTATTTATATGTTATTGTCACATGTATCAAATGTTGTACTTCAAACGGGAGTCTCTAATTGAATTTCGATTTCTGTTCTCATCTCGGCGAATAAAATGAAGTGAGGAGCGTAGCGATGAAAAATGATCGATATTTTAGACTGTTATTACTTCATATAAAAGTCTATTTGGTCTCGTACAACTTCAAACGTCTCTAAAATCGTGGGAAAATTTCTTCGCGACTGAATTCACCGTTATTTTGAAAATTGAAGTCTCCTTTTCAAAATAACCCCTTAAAACTTGCTGTGCAATTTTTTTTTATTGAACTATTAGGATTGAACGACAAAAATTCAAGAAATCCTAATATATCATCGTTTATCCCCAATGTTCAATGTTCGATAAAATGACGAAGGAAAATCGCAGAGCAAATTTTACGGGCTCGTTGCAAAGATCAGGCTTTACCCTTTGAAACTACGATACATTTAGTTGTGAGAAGAGATTTTTCAATAATCGTAAAGACGTTTGATTTTGAAAAATCTTCGCTCACCTCCTTCGAAATGATGTTCGAAAACAAACTCAGATTTGTCAAAGTAGAAGTTTCACGCTTTGAAGTGGAACCGAATATATTATTGTACAATTACAACAATTGTCATTGATTCTACAAGTGTTGTAATTGTACTTTCCACCGTACGTACGAATATTAAAAATATTATTAAAATTCTCGCGTATACTACGTTGCAGTAATCGTTTCGTGCACAATGAACAGGTGCCCGGGTGACTTGTGAACGGGAGTGTACGCGAACCAGAGAACCAGTTCGCGCGTTCGTGGATAGATAGAGAGAACTCCATCGGTGCGTCGAGGAATCGCATGGAACCAGGAGAGAGAGAGAGAGAGAGAGAGAGAGAGGGAGAGTCGCGAACTCGTTAAGCATGAACGACCGATCGTTTCGAGGCTTGGAAATCGGTTGCGGTGTAAACGTCACGTTTCAGAGGGCGTCTACAATGGCTCATTAAATTGAATAATCATCGAGGTCATATCCCAGCCGGCGAGGACGCGGTATCTGCAATTTACTTGGTCATCGGCCGGCAAAGTTATGTTAGTCCAGTTGGTCCAAGTACCATCGTCGAGTGTATTGAGTCTACAGGCGATGTTTGTCCCGGCGATCCTTCCGATTACGAACTGCCACGACAAGGCGTTCTTCTTCGCCTCCAATATCGAGCGATCACGGTGAATCACCGAACCGTTTTCATTTACAAGCGGTAGCTTGCATTAGCTAAATGCTAAACGATCTCTCGTCATCTTTTCCAAGGATGTACGCTTAAAACGAACAAATTTGTCAAGAATGGTCGCACCAGTATATTTATAAAATATTTTTCATTTTATCAACGCGTACTTGTTCACGATGATGCGTTCATTGAACACAAGTGGACAGATACTTGTCAGAATATAAAGATGAACGAACAAGATTTTGCGTGAATGATACATCTTGACTGATTTCTGAAGTTGAATTTTAGCAAATAAAAATTGTTACTTTGATTTATCGATATCACTCGATCAAAATTATTCTCTCAGTACGTTTCTACGATCACCGTACATCTTCTCATACCTTTGTGTTCTCTGTCAAACATCTAACAACTCTTCGAATCGTCACAGAAATCAGAAACGAGATCAACAGCTCCAAAAATGGCGTTTTACATTTTTAATGATATCAACTCTATGGAACGTGACGTTGTATTATTTCTTCGACCGGAAGAAGCGCGAGTCCTTTCACTTTCAAATGCATTTTACTTTGTGTTGATACAACGTGTCGTTTCGGAGATATCGTCGTTCAAACTTGAGCTTATTAATTTTGAATTTTTCGGTCGATCCTCTCTCTCTCTCTCTCTCGCGAGCACTGACCTATCTCAAGCTCGACCTTTGCGCACTGGTCAGCGACAGACGCTGACTCGAGGTTTCCCCCCCCCCTTTTTTCGCTATTACTACGCGACGTACGCACTTCCGGGAGAGAAAGTGGATCACGGCGCCATTCGTGTACCTTCCAAGTTAATTGAGATATCGACTTGAGACAAAGTGTGTTTGGAACAAACAAAGGACATGCTTCTCTCAGGCCGTCGGTATTGGTTTTGGGAATTATGGGATTTCTGGGGACGGTACAGTGAGTTTAAAATCGCGTTCGTACACATCTATTCTCTTCTCGTCTAGAAGAGTTTAGAGAGTTATGTAGTTTTTGGACGAAATACGCTACTCTGCACCACGTTTTTGTGAGATCAGAGTATAACACAATATTGTTGTTACGTGTTATAATTATGTCAGAGGAAATAAGATTTATATATTTATTATATTTGAATGTTACAAACTTTTCCCCAATTATAATATAACGTCGCAATTTTGATTTTTAAATGCAGTTAATTGGTAATATTTATTTAATTGAAGAAGTATATTACGTATAATTGTGTTATACGCAATTTTGTACTCACACGATTTCGGCTATGATTAGAGGACGAGACAAGAAGATAAGTCTCAAAGTCATACAAAAAATACGAAATATCAATATCAAAAATTAGAAGAAATCCCTTACCGCAAAACGCAAACTGAGACAAAAATATCGAGTTCGAACGCAGAAGTCGTAGCGCGTACGTTCGAAAATCATTTTCACCGAAAGGTGAAATTCACTCTACATTAACAAACGGTACTACGAGTGATTTTAAAATGGATCTGGCGGATGTTCCACCGGCCGAAAAATAAATCCAAGCAAACGTCCGCGCCGCAAAAGCTTTCTCACCGCCATCAATTTCGCGATCGGCGAATATACCGCGCCATACGATGCGCGGCGATTCATCGATTTGGCAACAAGTATCGCGCTAGCAATGCGAAATATAATAACACGCACCGACGTGACTCGTTGTCACGACTCGTAACCCCTCTCCATCCTCTCCCACCCCCCTCGATGAGTACATATTTTCTATCGTACGTACATGATAATGCACCGGTCAAACGGACGTTCATGCCATATCCGTTTATCACGCGTATCGCTTAATTAATCACTCTTCGCACTTTCATTGCTCAAATTGGACAGAACCAATTTGGCTTTTATTACTCGTGTCCGTTCGAATCGGATCCAGCTCGAAACCTTTCCGATACGTTTACCCGCTTCCGGTGGAAGAATTATTATTCCTGGAAGAATTATCGAATATAAATTACCGCAATGATTATCGTGTCTATGTTCCGCTAGTTCCATACACAAACACAAACACAAACACAAACACACACGCACGTGCACACGCATTATTTAGAATTCGTCGATTGATTTGCAATCAACCCGTTCGTTTAGTTGTCCATTGATATCGATCCGGCGCTCCTCGCCGCCGATTAAATGAAATTTCTTCGTGAAATCGGGAACAAGTTTGTAATCGGATTATTGTCGGGAATCTGTCAGCGTTTGCTTGAGTCGTGAGTGAAATATTTAGTCGGCGTTTTTGGCAGACGAACGAAACTCTAAATGGTGTAAATATTTCATTCTTTGTCGCATCGGTAATTCGTTGTTCTTGTCGAGTATGATTCGATTTCTCGAAGAACGTAACGACAATTTAGCTAGACTGCAGATCGATACAGAGATACTTGCAAAATATCCTCTTCCGGATGTTAAAAGTCGTCAAATTTTTGTCAAATGCAACGACAGCGAAACGACAGAAAGCATTAGAGGGAGGGGAAAGAAAGCAAAAAAAAAAAACAAACAGAGCAATTTGTCCGTTTCGCGAATCAAGGAGAGGCTTTTCCGTTTCGAAGACACCGACTTTCAACGGTTTCATCTCGTTAGAGACCCGAAAACCGGGCAGCAGGCGAAACGGATTTCGGTGTTCGGCCATCAGTCATTTCATGACGCGCCAGGCTAAACACGATACAACACTCATTCCATTTCATCCCCGAATAACGGTCACCCCCGTTGCCCCGATGTCTCTTTGAACGATATAAATGGAAAACGCGCGCGCCCTTTGCGGACTTTGTATACGACGCAAGCGGAGGGCAGCAAGTTGGATGATTCTGTTCAGGGTCAACGACTATCAATGCTCGAATATACCGCCATTTTTTATTCCTTTTTCTTTTTTCTTTTTTCTTTTTCCTCTCCATCCGACGTGATGCTCGCGTTCCCGCGGCAGACTCTCTCGTTGTGTACATATTTTTCTCCCCTTCCCCGCCCCCTTTTTTTACGCGACGGAGAAAAGCAACATGGAACGCGAGCATCCAGCGTTTGGACGGTGAAAGTATGCTCAATGGTTTTATGGTAAAATGAAGCCGCTTGATTGTAATGGACGCGCGAGCGGATCGAGAGATAAAGTCGTTGACGTATCGAGCGAAGGGGTAGTTTCCCGTCAACGTTGCGGAATTATCGATATCACGTATCGATAGTGAGATTTATCTGTTACTCCTTTTCTCGCGGATGGCGAGAGTTGATTAATCGAGACCACGGTGTCTCTTTTTTTCTTCTTTTATTTCAACGCTTCGCGTGAGAATTTACCAGCGACGGTTGACCACATATTTGGTTGTACCACTTGGATGAGTTTGTTGAGTGAATTACTGCTTGTTATTATTTTTCAGTAGATCAGCTCAGTATGTTGCATCGAAAAATTTACTAGTGACGTTTCATCTGTACGTACGTCAACCTCTACTATTTGGATTCGTTTGAAATTGAATCAGACTGCTGAAACCAACTTCTTCCTCAGTCGCGTAAGGAAAGGAAGGGGAGAGAGAAAGAGAAGTCGTTACGTCGAATGAATATATTTACAAGGGAAAAATTGTTATAACGAATATACTCACTTTTAAGTAGAAGATCAATTGTTACATGTTCTATAATTTTAATATTCTATAATTTAAGATCACGTGTAAATACCTGTTTGGATCGATTTGACAGTAAACTACGTTGCCAGAAGATATTATTTTCCAATGGAAAATTAATTGTTGTAAATTTTGGTATTTCAGTCTGACTGCATGACCAAAAATTATACCGTAACCAACTTGCAATTAATATTCGTCGCTAATACTGTTTCTTTTGAATAATGGGCCAGTTGTTGTTTTTACGATGTAATCGCTGGAGATTAGATTAATTAATTTGCTTTTCATATTTCGCGTGAAATTTGGAGACCGTTGCCGCGTCGTGTCATGAAATATTTACACGCACGGAGGAGGGAAACATTTTTGCGTACTGTGTTTCACATCCGATTAATGCTCAAAATTTAAACTAATTAATTTATCCAGGCATCATACAGGTCAGACTGCAGCTTAAAGGACGACAGCGACAGGTCATTAAATTGAATAATCATCTAGGTCAATGCAACGTTTTGCTTGTATATGCTCGATATAATACAGTACGATGGGTCGTCGATATACCTGCGCGATACGAATCCTGATGGACTTCAAAACGCATCTCTTGCATATGATATAACAGAAACGATATTATCGCGCGATACATTGTATATCCGAAGGATAGAATAAACTTTCCAATTTACGGCAATATCAGCAGTTACGTTACACTCTGCCCGTGCGATTTCCAGCAAAATCGAAATTCTTCCAATCCGATGAATGAACATTAAAAGAAACAATTTCCCAGAAGGTCGGTCAAACGTTTGCAACAAATTGAAGTTGAACAATCCTCCGAATCTATTTTCGACAACATATTTAATTACGAATAAAAAAAAGAATGAATCTTGGATGAAAATTATTTCACGTTCCAAATATCATAGAAAACATTATTTTATTTGCATGCGTTGTGCAAAACTTGTATTTGAAAATCCACAATCCGTTTACGTACTTTTTTACGCGCTAAAATATATAAAATGTCCTAACCTAAAATCTTTCTAACCTCGAGTCTTACGTTTTCAAGTTACTTTCGCAAAAGTACGAATTTCGAGTTTCTGACGAACTTAAATTAAAAATATATATACGTAAAAAAAAAAAAAACTTGACAAAGCCATTTAAATATTCTATTTGCTACATGTAACAGTAGTTGTCGATTTTAAGTTCTGAGCTTCACACAGGTGCTGAAAATGATTGACAACGAGATTTATACATTAATCGTTTTTTTTATTCAGTTTCATGTATATATATATATATATATATAATATATAATATATTATATATATATATATATATATATCTCCGTTTGGTACCGGCAGTGCGATAATTCATTGGTAGGCTTAGTACAAGTGTCCGTCACGTTATTACACGGTACATTATTTAATTACATTGACGCAGGTATGTATATCGTTAATCGTAATCATATATTATACTATATGTATATATCGTATATATATATATATAACGTACGTGTATGCGCGTGATTATTGTACAGTGTGCGTTTACGATCTTAAATATTCGACTCTCAAAAGGGAAGATGATATTATGATATTCACAATAGGAGTGATCCTCCTGGTCTGTTCATTTTTTTTTTTTATTTCTCTTCTCGCAAACATCGTAATACGATATCGTACGTATAGTGCAAAATATATCAAGGCCAGGCCATTTACAGAGGGACGATTTTTCAGTCCTCCTCAAGGGCTGAACCATTCATACGCGTTTACTTCTTTCCTTTTCTTCTTCTTCTTCTTCTTCTTTTTTTTTCCTTTTATTGATTTATTATCAAATCGGCACGTACTACATCGATCGAGTACAATGGCAGTGGAACTAACACTAACGTGGCGTTTGGTAAATGACGAAGCACGGAAAGCCAATTCGAGTCGGATGGATCGTTCGTTACCGAATGAAGGTGGTTATCTGTATCGTTTCAAATACAACCAAGTGGTTTCTGAAGGAAACGTTCCGCCATTTTTGTTGGCGTTTCAATCATTAGAATATTTTAGAGATCGTATCAACTGGTATTGTCGATGGATATTGGGAATTGTGACAATTTAGAGTTAAATCGATTAATTTTGGAATTTTTAATATTGCCGAGTTTTCTAATTACACGATGAAATTAAATATTTCAAATTACCACAAGTCGCGTGTTTAATCTTCGAATCTTCGTTCTTTCAAATTTCTGAATTTCGAAGTGAAAACACGAGCAATATTTTTTATGTGTAACCTCTCGAGCACTCGAGGTTAAAAATGAAAAAAATTACGAGATTTGGAAATTTAGAGATTATTTTAACAACATCCTCGAGCCATCTCTCGGATACCTGACGAAAATGAACAACAACGACGCTAACAAACTGGCAGAACGTTTTCAAAGTCGGATAAAACAACCTTACAAAAATCCAGAAAGATCCTGAAACTCTTGAAAGTCTCACAATCAGTCGAAATCGTTAAAAACATCGAGGAAACTCGAAAAAAAAATTATACATACATATGTTCTCCCCTGATGTGCAACGAAAAATACAACAACGAGGGTGAAGCCTATCGATATTTTGTCCAATATGAATGCCTCTCTTTTATTCCTGCTTTTTGGTTGATAGATTTCACCCACAATGAACTTACTCTATCAAATTCGGTGCGTTTTTAGAGATACGCGATACTCGTGCAATTTCCTTCGATTTTTCTTTTCGCACCGTTTCACCTCGATAAGAGATCTTTGCCCGAATCTTTTTCGATGTTGGTAAACGAAAGAGAGTTTGTAGAACGAAGGTATTTACATCCTCTCGGAATCAGTGCAACAACGATTAAACAATGTAGTATATTTTACAGTACGCTTTCATATCGACTGTTTCGTCCTGCGTAAATACACACGTCGTTCTCTTACACTTGTGATTCGCCTTATAAATTTTGCAAACGAATCTTATAATTTCGGAACGATCGACGATGTTCGTAACAGTAATTTGCAAACGTATATCAATGCTGGTGTTAAATAAATTATCCAACGATCGACTAACGAAATTTTTACGTACGTCAGGTGGATGTAAAAATTCCATCAACTTTTCCCTTTCTCTCGTTTTTCTTTTTTTCGTTATCGTTCAAAGAGAACAGTTGATGGAATTTTCATTGAAATTCAAAAGTTTTGTTTTACGTTATCGAAACGTGAAAGGCCGATTTCGCTATGTAGTTTGATTTCATTTTTTTTTTCTTCTTTTTATTTATATCTTATATTCTATAGTATATGTATATATATATATATATATATATATTTTATCATGTAACCGTCGTAAACACCTACAGTCAACAATTCAATAACTTTAATAATATCGTTTCATTATATTCCGTATTTTACACAATCTACACATAAATGTATTCCCATATCCACTGATATTAAATGTTCGCGTAATTTTCTTCTTTCTAGTTAGCTAACAGTCATCGATTCGATCGCGCCTCACTCACTCTCGCACGCTCGCAATCACAAATTATTTCCTCGCGCGGAACGATCTTCCTTGGCTTCTAATCAGAGCTGAATTTGCAAATTTGCGAATTTTCAGATTGTTAAATTTTCGAATTGTTGGATCGTCGAGCTTGCAAATTGTTAGATTTTTCAAATCAAAATTTTCAAATTTCAAAAACTACTATTAAATCTTCCAAATCTCCCTCCAAATTTTTCAATTTGGAGGTCCGCAGATGGATGTCAAACCTTCCGGGTTCAAAATTGGGTTTGACAATCGAAAAAGATAATTGCAAACCATCGAAATTCCCGACGATTAAACTTTCCCAACCTCTAAAGTTTCAAATCGGAATATTTTTTAATTTCAAAACCATCGAACTCATCGAGTATATCACGAAACTGAGAAACTTTAAGGGCAAGTGCTCCCAATGTTTTCAATCCTCGAGTTGCTCAGCTTGAGAATTTTCAAATCGCCGAAATATTCGAACTGTTTTTGCTTTTAAATTATACAATCATTTTCACCGCGCTTAAAATTTCCAAAGCCACCAACTTGAAGATTTCCACGTTGAAGGCATCGATCAATGAGTAGCTATTATCGCTGGGAGAGTAATTGAACGAGCAATTGAAAATCCTCTTGCGCTAATTTCTCAGTTTCTTTCCGGCCGAGTCGCGCGTTTTCTTTTAAACAAGGTGCCCCGGGTTTAATTATTAAATTGGATGCCAGGAACGAAGAAATTATTTCCTGCCGCTACAAAGAAATTCGTTCCGTCGAACGAGTTAAAGAGAAATTTGTTCGAGCTGGCGTTCATTACATTTCAGCGTCTAATTAAATAAAACGTTCCGCGCAATTTTCTGTGGATTAGTCGCCTTGTTTATACAAATGCTTTCGAGAGAAGATTTCTGGATTGTTAATCGAAAACACACTTCACATTGCATCGAACACCGGCACATTCCCTCCAAACGTTACGTTAAATTGGAGTGTGCGTGCGATCGCTGCAAGAAAGGGACGAATAAAAAATAAAGTGTTCAAGTGGCAAATAAAACGTGGCGTCGTTTACCTCAGATTCACACATTTTGGCACGTTCTTTCAACCGAAGCGAGCAATTGTTTTACTTTCTTTTTCAACTCCTCCTTCACGTGAATATTACTTGTGAGATGAATGAACTCTAAGATGGATACGATGTATTTCTATCTAACAAACGTACGATTTACTTTGATTTACAGCGAAGAAAAAAAATGATATCTCAGTCTCTTTGTCCAACAGAAACTTTGAAAATATATTGACTATCGTCTGTGTCGAACATTTGTAATAATAATAAAAATATATGTGTGTGTGTGTATCTAATTCAAGATAATGTAAAATTTAGTTTCACAAAGCTGTCATATGTTGGATTGATGCGTACGAAATGTCGTTTTTCCAGATAAATTTTTAATCAGATATAACAGATTACACGGAGTATTTTTTTTTTTAAATTACACATGCAGTAACTTTCGTTGAAATTTAAGTACGTGTAAGAACGTTCTAATTGCTCGTGACAAATCACTTTGGATAATAATATCGGAATTATAAATTTATTACAAATGATGGTAAAAGCAAGCAGAAACATGATAAATGCAACTATGCAAACAACGTGCTATTACGTAAGAAAACTGAAATTTAAAAGTTTTTAACTCAACTTTATTACATAAACATATTCTCGTTCGATACACCCGATCTGTATCAAATTCTTTTCCGTTACTTACACTCATTTGACTATTTCTGGCTGTTCACCGATAATTTTATCAATTGACATTGATAAAATCCATCGAACACCGTCAATCTACGAAATTTAAAATTTTAGGGAAACGAAATTTCACACACACCGGTCTAATTTAAAATTCAGAAATCTCTACTACGTACGTGCGTATGTAAACGAATGACTTTGCTCGCTTCTTTTGCATGTAAAAACCGCACATGTATATATATATATATATATCCTAACGTTACATACCCGTTTAAGATGCACACACATTTCCTCATATGCACATACAGAGTCATCCACGCGACTCGCCATGATAATAATATTAAGACGACGCTTCTCTCTCTCTCTCGCTCTCTCTCGCTCTCTTTATTTGTTGGTTGCAAAAGCAAGGGGGATACGTTTCTTACAATAGCTCGGGATATTTTTTTCACTTTTGTTTTTCCTCGGTTTTTTCTTCTTCTTTTTTTTTACACTACATACGGTGGAAGCTCGTCATACGAACAACGTGGCGTTCTGTGCATGCACACCGACGTACACAGTATCGAAAGCACGGGTACAGAGCTTCTCGCTCTCATACGACGACTTTAATTAATGATTTTCCGCTTGATCGCGCCCCCCTCTTATCTTCGACCTTTGTCCCGTCGATTTTTCCTCCCGTGGAACGAGCGACGGCACCTCCTCTCGGGAGAAAACGGGAGCAAAACGCACGCTGCACGCTAAATGAATTAACTACACCCTCGCCGCGAGACTGCGTTTATCGTTATCGTTACACCGTCGTTCGCGTGCCACGACGTTCCCTTTCAAACCCGTCTGCCTCTTCGTTCCGCCTCTTCGAACGAATTCTCGAAGGGAGGATTTTTGATTATTTGCAGTATTTTCTCAACTCTTTTGTAATCACGGAAGAATCGATCGACTCAGTTCGTTCAATTCGAGAATGAAAATACTCGACACGTACGTGTAGAAAAATTTACTTTCGAAATTTTGTGTGGCAGAGGAGTGAAAAATACTCTGTAACTCGTAATAGTCTTCTGTGTGCAGGTGACATCATTTTTTTCAAGGGTCCATTTGCTGTTCTTCTTCTTTTCAAGATTTTCAAAGGAATTGCATTATTTTTATTTTATTTTCAAAAAATAGATGATTCGAACAGGCAGAAAGAGGTAGAAAAAATTATATAGAAAGTAAATTTTCGATTCACGCTACAACGTACAGCGTAGCAAACGGTAAAAGATTTGTAGTTTGGGAACAGAAGAATGTATATTCTACGCACTCAAACGTACGCATCTGTGTGATATGCACGGATATTTACAGTGCCTACATGTACGCGTGCCCGAATGAAGCTCAATTTGCAAACAGCGTGCAAAAGAAAATTTTGGAAATTTTAGAAATTATTTATAAACGACGACAACAACATAATAATTCGTCAATAATTTTGAAACTATTGTTGAAAGTTCAATTCAATTCGATCAAAGTTCGAAAATTATTTTTCTCACGAATGAAATATATACTAACCTGTTGCAATTCGTGTAACGATCACCATAAACTCAGTTCGTCTGTACAATTTCTTTGCAATTTGTTACAAATCTAGCGATATCTTCGGACTTGCGCACTCCACAATCGTCGCGTGAAAATGTGAAATTATATCACTACGTTGTATACCGATCAGGGGTATGTATTGGATTCGCACAAATTACCAACAATTGCCAATTTATCTCCTGCTACGTAGTGCAAGAAAGTGATAACAGAATGGTAAACTTTATAAGTTTCCTCTCGATGATACCTACATCGACGATGAAGTTTCTTTTGAACAGTTGTGCGTCGTCGATTTTCCGAGATACTCTAACGAAACGTTTGCAACAGATACGAGTAACGTATCTGGAAATTTTAATTGGATTCGCCGGTGACACGAAAGTTGGAACGTCACAGCGCGAATGTTCCAAGATCCTCTGATAAAAGTGACAAAGTGTTGGAATTACAAAATGAGAAATCCTTTTAAAACGCCCCTTTTGAAACAAAATGACCAGTTATCAAGAGCTGTTGAATAACAAATTGTTGAACGTTTTTCGCGCATAAACGATATTTTTATACGATTTATACGATTTCGCGACGGTTTTAATTGCGCTCATTAGCGATGTAAAAAAATCGTCGTGCGAAATTCAGAGACGAATCGAGATGACGAAATTGGAAATCCTGTTAAGAAAGGAAAAAACGTCGAACGAAATGATCAATTATCAAAAGCTGCCGAAAAATAAATTTTATCAAACATTCTCTCGGTATCGGCTACGAAATGTTCCACTTAAAAATTCTCGGTGCAGGTTTAACGATTTTCCGACGCGGTGTCAAGCCAAAATGACCGATTGTCAAGAACTGTCGGAATGCTCGGGTTTATGCTTGATGTTTCTATGAAATAAGAAAGGAAAAAAGTTGACAAATTGACGGAACTTGAAGCCACTCTGACCGGAAGAATCAAAATCACAAAAAATTAAAATATACCACGTGTATAATGAAACCACATTGAAAGCAAACTTATTCAACATATCAATTTGAAGATTTTCAAAAACGAACCAAAGTAAATTAACGGATCTTGCTAAAAGCTAACCTTTAATCGGGTTAAAGGCGTCGAGTTATCAGATCGATTCTACTTTCTGTTAATTTCTCGAGACGTAATATTCAAAGGAACAAATCAACTTATTTTCATTTCCATTTGCGCTTCATTCGTCGCAAGGAAGTGACATCGACTTCGAGACAAGTTAAAAAAATAGTACACATTTTTCAATTATAATTTCAATTTGTATATTTACAGTTGATCAACGTGGCTCGCGAAACGGTAGACTTTGTGAACCGACGACTCGATTTCGCACGTTCTCGTCTGTTTATCTCGGTCGCGCGATGTCGGCATGGATCGGTCGTCGGATCGGCAGAAATCGGTGAAACGCGCGTGCACGAGTGGAAAACGAGTAAGAGGGTAGAGACGCGACGAAAGAGGCGGGGGAGGAAGAAAAAGAAAAACGGCCGCGATTTAATAATTTCATCATCGTAACAGATCGGACAATTCGAGGAGAGACGGAGAGAGAGGCCGCTCTGCGAGGAACGTGCAGTGCTAACGAGATATCTCGTTAAGCCTAGAACGGACAATCGCGCGAGCTGTTCGACGCGACGACGAGATCTTCGTTTCGCCGTTACGTTTCCCCCCGATATTCGTTAGAATATTAATTTCACGTTGGCCGCTCGACCCGATACCGACGATAGTGCGAGCTCTGCGGTCGACGCGCAAACCGTACCGTACCGTACCGTATCGTATCGTACCGTACCCGGTGATCCAAGTTTATCGCGTTACGAATAAAAGGTTTTCCCTCTTTCGCTTCGTTCCGCGGCCCGAATAAACAAGGAATCGACTGGTCGACCGTTCTTCTTCGTTCGTTGCTGGCGGTGAACGCGAGCGGAAACTCGACGGATCGATTACCCTCTTTCTCTTGGCGATTATTTGGTACTTGAAAGGGGCTGGTTAATTCGTGGGCAACCTTCGGCAAGATCGAGCAACTGCGACAGTTTTTGCTGTCCTTTCCTTTGGACTCGAGCTTTCTCATCTCGGCGTTGCGTTTTAATGTGATTCTAGACGCATTAATTGGACATTACAACGATCTAATGTTTTTAATTTACGAATTGGATCGTCCACGAATCGACGAGAAATTTTTCTAAATGAAAGTTACTGGGGTTACTGGGGTGGTTACGATAAATATTTGCACGCTATCGCAAAATTTGGTACAATGATGGCAGCAAATGTAGAGCATGATGGAAAAATTTTTCATTGAAAGATATTTTTTGTAGCCACTTTGTATATATATATTTTTTATCTCTCATTCGCCAATTTAACGTCAAGTGAATTTTTATACTATACTATGAAGTTTTATACTAGTGATAAAATTAAAAATTGTTCAGCCACGGTTGTGTTATTTGAAAACATTTGAAAACAACGGTTCGTTGATATTGGAAATTATCTCGCGGCGGTTACATTATTTAAAAACGTTGCAATCATCAATCTGTCCGCTTTTGAAAATGTCCATTAGCGGAGGCAACGTTAATTAAAAATTACTCCTTCGGCAGTGTCATTTAAAAACATTGCAATTATCAATTTGCTCGTTTTTGAAAATATCCATTAGCAGCAAAACAACGTAGCAAAAATTATTCTACCGTATGGTTGCATTGTTCGAAAATATTTTTATTTTCACCGTGTGCGTGTGTATTTCGCTCGTTCGTATCATCTCTGCTGCATTTACTTTTGAAAATGTTCGAAAAACTACAAATTATTCTGTCCAAGGTCATATTTGTTTAAAATCATCAATTAAAATTATCAATTTACTCGATTTTTGTCGATGTTTTTTTACTACGCGCGAGTTAATAAAAAAGATCACTTAGTAGGCCAAGAGCGCTGTGTTTCCTCCCTTTCTTCGAGCGGCGCGGTTTTTATAGTCGTTCGCTGTATTTCATTACTTGACACATTGGCGCGTATTTTTAAAACCACTTTAAAATACTTCTCCGGTCTGGTTCTTTTGTTGAAAGATCGTGCAAGTGGTGCTACATTAAAGTGTGGACTTACACATAGGTCAAGTAGATTACAGAGTAACAGGTGGATGGTGAAATTGCTCTAACGAGACGTGTCTTCTTAATTGGAGAGAGATAAAAATGCCTGCCACGGCGACGAAACGAATTTAAATTTATCTAAGCGATTACGTGGCTGTTACTCGTTAAAACGTGTTATTTAAAAACAAAAACAAAGAAAGGAAAAAATACCAAAATTCAATACAGCGAGGCTATTCACTTGTGAAACGACAAACAGACTTTTGTAAATATTTCGACGATCAATTTTCCGCTGAGAAGTTTTTCAACAAAGCAAAAACTTTTATTAAACAAATTTTGCTAAATTTTTCAAAGATGAATTCTACGCCGGATCGTTTGTCGATAGAGTTTCATTACTCAAACGTTAGTTTGTAGATAATTTGTTGTTCAATTCAGCTATTTCTTTTTTTTTTCGGAAAAAAGAAAATGGACGAATATAAAGATAAATACGGAAGGTTAATATTCAGATGGGAATGTGGTAGTTGAAAATTTCGTTATTACAAATAAAACGTATATACAGACATTTGATGGAACATCATGGTATCGCGAATTGTGCTAGATGAAGTACGGACGTTAATTGTCAATTTTCTTTTTATTGCTCGTTTTGCGAATTCGTTCCGTTTCAATCGAGAAAAGTTACGAGCTTCTCAAAATGAAAGTGCCAAACGAAAATACTCGAGCAAGTAATTTGTCGTTCACGTCAGAATTACACGACGCGTATTTCGATTCGGCGCGATGAATTCTCGAATTTTTCGGTAAAAAATTTACACACGAGGCTCGCGACGGTTTCACCAGTCACTCGACAGCGCAGATCACAAAGTTTCGTATAAAATTCCTCTAATTCAGCTAAGCTCGCTTTTACGTTGCGCGATGCTTGGTACTTTCAAACAAGGCGAAAAGTTGTAGAAAAAGTCAAATGAAATATCTCGAGAAGGATATATCTTTCGTTTGACGTTTGATTCTGTTTTACATGATCCGAGATGAATTCAAATAACAACGAAAAAGGAAATGACAAGTAAATAAAAATAAAGATAAAAATAACTTTGACTAGAAGTAAAATTGAAATAATTCTTAAATAACCCTGAGCAAATAGATGTATCTAATGTTCAAAATGTTAAACTGAGAAATTAATGAAATAACAGTAAATTAACGATGCGAAAATGAATTTTAAAATATCTAACAAAAGGCAGAAATCTGTGTGTGTCGTTACTCACCAAACTCTGCAAACAGACACAATTTTCTTTCGACTCTAATTCAGCTAGATCCAGTAGAGTATCATCGATGGAGGGATCGGACGAATGCAACGATGTCATAGATATAGATAACACGAACTTGCAACTAATCTTGAATTTGTACGAATTTGTTCCTCCTCCTGTGTCGACAAGAATGACGTAGCACAGAAATAAAACTAACGATCGATCGTCGTCGTCGTCGAAGTAAATGCATGACTCTTCGTTCTTTGTGTGTTCACGTGTGCTGTTTCTTTTTAAATTTTTTTTTTTTTTTTTTTTTTACGTTAAAGCGAGCAGTTGGGAAAATGTTATGAGAAGAATACAAGAGACGGGTGGTAGAATGTCGTTCGAGGACGTCGAGGATGATGCGTCGTCACCGTCGAAGAATGGTTCCAAAGTGGAACCTGTTTCCCGTAAAGAGCCTTGATACACGTGATTCAGTCTATGATCTCGATCGTTGATCGCCTCGTTCGTGTCGTCGTCCCCTCTTCGGTCTCCTGGCTTCTTCGAGTGTTTCGGTAGATCCATGTCTGAAACGAAGGTAGAAACGACGATTTTGCCTTGAATTAATAAGGTAAACGTGTACAAATTTTTATAGTTTCTTCAAATTTTGGATATTTCTGGCTCTTTGTCGGCAGCTATTTTGCTGCCTGCATTTTTCGTAAAGAAGAACAGAATTAGAATAAAATTAGTTGAGAAACGTTTTGGGATTTTATGTAAAAAATGGAAAATTTGGAAATCTAATTTGATTTTGTGACAGTTTACTATGGTGTACCGTTGTATTGTTACAGTTTGTATGGTGCAGTTGAGGTGTAATTTTTCATTGGAAAGATTGTAACGTCAGTTTCGTCAGTAGGCAATAGAACGACTATTTGGTCAGACATCGCGTTACGCGTTTGAGACGTCTAACGAAAAAGTTTGACGACATTATGCTAATACTATGATAAATATATAGAATAGGTGCATAAAATTTACGCACACATTTTATAGTAGTACAATGCAAAAGCAATAGTAAAAAAATAAAAGAAAAGCAATGTTTTACTTAATAAATACTACAATTTTCGTATCGTAGTAGAAATGATCTCTTTAAGTAATAATATATGTAATCTGAAAGAAATTAAAGCGACGCAATTGTTTAATTTCAATATTTCGTCTTTTAAATTACACACAATATATATTACGTGCAATATGTACGCAATTACAATGTTATAAAGCCTTCTAAGTCATACATGACTAAATTATGTCATATACAAAATGTACGTGGTTAAAATACTACAAATAACATTCGGACTCAATCCGTGAAATCTCTTAAAACGTATGTGTAATTTAACTTTTTGCCACTCGCACGAGAAACTTTGCGTATTCGTAATTTCGTATAAAGTTACGTACACGCACGCGTTAATGCAACGCGCGACGCGAAAATAACGTTTCCCAACTAATATTTTCAAACTTTCGCCGCATCAAAAAATTGGCTGCACGACACGTATCGGGCTAACGACACGCTCGCAGTTAGCAGGACAATTTAAGTGACATCAGACACTGTGCATTCTTCCTTTTTTTTCTTTTTTTTTTTTTTTTTCTACTGTGCATGCATAACTCCGCTGATAGAAAAGCAGGGGAGGAGTGGAGCGTTTTCACGCTCGACGTCACAGTACATAGGAGGCGGTATTGGAGGAAAAAGAGGAAGCAAGAATTCCTCTCTTTGACGAGGAATTCCTATAGTGGATTCAATTTATACATGTATCGACATGTACACTACTAACACTAATCTCCTGCCGAGTATCTCCGTGCAACTGCTTACAGGCGATATTAAATTTGTGCTGCGGTTTCATAAAAATACTTTAGTTTTTATATCCCCCCCCCTGCCCCCTGCCCCCTTCCCCACGGTAAAACACGGTGTAACTTGTTATATTAAAATTTCTTTACGATTCCGGTCCGTCGTTGTCCGGAGCGTTTTCGTTTTCGTCTGTTTTAATTTTTGAACGGGACCGCGTTGCATTAAAATTGCAAATTAATTGCAGACGCACAGTGTGATAAACGATAGACTTTAACAACATATAAACGAAACGATTATATATATTGTTTAGAATTTTAAGATATGAAAGACAGGGAGGGCAGTTATATATTGGAGGAGACCGTGGAAATTTGTCTGGTTAGAAATACGCCCGAAAGTTAGAATTTTACACTCGTTCTCGTGTTATTAAAATGCGAGATGTACGAATTTCCAATAATATGAAAATTTTAAAAATCTCATTTGAATTTGACTCGCGGAACGTCGATCGATTTCGTGTATTTAATTGAAGAAATATGTCAGTGAATCATAAGACTGGAAGGATTGATATTAACTGTTGGATACTGCGGATATTTATGCAGTATAATCATATTTTTGTAAATATAATCAAAAGAACGGGAACACGGGATGAAAAATAATTTTGTCCGTTAAATATTTTGGAAAGTGCACCTTTGCATATTACATTATGCATTCATAAATTCGTATACAGCGGTGGAGAAAGGAAAGCTTGCGATAGGAACGCAGTTAAATATTATATAATTTTTATCGTATCTACGTTGAAGTATATTTACCATTTATCTCTTAAACTTTTAATAAAAATGTTTCTGATTTTACGAGATGTTAGGACCATTATTAGCAATTTTATTAAACAATTTAATGGAGACTTTCGTCCGACGTTCCGGTGCAAAAAGGAAGGGGAAAAAATGAGAAGGAACTGCAATCTTCCATCGCGATAACGCAAGGGCCATGTGTTGCAAAATTGACACACCAGAAATTGGAAAAGGCGAAATGGGAAGTTTCGTCGCTTCCGCCGTACTCTTTCGATATTGTTTCCTAAAATTATTACACATCTCGAGTAATTCGCCGGAAATTACGAAAATACAAACGTACAAAACGTCCATTCCCTCTTATTTAACGGAACGGAATAAAGCACAGAATTCACAAAGTAAATTTTAGTGCACAGACTTCTTCGGGCTGACTGCAGATCTATTTAAGCGCGTAAAAAATCTCATCTCGCTTTTTCGTTAGAAAGGGAAAAATTAGATGATGATACTTTCTCGGTATTTATGCATATTCAGCCTTTCTTTCATCGATGTGGTTGATTGTAAATTCAATCTATTTATCTAGATTGTCGAGCAAATTATGAAAAAATGAATGACAAAAATTCGTTTTTTTGTCATTATTCCTTCCGCCTAGACTCTATGATATTATTAAATTTTTAATTATAACATTTCATATAGTTTATCATGATTTTAAATATTTCACAAACTACCGCTATAATATTGGGTAAATTACTGCTTCGATAAATTATACACTCAATTTCATTAAATTTCACAAAATTATGGAATCCAAGCGGCGATGAAAAAAATATTAATCAAATCCTTTACATTTCGGTAAAGGAAAGGGAAAAAGAGAAATTCGATGATAAAAATTGCAAATGAAACCTCACCTTGCGTACTCAACTCGTACAAAATTAAGCTCAATTACTCCCCGCGGAGAGGGGCTCAATTCCCCCAAACCAGCTTTGATCGAAAATCAAAGAACACTCCCGACGTTACCATCGACATCCTCCATCGAGACCTACGTACCTAACAACGAGAACGAGAACGAGAACGTGTGCGCCGCCGTCATCTCGCGCAAAGCGGTACAGCCGCTCGCAAAAAAGCCGGATCCCATTTCTCCCGGATCGGCGTCGAGAATTTGCCGGGGCTGGCGTCGGCAAAAAGCCTAATCGACCCAAGCAACGCGTAACGAGCAATTTGCAGGCCGGATTCAATTTATTGCGTATACACTTTCGCGATCGGCTCTGCCCCCTCCTGCCCACCCTCTCACCGTCTCTGGACAGATGTTGCGGGGGTGGGATTTTCTCCGGAATAGCCGGAGAGAAGAAGCGGCGGAAAGAAATTCGCGGAAACGTTCGACAAAGGGGCACGGGGGAGGGGAGGGGAGGGGAACGAGAGACACTGCTGGCACAGGGTGGAGAGCTGCGGGAGAGCGACGGGGGGAGACGGAACGGAAGGGTGAAACGTGCGGCAGCTCGTCGAAATAGCAGTTTAGCACTGATAGCACTTGGCGGACTTTTATCGATCATGTCTGGCAACAGATGGCTCACCCAATTCCCGACGGCGCGTTTTGTCTGGCCGGCCTGATAAACGATAACTAATACGGAACAGAAGAAGCGGCAGCAAGAGAAAAGGGAAGAGAGATGTAGCGCACGGGGCTAGGATGGGTCGGTGGTTGGATATTGTTTCGCGGACTTTTAGCCCTTGACGTGACGTGCCAACATCTCTCGCCACTGTCGTCCTCACCCTCCTTCTACCGCGATGCTTCCTACCCCTTCCCAGCCCCCTGCCCCTGTACTGCTACTATACACCTTCTCCCCTACCATTCTCCCTTCCTACCCTACCCATCTGAGTACACTCCTCTTCTTCCTTCTCGTTTTCTCCCGTAGCCACCCCTCGATCGTGTCTGTTGCACAGGGTGTGCCATCCGCGGTCGCATCTTTCATCTAGTATTCTCCTGTCTGCGGATATACGCGCGCGTTTCATTTTGTTATTTTTGGACGGATTCAAAGTCGTCCATTGCTTTGCCAAATTTCAGCCAAAATTGTTGCCGTTTGTTACTTTTATAGTTTAGAATTATGGTTTAGTGTATCGGACGTGTCGCTGTTACTTTATTATGTATCGCGTTCATATTTTTGAACCACTTTGATTCGTTTATTTGCTCATAGTTGGTGAGCTTACAATCATAGTCATTCTGTTGCTTTTGTAATTTCAAATGATGTTCTTAGTAGTAAATATGTTGGTGAATTATCTTTCATCTATCGTTCTCCTTTCTACAGATGCACGTATTGTTTATCTGTATGATTTGTCTGGCCATTTGCACAATTGGTGAAGTCTGTCATTGTTATTATTTTTACAATTTAAAATAATATTTTGCATTTTAAACACTGTGATACGTGATTTTTTAATATCAAATCATGAAAGAAACTTCCACTTGGATTCTATAATTTTATGAATTAAAACCTTTCTAATACTAGCACTTTCTCACAATTTTAATTAGTTGTATCTTAGTCAAATTAAATTTTGATTGATTGTAAAATGTAGGAATAGAAGGAAACCACTTTCAAGAAAGAGAATTTGATAATCTGAAAAGAAGATTACGAATAAAATGCTATGTATTGTCATTATATACGTTATCATTGTTAGTGATTTAATCCTTTAACATAGTACTTATTCATTTTACATGGCTTCACACTAATATTGTGACAATTATCAACTCTCAAGTTTTTGATCAATGTAAATTAACCATAATCTTGTTATCTAATTAGCTAACTATTAACTAACAGACTTTTCCTCTTACAAGTAAACGAATTTCTGGCTACAGACAGTTAATCATCCACGTAATTAAAGATTCAGCGTTTTAACGAGTGAAATCTGATTTATGAAAATTTGTCTGAAAAGAGCGATGGGTCATGAAAGAGGTCTATTGTTGTCGATGTTTTATCCGCGAGAACGAGCTCGATAAAGAGGGTTTCTGATTTCAATGAAATTATTAGACGAGCAACATGGAAATATGAGTATCGAACGGAACGATGGGCCATAAATACAAGTAACATTCGAATAGAGAGAAAATCGATGAAAAATATTTTTACACTCGTAGGAACGAAAGAAAGCATCCATTTAATATCAATGATATCGTCACAAGACTATATGAAACTATGAATTTGGAATTCGAATCCATCGAATATCCTTTTATTCAAAATTGCGGGAATTCCATTATGGAATGCGTTAAATTCCATTCTGACTTAAAAGTTTTCAATAATCTTTTCTCATAACGTAATTAACTTAAATATATTTTTGAATATGTTTCAAAGTTCTTACAAGTATAAGAATAACTATCAGAGAATATTGAATAATTGCAGTCAATTCGAAAATGTATGTTGTGGAATATATCAAGATTCCAACAAAGCATGGGAGACAAGCCAATTTTACAAATTGAAGGCACCTGTCTCGCAAGAGAATAACCGTACAGTTACGAAACTCCTCTTTTTAATTGCATTTACATCTCAGAGTAACTGGACATTCGAAAAGAAAGAAAAATCGAAATAAAGCTCGAGTCTGTTCCGAGACTCGAGCAACTTTGCGTATTTTCTAGTCGCGTTGCACGAGTAGGACGTTTCTCGTCCTACTGTCATTCAAACTCTCCAGTTTCTAAATTACAAGTTTATCAAATTACAGACAAACAAACAACAAGGTGAGAAACACGCCTCCAACGTATCAAGACTCCCTTCCGAAAACATTCGAAACAATTATCGAACTATTTCAACTGCTCTCCTTCCACACCTCGGCAGCAACTTGGCCAGACTGTTGCTGATGCAGTTCCACCTTCCCCCCCCCCCCGTTGCAGATTCGAACTGTTACTCAGCTGTGTTGCGAGTGTAAAATTCCACCCGTTACGTTTCCCTCCCGCGCTCTTTTCACCTCATCCGGCGTTCTCTTCACGCCCCCGGTTTATACCATCGGTTTAACGGTTAATCCCCGAGAGCTTATCTGATCGCGTGACTTCAACGAGAAGTTGGAGCACGCCGCGCCGACCCGGGACAACCCCCGTCGCGCGCACACAGCTCCGTGGGCGTTAATACACGGGTTCACCCTGTTAGTTTACACGGCTTACGCGATAAAATTTCCGTCATTAAGCATCGGGGCGTAGCCGGTTCACGCGTTGATAATGCACTGCGTGTTACGGTGATTTCCTCGCGAATACTCGAGCTCGGGTTCGCCTCCAACTTGTTACGCGTCTTCCACGCCCGAGCCTATCGACACCCTTGACAATTCATACACCCTCGAGCTTTAAATTGATATATCGTGCAGTTACTGTATATTTGCTCGCACGTGGAATAGAAAATGGGTATGGTTTTGCTCCATACCGTGGCAATAAACGTAGTAGTTTGTGATTAACGTCTTCAGTTATATTTCTTTTAATCTTCAACTAATCCTTGAAAGTCACTTGAAGATAATTGTACAATTCTAAGATGAGTATATATGATTTTTCTTTCAACTTGTTATTATACTAGAATAATTTAAAAGGCTGAAATATTCAAGGAAAGGAAAGTAAATAACGTAAAGACTCATTGCTGATTAAATATTCTCAACTCGTGGACAGTTTGAATAGAGAAGGAGAAGTAATTGCGGAGTTGTAGAATGGATATACATAAGTAAAAAATTGCACGACTTGTATGATTCGTCTGAAAGGCCCGGAAGCAACTGTTCCGACTAGGAAACGAAGAAGACTTTTTTGCCTCAGTGCCAGGCAACGTCACTCCTACTCGAGGTCTACCCCACGCCCCCTCGCGAATCACGTGACCTAAATCAACCAATCGCTAATTTTCGTTGCCGCCGTTAAAATCACTTTCAGTGACAAAATGTAACGCTATATATATGGTATTTATAAATAATATCCAACGTGTATTATTGCTGCTTTCTTATAATATCGCGAAATTTCAAGAATTGAACAATACTGATTTATACTATATTGTAACAAATTACTACTTGATTCCGAATCCGGTTAAATTCACAATTTCAGATAAAACGTAACAGCTCGATAAATATCTTCGAAACTTGTTCTACAAACAAGTAGATCAGCAACAAAAGCTTCTAAACAATATCGGCTCGAGTTAACAAACGCAACGGATTATCAACGAAGCGATAATCTCTAAATGTAAAAGTTTGTCAGCCATTTTCAAATAATCGCGTAACATACCGCGTCATACTGTTCGTCCCGCCGTACTTAGTAATATAAATTTTCGAATAAAAGTTTTTGGGGAACAGCGCGAACGCGTAACGCGCGGCGTGTAACGAGAGAGCAACTTTAAAATGATCGAATTTATTGCGACGCGACGTGCACGTTCGTCGACGAACACGCGTTTTATATCGCGAACTTCATAATGCAAATCTCCGGGGAGAGTGTCGCGAAACGAAGTTCCGACTTTAAGATAATTCTCACAGTTCCGCGTGCGAGTTTTTTAAATAGTTGATCGTTTTGTACTACGTCGTAGCGCGTGAAATGGTGACAAGTACAAATTTGATTCAGTGACGTGTACACGAGAGCAAATTTTTGCGTCAGATTCTTCCGTTTATCGAAAACTTCAACTTTCTCACTAACGAGTAAAATATTGCACGTAGACGTCCAGTGTTTGGTTATTGAATTAGGACTGCTCGGAATTTTCAACGATTTACATGTCTTTAAAAAATTGATAGGTTTCAATAAAATTCAATTACGAGTTTTGTTAAACTATTAAAATACACGTGTGTATGTTGACATTTGTATCACTAACACACGTATATTTATTGCAAAAGCAACAGAACTGTGCGATGAACGAAAGAGATAAACAATTGAGAGAACGCACCGTTTGGATCTTTGAGAACGCGTTATTGTTCAATGAAAAGAAAAATTCACACTAAAGAGTAGATACGACAAAACAAAATGTGACTGGAAGGATTCACAGTGCGATTGAAAATATGTGTACTACTAGGAATGTGTGTACGTGCAATACACCGCGTGTACGTACAGCAAAAATAATTAATTTTAATGATCAATAATGTCATTTTCATTGTCAAATTGCGATTGTCAGACCTTGCGATTTTACTAAAAAACATACGAGACGCTGAAATTCGAGACTCAGTGACGAAAACTTTTTGAATTTGAGATATTTCAAATTTGACAAGGGTGGATTTCTCCCCCCCCCCTCTCTCCTCAGCCTCGCTCTGACCGATAACAAAACGAATAATTTCCACGTCCGGTGGCCGTAACGAGGACGAATTTGGATTTGCGTTAGGGAAGCGAACTAGAGCAGACGATAACCATCGTTCGTTTCGCAAAAATAAGCAGCTTGGCCAATTCCGGCTCGATACACCGGCTATTACGCTCAAATTAATAATCAATGCTAATTGCCATTGTCATTAGGTGAACGACCATTATACGTCGCGAATAACTACGTCGTTCGATCTACTTTGCCCCACCCCCCGCGCCTCCTCGCCCCCAAACCCTCACCGCCGTCGCGATTAACCGACAAATTTCGCAGGATCGAGCGGAAAATTTATTCGCCTCGCGTGTTGGCCGCCATCGACCCGTTCCGAAAAATATCGCATTTTATTTCTGTCGTGCCGGGGAATCATTATTATTCGCGGTATCACCCCTATATCAATAATGCGACTATTTCAATTATTCCGCGCGAACATTTATCTTTGATTTGCATGTAAATTGTTAACAACGATTCCCAATAATCCGCGCGCGCCGTGAGGCTTGACAGCCTGACGCGTACGCGAATTTATTTATCCTTTCTCTCTCGCCTTCTCGTCTCTGTTTTTCTTCCTTCGCCGGTGAAAATTGCCGCGCGATGATATAACTTCGCGCCCGGTTAATAAAAAACTTTTCAGCTCGACAGTGGGAATTTGTATTGGTCATGTATAATTACATTACGACGCGATGTGGGGGAGGGGGGACGTGGCATTTCAATGAAAGACGAGTGCCAACGAGTGGACCAGCAGACCATGCATTTGTACGGAGAAAATTGTGTAGAATACACAATATATAGAACATACTGCAAAGTATAGTAAAGTTTAATATTTGATTATATTGTTGTGTCGATGTTGTTACATAGACGAAACAGTCTTCTATCGATTTTCTATCGATAATATGTAATTACATACTTTGTAATGTGTAATTATATACTGTAATTATATGACATTGATAATATGCTATATAATATATTATTGTTATATTATATTATTATACAACAATAGTATATTATTAACACTGTATATTACCAATACACTTTGTAACATATAATTAGCAAAGTATAATATTTGCTACACAAAGCGATTTTTTTTTTGTTCATGTTCTTGAATTTGCAGGAAAAGCAGCCACTTCGCTGCTTGATACACGTACGAGAGTTAGTATCTTTTGTACTAGAAATCTTTTTTATATTTCTGAGACGTACGCTACATCTATTCGTTGCCTCTATTAAACTGACAATTCCATTTTATAAAATTATGAATTTGGAAGAAACGCGAATTAATCGGAGACTTCCTCCATCGTACTTTGCTAATTATAAAACCTTCGTTTGCTATCTCTCTTTATTTCTGGATTTCTTTATTAATTACTGTCTATTTTGTACGGCGAGATACAGCGACTATTGGCGAACGAGATAAAAATATAATTTCACCTTACTTACTTACGCCGCGTTCTGCGTCCACCTTGCCTCGCGCCGCTCTAATTTTTATCACACACATTCTCTCTCTCTTTAATTAAACGAGCGTAACGCGATCCAATTAACATTGGATTACGCGGTATCGCGATATCACGAGACGAATTTTCCACGCGGAGCGTGGAGAAAAGAAGGAAAGGGAGAGGAGAGAAGACAGCGTAACACGCATTTTGTTTTCGGGACGCGAACGCTTAACTTCTTAGATTTTAGTACTTTAAAGTGAAATTTTTCTACACTGAACACGCACACACACGCACGCGCGCACGCGACAAACGAACGTTTAACAATTAAAAATTAAGCAAGAGGGAACAACAACGAATTGCAAAGATATTTGCGACGCAGAAATTATTTCGTAGAGCGGCACGCGGAACGTGTTCGCTTCATGAAACCCGAAACATTACTGAATACGTGAGGTCAGGCGTAAGGGACAAACACTCGGTGTGTGAAGATTGTTTCCAGGAACAGAGAAAAACAAAAGGTTGTTTCTGAGAGGTTCTTAGGCTGTTCGATTGTAAACACTCTTAGGTTTGTCCGTGCTTCGCCAAATTCTCTAACTTATAATTTCATTCAAGTTATGATTTATCTCTTTAGGTTTTTTCCTTTTCTTTCTAATATTTTTTTTTTTTTGTAAGATGGAATATTTCACAATCGTAAAATTACGCTATACATTTGAACTAAATGTTTAGAAACTATACAGTTTAATACTATCTATTAAATTATAATATTCATTATAATTCATTATTAATATTTAATACGTAGATTTGACGAGAAAATGAGTAATCTTAAGAAATACTTTTAACTGTAAATATTATGTTTTCTTTGTTACATGCTTTCTGGTCCATTTCTTTTTCAATTATATCGCTATGTTAATTACTATGAAATAAATAAATTATTATTGTTGTAATGTTTACAGTTAATAATTTTAAGAGATATTTTACAATTCTGGTGATACATTTTAAACAAATACGAAAAATTATAATTCGCGTATATGTAATTTAGCAATAAGAAAATGTAAAAATTACCATATAACTAGAGTCACAACACCTGATATATTGTACGTATCACTGAAAGTGATTTTTAGCGGGGATAATCCAGAAAATCGGGCCTTTTCAGGTGCAACGCCGATGCAACGAAAATTAGCGATTGGTTGATTTGAGTCACGTGATTCGCGAAGGGGCGTGGGGTAGATCTCGAGTAGGAGTGGCGTTGTCTGATACTGAGCGATCGCGCCTGTGATTTGTTTTGTGTAATAAAATTTTATTAAAAAAAAAGTCTTCACTTCCTAGTCAGAACCCAGTTGTTTCTGGGCCTTTCAGCGAGACGAATCGTATTGGGGTACAAGTGCAGTTTTTTAAATACACATTTATCTTTGTTTTATCCTACCGCTAACTTCGTTATTAAGAATTGTTCGTCCTCTGAATGTTCGCGAGGGCGATTTGATGAAACGAATATCGCCGGGATGTAAGCGCGAGTTGCAACGTAGAAAAATTCTTCGCGACAGGTAAAAGGTAAACAGAGATGGTGGAAAAAGTCGGAAAGCTCTCGGAGACTTCCGTGACTCTCGTAAACGCATCGTCTGTGAAAACTCACCGTAAAGTCGAATGTTCCCCTCCGCGTCGCCGATCGAGTTCTTCGAGATGCACTTGTAACCACCGAGATCCTGCTTCTGTAGATTCATGATCACCAGTCGCATCTGTACACTGTACACGGACGTCTTCACCTCCGACATCGAGTATTTGTGGTTGCTAATTATCATCTCGCCTGCGAAACGAGAAATTTACTTTCTGAGATATCGTTTGGAAAATAAATTCTGCGAACAACTGTACATGCGCAATTATCGTAAAGAGACTTTGAATCTTTGTGAAAAATCAATTTTTCTAAACTTGGCTGGAGGTTTGATTCACCTGTTAAATATCGTAATATTCCATTTTGAATATTTTATACAATTTCATACGCCTTTAAATTTTCCATAAAAATTCAGTTATTACGTAAAAGTGCAATTATAATATCAAATAAAAAAATTAACAAAGTAGAGTCTGTCTAAGAGTTTAATTCACGCGTATAATTTTCTCCACACACGCACGAATGCGAATTTTTATCGTTACAAGCACACTGCGTATTTTTTTCTGTTTCTCCTGAAATTTCCAAAGAACTCTTCAACGGTTAGCATTTAAATTGCAAATGAAATTTTTATGTTTCATATTTGCCAGAAACGAATGAATTGCATTAGCGAAACTGTGTGGTACAATTATTGGAGGGTAATTCCATGTCTAAGAATAGGTAAAATATTTAAATTTATTTCTAGTTAATTCCTATACTGAATAGAAATGAATAAGGGATGCGTGTAAGAACAAACGTAGAAAAGTAGAACAACATTTTCCATTTAACGTTTCGTTTTCCAAATAGAATTTGAATTTGCATTTAGTTCAGTGTCTGGCTCGCAATTAGTGCATGTACACTTCAAACGTTTTTGCATTCTTATTCACACTTGCAAAATTTGTTATACTCGTAAAACAATCTTTTTGGAAACAATTCGAAATTCAACGATATTTGAGAAATCTTCGAACTCGTTTTGGAGAAAATGAAAAATTTCCCGTGTATTATAATTTTAGGAATACTCCGAGCTAAGAAGTTTCAGTGCAGAAAAATTATTTGCAAATGACAAGAAAGTAGCAATTGAGAAAAATGAAAAGTGCCGTTTCTTTCTTACAGTCTTTGAAAATTTTAAAATAATTTGCATGGAAACCTCGCATTTGCATTTCCATATAAACGCGTCGAATTACGTTAACTTTGCTCCATAGGAGCAAGTTACGCCATAAGGAAACGAGGGAAAAAAGCTCGCGAGGATCCCGTAGAATAGAAATTTTCGAACCGTACAACGTTTCGACTTCGTTTCGCATTTAAATTTCTGTACGTGACTTATCTTCGTGGCTCGCCAGCCAACACACTTCGGCGAATTATTATTTTACCCAGCCAGCCAACGAAAATCCAGTTTCTATCGCGCGCGATTTAATAAACCTATCGATTCACGATTCTCGATCGAAAAGTAAAATCTTATATCCGTTCTTCGTACAATGACGAGCAACAGAAAGTTTACAATATGGAATTAAAAGTAAAACAAGTAAAAATGGTAAAAACGAAAGTAGCAAAGAAAAGTATTTAGACACCGCGATGTTCGAAAGATTTATATTTGCTCGCAATGGTGTCATTGAAACAATGACTTTAGTTGATAGAAACGTAAATTTTATTCATTTAATGCACAAACGATCGACTAAATAAAGATGAAGCTTAAAATTGTCCGGTTAAGTCAATTTTATATAAATTCATACGTCGTACATTTATTACACTTTACACGTGAAATTAATGCGAAATCGACGTGTGACGAGCTAACATTTCGTTATTGTTAATATTTATTTATATACTCTTGCATATTTATATTCATACATCGAGTGTAAAAACGCGAACATTCAAAATCGAATAACTCGCTTGTGACGTTTTTTATTCATACGAGAAATAAAAAATTCCGAACAATCGCGGAATTTATGAATATACTTCCACGGATTGTAAACTTCGGTCCGGCCGCGTGTGGTTCCCTGCTGGAAACGGCCTCGTCAAAGCTGTCGGTGTTGTTTTTTCGAAACGGCGGATAGTGAAATTCAAGGACGGTGGAAAGAGTTAATTGAATCTTACCTGATTCGCGTGTCCAATAATTAATGGCCTTCGGGGAAGCTTCGACGAGGCAAACCAGCGTAACGTTGGTTCCAGTTGGCGCGCCGACTAGCTGGTTTGGTACTTGAACCATCGGGTGAACTGCAATTTATCGCGACGTCATTAATCAATGGCCGGGCATAAAGTATATATACGTATATGTAATAATTATCGGCAATGCCGCGATTTGTCACCCGCCATTGATACGGATCAATGGAACGTAACGCACCGACACGTTCTGGGGGATAACGTAAATTCGATCGCGTGAAACCGTACCGCATCTCGGCGACAAAAATTTAAAGTTTCCAGAGAAACTGTACACTTGAGAGTGAAACAATCTACTGTACTTACATTTAAGGATGAAACGTTACAATTGCACTTGTGATGTTAAGAAATTGGACGTCTCTTCTTTACATTGAAATGACATAATTCAAGAATTGTTGCAATCAATTAATAGTCAGAGAAGTATTCGTATCATCTCCTTGCAATTGTTAACGATATTTGAATTCATGATTCATATGTTTTTGCGGTACGAGACCCAAAATTTGTATCAATTGATCAAGCTCGATCGTTTTATTTAGTAAAACGATATCGATCGTTGAAAGAAATACGTTTCTGCGACTGTACATAAATTGTGTTCAATTTCAGGTTTAAAGTTTTTCAATATATTTTTGGCAAAAAATAACAGTCAATTGGTCAACGTTAATTTTTAGAGTAAAGAGATTTACGTAGCAAGGGATTGAACATTCTATTGAAAATTTATTTCACGTAGCATCAGTTGCACCATTGACAAGCTCTAAAGTAATTAGAAACGGTAATAAGAAACGGAGCTCTTGAAGCAAGAGATTTGTCCGAGGTTAATGCCTTGAAAAGCCTAGTTCGTCAGACAGAAATTTCTAACGTGCACACTCGGTGAAAAAGCTCGATGCTCTCGCGATGGAGGAGTGTGTTCGAATTCTCTCGAAAACTTGTATCACGGCGAACAACGTAATGAGTCTCTCGGGAGCTGTTTCCAAGAAGAAGAATGCGCATATTTTATCCTACACGTCGTTTACACACGTTCGCCACTGCTTCACTATCTTCCTCGAATTTCTAAATATGAGCTGCTTTCTAACGCAGGATGACACGCACAGAGGAAAAAAGAGATGCAATTGTAAACTACGCATGCAAAACGTCGCGATGCATAAATCGCCTTGGATCGTTGGATCTTTGTCCGGCTTTGATCAAAAACAAATTTGAATTTCACCCATTCCGTTCTTCGCTATCGGCGAAACTTTTCAATCCGCGACAACCGCTCGTTCGTTCCGCGACCGAAACGAAATCTCGCGACTCGACTCGTGGAATTAAACGTGAGACGAGCATTCGTTATTACGACGAAGAGGGCCGTGCCGTGCCCGTGCCGTGCCGTAGGTACAACATGTCGTTCCCCGCCGGTGAAACGGATCGTATTCGTTCTGGTTTGCACAATCGCGCGACGACATGCGGCAGTTTGCCTCTTGAAGCGAGAAAGAAGGAGATTCGCGGGACAAAAGGGCGGATTGGTTAAAAGCAACGCACAGAGAGAGAGAGAGAGAGAGAGAGAGATAGAGAGAGATCGGAAGCCGATGTATTGCGCCCGGGTGCAATCGCCTTACGCGGTATTTCAAGGGTGTTCGGTTCTTCTGTGGCGACCATTAGCCGCTGCCGTCGAGGCCGCGTAACTTATGATAATGAAAATGTCGGCATGGTTGACAGCACGGTCCTGTCATTTAGAAGCAACGGGAAGCGAAACTCGCGATGTACCGCGTCTCTCGTTCCGAATATCGTAAGCGGCTTTCCGTGAGCTGCTTAGGTTGTAACAGCCATCCTCCACGCCGGCCGACAAGTTCTTTTGACCCGTGGTGGTTCTTCCGTTGCGTTTGTCTCCTGCGCGCATTTCGAGAAAAAACTGCCGGCACAAAGGGCCACTTGCTTCATCTACATATGTGTGTATGTGTGTGTGTGTGTGTGTATATGCATACACGTATGTACGGCTACGATAAGTCGGCGAAAGTGGTCCAGCGACCAGTGGTCTACGAGGTTCTCGTTCTCGTCGGTCGAACGGATTTCTCATCTGTTTTCCACGTAAGAAGGTTCGTCCACCGGGCGATATTGTTGCAAGATACGTTCGGGGTGATTTCGGAGATTCGCCAGCGGAGGATTTCAAGTTTTAAGGGAAGATGGATTTTCATAATGGAAAATGGATGAACGGTGAAATTGATACTATTTTCGTGACACGGCGATCGTTGTTTTGACGTATGGGAGATGATCTTAGATTCATGAGCGAGAATTTGGCAAAGTTTCAAGAAGAAGTGGATCTCTGCGTGATGTAATGGAGATAAATGGACAGTGAAATTGAAATTATTTTTGTAACACGATGATCGTTGTTATAAAATCGATGATTAGACGTACGGAGGGATGATTTCAGACTTTTGAGCGAGAATTTGACAAAGTTTTAAGAAGAAGTGGAGCTCAGACGAATTTACAATCTGAAATTATTGTAAGCACGTGATTTTTCAGTCCCTTCAAAGCCGTCCAATAAACTGCAACTTAATCGGATTGTAACTTCATACAGCAGGCGTTCTTAGTAAATAATCAAGTAGGAACGACGAGACGGGCAATAAAATTCGATTTTAAAAGATTTTGCAAAATTTATAGCCTAGCATTGATAGAGGGTAACAATAAATTATCCTACGAGCTGCCAGCGAGGAAAATGTATTTTCCTCTGACCGGGGAAGCAAAAGGGTTTACTCACTTTATTTCACTCGGCGAGTGCACAAGTCTCAGGGGTGCTCGAGAAACTGTAGATTTGTTTTCGTGTTATGCACGACGTGGACTTCGCCGAGTTAAGATTTAGTTTGTAAGGTAGTCGATATATGCGTAGCCATCGTTGGAGTTGCCATCGCAAGTGCAGTTCAATTTTGATCTTAATCAAGTTTGCCCTTTTCAAACTTGGCTTTCTAACTCGATCAATATCCTCCCGACGAGGATAATCTTAACAATTTCATCACGTTCTTGAGCGAATCTCTTCTCTGTAACTAAACTAGGCTCGAATGTCACGTTTTATAATTCTGTTAACAAGTTGCGATATAAAACTCTGGCAGCTCGCGTCTGCCAACTTTTGCCAGACGCGCTTAACTCTAATCTCTTTCGCGCATTTGGAAGTTAGTTCGTGAGATATTCCCCGCGTGCCAAATCGACGCCGAAGCTGCGAAAATTTACGGAGAGGTCGATCGTTTCGCTTTTAATTCTGCTTTTGCGATTAAACAGAGGAATTTCAATCTCCCAACGGATGGACTAATCTCTGTTTATGTTTTTTGGTGACGAAATATTTCATTACGCTCTATGTGTTGATACCAAATGATAAACGAAAAATCATGGAAGACAAACGATATTTTAATATCGTGAAAAATAGTAATAGTACATATAAAATAGTTTAGTTGGTAAAATAATATATATACTAATCTTCCTAGAGCTCTATGAAAAATTTCACAAACAATATAAAATACCCAAACGTTACATTTGTTACATAGAACAAATTTTAGATTTCATCCATAAAAACATATAAAGCGTGGAAAAACTGCACGACTTGTATACCTCAGTACGATTCGTCTCCCTGAAGCAAACATTTGACTCGATAGAAAACAACGCCACCACTACCCGAGGTCTACCCCACGCCCTCGCGAATCACGTGACTCAAATCAACCAATCGCTAATTTTCGTTGCATCGGCGTTGCACCTGAAGAGGTCCGATTTTCCGAGCTCACTCCCGCTAAAATCACTTTTAGCGATAAAATCCGTGAAAATCTCTCAGTAATTACTCGCAATAAACAAACACGCATCGCGCGAATCGTCTAATCATTTTACGACGTTTCGTTTTTCGAAAATCTGCTCGAAAGTCAGCATTTATTCGAAAGGGTCTATTCAGGCAGAAAGCTCGTTCAGAAATATCTGAAAAGTATTCAAGTCGGGGGGATATAAACGCGTTTCGATAAAAGCTATCGCCGATACGGCGATCGCAATTTCCAACGCGGAGGGGGCAATCTCCCGCTTCGCGCCGACAGAATTATTTAATACACAGAGGCGGCGGGAATTAAAACATTTTTTTTTTGCCAATCCGGACTTGCGGGATATGTAAATCAATCTTTATGTCTCAACGCGGGCAGTTGTTCGCTCGGGTATTCATTTACCTCGATTGCGGGGCTGCCGTTTCGCTTCGATGTTTAGATTAATGAGCCGAGCGTAATCCAATTCTGTAATTGGCTGGGGCGAAACGCGACGGGGCGATGACATTCACAAAAAAAAAAAAAAAAAAAAAAAAAAAAAAAAAGCAATAAACGCGCGTTTCCACGATCGAATTGTCCCCGGTACAACCAGACGGAATCTCATTTCCATCGCCAGAAATTTTTTCACCGTGGAAGGTCCCCTTTTTGTGAGAGCTCTCGCTATTTATGATAATTGAAGAGAGACGACGCCGTGTTTCTGTCGATGATTTTTCAGGGAGTTCTGTTTTCAGGGAACTTTTAATCGGTGTCGACGTGTAGCAGGCCATTCACGATACTCTCACTTTACTCTCTATTTTAAGCGACCCTGCAATTTTATTATTCCACCTTTCCTATTCTTCCAATATATTTCCAAGATCTTCTAATATTTACTAACATTTTTGTATATCGTACTTATTTCTTAATATCAAGTAGATATTTAAAATAGTTCGCGAGAGTATTCAAAAAATTATCATGGAAGTTTCACGTATATAATAGTAATCACGAGCAAGTATAGAAATAGTATAAAATGAGAGCACGTAATATCTTGATACAACAAGAACAATTCTATACTTAAATATAGAATAATAACAAGATGACAATAAACATAGCAAGATGGTTCTGTATACGTATATTCTTAACCTTGACCAATATGATCATCGTGCTCGTCAATGAAATCTCTCGTTACATCGTTGAGAATGAGATGTCGAATTGTTTCACGAATTGCAACACGCACGATATACATAAAAGTATACATAGAAAGAATCTTGCATAATGTACACAATACTTTTGCGAGTATCAACTGCGTGTAAACGAAATTTTCTCAATTGAACCGATGCAATTCGAATCTTTATCGAAGGAAGGAAGGAAGGAAGGAAGGAAGGAAGGAAGGAAGGAAGATAATTTGGCAGAGAAGGGGCCAGCAACGACAGGGCGAAATATCGCCAGCGGTGGCATTCCCTGAAAATGTTAGAGGGCCAGGGATGGTATTTGGCCGGAGATAGGTCGGCTCGCCGCGAAATAAATCATTTAAATTGGAGGAAAGAGAAATCCCGGCTAATAGCTTAGGATCCTGGCCGAAGGTGTGTCCCCTGATGCGATTGCGGCGATGAAGTAAGCCTGTAAGGCGAAACATTGGGACCCTAATAGGTTTCCAGGTCGACCGGTCAAGCCGCTTTGTGCGATTCTCTCCCTCATGACGAGCATTAACGCTACAATATCAAGAGTTCTTGCCAATCTTCTCGACGTCACACGTTGCTTCGATCGACTTCCACATCGATTTCTCGCTTTGGAGAACGAATGTCGATGGTAGAACTATTGATTCATTGGCATTGGAAGATTACTTTTGGTAGAATGTTAAGTTGCAAGTAACGAATGAACATGCAAGTATTCTTGCTTTAATCTCGATCGATTAAGAGGGTAGAATTATTGACTCTTTGGAGTTATTTGGAGAAGATTATTTTTTAATTAAAATCTGTGTAAGAACCAAAGATGAGAATTATTTAGCGACTCTCAAGTCACCAAAGCGACTACTTAAGCTTCCTTTTGATAACAAATTTTGAAATTCTGCTGTATTCTTTTGGTTGAAAATTCATCGTTAAAAAGTTTCTTCCTTCGGTTCGAACATGAAATAGAAGAATTGTTGCTGATTTGTAAATAGCTTTAGACTATAATTTCAATATAATCGTCACGCTTTTGAATGAATCTCACAGAATGTTTTAACGCTCCTGATACATTCGCAAAAAAAAAAAAAAAAAAAAACCGGAAACGTTGACTCAATACAGATCCTCTTATCTATACTTCTTCTCGCATTCGCGAGAAACCATTCCATTTGAAGAAGAAATGAAAAAAAAAAAAAAAAGAAACCGGAGAAAGAGAGATGCAGCATAAATTCGTAACATTGCCAATTAGACGGGCACGTGTAAAATGCAAAATTTGCTTGAAATCGTCGACAAGGGACGAATCCGAGCGTAGCCGGTGGCGTAGCGCTGCGTGGAACGTGTTAAAACAGCGAATCGTTTAAAGATGTCCAGCTGGGAATATCGCGGAACGAAATACGCTTGCCGTGCTGCGGCAAAACGCTAGGAAATCCTGTAATAGGTTTCTGGGTTGACTGGCCAAGGGAGCAGAGGCTGTGGTTTTGCGGGGATGGCTCCCATAGAAAGCAGAATTCCCTCTGCTTTCTGGGCCAAAGGACAGATCTTCCTATCTCCCTGGTAATACTATAACCTTCGCTCTCCTCTGTATCGCTACCAAGCCGGCGTGGAATAGACGATTGGTACGACGTTTCTTCGTTCAATATTGATGGACGGTTTAAACATGTAAGTACCCGGCGTCCGTGAAACTGCTGCCGTGCAACCAGCCCGAGTTTCCACAACGATCCGCGTTACGTTTTGACGCAAATAATCCTCGGGAGTAACGCAAATTTCGTAAACGTTTCTTTGTGTGCACCGTATCCGTGTCTTCTGTCACTTTCGCGGCTAGTGAATCCCCGCGATTGCCTTAAGAGATTCGACTTAAGAGAAATTAAAGGGAGGAATTTTGCAGCTGCCCAGATTTGAAAATACTTTGATACTTTAACACCGAATAATATCGTGTAAACAATGTTATTAATCAGTAGTCAGTTAATAACGATAATGTTGATCAGCTTGCAAGAATTGCGAGAGAATTGGAAGAGACTAACGAGAGATAAATATAAGAAAACGAGATAGATAAGAGAGAGAGAGAGAGAGAGAGAGAGAGAGTGGAAGCTTGTTGAAAAAATCCATCAGGCAAAAATATTCGCGGCGTTATCTTGTAGAGAAAAGAGGATGAACACGTTCGTATTTAATTATAAGGTAGGATCATAGAATGAGAATTGTATGATTGTATGTATCGCACGTATTGTATGATTTATCATTACTAACTGCGATGCAATTATAAATTATATAACAAAGTTAATCGGCTGCGATCGCGATATAGTTTTCATGTAAATAAAAGGTTTAAGTTGTTAGGGGGATCGTTGATTTTTTTCTATGACAAAATTCAATCTCTCTTAGATATTATAGAAGATCGTAGATTTTAGTTTTTGAAACATGGTGGATAACTAAATTGGTTGCTGGCAGGATGGTATACGATAACATCAAAGTTTCAAAGAATCAAGCGACGGCGAGCAATTTTAAAATCATTAATTCCGACACGTAATTTCTCGTCGTAATTTCTCTTTGTCCAGCGAAGAAACGGGATTGTCGGTTTTAATCGAATGACGCGTTCCCATTCGGACTGATACACGCACGCGGCAAGAATGCTTCAAACGATGGCATCCACGAAAGGAATTCATCGGTTGTGATGTTATACGGACGATAACGCGATCATAAATCACGATAGTCCGAGTAAAAAGCGCGCGGCGTAAAAAGGATGTAAAGCAGAAATCGTAAACTGCAGTTGAACGTGTAAAAAGGGTGGTGGGCAAAGGCGACAGAAATCCAATACTACCTGGTAGGAGGTATGCGCGTAAAGTTCTTATCTATGGAAACAAGAGTCGAAATTCCAGATTGGCGCGTGGACGATAAAAACGACGTGGACACTCTGCGTTTCTGGTTACTACGATTTTCCTTCATTTTTTATCAATTGTCTCCTGTATTACGAAGGGCGATACAAAGCCTAAATGTTTAGATAAATAAATATTAAAGATATTTCATATATACCCAAAATACACACAAAAAAAAAAAAGAAAAACTGCACAATTTGTACCCCAGTACGATTCGTCTCACTGAAAGGTCCAGAAGCAACTGTTCCGACTACAACGCCACTCCCACTCGAGGTTTACCCCACGCCCCCTCGCGAATCACGTGACCCAATCAACCAATCGCTAATTTTCGTTGCATCAGCGTGTATAAAATCACTTTCAGTGATAATATACACAGAAATCCCCAGTCTCGCTGCAACAACTAAAACGGCGTGCCAAAATGGTAAATGGTAAAATAAAAAATTTTGAAAAAGTAAATTCGAGTAAGTAACATTTGCAGAGTGTACTTTAAAATATGCATAAGCTTTCGCCGATCGATCCGTCATCGGAAATCACGTTCCACCGCGATAAATATTCAACTGATCGGCGGGAAGTTCCGATCGACTCGCACATGGCCGCGGTGGCAGCTAGTGAACTTCAATTAAATCCATATTTTAAGTTTCGAATTCCATTCCCTTCGGTGAACTTGAACGCCAACCACCCCGCCCGACGTGGAATTCCTCGTCGCTCGCGAGTTTCTGATTCATAGAAGAAGTTGAGCCGAGTCGCTCGGAAACTTGTGTACAAACTATCCGTCCGCTTTTTAGTATCAACTTCCGGTTATAGCAGTCGTTGACGCTTGGCGCGTCACCGGTATCAGGAATCTCGCTAATGCCACCGACCTTGCCAAACTTTCCCGAACACGTGTCGTTTTCCCTTTACGATGGCTGTGTGTAATGGCCAATCGTTTTTCACTCGTTTGTTTGTCGCTCACGCCGACAACGTTGCAGGGAAGGTGCAAAACTGAGAGATTGAGAAATTATCTTAAATTTGGAATATTTGTTACAGATGCTCGGAGTGTTTATTTTCTTTGAGAGGGGGGAGGCGATAAATTTTGTTAAATTAAATTAAAATATAACTATATTTGTATGTAATTATTTGCTTATTGTCTTTGTAAAGATTAAAGTAATCTTTCGTGGGGGATAAATTAATTTTTTAGATGTAAGTGTGTTACTGATAAAGTTAGCGTTTGCAGTTGTCAAATTTGTTACTTGACAAACCTTTTTCTTTTCTTCAGATTTTTTTGCTTTTTTATTCGAAGGAGACATTATCAATCAAATATTCCCATATTCTTCGAAATAAGAACATATATATATATATATGTTCTACAAACACGTACAAATATACATTATATCAATGTACATATATTAATACATAAATTGTAACTTTCTAACAATGAGAACCCAGAGTGGTAACAGAGCCACGGCTACGACCTCCCTCCCTCCCTCTCCCCCCAGTGAGTTCCTTCGCGTATCGTCATAAGCGAATTACGAAGCGATTGTTACACGCGATACCCGAGCAACGGATGCGGAATTGCTCGGAACAAAATAAAGCTTCGTACAATTTGTCCCAGAAGAGGTGAACTGGCCCCGAAATTGTTCCACCGGTGACAGCGATTTACGGCAGTTGTAATCAGTTTGATTAACGCAGACAGCCGCGATAAATGCAGGCAGCACGATGCATCGAGGCTACTTCAATTTACGAGGAACTCGCGAAGCCTCGACTAGCATCGCCTATTAGGTCTATTGGGAACATCGTACCCTCTATTTTTTCTCCTCCCCTCTCTCTTTATCGATTAGCTTTTCGTCAAATGGAACTGTTCGAACGCGAATACATCCCTCAAAATTTTCAGCGGAAGTCGACAAGATCGTGCACTTTATCTTTTTGAGTCATACGGTTATCACTTAATTCTTGGATCGCTCCGTTAGTGAAGTCAATCGTAAAAAAAAAAGAGTTTAGGTTAGGTTTTAATAAACGTACAGCTCTATGATCGTCTTAAATTTAATTTTCTATTGTCGATAGAATAGTATTCGCTGTAGTTTTCAACATGTTTTACTTGTCTTTTTTTTTAAAGATTATCTTCAGTTATCTTTGTGCGCAAATCTAACACTCTTTCACAGTAATCATTAAACTGGTATCACAGAAATGATTTCAGCAAGTTTTGTCCATGAAAGTTTTTATTCAATTTGTAAATAATAAAAAATTGAAAACACCGTGAATAAACAGTTAAAGATATATCCAGCGCAATCATTTTGAGGACCATTAGTGTTTTAAAAACACCGCTTCGGTTCCATCGTCAGCGGAATAATTAAAAACGATCACATCAAATGAAAATGTGACAGGAAAATGATTTGTACGTGTGCACGATGCTCGTGTTACTTCATCACGAGTTTAATTGTCATTGGTTCTATTGTATAAATGCAGGAATACGCCGGTCTCGAATTTGCTAAATCTATCGCTCCATTAGACTGTACAACGTTGTAAACGAAAGTTGGAAGGAGTGGCGTGATCAGGGATGGGGGGAGGTTCGTAATAGAAGAAGAGTCGGTCAAAAGTTAGAAGTTAATCCGGGCGAATCTAAATGAAGTCCCGCGAGTGAGACTGACTAAATAGATAGCTGGTGGGCACGTTTTAGTCAGGGGGTAGAGAACACTGACCTGGCAGATTTCAACCCTTTAATTTTCTCGACTGAAGTATTCCGTAAAAACGAGCCACGCTTCCTTCGAAGCTAACTGTCTACTAACAGACACGGTTTCGGTTCCTTATTTCCCAAGAAGCGTTGTACGAGGTATGCAAAACTGCTAAAACCATTGAGTTTTAGGTATTCTTAACGACCGAGTTCAAAAATAATTGCAACTTTGAGATACCAAAATTATTCTAAAACACAGAAATATCAATAATACTAGAACTAGTATAACTCTTTGTTTAAACGCTCGACGACAAACTATTCGAATCAAAA
This sequence comes from Melipona beecheii, assembly GCA_032399605.1. Lineage (NCBI taxonomy): Eukaryota > Metazoa > Arthropoda > Insecta > Hymenoptera > Apidae > Melipona > Melipona beecheii. The sequence goes on along the minus strand of JAUCMO010000047.1, from coordinate 1,068,991 downwards.
ATTTACAAAATTACGAACTTGGTTATTTCCAGCAGTTTGCTAGTTTCAATGTCGATCGAAATTCAGTCGAAAATGAGATAAAAATATCGCTGACGAATTAAGGTCCATTTGAACGGCGGTGTTTCTTGATGTAAAATAAGCTTACAAGGCAAGGCATTAAGGGATTCTGGGTAGGTTTTCGGGTCGTCTGGCAAGCAGTAGTAGTTTCCTACTAGACTGTGGTTTCCACGGGTTTTAAGTGCGGTCCACGAAAAGTATAATAGCATTCTCCACGCCTCGCAACGAGAAAGCCATGGTGTTTCTGTTTTAATAAGATAACGCCCAATTCTGTTCCATTGTTGGATGAATCATACGTAACTACGATATTTCCAATATTACTTTTGACCATATGACAAAGACAATTATCGAAAATTTTCGAAATTGTAAAATACAGTATCTGACTTTTGATTTCTTCTTTCATCCTGACAAAGATAATCACCGATCAAAGTTCGTGAAAGTGATTTTATTGGGGTAACCCAAAAAATCAGGCCTCTTCAGATGCAACGCTAATGCAACGAAAATTAGCGATTGGTTGATTTGGGTCACGTGATTCGTGAGGGGGCGTAGACCTCGAGTAATTCGTTTTGCATCGATTCAAATGTTTGCATATTAATAAAATTTTACGGCAAAAAAGTCGTCTTCATTTCCTAGGCCTTTCAGTGAGACGAATCGTACTGGGATACAAGTCGTAGTTTTTTATATTATCTGTACAATATTATGGACTAAACACTCAAAGTATTGAGTTAATAAGACAACGTTGAATTTGTTCTATCATCAGACGAACTGTACGTAACTGTGTTATTTTTCATCGATGCTCTTTACGGTAGTGAGAATATTAATTATTGTTATTAATTATCACTGACATCACTTTCGACAAAATCCCTCCAATCGTCAAAGTGACACAACGAGTACGTACCTACGCTCATTCTCGGTTATTGATTTCATGTATGACGGACCATTTCGACGAGAGTAACAACGACGAACAACCACCGACATTAACGTGATGAATTACACGACGAACACGCGGATCCCGTTCGCGTGTCGCCGTAAGACACGCTAATTAAACAATCGAATTTATTTTCCGCCGCGGTTAATAAATCGAGCGTAATCAACCGACAATTAACCGGGGGAAGCTGCGTGAACGCACGGTTGTCGCGTCAGTTATTTCCATTCACACGTTGCTATTCAAGAGTCGTACAACGGGGGGAGGGAGGCAAAATGGAAGGTGTCGGCGACGGTTAAGCACGCTTTCTGCGCAATAATGACCAGCTATTGCACAATTGGGAATTACGCGCTGAATTTGAGCTACCGCATGTTTAATTCAGAGGCCAGAGATTATTAATCTGATTTTCCACTTCTGTCCCGGGGTATGCGCGCGTCGCGCACCGAAGGTGAATGCAGAGCTCGAAGACACCGAGTGTTTTCAACGTAGAAATTTTTCTACTTTCAACATCTGGAGATTGTTTCGTTTCGTTTCATTTCGAGAATTTTATTTTGCACGCTCGTTGCTCCGCTATTATAAAAATAGCACTAAAATAAATCACTCACGTGAGAATTATTAGTTCCCAGATCTTGAACTTCAGTGTCAAAGTACTTTATTTCGGAATAATATTATTTTTAGACAGACGAAACGTCACTCTAGAATGTTTGCGAATTTTAAAAAACGAGGTATATCATTTTATCTATTTTTCTATTGTTCGTTTCGCGGAGTTGAGCAAACGGAAGACTCGCGTGTGTCTCCACGCGTGCTTGAAATGTTATAAATATCGCACATTACGTCGATCTTGAAGATACGTACGTCGAAAATCCTCGTCGTGCTCTTGTCGAACGTCGAACGAGCAATTTCGAATGCAGTTGGATTAAACCGGAAAGTTCCGTCCCGGTGAAAAGAACGACGCAAGTTTTTTAAAACTCATATTGTCCGTCAGGTAGGAATGACGAGAGAAGTTGTCCACAATGCGCAGCAGGATGGTCCACGCAACGGGGACAAGTGATACCTCTTTCGCGGGTTGCAGTTAAAATACTATGCGAGAGAGAGAAAATGAGAATGGTTCAAAGAATACTACCACTTTTTCCGAACGATATTCTTTTCTTCTCAGGTTTTCTTCTAACGATGCATTTTCCTCTCAGAACTTCTTTTTAGACATTTCAAAATATTTTTGGAGAGCTCACTGTTGGTTTGTATCAAAAACATCGAGGAGGGATAAGGAGAATATTTCAAACAATATTGACGAATGTTTTCTCTTTGCTTATATCGAAACGACTAACTATGCTTAGATGAGTGATAAACATATTTTTGAACGATGACGAGATGCATCATATCACATGATAAAATGTATCGTCATGTCTAGTTTACTAGCTGATAGTTGAATCACTGTTTACTCGTGCACAAAAGTCTTGGAATCACTTATTTTGATTTAATGGGTATTTATAATTGTATTATGAAATATATATACAGTTTCATAAATTCTCTGTAATTCTCTCTACAAGGTATTGTTTCACTTTTCCGATTCGTACTTGTCAAAACCCAACCCAGAAGATACTTCGATGTAACACCAACTATTGCCAGCATCCTATATTTTCTTCCCATTCTTATAGAGTCGTGCATTTCACAAAGAAACGAAGAAACTCTGTATCAACCTATGAATTAACGAAAGAAAGAATCCCTCTCGCCACACGTTTCTCGCCCGGTTCTCTCGCAGAATACACGCTCAATCGCGCGCCTTAGGAATCCCTGCACCCTTAAGAATCGTCGTAACGACCTATCTCGAAATTGCATCAAAATGAAATTTCGCGGAAGCCTTTGGGACGGCCGGGATCGGACAAAAATTCGCGCCTCTCTCTTTCCTCCGGTCACGTTTCCAGGCAACGAGCTTCTTACGACTCCTCCGCGCGGTTATCAAAAGGAAAGGGAAACAGAGATAGCAAACGAGCTATCCTTTCTTCCCTTTTATTTCTTTTTTTTTCCCCCGTCCCCCTCTCCGCCCTGCCCGTTCTCTCGTTCGCAGAAAGAAAGAAAGAAAGAAAGAAAGGAGAGACGATCGTTTCGCCCGTTCGCAAGACCGCGTAAATTTCTCGCTTTGCGTGGCGACGTAACAATCAGGACAAACCGGAACCGGATCGATCGCGTAAAATCCCCTTTCTCCTCCGTCTGTCGTCGAACGTTTCCACGCTTCCACGTTTCCACGTCGAGCACACAGACGGATCCTCCAGCCATCTTCCGAGATGATCCGGTTTGTCCTTCCGGCTCGTGCCCGGTCTCTCAATCGACAATAGCCCCCGATCGCTTGAATTTCGCAGCAATAGCTCGCGGACGCAATCGTCTATACGGTCTGCGGGCGCCGAGCGTATTCAATGAAATTCGATTATCCAGCGCGATCTTATCGCTCGAGGGCAGGTGCAAGATCGTAGCACGAACCTGGGTACATCCAATTTCCGGCGAAGAATTACCTCTCTGTCGGTTCTAAGACACCGAGAAACGCGGTCGTAACCGCGACTTAGTCCTTCGCCTCGCTTCGCTTCGCCAACCCTTTTTGCTTACACGCCGCCACGGACTAACCCCTCCCTCCCTCACTCACCCCTCTTCTTTCGCAACTTTGCTCTCGCTTCTCCTCTTAGCTATTCGCGAGTTTGTTACCGCGTTGTTGGCCTCGGTGCGTAGACTTCGCGCTTTCGTTCGCTTTTGTTCGCTTTTATTCGCGCGACTCCCCCGCCGTTTGCTTTCAACTTTCATCTTTCGATCTTGGCCGTCAAATTTAAGCCCCGTTTCCTTTTCCACTTTTTCACTTTTCTTTCAATACCGAGGATGTGTCTGCACTTTGACGTTTTCAATGCCTCTCTTAATTCTCGAGAGTCTTTTATCTAGTCGAGTCACTTACTCTTGCGCGTTCACGGAAACTTTCACGCCGCGAAAATACACGTATAACAGTCAGAGAAAGCGCAAAAGTACGCGAAACATATAATATTTGGTAGGTCAAGTCAATTTTCATAAAACACTTTTGCATAAAAGTCCGCAGCTTAATCGTGTCAAATCGTCGCTTGTAAGTGTCAAATCATCCCTTAAAGGGTCCAGATCAGGAGCTCACAAAATATCTGTCAGTTACACTTTTATCCTCCATCCTCGACACTCGGCAGGCACATCGTCTTCAGGGTAATTTTATTACCTCTCTCTCTCCCAAGCTTCTCCAGGCTTCTAGACTCCATATAGCTCTTGCTGTTATTTAAACCGCGTTTTATCTTTGATTTCTTTTTCCCCCCATTCCTTTGCCAATTGCAACCATCCACTACCTTTTCATCGCCTTTTTCTTCCACTTTTCTAATACAGATACGAGCTACCCTTTCGCTGCGTTGAAATTATGCAAAGGAGGAGACGATGGCTATCTTCGTGCACGGTCTTTCTCTTTTTCTTTCGTCGTTTCTTTTTTTCCCCCCTCCTTCTCCTTGCTCTCCTCTCTTTCTTCCCCCTTTTTTTTTTGCCTTTGGCATCGCTGTGTACAGGACGTTCTTAAGAACGCGGGTTCTCGCGTTACGCCCGCGATTCACAGAAAAACGCCTCGCGCCTAAGTGGCGGGAATACGGTGTGGCTTCTCCGTGGCCTGGCTTCCGGGCGAATTTTATTCCTCCGTTCCTTTGTCTCACTCCTCGTGCTCTGTCAATGATGCATCTCTCTGGTGGCTGAGTTTTAAGAAATTCTTCTGTTCCAACGTTTCGAAGAACTTTGTCCTCGTCCACAAGTTTTCTCCGTTTCCTCTTTGGACGGAGCACGCGTAATTGAGCGCCATCGGTTTTCTTGTTTTGGCACAGTTATTTATTTTTATTTCGACAGGTTTTTATTTACAGTATTTTATTTTCTTGACGGGGATTTATTTTTCCAATGAATTTTCTGCGGAGCTGAAAGATCAAGTGTTTAGTTAGAGTTTCTGCGGTTTCAATACGTCACACGTGTTTTCTTTTAACCCAGAAAATCGGGCCTCTTCAGAGGATAATGCAACGAAAATTAGCGATTGGTTGATTTGGGTCACGTGATTCGTGAGAGTGGGAGTGGCGTTGTCTGGTACTGAACGATCGCGCCTGTAACTTGTTTTGCACGTCGATAAAATTTTTTATGGCAAAAAAATCGTCTTCATTTCCTAGTCAGAATTGCTTTTTTTTTTGCAGACAAAATATAGTACGTGCTCTCAATTTCGTTTCGATTGTACTTTCTTTCAGCATGCAAAATGCTGGCTACTTGCTTTAATAAATTTAAAAGTCCATCGAACTTTTCGCAGAGAATTTATTTACTGCAGAAATGGAAAATTGGTTGCTCTAGTGTTTTTATTTCTAGAGATTTTTTTAGAGATTTGAAAGCTTTCGGAACTCGTGTCGCGCAGAGCGATTTGTGAATTTTGTATCCGCTGGATTTATTTCCGCTGTGAGTGGGAAAGCCCCTAAGCAAATAAGCGTTTTTTTTTCTCGACAATCGTGTTTTCTATATTTTTTACGTGGCTGCGTTACTTATTGACGCGTTCTGACAGCGACATTATAAGTCTCAACAGTCTCCTCTCAAGCTTTGGAAACATAAAATAATTGATTCGTCAAATAGTCAAACGTCGATTTATGAAAAATCGAACTTTACAGTTTTCGCGAGATTCGAGGGTCGTGACTGATTCCAACAACGACTGATAATTTTAAAAAAGACAAGAAAATAATTGCCTTGTTACCTTGATAACTTGAAAGTTAAAAATCCACGTTATTCACAATTTCTGTTCAAACGATTCAAAAAATTTTGAAAATTTTACACGCATACGAATGATAAAAATTTCTTGCTTCTCCAACGCCAACAATTATTAATTTTTGTATCTTAAACTGAAGTATAGAAAGTGATCCTTTCTTTTCGAGAGGTTCATTAGAACGAACAACGTGAATTTTTAAAATGTAGCATAGATTTTTCGAAACGTCAAGCTGTTAGGACTGAAGATTTTCTAACAAATAATATTACCTGTATTCCACTTTTTATCACATTTCACGTAAAAGAAAGAACTCCGCCGTGACAATGTAATAACAGGAATTCCGAAGCGTTCCCTATTTTGAATATCGTGGTAGGAAACGAGTTATGAAGTTGGCATGTAGTGGTATGACGTTGAATATATTACACGTATGAATGTACATCGCGTGATGTAACTCAATTTACAGCTCCACGTGGAACCAGTCAAGGAAACAGACGTGATAGAGTTATTTAAATATTACGAGGGCTTAATAAAAGAATAGCTGCGGATCTTGCGGGGGAGGACTAAACTGGGAACAGAAACTCGAATACGGCAAATCTGGATAGTTACGAGTTAATCTCTCGCGTTACGATATCGAGCGAAACTCGTAATAGATTGTGTTTCGACAAAGCCACGTTCCAGCTGAATCTTCATTTTAATTTCAAATTTCATTTCGACCGACAAAGTTCGCAATTACTGGAACCGTGCAATAGCCCTTCGATAACATTCCTATTGGTATCGCAACGCTTCAGAAGGAAATAATCAAGTTTAACGAGTGCAGTTGTGGAAGAAATCATAAAGGTTGATGAACAGATCAACGACAACAATAACGCGTCGGACGTGCTTTAGTCTAGAAAATTATTCTAAACTCGACTTGTCAAATGTCAAAAATCTTAAAAATAAAAATTATAACGTCGCATATATCCTCACGATACATTCCATTCTTTGTTTCTAAAAACTAGGAGATCATGCCGAGATTTCCAACCAATTTTCTATCACTCGTACAGACTCTTCCCTCGTGCCAATCCCTGACTGACTGACTGACTGACTGACATCAGTTGGACTTTGGAATCCACAAAAATCTAGGTACTTTATTACTGCTCGATTAAATAATATTTATAAATTTCCGCGATACGGTCAAATTTCCTCCGTTGATAACCAAATAATCTCGGCATGAAGAGCAATCGGATCGTACATTGGTGAACATTGACAAGTCGCGGCACACGCGCGACAATAACTGAATAGAAAAACAAACGAAAACGCGAATTAGCGGAATTCGTTCGTTCCCCAGCCGCCGTAAAGACGATCCTCGGATCACGGTGGACGACCGAGATAAATCTTTTCGGCGAGAATGGCCGGTGAAACGATATTAGGGGCGTACTCACAGTGAACGTGCAGCATCATCCGTTTGCTGACTGATGGCGGTACTCCGTTACTCGCGATGCACAGGTAGGTGCCCATCTCGCTTCTGGTTACTTTCGACAGAGTCAGCGTTTCCCCCTCGGCGGTAGCTACTGCAATACAGAAGCCAGACGGAGGGAATTTAAGATTCTGAAAAATCTTACGGATCCGAGCAACCTCTCGCGAGGGCGCAACGCAAACTTACTAATCGGAGTTCCTTACGTGGTATCTACCTCTACCCCCCTCTAATTCTCGTCTCGTGCATGTTTTTTCGCTGCGTGATATTTTCTCTTCTTTCTTTCTTTCTTTCTTTCTTTTTTTGAAAATAAATTTGTACAGATTAGAGAAAATGAAAGGGACTTATTTGCTTGAAAAAATGGTCCGCTTGAACTCGCGCGAGTTATTATTCAGTCAATGTTTCTGCTGATTCGAAGGATCACTCCCGGTCGAGTAAGTTCCGCAAGTTTGCCTTTCGGTTAAATCCATACGAAGGTCAGACAGCGATGTCTGAAATACAAGTTTGTCGTCCGCCGTCTCGGGGCTCGGGGCTACTTTTTCTACAGTCGGCACGTGAATTATTCGACTAACTGGATTCTTCCTGAATTATATTCAAGAGCGCAATTGCTATAAATGTCAATATCGTGCCGGATAAAATAATCATCGTCTCCTCAAAATTTTACGAATAATTCGTATTGGTCGAAAAGATTACACACCGATGTAATCAAAACTGACGTAGCGTCCAATTGTGCGCATTTAAACGATTTAAACGATGTTTAATTAAAGGAAAAAGTACGTCGAAACTATTACGTATTTTCTCTCTTTCAATAAAATAAAATTATGAAACATATCGAATTATTTCCAAAGATATTTCCATTTAAAATTTGTAAAAGTATTTGTTAAAAAGATGTAAAAAGTATTCTTTAGATAGTTTATTTTTGCAAAATTGTGTATTCACATCTTGTGAAGTTTTATAAAATCTACAGTCTAGACAGATAATTGAACTATATAATACGACACGTTTAAATAAACTGCTAAAAAGAAATATTGGTACCATAATGTGTTAAATGTGTCGGAGTGAGTTAAATCGTTTAAAATTCGAAATTAATATTAAATATATATATATATATTTATTTAACTTCCAAGTAAAATCGTACACTATCATGGAAAAGACACTTTGCTCTTTCGACTCAGAAGTGCGAAACGTCGAACAGTTTTTGTTCGCGAGAGAATCTGCTCGGTGCTCGACGTCCAAAGTTTAATGCTTCAATTGAAACTCGACGTCAATGGAAAGCTACTTACACGGCTGAATCGTTTAACCCTATCGAGTAAATAATCGAATTGGTTCGATTACTAATCAAACACACTGGATTAGGTACGATACGAAGCTTAAAGTTCTGCCATCGTCCCTTTCAATTCAACGCGTCGATAGTTGCCCGAGCTACCCCAAGGGGGAAGCGCAAGGAGGTGAAAATGCAGTTTCACCTTCGCTCGCGAATCAGCATTCTCCGAGCGAAATGCAGTTACTCGTTTCGTTTACGTGAAAGGACATACTGTCTAAAAGAATTTTATTTCTTGAGCTGTGCTGCGACGAAATAAAAGTTATTTTCGAGAATGACGTCTCTAAAAATTACTTGGACCAAATTGGAGATTGTTAAAATTAAAAAAGAAAAATGTTGAAGACTGTTTCGTTAACCGATTCGTTTGATATTTATGTTAATATTTGAAGAACATATATATGAACATATATAAAAACTAGTCTTCTTTTCAGCACTGTCTATCACCGTTTATCAATGAATCTATTTAAAAACAACTGAATATTTCACGCATTCGAGTTGATTAACGTTTGACTGAAATATATCTTTGAAAGAGCAAGACTCTTTCAACTGGTTGACAAATTAAAATAAAATTTTGTAAACTACGCGTGGAAAGGAATGACAGACAATAAGTAAGTGTTCTTCTTCTAAAAAAGTCAGAGTATCTCCGTCTTCCTGTTTTGGTCGAGGAATACACAAGTTCTACATACGAACGACCGAAATAACCTCGAAAAATATCGGACGAAAGATAAAGTAAAAAGGGGACGTGTTCTCCAAAAAGGCATCCTCGCGGTACAAGTCCCCCGTACCGAGACTCGATCTTACCTTTAAATTGGTACTATTTCGCAAAAACGTACACTCGAGTTCTCCTCCACGAGCTCGAGAGACGAGGCTCCTCTTTTCTAAAAGAAAATAGGACTGGAGAGGACTCTGCGAGATAATGCGAGAGACGCGAGTTTATATTAGCGAAATTCATCCCTTTCAAATTATTCTCAACGTTTCGCCACTTAAGAAGGGGATCCATGTTGTTTGGGAGGAGGAAGTCCGGGGAAACGACGTAGCAATTTTTCTCGCAGAGCGACGGATAGCGAGGTTTCGAGTCTGTCGGATCCGCGGCAAGCAGTCCAAGAGGTCAGAATTTTCTGTCTCATTTTTTATATCGTGTCACGTTAGAAGCTTCTTGTACTTTGTTCGACTATGATTCGCGTTCTTTCGAAGACGAGACATACTTAATCGCGCGAATGGTTTCTTATTTCTTCAAAACTTTAAGAAACTTATACCGAAACTGAGGAATATTATCAGAAATCGAGATTTTTATACTTCACACGCGACTCAGTTTATTTGCGCCTGAAAATTCTTCGAACATTTGATATTTCTAACTGCGGGCAAGATTTCTCGCTCTCTCAAAAAAATAATAATTTTTGCAATTTCTTCCTTCTGTATTTCTCGATCGAATTACAGATCCGATTTATTCAATAGCTGTTGATGCTCTACTTACGGCCGGCATTGTACGAGGAAAGCTCGATCTTGTTTTACTCGTCTGATTCGATAGCCTGGAGAATTATCACGCACCTCGACCCTCGAAATCAATTTCGGACATCACTGGTTGCACGAAAACGCGTGAAAAGCGTCAAGCCAAAAAAGTACACGCGAAAAAATTTTCTGCGAGAGAGGAAAATATTTTTACAAAATCTGATCCAATTCTTTCGTCATTATTCGAATTGTTCTTTTTGAAAAAATCCTCCCTGAACGAAACTTTCGTTGACTCGGTTGCCTCGATCGGCAGAATAGGTGGGCTCTCCTAAAAACGTTATGATTTATGAATTGAAACGTAGGAGGAGACGTTGACGAATCGACTTCAATTTCGATATTATACCTGTTTCCCGATTCCAATCTGCCGTGTTTTACGAGCCACTTTACTCACACCGAGAATATATTATCGCATTATATACACATCATTGGCATCGTCATTTCTCTCAGTTCTTATCCGCAACGGGGGCCGATCTAAGCGCTATAAATCCACTTTTATTCGCTATCGATCAACCAGCGATCCGAATTACACGCTGTATCTTTGTTGAATTATAAATTACAACGAAAACAATAATCCATTCAACGAAACCGAAGAACAAAAGAGAATTCGCCATTAATCGTAAATAAAAACCCAAAAGCGGCGCGACAAATAACTTCCAATGTGAAATATTTATTTAATTTCTGTCGCGCGAAATTGCACAAAAGGAAATTTAATAACGAAAGTGGAGCTGAAATAATTGAAATAACAGCCAGAGAAAGGGGGGGGGCCCAGAGGGGGCGGGAAATGTTTCCTCGAAACAAAAGTGTGTTCGTTTTAATTCGAGTTACATTGATAATTAAAGCGCGGTTTTTGAAACGAAAAAGAAACAAAAAAAAAAAAAAAAAAAAAAAAAGGAGAATATAAAAATAAAACTAAAATATAAAAGAAAATGAAGGAAAATCTTCGCGTTAGAGGAACGAAATCGCGAGCAAGTGTTCGGACGTGTATCTCGAGACCGATCTGATAAAAATGAAAACACACGAACGAACGAACGTTGGAAATTGGAACGATCGCGATTCTGTGCACTCACTTTTCGTTTTGCCACCGGACAATCCGGCACGGGAAATAATCTCGGCGCCATCTTCTCGCTTCCAAACGATCTCAGGTTTTGGATAGCCGCGAGCCTTGCATACCAGTTTCGCGGACCCGCCCTCAGGTACCATTAGGTCGTTGGAGGTCTCTTCGGATATTATGTCCGGCGGTATCACCACTTCTAGAAACGCGCTCTGCAAATTCAATGAATCAGCGTTGTTATTATCATACCACGGAATAACATGCCTAATATCGTCTTGCATTATACTCGAAGAAGAATAACATTTTGTTTGCTGTAATATAAATTAAGCCCTCAAGTACTGTAGAGCAATTGAAACGTACGTATCTGGAATGTAAAAGACCCAGTGAATTAATAATTAATTAATACTCGTTGTACGTTATAAATTGAAAATAGAAATGAAATAAATTTTTTAAAGAAATGCGTTAACACATTGTGTAATTGCAAGTTTCAATTTTAAACGTAATTAATCCAAACTATATCGATAATAAGGAATTTTCAGCAAAATGAATCGAATAACGCAAGAGAGGAAATAAAAATGATACACGTCTCGCAGACAGTCCATACGTAACAATTAATTCTCAGTCTAGTAATTAGTCTACTAATAATATATTTGATAATTAATAATATATATATATATATATAAATATATTAATAATTCATGAAATTCCTAGATCCGGGTAATTCGCGAGAATGCATCTTTATTCTTCGGCGCGTCGTCGAAGGTGTCTAATTACTGAGCGAGTGTTAACTAAGCCAGGAGAGGAACGACAGATGGTCATATTTCTGCCATGTAAATTCCCGGCGAAAATTTTAGAACATAATTCCGTGGAATTTAACCACCTATCCGCCTGTCTGGGGAGCGAGCCGCCGGAAAACACTACTTCCACCGAGCGCAGAACGGATTTCGCTTTGAAATGAATGCCCTCCGTGCGAAGGCATCGCGTACAATAAAAATCTGACCCGGATCTAGGGTAAAAAGATTCTCTGCCTCTCCGCCCATTTTCTTCCCCCCCCCATCCTTCCTTCTCTCCTTTTTCTTTATTTCTTTATTTCGTTTCCTCCCTTTATTTTTCTCTCCTTCTTCTCTTCCCGCGCCCCGACAAAAATCATCGTCGACAACGACGCAACAGCGTCCGTACACGTCCGACATTGTCGACGATCGATCAACGTCGAATCGATAAGAAACGATTCGTAACTATAATAGAATCGAGCAGTAATTCATTTCTCTTGCGAATCACTTTTATAATCGATTACCGAATGCAATTGCAATCGCTGTAATTATTAACCAAAATAATCAATCAAAATAATTTGCAATCATCGATCGTTGATTTTTGAATCATTATTCCTGTTAAAACCATCTAATAAAATCGGAATCGAGTCCATTATACATAAGTAAAGAGAATTTATCCAATTATCCGATCGTGATATATCGATGATTCAACAATCGTACGGACGTGCAACAGTTTCCTTTTTTTTTCGGGTTTTCGTACCTGACTCTTCATCGGATCCGTGTTGACTTGACACATGTAAATTCCTCGATCCTCTCGGCGCACCGCGCGAATGTTCAACGTCCACGTGTTGTAGTCGCTGTGCGTCACCGATAGACGCGCGTTGTTCGTGATCACGTGCTCGTGAATCGCCAGGACTGCCTTCGTGTCCGCTTTGATCCACGCCACCTGGCCTCACAAACCCATTTCTTAACACTGTGCGTTTCTTCTTCGTCCGCGCGGGCGAAATCTTATTGCTAACAATATGCACAGGCTCGGTGCTTCGATGCACTTGATCAATGACTAAACACGATCCCGCGTACGGGTTCGCTCTCGAAACGATCTTTGCTCGTTTCATGCCCTCTCTTCGCGGAGATGAAGCGTGCTCGTTGTTGGAGGTGCGTTGCGAAAGGTGAGGAGACTTTATAGAAATGTAGGCCAATGATTGTTCACAGAGATGTGTATATTTTATTGATCTCTGACTGACTCAAGTTGGAAGACTCAAACATCTGAATGACCGAAAACAGCTGAATGCAATGAAAGATTCCACGTCATTGGTACCGATGGTTTTCCAATCGTCGTTGAGTGTAGAATTTTGTGCAAATTCATAATTTTCTGAACACTAGGATATTTTCTGTATCGTTTCATCACATCGTGTGCATCCTCTGTGATCTTCCTTACAGATGTACTTCTTTTCACGTCAGTCGAAATCATCGAACGAATTTTACGCAAGGAAATACGACAATGTAGCGCAACGCTCGTGAGAAACACGACGTGGAACGAACGCGTTATAGGAAGATAAACTCCGGCATGCCATAGTTATCCTTTCTGTCCGGTTTTTCTATCCTCAAACAGAAAATACAACCCGACCCAATTGCGTGACTTATCTTGCGTTTTAAAACAGCAAGAATTATGCCCGTCTCGCTGTTTCACCTTTTTCCACCGTTTTTCTACGAGCGTGAATTAAATTTCACCCCGAATCCAACGATCGATTTCGCTTCACCGCGCAAAACCCTCAAGATTCAAAGAAGTCGAAAATCCTGTCCGAGAGTAAGTAATCAAAGCCTCTCTCTTTGGTATTTGAGCATGCTTCATTTCCGTGGAAATTTTGTAATCCTGTAAAGGAACGAATTGGTCCGCTTTAGAACACATATGCTTGCAAAAGGCTCTGATAAATATATATTTTTTCTTTTTCATAGAAAAAAAAGTTTAATTTAACTTTTTATTTAAATTTTAAAAGAATTAAATTAGCAGCGTCGCTACTTTTTTTTTTTTTTTTTTTTTTAGATCCTTTTGCAAATTTACCGTCTGTCGAACCAATCGGTTTAAATCTCCTAGCATTTTCCCGCGAGACTCGTTCGCTAAATATTCTCGTCTTCTTTCCTATCTCCTCGATTCCTCTACGTTTTGATTTCCTTTTCAATTTCGATCTCTTAAATCGTTAACTCCGCTCGTCTCGTTATGTTGGAAACTTTCGTCATCTTACTCTAGAAGCTTGTTACGTATCAACGATACTAGGTACTTAAGGTACTTGAAGTATGATTTTTTTAGAGAGAGAAATCCTACGATGGCTAAACTACGAATGTCCTACGATATCAACGAGACATTTTACATCGCACCTTCGAAAACTAAGTAAGTTCAATCGATTGTTCCGGACGAACTTTCCTCCAGTATTCTCGATGATTGTCAGATTTTATATTCTCTTGAAACGACATGCATTAGGTACCAATATATATTTTTCGTCGATATTTACCCAATATTTTTACAAATTTGCATAAACATCATTGCGTGATTTATACTTCTTCGAGTGAGTTTTCGTTTCTCAAACAAAAACGTATGCTACGACGATGCTAATTTATTTTTCGTCGTAACAAATTGCCGTTAATCTCGCGCCTATTAAAGTAACGCGCTTCTATTACCGAAAAAGTAGTGGGAGTATTCCGCCTCGTCGAAGGATCCCAGATACCGCTGGAAATTTTGGAAAACATCCCTGGCCGATTCTATCAAGTTCCGTCAAGTCAAGTCGCGGACGATGAAAGCGAGCGGGAGCTTTGGCACTCGACACAGTGGGCAAAGTTCATTTCCCTTCCCCGCGAGCGCAGCCACCGCCCCCCGTGTTCGAAGTTTCGGCGGAAGCCGGGCCTCGGCGGCCCGATAGCTCCGGCTTCGGCTCCGGCTTCCGGTCCTTATTTCGCGCAGATATTATTGGCACGAAATTGAACCGGCGGCACGTCGAATATTTGACCTCGCGTCGCTTTGAAAGGCTATCTATCAACCAACAAAAGAGGTCTGCGGTTCTTATCGATAACTCGAAAGCGGAGTGTACAGAGAAGGCAGCTGGAAGGGTTTACCGGAGAAGAGAAGCTGCGGGGGTTTGAGGTGGTGGTGGTGGTGGTGGAAAGGGGATAGAGAGAGAGAGAGAGAGGGGGAGACACGAGCCGGTGGATAGAAGCTAGAGGAGGCAGGGGGGGGGGGGGGGAGCTTTGAGTGTTTGGTAGTGACGGCCCTGTGAGTGCCTCCACTTATAATACATTATACGAGGATAGTAAACCCCCACACCTCACCCCCTCGCCCCTTCCTTCTACTTGCTCTTCGCCTTCCTGAGCAGCTCCGAAAACGAGCTCTCTTTCGGCAACTGAAAAAGTCCCCCGGACGACAGATGCTCGCGATTCTGAAACATTTATGCCACTTTTCCACTCCCCGCGCCCCCTCCCGCGATGCTCTATCTCTCGCCGTCGTGTCTGTCTCCCGGACAGACCTTTCGCTTCTACAGTCACGCGATTCTTCCTTTCAACGGGACCGTCGCTCCTCTCTCCCGCGTCGATTCATCGACGGATGATTAATCTGACGCGCTGTTTTACAGGGGTGTATCGAGCCTCGAAAATTGCAAACACGCAGCGAGCGACAGAAATACTTTTTCTTACGTTCGTTACTCGTACTTAACCCCTTGCCTTACGATTTTCTTCTCAATTTTAAGAAGTAAGAGTTATTTGTTTATTTGTTAAATTAACTCGGGGTGTTCAAAGTATCGAAGCAATATGTGTAATTTTATTTATATTTATCATTTTGTTGAGTTTAATGGAATTAAATTTGAAATTCGACTTGAAATTTCGTGGGTCTTACAATTCAAACACAGAATTCAAATTCCATGGAATTTGCTTTCGTCTTTCGCCAATAATTTGTAACGATCGAAGCGAGTGCGAAATTACAATCCAAAAAATCAATCACGATGTGATAATTCTCATTCGTAAATTTTAGAATTTGTATCGTAAAGAAATACGAGATTGAAGCGCAAAGAGATTCGATGATACGAAATTACGAAATATTTCTGCGAGTCGCTCGGTCGGTCGATTCTAGAACTAATTTCGTCCGACTGCACCGAGGAATCTTGCCGGAAGGCTGCTGTTTGATATCTCACGTGATAGAACGTTGTTAATATTTTTCAATTTGCGGCGATATCTGGTTTTCTTCTTTTACATCTTCTTTCCGCGCGATATTAAACCTTTGCACTCGAAATGCCAGCACGGCTGTTCGTAACAAATGCTGTTTTGATGTTGTCAGTCCGGAGTTTCTAAAATAAATTGGAAAGTAGTATTTTCGCTTTGAGCATGTTTAAAATATAGTTTCATTTTACATTTTATACAATGAAAGTATTATTTTATTTGGGAAGTTGTGTTTTTTAGTAGGACGTCTTCTCAATGACGCTTTGCGTATTAATCAGTTATCTCAATGCAAAATATTCTCGATCAAACTCTCAAAAGAGTATCAGAAAGTATTCGATGGACTATACTTTGAAAAAAAAAAAAAAAAAAACGAAATTAACTTCAATTCACAGATGAACACAGATGATTTAAATATTTTTTTGACACGCACATTCGATCGAAAACAATTATTCACAGTTCCGAGTGCAAAAGCTACGAGCGAGGAGAAATACTCCCGTTAAGTATTGCAAATTAAAATGATTGCACGATATCACGATATCAGGTCTGAATGTAATTTCGAACAATTTCGCAGCCTCGTAAAAAGCAACAGACCCCTATCGTCTGCCATTCGCAATTAACGGTTTCTCGTTGCTTACGTTACTGCTTTATTCAAACAGCTCCACGGCCTCTCTGTAAATTTCAAACAGCTCTCTGTAAATTTCAAACAGCCTTAAGAAAACTGCATCGAAACGCGAAACGCTCGTTTCCCCGGGACTCCACCCCTTTCAGCCAGCCTTGGTCGAAATATTCGCGGAAAGTCGAGAGTCGCGACGCGCGTGGATCGGTGGATCGGTGGATCTCGTACACGCGAGAGAAGACGAGGAAGAAGAAGGGAAATCCTTTCCTCGTTCGTTCACCGGCCGCGAAAGTATTGGATCGAGCATTACCTACTCTTTGGAAACTGGTATTTTTCTGAGTGTCTTGTTTCACTGGAGCGCGAAAATTAATTGAACCGTTGAACATTGTCTGTTCAGAAGTTTCCAAATAGGCAATGAATAGAATATAAAGGAAATTTTGGTATTTTCACAAGTGACTTGTTCGATTGAATTCAGAAAATTGGTTGAAACATTAAACACTGCCTACTTTTGTAAGAGTTTTGTTTAATTGAATTTGAGAAACAACTGATTCAAATATTGAACACTATCTATTTTTTTTTTGATATTTTGTCGTGAAGTTGGAAAATTAATTGACGGTCAGAGACATGGAAAAGTAGATTTTATCGCAAACTTCACCTCTTGGAAAGGATTCGGAAGCGTCAGATCGAGAAGGCTGGTCAATAGCTGTCTGCTCTCAAACAATTTCAACATTTTTGCAGACAACAGTTTTGTCATCGTGAGATATTACGCCGTTTTAGAGGGAAAGTAGAGAGAGAGAGAGAGAAAGAGAGAACAGGAGAGAGTAGACTTTACCGGACACGTCAAGTGCCACAGCAAAATTAGCTAATTCCGGCGACCGTCGCGTTTCTGAGAACAAAGAACCGGGAAATGTGAAAGAAAAGAAACGCTGAGAGAGAGAGAGAATATACCGTGAGGAGAACAGAGAGGATGACAAAGGTGAAAAAGGAAAGAAGGAATAATATTGCAAAGGAGAGACAGGGAAAGAGCGGAATATTATTAGAGGAAGAAAAGAAGGAACGATCGGGGCGCGTAGCCCGCGTCTCGCAAGGAGTCGCAAATTTGCAGCACAATGAACGGGCCATGACTTAAAGGGCACTATGGAAACGAAGTTTATCTTAAGCGAAAGACGCCCCCTCGCCTAATGCAGTTTCCCTTACGCATTTTCAACTCGCGATCGGCCTTGTACCTTTGTCGGGGATGAGAAATAAGAACCACCTGAAGTGAGCCTCGAAGCGAAGGACACGAAAAGGAAAAAGAAGAAGAACAGAACGCGCGCATATAAGTGTAGAGAGAGAGGGGAGAGAGAGAGAGAAAGGATAAGAGGTCGACGGAGAGGCGGACGAAAGACGAAGACGAAGGGAAACTACAGAAGGGAGCGGAGGTGGGTTCGAGGTGGAACCCTAGTCAGGTATAATATCACACTACGTGCACCTATCTACCCGTGGTCTCCATTCTCGCTCCTCTTTCATATGCAAAACCATCGTCGGCGCTCTATTGTGGCGCATTGTGGGATCAGCAGCCTCGTCGGTCCAGTCTACCACACCTCGTTTATTTCCCGCCATCTTCTCGCACCGTGCCCTCCGTAGCCGGTCCGCTACTTCTCCAAACTCTCCCCCCTACTTCGTCTACTTTCGCGTCCTTCTTCGCGCGTTTCTCCTTTGCCTTGCCCTCCTCTTTCTCTTTCTCTCTTTCTCTCTCCACCCCTGGCTAACCCCTTTTTCACTATCTGCCTGACTACAGCTTCTGACTGCGTTCTCCCCCTTCCATCCCTCGCCAATCCTCGAGCACTCTTTTATTTCCCCGACCTCTGTTTTCGGTAGCGAGCCACGAGCTGCTCCTTTCAACGGCATGCAGATAAATGGATAAGCTTGCTAATTAAAAGTTTCACAGGGCCCGATCCCTTTCTTCGCATCCTGACGCGCTGCTTCCTCTCTCGGTCATCCATCCCCCTCCCCTCGCGCGTCTCATCGCGTTGTTCCCCGTCGTCGTTCCCACTCGCCGCATCTTCGTTCCTCGGCCTCTCTTCTTCTCTCTCTTTCGTTTCGTTTCGTTTCGTTTCGTTTCGTTTCGTTTCGTTATATTGAAACCGGCCACACCGCCGGTTTCTATTTAGCGGCTCGGCTTTACGCTCGAGGTTACAGAGAGCATTATTATTCCATGGCCGGTCCTTTGTTCCACGGCCCCGTGGCTTTTTTGCACAACCGGCGACAACTTTAATCGTTGGAATTTATTGCTGCGCGCGGCTCGCGGCGCTGGTTCAGATAGGACTTCCTATAAGCGTCAGACGCACGCACGTCATTTTTATCTATAGCTGTTTTAATCCGTTGCATTTCGGAAATACTCGCTTCCGCGTTCTGTTCTGAGGATATGTTCAATCATTCGTGTGATTCTTTTTCCGAATTTTTGTTTGCCACCTGCCGTTTGCTTTTCTCTGTCTTCCATTTTGTTAAAATCGCCGAAAATGTGCGATAAAGTTTAATTTAACAATGCCGAACAGACAAGGCTTCGTACAATTGATAATACACAGTTTTTAATTCGAGGAATCTCTAAAGACCACGCGCAAGTCATTTTTAACGTGATCTAAAGTTTTGTCAAAGTACGTTCCTCTATGTAAGATTCGAAGTATTCGCGTCAAATTTGCAAACAAATTTTCCACGTGAATGTTGACCAACTGATTTTTAAAAATGTATTCGGACATCGATCGATTAACTTAAAATTAAAGAAGAACGATTTACAAATCGCAAGTCAAAACTTGGCAATCAATGAAACAGCTCAATTGCAACACCACCAAATGAAACGAATTCGGAATAGTGAAAACAGAAGTTTTACGATTTAAAATAAAACACTTTAAAAAGTAGATTGTCGTATTATTTTCTTTTTTACCGAAGATACGACGAGTTCAAAGCATCGACGATTTTCCATTTAAAATTATTTTTTGCCGCGAACTCGACTCCACGAAAACGATTTTCGGCGTGCAAATTCTTTTCGAAAGGCTGAAACGTATCATCGATGTTAAAAATCCATACGCGCGTCACTGTACGTCCAAAATATGAACTAATATTAATATGCGCACGGATAAACTATGTTTTGCGTTACGACTCGACGTCACAATGACCAAACTGTTTCATCGACTACAAGATCTCGACGACAAAAGTGTAACCGCATGAATCAAGCGATATCGGTGCAAATGCGTCTGACGTGCGTGCGTCTGACGCACACGGGAAATCCGTTTACAGTGAAACCCACTCACTCGTATCGCGAATTTTACACGCGCGGTATCGCGCGATTAACCGATCGTGCCGAGCGACACGCACGATATCGCGCGGCTTACGCGTCCGCCGTAACACGCGACCGTCATTTTTCATCGTCATCATCGGCTGTTTTCATCGGCGAAAGGGTTACACGGCTTGTTGAGTCCCGTCGCGCGGTTAACGATTCATCTTGGCCCCCGCAGCCCTCGTTCCGCTCGTTTTCAAATTTATCTTTCTTTTTTTCTTTTTTCTTTTTTTTATTTCTCACGACCATTTGCAAGTGCAACTTCCCTTTGTAGCTGTTTTTTCTCTCGCGGCGAAAGTTTTAGCATCAAATTTTATTTCCCCCTCTCCATCCCCCACGCGTCACCACGTGCCATGTCAAATGAATTTCACCGAATCTGACCTTTCACCATCGAACGATTTCTTGGCTTTGCAGCGATAAACCGCGAAGAAATTCAAGTGTATCTGCTCGTTATGAGAAACGAGTTTCTCCTCAGATTGCTTCCGAAAAGTTTCCTTTGCTGTAAGAGACGATGTTCAATTGTGAATATTATCACTGAAAGTGATTTTAGCGGGGGTAGCTCAGAAAATCGCTAATGCAACGAAAATTAGCGACTGGTTGATTTGGGTCACGTGATTCGTGAGCAGGCGTGGTGTAGACCTCGAGTGGGAGTGGCGTTGTATCTGGTATCTACTGAGAGATCGCGCCTGTAATTTGTTTTCTATCGATTCAAATGTTTGCATGTCGATAAAATTTTATGGCAGAAAAGTCTTTCGTTCCCCCTTGTTCCTTTTCACGTAGTTTTTTTTCTTTTTATTAAGCAATATTAACTAAGTTACAAAAATACACAGCCGATCGATTCATCAATTTCTTATTAGTTGCTTAGAAATAGAATCGACACATCGTTCCTTTCAAATTGTTTCAGTTTGGACGACTAAATTGAAGTTCCATTAGTTCAAAGTTGGAAACGAAAATACTTTTGGAAACGTTTCAATTCAATCTATCGTTTCGTATCCATTAAATCATGGAATGCACGAGAAATAATATTTTAGCTAGTTGCGTCTAATTTAATAGCTGGAACTATCGTTTTTGTATAATTTTTTTTTTAATTAATAGATAACAAAAAGAATGGACAATAAACAGCAGATTCGACTTGTTTTTGAGTCTCTAGCGAAATTCACGAACGTCAAGACAATGTAGGAAGGCAAGTGACAATCATCATCGATCGGAAATAATGCTTTCAGAGTAAGTGCAAGTACTGGACCCTTTCATCCTATCTATTTCGACGATAATCCTTTGAAACGATAATGGTATACTTTTATTCTACATACATACATATATATATATATATATATATATATATATAGAGACTGTGTGTACATGTATATCTAGTCTATGAACGTTGAATATACAATGACTCACGAAAGTGAAATTTATAAAAGTGTAATATATAACATCCAAGATGTACGATATGTATGTACGTACTCTGAGATTATCAGAGTTCATCGATAACATTTAATTGCGATTTCCACCAAATATCTTGCAGATACTAATAAAATATTAAATACATTCGGAAAAAGTCCCTACAAACGTTTCGAATACTTTCGTGAGCGCACTGTTGGCCGTGGAAAAGTTTTCAGGAAAACAAAAAAAAATTATTTCGAGAAATCTAAAGATTTTCCCAAAGTAATTTAATTAATTAATTAATTAATTAATTAATTTTTCCTATTAATTTTTCATTATCCAGCGATCGGACGTAACAAATTCATATAATTTAAAGTCCCCGAAGGGGCAATAACTCTCAGGGTGTGCTTTAATAATTCTCCCGTGAATTTTTCAAGCTTATTCGATCTTTCGTAAGTGTCAAAATATTGATAAAATATAGCGTAATAAGCGCGTTCAATTTTCCCAGCTTTTATGAAGCCTATTTTTTACACCGGGGTGGATCCGTTGCGGCCGTTGAATTATTAGATCGGTCGAATCATCGGCTGCAAAATTCATCGGGATACTTCGCGTTATACTGTTAAACAGATTACTTCGCGGCGTGTACCAGGGAGATATGAATTTTGAAACCGTCTGCTTTTGATACATGCACACTCGTCCGGGGCAGAGGCTTAACTTAATCTTCCTGACTTTCGGCGTAATTTGTATCATGAGCCAAACGAGCTGAAATTCGGCCGTACGTATCATGAATCTGTACGTTACTCCCCACGGACTCGACTCATTTTTCAGCTTTGATTAACTGTCCAACGTTCTCGAATTCCGGCGATTCTCCGCTGCCAGTTGTGCGTGAACTTTTATTAATATAAATATTTGTCCGAATTACCGGGCTTTTTCTTTCCTCCGTTCCACTCTTTTCAAATTGCCGTAACTATACTAGAACTACCGAGAAATTGAAATATTTAAAATTTCCATCAGAGTCATTGAAGTAAAAAGAAAAAAAATGGAGAAACTTTATAATTATTTAAATCTTTAGAAACACGTTGTCTTACATCTAACAAAAATTATTTGATCACTTTGATCACATTGATAGTTGCACGAGTTGTTAAGACCACGAGCTGGTCGAAATATCAGCGATTTTCCATCGAGCGTGCGAAGAGTTTCAACGCTCGCTATATTAATTCTTCCCCTCGCTTCTTCCAAAAAAAAAAAAAAAGAAGAAAAAACGACGAAAAGAGACCGAAGAAAGACCGCGCGGAGCGGTTAAACGAACGAACGCAAACAAAGGAAATAAGATTAGCCGTTTTCGTCGTAAAAACGAGAAAAACGCAGAGACATTTTTATGGACGCGGATAGAAGAGTCTCGCGTTGTGCTTCGCGCGTTGAAACAATTACTCGTCCGTCGTGTTTGAAAAAAACTGCACGACTTGTACCCCAGTACGATATTCGTCTCACTGAAAGCCCAGAAACAACTGAAGACGACTTTTTTGCCATAAAATTTCATCGATACGCAAACATTTGAATCGCCACTCCTACTCGAGGTCTACGCCACGCCCCCTCGCGAATCACGTGACGCAAATCAACCAATCGCTAATTTTCGTTGCATCAGCGTTGCACCTTCTGGGTTACCCCCGCTAAAATCACTTTCAGCGATAACATGCTTCGGCTGGGAGACACGATCAAGTGCGTTAAAAAAGTTGCCAAGCGCCTGGAGAACGTTCCGCGTCCACCGCCATATCGAAATTCGCGGAAACTCGAAGGAAGTCGCAGACTCGAGGATCTCCCGACCGAACGCTCGACCGAGGAATTTCTAATAAGATAGACGCCTTCCTCCAGCGGAATTATCGTGGCTCCTTCGCGTTCACGTCTCGTGCGTTTAAATATCAAAGTTTCGAAGGCGGAATTTTACTTTCTAAATTGCTCTTCAAACGGTCACGAACGGTGAATAGCGAATGGACTTGGTCCATTCAGCGAATGAATGCCCGAGCTGCGACCTGTTCTCTGAATGAACGTCCTCTCTTTCGGAGGATCCAAACTTGTTTAACTTTTACGAACTCTTTTCTTTTTTTTTTTGAATAGCATCGTCATTAGGAACTTGACGATGATCTTTTTCGAATTTTGTCGGCTGGAATCAGAGTGGTTGTTCGCGCCTAACATTCTCGAATACTTGGAAATCTATTATAATTTGTTAAATGCACGCTTGAAATACAAATTACAGATGTTAAGTTCTTTAACCAATTCTGGCTAGTTCAACTCGACGCATTATTACGAATTCTTTTGCATGATTTACTTCAACGTCAGAACGTACAAATAGAGGGGCGAAACGCGTTGAATATAAAAAAACGACCACGAGTATTCGACTTTGGCTAATTATGGAGTGGTCGGGTCATCGGCTCGACAATTTTTCATCGTCGGGCGTCGGGGCACTTTCTGCGCGATCCGTTGAAGAAAGAGAACGGCGAACGAGCAACGCTCCTGGAATCCCTCTAAAGACCCGTGCACGTGGTGGAGCAATGGGTATGGTAATAACAGATTATAAACAATAGACGCGCAGTTATTTCAGAAGACTGTTACAGCGAATTTCGAGTCGCAGAGCTCGGTGGTTTCGTTACAATGAGCGCGACAGACACACTCGGTGAATGCGAGGCTTTGCGCCGCGTTTCGACGAGTCGTCTCCCGGTGTTTCGTCGTTCTCGTTCGAAAACGAGCTGCCGTTTTAATCAACGATCCACCGTGGAGCTGTTAGAGATCCGTTTGCAAACGGCACTGCGTCCGATCTGACGTTTTTTGACGATTGCGCGAAACTCGATAATAGATCGGGGAGAAACCGTTAAAACCTGTCATTTTATATGGATACCGGCGTGTCTCCAGCAGTTGCTGAATTATTTCAGCGGCAATTAATCCCGGACTTTTTATCTCGTTTCATTTTTTTTTTTTTACTCTTTCACATAACGTGTACGAATTTTCGTGGCATTTTCGTTCGTCCATTTCTTGCGTTTTGTTCTACGTTTCTCTGTGAAATTTTGCCATTTCTCGGCGAAATCGATGAAAAGTCGCTGTCAATATTATCTTAATTTATCCTCTGCACGCAGTTATCGTAATCTGCGAGCGTTTAATCGAAAATACCCTACGTTCGTTCGCGTTGTACCTGTTACATCCATGTCATTTAACCCTTTCATTCCAAAATTAGTTAACAGCCACAATTGTAACGTGCAATATTCCTGGCTGCGTACCGCGTTGTGCATTATCTTTTAATAACATTCTCCGCTTGAACATGCGAGATATTTCGTTCGAACGTAATAGGACGAATATTTCGTTTCGCGACTCCACGGACGATAATCGCACGATTATCTGTGCGAACGAGAGAGTCAAATGAATTTTCGAACGCTCGTCTTTCTTATTTATCGCTTGTTTATTGGCACTGTTCGTTACTTTGAAGTTTTTCACTCTATAAAATCTGACATCACGTTTCTGCTTCACGTACGTTATCCTCGGAAAGTATCAAACGTCAAAATTAAATTTTTCCTGAAAACGGAAAAAATTTCATCCCACGCCTTCTCTATTTGTCGTTGCATGCAGAATGAATAATCTCGTGGATCAAATTTAAATAAGATAAATATATATATATATATATATATATATAGTATCTTTCCGAAATTGAAGCCTCGAATAAAGAAAAGTCACTCTTCACTTTCGACTTATTTTTCCATATAGAGTCACTTTTCAATCAATCGCATCACGCTTTGTAAAAAAATTCCATTCCAAAAAAAACAAAGTTTTCAGTGCAACTGAAAAAATTTTAAATTCCAAACACCCCGAACACCCTGTACGTACGACAGAGACACTTAATGCACGTACAGTCATTATTTGAATGTAAAATTTGCGGGCGGCCCAAACTTTCCGACGATAACGTACGTTTGATATCTAGAGCCTCTACCAACGATTAATCCACCTCTCTCTCTTATCAACTCTTATCATTTAATCTAGATGAATGCTTATTCAAAAACATGCTCATGCAACCTCGGTCATCATCTTTCGTTATCATATAATCATGCATCAAGGCATGCCTCTTATGTAAGTGAGAATATTCATAGATACGCTAAAGAACAATCTGATATTCAACGACTCCCGACTCGATCGTCGAGATCCCGCTATTACTTACGACGCATAACACATCTTAAACATTGTGCACTCAATTGTCGTCCAATGCAGCTTGCATCATATTATCATCCCACGAACAAACAGTCTCAGGTGTGTTGTGCAATTGTGAGAAGAAACGTTTTGTGCGACATACGTTCGTGCGTTTATATACTATGATACTGCTTTTCGTTATTCTCTGTGACGAACTGGCGATTGATCGTGAAACGATCGAGATTCATCTGTGTATATTCTGAATATTCTGTTTCTTTTTTTTTTTTTTTTTTTTGGGGGGGGGAGGGGTTCTTTCGTTCAAGAAACACCAGAAATTCTCGGTCGAACGGTGGAGAAAGTTACGAACGACGTTCAACGTCACTGCAGATTCACTGCGACTGTCATTACTGTGATTACGCGCGTGATAAAAATACGGTTACTCCAGTGGTTGAACCGTGACCGCGTAACGATTATTAATGCGGACTATCAAGCGTTTCACGCTGGAAATTTGACAACGCCGACAAATTTTACGAATTTTCGATATCGATTTGATATCAAATTTTATCAAAATTTTTGGTAAAATATTCTGCAAAAAGGGATACGTTCCAGACGAAAAATTTACATTCAGAAGTCGAAGAGTCAAAGTACTTTTAGGTTAGTTCCTCAAGGGAAATTTGTGAGATGTAGAAAAAAAAAAAAGGAAATTCTTCGAATCAATTCCTCGGAGAAAATTTGTTACGTGGAGAGATTAATTTCAGATTAATCTCTCAGAGGGAATTTCTGAACGTACAACGATCGTTACTACGGTAATTATAATATAGGGAAGGGCAAAGCTAATTGTCACACGGTTTCGGTGTGTCCAGGCATCGCCAGTGTTTCGCTACCGGAAGTACCGGAAGTTACGGCGTTTAAGCGTCGAAGCTCAAGTCTAAAAAGCCAAGAAGCCATTTGTCGTTGCAGTGGAATATCAAAATTCGTTTAGGTGCTTAAATGCACGAAGGACGACACTTTATGAAAATACAGGGTTTAAAATTACCCTAAACGCGATCACCGCCAACTATCCCGTTTTCGACCGGCCGATTAAAATAGTTTTTTCTCGAAATTCTTTTTAAATTACGGTCAAACAAAATGATAACTAAATTAAATTATAAATTATTCTCTAATCGCGTTCAAGATCATTATTCCTCTCTGCTCGGGTGTCATTTACTATTTTCCAAGATGGAAAGAACTTTAGGTTCATACAAGTATGAAAAAGCTGCACTGCGGATGAAACAATCGTTGTTCCGTGCTTAGAAATCTGGATTTAAGTCTTGTGTAAAAATTCGCAGTCCAGCGATCGAGTTGGACGATTCCAAACTCTCCCGGCTAATTCACTTCCAAATAGATCGACAATCACGCCTCGACAGCTTTTTCTTCCATCTCGTTTCGATACGACCCAACGAAAACCAACGACATCAGCAGTCCGCGCGGAAAAAGCGAAAATCACCGGGGCGAGAGACTCGTACTTCTAACTGGCGAACGTCGCAGAACGCATTTATCGCCGGCTATTCGTCGGCGCGTGAATGGGAAGATTAAGCTTCCCGCGTGTCTACGCTTGTTCAAAGTTGCTCGTCTTGGTGGTGGGCACGCACCGCCACGGAAGAATATTCACCGGGGGGCGACTCTCGCGGAGAGTCGCGCGAAGAAGGAATACTCGAGCTGGAAACCAGCGAAAAATATCGGCGAGAAATCTGACGTAGTGAGGCGGCTTGGAAATTCCTCGAGAGCTTCGGAGCCCGTGTACAAAGGGAACGCGCCGCGTTTGAAAAAAACATTTCCACCGCTGTTTGTCAAACTTCCTTACGTTCATCTTTCTTTTCTTTCTTTTTTTTTCTTTTTTTGGTGACTCAACTTTACCCTTCGTCATCATTGTCACTACTCTCTTGCGGCATTATTATTTACAGACGGTGAATTTTTAGTTTATTGTTTTTTATAGAGAAAATTCGGGGAATTACAGAATTTTTGTTTGAATTCGTTGACCGAAATAAATTATCTGGACGCGGTCAAACCTCGAAGGAGAAAATTCGAGAATGTTTGTAACTGTGAATATAACTTCGTCACGTTTCCTGTGAGCCAATTTCATACGCACAATATGAATTCATGTTACGTGCTAAAAATCGACGTACCGTGTCAATCTTCTGAAAAAGATTTGGAGCATTTATTAAATGAATTCTTGTCTTCGAACGACGCAACGAGAAGTCGAAAATTAATCCAGAAGAGAAGTTAATAATACAACGCCTGTTGTTTCTCCACGAAATTGAAAGTAACAATAACAACCTCTCGTGCGAAACAAGTCGGCGGAAGTAGAAAAATTTCTGGCTCTCGTCGCTTGTGCAGGACAAATCTCGATGTAAGTTTAAAAAGAGTAAAGGAAATTTGAAAAGAGTCGAGAAATTTTCTATAGTCTCGTCGCGTGTCCGACACTTTTTTCTTTTTTTTTTTTTCCGGCGTAAACCATAAGATATCAGACCAGTTAGGCCAGAGTGATTTGTCATTCAGCGTATTCGCAAAGGGGCAAAGATACTCGGCGTGTTTACGGCCGTATATATGCGCATACATTTGGCGCAAGACTTTAACCGGGACTCTTGATCATGAGGATGAAAATGAAAATGATAATTTGTCGTATACGAATCAGCAAGTCAAATAGCAGCGAGAGTTAGGTGGGTTCGCGCCTTCGGCCGCGTCTCGTCCAGGAAAGAATGATGATTTCCGTCGGTACAAGCGATAACTGGAATTATGCATGCGCTTTTGAAACACATTTCGTCATTGTCTTTTTCTCGTCTCTTTCGCCTCGTATCAATTTTCATTCTCGTTTCGCGATACAAACGCGGAAAAACGTTTTTCACGCGACGTACAAAAGAAAAGAAAAAAAAAAAAAGGAAAAGAAAAAGAAAAAAATGAATCGCTCTTCGTTTAAGAAAATAGAAGTAGCTTTAAAATATCAAAACTAATATTTAAATATTCACTGTACAGTTCTGTTTAAGAAAGTGGAAGTTTTGAAACTTTAAAATATCAAAGTATCAAAATATCAAAAATAGTATTTAAATATTCGGTCGTTGAGCAGCAATCTAACGTTTAATTAATCCTTCTTTCTCCATCTCTCTATCGTTTTAAAATTGCAGTTCGTTCGATTCGCGTCGATTGAGGTTTAAATAATTCCGAATCGAGAAGCTCAATGCACTCGCGATCAAGGATTTGTAACTTGATTGCTAATTAGTTGTTGTCACGTTCAACTCTACATAAAGTGTGAAACTCGAGACAGTCGGGTATAAATTGCTGTAGTGAAAACTCTATTCCTGGAATAAGCTCGACTTTCACAACACTCTTCATTTCGTTCAGTATCATTCGACTTTTCTTTTCGACTTTCGATTATTCGAAAGATGAAACAAATCACAAATCGAGATGAACTTTAAATTTCAATTTCAATTCTTCGAATTGCAAAATTGACGACAATTTTTGCAACAAAAAAAAAAAAAAAAAAAAATGAAAAAAAATGACAAGGAGATTTCGAGTGAACGCGATTGTAAATTAGGATTAAGGAAGACTGTCCCGATTTGAGAAGAAAAGGTGCTGAAAAGAAGTCTCTCCTGTCATTTTCAATTTCCAGAATCGATCCGTTTCGGGATTAATCATCTATCTTCGTTGCGACAGAAATTCGCAAAGGATAAGTTAAGAAAACAGGCGTAGAAGAAAAACTCGCGTCTCACTCGGGGGAATTTTTCCGTTCACGAATACTTTTTCCCATTTGAAAGGGTGTAAACGACCGTGTTCCTCGGGAACAGCGCGAGGAAGAAGGCGAATCGCAAAAAATGCCCCATTGGCGAGGAAAGAATCATTCGTTCGGCGAGTTATAAAGTTTAAGGTTCCGAGGCTTAATTAAAGTCTACGGGGCAACTTTCGACGAAAATCTCTTCGAAAAGAAATATCCTCTTCGCCGGCTCTTCCGCGCGGTAAGAAATCCGTTCAACAAGTGGGGTCGTAAAAGTGTCAAATATATTTCCGCGAGTTTTCACTTATGAAATTATCGCTTTTGTTTGCGCGAGATAATCAAGCGAAAAATATCGAAGAATATTCGTGGAAGAGGGTTGACTTTCGTGTCGATCGTTAGCTGGATGTTGTTGACTGTTGAAAATTTTGCGATCCGACGTTTACGGTTCGATGATTCGTTCAAATGTCAGTCTGGTGCATATAAAATGTTTTTAGGCTGGAATAACAACGGAAAAGGGATTTTAATATATTTTAATATTTTTTTGCTTCAATTTATTTATTTTTTTTTTAACGATAGACTAGTTTTATTTGTAAGTGTATCGTGAAGTTTAATGAAAATTCCTATTTTTGAGAATACGGTCAAAGAAATAGTCTCAGTGAAAGTACTCTACTACTTTGGATTTTTTTCATATTTTTCACAAACGTACAAAAATCTGCAATCCATTTGTAAGAATGATCAATTCTAGGTCCTAAAATCGTCACGGGTTTGAATTTTCTAATAATTTGTAATAACTTTTATAACAAGTAGGAAAATTAAACGAATATTCACGACCGATAATCAAATTTTGACGTCTGCACATCACACATACACATACACGTAATTTGTAACAAATTTCCTGTTTTATAATGCGACGATTAATTGACAGCAAGATAAAATTGAACAGACGACACTGACTCGTCGAATGAACATTTCATACGCACCAACGCCAATATTTATTCGCGATCGTTTTTCGCAAACTTTAAATATTTTTTTTTTTTTTATCATTTCCACGGTAAAAAAAAAAAAGAAAAACACGTAATTTGAAACGTAACGTAACTCTCTGTCGTGAAATTATAATAATAAATTAATTATCGTTAAAAAAGCAATCACGGTCGTTACGTGTTTGCGCGAAACGCGTCCGGCACATTTAGTTATGAAAACGGAGCGTAATAAAATATGTCACGCGAGCGATATTATCGGAGGCACGGAAGAAAAGGACTGGATGAAACACGAATGCAATTTGACTTTTAACAAGCACGTCGCGCATCAAAATACGCGTACACACGCGTATATAAAGTACGTCGTCTTGACTCCTGTAGAATCTTGAAGAAATTGCTTTTCGTTTCCGACAGAAACAGACAGGCAGCCGGTGAAATAAAGTGCTAATTTCACCGGCAGCGATTAAACGAGAATTTGATATCGCAAGTAACTCGCGCTGTCCGTCCGATTCATGGCGAATAGTAGCTCAACTATCGCAAATAACTGTTTAATAATTTCATCTGCTCGATCGCGTAAATATTTGAATTACGTATATTGCCAATTTGATCAATGTTGATTCGTTTCTTGCCAAACACCGCGTATTTATTGTTTATCCCGTTTACATCCGCGCCAAATATTTGATTTTCTATCTTTGTTAATCACACACCGACCCAAATACCCAACGACCTACACGGTCTAGCACCTTCTCTCTTCTACGTTTCTTTCTCTTTTCGTCTTTTCGTTTCCTTTTCACAGGCACTCGTTTCGGTCTTTTCCTTATTTTTAAATAAACGGAAAAGTATCTTCGAGTAAATAAAAGTCAACTTTCGTCAAATATTCTTCTCTCTCTACGTGTTGCGGCACAAGCAAGACTCGGAAAGAGAACGAACGCAACGATACCATTGAAAAAAGCGTTCGAGTTACGTTGGCAATTTGACTTTTACAGTTGCTAATTCTCTGCTGATATTATCCATCTAATTCGTTTCAACAGCTACAAGTTTCGGTTTCTGCGTAATCTACTTTTCAAGCTACCGCTATGTTCGAAGATGTTTCTTTCAGACTGTCTCAACGACGGCATTCTTCGAACAGACGCTGGTTCAACGTTTGATTTGGTACACGGCTGTATGGAGGCATCTCGAAGAATGGATCTCTATGAAACAGTCTGAGAAATAAGCACATGCTGTCTCGGTATTGATACCTAGCAGCGATCAAGGGGCCAGGTCACGTCGATTCCTTGCGATTAAATTTCCAAGTGAAGTACGAGGTGTAGGCAAAAAGTTCGTAGAATATACTACGTTCTTCCATGAATTGAACGCGGGCGTGTCGAAGCCACCCGACGAAATGTTTGGACAATACCACCGAATTAATAAAATTTCCAGCGACTTGTCAACATCTTTCGAATCAGCATAGACTCGAGATGAATAGATCAGAAATCATTGATGCGACGAATGTGGTGTGCAAAGAGAAAGTGCTATGAAAAAAAAAAATGGGTTTTTATTATCTTTCGTTTCAATAGTATTGATTGATTATTGCTTCAAAGATGATAATTGGAGTCACGAAAGTAAGCGGAAATTTTTATGGAATAAAAAATAAAAAATGTTTTACTACACGCTCGAGATGGTTATTCGTGTTACGTACAAGGTTTCTCACTAAATATATACGTTTGCGATTTTGGATCCAACGCAATCGCGAAATGATCGAAACAATGTTGTGAAACAACCGGCGTTCGAATACTTGCACGAACAAATTTTCCACGAACTTTTCACCCGTGCCTCGCGAAGACGGTTTCTACAGAGTGTTTCAAAACGATCGAAAGTAGCTGTCCGATGAGAAAGTGAGAGAATTTACAGACTCGAGGAACAATCCTCGGGAACGTTAGCCGAACGACGCTCGAGCCACGTTGGGAAAAACGAAGGAAATTCCGGGTAATTAGCCGCGGAGCACACGCGAGGAAGCGAGGGACGATTTTCTCTCGGTTGATACCGCCGGTTGATAACGATCCTCGACCTCGAGCAACGCTCGTAAACTCTGACACACCCCGTGAACTCTGATACAACGCCGTCTACACGTGTACAATTACCTCGCGCTGTAATACGCGATATGATGTAACATCGACTCTAACAAGTAAGCGTCTGTGCGTTTATCGCGTCGCGAAACACTCTGCGAAGCGCGAGAACCGAGGAGGAGGAGGAGGAGGAGGAGGAGGAGGAAACCGAGGTCGAAGGGAAAAGGCCGAACGGTCTAAACTACGCCTGGCGTCGTCGTCGTCGTGTGTGTACGCAACGGACAACGTGCACGATGCGAACTTCTCGCCGAGCTGTTCTTTCTCCCTTTCGTTTCGCGCCTGTTCGCGTATGTGTTCTCTAGCTGTTTTCTCCCCTTTTCTTTTCCCTTTTCGTTATTTTCACGTGTCTCGTTATCAAAGGGGGGAGAGGGGGGAGGGGCAAGGAAAAGCCCCCCCCAAGGGGGGAATGAGAATGACGGCGAAGGAAGGAAGGAAGGAAGGAAGGAAGGAAGGAAGGAAGGAGGGAGGAAGAAAATCTATGCTCGAGAAGTTTGAATCACGCTTCGGGTTCGTGTGCAGCGGTTCCGTGCGTACACGTGTACGTATATCAGGGATCGACGTTGAACGTGCAGTGAAATGCACGTGTGCGCGTGTGCACGATGCGCGGAACGACGCGTATCGAGGGATTAACGATCCGTGTTCTTCGATTATGGGGCAAATATATGTTTGCGTTAGCGTTTGCTCTGACGTCGCAGCGAATAGCACGAAATTGTGATTTGCGAGAAATGAAAGGAGAAGTAAATTAGCACGCGTGTTGCGAAATCTTGCGAATTTTTTACAAACGTCAGTGTCAATAAATATTTTTGCAACTTCTTTCTCAGATTTCCCTCGACTCTGACGAAATATCGCGAGTTTTAGCACTTTTATTTGTCGTTTTCCCTCATCTTACCGCAATTGACTTAATCTGACTAATTAACCAACTAATTTTCAATGTATTCTTTAGCTCGGAACAAGCTGCGC
The DNA here is from genome assembly GCA_032399605.1 of Melipona beecheii. Lineage (NCBI taxonomy): Eukaryota > Metazoa > Arthropoda > Insecta > Hymenoptera > Apidae > Melipona > Melipona beecheii. Next base: position 1,035,668 of record JAUCMO010000047.1, on the reverse strand, counting down.
GTATGCACGGAAAAGCACGAACATGCTTCCCCGCCGCGTGAGTCAGTACAAATACATCCGACTCGCGCGAGTCTGAGGAGGCAAATGCCACCTTAATTTAGATCGAGATTTCCTCCGGCAGCCGTACGAAACACGAGGGTACCAGGATATTTCTATTTTTAACACACACGTTTGCAACCGGGTAATAAAATTTCTAGTTTCCACCTGCATCTCGCGATACGACGCGTCGTCTCCTTCGTCGTTGAATATTTTCAGTTTCGAAACAATCGCGATACCAAGACTCTCGAGCGAAACAAAAGTACACGAGCGAGAGGATCGCACGTCGTCGAAAGTTACAGGGATCGAAGTGCACACGTGCGCGCACACGCGTATTTACACGCGCGTGAAATACGAACCTCTAATATACATATGTGTACACGCGCCGGCTGATGGGTGAAAATGGATGTCGTACAGAGAGAGAGAGAGAGAGAGAGAGAGATGCTTTGGTATGATATGATGGCGGCTGCTGGCGGTGGTTTTCTTTTTCATAGCTGGCAGTGGTGCAGTTAAATGCAGTGCTGTGAGGTGCAGGCACACGCGCATATAAGTAGTGCAGTAGTAGTAATAGTAGTAATAGTAGTAGTAGTAGTAGTAGTGATGGTGGTAGTAGTAGTAGTAGTAGTAGTAGTAGTAGTAGTAGTAGTAGTAGTAGTAGGTAGTAGTAGTAGATAAGGTAGTCCATTACAGGCGGACACAGGTTAATGGTAAAATAGTTACCCGGGCCTTGGCGCCGCCAGAGTGATCTCCGCTCGCGGAGGAGGAAGGACTCACCCGGTATCCACCGAGGTTGCTCACCACGCAGGTGAAGGTTGCGTCTCGACCCTGCGAGATCGTTAAGTTCTCCAACGGGTATACGAAGTCTGGCTCGAGCCCCGTCACTGCAACAAAATCCATTCATTTCCCTTTTAAAACTCGATCGTTGTACTCTGATCGAATTTCAATTAATCGTCCACTTTCTAAATTAATCGAACGAACGTAAGCACTCGTTGTAACAACAACCGATTCGTTTTTCTTTTCAGAGAGATTTAATCGTAATCGTCGATTTATTTATTATTTCGATTCGAGTCATCGCTACGTTGTCTTTTCTTTTTTTAAATCAACGATTCAATTTATTCGAACGTCAAGGTGCGTCTCGTTTTAGATTTTTCTGTATATAATTGTTTCGTCGTTATTATCGTGACGCGTTTAAATCAGACAGACGAATGCGTTCGTTGCACCGCAGTTATTCGTCGCGTTAGCAGTCGTTTAGCGCAATCGCCGGACAAACGGTTCTCATATTTTTGGCTAGTTCATTACAGGTGGTTTCAACAAATTCGATACACGTCAGCGCGAATACACGGGCGAGAAAAACACGCGACACTGCGGGGAAAGATTTTATAATACGCAATTTACACGGAGTGAAGATTACGCGACAGACGTGTGAAAATTATTTTTGACATTCGCCGTGGAAAAAATGTTTCGACGTTAACGATACCGAAAAAATAGAAAATGCCGTGGAAATTGAAATATGTCAGGGAGAAAGGGGAAACGGGGAAAGCCTGAAATAGCTCGAAAGTCTCCGAAACAAAATCGCACGGGTGTAATAAAAGCGAGCGACGTATAAAAAGTGCAATTCGCGTATTGTGAAACGGATTGACCCTCTTTCGCGAACCACTAAAAAAACCATGTTTTAATATCTTGAATTGATTTTCCGTCGATATCGCCGTTTAATTCTTTTGAACGCGTCGCAACTATCAATAGACACGAATATCAATTTAGGCGGGTTCGTTAATTTAGAAAACCCCCCGTGCTTCCCGGTTTGATTGAAATTTTAAAAATGGATTCTTTGCGGATTAAAGGAATGCTTAATAGAAGGATGTTCGACGACTCGAAAGTCGCGTATTCCCGTGGTATTTTTTCCACGCAAATCAATATTTTCTCGTCTATCGCGTTGATCTATACCTCTTTGAATCGTATGATTGTTGACAAAAAAAAAAAAAAAAAAAATAAACTAATACGAGGCAGTGTTTTAAAAACAGTGGAATTACTACAATTTTTTGTCAACGAATAGTTACTATTGTTGACAAAAAAAGTATTTAGTAAAGAAAAGTTGTTACCAATAAACTTTCACCTAAATCGAAGATGACTGATATTTTTTATAAGGAGAATAACGTCTCTGTTCATCCACGTTCAAAGATTGCGTTATAAATATTATTTTGTAAAAATATTCAATTTCAATTCAAATCACTGAATCGTTCCGTGCTTCCTTCGTTTATCGCACAAGGAAAATTCTCCACAGACGACAGTACATTATTTTATGGATTTGATAATAATTAACCACGGAGAAAAATGACGGTGAACATAAACGGAGGCTCGAAGAAGAGTTTAATTTCCAGAGACATCAGGTTTCTTAAGGGAATGTTATCTGCAAAGCAAGCAACGTCGAAAAGTTTTACTGGCGCACACTTCGGATGCTTTATCTTTGCTGGTACAGAGCAGCATGGAAAATTCTGCTTCTCGAGATTTTCATTTTATCTTCTCCTTTTAAAGAGAATCCCACTATCTCTAAGGAAATGCCTTTTCTTTCTTTTTTTCTTTTTTTTTTCTTTTTTTCTTTTTTTTAATTAAATGGCTTCAATTTCGTAACGATTTCACCATAACAAATTTTTCATGTTGCGTGGTGTTTTTTGGATTCGTAACTAATCGAATGAAATTTGCACGAAATCGTGGAGAATGTTTCACTTTCACTGAGAAAATCGAATGAATTACTCGTAATTTTATGTTATTATAATCGTTTCGGTTAGGTTTCATTTTCTTTCCACGATTCATTTCATTTCATTTTAAATTAATTACTTTTCAACGCGTGAAATCTTTCAACCTCTTCAAGATCGTCGATTGTATGAAATCGAAGGTCCTCTTATTTCTATTTTTAATTCGTTATTATTAATAATATGTACAACAATCTCCAACGTTGACAGAAACGTTGCGAGAAACAAGGAACTCGTTAGAGTTGGCCGAAAGGGGTTTCCACCCCTAGGGATTTTTTTCGATAAAACGTCAAAATGTAAGAAGAAACTAATTTTATGAATTTTAAGTTCAGACATTGTTCTCAAAATTACTTCTTTCAAAGGTAAATAAAAGAATATAATTAGAAAAAATTACGGGTTTATTTCAGCAGGAACCAACTTTTTGGCTCACCCTGTGCACGCGAGTTGTTGAAACAAGAACGTCTTGTCATTAATTTGTAGTGGTAAACGTAGTTTCGCTTTCTTTGAGAAAGAAACCTCGTTTTGTCGTTGCGTGCGGTGCGTGTAATTGAAATTCGTGAAACGTTGTGCAAAGTTACGGAGGAACGGGGGAATTTCGAGGATGTAAGGGATTAAAGGGTAAATTCGCAGGAGGAAACGTCCGGTGTAAAAAAGCAGAGATAACGTTATAACGTCCAACTCGTAGAGGAGTGAGATAACCGCTCGCATAACTAACGTTCAGGGTTATGGATTAAAGTACTCACCGCGATGATCGTTATTCTCCGCTCTTTTCTTTTTTTTTTTTTTTCTTCTTCTTCTTCTCTCCTGCTGTGGGGATATGAATAATACACTTTGTGAAAATCTCGGTGTCGTTGATGTATTTTATTCCGCGAAAAGTGAATCGACAGTTCGAAAGGGAAATTTAAAAATTGAAGAACGGAGGAAAGTATCGTTGAGATAATCTCTGGCATTCGCTGTACTGTGAGTTTATCATCAGCGAAATTGCTTTTTCCTCAAGCACAACGTCTCGTTAATATTTCTATGAAATGTTACAAGAAATATTTAGAAAAATTATACTTTTCAAGAATGAAAGAGTAAATTTCTAAAGATTTGTACTTTTCTTTATTACTATTATTATTGTTGTTGTTACGTATTTTTATTGTAAAAATAACAGCGTTGTTTTCTACGAGTATCGAAGCGTTTAATTATTAGCTTATTACGCGATACGGATATTACAATTCCGCCAAGTTAATAAACCGGATAATAAGAGAAAATTGTAACGAAAGATCAAATGGGCGGGCGTTTTCCGGCAGTATTAAATTATCACATTTTCCAGCGGATATGTACGTACATATCGGCCGGTGAAAGTAGAACAAACAATTTACCTTTCGTTTGTTCGTCGAGCAACAGCTTTTCAAAATTATTGACTCGAAAAATGTGGTTCCCAATCAATAGACACCAGCCGCCTATACACCCGGGTAATTGTTAATCCAGCAGACTGTACGCGACGCCAACGCTTTTCAATAATGTATTCACGAGCTATAAATTTGATAACAAGAAACAAAGTATCGGGCAACGATAAACTTACACGTGCTTTTAATTCAATATTCGATCGCTGCTTCTCTTCCCCCGTCTACCCCCGTTAAACGCAACAATATCGACGTAATAAAATTTTATCACCGGACGGCGTATTTTTGTGCGCTTTTAACATTTCAAATTTCCAGCGCGATTAAAAAGCGATTAAAAAGTCAGTTTATTTAGCAATTAAAGAAATGGATCTTACGTACCTTTAGATTGAAGATTCGAGGAAATTTAAAGAAACGTTTGTCGAGTGATTGAAGAAATGGAAGAAAGAAGTTTGTATATAAATTTACTAAATATATATTGCAATAAATATGCCAGTTTGGGTATTTTGCATATTAATTCTACGTAATTACGCGTGAATTTTGGTAACTTTTAATTTTCCCCGACCGCGTGAAAATAAAAGTTTAATAAAAGTTCCAGAAACACGTGTTATCGAAACATCTTTGTCACTCGCGTTGGAGGTCTAAAATAATCGGTTGACTTTTATGCGTGTAATTTATGTACGTTCGCCCTTCGTTTCGGCAAGTAATAGTCGAACTCTTTGGTTTTGCCGTGCACGGAGTGTTCCTTTTGATTACACATAATAAATGTATGCGCATATTCATGCGGAAATTTCGTGAAATTGACTATTTCCCGTCGCGCGCGATAAGACGTCGCGTTTAATTTCGCGCGAAAATGAATCGGTAAATCGGTGAAAACGAAACGTCGAACGGGCATCGAATTTTTAAACAATGTAGCGAAATTTTCAAGATACCGCGAGATCGAATGAAAATTTATACTTTTCGCGTTCGTGGAACTTTTTAGCGTTTTCGTATTTCTATTTTTTTTCCCTCTCTTTAGCTATCTATATATAAAAATGTAAAAATGACTAGGTAAATTTCTGTTGCTACTATTTACACGCGTAAATAGTACAAAATACAGCCTAATCACGACACGAGACAGAACAGCGCAGAATGAAATCTCACTTGTCCTTTTTCAAAAAATATCGTTTATATTTATATACAAGTTATAAAAATATATAAAAATATTACAAATGTATCATAAATTTCACATTTACGCGTGTTTCTTGCATCCTACAATTTTCTATGGAGATAAATGCGCAAAAATCATTTTCAATTTGTTTCCAACTGTTTCAATAATATTTCAACGTTGTCTCGATCGTTGCGAGAAAGTTTATCGAGAGGTTCTTCGTAAATCGTGTGAAAAATTCGAGGGGATGGTACTTATTTCTATTTCGCCGATACCGGTTTCTCCCAATTGCCGTGCGAGACACGACCGTGCAAAAAGTGCATTGAGAGGTTCTCCGTAAATCGTATTACAATGAAAAATTAGGGGGGCAGCCTCTCGGGGCGGTGTCTGCTGTAACGCAGTTGGAACGACAGTTATGCAATCGAACATATATCACTGGTGAGCCGCCGCGAAATAAAGGCGCGCTCAATAAAACGCCGGCGTCTACTACGAACCGGGAAGAAACTGATTCGCCGTGTGAACTTTCTCGCCGGTTTCCGGAGGAAAAACGCGAAACGTGCGGAATTCGAATTTACCACGCGACGACTGCCTCGCCGCGATACCGTGTAACAACGAGGAACGGGAAACTGTTGGTTTCGATGGTTAGGCATCGTAGTTTTTGTTCCTCGGATTCTCTACAAATAATAAACACGTTGCACGAACGTTACGTCGAAGTAGAGTTTCACGGAAAATGTTTTTTTTTTTTTTGAACTTTAACGAGACGTATAAATCGCAGATGAACAGTTTCAACCTTTCAGGGAAGATTCGATGATCGCAACAAACGTTTCGCGACACGGTTTCCTGACACACATTTTTCTTTTTTTTAATAGATCGAGAGAGATAAGAGGAAAAAATATATGTATTCGAATCAAACGTCATTTGCACGAGCGAGGGTCAGCAGTTTATGACAGTTGGTCATGAAGGAACGTGGCCATTAAAAAACTCTTTCGAATCTCGAAAATCATTTCCAATATTTGTCGGCCGAATTGAAATTCGGTTACGTGCGCGCACGCGATACAGAGGAACGGTGGCTCGTTTAAACGAGCTTGTTTAAAAATGTCTCGTCTTTGTTATCGCGTAATTGCGACGCGAATTGCTCAAAGTGAACGAAAAACCTGGCAAGTGAAAAATAAAATTTATCCTCGGTGTGTTGCGTTAACTGCTCTCTTAAATTAACCCTTCAACATGTTCCTTGTTACGGACGAGATATCTCGTCGTACAATGTTGTTTGTGAGACACTTCATCGGACAATATCGTTCGTGACGTTCCGTAAATATTTTTCCCCCTAAAAACTCGATTGATTTGGATAAAAGTCAATTCCAGATATAAATTTTGAAACATAAAATTTGAACAATATTAATACAAAATTTTGGAAGATTAGTATAAAAGGACGAAGTAACAAATTTTATTGATGCGCAAACACGTGAATCGATAGAAAACAAATTACAGGTACGACAGTACCAGGTCAGTACCAGACAACGGAGGTCTATTCCACGCCCCCTCGCGAATCACGTGACCCAAATCAACCAATCGCTAATTTTCGTTGCATCGAGTCTCATTCCGCTAGGCAGCGAAAACAAAACTCCCTGTATTCGCACCCTTGAAACTGCTCGCCGTCTAAAATCGTCTCTCGGAACGAACTATGCACGCTGCATAGACAGTGCGTTCCTTGTCAAAAGTTTGTAATGAAAATTTCAACGAACCCGAAGACGGAGGAGAGGTGAAGTTTTTTGATCGGCTGCGAAGATGCGAGAAATTCTGCTAGACGCCAGAAATTCTCCCGTACACACAGCACGCGTCGGTGATGGAAAGTTGTGAACTTTTCGAGAGCGAGTTTCGCCGAGGCAGGCGGACGACACCGAGCGAAAAATTCGTTTCATCATTTATTTCATCGACGTGTTTGCCACGGAAAGAAAACCGCCGGCCAGAGTGTCTCGTGGACCAAGGATCGCGGGCATGTAACGTATTAATATTTAGAATTCGCGCGCTCTGTTCGAGAGATCGTCTGAAAATAATTCACGCGCTCTTTCGCGCTGACCTGCGATCGAAGCGGAGCCGTGCGATGTGTACGATCTAAAACGTCTAAAACATTTCTGTAAACTGTTAAATATTGCAGCGGGACAGGAGAGTTGTTTTGCTCGGCGATGTGTCGAAAATGTATAATGCACGTTTCGAATCGATGATCGGACGGGCTGGTCCGACGAGCGCCAACGTTGCGGCTCCGCTGTTTCCACTGAGGACAGGAAGAATTTTTTTTACAGGGTTTCAGGCCGTCAATGTAATATTTATAAAGCCGGCCGAGAAAATTGATTTCCCGTTTGAGTGTGACAGAGCGGTTCGTAGCGAGTGACGTGGCGGCGTTGATCTTCGGTATGCGGTGAATTTTCGCTGTTGATGAAATTCCCACCTGGCTCGAGTGCAGTTCGTCTCAATTGGAAAGAGCAAGAGCAAACAATAAAATAATTAAAAAATTCCAAAATCTATTACATTGGAGCTCTGTCTTTGCGTTCGACCTCGGTCGATCGCGAGTTTGAAAGATTATTGGTTGTACGGAGTGTGTCATTTCTGCTTGAATTTGACAGGATTTCCGTTCGACTGATTTACAAGGTTCGCGATTTTGAACTCTCCTGATGAAATTTCTGTGTGGATTAAAATTTCTGTGGTTCTTAATTGGAGGTTACGAGCGAAAATGGAAGAAGAATCAATACCTTTTTAAGGTTATTAACGTTATATTATAGTGTTATTAGTGAATTTATTAGTGACACAGCGAATGAGTGAATGTCGTTCGCTTCTGGAAAATACATTGTAGATTTATTACGTATTTTCGAAAGATCTATACTGGATTATTCTCTTTTTCAACTATTTCGCATTAAAACTCTTGCTCTTAACCATCGAATGACGTACACAAGTCAGAAGATCATAGACTGAATTGATCGTTGGATTTTATTTATTTATGTATTTCTGGAAAATTTGAGACTACACAAGATTTTTATTCTACTTCAAGCAAAAATATGAAACGAGAGTTTGTCGAAAGTCCCGTTGATCTTTTCGTCTAAACGATATACATATATATCTACTATCGTCCATTTTATTTCAAAGAATCGTTCCTGAATCGCGGATAAAATCCGACAGTTAAGATACGTGTGCGAGAGAACAATGTTTTCACGGTGTGGGTGAACGGAGAGGGAGATATCGAATCACGATTCGCATCGATTATCACGGATATCACGGCGGTGGATAGCGTGACGAACGCCACGTAGCGGACTGCGAGAGTACGGGACGAGAAGCGACAACAGAGCCGACTGAATTTTACGAGGATATTTACATGAGCGCAATATTTTATAGAGCACTTAATGCTGGGTCACGTTCTGTCCCTCAGTGGCGAGGCGGCCACCTATGAATCAAAGTGCGCTTTAAAGATTTCTTCCTCATACCGTCCCGTGCCACGGATAAGGAACTCGCTCAGGCTCGTCTACCTCGCCCAGAATATTTTACACGCTGTCTCTTCTGTCTCTTTTCTTATTATCGCTGAAAGTGATTTTAGCGGGAGCAAATCGGACCTCGTCAGGTGCAACGCCGATGCAACGAAAATTAGCGATTGGTTGATTTGAGTCACGTGATTCGCGAGGGGGCGTGGCGTAGTACCGAGCGATCGCGCCTGTAATTTGCTTTCCATCGATTCAAATGTTTGCATATCGATAAAATTTTATGGCAAAAGAGTCTAGTCGGAACAGTTGCTTCTGGGCCTTTCAATGAGACGAATCGTACTGGGGTACAAGGCGCGCAGCTTTTCTTTCTTCTTCTCCATCTTTTCCATCTAATTTTCTCTAATTTTCCATCCTTTCCACCTGTCTCTCTCTACTTTCCTTCAACTTCTCATCTTTCTCTCTCCCTCTCCCACTTTTCTGTTTTTTAATTCTTCATCTTCTCCCCTTTTTTCCCTCTTTGACTCTCTCTTTTGATTCTTTCTTCCCTTTTTCCCTTTCTCTTCGATCTTCTTCAGTTCTCTACTTTTCTCCCGTTTTTTAATTTTTTCTTTCTCCTTCTCTCTGATTTTCTTCACTTTTCTTTCTCTCCATTTCTCTTTGATCTTCCTCAATTTTCCGACTTTCCTTCTTCCTCTCTCCCTCTTTCTTTCTGTCTGCTTGCCTCCAATTTTCCATCTTTTTCACCTCGCAAGAGAAACTCGGTTTCGTTCCCGGGTGTCTCTTCTTTCAACGGGCAGATACTTGTCTGTCTGCTAGTAATGCGCGCGCTGAAGGAGAGTGGTTTCTTCGTTGAAGAAAACGGAGCGCCACTTGAAATTGGAAACGCGGAGAAACGCTAGGGTTGTTACGTTGTCGCGTGCGATTCCGCCCCGCGTTGATCCCTCCCTCCCACACGCGTGCGTGGCTCAAGGGTGAAATGACGAGCGAGCGGTAGATCTTTTCGTGGAAATTTTTATTGCAGGTTTTCGAGCATTTCTCGATGTATCTCGAGACGAGACGTTGCTTTGGTTTATCTGGCTAACTTCTCTCTCTCTCTCTCTCTCTCTCTCTCTCTCTCTCTCTCTCTCTCTCTTGTAATTTGGTAAAATTTAAGGACGAAGAATTTTTTTTAACGAACTGCGCTTGAAAGTGGAACATTTCATTCTTTCTCTTTAGCGTGTGAAGAGTGCATAGAGAAATATATGTGGTTCGAGGGCGTAGCATTTTGCGAAAATATAATTATTAAAATAATGTTAGGAATAACGATATTGCGTGTTATTTTGATGTTTATTCTGTCAGTTTGCATAGTACAATACTAATTCCCTCTTGATTCAAATAATCTTGTTCCTTGCTGTATACTTTCTTATGCTTTCGTTATTGTATCAAAGACTTGTTTCAGTGTCATGTTAAAAAGTGTCTCGTGACTCGAAACTTGGGTAATTCTGTTTTATTATAAATTAAAGTGTTCGTTTCAATCCTTGTCATTCCGTCAAATGTTACATCGTTTAATTTTATTTCTTTATAGTGTTACTTTTTGGGGGGAATACGAAGCATTTTTCTGAAATTTTTGACTCAAATCGATTGTTGTAAAGCTATTAATTATTCACTAAACTATGTTTTAACTCCATTTTTTTTTTTTTTTTTTGAACAATTTATACTCAAACGTTTGTTCAATTCCTTGGAGTGGAAAGTAAAAATAAAAAATACGTTGCTTCAGCAAATACGACGGCAGTTGAATCGTAGAGAACTATTTATTATCTAATAAAAGAGCGAACGTGAGTAATATGAAAAGATTCATGATAAGACGACTATAGGATTACAGTAATTAGCGCTAACAATTACATAAGCTCAAACGAGACGTGGGCCATTAACTCTAATTGCTAGTATTTCCTCTCGGACATTCTCTTATTCTCTTAATGCATCGTGGCACCCGAGGCTTGACGATTTCGTCTCACCGGCGCTTCTATTATTAAATAGTTTACGAAATAAACACGTGTATGTACATTCGTATTGTGTGATTTCGTCGAAATTAATTCCACCACTCATACTTGAAGTTAAATTTAACGTTACTCACGAAATACTGTTTGTTCAATTAAATACTTCCTTCTGGTCGTTAATAAGTACAAACATCTTCCGGAAAAATATTAACTGCAGAATATTGGCAACATCGTGTTACTTGAAACACGTCACGTTCTTCGACCCATTTTCTGAAAGATTTGAAATACATCGAGTTGTTCGTATTTTATTTTTTTTAAAAAAGAGAGAAAAAGAAATCACAGTCGTACGCTACAAAGTAACAGTTGATATATCTTGGATACCCCAATCTGTTCACTGTAACTTCTCCGTTTACAGCTTCACCGCTTAAAGATCAATTACATCGTAACCCACAAAATTAACCCAAACGCAACTGACCTATTCACTTTCGAATCCTGTATAATTATAAGAGACCCAGAAATTCATTAAGAAACGACCCAGTTAACCCGGTCGCGTTCAAATCCGGATTAAAATAGTTGCGCGATGTCAATTAAAAATTCGCGGCTGGGTAAGTTGCACGCGCGATAAAGCAAACGCGTTGAGAAATCGATGGCAGTTGGCCCGAGGATCGATTGACGGAGAGAGAGAAAAAGGGGGAGAGAGAGAGAGAGAGAGAGTGAGGGACGGAAAATCCGGCGAAATATACACGCGGATATTACGCGCGCGTCGGCGTAAATATCGGCGCGCTTTAATTTCACGCGGCGGAACCTTGGCGGCGAATGCAATTACTCTTGCAATCAATTTAGATAACTCGCAGTAGAACCGGCACGTTCTAATTGTTTAACGCGATTATCCGGCTCAGACGGAACAAGTCGTGTAAGCCGGAACAACGGTCAAGGAGGAACGCGCGACGCGTCGCGAAAGTCGCCCCTTTTTTCACCGGGAAATCCGGATTCTTTTGTAACGCCCATGAAACGGGGCGACACCGTCACGTTTCAGAAAAGTCTTTAGCGAGGGTAACCCGCAAAAACCGGGCCTCTTCAAGTGGAACGGTGATGCAACGAAAATTAGCGATTGGTTGATTTGGGTCACGTGGTCCGTGAGGGGGCGTGGGGCAGACCTCGAGTAGGAGTGGCGTTGTCTGGTACCGAGCGATCGCGCCTGTACCTTTGTTTTCTATCGATTCAAATGTTTGCGTATCGATAAAATTGATATTTATTTTCTAGGCAGAATAGACGCTTCTGGGCCTTTCAGTGAGACGAATCGTACTGTGGTACAAGTCGTGCAGTTTTTTCTGATATCTGTCTTTCGAACTCTTTGACTTTCGTGTCTTTTCTCTTTCGTGGAAGGAAGAACAGGTTTTCTCAACCTCGCGAAATTTTCGTTTAACCAAAATTAAAAAATTTTATATCGCATTCTTGCGATTAGTTTAACGAACGAAAAGGATCTGTTAATATTATTTCAAAATAACGTAGTAATATCAAGTGTGTCTTTTACACGTTATATTTTTACGTTAGTAATATTAAAATTTAACGTATTATGTTATGTTACACCGAACTATGTATTAATTAATATCAGATTATAAAAGTATAATTATATAAATGCAATTATACTTTTAACGTACGTTAAAAACTCTTTAAAACGTTCAAAAAAAAAAAAGATAATTAACAGTTGATTAATATTCATACTTTCGTACGATATGAGTAATGAAAGTAAAATATAAAATGAATTATAAAAATGATAAAAATGTAATATACACATACGTGTAGTATTGTTTTTCCAGCTCTTCGTTTTTCCAGAAGAAAGAAAATTTAAATACAAACACCTTGTTGGAAACGAGACGCGAGTTTGCTGTTTAGTTTAGCAAATGCTCACTATGACACGCGATTAACAGTGATTAACAGCGTCTGAAACGGGCAATCGCGGATTCTGTTGCTCGTACAATTGTCTTTGAAGCTATAGCAGCGTGTGCTTTAATTATTCGATTCATCATGGCTCCTAGAGTGGTGGGTTGCTGTCGATAAACGGTGAACGTACTTATCAGTGTACTATATAGATATGTGCGCTCATGTACGCGACGAGTAATTAGAACTTGCGCCACTGTTGCCCCAGGAATATACGGGACATTAAAAACAGCGTGAAGGATAGACGGAGAGTTCGGAAGCCAATCAGCGCACGTCGCTTCTCGTTAAAAACTCATGCCACGCAAATATTCCTTTCGTTGACGTTTGCCGACGACCGTTAGATCAAAGTTTAAAATCTATTATAACGAATGCGTGACGCAAGTTTCTTTCGCGAGAAAGTGACCGATATGCTGATTAATAGGTCACCGATTTTTTCATGCAACATACTGACAATAATAAAACACGAATGGAGAAATCCGGTTTATTCGTGCGGAGCGTCGCATAAACCGTGCTGATAAAGAAAGGTTGAAATTCAGAATTGCACGCGATATGAAAGAATAAGCATAAAATAAATATTCAATTCGAAAGTGTAACGTCCCGCTGAAATTACAAATTAATCTTAAAACTGCGAGTTAACGCAAAAGATCTCGGTCTAATTCCACTGAAAATTAACGTTTCGTGCGTTTGAATATCGGCCCTACGATTCCTCGACTACGAGTTTCGAACACTCGACTTGCAAAAGCCGGGCTGCGCGCCTAGCGTTCCCACGTTCATCTTTTCATTTACAAATTTTACAAAGACGAAACGCGCGTAGAGTCCTTCCAATCCTGGGAAAATATCATTTTCATTTTCATTTTTCATTTACCGAACTTTTCATTTTCACAACGTTACGCGTTCGATTAATATCTGGCTCGCGATACGTTCGTTCCGCGGTTTTCTAATTTTTTCCAGTCGAGCTAGCCGCGGACATTATTAATTCGCTACAACGGAGACCAGAGTAAGGTGTAACTGTTCCCTTGATTAATGAATCTTTTTCCAACAGTGCCGACCGAGGTTTCGGCCGGTACGCGTGGATTGCTGCACGACCGAAGAAACCATCCACTATCCGCTGTTACTGTCCCCCCCCCCACCGCTCGCACCCTCTTTGATTTTGATAAATTCGAAGACGATGCCACGCCGCGCAGAATGGATTGCAGTTCCGTTGGACGAGTTCTGTCAGACGCGTTTGTTTCGCGACTATTTATCGTGTCCTCGCTTTTACGGGATTTGTCCCGCCTGGGATAATCATTGTTAACCACGTGATACATATACGGAACGCGACTGCCAGCTTGAAAGGGATCCGGATTTCCATTGTACGTAATGAGAGATTTATTACGGTGTCTCGAAATTGCTAATGAATTGTCGTTCGTTAGTCTTAATGGTCATTAAGATTCAATAATAAATAATACGTATTTTTTTTCTTTTTCGACTCCACAGAGAAGTTAAAGCCTATCTTTAACATTGGAGATGAAAATCATTAGGATTTATTTATTTTTCTCGACTCTACAGCAAAGTTAAAGCGCAGTGTTATTGTTATTAATATTAATTATTATTATTTATTGCGTTAAAGCGAAGCCTCTATTTTTGAAACGTCATCTGAGGTAGGACGTCTGCTAATTACTAAAAGATTACTAATTAAATCTTGATGTCACAAATTAATCGTTAAATATCTTTCGAAAAATTTGAAACGTTTCGAACGATGGCTGCAATACGTCACATCATTGAAGAAAGAAAAATTAACAAATATGATTATTTTTTTCTACAGAGAAATTAATTAATTAACCTCTTCTTTCGGAACGTCTTAATGTCGCAATGTCTGCTAATAACTAGAAAAATAACTAAACTACTTTGGCGATATAAAGTTCGAATACTGACATCTGAAGAGTAGTAGAATTTTCTAATTCGTCGCTCGTTAATGTTGCAAAAGTCAGAATTGAACAAATATTCAGAAATGAAATTACGCGTCGCTCGGCGTTGAATGTTGCAGTGGCGTTTGCGAAACCGCCACTTTTCTTGGCCGCCGAATGTCCGCGCGACACGTGACGCGGCGCAGTTTTTGTTTTTCCACCGGTGCATTTCCACGCGTATCCGAAAATTTACAAGGGTAATACCGCGATGCACGGGAACGATCCGTCCAACTTTGCGACCCGCGATTTAATCCCCGGAAACTTGTACCGGGGCTACGAGTGACACGAAGAATATGAGATTATCGGTGTACGTTTGAATTATTTACTCTCTCGTTTATTCGTTCGTTCGTTCGTTCGTTCGTTCGTTCACGTGTACGCCGATCATTAACCCTAGGTGGCCGGTGACGGGGTCATTTGAGCGCAGAAAGAGAGCAACTGAGAGAAAATTAATATTTCATTTTGTACGATAAAATTTATTATTATATTTCATCACACAATAATTTCGTACGAAATTGACGCAATACGAATAATTTTATGTGCTATAAAATTAAAGTCACGACACAGAGAAGAAGAGAATTTTCAAACGAGATGGTCTTATATCGTACGATGACGATCTAATTTTCATAAATCGTTTTATAAAAATTTTATTAATAATATATATATATAAGAATTTTATTCGTTTGAAGTAGTTCTCGTCGAATTTATTCCAGTACGAGTACAGTTTTCCTTCTCTATGGACAAACGACCCAACAGAATGATAACCAATTTGATAAACAAAAAATTCCCTCTTTGACATTTCCGCTTTCCCGGGGCGGGGAAGGGGGAAGGAGAACAGAGAAATACCGAAATATCCGAAATATAATATTAAACGACGGATATCCGCGCGTTCGTTCGTTTTGATTAATTGACGAACGGATATATTTCCGCGACATAATACAGATTTTATGCCGATGAGATATTAATCCTGAAATTAATAACGGCCGGTTCTATTAAGTGTGACCCCGTGACAATTAATATGTCCTTAAATAATGAATATCGATAAGGCAGGCATTACGTGCAAATTGCAATTAAAATTAATACCGGGCGGACGTTGATCCGGCCAACGATCGAGACACACTTATTATTTGGTTTAACCAGCTGACAACGATTTTAATGAGTTTTTCACGGTGGACCATCTCTTCAAGGATGCTCTTTTTGCCAATTTTAATATCCGTCATAGGCACGCGCGCGTTTACGAGTGCACCGGCTCAGCCGACCGTTTGTCGCGTGCGAAATTATTAAACGAGCAGATCGCCGTTCATTTCGAGACGCGTATATACGCACGCACGCACGTATAAATACACCGCGTTAAAAATCATTCGACGCGCTCGCGGAGCTTCACCGTGCAACATGTACATGTACGTTATATTCGTTCGATAACGAATAATGTTACGAGATAATTTCACGCGCGCATTTAATTATTTAAAAAGTATCCCGCCAAAGGGCTAATCATCGCAGCGCGTTTCCTTTTTTTTTTTTTAAGTACGATCGTACGATTCGCGTGGAAGATAGATACAATCGGAACGAGCAGTCCTGGCGAATCTCAAATATCGCTTTATTATTATTATTGCGCAACATATATATAATATATATAATAATACAGAGGCAAATACAAATGCACGTTTTGGGATAAATTGATTTATATATATATATCATATATATAATATATAAAATAATACAGAGGCAAATACAAACGTACGTTTTGGGAATAGGTTGTTTCAAGTTTATAAATGCACGATGAAATGAAAGTATTTAGTCGGCAATCTTAAACGCTACGCGTACATTTGACGTTGTATCGGTGTTAATTATAAATTACAATTGACTTGAGTATTGTTAAGGGAGACTTGTGATTTCAACACCGGTGGAAACGTGCGATTCGTAGACCGATCGCTCCTATCGTAAATATCGTGTTCGACGCAATAATAATTATACACATTGGAGATTTTATTTTGAGACGATTGAAATATTTTTGAGGAAGGATCTTTATGATTTCAATGAGCAACGGATCGATCGAAGCGAACAATTTCGTAGAAATTTTGTGGATTTACCACGGTTCGTTTTTGGAAACGCCAACATAAGCAAACGCCTGCGTCGTTAATTCCGTTACAGGAAATGCATTTATATTTATGCTGCAAAATTACAGCGAACGTACATGATGTGAAATTCTATAGACACCTATCAAATTGCTTTTAGATTTTCACTGATGCAATTATAACTACACCGCGGACATTTATGCATTTATGGGAAATTTGAAGATTCAAAAATAAATGGACGCGCAAAAATACACGAAATGTCCGACCTTTGCCGTCGTTTATACTATTTGCAATAAAATATCAATAAAACGTTTACTGCGATCATGTTTTAGTAAATGTTAAAATAAATGTAGTGGATAAATAAGACAAGTTTGAGTAAATACTTTTGCGATCGCTGTAAAATATATCGAACTGTGTACGACGCGTCGAGGAGATGATAAATCCCGAGATTTCCAGTTTCTTACTCTTTCTGTAGCTGTTGACATCGAGCAGCTGAAGCTGAGGCTGAAGCTAATTCCGTGTAAGCAACGCGCGAATACAACGAGCACCGACAGTGAGTCGTCGGCGCGTGGTTTCTCCATTTTCTGGAAAATGAAGAAAGACGGCGAGACGCGCCCGAGGGAGGGCAGAATTCTTCGGCACGGTTCAAATTAGTGTTTGAATACGACGGATGGTCATTGAAATTACTGGAATGTCCGTTTACTCTCCGGAGGACGTTCGCTCGACGGACATGCTCCATCGGGGAATCAATCTTGACAGGGGAAATTCGACGAAAAATAAATTGCTTTACCTACAGCGTCCGACAAATATTTCAACCGGCCGCGTTTTATTTCACGTACGAGCAAAAAAGTTCCTTCGCGTTGACAACCCTTCCCGCTAATATTTATTACAGGGAAGAGAAAATGTGTCGGGAGAGGGGGGTTGTTGAATCGATACGGGGCTGTTGATACTCCTTTTCTTCCTCGCGAAGAAGTATGACACGTGTTTAGAATTGCATCTTTTTTTTTCTTTATCAACGTTACGTAGTGCGATTCAGTGCGATTCAAACATTTATGAGATGTATCACTTCACGTTTATTATTATTACTATGAAAACCTTCTTTTGTCTTCTGCCGCTGTATGCAGAAGCGATCGAAATCTTATGAATTTAGAGATTTGAAAGTTCGCGTTCTTTATCGTGTCACAAACTCTTTAGTGTGTTGCTTGGATTTTTATTTCTCTCGTGCGAACTTTATACTGGCGTCTATAAAACTTCCATCAGAGATATGAAACTGCGAGGAATAGGGAAAAGTTTATAATTAGACTGCGTGTCCGCGCTTTCATTCGAATTCGTATTTTTGAATATATAATTAAAATAAAAGGATAAAGTCGTTTTCCTTGCACGATCAAATTTCGTCTAAATTGACGAAAATCCACAGGCAAACGTATGTGTGTCTCTTATATAACATAAATTCTGCATATAAAATTTAGAAATTTTTTTTCTAAAATTTGACTTCAAACGTCAAATATCCAAAAATATTAATAATTACACAATGTTTAATGAACCGTTTGTCTACCGTTTATATCCCTGGTTGGTTGGTAAAAAATACAAAGATCCTGATAATCATTCCTGTACCCTCTAAAAAAAGAAAAGAAAAAAAAAAAGAATACGAAGGAACGAGTACGATTCAATTCCACGGTTGTTCGATCTCACGCGAAACAAATGTCGGCCCTTGGGATGGCAGCAGCGAGTAACAGCGGCGCTCGAGTCGAAATTGAACCGAACGAAATATTAGCGGGAATCTATCAGGATTCATTAACCGGCTGCGAAACATTACTAAATAGTCAACGCGGGAAGGTGGAGAACGGGCGGCAATTCGTTTCCACGCGTTGATGAAATAGGACCGTTCGAACTCGGTGGTTATTTCAGCAAATACTTCTCGCCACTTTCCCCTCTTCCCGCCCTTCACGTCGCGCTCGCTCGAAATCGCATTAAGAAGCGAGGGGGGGGGGGGTCACCCCCGCCCCGACGAACGGGGGAGTTGTTTCGCGGAACAAATTGAATAAATATTATCCGGCGCGCACGCGAGTGTCGTCGCGAAATATTTTGAAACGCTCGGAGCGGAAGGAAAGCAAACGGCCCGGGACACGATGGCTCGCCGCCGATTGCAAAAATTGGCTCCTCGGTACTTTTATATACCGAGGGGCAAACAGCCGGCCGGACGTTTGCTGAGAAAATACGAAGGTCGATACTTTTCGACTGCAGCGACAAGCGGCGCTGGAGATCGCGTGCCTCGTTGCGTAATCGCGATAGCATCGACTTGTTACCCGCGATCATTCTCCGGTTTACTCTCCGGTTTTCTTTCTTCGACACGACACTGCGCGATCATGAAAGTTTGATGTATCGATATTCGATATCGATAGAGAGTAATTGCGACGCTCTTCCAGATTCACGTGTTTTTTTTAAAATCACTCAAAGTGATTTTAGCGGGGGTAACCCAGAAAATCGGGCCTCTTCAGGTGCAACGCCGATGCAACGAAAATTAGCGATTGGTTGATTTGGGTCACGTGGGGTAGATCTTGAGTAGGAGTGGCATGTCATGCGAGAATTTTCCTGGAATCGAAATAAAAAAGTCCGGGAAGATATATACGTTCATTTTCGTATTCGATTTATTATTTAATCTTTCATTTTTCGCTCGTTAGTTGGATAAGAAGAAAATCGTGCCACCATTGGCCCAATGAAAAATATTTGAAGGAAACAACTTCAGCAGAAGTTTCGCGCTTTCAGCCCCTTTTTTTTTATCAGAAACGGCGCTAACTACGCCCCGAACACATCCGCGCCTAATTTCGTTCAACAGTGCTTTCAATACCGGCACAAGAACCATAACGAGCCTGTTCACAGTTTCGACACATCCGCAATTACGTGGCCGTTAGTAACGTCGGTGGTCGCGACGAGGTGGTTCCTTTTCCATGAAACTTCTTTATTTCTGAAACTTTTCGCACCCGGCAGACTCTCTGGGGTAGTCGCGGCAAAGTCGGAAAGTTGGCGAAAGTCAGTGTAACGAGTGATCTTCCGTCTCTTTACGTCAACCGATATCGAGAAATACGCGTTTCATGAAGATTTATATACGTATAACATTAAATAACTGTTAAACTGCGATTTTTATATTTTTTTGAATACGAAGCAACTTGGAATTTTTACCAAGTTGTTAAACGTCTTCACAAATGTACAAATTTCCGTTCGAAGTATTAAAATTCCCATCGGAGATATTAAAGTCCAAAACAAACAGAGAAATCTTATAATAATGGAGAGTTTACGACAAATTACTTAAATCTTTAAAAAAATACACTGCTTGTAAAATGTCTAAAAAAAAAAAAAAAAAAAATAAATTGACCACTTTGGTAATTCTAGTGTCAATCACAGTTAAAAATACTTCAATCCTCTCAAATACAAAAGATTCATTTAATTCAATTGACAAAAGTATCCCTGCAATAGAACTTGATTTATCAAGAAAATTTTTGAGATGTAACAGTCCGTAAATTTAATAAGAATAGATCAACTTCACTAAGAAACTAGCGATTGAGTCGTACAACTGCTCGAGCGAGTCATCTACGTTTCAACAAAAGTTTTACGAATTGGCGGACAAGAAGCAATCCTACACCGCGAAAAAATTCCCAAAAGTTCGGGAGGATCTCCTGCGCCGGCCGTGAGAAACTGCGAAAGTTGATGAAACCCGTAAGAAAACGAGCGATTCCCTTTATCTCTTCGCGTCGACGAGCGCATCGTGGAGCACGTGCTCAGCAAGGATGCTCGTCAGTTATTTTAACTCGTTTTAGCTCGTGGCCAATAATTGTCGCTGCGAGCTATCGTGGCTCCAGCGTGGAAACGTAGGAGCCGTCCACGGACGATCGTATTAACCGGCGAGAGCGAGGTAGAAGAGAGAAGGTAGAAGAGCGGCGTGAAACAGAGGGAGAACGCGGAGGGGTAAAAGGGGCGAAGGATTGCGAGAAAAATGGTTGGGAAAAAAGGAGAGAGTCGTCGGAGAAATCGAGAGACGAGAGCAGAGGTAAAGGGAACAAGGGGGAATAAGCGGAGAAAAACGGAGGAGGAGGAGGAGGAAACGTGTAAGAAAAACAGAAACGAAGGGGCGAGAGGGGAGGAGAAGGTTGGCAGAGCGTGCGATGGGTCAAAGGTCGAGTGGTGTCCTCGGGTATAAGGAGTCGCGAGCGAATAACGTGCTATCTCACGTCTCCCACGGGGATCTGACCACCGTGGCCGTCGTTCGTTCGAGGAGAGTATTGCTGCCGATCAGCTCTGACCCTTCTTCAAACGTTTTCTCGGCCCGACCTCTTCCTTCCCTGCGCGTCCACTTCTCTCTCCCGCGAGTGCCACTATTCCTGATGTCGTTGAAACAAACTTACCGGACGAAAGCTAAGCGGCCGATCCTCCTTCGAGAAAGGGGCAACAGTGGATCGTGTGTGTTATTTCTCGGCCGCTTAACACTGACCGCGGTTAGCTCCAAGTTTCAAGGTGAAAAGGGGAGGCGCCCTCGTTCTTTCCCCGTCCGCGATGGAATCCCCGTGGCCTCGATCGTGCTTTCGGTTCAAGAATGTTCTGCAATACGCTACGTTGACTGACTATCTGCTGGTATCAACGATAATTGGATTTTAAATTTTTGCGAAGATAACGTAGGAAGTAGCTCGAGATTTCAATGAGGTGAAAAGAGAGGAAATCCTCATTTTGGAAGTTTGCTGACCGAGTATTTGCTAGTATATGACTGATTTTTATGTAAATAAAATTGCAAGACGAAAGGGGAGAAGTCCTTGTATTATTGCGTGCACGATGGAATTGTGATCTGTGATTTCGAGGATTTTTAGGATTTATTGTAACAGTCGTCGATCAATTTTAAAACCTTTCCGAAGCATTCGGAGCAACCAAGTACTAAATGCATATCAGAAAAACGTCAGGGAATCACAGAATTTGACGCATATTTGCACTCCGGTAGAAACGAATCGCACCGCGGCAGTCGGATTACTCGTCGAACGCGCGATTTATCTGTGTTTCCCACAACTTTGTTACCACGAACAAGAAATCAAAAAAAAAAAGAAGAAAAAAAAAACTGAAATGCTCTCTTTACGACGCTATAAAAACGCGACGCGTCTCGGTCAAAACGTAGAAATTCCAGTTAACGAACAGGATAATAATTTTTGCGCATGTCCGGGTCAGTCAAAAAGACAGAAAGAGGGAGGATTTAAAGCGCGTAATCCGGCCTGCGAGAGGAGGAACGAAAGGCGAAAAAGCGTCACGTACTTCAATTTAAAAATGCAATTATCTCGAAACGGCTGGTTGTGATTTTGTTTGTCAAGGTGGTGAGCCTTGAGGAGAGGAAAAGAGAGGAGGAAACAGAGAATCTGCGAAGGAACAAGGAGCAAGAGCGAGGACAATGAAACAAGAGACTGATGAAATAAAAAGAACGAAGTTCACCGACTGTGAATGTAAATAGAATCGTAGTGGAAAACTATGAAATTAAATTAATGTAAATGAATCGGACGAACGTACTCTAAACTCTACGCTCTGAACAGAGAAAATTCCGATCTTTTTATTTAATTCCAATACACGTGCTTTTACAACTTTGCCCTTTCGTTTCTAATTATCACAAAAGAATATATTCTCCTCTGTGAGATTAAAATTTAAAACGTCACACCAGTCAAGTTTCAGACATTGCAATTATTAGACGGCGGATTTTTGTACAATTTCACGTCTTTCTTTTTTTTAAATATAATCGCAGAAGTAGACATTTTTCTTCACTATTGTGCATTACAACGAACGTACTTTACGTTCAAAATTTTATACATTTTTGCACGCTGCACGCGCGTCCTCAAATTTCCCACACAAATGAAAGTCCGCGGTCTGCTAATTGCCCTAATGAAATCCATTTAATAAAACACACTCGATAAAACGCATTCGAATGAAATAAATTCAATTACTCCGACGAAAACACAATTTCGCCGCGAGTCTCTCAATTTCAATCACTCTAGCCCAATTTCAATTTCTAATTACCCTTGATGAAACGCGATACATTGCCGCCTGAAATATTTAATAAAAAAAAAATTCAACAGCCCCTTGACTCCAAAGTATCACTCCGATCCAATTTCCTTTCGCCTAATTATTATCATCGAACGAGCCCAACTAATCGAGATCAGTTTCGAACTCCATCAACGGCTCGTCTACCCGTTTGACTTGCACCGTCGACTTATCGAACGCAGATTTCGAGTACGCGCCTGTACATACACATACACACACATATGTATATATATACACATATATGCCAGACGTTGATCGCGCGATGATCAAGAACGAGCGAGGCGTAACAATTCGAGCTCGCGCTGACGAGGTATTTTCAATTCGAATGGCAATGTTACGCGACCGCCTGTGCCCAACAAAAGGTTCAGAAACAGTTTATTGGTTGTTTCGTCTTTCTTCTTGTCAGTCGAGATACCGCGTGACAGATCCGACCAGCCAATCCGTTTCACAACGTATCGTGTTCTGTGTGCTCGCTACAAAAGCTCGCAATCCGCGCTACGCAACCTCCATTCCGATGTTTCAACCAGTCTCCCTCCCCTCCCCCTTCTCTCTCTCTTTCACTCACTTTTTGTTTCTCTTCCTCTCTCACCGGTTCGCCTCGTCCGTTTTGTGCTTTATCTCCTTCCCCATTTCTATTCTTCTCTTCTCACCGTTACCCCATTCCCCCGCCCCACCGCCCTCTCGTTCGTTGTTTTAACAAGCGCATTTTTACATCCGTTCCGCGTCAAAAAGCGTTTCGCGCATATAAGCACGTGTAATTGAACATAGAAACATCGAAGGGGCTTAAATTTCAATCTTCCCCCGGGTAAGCCCCGACAGTTCTCCCTGCCCCCCGGGCCGCCACCCTCTTCGCTTTTTACCGTCGGCTACGTCGGGAATAACTCTGGTTAACCGCGTGTAACGCGTTCGACGGGCGATTATTCGTGTTAAAAATTGAAGCTCACGGGGAGAGAGAGAAACGAAATGTTTGAAACATCGATCGCGGTTGAACGCATACGATGTTTTTTTGCGACGGGCCTCCTCCGTTCAAAGATTGCAAGATTCTGTGTTGTCTTGTATCGCGTTTCGTTCAAAAATTTACCATTTGATTTTACTCGGAAGGCAACGCATCCTCTTGCAACGCGGGATGCAGTATTTAAAACGCAAGCAAATGTAAATATGAATTTAAACTGTGGATATTTAAGATACAGGTACTTAGAATACAAATATTTAAAATACAAGTATCAGGAGCTTTAAAGTCGGAAAAAAAGAACGAATATTCTAGCTAGAAAGAATATTCTAGCGTAGTCTTCAAACGATAAAATTATCAGTTATTGATAATTAAATAAAAATCAACTCGTATATATATATATATATATATATATACTATAAAGTATTATCTAAAAAATATATATATTTACTATACTATAACACTATTATCTAAAATTATATATACACTATAAATAGTATAATCTATAAATAGATTAGGTTTGTAATATATCATAGTACATTATAAGATGCTTCAAACAAAAGTAGTACGTCGTAGTGTAATAATTCGTTTCTCGTGACATCGCAGCAAGCATTGAACACCCAGTTAAGTTTGAAACATCTTTTGCGAGTAATTGAAATCAATCAGAGGCCAACAAATTTCTTTCAATCGATTCAACATCGTCAGACACACACTGTTCTCCAAGAATTCAATCGTTCAATGCTGTTCAGTCTAGACTTTAACTTACGTTAACTTTTTGCACGATTGAAAGGAATTGACATGTCCGCGACATCGCGGCAAATCGTTGTTCAATCCTTAATAAACGAATCTTTACTCACGTAAAGAAAAAGAATGCGAATCGGCTTCTTTCGCTCGAAAAAAAAAGAAGCGAGGTTAATATTCGTCTGCGACGAGCTGCCTGGCCTCGGTGAAACTTGTTCAAACTCGTTCTTCCAATTCCGATCTCGTACAAACACACTCGCGTGTAAACACATTCGAAGGAAGCGTACCCCGTTGTTTACAACTGTTCGTCCGTAAGAAGACTGCCACGATCGCCCGATGCAAAGTACGTACGAGACGCTCGCCTCCCTCCCCAGACCGAACATGTTACGTCATGTTCCGTGTACACGTTCTGTTTAACGAAGGTCTCGTTTACGCAGTTCTTTTTTTCTTTTTTTTTTTTTTTTGACGAAGGATGGGAGGATTAGTTTAACAAAAGAGATAAGAGGATTATTTCAACAACAAGGTCTCGGTTGTAACGGTTCTTGGAACTGCACGAACATAAACAGTTCTTCGAAAATTGAAATAATTCTTTCTTGGAACTGCGCGAGTACAAACGACGAAAACATACGTACAAATGATTCGTAACGACATTCGGACTAATATCTCGATGATAAAATGTAAAACTTGTATCAGGGAATATCAGGGGTTACAGAAGTTTATAACAAAACAATTTTTATTCGCGCCGTACGATTTTATCGCTGTGAGTCTGAAAGAAAATTTTTGCGGAAAGTCACAAATTAGTCTTGACTAGTCTGGTAACTCTGGTGTTAAATATTCAGACACTGGATATTGAAACTGTTGCAATTAAAAAGACGGAATCAGCTTACTACTTCTGAAACTTGAATTATTATGGTCATTATTAAAATTATTAAAATCGTTTTCAAGACTGAAGCCTCTCCTTTACGAACGGCGTCCAGAAACCTGATGTAGAATTTCTTCCACCCTTTTATTGAACTTTGAATATTAAGCTTAGAACGGCGAAAATTTAAGAACTCATCTCGTTCAATATTCAATAAATTGACGAAAAAAAAAAAAAAAAAAAAATAATAAATCGTACAGCAATTTCGATAGATCTTTGAGTAAAGAGGAGACTTTAATCTTCAAATCCGTTGCCGATTCAGTCGTGAAGAAAATTTCTCAATAATTCTACGTCACGACAATTATTATAGCATTTTCGAGGAGAAAAGCGTTTCTCGTCTTCACTTTGCCATTCGCTAGGTAGCGTACAAATATCCTAGAGTAAGATGAACGATATATATATTTTGATAACGGAGACTTCAAGCTTCAAAATGAACTCCAGTTTATTAGCTCTCTGGAAAATTGTAACAGTTTAATATTTGGTGTCCGAATATTAACGGGAG
Organism: Melipona beecheii; assembly: GCA_032399605.1. Taxonomy (NCBI): domain Eukaryota; kingdom Metazoa; phylum Arthropoda; class Insecta; order Hymenoptera; family Apidae; genus Melipona; species Melipona beecheii. Next base: position 1,009,774 of record JAUCMO010000047.1, on the reverse strand, counting down.
TCACTGTGAGTAAAAATTTACGCTTCGCTGTATTCTAATTGAGTGAAATGTGTATATATATATATATATATATACACGGGATGCTGCGAGAAATGAATGTAACGCAAGGAACCGTACAATGGACGCTCCGTTGCATTTCCACGAGCGTTTAAGCTCGTTACATTAAGTTGTAATATTCCCCGCCCCCCCCCCTCCCCCTTTCCATTGTCTCTCGAGAACTTGATGCAAGTAGATATCTATCCATCGATACGCCATTAACGATTCACCGTAGCTTCTATCAATCTCTGAAAGTCCCTTCCAATCTCATCTTCGATTATTGAATATTATTGCTGCGCCAATACGAAGCAAGTTTCCCGCCTTAAGCAAGCATTTTTAATCTGTCAGCCGAGTCGTTTCTCGATCGCAAATGTCTACGAATCGCGAAGTAATTCCCGGGAGAGAGACGTTATTTATATCGATGGAAAATTACCAATAGCAATTCATTCGTCGCCGCTTCGTTGTTAAAAAAAGTTCGACGATAATGCGACAAATGGCTGTGATATAATATGGCCGAGTGAACCGGGTATTGCAAAATAGAGACGCGTTCGACAATAAGATGCGAGGGCAGGTCAACGTTGAAATGGAGTTTGCAACCCAGTTGCTTTATCTCCTTCCTTTCAAATCAACCGAGCAACGAACATCGAAAACTTGTTCGCGTGCGCAAATATCAACTTTTTTTGTCGTTGTCACGACAGCTTTGGAAATTTGTAAAAATCGCCGAGTCACTCGGGAAAAGCGACGCTGAAGATTGTAATAATCGACGGTTTGATATATTTTTAAAGTATCATCAAGTCGTATAGTCGATTATAGTTCGACCATTTTCGAGTATTTTATTTTGTTACGATGCAAATTGTAATCGATGATGCAACATTTACATTCACGTTACGATCGTTTCGCGATATAACATTTTACCCATGATACTCGTAGATTATAATCGACGAGGCCAAGGAATCATTTTAGAAACTACGATATCGATATCATACGGTGTTGTACAGTGTACTTCGAAGAATCAGACCCGACGATCTTTCCGAAATAATCGGACCGGCAATTTCGTTACGGTTGAGGCTCAAACGCGCTCGCACGATTTCCAAAGCATCGGCAATAAAGACCAATCGTGCAAGAACGCGCAACGACGTCTCAAGCGCTGCTGCAATTATCGTCAATCATCGATGTTGGAAAGTGTACCGGTGTACAATCACTGTTTACCCGGTGGGTAAAACAGTCTATCGAGGCAAAGGTAATCAAGGAACTTTGGATACCAATCGATGAACAGACCGAAACCACAAAGTGGACGGATCAAAGGAAACTTGCGCGCGGAAGGTGTGTTAAACCGATTCCGTACACGTAGTAACAATAATTCGAACTCGATCCTGAAATAGTGAAAGAACTTTGACAAGAGAGAGAGAGAGAGAGAGAGAGAGAGAGAGAGTAGTTTGGGACATTTACAGAATTACCAGCGGTTACACAGATCGTAACGAGGTCATCGGTGGGAGGGTGTGGGTCGCGAATGAAAAGTACATTAGGATAAACACAAAGGTGCATTCCTCGAGCAAGTTGGGTGACGTTGAACAATCGGTCGCTCGCCGAACGACCCAGTTACTTCGGTCTTCTTTGTTCGCCGACGTAAGAAATGATGCAACTGCACCCCGGGCGCGGTACGTGTTCGGAATGTTGCTCGGTGAAATGTTACCGAAATTTCTCATTCCCGCTCGCTATTTAACGACCGAACCTCCTCCCCCTCCCCCCCCCGGCTGCCGGCGTGTTTCGAGACTGTTGCTCGGTCGGTCATCAATAATACCGCGGCGCCGGGAATACAAATGCGAGATGTAAAAAATTAACGGTCGAACAACGCACGACGCGCGTGCGATCGATCGTAACGTAAACGCTTCTTCCGTTGTTAATTGTTATCCACCGGCGACGATCGTGCATTTCCCCGGGCGATTTGAAACCGGGTATTCAACTCGTACATATTTCAAGTGCGAGGCGAGTTTGATTTGCGTGTGCCTCCCAACACTCTTGACGGGTGGGTATTCGTATTATGCAAATTCGAGGCTTGACAAGGGTGCATGCACGCGGTCGCGCATTTTTCTTCCAACGGCAGAAAGGCAGAGCTGCTTCGTGCTTGTAACACACTGTTGGACTCTGGACGGTGAAATCAAGTGTAACGCGGTCTTGGAGAAAAGTGTCCACGGCGGAGTGGTTTTATTCGATTCAGAGGCAGATGGTGCGCGTAGGGAGTTGTCTTTGAAGAAATTAACGGTAGAACCAAGCGGCTAAAATAAAACGCTTGTGCGGAATGAACTGGAAGAAATTTATAACAAAACACACGTTGTTGCGAAAGATGATTCGAGTCTCGAAAAATGTATGAGAAGATTGTACACAAAATTGTAACGCGAAGTAACTTGAAGATAGAAAATTAAATAGAACACGTTTGAAGAAATTACATTCCGAATTGTTGTTTTCGAGTTCCACTTTGTATTTTACAGTCTTCGAAATACAAGAACATTGGATAAATAAACGTAACTGAGTATATAATACTCGTAAAACTGGCGTATTTACTTATCCAGCGTTAAAAAAGAAAAGAGAGAGAGAGAGAAAAGAAAAATGGAACAAAGTCGTTACTAACAAAAATTCGCGAAACAGGGGTGCGATTGCAGGTTATTAAAATATTTACATCCACGCAGCGCGAGAAAATTGTGGCGCGGTGTTTACCACGGTGGCGATGGTAGAAACGAAAAGTCGCGCTGGCGGATACAGTGATGTATAACTCGTGGTGGTTTAATTTTCCGGTTTCGGAGCACCTGGTACAAACTTTAAAACCGTCGGAGCACCTGTTTATCTGATAATTTCATGAAATTGTTCCAATTAATTTTAACGTCGCGCGGCAAGTTTAAATGTTTGTTATAAGCCGAATTTGCAAGTTTTCCGATCCCGTTATCCCGGCAATTACAAAGCCCGCGTTTAAAGTAACGCCCGTCTATAATTATACGTATTACGCCGTGGCCGATAGTTCCGAAAATTGCCCGAATGGACTACCCAAACTATCCTGATTATACGAAAATAAACTTTAATGAATTCGCCTAGATTTCGTCCCGTTTATTGCCAATTATAAACTTGATTTCTAATCGCGAAACCAGACGCGAAACTGTGACGAACAGACGGTAATTAAAAGTGACATTGACACGACGTACGAAATTATGAAAAGAATTAATTGTCAAAAGTTGAACGAAACGTTTAATTACAAAATCTCAAAGTTATAAAATGTTACGAGACACTTTAACGCGTTGTGACGCAATGTCGACGAGATGCTGCGAATGTAACATTTGTAAAAATTATTGTAAAGACGACGCGACGGAGTGTTTTGGAAAAAATAACGCAACACGGGACGCGTTTACTTCCCCTCCGTTAATCGCGTTCGCGAAAATTTGTCCGGCTGCCGGCGACTTGAAAGGCACTGTGGACAAAAGGGATTACAGTTTATCAACGAATCAGAAACGTTTGCTCGTACTAAACTCTAATTTCGAAATATCTGTTTGCCTTGTCAACTCTGGCGGCCAAACAATGTAGCAATTGCGCGGCTGTTCGTTAATCACTTACAGCGACTGGAATGCGCTTTACCGTTCCCTCGTAAACAAACAAAATTAGCTAATAATCTAGTCTCGGCCGGGCTCAGGGAACTGTCGCGTCATCTCAAAATTTACGCGCGGCTATGATACGCGAGCGATGATGGATACAGCAGTTGATTACCACCAACACTTGCCCATTGATCCTCGTATCCTCGTATCCACCAGCCACGAGTATACGAAACATCCCCCCCCCGTCGTCAACACTTGCCTGTGTCTTGTCTATGAATTCCCTATGAAAGGACTCGAGAAGGCGTTTAAACATACACTTTTGTTACAATTCGCCAACACTCTCGCATTTCGAACGAAATGATTATTGGAACGTTGATATAACTTAACACGTGTGCACGATCGTGCAGTACACTTGCAACATCTCGACTCGAAATGAACGACACAATGTGAATAAATGAAATTTTCAATGATGGAAGTTTCAAACTCTAGATACAGAGCCGCGAGTCTAGCGAGGAATTGAATTCAAATAAAATTAATAAACGCGAACGCTCGACTGTGTAACATCTGTGCGTGAAAATTGGAGAAATTTAACCTTTCAACTGCGAGTAATCAATTAATGAAATTTTTAGATATTTAGAAATGTTTCTTCCCGTGGTTGCAAGATCGAAAAGAAAAAAAAGACTTCTAAATACATTTCGAACAACATCTGTACAAATTATTGCAAGATAGCAAAGTATACAAAGGAATAGAGTCGAGATCACAGTAATCGCCGCGTCAAATATTCGGGAAAGTCGAGACGTCCTCGTCCGAAATGTCAATAGTACTGCTTTCCACGGACTTTGATTTCCGCTGAAAATGAAATTTGATAAAACTGGAATTCCTTTGTACCGAGTAACAACCCCTCTTTTTGATTTTTTGTCGCAGTGGTAAACAAAAAAAAAAAAAAAAAAAAAAAAAAAAAAAGAAAGGAAAAAAAAAAAAAAAAATCCAATGAAAGTTAAAAGATAAAAATTTATCAAAAAACGCCGACGGTCGGCGCTGATTCTTTGACGTTCGTTTCCAAAAGAGGATACACACCGTTTCAGGGAAACAAAGCGCGGCGACAAACTTGCGCAGCGTCTACTGTTACGAAACGTCCGTCCATTTTTTCCTACTACGTTTTATATATATTTTTTATTTATATATATGTACATCGCCGGACAATTGCCGAGTTGTCTTTAATTACGCGAAGAATTATTTTTTCTGTTAAACAAAGCAAGACAAAGTCCGTCCGTTTATACTTACGAACGTTTAATGTCGGTCTCGCGATGAAAAAATCGTTTACGCGCGTGTATTCACCCTTTTAGTCGCACGGTTTATAAGCGACGTTTACAGGGCGTAATTAAAACATACTGTCGTAATGAGCTTCATCCTTTTTACGTTCTTAATCTAAAAGTGGATGTTTTAGCCAGTTAAAAGTACACGCGTTTCACATCTGTTCTCCATATGTGCCACGGTCTAATTACAAAATACACCAGCGCTTAAATGTTTTGCAAAGGCGATAAACACCGTGACGGTTCCGATCGTATAAATAAATTTAAATACAATTGAAACGTAATAACGTAAATAAAATATAAATGTAAATTGAATATTCATCGATCAGTGGAAATGAATAAATATTCTCTTTCGTGTTGAAAAAATTTCTATCGTTAAAATTAACGTCCAGCGTGAAACGTTAATTTGTTGTGAAACAACCAAATACTAAATATTATATCCACCCTTCAATTTCTTTCGACAAATTTGTTCGCGAAACAATATACATATGCGTATTGCTATTACATTAGAAATTCACTCGAAAAGTTCACGTTTTCATTTTTCACCCTGTTAAATCACGCGCGTACGTGTCGAACGCCTCGAGACGATTCATTCGGTCGTGCAGCGCAAGTAACTTCAACGTTATCAAACAATCGTCGGCCCATTATCGCGAGCATGCGTTATCATTAACGGTTATCATCCTCTCTGTATATCCGCCGTAACGATCCAACGTTAAACACGATTTCATTCACGCATGAACGTGTACGTGCGTGCTGCATCATGGACCCCTTGAGATAACTACAACTGTAGACCAATGTTACACCAACGCCGGACATATAAGGGTAGCTGCTAGCAGAAGGTCTGATCATCCAAGGATACGCGAAATCAATGTCTGCGCGTTCCGAGATGAACGAATACAAGAAACACGCATTGGTTCGCTCGCGTGCGTACCAGTGTATACAGGGTGTTCGAAGGTTTGATATTTTTGTTTCCATTCTTCAGTAAAAACCTGAGATGTTCTACGTACTGTGTTTCCAAGCATCGTCATCCGTGCATTTATCAGTGCAAAGTTGATATTAATCTAATTTATATTGTAGATTCAAGTTTCGTCAAAGTTTTAGCTTTCAGAGTCCGCCATAAGCAAGACCTCTTTACTACAATCAATATAGTGATAAATAAATGTTACGCAGGAGATGCACAGTACATGTATTTGTCGCGCTTCATATTTTTCACCTAATCACCTTTCACCTCTCAATGAATTTAGTAACTTCTTGTTACGTTAACGAATCATTCATTTTTACCTAACAAGAACAACAACACACTGGTGAAGTTCGTACAGCTAAACCACCCGGTGGACACTCAGCCGTGTATGCGCGGAGCATCGAAACGGAGGAAGAAATGGGGGAAAGGTTGGAGTTGATTGGGTGTAAGTAAACAGGAGCTCCTGGCCAGAAAATCCACTACTTCTGTCCGTGTGTCCAAGCGTCATCCCACATGTCACGCCACGCTCCACGTTCCGGCAAACTCACTCCAATCCTCCGCCACGTCGTTCCTCCACTTCTGTTTCCGCTTCCAATACCATTGGGATTCCTTCCGTTACCTCGCACGTCCTCGCGTTTATACTCCTTCCTGGATAGCAATTCCACTTTTTCTGTTGCTCCCGTTATTTCTTTATTTCCTTCTTTCTCTCTTCCCCCCACCCTCGCCCTTCCATATCCTTTCTCAGGAATATAAATTTTCCTTCCCACCCTCTACGTCTTTATTTCGCTCGTCGCGAACCCCCCTCCTTGTCTCTCCGCCGATCTTTTCCACGGTTTGTTGTACCTTCGTTCTCTTTTCTTCACACACACACACACACACACACGCACGCGCGAAGGGTAAATTTACTTTTCTGCTTTCGCCGTTGCGACGACGTTGCCCCGATTCCACGCTTCCTCTGTCCACCGTTTACCTTTGATCGTTCGTAATGAGAAACAACCGTGTGGAAACTTCGTGGATGGAGAATCGACGAGCGTGCGGCGAGGAGACGTCTCGAAGACATCTCGCTGCGGTGACGTGCTCGAGCATGACAGAGCGTTTCTTCGACGATTCCAGACCAGGCTCGTGGCAATGTCTACGGGGCTGTGTGATCGAACGTTGTCGATCGTTTTGGAATTTTGACGCAGATGGAACATTTAAACGACGTGCGATTCGTCTTTTTTTCCCTTTTCCTTTTTCCTTTTTTTTTTTTTTTGCGTGACTCGTAATTGAATTTGCCGTCCGTGGCAAAAAAATTTTTTCGATCAAACGGAAAGTATTTGAAAATAACCATTGAAATTTCCGAGGCGCGAAATACCGTTTGTAAAATGAAATTAGCAAGACTGGAAGACTTTCAACGCGATGGAAAATTTTATTTCAGAGGTGTAAAGTAAGAGAATTACAGTTTTAACATTTATTAATAACGCGATGATTTTCGTGGCGTTTGTAACGATATCAAGTAAAAATTGTTATCGACGAATTTAGAAACAAACTTGGATGGCTTCTGAGCGTTATTAATCACTTCACGAATGAAAAATTCAAATGACGATTCAGTTTACTCTACGTGTTTTGCAGCTAAATTTCGATGGTTTTCAGATAGAAGAAGTGGCAGATGGGGAAATTTAAACATTGTCCGACATTTTGTCTTACGTTATTCGCAACTAAATTTAAAATTGCTACAACGAATGAAACGCGGATAAAAATTTTACGATACGATGTTTCAATGGAAGATACATTTGTATGGTAACATGTCTGACATAAAACTATTTAAACTATTCTCCTCTATGCATCGACCGTATTATATAGTTTATCAAAGAAGAGATTCCAGCGGAGAGATGCTTATAAAACGTCCCAGTGAGCCGTTCGACGCCAATTTCTCTGAGAAATTCTATTCTATTCCAAACTATGTATTCAACTTCGTTCTAGACCGAAATTAAATATAACTATTTTGGTATATTCAGAACAGTTTTTTTACGCGTGTCACATGAACGAGACCAACCTTTCAAAATTTTATAAAACCACAGAAACTAATTAATTTGGAGATTTACGTCTCTTCAAAGAAAATATCAAGCAAATTCCTAGGCAAAATTCGACAGTAGAAACGGCGAAACGAGATGCTGGATCAAAGTTGATTCTTCGAATCGATCGAACGAATTAAATCAAATATTGTTTTCGATATCACGTCCGGAAGCTCGAGGGAATATTTGCTGCGGCACTCTCCATGGTCCGCAGTGAGTGTATCACTTGAAACGACAGTTACCATTGAACAGAATGGATACGCGTTTCTATAATCCGATCTTTTCTTAGTTGCCACTTCTCAGTTCGGGCACGTGTGCGCGCTGCGAAATTCGCGCACTTTCCGTGCACGGCTTTCTTGCCATTATGGTAAAATTATACCGGCGGCAGAACGGGAATTCCAACAAGTTCGCCCGGCGATACACAATTGACGCCTTGTCCACGGAGTCAGATTCGAAATATGAACGACGGGTAACTGCGATAACCGCACGCAGGGAAGTTATAGGTATAGAAACGGTATTGTTATCGAATGGTATCTATCCATCTCCATTTCCCGCTGCTGTGTATAGACCCTCTGGCTCGGGGTAAAGTTGTCGCTTGTTAGTTTCTGCAGCAGCGACTTTCTTCCCGCCGGTGTTGATAGTCGCGAACGATTATCAACGTTATCAAAACTAACGAATTCCTGATTTATTTTATTTTGTTTTATTTTTTTTTTTTTTTTTTGGTCTGTTACGTCTAATAATAATTGGTCACTCGTGTGGATTACCATTTATAAATTATTCTCATAACATGATACATCAATCTATTATCTTCTATTTAGACAGACGAAAGATTTTTTATCAAGTTCTCGAGTAATTCAAAAAAATTTCTTTTAATTTATACTTTGCGTAGGAGCAAGATGGAAATTCAAGTGACGAATCTCAACCATTATATGGCCACGCACGAGTCAAACGACGCCAGTAAAGAGTTTAACGCGCAATTCCATTTCATCGTCGACCCCTAATTCCTATTAATTGTAAACGTTTCGCGAACCGCTGAAACCATTCTCGCGTTTAATTAAACGTTACTGCCTTAAATTCGTGACGGATCGACTCGAAGCCCGCGAAGCAAATAACTGGTTCAAGTTCGTTGCCTCGACGTTTCGCGCAACAGGGTGTCAAAAGCGCGGAGGAAAACACTCCGACGCATCCCGCCGAAATTCCGCGGCAACCGGTATATTTGTAACGCGGCTTAATTCGCAGGTCATTAAAGTCAGGCTACGCGCCATTGCCAGCGCCCGTGCCGTACCTTTTCGTGGAGAGTTGCTAGCGTAACAATTACGCTACGGAGAATAGTATTTTCCCTGCTCGTTTATCGATCGCAATTTATTCTTGGAAATTTATCGCCGGCGCCCGCGATTCGAGCGATTTGATTCAAATTGATTACACAGTGTCGCGTCGGTGGTATTGAATTTTAACGCCGATATCTTGCGCTCCCCGTATTTTACAATCCACCGCTCGCGGAATTACGAGGCCGACCGCGCAAACGCTCGGATCAAATCTCGAAATTTTTAGCCGATTCGTCCGAATCGAGCAATTTATATTAGGTGATAAATTCACCTAAAATAAATCTTTCGAATCTGTTCCGTCGGATTTAAGTAATCGACGTGTTCCTATTTTAATATTTGTGCAGTTTTTGTTCGAAGGCTGTCCTGCATGTACAAATAAAAAAATTTCAATTTTTTTCAGCAAAATTACGTTGCTTCCTTGCGATTATATATCGGTCTCAGAAATCACGTGGATATTTGAATATTCGAACGTACGTACCTTTCTAAATTTCTAAATTTAATCTAAAATCGGTTATTGACGCATCACGCTATTGACGACCACAAGCTTATCCGTCACTCACGGCGAATGTAAAGTGCGAAAATAAAATCGAATGCTCCAAACGTTATTGATCCAAAGTACAGGGCTATGCAAAATGAAATAAAAAAATCGCTCTTAATTTATTATAAACGCCTCGATTCCAGAAGAAGGTTCCATCGATGTTCAAAAAGCGAAACTCTCCACATTTCCGTCCACGAAGTTTGTCTCCTCGAGAGCGAAGGACAATGGAAAATCATAGAAATGATCGCGAGAAAATTTTCTCGAACGCCGGATCCCCGGAACGTTACGCTCTCGAGCAGCTTTATCGCACGCAAATTTCAACGTACACCCCTCGTTTCCACCCTCCTCGCCCCTCGCTGCTCTCGTTACCACTTGAAATCCTTTTTCTTATACGCGAAAGAGTTTACAACCCTGCCGACCGACGCTCGGCTTCCGCGTTTGCAATTTTTTTCCCTTTCGTACATCTTCTGCTTATTTCACCCCTTTCTTTGCTCGTTCCCCCTTCGCCAGCGCCGGCCTGTCTCGCCGTGAAAACGCACCTTTGCCACTCCCCCACCCGCTCCAGCGGGTTCGCCCCGGCGTTCGCCCCCTTGTTTCCCCCGGCACGCCAGCCTCCTTGCTCGCCAACTTGAAAATCCTAATGAGATCTTGAAAGTCTGAGATCTGATATTCAGCCCGTTTACCTTACTTTGTTTGCAGCTGCAGCTCCGCGAAATCATTGCTGCGCGACGAGCAACGACGGGGCCTCCCCCCCTGCCCCCTCACCGGGCGCGATGTATTTGCAAATGAATCGAACACGGATAAAATACGGATAAAATCCTCGAAACGAAAGTGGTGTCCGATTCGTTATTGTTACGTAAAGGATCTACGAGGCACGGAAGCGTCTGCGAAGCGAAGTGTGAAAGATACTACATGGACTGTACAGTGGTCACTTTGAATGAGAATTTGTATTCTTGTAAATTTCTAAAAAATATCGCGCGCGAATGTGTCGACGGATTAACGTTTGGAAATCAGTGGAGTTATAAATCGAAATGTAAGTTACGTTCCGTGAATTTAAATGTTGAATGTGGTTGTTTTTTTTTCAGAGAGTAACGAAGAAAAAGAAGGCGGGATAGTAACGACGCGAATTATTATACAGAGTTCTGAGTATTCAATTTAGTCATATTAATCGTATTCGTCGAGCATCAAACGATATTATTTCGTAAGATTTTCGAATCTAGGTAATATAAAATAGAATCAACCGAATTCCTGGAATTCTCCCTCACGACTGCAACGTTTGAACTAATAAAAATGAAACTAAAGTTGCAAATTGAGATTCCAAAAGAGATTCTGTTTCTTCTTTCTGTTCCGAAAAAAAAAAGTTCCTTTTTATCAACACCACGGTGCAAAAAACCCGCTGATTTCTAGTTTGAAAGTTATTACGAACCGCGAAGGATCAACGGATTAATGTCACGTGAACAGTTATCGATCACAATCTGGAGACTCTGCAACACGATATAAAGTTATCCCTGTTTTACAATTCCACTCGTCCGCCGGCTTTTTTTCCAATTTCGTCGCACCCTTTCTCCATTTTTCTCTCGCGCGATCTCCTGCGTCCTCCAACGAGGACGAGGTCTCGAACTCTAGACACCGGTATTTCCCGAAGATCACGTCGCGGCAAGTGAAATCGAGCACTTCTTGCCGGACGTGATATATTCACGAAGAATCGGCGCTGTTCGACGCGAACGTTCGACGTTTCGATGCTATCATCGGGACGGTGAACCCGTCTTCGGTGATCGATAAATCCTGCTCTTGTCACGCCGCTGAAAGCTGCTCCCCATCCTTCTTTGTGTCTTCCGCCTTCTCGTGTCCTCGCATGATTTTTAATCAAGCACCGTCGGCAATTTCGTGCACAAATTTCGAAATATTTCGACTATTCGACGCTAGGCGTGAAATCGTTAGACGCGTGGATTTTCACGCCGATTTCAAGTTGTTTGAAGAACACAGACTAGTTTCCATGTACTGAATCAGCATGTACTTTCACATTCGGCATCGAAATTCGTTCGAATCTTACCGAATCTAACCGAAAACAACTTCAATGTCGTTGAACGTATAATTGGAACGTGCAAATAATTCGACTTTTATCATTCGGTTTAGTTCGGAACCGAACCGGTTGCTATTTTTAAAGAAATATTCAAATTTCAATATTTCGAATTTTTGTAGATTAAAAGAACGCATCGAATGAGTTTAAAAATATCGATGTTACCGATTCTGAGTTTTTAGAAGATTAACGCGCGTGATGTAATAGAAGGAGCGAGCGCTTAAAGTTTCTTGGCTTCGGAACAGAGTTGAAAGCTTGTGAGAAGCGTAAGCAAGTAGATAATTATCCGTTAGAATTATAATTATAAATTTCGTAAAAGATCAAGGTAGTCAAGGTAGAAAATTAAAAACGGAAGCGGGAGATTTTCAGAGAACATACTTTCAGAAAAGTAGCGAATGACGTAATTTTCTGACACGATTCCAACAAAAATTTCTTGGTTTCGGAACATTGGTTGAGACATTGATATGAGAAGCGTAAGTAGACAATTATCCGTTACAAATGTATAATTATAAGTTTCGCAGAGGATCGAGCGATAACTAAAAACAGAAGCGGGAGATTTTCAGAAAACGTACCAAGTAGCGAATGATGCGATTCTAGCAAAAATTTCACAAAAAATCGCGCGTAACGTAATTAAAATACAGCGAGCTCTCAAAGTTTCTTTGGTTTCGGAACAAAGTTGAAAGATTTTAAGAAATACAAACAGATAATTGTGAATCTCGCGACGTAAGACCGACGTAAGCGATACGGTTGAAACGGCGAACTCTCGAAATGGAGAATGTTTCTCAGCCGAAAAAACGGAAGCGGAAACGTATGAAGTAGCGAGTGATTTTCCCCGACGTGATTCCGACAAGTTTCGTACAAGATCGACGCGTGTAATGTAATTAAAATGGGCGAGGCCTTGAAGTTTCTCGGTCGAGGCGCGAGTTGAAAGGCCGCTGGCTTGTTCGGGACGTTCAAACGAATCAGATAGGGGAGGGTGGCTCAATGATGTCAAAGTTACAAACGTCAGAGTCTCGTTACGGGGGAACTTCATAGGGAAGAAGATCGTGCGCGCCGGCACGGCGTTACACACAGACGTTTCAATTCTGAAACTGAATGCGGCACCGGTGAAATATGTAGTTCAAAGTGTCGCTACTCTATTTAAGTAATACCCCTACCGGGAAACGACAAACATAACGACGCTCTATTTAAACTTACTGCGCTCGCGAAGATTCGCAGTTTGGCTAACAGCTGGGTAATACAGTTTAACCTCGAGCAAATAATACAGCGGCGAGCAAATAACAAGGGGAAACGTCGTTGCTGCACTTGTTTTGCGCAGCTGTTCTTTCGCAACGATCCATTTATTTATTAGTTCGAAACCGAATGTTCTTCGCCGTAAATATTTAGCTTCCGTCGTTTTCTATTATATTTGCGGGTAATCGCCCCGTTCTTTCGCAATTATTTGTTTATTCATTCGCCGGTTTGAAATGCAAGTTCATTGGACACGGTGATGATACTATGCAGATGCAGAACTAAACGAGTGCATAAACGCAAGTTGAAAACTTTTGTGATTCACGTACCAAGAACGCGTCTCCTGGATTTTTTTTTTTTTTTAATAGAGATAAACTTTCAAACCCCTGTCTCGAGTTTGTTTTCGGCTTTCTTGCGAAACTGAAGCGTCGAAACGTATCGTGTATTGCAAATAATTGCGTATTTTATTTACACTTTTCAAAAGTCGCGCACGCGTCAAACAGCGGCAGTTTTTCTATTTCAATAAAATAAATTAACTGACAATGTAAATTCCTGTAAAACAGCTCGTAAACGAACAACGCAACGGACAACACATTTGTCTGACACACACAGTCAGGTGGCGATTTACTTTAGTAGACTAGGGATTTTTACACTTGGAAATTTTACACACTTTGGAGAGCACGATTAAAAAGTAAATGTTACAGAGAGCACTGATATTTTACGTAGTTCGAAGCAGTCTAAATGTCGAAGAACAACACATAAGAATAACCTAAACGTTGAAAATAACTTCGTAGTATCCTTCCCCTCGTCGTTCGCCAAATACACCTCCTCAATCCACTTTCCTCTCCTCGCAAATATCAATATAAACGTCGGTAACGATATTAGAAGTCGAAAGCCAAACAGATTTCGAAATCGCTTCGGGAAAACAGTTTCGGTGTATCCGGTGGCCTCGCAAGGGTCAACGCGGCCGATTACGAACGAAAGAACTACCAGGAAGCTGTCCCGTAGGGAGCTTATCGATCCAGAATGATAGAGAATCGTCCAATATGAGGTTGAATTACAGCCACGTCTCCACCCACGTCGAGAGGGAGGGAGGGGGAAGGGGGAAGGGATCGAAATATCGAAAATCCCAGCGTTTCTTACACGACTCGAGCGTGTACCGTGAAGCGTCTCCTCCCGCGGGGCGGAACGCCATTGCTTTTTCGCTAATTTGACACGAAACGTTGTCCTGCCGTATCGGAGAGGTAAAGGTTCCCTGATATGGCCGGGCTATCGGCGTGTCGCGTCCTGGGGATTCCTCCGAGGATCGTCCTCCTTGCTCGCATCGTCCGAGACAGCTCGAAAAAGCATCTACTCGACGTGGACGGTTACTATTAAGAACATCCGAGTGGACGAACTTTCTGACAGGGGCGGGAATATTTTGCGCCTCGTACGACATCTCCGGATGACCGGGGATCGTCTGAAATTTTCGTTCAGTTCGTTTCGTCTTGGTCTGCTTGTTGCGAGTGATCTAGTTTTTGGTTAAGACGACTCGTTTAATCGTATAATCGTTTGCCGATACAAATTTACATAATTCGAGTTTTAATTCTGTTTTTAGTTAATCTCGACTATCAGCAGGGTACCGGTTATGAGTAAAATATTCGATTTCAAAAAATTGTACGACTAGGAAATGAAGACGAAAGTAGCCCACGCCCCCTCACGAATCACGTGACCCAAATCAACCAATCGCTAATTTTCGTTGCATCAGCGTTGCACCTGAAATTATTGCACTTTCAGTGACAATAAATAGAGTTCTGCTACGCTGATACAAGATAGTTTACGATAATTTTAAAACGTATCGATCTGACGTGGTCAGAAATTGCGACGATTAACTTCGAGGAATCGTAAATTGGCAACAAGTTCCATCGTAAACGCAACTGGAACATTAACAGACGTCGCGGCAGCAACTTTCACAATTTGCATCCGACGTTTCTTCGCTTCGTTGGTCGCGAGACTCCCGGATTTATAAATTTTTCGCGAGACCAAGAACAACCATTTCGTAACACGCGAAACTTTCTTTCATTTTATGCGGCGAGATGTCTCGAGACACGCGTCGAGGGGGAGGAGAGCAGTAGCAACTTGAGAAAGTAACGAATATAATATGGAAGAGGGGAGTAAAAGTTGCCGAGAGATCAGCGGCTGTCCGCGTATGTGTATATACATATATATATATCGTGACAAGTGAAAAACTTAAAGATCCATTATTCATCGATCGCCACGAGTTAAGAAAACGTCGGTAACGGCCTCACAAGTGAATCGCTACTTCGACGGAGTGGCTGTTTCACTTATGTATACGTTGGATATCGACGGTATCTAGGCTCGATAGAGCCCGCGGAATTCGTACCAACTTTTATATTGTCATTTGTGTCGGGAAAATGTTTCCCAGATACGATGCAGCATGTTACGGTCTCCATACCTCGCGGGACAAGCGTGGCAGTTCAAAGACACTTAGAGCAGAATTGTACGACGATTCATCGTTTGAATGCGACAGGCTTATTATCCTCATCCCCGTTCTGAAATTTTATTGGAATTTGTATTTATATTTGAGAGAACTTGGTTGAATCGTGCATCGCGAGGATCTTTTACACGCTCCGACAATTTATTTTTAAAAATTGACACTTGAGAACTGTTCTCGCGTTTGAACTTTAGATTTCTTTGTCGAATGTAAATATTATATTTTTGATGAGATGTATTTATTTGACGGATAGACTAGGAAACGAAGACGACTTTTTTCCCATAAAATTTTATTGATACGCAAACTTAAAGGCGCGATCGCTCAGTACCAGATAACGCCACTCCTACTCGAGGTACTCTACCCCACGCCCCCTCGCGAATCACGTGACCCAAATCAACCAATCGCTAATTTTCGTTGCATCAGCGTTGCACCTGAAGAGGCCCGATTTTCTGGGTTACCCCCGCTAAAATCATTTTCAGTGATAAAATTAGAAAGCAACAAATTCTTAACTCTTTGAAAAATTCAGCATCGAAGCATTAAAAAACTAAGAGATCGAAAGATTTGACACTCGATGCGAAGACAACGTAAAAAACGTCTCGTAATGACGTAAACGCAAATATGAAATTATGCGTAAATTTTCACACTGCATAACATACTACCATACCGCGTAGAATTGTCGACTCGAGAAATTCGAAATTCTCCCGCCCACGCCCCATTTCTCGCGTTTCAGTAATTACAAGCGTTTCGTCGGCTCGCGAACGAGCCGATAAAGATCGCAGTTCCACCAAAATTTCATCCCAGATTCCGGTCTCTTCGCGAACGTAAACTTTCATGTCATCATCGTGCCGCTCTTCCGCTCTAAGAATGCACGTGTACGCCCGGCAGAGGTACGTTCAAGCGTTATTATGCAGCGAACCCAACGTGACCCGGGCAACTTCATGCGTTCGCAGACTAACCGCGAGCACTTTCCATTCAATGGGCACTTCCGACGAAAGGGTTAAATGATCTTCCCCCATAGAAATGAAACTCGCGGCTGTTGAAACATTTTATCATTCTGCTCTCGCGAATTATTCTACGGGAGCGAGTCACGTTGACGAGACGAGTTGCACCATCTCGCTCGGAGGATCTCGGCACGTATTTCATTTTTCAACATTCGTTGCTTACACGAGATATTTGATACTCCAGACGGAGCTTCATTTTTAATGCCCGGTGTTATTAATATTTAACGTTCAATTTCACACGAGGTATTTAATAGTCGCAGTCAGTCATTAATTTAACGTGTCTCGCGTCCCAAAACTGTCTCGAGAAAAATAAAAGACTTTTGAAAAATATCTAATAATATTTAAAATGTTACATCTTATATTTTAAGTTGTCTCAAACAGTGACGTTTAAGGACGATTGAGACAAAGGTGAATTGAGACAGTTCTCAAAATACTTTCCTTAAATTTAAAAAATTAAAGTTGAAAAGAAAACTTTATGCACATTGTGACTCTTTAATTAACGATTGTTTAATTTTCCCAGCTTTGAGAGATAATATACAGAACTTGGAACAACGTGGATTGAGTGAAAAGATGATTATTACGAAATTACATGCTTGATCCTTTAATGCAAAGATGTTCTGCGGGAATCGCAAGAAAGAAGAATGGAGACACGAGCAAGTATATCCGTTACGTAACCAGAGGACAAATCGCAAATCCACAGCAAGTACGTATATACTTTAGGATTTAAATGAACTACGAGGGTTGACTTGTTCTCGGAGGAAGTTGAATCAAAAACACGGTTCGAGAAACTGTAACGCAAATTCATGCGATGTGCAACAATCCTTCAGTTCCATTTCCTAACTTTTTTTTTTTTTTTTTTTTTTTTTGCAATCTTGAAGACGTTCATCTTCTGAAGAACTCTGAAATAAAAATTGGAACGACACCGAAATATAACAAATAAATAGTGAGCTCTTACGTATGTTCGTATTTTTCTGAAAGTAATTGAAATAAATAAATTTGCATGTATTTTGAATCCACGGTCTATTAACAAATTAAGTTCATCTTCACAAGGACTGTTTGAGTTTGAGTGGAGATGTAACTAGGATTTCAACTGAACACTTCTACGTTTGTTTGTTTCACAGGACGAATATCACTTTAAAACCACTGGAAAAGTTAATTATAACTTTAAGGCTAAGTTATACGATCGTGCTTTTTATTATTTCGTTGCAAGGTTCATTTAACGTTCGTTTCAGTTCTTCGATACATGACACGATCGATTGGAGTGAAAGAACGAAGGACGTTCTTTTCAAAGTTTCTGAACCCATTTGTTCGTCGAACCATTCAAAGATATTCCAAACCGTCGAAACCGTCGAGAAACTATTTACCTTGAGAATTCTATATCGTTTCAAAAGAATACCCAGACGGTGGATGGAACAGTATTAAACGCCGATTGTCTTAATAAGACGCGATCAAAGCGAGGCAACCCTTATCAATAGTCCCGTTCCGCCGAGGGAAAAGCACGCACGGTATTCGACGATATCACTTAGATTGCTAGATTCCGATCACGTATCGATCCGCGATTACTCCACTTAAACGCCGCTCTTCGAAAATCGTTTTAGAAAACAGCTGGAACTCTTCGAAAAAAAATAGAAAAAGAGAAGGAAAAAGTAATACAAGGAGGGGAAAGGTTACAAAGAAAGAATCGAGTAATAATAATTTCTCCAAATTCCAACTATATGTCTTGAGTCAGCTTTACATTTTACCGTAAATAAAAGGGTGCGCGTGTGAAAAAGATACCGACAGTCGTAATCTTGCCGAGCAAGAAACCCATGATTTCTTCATCGATCAATTAATATCGTTAAATTCTATTTTTTGATACACTTTTTTTTTTATTATTATTACGTGAAATTTTGTGAAATTGTGAGAAATTGATATTATCGCTCGATCCCTAACATCAGAACGACGACTGAAATCAGAGTTTGTATGAAATCAGAGGAGCGAAGAAATTGAATTTAGCAGTTTCAACGACAATTGATTAATTAGGTTAAATATTACGTTGTATCATCCCTTGGTCCTTAATGAGTCGAGAGGATTCTGGGATGAAAGGCAGTGCGAATCAAGTACATTTGCCCAACCATAAGTAATCGATCACATTCAACAATACGGATCGCGACTGACACGGTGATAGTCATCCTGATAAATCAGTTTCGAATTATTCTTCGGCCAACGTCAAAGTTACGATTATTGGACGTCTCGTCGATACCTTTTGCATTATTCATCGACAGAACGTGTCACGATAAGCAGTTTTTACTACCCGTTGATTCGCTTTCGATGGTATCGTCTGATAATTCCGCTATTCACCGTCTAGAAACCGAATATTTGTTCGAGCTTTTGAAACCGTGCGGTACAGTAAACACAAGTTTGTGTAGAGAAGTTGCAAATATATATATTTAGTATCAGGTTTTAGTCAAAATTTGAGTAATATTTGTAAATATTTTACATTTACAGTACGATGATGCTTGCACGAAGCAACATAATGGGTTACGATTGACCGTTTGAATTAATTTTGTAACTTGGAAACATACGTGTATTGTAATTTTCATAATTTTATTTCCAGATCTGTTTCAGTCCTCAGCGATCGCGATAGCCGCGTCCCACTGCGATGTTGACAAAATGTCGAAACGCTTCGTACAACAGACGTGATATATTCGTGAAACGTTGTATCTTTAAATTTGTTTCAAATTTGATCAATATGCTAATGAAATTTCCAAATGTTTTACGTAACACGCGTTTCTATAAATTTCTCCAGTACTTTTACGAACAACTGCGCGACATGTAAATTTCTGAACATAAAACTCCATCCCGCCGTTCGATTCGCACGAAAGATACTGATTTCGCTGTAACATCTTGGCCAAAGAACGAAAAAAAAAAAATCTGATGCACGTACGAGTATTTTCGTACGTTCTAATAACGTGTTTTCCGCAGCGGTCGTCGTCGAACGAAACGCGTTGGTTAGAAAATTGCAGAAAATAATCATTTGATACGTGTATACGTGGATAGAGAAGCGGCGGGATTTGTTGGTATTAAATTCGCTTTCGAGGGAGCGGCGTTTCAGCGGATTTCATCTTGCGGATTTCTGCTTGCTGATAAGCTTACTCTTAGGGCTCCTTTGATACGATCTTACGAAGGCATTTTTTTCTCGAATCAAAATCGACCAGCCGGCGAGAGTAATTGAAATAAGAACGAAATCCTAGGATTATGTCTATCTCCCAAGTGGTTATATATACGTATTACGGTATATGTACGGTTTCAAAATTTTATCAACATTCCAATGAAACATTGCAATATTATAGTATTACTTTACTGTAACATTATGACTATGATGAAATATATTTTCATTTGATACAATCGATCCAAAGTGTATATAATTCACTAGGAGAACTGATTGTACAATATTTCATATGATGAAATATATTATAATTATAATACGTAATAATATATAATGTATAATTACAACTCCACACAAGATTTATGTCCCTATTAGAGCTTAAAGTCTTTCCTAGCATATCTATATTCTGTAATTAAACAGTCAATTCAGAGTCTGTGTTATACTATAATTGCGCAAATTGTCGTTTATCAAAAAAGAAATCCCTCTTCTTGTTTGATAAAAAGAATCAACGTGTAGTATATTATTGTAGGAGAGTATTCGCAAACAATTGAGATATATATACTTTTATATTGTTATAAAATAGATTCCTCGAATTCGTCTAATTCTTTGGCGTTTAAAATCATTTTACTTGTACTTTTTTTAATTTTTTTCAATATTGATTGGGAAGTATAACATACGTACACTAAGGAGGCAAAGCTTCGTCTTACCAAACGCAATAAATAATGAACCTTTATCAACTTTATCCCAGTCTACTTTGTCACATCTATCTCGATGTCTTGTTTACCGATACGTTTAGTCCGAACGTTGAAAGAGAGAGAGAGAGAGAGAGAGAGAGAGAGTGAGTGAAAGAATATTGATTCATCAAGCCAAGCAATTCCGAGCCGCGACACGTTGTTTTTCATTCGATAAATGAGCCAGACCTCCTCCAAACATTGTTCTCGAAACAACGTTCTAATATATGGGCCAGCCGGCAGAAAGCTACTAAAGCAAATGTTTTATTCATAAAACGTTGATGTGATATAGCACCGGGAGGAATATCACGCGGCTTTGTTTGTATTCCATTCCGTATTACCCAACCTTCCCATTATGTGAAAATGATACAGTGCCGTCTATACCGGATACGCAGACATCGATAACCGCGATCGTGGTCGCGGTGCGTCGCCCGATCTTTTCACACGACTCGCGCGACTCCGCCGAGGGTCATTTTCTCGAAAGGTCGCCCGACTCTCCTTAGCGCCGACCTATCGGAGAACTATGGCAACTTTAAGTTCATAAAGTGACATTCAAACTGTTAACGACCGGCCGTAGCCTCGAGAAAGTAGCTTTCGTAAAATCTGTCGGAATGGCGTGCGAAATATTCGGATGTCGGGATGCAGGGATTATGGAATTCAATCGAGGATCGTCGAAGCAGGACAATAAGTTTATCGCTGAAAGTGATTTTAGCGGGTGCAACGCCAATGCAACGAAAATTAGCGATTGGTCGATTTGGGTCACGTGATTCGCGAGGGGGCGTGGCGTAGACCTCGAGTAGGAGTGGCGTTGTCGTGCAGTTTTTTCTCTCTCGTTTGTTACTATCCACACGGTTACTGTTAGTTGTCATTTTTATTTCTAGATTGCACACGAACGAACAGCCAAAATTATTCTTTCGCTCGATATTTTTTTCTCGACTCAAAGTTGGGGGTGCGGAACAATGTCAAATATTTCGGAAAATTACCGAATATACAGCTTTTGCGTAAACTGACGAATTTGTTCCTTTTCGCAGTTAATGCCAATTTAATCGTCGAGATCTTCCGTTTTCCCGTGTAAAACGATGTCAAACGAATGTCTTAATCACCTCGTATTTTTATCTGGCTCACAACGCACCGTAAAAAGTTCAAAGCGCAACCTCGTTCGACGAAGGAGAAAGCGCGGTAGTTTCTTAGTAGATGGAAGGACAATGTGTATAAATAAAAGATTGACAAAGAAACGCGATCAAGCGCGTAAGATGTAGAATATTATCGATATATCAACATCGCCCCACGCTTCTCATTTTTATACCGCTCAGTGGAGCGTGACGATACGCGACGTGTATTAATAGATTATATTCACCTTTTTACTCTCTTCGTTTCCAACGAATTAACAACCACAACAGCACGAAAATAAATCCAATGGAATTAAGAGAAATTGGTACATCGTATGTTTTTCTCGTTGACACGTTTGTTATTAAAATTGAGAATTGAAAGTAACTCAAAGAGGATAATAAAGAAATGAAAATACCTCAGATTCTGTTTCAACAATCCCTGACTCGCTACTTCAACTCCACAATTCCTGTGCTAAAGTTGACATTAGTGATTAAAACTGACTAACTGGATGATTTTATACGACTAATAAAGAAGGTAAAATTTATTTGAAATTTAATATCTGTTATTCCGTTTCAACAGTCTTTGACTCGTACCACTTAAAAATCCACAATCTCTAGAACGAAATGAACATTGATTATCAATTTGACGATTAAGAGTAATTAGTTATCGTCAGATTAAAGCGAACGAATAATTCCACGAATTAAATCGACGTTAAACTATTAACATTGGCAATTAACTAGGTAGTCGGATGATTAATGAAAAGAGACAGCGAAAAAGATGAGAACGTTCCGTGTTTAGTCGACTACTTTGCTCCGACAATCCTCGACTCGCACTACTTAAATCCCACGTTACCTGGAATATTAAATTCCCCGAGGAGAATTTCTCTTCGAAATCGCGTTCGTAGAAATATAAAACTGCACAAAAGCTGGCAGAGTTCAGCCTCCAAACACTTTCACTGTCGTTGAAACTCGCTCGAAGAGATCGATCCCATCTCGGATCGATTCCTGCGAGGTGAACGTTTAATCGTTAATTGCAACATGCGTAGACGGTGGCTAACGAATATCAGAGAGCTCTGGGCGACGACGAAACGTCTTGCTAAAGCCAGAGAAGAGGAATTCCAGTTCCGAATCGAGTAGTCGTATCAGATCGAAGCAATTCAATCGCGCGAAATTGAAAAGCACGGAAGAGCATGAATCACCGTGCATTGAATCAGATCGAATGAGTTCGGATGTGTTCCGATCGGAAAAATCGAATCTCCAGGGGAAATGCTGCGATTACACACTTGCTTGCGACAATGGGGAGTGAGGACAAATCAATAAACGTTTCTCGGTGCCTTCCTCGCTGTTTTCCACGCTGTGTGTTCCCTTAATTTGAGAAAGAAAAAAAGAGGGGAAAAGGGGGAAAGGGAAACATCGCTGAGCTCGAACTCGGGAGAAATTTATTTTAGAGAAGACGTGATAATAGCGTTGGCGGGGATTTAAAAGTCAGATGCGCGAGATGAAAGAAGAGAAATTTTAAAAGACCTCCGCAGTGATGCAACACGGGAAACTAACCGTGCTGTTTAAACGCAGCTTAATCTCGGACGGGCGCGGCGATGATCATTTGAACCCGGGACGAAAGTAATTGCGCGATTGTGAAATATTTGTATAATAAATACATTTACTGTTTAATACATACTCCTTGACTCTTGAAAAATTAGCTGTTCCAGAAATACCTGGGCAAAACTGATACGAAAATTCACCGACGAACGAACATTGCCTTGGGGAACAGCGAAAGAGGATAATTCGTTTTAAGAAGATAAATATATGCTGGTAAAGAAAAACTTGAGACTGATTGCTCGGTACCACAACGCCACTCCTACTCGAGGTCTACGCCACGCCCCCTCACGAATCACGTGACCCAAATCAACCAATCGCTAATTTTCGTTGCATTAGCGTTGCGATTTTCTGAAGAGTTAAAACTTAAACACGTTACAAATGTTTAAGTAAACTATCCGAGAGTGAAACGATCTGAACGAGATTCTCGTGAAATAAATAGAAGATCAAGATCGAGTTGAAGTTCATCATTTTTGAGGAACGCAACGAGGTTAAAATCATCAAACGTTCGATAACACGGGCACGGGCATGTTTTCAATTTAACAATAAATTATTCTGATATCATTAATATCGGCAAACACTTACTCTAATGCGTTTCGACGATTAATACGACGTAGGTACATAAAGCACGTTTCGGATTAATTAACATAAATTGCGTTTGAGAGTCTCAAACGTGCAGTTCGGTTGCACGCGTTTAGGGCAAGCTAATGTTTCAGAAGCATTCATTTGTGTAATCCGGCAATGAATGGAAATTGTGCCCATTCGGCCAACGTGTTCATTTTAATCGCTCGAGCTTAGGCGACGCCAAATCCGTTCTTTACCACGGGACAGGAAGGAGCCATTGGAGAGTTTAGAAAACAAATTAGACGAGAGACAAACCATCGACGAATAAAATTCTGCGATGTAACGAAGATCTGTCGAACGTTTGTCACAGAAGAACTTGATATTTCAGAGTTAGTTGTACAGAGCATTTTAAAATTCCATTAACGTCGCACTAGACAGCTGTTATAAAATTTGAAACGTGTGCAAAAGATATTTATCCCATGCATGTATCATAGTTGGATATTTCATTTCAGTATTGAAGATAATCTTACTAAATGTATGCAAAATATCTGTCAAATGTTTTAGATTCGTTTCAAATTTCGCCAATTCAATCCCAGTTTCAACGTTTCAAAAGTGTAAAATTAATCGAAACGTTCAATCGTCGACGAGAAAACGAAAATGGAAGATTTCCCCGTTTGAACGATGATTCAAAGAAGCGAAAGTAGAAAGCTTCGGGGGTTAATTAACGTTTTCAATTAATACTTAAGTTGCCGGTGTGCAACGGCGAAACTCAATTTTTATAAATCAGCAGGCCACGCGGCTGGCTCTCCCTCGTATCAACCGGGGGTGAGGGGGAGAGAAGCCGTTTCCGGCGAAATAAGTTCGAACGCCGGCGCGGACTTTAGTTTTCCAAGATAAATGGAAAAATAAGTGTCTCGATTCCGTAGTTCATTGTCCGCGTTTGCCTGAGGAACGGCGGGAAGAAAGGGGGAGAGAAGCGAAACGAGCCGCGGCGAAACGATAAAAGAGCCCGGTACAAAGTGGCGGAAAGGGATAGGTGCGCCGCCTTACATTATGAATTATTGATGAGAAATTCGACTTGGACGATTTTAGTAAATAATTTATCGCGGACACCGTCATAAAATTACGGCCCCGAGTTTCTCTTCATCCTCTTCGGGACACACCTCGAGTCGTGCATCGAGCGAAGTTTCTTTGAAAAGTGGAAGGAATAAACTTGGCAGGAATAAACCGAAGTTTATTCTTTGTCGGATTAACGAGCGGAAGTGTGAAAAGAGAGAGAGAGAGAGAGAGAGAGAGAGAGAGAGAGAGAGAGAGAAGAAATTTAACCGAGCGACAGATTCATTAACGAGCGTGAACATCGCTTCGTTATTGGGAATCGTTAATATTTTTTTATACGCGATTGATTATCCGTGTAGTGTCATTTCGTGAAAGCAAGCGGCAGCAAGCGTATATATATATATAGTATTTGCGTGAATTTTATAATAAAATATTATTTCGAATATATCATGTTTTTAACATACGAAAGAATTAATTTCTGAAGCGCGGAGAAATGTGAAATTTATAAATAGCCGAACAAATAAACTTCCAATTCGTTTACAACGTGGCTGTATGAATTATTCAAAACATAAAATGAATTGTGAAGAGCAAAAAAACTGCACGACAGTACGATTCGTGCCCAGAAGTGACTGTTCCGACTAGGAAACGAAGACGACTTTTTCCCATAAAATTTTATCGATACGCAAACATTTGAATCGATACAGGCGCGAATCACGTGACCCAAATCAACCAATGGCTAATTTTCGTTGCATCGGCGTTGCACCCGAAGAGGCTCGATTTTCTGGGTTTCAGTGATAAAATAGTTACGTTGCACGTTTCGTTGCAAAAGTATTTGAGCCATCAGTGAACGCATATTGCGCATGTTGTATGAAATATTTTGATATTTCCTCAGCACTGAAGTTTGATTATTACCAATCATTTAGTGTATCAATAAGCTTCAACATTTATTATGTGCTTTAAGACGAGTATTTACGCTGCATGTATACGCACATCTGAATACACTACGCGTACAATGAGCATACTGAAGCAGTCTGAATACTTTTATGAACCATGTTACTGACACGAAGATACAACTACTTGAAGTAGAAAACCATCGCTAACGAGACATAACGTACTCGCATTTGATCGACTAAATTGTTACAAGGGAACGACAATGTCTGCTGTACGGCCCGGCAGTGCGTGTACATTTAGTTGTTAACATCGATCGTCCGAGGAAGTTAGTTTTCTAGATCAACGGAACTCCATTAACTCTCGACTTAAAAATTCGCTGCTTTCTCCCAGAGAACAACTCCGAAAAGACTTTCCGTAATTGCAGCGATCGGCAACGCTCGCGCGCGTAATCGAGCTGCCGATAAAATTGATTCCCGTTTCAACAGCCCCTTAATACGCGATATCAACGCTCCCGACCGCGACACAAGCTGCGCTACCGTAATTCCTTAATCGGAACGTCGATAAACAATCATCCTTTGCCGCGATACAAAAGGGTGAAAATAAACGCACGCGCCGCAGAGAGAGAGAGAGAGAGAGAGAGAAAGAAAGTAGGAAAGAAGAAAAGAAGCGAGACAACAAAAGAGGAATGGAACAAAGAGAGAAAGATAGCCGGTAATTATTTAACGTCACGATCCGCTAAAAGGATCCTCGGGTTGCTGTTGCTCGCGGACGCGAAGGCGAGACTCGCTGGCCAGAAATTATCGCATAAAGAGCGCTATTTACTGGCAGAGAAAGAAGCAGCGCCGGAATGGAGAATAAGAATAGAGTGAAAGTGGAGCGAGCGGCGAAGAGGCGAGAGAAAGAGAGGAGGAGAGGTTGGAGAAGGGCGCGCGTGCCTCCGTTTTAGAGGATAAACCGAAAGATAAAAGTGTCCCGACCGGAAGTTCGTGTCTGTTCTCCGCTTGAGGGAACGGAGAGAGGGAACGACAAAAGGAGACGGGCCGTTTGAAAGCGCGACGAGGAGGGAAAAGCAGGGGAAGAAATAGAAAAACAGGGGGAAGGAGGGAAGGAAGGAAGGAATAAAGGAGAGGGAGGAAGGAAGGAAGAAATAAAGGAAGGAAGAAATAAAGGAAGGAAGGAAGGAAGGAAGGAAGGAAGGAAGAGACCGGTATAAAGTAACGCGAAACAGTGCTGCATTATTCACAGCATGAATTATTGATGAGCGTCGCGTAAAATATGAACGCTGGCGAGTCGTTATCAACGCCAGCGCAGCTCGTGCTTCCTCTTTGTCCCCTCTTTCTGCGGCCACGCGCGCGAGAGCAAGCGAACAAACACGCGAACACGAGCTCGCCTACTACACCTTCCTCTTTTCCTTTTTCAACCGGCCTCGACGGCGGACGAACACGGTTGCGAACGAACAAATGGGACGAGACAGACGACACCGCACATATTGTATTACGTCATATTCTCCGGGCTAGCCGGGGGGGATCATGCTCTCGTTATTCCTTGGCCTGGCCGCGTTTTACGTTCGCCCATTTTCACCGTTCTCCAAGCCTCTCCCGACCGAACCGTTGATAACCCCACGCCGTCCCGAGCCATCGAGTCTAGCCTTTCGACTTGCGCCCATAGTTTCCACGCTCCTTCTTCTGGCAGATTTTTCGTTTCGCCGAAATTCCGCTGGAAGCGGCGTCGATTCAAAGTGAAACAAAGAGGAATTTGTCTGGTGCCAGATTAGCCAGTGCATCTCAAAATTTAACTTTCCTTTCCTAAATTCTTATTTTCTCTTTCTTCTCCTTTTTGTAATTTAAATTTCAGTATTTTGCGACGTCAACGTTCACTTGGCGCTCGACCGTCACGTACAACGATCCTACTAGTATTTTCACAGTAAATCGACTCGCGTCGATAGTAACGAGCAACGAGGTGATACATGTATAAACAATAATCACGCACGCAACGACTACTTGTAACCAAATTTCGTTGAAATACCCTTCGATTCTACCAGAAACACGTCAGATGTTCAAAACTCAACGACCAAGTTAATTTAATCGGTAAATCGCGATAACGTTCGAGTTCTATCGTCGTCCCAAGTGGAAATTGTTGTTGTTCCAAAAGTGAAGGAACAAAGCGTTGTTTCTTTTCATTTATCCGAGACAAGGCTTAAACGTTCCCTGATAAGAAAAAGAAAGAACCTACTGTGTTTTCTCCACGCGAGCGTCGATCTACCGCGCGATACTTCACGCGACAAAGCGCCGTATAAGGATAGATTTGCATTTCGCCAACGGCGGGGCGAATCGTCTCTGGAAAGTGCATTTTTGTAGCGCGTCGTCGGTCCTGCGGCGGAACGCGGGCATACCTCCGCGCGTATAGAACGCGGGACGCGCCCCCGAATGCATCGGCCCTTCCGGTAGCTGTCTCGAGGAGGAGGCGGCTCTTGGCTCGTCGGGAATGTTCACACGTTATCGCAGCGTCGTCGGGAGGAGAGTCTTCTAATTTGGAAAATTGCTCGCCGGATCGTCTGGCTCGTCCTACCCGGCTCGGCGAATTATTTATGCCCCTCGAAATTGGTAATATGTCCTTACTTTACATACCTCGTTCTACTCTTCCTTCCACCACCTTCTAATACCACCGGGTAATGTTATATTACGTATTCGTTCCATCCGCCGTCGCAATTTTACCCCAACCCCCCACTCAACCCCGTAGATGGTTGTCGCATTTTTTTTTATTTTGCCGCCGCGCCTCTCCCGTCCACGCTCCCTTCTTTTTTCGGTGGCGCCGAAAATATAGATTCAATTCGACCTTTTATTTCCCGGTTGCTCGAGGGCTCGTTTCGCCGCTGCAAATTTTCGTCGAATACGATACGTGCCTGATGAATTGAAACTGCGAGGTTCACTCTCGCAAAGAGTGAATTTTCTTCAAATTTTGCTGTCAAACTCGAGTACATTTGGCGTGGCTTACGGATGACGGAAGGAAGATTGTTTTCTTTATACGTTTTTTACTGATAAATAAAATAGTAATAGCAAAATTTATCGCGGAATCTTTGTTTATCTAAAAATCACAAAGGAAAAAAGGCGGGTCGTGGGCAGAAATGTTTAAAAACGATGAATCGAGTCGTTTCCTTCGCGGAAGGAAGGACGGGGAATCGATTTCGTTCTCAGTGGCAGCTACAGAGGGCGAATCCTCTTTAGCCGGCTCGCGGCCAAAGTGAAATCAATTTATTAGTCAAAAGAATGGCGGGTATAACCGCGAGAGTCATCGCGAGGCAACACCTTTTCATTATTTTTGCCAGGATAAAGCCATCACCGATGGGCCAAGGTAAAACGCGCCTTCCCCAGTGCAATTTTCCCCCCTTCTGCGTTTCCAATTACGCGCGGAGTTTATTAATTTTCAAAGATACCGCTTCGATGCCGGTCTCAAACGAAATTTCACTCTCTCTCTCTCTCTCTCTCTCTCTCTGTAGGACAAAAAACGAAAAAGAAAGAAGAGGAACGACGAGAGCGAAAGAGAGATATGGAAAGCAAAAAAAGAAAAAAAAAAAAAAAAAAAAAAGGAGTGAAGCGTTATCAGTAATAAAGAGAAAGTTTCACCGTGGCAACAGACGGCTAGATCTCCTCTCTCTCTCTCTCTCTCTCTCCCCTTCTTTCCCTCTCGCTGTCTCCCTCTCTCTCTTTTTCTCGTTATTCTCTTATTAGTTCGCGTCCCGATTGTGTGTCCCGACCTCCCGCAACAGTGCCGCGTCCCTTCATCAACGCGGGATCGCTCATCCACGTAAATACGGCGTGAGAAAATCGTTTAAGCTGCCGCACGAAAGATCCTTTTGCGTTCTTGTTTAAGCCGAGATAAAAGAAAATACTAGAGAAGACGACCACGTAGCTCGTAAACGGCGCCTTTAACGACGGTCGTGAAAGATTATCCCGGCCGACGGAGAACTCGCGTTTCGTTATTTATCGTCAATTACGCGCGCGTGCGTGAGTCTTCACGGTCAGAGGCCTGAAAACAGAGCGGTGAGAAGGGTTTTCTTTAACCTCTTGCGCTGAACTGACAAACGTTGCAATTGCAACATTTCCTCAGTTTTAAGTATATTTAAATGTTACCTCTTGATAATTTCTATCCAGTTCAAGAGAAAAAGAAAGCGACGAATTATTGTATACGGTTCGGTCACTCGTTATGGTCCGCAAACCAGTTGCCAGCGCAAGGGGTTAAAGTCTAGGTTTATTCAATTTCTGTTCTCGCGATTCGATCGCGCGATACCCACCCCCCAATGTCGATCTTTCGTTGATGAGTTATTAAAATTTCGTAAATTCGTCGCGACGAGCTGGATAGAGTTTGTTAGGAAATATCGTCACTTTATCGTTGGTCAAATAACTAACAAATACTGCGTAGAGCGAGTTTGAAAGTGTTTTTCCTCTTTCTTCGTTAATCCGGAGATTAAAAGAAAATGCAGACGTGGAGTTTTCCCTTTTTTCTTTTTTTTTTTTTTGTCAGTATAGAGGGTAAGATATTTCAAGCATGAGACGTATTTCACATTTATCTCGCGACGAAAGAAAAAAGAGAAGGAAATTAAAATTAAAAGCTTCGTGACGTTACTGCAAAATGTCGTCAGTGATTGTTCCGTGTAATCGCACGGTGGACGTACCATTTTGGATTTACTCGAGCATTCCATTCAGAATGGATTCACGTGTCAGAATTACTGATTCGCCGAAAAAAAAGGAAGAGGAGGAGTGTCTTGCTCTGAATATAAAATCACGCGGAACACGTCGTTTTAAATTTAGCCAAACATTCCAACGTCCAACTACAATACTGACCAGAAGTCTGGGTACTTTTTCTGCATTTTTATTTCATACTTAGTTCAATATTTCCGTATATTAATTTCTGCGTATGTTTACTTCGCACATATTATAACGTACCGAAATACTTCAAATAAATAAACATTAAATTTCAAAATATTTGTAATGGAAACAATAAAATTTAAAATACCTCGATATTTCGCTGTATAATTAATTTCTGCGTATGTTTACTTCTCTTCGAGTAAATAAGTACTTTAAAATAATTAAACAATCAAAATAATTTGAAACAGTGTAAACGAAAATCAGTCGATTTCTTAAGAAAGAAATAGCAATAGAAAGAAAAAAAAAAAAAAAAACAATTTCCCATACATTTCATGTAGAAAGAGGATTTCCACACCTCGAGCTTCAACTTGTCAATCCCTGTCAGAAATTCGACAGAAATTCAACATCTATCTGCGATTCGCTCGGAATTTCAACAGCGTCCATGGTCACGAATATCGACGCTACGTACTAATCCTCAGCGGAACGAGCAAGGAAGAAGAAAACAATCCCCCTTTTCCTGCAACGACGGAGAGTTTCATTATGCTTAGAGCGATCAAAGGGGAGATAGAAACGAGTCGAGAGAAACGGAATGAGACGATATAATCGGGAACGGTACATGTCAGCTCGTTTAGAAGGATCCCCGACAACGACGACGACGACGACAACAAGTAGTAATCCTGAGGCGTCGATTCTCAGGGACGCGATATAATTTCATAATCAGAGAACGAACGAGCCAGGAAACGGTTTCTCCTTCGATCGTACGTGAATCTCGTTCGAAATGCGCGGCTGCCGCGAGACGGGATCACGTGTTAAGCAGATACGTGTGTATGTATGTACGTATGTGTGTGTGTGTGTTGGTGTGTATATATATATATAAGCCCGCAGGATGAGGACACGAAGAGAGAGAGAGAGGAACGGTTCCCGCGCCCGGTAAAGGAAACCGCGTCCAACGATATTGCAAAACAGCCAAAAGGAATTCACGAATCTGCCGTTACCCCTCAAGGTTTGCATTATGACGCGATGCATAATGCAACGTGTGCACGCCGGCCCGGTGCATCATACATAGCAATGTCGGATACGAATATGATTTCGAAGAGGATTTCCCCTCTGTGTCTGTTCCCACCGACTATCCTTCTCGCTTTTCCGCCGATACTTTTCACTGCGCGAGGAGCGGAACTGAACGCCGACCGGGTATAGATTTCGCGCGAATCGAATTTTATTAACGTTAACGTCAGCCGTTTGCCATATTAATTTTCCCCCGCGATCGAAAGCTCGTTCTTTCGAAACAACGTCGAGTTCTTTTTATCTTTGCTCGTACTTGAGCGAAAAATATTTCCTTTGTATCTTCTTTTATCATTCGGCGTTGAACGAAGAGAATACGTGAACGAATTTAAAAATCGTCGTTTTCAGAAAGTGACGTGTACAGGGTGGGCCAAAAATCACTTCCTACTAAAATAAACCCGCAGTTGTTGATTTAAGATTAATAAAATTAGTTTTTTCTTCCTTATATTTTTCGCGTTTCGTTAAAGAAAAAAGAAACAGGTGGGAAGAAGGTAATTTACTGAAAAATTAATTAAATACAGTCAAAAGAAACTGTGAAAAGTGATTTACTTGTGCGTATGCGCGAGTGTGAGGGTTTCAGTGATGAAAAAGTTTGAATAACCGTGACCTGTACGTGTTAGCGAATCGATTTTCCGCGCGGTCGCTTTACTTTCCGTTTTGACGACGAACTTGAGACAGATTGGCGTGAGAGGGCGGGGATTTTGTTGATACAGTTTTGCGAATATTCGACCGCGGCATCCTGCTCGCGCTCCGCGATGAGACTAATGGACCGATGAGAACCACGAGTGTTTTATGAGTTCGCGCGATTTAAGGATAGGAAGCGGTTCACCGGTTCACAGGTGTAGTTTGGAAAATGAGCTTGAGCAGATGGCTGTTTGAGAAACGTTTCTCTTATCCACTCTGATGAATATGCAAGGAAATTTCGCGAGGAAACTTTCCACATCTCTGCCGAACATTATATGGAACAAGGAGGATTTTGAGAATTGACAGAAAAAAAAAAAGACTAAACATCCTTCTATTGAACGTACTTTTTATCACTGAAGATGTTTTTAGCGGCGATAACCCAGAAAATCGGGTGCAACGAAAATTAGGGATTGGTTGATTTGGGTCACGTGATTCGTAAGGGGGCGTGGCGTAGACCTCGAGCAGGATCATATCAATAAAATTTTATGGCAAAAAAGTCGTCTTCATTTCCTGGTCAGAACAGTTGCTTCTGGGCCTTTCAGTGAGACGAATCGTACTGTTACTGTACAAGTCGTGCAGTTTTTTTCTTGTTAATTACAATTTAACTTGCAAACTTTCTTTCGATCGCCACTGTATTTGGAGAAATGCGAGCATGGATGAAGAAAAAAAAGGATTTGAAAAGATGTGTGTGCAATATAGACAGCTGTAGGAAGAAGGAAAATGCAAATTCTAGGGTAAATCGAGAACACTGGATGAAAAAGGTCCGCGGGTAAAGTATCCTGTATCTTGATAAAGGGGGATTATAAGGAAAATTAGAAACTGGCCGAGAAGGAACGTAAAAATGAAAGAAGCATGAGATAATAAAATAGCAGGGAGAATGGGGCACGTGACAGAAATACCGTTGAAGAAGAAAATTAAAGAATCTGAGGGGGTGGAAATGTGTAATTCGGAAAAACAGCCGCGGATAATATTAGGAAGGGAGCGGCAAGGCGAAACGATAAAATAAAAATGCGAACGAAACGCGCGAGAAGATAGGAAACACAATGGATAAATAACACAATGGAAGTTTCAATTATATTTCGAGCAATGAAAAAATTTATAAATGAACTCTCGCGCAGAAAAGAATGTTTAGATTTCTTGTCATTGCCTTTAGATATTAAAAGAAATGGGGAGTTTAATAATTTAGATTGATTCAAACAGAAGAACAAACGAATTGCAATATTAAATATTCGGTGGTCGTTGGTGGCTTAAGGAATCAACAAATTGTGATATTTATACGGATAATTTTATGTATTATGGAAAACAGCCTCAAAATGAATAAAACATTCGTATTAAAGAGATTGTATTACTTTCGACATCGTTCTCGTTCGTTATCAAGAAGATATACATTGTTATTCCCCGAAAAATATCCCAGACATTAACAATAATTTCTTCTGTTTTATCCATTCCGAGAGGAAGCAATTTTCGATTAAGAAGAGATATTCCGAATACTCTGAAGCTATGTCAACTTCAAACTTTGTTTTCAAATTTCAAATTTCAAATTTCGCCAAGAAAATATTTTCCACTGTTTCTTCGAAATTTTTAGTTACCAACAATAATTCCCTCTTCCTTTTTTTCTCTTTTTCACTCCGAAACGAAGCAGTTTTTGATTAAGAAATGTTACGGGAAAGAACTGGAATTGCGTCTGCGTTGCACTCCCTAAAGTGGGTAAAAAGACTTAGGAAATAAAATTGCCGGCAGCACGCGTGACACTTCAGGCACCGAGAGTAAAAATAAGTACGTGAAGGGAATATCAAAACTTGTAAGCGAAATATCAAAAAAGCGAGAATTTCCGCTCGCGAGTCCATGCCCGTAATGCCGCGCGCGCGCAGGACACTGAAAAATGACACGTCACTCAGCTTTAGATACTGACCTGCCACCGCTATTCTGATATTCTTTGCGCTTCGATCTCTTAACTTTGCCACCAAAACTTTTCCCGATTTTCAAATAACACACCGCGCGCTGAGCGCGTATTTCACGCCCCGGCCGATCCTCGCGCAGCTTCTTCAAGCCGACCTGTTCGATTTATTTCCTACTAGCCACTAACTAAAACTGCACGACTCGTACCCCAGTACAATTCGTCTCACTGAAAGGCCCAGAAGCAACTGTTCCGACTAGGAAACGAAGACGACCTTTTTGCCATAAAATTTTATCGATACGCAAGCGTTTGAATCGATAACAAAACAAATTACAGGTACCAGACAACGCTACTCCTACTCGAGGTCTAGACCACGCCCCCTGGCGAATCACATGACCCAAATCAACCAATCGGTAAATTTCGTTGCACCTGAAGAAGCCCGATTCTTCTCGATCGATTAACAGACTACGAATTTTGCGATTTGATATCTTCGTGAATTGCCAAGTCTGACAGTTTAATACGTATTGAGCGAAAAGCGTCTAATAAACTAAGAATGTATTTGTCTTTAAACATATATTTTTTGATATATTATGTTTGAAACTAATTATTTCATTATTAATTACAAGAGCATGTGTCTGTATTAAAGCATACAAAATCATCATGACCGGAACCTTCCAACCTTTCTGATACAATGAAATTTTCAAATTTTCACTATGAAAAACTTGCACAGATACCCGTTTATTTATTTTTATTATTTTATAATTTGGCAAATAAAAAGTAGTTGCGCTTAATCCTTTTTACATCGTATGGTATCCTATAAATAGACTTTATTGTGAGTTTTATCCTAACATCGTTCTGAACAATATGGCGTCTGATTCTACTCGCTTCTCTTTTTTACACGTTTTCTCGGATCGTGCCGCTTTTGTCGCAAAGTGTTTGCATTATGTGCCTTCCGCAGATTTTCAGAATCTTAAATTCCAATTTTCAAAATTACGTAGCTCTTAAACTCCAACTACGAAAAATTCCAATTTCAGCTGCACGCACACGTACGTGCGAGGAACACGCAGCACGTGTCTCCGACACGTCGCGTTCGCAAATTATTCCGGCGCACCGCGAGAGGGTTAAACGCGTGGTTTCTTGACAACGCGTCAAGTCTCACGTTATCGACACGCTGAAACGTGATCTCTTCGAGACGAATGAACGTTAAACGCAGTTTCAACGGCACGTTGAACAGGCGAGGGGACTGCGAACCGAGGAGCGCACAATGAAGAACCAGAGCCAGAAAAAGGAACGACCGAGAGGAAGAGACAGAGAAACAGAGAAACAGAAAGAGGGGATGTAGCGTGTAACGTTGCCTCACTGTTTACACGCATTCCGTTCGCCATTGATCCTCTTTGCACGAAGGTTGAGGGGGTAGTTCGGTCCCCGTTCCCATCGCTCTTGGGATTGTTTATAAGACTTCCGCTGGCTGCCGCGCTTTTCGAAGCTCAGCCCTGCTCGACGTTCGTCTATCTTCCCTCCCTTTCGCTCTCCTCCTCTCTCTCTCTCTCTCTTTCTCTGTCGTGCTGCAGCAACTCGATGCCAGACAACAAGGGAGATTGTATGTATTACCTCGCCTGTCTGCCGCACGCTTGCCCCGACTCTTCCCAATCTACTTTCGAATCTCGCCACGGCCGATACAAGGCAGCGCGCTCGCAATGCAATGCGATCAAATCGAACCCTCCTTGTATTCTGTCACGGACTTGAAATCCATACTAGATATATATATGTGGGACGAGCTAGCCGGTACGTGTGCCCTATACGTACGTAGCGTCGCACGTATAGGACAGGGTGTTACAGGGTTATGAGTCGAATGTGCAGAGAAAGGACGTGATAAATATTTGCATTGATGGATGGGTGTTCGTTTTTGGGGACGACTGAGGTCTATCGTTGTCCATCTATCCCTAGAAATCGGGCAACGCTAATGCAACGAAAATTAGCGATTGGTTGATTTGGGTCACGTGATTCGCAAGAGGGCGTGGCGTAGACCTCGAGTAGGAGTGGTAGGAGTTGTCTGGTACTGAGCGATCGCGCCTCTAATTTATTCTGCATCGATTCAAATGTTTGCGTATCAATAAAATTTCGGAACAGTTGCTGCTGAGCATTTCAGTGAGACGAATCGCACTGGGGTACAAGTCGTGCAGTGTTTTTCCTTGGTCATTTGTTGCGAGAAAAGTGATTCATAGTTCTTCGCTTCTGCCGCTACGAATACTCTTAGATGGAAGAAATTTGTATAAAACATTTGGACCATTTATTACTGTCATTTAGTAAAGAAACGTAATTAATGTAACGAGACGCGAAGCCTGAGTCGTTGTTTACGAAAGTTACGTGACTCTGTAACTGAAGAAAGATCCGATACTCCAAACGTGTACACATGTTACTTCGTCAATCCTACGTTATATCGATAGTCGTTTGGTCGCCAGCGCGAAGACGTCTCTGGACCGCGGGAAATTTGATGGAACTCGGCGTACATGTGTCTGGTTGCTTTTATTCGCGACATCGTGCGCGACATCGGGGATTGCATTGGCTCGGGTAGATATCGGTGAGAAACGATGGATGACGTTCGATGACTTTCCGCGTGTGTTCCAATCGAATCGTTATTAAGTCGGCTGGAAAGAGATGCCGGGAATGATTTCGCGTCGTTTGCTTCCCCGCGAGCTTCGGATTTTATCTGGCGGCGATACGTTTGTGGCCGACGATATTCTGCTCGAATTGTTTAATTTGCGAGATAGTTACGACGCTTCAATTTTCAGAGATCTATCTATGCGAATTGAAACGGCGAGTAATAGTTTTACCTTACTGTCCTATTTTGTTTCGAGAGGGCTTTGAACATTTTCTTTTTTTTTTTTTTTTCACAGCAAGTCGATTTTATTCTGACGTAAGAACAGAACTCGTTTAAATTGCTCTGTTTCTATTCCCCGCGAAATACAACGGACCACGAAAATATGTAAATATTCATTACGTAAATTTTTCGCTATTGTACATTATAGGATTTCTTTTTGAAGTTTTATTAACACTATGTTCGTGGAAGAAATTTCGAGATTAAATTCTCAGCAGGAGGATCAACTTCCTAATCTAAAAATAGCTCGTTTGAGATGAAGAAATACTTTGTCACATTTTTTCAAACAATCGAAATTATCTATGAAATTAAAGGAGAAACAATTTATTACAGACTTCACTTTAATCTTTTTTTTAATTTCGCGAAATTTGTGAAATAATAAACGTCCATGGAAAGCTTCTACAAGTTTTTGAATACTTTATCCAATTACGCGAATTACTGCGCGCCGCGAAATTATTTTTATAAATTTCCCAAAGTCCTCACAATCTCGACGTAATATTGTGCTAAAGTTTGAATACAAAGTCAAAGTTAGATCTTTTAATTTTTAATTGAACTGTTCGTCTTGCCCGATTTCGGGACAAATTGACTTTGCGAACGCGGGCAGACGCGATTCTTTCATCTCTTTAATTACGCCAGATGTAATTAAAAGGTTCTGTTGCGTTAATATAAATAATCTGTTAGGCGTGGCAGACGTATTTCACGATTCCGAGGGCGTAGATTTGTATAAATTCAGCAAAAGTTCGTCAGGTTACAACTGTTGGTAAGATTGCGTTAAATTGCGATCGTATCGAAGCTGGATGAAAGTCATCGGGCCTTAAATTCGTTGTTAACATTTTTGAAACGATACGCGTTTACACGTCAGTGAAACCTTGTAAAATCTGAATGACAGCTCGTTTCTTTCGCGAAACTCGAATGTCGATACCATTTGCTTTATGGTACAGACGATTTCATCGATCGATAACCGACACCATCATGACACGTTTTAGACATTGTGTCCAATCGAAATAGATAAACGAATTTATAAGCTTGCTATTTCGTCTCTGTCGCGATTGGCTCAAAGATGGCTCATTCAAGGATGACATGTTTTCGAACTCTACGAGAGCGACGTATAAATTAGAAAATTGTGCTTCTTGAAAATCATTCGTACAAAAATGACGAATTAGCCTCCTTTAAATCGTTTAAACACAAATTAATTCAAATTCTGTGTATTACAAAACATACTTACAAATAAGCGTAAAAATAACGTAAAAATTAAAAAATCACCTCGTCTTTTCTTCCATTAATCATTAAAGTCAAAATAAAAACCATGCAAAATTGAATTTTATGCAAGTTAAAAGAAATTGTGTTTGTTCGAACAAAAATTGTTCAAACGCTATTTTAAATACTATATTTATTAATCTTAAAAAATTGTTTAAAAACGTCGTCTCAAACGTCGAGCGATTGTTTCGAGTAATTGAATTAGAGATACTTTGCCTCTGTCTTCGTCGCTTTATCAGCCATCAAAATGACCATTGCCAAACTCTCACCGAGGATTTCGCATTTACCGTGGCGCGATACACGCGCGCAATAAAATTTGCCTGATGTCAATAGCGAGACGGCGAAAGGGTCGCGACAATTGGTATTTATTTTCACGGCGTGACGTACGATATTTCTACATAATGACGCGGCCGTTTATTATTTAAATTACGCGCAAAAATCTGCAGCTAAGAAGCGCGGGCTTCGCCGGCAGGATAATGAGCGGGGACGTTTGAAAAATCGCGCAAAACCGCCGTTTCTCTTTCTGTTTTTGCCTTCATTTGCGATATCTCATTTTGCTGCAAGCGTTGCGTTTTAATTAGTCAATTAAATCGAAACAACGGGCTGTTTTCTCTGTCCCGATAAACAATCGCCGTAACAATTACACGTTACAGGCGCGGAATGTATCGCCATTTAACGCCAATGCGCCGCCGTGCGTGTCTAAATGCAGGAAAGAAGATTTACAATCGATCAAATTGGCACGTGGAAAGAACTGAATAATCGAGGAGCGTAATAATATTCCCTCGGGGAAGAGGGACGTGAAGATAAATTTCCGCTGCCGTGCAAAATTCAGTCGTCGATGAATTTTTGACGATGGCTTGACATCGACGTTATATTTAACATTAGAACTGCTAAAGTATGAATTTTGTGCCGGAGAAATCAAATTTCAAGGAATAGGAGAATCCAAGAGAACGCAAGCATTTACTTTAGGGAAATTGGTCACGCACACCGTTATAAATTTTCTACAATATTTAATAGTGTTAATCGATATGTTAATACGTTATAATTATATTCTGTATATTACATGAATATCAACATTGATAAACATCATTGGTACAATATAAAATTCTGCAACATTTCAATCGAAAACGAAATGAAAATGTACAAAATTTCCGTCAAACTTTATCTATAAAATTTTCGTCAAAAGCAACTGATATATATAACAAAAAGTATCTCTCTATAAAATTTCAATCGGAAATCACAGTAGTTTGATCGCTCCGGTAGTCCGCTGTGTTATGAACTCTGAATAAGTTTCAACGTTGAGCGGTTGCATCTCGCATAAATACGCTAGTGCATAAAGGTCCGATAAAAATAACTGGCAAAGATTATACGAAATGGAAAGGAGCAGCGGCAACGTAGGAAACAAAATTCTCTCTTGATTACGATTTCGCTACGACCCTCTGTATCTCGCTTTGTTTGCTTAACTCGATAGGGTTTCTAGAGAAATTTAATAATAGCCGCCGCGCTAAACCGGCAAGAGACTGGAATTTTCTTTGAGACCAGCTTTTCCCTTTTTATCTTTCTTTTCTCCCCTCTTTCGCAACACAACGTCGCGTTTCCAAATATCTCTACTTTAACACCACGTTTCGTCGCTCCGTTACGCGGCGTCTTATCTTGATACGCGTACGTATGTAATTTCGCTATTTCGTTCTCATAACGTTTCTCCCCTTTAATCCCGTTTGTGTCGGCCGGGAAAAGGAGAGAGAGAGAGAGAGAAAAAAGGAAAGGTTTCGCGCAACGAACTCTTCAATTTGCATAACGAAATATGAAAATACCATAACGCCGTTGGGAACGTCGCTGGAAAACAATTAGAGGCACCCTGGAAATTGGCGAAACGAACGAAATATTAGATTTCAAAGAACGAGTGATATAAGTGAAACCGCGAATGATATAAAAACGTTGTATATTCGACGACACGCGCGTTTTACCGCCAAGTGAATCGTTCCGTTCTGCGGCCAGCGAACAATTTACAAGTTTTTCATATCTGATGCGAGAACGTAGAACGTAGAACATCTTAAAATTAGAGAACATTGTTATAATTTAATTCG
The DNA here is from genome assembly GCA_032399605.1 of Melipona beecheii. NCBI lineage: Eukaryota > Metazoa > Arthropoda > Insecta > Hymenoptera > Apidae > Melipona > Melipona beecheii. The sequence goes on along the minus strand of JAUCMO010000047.1, from coordinate 969,339 downwards.
CGTTCGTACGATATATGGAAGAGTGAAGTGCCGATAATTCCGTTCAAACTTGTCGATATATTTTATTTGAAAAATCAAGATAATTTTATCATTCGTATCAATCGCGATCAAGTTGATCTAATCCAATAAAATAGTGACAAAACTAGCTAATGACAAAAATTCGTATATTTCGGTACACAAATTTAAACGTTGTTGCTGCGAATGAACTAATTGTCACACAGTGTCGCGAATTGTATCAAGAAGTATTTCTTCTGTATTTGAATTGTTGTTCAAGAGAATAAAGAAGAAAAAGAAAAAGAAAAAGAGGAAGGGGCCGCTGTAACTTTCAAGAACCGAATCGGAAACTTGGTCGAAATACGCGTTGGGTTCTTCCGATTGACTAGCCACGAGGGCGATAACATATGGTCTCAACTAAAAAAGAGAGAGAAGAAAAAAGAGAAGGAAAAAAAACGGTAACTCGTAAGTTTAATTCGTTTAGACAAGGGCGTACGTAGCCATCGTTCTCGCGAACGATCAACGAAATGCTTTTTCCGGTTCGGCAAGAAGTAAAACTGGCGGATGCGTTCGAAACTCGCCCGGAGAGCCACCCCTAACGAACGTGTACTTTCGCTGACCACGTTTTCCCTTCCTTTCTCCTGCCCGTTTTCTTTTCCTCTCTTCCAACAGGGGCGCTCTCGCGCAGCCCCTGCCTTCTTTTCTTCCGGTCTTTCTTCCATCGTCCCGAGGGGACGAAAGCAGTGCGCGCGACTAGACCCTTCCAGGCCTTCCAGAGAAAACCCAATTGAGTTCCGGGCCGCAGTTATCCGATTATCACTATATACTATATACAGCTGTATGGCTCGAAACGATGATAGCAAAGAGTCACTCTCTGTGTGTGTGTGTGCGCGCGTGTGTCCGTTAGTGCGAGCTAGGCCGTTTCAAGGTGGGGATACATTCCGCGAAAGGAAGCGAGCGATTAATCACGTTTTACTAGACTCCGAGCCGAGCCAACCAATTTGCCCGGAAAGGTCGTTGTTTTCAGATAAGAGGGCGAGAGAACGGAGAGGCAGCTACATAGTGTTCCTATGGAACAATCGACGAGTCCCGTCCGTGATCCGTAGTATGGACAAACAATCTTATCTACCGTCCAAGAGATAGGACTCTCAATTTCTACTCCTCTCTCTCTCTCTCTCTCTTCTTGGTTTTCTCTACGTTCTTCGATCCTTTTCGATCCGTGCCTCCAATAGTTCTTCGCTCCCAGTCGTTGTTCTATCTATTTCACTCAACGACACTGATTCGAGGCTCGAATCACTGCCGGTTAATGTCGTTGCGAGCGTTTAGCGTGAGAGAGCGCGCGTTGCTGTATACTTGATGAAAGTATGAAAAGGATTCATCGTCGTCGAGGATATTGTGCGGCGTAAATAGTGGGTGACATGGAGTGTCCGAAGGAAGCAAACAGGTGTTTCAGATGCTGGTAATGAAGAGAAGGGGTTGGTGCACCTTTTCGAAAATACGAAAGTCGCAAGTGTTGGGCCACCTTCGGAGATAACTTTAGGTTAGACAATTATCGTGCATAGGTATTGAATATTATAACAAAAATCTCAATTATTATTCGCATTGTCAGCATTTTGGACTGCTAGGATGACCGACGTGACTTCGTAAATAAATGATAAAAATAAAATAAATTTCCCCGAATGTCCGATTGTTTTGTACAATTTTGGTATTTACAACGCTGTAACAAACTGTCACCTGGTTACGTCACAGTTGTATCAAACTCGCAACACTAAAAACAAACTAAAAATTGAAATTCTCTGCAATCGTTCGTTCCATTGATAATACTAACCTATATCACGATTCGTTCGAGAAGATTGTTCCCCTTGAAATCAAGAGGAGATCGAATCGAAACGAATTTTGTTTATCGTTTTGCTAATGAACGTAATCCACGTCGGATTAATCGAAAATTCTGTTACGTCTATATGCACGATATCCAGCATAGAGCCGTCTTACGTCAACATCATATTGCAATCAGTGTTAGGACTGTTGAATTTATGGTCGACTAAATCCACAAATTACTACTATGCAAGTAGTTGGTCTAAATGCAACTCGCAGCCGTAAACATAGATACTGGTATTTACGCCGTACCAGGTCACGGCAGGAGCTGTGCTTCAGCAAGTCTAACGTTAATATTCGGACAGCCCTAAATCGCTTTTCTTGCGCGGCAAACGAAAACCCGGTTGATTAAAAATAACTGGACGCCGCGAGATACGCCCCGTAAGGAGCGCACGTTCGAAAGCGCATGAGGGACTTTAATTGAAAACATGATGGAAAAATAGCGAACAATTCGCGAACGCGAGGAAAACACGGCGCTATTTAATCATCGCGATAACTCGATATTGCGATTGTTTCGTACAACGCACTTGAAAGGGACGACTGGAATGGAAAACGTAATGGAAAAATAATAATAAAAAAAAAAAAAAAAAAAAGAAAGAAAGAAAAGCTGGGAACATATCGCAAGTTTATGCAAATTGATATTGGGAGTATAATTGGGAAGGAACGGAATTCTCGGTGAAAAATTGTTTCTAAACTTACTAAACGATAGAAGTTACTATGTACGATAGAAAGCATTGTTCTTTGCATTTCCACTTTGTATATTCCGTCTCAAAAGTAATAAAAATCGAGCTTGCGCTTCGCTATTTAACTGCGATAAATATTCCCTCGTTTCTGTCCAGAAGTTTCCCAGACTCGCGCTCGCAGAAATCACGGAACACCGTTTATTTTTCATTCGACGTTCACCATCGGTGATAATGAAAATTTTTCAACTGCCGTCTCACGTACTTTTATCGACAGATAGATTTCTTGTTGCACGTATTCATCTTGAAACTTTCGAGCAAAGGAAATCTGTGCGAGTTTTTTTTTTTGATTCGTCAGCTGTCGTTTGAAAAAAAAAAGAAAGAAAGAAAAACCGAGAAACCTACCGAGATAAAAGTGCAGATTAAAAGACAGATGTTTTAAGCTGTGGCAATATTGAGACTGGAAATATGCACGAGCACCCGTAGGTGCGTTACGCGTGTTACGCAGTCGAGGGGAACGGCAATGCATTCTCGTTAGTCAAGCATAATTTAAACTGGATAATGGGTGATTGACGTCTGAACGAGGAAACTCTCTCAGCTATCCATCCCTACATCTGATTCCGATGTACAAACCTAATCACGATTCGCAGGACAGACGATGGCAGAGCGAAAGGAGCGAATAAATTCGACAGTGAACCGCAGCTACCTGATTTTCGTGTCTCTGCGCTAAGAATTAAATTAAATATTTCTGTCTCTGTTGATGTTCGTACACAAACAGCAGCGTGATAATTGAACAACGAATCAGTTTTTGCAGCAGCAAAAATATATTTAATAAAAAACGGACAGCGCGAATAGCCATTTTAGCAAATTACTGACAAATCACAGATAGCTGAATCTGAAGGTAAATTGTTCGAACACATTCGCGAGAAACTGTGCGTAAAGACTCGAGAACGGCGGCTGGTCGAGGAACAGGCAGCTCGATATTCCCACTGAAAAGAGGAATTACACCATCGCGAGGACTCGAATAAATTACCACGAAGCGACGAAGCGTCAGAGATATCGCGCATGAAGGAAAGAAAAAGAAAAGAGGAGAGGAAGGAATTTTAAAACAACAAGCAACAAAGTGATGATAATCTGTCGGCGAACCATTCGTTAAAGCTTCTTATGCTCATCCACTCGTACCGTTAATCCGCGCTTTGTTCCACGGAATATTCGCGATAACGTCCCGGCAGCCAAATCGCCGCTAAATTCTATTCCCCGGTGAGGCTTGGCCGCGCGCCAACACACACCCGACACCATCCACCGCCAAACTTATTTAATTATTTTTCTATCAAGCCGGGGCCCGTTACCGAGATGTGAACAGGCGAGAGAACCAATTACCGCAAACTTATTTAATTATTCCGGTACCGATCAACGGAACAGCGTTTTCCGAACGCCACCATCTTCCATTTTGCTCGTTTGCGCGCCGCGAAATGTCGTTACGTTTCCATTCTTTCGTGTAAAATTAACCTTATTACGGGATTACACGTCTATAAATAGTTCGTAGACTACACGCGTATGTATGTAGCAGGAACGTCGTTCCTGCCTGCGATCAGCTCACCACGCAAGATTCTGCGTCTGAAAAAGAGATGAAGAGAGATTCGATTCTTGACTTTTTATAGAAGCCAAAGAAACTAGACTACGAGAGAAATTATCTAATAATTTGGAAACTCCGCGAATACGAGTACAGAGGAAAAATCATGCGATCGAAACGTTAAACGCTGATACCAATGTTACAAAAGAAAAGAGATCGCTCGATTTCTTCTTTCGAGTCGAAACTCGCGCGAGGAAAACCCTGAAAACCCGAGCCGGTCGGTAAAGTCGGAACTGAAGAGAGGGAGAATAATTTACTTTCTTCATTTCCACACAGCCGCCAAAATTAAACAGTTTCGCTCGAGCGGAACAGCTCGATTCAAGCTGTTCCACGAGATTCGTACTACAATTCGTGCTAGAAATTCCCCTAGGGGAGGAGAGTCGAATCGAAGGATACATCCGTGGAAATCGAAGAATCCGGCCGCAGTGAAAGAGAAAGAGAAACAGAGAGAGAGAGAGAGAGAGACTGAATGTCTAGTCTCGGCGGAGAGCGTTAAGGTTCGAGACCCGGAAACGGTAAATTAATTCGCGAACGACAAGCCCAGTCGGCGTTGCCATCGGCCGTCGTTTCTACCCTCGCCGGTTTTCGCCGAATAAACATCAACGGCAGAAGTTGACCGGGGATACCGTGCACGACGTTGCCACCATGTCGGTTTCCAGGTCCCGGCGCATATCCGGAATTCATCCAGCAAATCCCCTCTCGTTTCTCGTTTCTCTCTTCGTTGTGCATCTGCATCGGACGTGATGGTGGTGGTGGTGGTGGTGGTGGTCGTCGTCGTCGTCGTCGTCGTCGCCGTTGTCGTCGCGAGGACGCGCGACCGCGCGCGTGGGACCTCGGCGGCTGTGCCCGCTGGTACACGCCACGTAATTGTGTCGATCGCAATCCGCGAAACTGCTGCCACGCGAATTGATATCTAATTCGGGCCCCGGTGATCTGCGAAATTAGCGGGCTAACTGCTTTTGCACCGAGGGAATGCTCGGCCGATTGCGTTCCAATTTCGAGCTCGCCGAGAGAGAGAGAGAGCTGCTTGATGATTGACTTCGACGCCAGGACCCGACGTTGGCCCCTGCCAACGCGCTTCATTCCGCTCCGCAATTTTGCTCCTTTCTCCCCCTCCCGAGATACGAAAAAAGCGTCGCGTTGTCGATCCCTTCCCCCTTTTTCTTTTTTTTTAAATCCAATGCAACGTTGCTAATGTACGATTCGTTATCTCGCGTGTCCTTCGTCCGGATGAAAAAAATCTTGCCTTCTCCGCATTTTTTTTTTTTTTTCTTTCTTTCTACCGTTGTTATTTTCGACTTTTATCTTGACTAGGTGACTTGTGACGCGGGACAAGAGAAGATTGAAAAGGCAAACGATAAAGGGGAAAAGATATCATTTTATAAAATAGAATTGAAATTTAAGAATTTGAAGACTGAAAAATTCTTCTTAATTATCTTGATCTATCGTAATTCGCTGTTATCGAATTATGATTTATTATGCCTCACGATTGCACTCGTTTGTACGTGCTCACAGACTCGGTAGCCAATCAACTCGGTTCTAATTCGGTGAATTTGACGATATTTCAGTGAAATATTTCTACATACCAGTCTCATATAGATGGACAAATACCAGTTTCAAAAAGCTTCCTTTTGTCCGTCACTCGCTGGTCAATGGTTCAGCTAAATTGGGGAGGTACAGGTTTGAACGATTTCCAATTGTGGTGAAATTGCAATCTCATTTAAAGGTCTTGCCAGGGACTCTAACGAAAGCCGACCTTTTTGGAAAACAGAGAAATTCGATTCCATCTGACCAATGGTATCGATGCCATTCTACGCGCACGTGTGTCTATCTTTGCCACGTTAAACTCGATGTATATATTGTTCAAACCGTTTCATTCATCGACCAAATACTTCGTCCCTCGCGAATATCACAACTCTCACTTTCAACGCGGGAAATCTCTTTAATCTTTGAAAAATTTGTCAAAACCGCGCGGAAATTTAAATGACTTTGTACATCACTTGCCGTAAATATAAATACGAATTATTTCTTAAATATATTTAAGATAATATATATTTCTTAAATATAAGAAAGAACCCAATGTATATTCAAAGTGACAGAACACCGATATTAAAGAACTCGTAATGTTATCAACGGCAGTGCAATTGTAATCTCAACTGCGATTAATTCGCAAAGGATCAATTCCTCCGTTGATGACTGCGATATTAAAGAAAACTCGCGTGAAATGTTCACGAGCCGAGTGGGGCAAGAGGCGGCCCGAAGGCGGACGAAGGCTTCACCTCGGTTGACTTTTTTCCACTTACCGATTGGCACGTTGACAGCAAAGAGAACGACAAGGGCGCGATGGCAGAGCATTGTGCACTGCATGGAAAACGCGATGAGTCGTCGTCGTCGGTCGTTGGAACCAGGCAGCTGCTCCTTTCTTATCTACTTAACGCTGTCATCTTCCGCGAGAACCTCTGTTTCCAGTCTTCTGACGCATAGCATGCCTGTAACACACACAACACACGGCGGAGTTAAACCCATGGTTAAACGCACTCTGTGTTGATTAGGTTCCTCTCGTACAGCGTGATGTTCGCATGCGATCTTTCGTCTCTGTCGACGACTCGACTTGGTTCGTTCGATATTCGAACGTGTCTATTCCGAACGTGTCGGGGACAGAGAGGTAGGTAGGTACACCTCTCCCGTCATCGGCGCTGCTCCCTGCTTTATCGCTCGTTTCCACCGAACGAACTTTCGACCAGCGCGCACCCTTGCATCGCAAAACTGACTACCCTAACCACTCCTCCACCCTCGTTATCTGGCCCCAAGCTGCCGTTTCTCCTCGATGACGTTCGATCCTGTGTTCCGTGGAACTTGACTAACAGCTCTCCTCGGTCAAAGGTGAACTGTCCCCGGGTGATGTTTCAAGAGACGTGTTTCAAGGCTTCGGCGTGAGACGCTTTGTTTCCTCGCTGAACGAAGCGACGTGCGACTGTTCGGAAAAATTTCGCTTCCCGTGAAACTCGACCGGTGCATGCACAGCGGCTCCGGTGAAACTTCAGCTCAAACTCGCGGAGGTGTTTGAACGCTTGCTGCAGAAAAAAATCTATTCTTTGCAAAATGTTGCCTAATAGCAATTTTTTTACATTCTATTATTATTATTATTATTATTACTATTATTTGGGGGGGGGGCAAAGGGGAGAGTTTCAGTTTGACGTATAATGGACAAGATAAATCGAGAAGGTTTGAATACCGATTTCCAATTGCAATGAAATTGCAATGTCTAATGTAATTTATACGCGTATTGCGACGAAACGTTTTAAAAAACGTCACTGGCATTGTAACGAAAAGCGACTGAGGTGATCGTAAAAGTTGGAAGCAATCTGATAATGGAAGGATAATTATTATTCTTTCGTTCGATTTTATTTTCATTAATATTTCAATAAAATTCCTTTATTAATTTAATAGCACGAAATGTGATTGATTGTTAATAAGAAATTAATATACGTATGAATATCGAGTTTCGTGTTACGGTATTAATGAAATTTCAAATTGTTTCGTACAAGACGCATAATGAATTCATAATGGTTATCGAATATTTTCGCGAATTACTGTATGAACTCGTCGCTACCTACGTACGTTTCCATGCCACAGTGAAAAGGTAACGTTCGAAGCTACAGATTTAAAGTATATAATATCCAGCACCTCTGCGATTATTAAAATAAACGAGGCAATCGGTTATTAAGAATAAATAAGATTCGATATCGCAATACGTTCTTTCTGAAATCTATCAAAATTTCGTTCGACTTTTCGCGGCAAAATTGTTATCAATTTCCGTTGGTTTCGATCGAATGATAAAAAGGAAACAGGCAAACAGAAAACTGGAACAAACATTCAAAATCTATCAAAAATATACGAGAACGAAATCTAGCAGAAAACACGCGCAACCTTTCTTCCGTTTCGCATTTCACTTTTGAAACGATCCCTACAAAAATGGTTTATTCTCGAATTTCTCACGTATTCGCTGCAACTTTACGAGTATTTCATTCAAAGATCGATTATAAAATAACTTAAAGTTTTTGTCATTTACGATAACTACTAAATAACGAAAATAAAACAGTTGAAACTTCTGAGCAAAGTCAGAGCTCATGGCTGAAAACTGAAGGATCGAGTTAGTCAAGAGTTACGTCTCAATTGCATGTACAGTGTGTTATAGTCTAAAAAAAAAAAACTGCACGACTTTTACCTCAGTTCATTCGTCTCGCTGAAAGGTCCAGAAGCAACTGTTCTTTTGTTCTTTCTGAGCGCGATCGCTCAGTACCAAACAACGCCACTCCTACTCGAGGTCTATTCCACGCCCCCTCGCGCATCACGTGACCCAAATCAACCAATCGCTAATTTTCGTTGCATCAACGTTGCCCGAAGAGGCTCGATTTTCTGGTTTACCCCTGCTAAAATCACTTTCAGTGATAAAAAAGAGAAAACGCACTCCACGCAGAGTTAACAAATGATATCAACAACTTGGAACCCAAATAATTTTCAAAGTCGAATGGAGAGATCGTTTGACTCTCGATCGATACAGATCTGAGCATTCTCTTATAGCAACGCCGTGTTCAAGTCGAAGGGACAGTCGCTTAATAGTCAGCGCAGAAATACAATAGCAATAATCCGCTAATATCCGAAAAAGCACAATCACCTCAATAATTAATTAGCGCGAGCAACGTTTGATCGAAGAGAAACAAGAGCGAAACATAAAGAGAATCGTGAATCGTAATAGGAATCGGAACCTTGTTCCGTGGCACAGGGAAAATCTGCAACGCGCCGGTATTATTCAAATTGTTGTTCGACAAGAGGTCCATTCGGCCAGCGTGTTACGATTTCCCGTGGCAACGCGAGATCGTTAATTCTCCATATTCCACGGGACGTGCGTTTCACGACGTTACGTTCCGCTGTGCGCACACCATTGAACAGATTCGTAGCCTTTCCGTTAGCGGCCAGCGCGCGTAACCGGCGTTGATACACACGCTTTCGCGTACGATTTCGTTCTCGATAAAGTATTTGTAATTCTAATCGGCGGTTTGGACGATCGACGAAGAGGCAGAACTGGTCTCTCACCGACACGTTTGTCCTCGGTGTCGTGCGAAAATTATCGCGTTGTTCCATGTTGGCTCGCGCAGAAACCAACGACAATAAATTGTTAATTACCACTGACGATAGTCTGCTTTGGAGCTTTATATTAAATAATGTAACGGGCGTGTCGATTTTCAAAATGATCGACGACTCATCATCGTTGCTTGATTTCTCGTCGTATTCGTGGATCACGCAGTTGTCCGACTTTCAATTCGCTTCCTCTCCTCGGTGTTTTCGATAAGGGAAATCGAGATGGAAATATACACTGCTATATACTTTCGTTCAAAAAGTTCTACTTTTTTCAAAATCCTAACGTGTTCCAAATTTCTCAAATCAAAGTGTCGAATTGTAATAAATATTTAAAGAACAACAGAAATTTTAAATATCTCGAACGCAGATTCCGAATTACACTTGTCTATCGAATAACATGGATATATCTTAAATAGAAAATGAGTGCGTTAAAATGTAGACTTTTATGGTTGTAATTAAATGTATGTACAGACGTAAGAAATTAACTTATTAACGGGCGAAAACGTTTGCGAAATTAATTTTAATTATTAACGAGGGATTTCAATTATTAATTTTAATTAATTATTTATTTCAATTATCGAGGAATTTTATTGTTAATTAATTGATTAATTAATTTTAGTTAAATCAAGAGTCATAAAATGCTCAGAATGCCTTTTTCTTTTTTGTTCGATGTACATCAAACGCAAATGAAAAATTCACAAATCCTGATGTTGAAAATAAATAGTAAAAGAAGAATTTTGCTCGTGCATAATTGAAACAGAAATTGAATCTTTCGTCAGCCGGTCTATGTAATTTTCTCCCTTTCATTTCGCCAGGCGTTCACATTATATTCTAACGAAGGTAATAACCACCGTAAAGCGAATTATCATTAGAGATGAGCCATTATTTGCGACATGTATGCGATGATTATTTCGACGAGACGAGAATTTAGTCACGGTTAAATCAAAGATTTAACGTCGACCTGATTTCCTCCTGACGTACCCAAGTCATTCCTCCGTGACAATCTTAGAACGTAACACACATATCGGAGCCGAAAAGAGAAAAGAATCGGGACAAAGCTTCGAGACGATTTAAACAAGTCGGTGTAAACGTGCGCCGTGGAAATTCGCGAAACTCGTGAAACTCGCGCGGCGAGAAAAGTGCGGTTAAATGTAAATTGTAAAGCGTGTAACGTACGTTGCGGGTAACTGACGGCGTTTGTGCGTTATACCGGAGGAATATTTATTTAAATTGTAGCGTACGGTCTAACTACAAATAAATTACGCGGTGAAATGTGTCGCGTGCCGACAAATATAACACCTCGTGAAACGCGCCAAGTCCCTTGCCCGTTAGAAATATTGCAACGCGAAACGAGAAGGCGTAGGAAACGATACCGTGAATCGCGTGATTATTCCACGCGACACGTACACGTGTTGTTTTTGCAACGGAGGAGAAATGTTAACACCCGTCACGAGTACTGCCTGTTACGAAAGATTATGGGAATCGCGTACGAGCGATTCTAAACGGTGGTTGAAATTTACTACTGTCGGTATTGACTGCAGTAAAGTGAGGTATTCTAAATCGAATGTAATTGTAATTCTACTGTTGAATCGCGAAGGCCACGAGTTTACACGTTCGCGCGATTAATATTTGTAGAATTTTCAGTAACAACGACGGTGCAATGAATAGAAATAATTAATTCCCAGGATCACCACGAATTAATTTGCACGTTAATCTTTAGAATCGCAAGAAAACAGAGCTTGAAAACGGTCATGGTACCCTTGAAACAGTTGCGAAGAGTGCAGATCGAAATTTGTAGGATATAGATCCACACGTCAGTTCATTTTAACTTTTAACTCAAAATTCTTTTTAATCGTGTATGACCTACGGTGGATTAATTCGTAAACTGAGTCCGTATGTGGTCAGACAGCCTCAAGTAGAACGAGTTCCTGCGTAGTCGGATAGTCTCGAATAAAATGACACTTGTGCAGTGTCGGACAACTTTAAGTAGAATGAGCCTCTGCGTGGTCCAACAATATCTTAAAAGCAGATCAAGTCAATCAAATCTCAATTAAGTGATTTGCACGGCTAATATTTTTACAATCATTAGTAACAAAAACACATAATTTCAACGTAATAACGATACACTCTTCGTCACGAGTACCGTTATTTGCGCTGAAAGAAGGGAAGGTCTCGCGTTACAAAGTGAAATGCAGTTCGTTTGAACTGTGAACCTTCAACTTTGTCCAGCCAACATTACACGTGTTCGATGGCCACTCGGAGCGTCGAACTTCTCTCTACAAGAGAAGAACGAAATCACCGGCGCGACCTTACAGTAAACGATCGCCATCTTCGAATTTTTATCATCGTTTGCGTCACGAGAGAACCTTTGAACGTGAAATTGTGAAATTGTAAAATAATTCCAGATAAAATGATCGACATATCCTTGAAGTCAAATTAGCAATTTGAATTTAACTCGTGTATACAAAAAATTTCGTGGTATACTTTCGAACAGTTTGCGTTCGATCGAGAGCTTTATACCAGGAATAGCAAGTCCTATTTAAAAATCTATGGAAACGGGACGAAATGTTTGAGAAACGTGCTTGTTGCCCTTCTAATTTCGAATGAGAACGGACAGAAATAGTCGCGAATAGGATGTCGTCGGCAGTTCCGACGATCGGGATTCTACCGTAATAATAACATCCCGATAATAAAACTTTCGATATTCGAAAAGGAAATCGCATAGAATCGCGTGTCGTGAGCGGGTAAGAATTTCGATGGCGGTGTTTGCGAAACCTTCCTGCGTGCGTTGTGAAACGCGAAACGCGAAACGCGAAACACGGAACACGGAACGGGAGACGCCGCAGTTCGTTACCGACGAGGCAAAGTCGATCTATGCCACAAACAGAAGCAGAGGCAACGAGTTCCCTCTTTCACGCAGACAGTTCGACAAAAAGAGTCGGACGGGGTTGACTCTAATTTACATTTGCCCCTGCCCGTGTATTCCTACGTGCCATACTTACGTGCAGTTGACGCGTGTGCGCGTACACACGTACGTATCTTTGCCCCGGTGACTTTGCTGCGCGACCGGCTGCGAATGTCTCGGGTTAACAGTGGGACGATTTCGAAAGACAACTTCTCCTCCACCTAGCGGAAACGCTCGCTTTCCAACGAGCATGGCTGTTAAAAGAAACTGGATCGCGCACAGTTTTTCCTTTATTTGTCACTTTTAGTTTTTACTTTGGTAAAGGAATCGCGTATAGTAAATCCAATTAATTATAGCGTTTCTTTATTCTTTTACTGAATAAAATATCGAAAATCGAAGAAACTTTTCGTAGGAACGTCTTTCTTTCTAGGAGCACGTGGATCATTAAAAGAAACTGGATCCCTCAACTTTGTACAAATTGCATTATCGTTCTGATAAAAATGATATCCCGTTTCCTCTTGCTTCGCGACGACGAGGAAAGTCAAGAGGCGAGTTCTCTTTGCAAATGATTATTAAAAAATATCGTGGCTCCAGATTTAACAAAGAGTCATCTTTCATTCACCTGCGATTGTCTTCTTGCTGTTCTTTTTGCTTTCATTTTCCGAATTACGATTCGCGACAGCCATTTTGAACGAGACTTATGAAAACTTCGAAGAATTTTGTAAAATTAGAATACAATGAAAGTTTCATAACAACGTTTCGCGATTTATCGAGTAGTTCCGTAATCGCTTTCCCAAAGATTCTTTCCCGAGTTCGTTCTTTCCAGCGATCGATCGTCCCAAGTGGTTTTTCCAGAGTTTCCAAGTGTTGTTCCGTCTCTTGTCATTAAAAATACCATCGTATTTCGCGTTGGAAAACTTTCTCATTAATCGTCGCGTTTAACGTTTAATCGTCCAAAGGCAATTCATCCCGATACAGGATTTCGTTACTTCGCACTCTCCAACTTTGTCAACGAACTGCGAACTCTCCGAACAACGTGATATTTTAAGAAAGGGATATTTTTCCCCTGTCTTCCTTCTCACGTTCGATAAAGAACGACCTCGAGTTGTGTTTAGATACAATTTTAAAACAAACGATACCTCCGAGGTCCCTTCAATTGAATTTTATCGGATATCGTCATTTTCTTCTTCTTCTTCTTCTTCTTCTTCTTCTTCTTCTTCTTCTTCTTCTTCTTCTTCGTCTGCCTCATCTTCTTCCCGTATTTTCAAAATAGTCGACGGTAGATAGATACGGTGGTAACCGATATCCGACACGAAATATGAAATTCCCAGGAAGCAACCACGTGTTGAGCAAATTTTCAACATTCTCGACTCGAATAGAAAGCGAACGAAGCTAGAACTTCAGTCGCTCTGAATTATTCATTAGCCGCTAGAAGAATTCATAACTCGATCCGCCGGTACGTGTTCCAAAAAAGAAAAAAAAAAGAGAGAGAGAATTACTATAAAATATCTTGACTCGGTGTTTTTTTCTCCCCCTGCCCCCAACTTGAAGCACTCGTTCATGTTTCAAGCAACTTCTCCGTTCCACGCTCCACGAAACTATCTGCAAGAAGCGTGCCGCATTTACATAAGTGTTATCTCTCGAACGGCTAGTTCTTCCCATTTCCAGACTGTTTCCGGTGGTCAAAGCGACGTGCCACGTTCTTTTACAAACTAACTAACTGCCAAGTGAGATGTACAACTTTACAAATTTAAAAAAAAGAACGAAACTGTATTTCGAATCACTCGCTAGCGAAAGAAGGAACGCAAAGTTTCAATTAGACTTTTTCCGCCGTTTTTGCGACTCGCGGCTCGGCGAAAAGGAAACGCGTTGCACGTGTAACAAGGGCTCACGTGCTTAGATCAGATGCAGATTAAACCGCACGCGGAGACGGGCTTAGCGTGAGAGATCGCTTGTCCGAGATAATTATTTTTCAAGCGTCGCGTGATGTTCGCGAAGCACGTGGTTTCCTTTTCACGGGATGATCGATCAGACGATCGGAGGACGCGTCGACAGATCCAGCGGAATCGTTAACACACTCGTTTCTGTAGTTTCTTCAGCCGAATGAAATTCGAAAATTTTTCAAATTCGTTCTAATTTCAATTACAACGAAATCGTAGTCTGTTGTATCTTGAACTGTAAACGTTACATCTATTTTATCATTAAAAGCGTTTCTGCGAGAGAGTCATCTCGACTCGTTGAAATAACGCGGAAGAAATAAATTTCTAGGTAGGCACTAAATTGATCTCCATTCTGTACTGAAATATGCATAGAACGCGGCTGGATTAGTAAGATATTTCAATTAATGCGCCAACGAAAGGGTAACGTAATTACCGATCGATTAATCGTTATTCGATGTGTTCAAATTTAACTTGGAAATAAATAAATAATTACTCGACGCGCTATGTAAATGGGGCATAATACAACAAATGATGTATTACGCGGCTGAATTTATAAATAATTCAAAGCACACGGCGGATTACGACTAAATAAATCAGAGACGTTTAAACAACTTGTACGCGCGCTCCCCGCTGTAAATCGCCGGGCACTTGATAAAATTGAAACGCAAAATGCAGTATCAAGCTTATACGGATTGAAATTGAGACGCGTTTCATTTTTATAACGCGAAACGTGTGCACATATCGTGCAAGATCTGCGTTGAAGATCTTTTCGCGTAATTTGTTTAATACTTCTTTCAATTTTGCACGCGTCAATTGCATTCAAGATTGAATTTCATATCATAATTTCAACTTTATCGTTGTTCTCCGTACTGTACTCTTATTTTCAATTTTCACTAAATTGTCAATAAAACTCGTCGTTTTGTACCAAAAATGTTGAATTTTCACTGTTCGATCAATGTAACATTTGTTTAAATTACACGCATTATCACTGAAAGTCGGGCTTCTTCAGGTGCAACGCTGATGCAACGAAAATTAGCGATTGGTTGATTTGGGTCACGTGATTCGCGAGGGGGCGTGGGGTAGACCCTCGAATAGGAGTGGCGTTGACAATTTATGACAAAAAAGTCGTCTTTATTTCCTAATCAGATCAGAACGTACTGGGGTACAAGTGCAGTTTTTGTTTAATTGTACGTCGCCAATTTATTTAAATCCGACGTAAGATATTGCTACTAACCGGGAAAATGCAGTAAAATCATCTATCAAAGAGAATCTAATAATTGCTGAAACCATACAAGTATCACCTGGTGACTTATGAACAAAGAGCACGCGCGCAGATCGAATTCCGTTTAGAATGGTTCGAACGCTATAATCGCGGCTAATCCCTCTCGCTGCGTTAACATTTAATGTAACCAACGTTTCGCCCGGTCGTTTCGAAATGATCGTTTGATCATAAATGCAAAAATCGTCGCGTTCAGTTCGACGCGGTCGACGTCGAAATAGATGTAGCTTAAATAAAATTCCCCAATTTCTCGATCGTTCCCATCGAAACGGTTAAAATATTCATCGTGGACCAGTGATCCTGCGCCGGACGCCCGGCAACTATGTACCCTATGCAGTAAGTACATAGACGTATACCGTGTGTCAGACCAAAACCGCGACACTATCACTTTTCCGATGATGATCGTTCGCTGCTGTACGGGCATTTCGCACAGCAGGAGTGGGCGAAATTTACGCGAAAATAAATTTGAAATGCCGCGCGAACACCGCAATTTCCGGATCGCTTTGTTCGACCCGCGACCAAAGAGAAAAAAAAAAAAAAAATATTTCCGCGAGAACGCGGCGTAACTTGCGAATTTCGATCTTTCGAAACGTTTCGTTCTCTCTTCTTTTTTTCCTTTTCTTCAGGAAGGGGATGGGGGAAGTGAAATTAGAACGACGTTTAAACCGAGAGGAATCCTTTAATCACTCGATTCGAGTAATTCATCTTCAACTTGTCGTCGTTCGATCGCGTTCCGCCATCTTGGTTTGTCTGTTAACCTATTTCGCTCTCCTTTCTATTATCCCGTTTCAGTTTTCACAGTGACGCGAGAGACGCTTGACGTTATAAAATGACTCGGAAGCTCTTGGTTATTGGTCGTAATTACTCGCTACTGTCGCGTTGCGCTTTTCCAGCAAGTTATTTTTAGTTTGGCAAGTTGTTTCACGAAAGAGAAGTAGCGGAACGTCCACCGTGCGTTCGGTTCGCCTTGTTATATTTTTCGGGCAATTACTCGCATCGTAATATCGTAATATCGATCCACTTCTTCTCATTCTCTAGAGTAAGTGGCTTGTTGTTCGTCTTCCAAGCAGCAAGCGAAATTCAGTCGAACGGATAAACAACCGAAGAGGGCCACGCTGAGGTTTTAACGCACGTTATTACAATAAAATCTAAAACACGACGATAAAGCTAAAAGCTCTCTCGCTCAAGAACGTATTTAAAATCACTTCTGATCGATCCACGTAATATTTAATTAACTTTTAATAAACTGTAGGTATCTATCATTGAAGAATTATTTCTAATTTAGTGGAATTTTTAATTCGAAATTATTCCCTACCTCCGGGATTATTTTTTAATTCGATAAAAATTTCATCATCGCGAGGAAGTGTTATTAATACACGTTTAAAATACAATTTAAGATTTTGCTACTCACAATCGAAGAGTTTATCGAGTTTAATTTCGTTTCATTTTATTTAAAACGAAATAAAACTGTAAGTTGCGTATAGATATAACGTAAAATACCACAAAGTGAAATAAACATTGACTAATTTAGCGTGAATTGCCACAGTCGTTTACAACCTAACGATACCGTTTGAAAATTAAAAAAACGATGGTCGTAAAATTATTTCGCGGAGGATACGAATTTATCTTAAACCACGTTTCGAACCAAGTTACACATTTTAATTAACCTCCCACGTTTAAATATTTGTCGAGCCTAGTGTCTGCATCTCACTCCTTGACCAGTCGAAGAAAAAAAAAAAAAAAAAAAAAATTTAAAATTAACAAGCAAAAATCGAAAGATACATATTTGATGTCGAGGAAGTTACAAGTCGAGCAAACGTTTCTGTGAAATGATTATAAGATAGACGTCTCCGGAGACGAGCGATAGTCTCGACCGATACACATTACTCTCTGGAGAACGTTAACTTCGCTGTTGTGGATTAACCGTCACATAAAACAGCAGACTCTAACAAATGTCCCTTAAAGAATACAGAAAGTTGTCCCCGGGTAAATCTACGGGGACTGATATTCTCCGGACGCTTTAATAGTTCTTGAAACGTACTCTGTCACATTTCTCTCTCTCTCTTCTTCGAACTCTTTTTATCCCTCGCGTTTACATCTTTTTCTACGATATGATTAAATTAACAAAAAAAAAAATCATCACGAGACGTTAAACAACTATGTCATCGTTCGATTTTCGTCGATTTTTATTATATTGTTATATCATATTACGATGGATGCTGATTTTGACAGCGATAGAACGGCTTGTCGATCGATTTCATATTTCATTTTGCAAGTATATATCTCCAAAAGGAGAAAAAAGATTTAAAAATTAGCGAAATTAATGGGAAAACAAGCGCGAAATGTTTCAACAGCAGTCAAAAGTTATTTCTAGTTATTTCTCCGAATGGTTCGTTGTTCGATTTTACACTTTATTCGAAAGAATGATCGATACAGGAGCGATATTCGCGCCGATTGATCCGCGTGTTTTCAGCGCGACTACACGCAGGAACAAATAAAAGCCGCGAGAAATTTTTTTCCCTTACAGCGAACCGAATAATAGGATTATCGAGCTTGAGCGAAAAACGTGAAATATTTAAATGGGAAATAAAATTGATCGAATACGGTATTTTTAGAGGATATCGAAGAAGGCCGAGGCTGGCGGTCAAAAAAAAATATTATAATACCGATGAATAATACTATCAGGGATGTTCGATCACTAGTCGCGATCAAATGAAAAAGTGTTGGGAATGCAAATATTTCCGGAAAATTTTCGAGAATCGTGTTCCAGTTTAATTTAGAGTCTGCTGCAAACGCGTATGTACGTGAAATAACAGCGTATTCTCTCTCTCTCTCTCTCTCTCTCTCGACTGAATTTAAATATTGATACAACAGTTCTTCTTTCTTCTTAAAAATAAGGAAAAATAAGGAAAAATAGCGTTTTCTCGGAGGAAATATTCCGTAAGTGTTGTCCGTCGTGTCTCAAGATTAATACCATCCTTTGTTATTATGCATTCAGAAGAAATTTTTAGGTGAAAGATTGCACAGAATTCGCAGAATGTGAAAAACACGTGAAATATCCATAAGTGCTCCGTGCGATATTTGGTATCGAAATTCTACGTTTTTAATTATATTCTGAAAAATATGAATTTGCACGTAGCATTCTAATAACTTGCACGATTGAACATATAATTCAAGAAAGTAAAACTTTTGCAAAAGAATTGTTTTCAGAAACTATATTTGAACATCTTGTACATTGGGTTGTCCGGAAAGTTCGTGCCGATATTCAATATAAATTAAATTGAACATTTCATAAATGTATACTAAAATTTAAATACTTCTGCGTTTCACTTTTCCTTCAAAATCGGCACGAATTTTCCGGACAACCCAATACAAGAAGAGAGCATCCTACATGACGTTACCAAGATGTAGGCCAAAACAGGTTGGCACGAAATTTCGTCAGAAATTCTTTCCGATCAATTTGTATTATTAAATTCCAAGGGAAATTCCAAGAATTTGCTTAATACTTTCCAGTCGTGTCTTCCACCGACGTTCTACAAAATTTTATAAAATTTCCAGAAATTGAAGTACTCGCGATATCACGGCCACGCGAACGAAGCTTTGTTTCATTTACATTCAAATACTGTACCTCGAGTGTTTTACGTATTTTTAACACGCAAATACGCGCATGTTCTTTGCAACATTGGACCGCACAACCTCCACGCACGAACGCATGAAAATCCCGATCGCGACAAATTGCAACAATGACACACTCGCCGATATACTCCGCGTCGTCTAATTAACACCCTCTCTCTCTCTCTCCCCCCCAATTAAAACTATTCGAGACGTTGCGGCGCGCGGACGAGGCTTATAAATTTTCAATTAAAAAGGAGGCACACGGCGACCGGGTTGGTAAAGTTGGCGAGAACTTAACGAACATAAGCCGGTGGAAATTCGATGATTACGGAAATTACCTGCCTACGGTGGTTGTGACGCGTTCGAGGAAAGAAAATGAAGCAAGAAACAAAATTCAGCGGCTGGGAGCGTCGGCGGTCTTAAACTTTCGGTCGATCGCTGTATCCCTTCGGCTGTATTCCTTCGAGAGCGAGACGCTGCGCGCCACGGTTGAAGGGAAACGTTCTCGCGCGTCTACGCCTAGGAAAAGAAGGATTCGAAGTTGGCGCGAAAGTCGTTCCATCCTGACGAACTCGTAAAAGCGAACAGCGAGACTCGTAAACCTGCCCCCTCCCCCTCCCCCCTCCTTCTGACTCGGAGATCGGTGACGCTGAATATTCACGAATTCGCAGACGCGCGCCGGAGTGGCGCCATAAGGGTGGAAAAACACGTATGACAACGTTGGAAAGTCAATTTTAAGCACACGTACCACAGTGATTCGCGAAAACATCCCAACACCCTATCGCGGGGACATTGCAAAATATTATAAAATACATTTAAAAATTTCAAGGAAATTGCAGTGACTGACTTTTTCTTTGCACTTTTGGTTGACGACAGCGCTCTTAGACCGGTAAATTGGTAATGAAAATTGAGAAAAGAAGTTGAATGTTTGAAGAAACGAGAGAAATTAACGTTTGTTTAAAAATTAAAAATATTGAACGAATTCGTTCGCCGGTTACTGACGTTACATCGCTATTGTCATCTTGTGCTGTATATCATTTAACTTTATAACGCTTACGATATATCAATAATGTTAGCGAGCGATAGATATTTTCGGTTAGCAAAAGCAAACTGTAGTTTGTATTTAACAAAAAATTAATAGTCGCTTTAAGCACAAAATAAAGTTCCACTGAACATTGACGATAGAATGATAAATACTAATAAGTATGCCAGAAAAGTATATAAAAGGCTATGTATAAAATAAAATGAAACGAGTGTAAAGAGAAACCAGTAAGTATAAAATAAAGTTCCACTGAATAATATTGAATGTCCGAATATATTTTCGTGAGCGAGCACGCGATCATTTCCCTTCGTGTTCGATAGTTCAATGGTTCAATAGTCGAAGGTCGTACGACACCCCCGACGGAGACATAATCGCGCATCGTCACGTTCCATCATATTTTCACCGTCGGAATTTCGCGTGTAAGAACCTTTCGTTCTCTGTCATTGTGTTGCAGTTCCGTGCTGGTTTCCGATTCTAGACCTCGTTGCTGGTTCGTCGATGGTTTGTTAACCCCTTGTCTCACAATATCGAGTCACGATCGCGGTAAACGAGAGGAAACCTATGGAATTTGATTTCAATTTTTAAATTTCAATTTCAATTCGCCAGATAACTAGTGATTACCTAAAAGGATTGTTCAAGGACTGAGATTAATTTTTAAGTTTCAATCTTGAATCGAGAAACATTTTGAATTTCCTCGAAAACGGAGCATCCCGCGACAGAAATAATTTTTTACGGTAGATTTTTTTATTTATTTTCATAGAATATTCCTTGCAACGTATACGATATAGTTTCTAAAAAAAAAAAAAAAAAAAATTATAGGAACTTCTGACCGCATTCAAACACGTTCAAACACTATATTACTCTATTGCAGAGTACACGTTTGAGAACGATGCTAATTTCTTGGAAGGCAATGCCAGCCGAAAACGGGGTAATGCGATTGTAATGCGATTTAGAGCGGAAGAGGAATAATCCCGAAAAATTCGCCGGCATTCCGCAGAGAAGAGACACCAAAATTTCACGTTGCGTTATTCCACGCGTCGTATCCCGTAGGAAATCAAGCCAAACTCGTCGGAAAAACCAACAGCTTTTTCCCCTCCCCCCTCGTGTTGTCCCTATACTCGTGAACAAATACATTTTCGGCAATACGATTCTCCTTCTCTTCGTGGAAATATCATATTTGCCGTAATGTTGGCTCGTTTTAATTTAAAAAAAGGGAGAAGATAAAAGAGACGGAGGGAAAACGAAACTCTTCCTGTTTGGATTTTCGCAAATTAGCCGGGGAATTGGAAGCAATCGGGAAGGCAGGTGTTTTCCTTTCCCGTTTTCGCCCCCTGTTAGGAAGTCAATGCCTGTTATTGGCAAAAAAAAAGAAACAAACGGAACCGACGACGCCTAGGTCGCGGTCCAATTAAAAAGAAATTAGTTTTTAAAGAACGAGCCTTATGAATATAAACTAGATGTAACGAATGGTGGAACGTTATCCCGCGGGATAAAAAGCCCCGATTTTCCTCCGGGGAAGGCTGAATTAAGGAAATAAACGAAAGGCAAGTAAAGAAACGAATTATGAAAACGAATGAAAATGATTTGTCGCGCGATTTTAGTAATTACGCGCCCGGTGAATGTTGCTTGAAATTAGGTATCATTTTCCGAAATATTTAATCAAGGAAATTGACGAAAACTTTATCTAGCTAGCTAGCTACTCGCTCAAAAGATCCGAGATTCTTACTAGAAATTTTCATCGGCGTTGAAAATTCGTTTCACCTTGTTGATACAGCTGTCAAACTTAATTGATTAAATAAAATTGTAAACACGTTATTAGTTCGACAATTTCGAACGTCAAACGTCGAACGAACGATATTTCGCGCAGAGCAAATTAAAAAATATCAATTTCAATTTCAATTTCACGTACATCAAACTACCCTAAATTATCGTTCCCCTGAACGCGTTTCTTCCCGCGATTTTCGACTCGCAGATGGATCAAAATTTAATTGACACCGTTTGATAAACTTCGAACGTCAAATGTACACTCCCGCTCGAAAGTCTTGGGACATTTTTATCTCTAATATTCGGTACTTGTTGTGTAAACGTGTTTTAAAATGCAATATAATACAATGCACACAATGCATATGTAAAAGATACGATAATATAATAGTACAATATATAATAAAATATATTGGTACAACAACAGAGTCGTTTATTGTATATAATTTCCAATTTATATATTTATTCGTTGTACTTGTACTTTCATTATCCGAATACGATTGCAATATCCCAAGATTTCTGAGCGAGGGTACACACGCTAAATATTCGACGTTCACACGACGCATCTCAAATACAATAATAATATCCCAAGTATCGTTTCCGTAGACATTTAATCGACGTCTGAAATATCCGAGAGAATTCTCGCGCCGCTTGCCGGGGCGAGGAGTTAAAACGCTCTAAAATTCCAGCACAATGTTTGAACGGAGCGCGGCTGGCTCGGGGCAGAGAGGAAAAATGGAAGCGTAGAAACACGAGTGAAACGCAGTTAATCGCGCACTCTGCTTTCCGCGTCATTGCTCTCCGAGCGTACTTCCATTTAAGTTTGTCTTTATTTTTATCGGCCGCGCGGCGGAATTTCACGATTAATTTATATGTTGTCGAGCGTATTGGAAAGGGCTCTCGGTCGGCGCGGAATCACTTTTTCACACTTACCGCCTTGTCGAACTTGGAACGTCCTTAGCTCTGGAATGCAAATCGCTAGAGCTTAACTTAGATGAACTGTCCGAGGAGTGAGAGGGATCTAGCGACGAAAAGAAAGACGGAGAGAGAGAAAGACGCGACGCGCCACGCTAAAGATGGAGGTCGAAAGTTTCGAATAGCGAAACCTTTTTCTTTTTGTTTTTCCTCGGAATTTGAATATTTTTTGCAAGAGGAATTTTCCGTGTTCGACAGACGCATGGGGGGTGGGGGGTGAATTCTAAACGATTGACGCAAGAAACACATTATCAAAAGTACCACTTCACAACGTGACTCGATCTCAACTTTGTGAATTAGGCAGCACCGACACGACGACGACGACGACGACGACGACGACGCCGCCGCTTAATTCTAGGATTATACGGAGATTATGTCGCTGGTTTGTCACAGCGATGTATAACCAAGCTGCTGCTTCCTCCCGTCGAGGAAAGTCAAACGCAAAAAGTGACAGTGTGAAAGATGCATAAAATATACGCAGTCGGGCCGTCGAAGACAGTGCTAAACAGAATTCGTTGTGCGAGGTAATCTCAGGTCAAACGGTGTCAAACGGTGTCAAACAGTGTCAACGTATTCTATTGAGAAGGCAGGAAGAATATTTATTCTCTTTCACATAAATTTGTAACTAAATTCCAGATATTGACCTTTCTATGCAGAGACATGTAAAATATGGAGTGCCAGATGTAACATTTCAATATCTGAGAAATATACGCACGTACGCTATCTCGTTGGTTTGAGAACTGTGTTCATAAAAATGTGAAATTGCATCGAGATCAACAGCATAGTTGCAACTCGATAGCAACAAAACGCTTTGTGATATTTTTCACTTTTGACGAAAGAGATCGATCGAATAAACACGACAAGAATATATGCAATTGTTAATTATCAATCGTTCGTTACAACTGTTTAATTTATTCGGTTAACCAATTAATCAGTTACAATTATTTAATCAATTTGGATTAGTTACGTAAGCTCGTAAGCTTCAAGGATGCGTATGATGCGTGTTTGTCGAACATCCTGAGATCAATTAGAGCTTAATCAAATTTCAAATCGAAGCATTTCGAGCGGAATTTCCATGATTGTAAAACAAAGCTCGGGCATTCGTTTCGCGAATAATTACTCGTACCATTCGACTCATATTCTCATTAACGTGCTTTGTAACTCGCAATAAACGGAAAAAATAATATCGGGAGAGTACGCGCGAGCTCTCGACTGAATAAAACGGCTCTATTTACCGAGGTAATAATGTCGTAATTATTTGATTGCGCATATTCGTTGAAAAAAGTTTTTCAATTCCAACTTTCTCAGGCCTCGACGTGGATTTCAGTAACTGAAAAAATGCTCGATACAGTTTTTCAGTTATTTTACATTTTTCTATTAGAGACTATTCACCGTCTCTCCGTTACCTGCGGTGCGCAATATGAATTACTCCGAGAGGATAATTATCCGTTAATTGCAGCTATTCGCGCCAAATGGAAAAGCGAGCAAATGGTTGTAAATAAGCCATTCGATACTTCTGTAACGACGTATCCATTGATGAAATAAAATTGGATATGTGGGTGTGTGAAATAGCACGATATAACACAGACACGTAAAAAATACAACGAAGATGCATTTTTCTATCTCGTGACACTGTCCAGTTATTTTAATTTTACCAACTTGTCACTACATCATTTTCTTCTATTCGATCGTTATATATTCCAAAATAGAATAGAGAGAAGAGAAATTTAGCGATTAATGCGTCAAAGTTGAAAATTAATGTACCGTGTCTGTAATCCGATAACGGCGTCGATTGACGGATCTTATTGATGCTACAACAGGTTCACGATTTCCAAACGCGTATCGAGAAAATGATGTCGTTGGACGATGTTTGTCGACGTTCTCGTTTCCGTGACGGAATAATTCCAACGTTTTACTAGCGGCCGCTTCGAATCATCGAAACTTTGCGGTCCGCTGAAAATGGAGTCAAAGAGGTATCGAGTAACGATTTAACTGCCATACGACGCGCATTTCAGCTTCGAAATGTCCAGCAAATAATTGATCCTAATCGATTGAACCTTACTAATCGATGATACAGCGCTCTGATCTCATACACGAAATATACAAACGACTCGTTTGCGTATTTCTTTTGATTCGAGAAAATGAAAGTGGTTGCAGAAGGATGCACCTGTGTCGCGGAATGTCGATCGTGTTTTAAATTTTCGAGGGAAATAACAGCTTCTTCGAGCAAACATTTTATTCGTAATATTATCTTTTGTATTTGGATTATACTGAATCAAAGTTAAGTGATACCGCATTCTTGTTCCTCAGAGAAATATAGAAAAAAGTTGGTTTCGTCCAAAAAATAAAAATGTTTGTAGGTACGTCGGAATGATTGTCGAAGGAACTGCATATTCGTATATCGATATACAATATTAATCGCGCTTCTTTTTTCTGTTTCAAAGTCGCAAAGTTACGTTTCATTCGATTTTCGAAATTGAAAATTGCGAAAAAATCATTTCATTCGTGGAATATTGAATCTTGCGCCGAAGCTCGCACGTTTCGAATGTTTCATTCGGGTAATTTCGGAAAATTACACACTAACCGGGTACTTTACTTCTAAAATTAATCCATCGAAAACCAACGTTGCGTTAATGCGCAACATTTAATTTAATTTCCAATTCTTTTCAATTAATTTACAATGGAGCTCCATTTATATTGATTACACAGGGATTATTGTATATTGTTATATAGATTATTCATGAATCATCGTATAATTGTTCATACAGTAAGAGCTGGCTGATTCTCCCCTTCACTGGTGATTTCCCGCTCGCGTAATAGGAGTTTAGTCAGGTTTAAACAAGTGAATTCAGCCAGCAAGCAGTTCATTTAATCGGAGATTGATTGAAATTTCATTCGAACAAATGGGGCCCGTATAAACGGAGTTTTACTGCACATTATTAAATTCTATTTTTCAGTATCGGGACATTACGAAAAGAAATTTCATGGATTTGCCGAATACCTCTCCGTCATTACGTCTTCCACGTGGATTCTATAATTTTATGAAATTCCACAAAAGAAAAAAAAGAATAAAGCATTCCGAATGTTGCGATGAATTATGGATTAAAAAAGTATAGAAAAATATAAAATAATGATAAATATGAAAATAATATCAGGACACGTACTGAAATCCACTGAGTCTTCAATTAGGGGTCAACTAGGGATCAAACCCCAAATTTGACATTTGGATGGATGGAGTTCAGTTGAACTAGACAAAGTTTATACAGATTCTGCTGCAGCCGAACGAATACCAAAAGTACAAAGAGTACCATCGATATGAAAGTGAAAATTATACAAAAACGAAACGAACGATTGGAAGAATCTGTCCAGCGGTCGCGAATGAAGACAGCGAATCTGAGATGGCGACTCTGGCTCTTGGTATTTCTTGGGTCGAACCAATCGTCACTCGACGCGTCTATCTGAATACGACGACCGACCACACGTCGTAACGTGAAGAGGAGCCGGTTCCACAGCATCTCGTGCACAATTTTCCACGAGGGCGTAAGCGGGCCAAGAAGGAGTTTGAAGGTTCCACGGTTTTCCCGTCCGACAGGCTACCTCTTGCATCACAATACTTCTCCAATTTCCTGAGCAGAAGTTACGGGACACGTTCCATCATGACGTCACGGGAACAAAGCTTTCCTCCCGTCCTCCGTTCACTTTTCCTTCGACAACACCTACCCCTTTTGTCTGTTGCTCTCGCTTCTTGTTCTCCACGCTGCTCCCTCCTCTTCCTCCCCCTCTCTGTGTCTGTCATGCTAGTTATGGGCAGTGTGGTCTTATTGTAGCCTCGCGTCGTCGTCGCCTCGTTTCTCGCGTGCTTCCACCAATGGAAGAAGGTGGGGTAAATAACCATGATGGTAAACTAAGTTTGCCCGGGAGGAGCCGAGACGTCGAACACCGCCGCGCGCGACCTTCCATCCACCCGCGTGACTTTCCTTCGACACGTTCGATCGTTAACCGCACACAGGATCCATCTTGCTTTCCAATGCGTCCCTCAACTTCCCGGCGACGACCGGGATTCCTCTCGTCCCGTCCCGTCCCGTCTCGTCCCGCGGCCACCGTCACCGCCGCCGTGTTAACGAGAGACGAGTGTCACGTATCGACGCGGTTGCTCCACGCGACGCGTTCCATCTGAGCTCCAGTTTGGCGGAATTTATTTTTATTTTGTTCGTTTTATTGGGCAAGCGACGAGACGATTTCCTCTCTAAATTAGGTCGATAAATGGCATCGTAGATCGACCGCGATGTTTTACGGATATCGCGAAATTTTACGATCCGTGGAGGAAGCAGAAAGAATATCGCTAGCAAACTCTTCTCTCTGGTAACAAAATTTTGTGAAATTTCAACGAGTCGAAGAAACGAGTGTAAGTAACGATTCACTCGGCAGTGTATGCAACAAAGAGAGTCACCGCGTTTGTCAATTTATTAATAAAAAAAGGTCTGCATGTATCTGAAAGTAAAATTCGCACCGAGGTTTTGTCAAAAATGGGAGACTGACGCTGAAACAGCTGCCTCTGAACGAAGATTTAATAGATAATGGAGCGGAAGAATATGGAATATGATTCTAATATTTAGAAGCAGAATCGATTGAGAAAATTTCAATACTCGGAACGGTATAAATTTAACAGCGACGACGGAACGATCGGCACCGCGACGCCCAGTTCACAATCCCTCTTAATCTTTGGGATATTTCAGCCTCTGCGCGCTGCAACGGTTACGCTCGAATAATAGTCCGTCGAACGCATGATTTATTCATTTTGGAACTTTGCATAATTGGAAACACCTTCTTTCGCATTCTGTTCAAATGCAGAAAGATCCACGGAATTTCGAAGGTGTACGATCGTTTTGCGAATTCGCGGAGAGCCCGAGCACTCCAATATGCACGACATTTACAATAAATATCATTATGCGCCCGTCTCTCCAATTACGAAATATTTACGATAAACGTTACGCAACGGTAGAAACGTCCTTTCGACGAGACAAATTATCACTCGGTCGTATATCGAGTCGCGCGCTAATTTATTACAATCGCCGTAATAAACTACCACTTATCGTTCGTTGTACCTCTCGCGATACTTTACGATCTTGACGTACCTGCGAACAAGCGACAGTTTACGACGATCCCGAAGCGAATACGTCAATTTCTGTCAATTTCGTACAACTCGCAATAATTTCGGATAAACGTAAAAACTTTGTTGAATCTCAAATGACGAATTCTAGCAACCCTCTTCCACGGTGTTAAAAGCAAAGAACGTGACTGAAAAAAATTACAAGCAAAATTAAATTACGAAATCATTCTTAACACTCGTGCTTACTTTTGTCATGCTTGAAGTGTCAATTAAACGTCGATTGAACAAAAGTTCGATGATTCGCCAATGTGCTTTTGCTACCGATCATCGGCTCAGCGCAACGATGAATTCAACTCCAAACTTCGTCGAGGGTTTCCAACGCTGTTGGAATACGAAATTTTAATTCCTAACGCAAGTGGATGAGATTCGGTAACGAAAGGATCAACGAAGGATTAATAGATAGGCTAGGAACTTTCTCGACATCCCCGATAATCTTCGTCCCCCCGACTGGAAAGGAACAACGACACCGGTAATTTTCTTCGACAACGATTTTCATCGGTAACCTTCGCACCGATTACAACCGATTTACAACGAACGTGCTTGTCGAAGCAAGTTTCCGGAAACCCGATCCAACCCCTCCACTGTTACCTGCGTAGAACCGGGTCTGAAATTCGCGCAAGTGCGTGATGAGCGCGTCGCGCCGCGCCGCGCCGAGCGTAATCTTGGAATAAATTGAGCCGGTGCTATCGTTACACACCGTGATACCGGCGAAGCAGTTTCGCCGATTACACTCGAGGCCCTCTGACAAAGTGAAGCCCGCTCTTCGACGCGGCGTCTCGCTTCTGGAACGTAGCGGGACTTGTTATCCCTTATTTGATAGCTGCCCGAGCAGAAACCTCCAGCCTCTCGATCCCTTCGACGCGGAGGGGTTAAAATTGCGTCGAGGAGTCACGTATCCCCGCCGCCGATACGTTACTCCACGACGCGATATTTTCAGTCGAGATAATTTCAGTTTAACTAGCCGAATTAACTTCAGGATAAATCGCATTCGATCGAATCGTGCGAATCCTCGGAAGATGATTGTTTCAAAAATTGTGGGGCGTTGAAATCAAATTTTACGCGACAAAGAATTTATAAAATGCGTAATAAAAAGTGCCTAAATGCAACGTATTATTTTAAAACGGTGTGACATATTTTAATCCGATTCCTAATGCAAGGGATTATTATAAATTACAGGCGCGATTGCTCGGTACCAGACAACGCCACTTCTACTCACGAATCACGTGAACCAAATCGACCAATCGCTAATTTTCGTTGCATTAGCGTTGCGATTTTTTGGGTTCCCCCCGCTAAAATCACTTTCAGCGATTAATATATTATGAGAATTATATTGTAAAATACACGTGTAATTTACAAATTTGATTACCTACAAATGTTGAATATTAAATCTAAAATAAAAGAAATAGTCGAGATTGAAGATTTTAAGAGCGTATGTTGAATTAAAAGTGTTCGGGGGATGTTTCACAAAGTTGATCAGTGAACGACTAAAGAAAGAACTTCAAGTAAAGAGAACCGGAAGAACGAGTTGGAAGTGTTTCGTATTAGTTCGTTTGTCGAGTCATCAGTGATTAGCTTTTCAATCAGGTCACGGCGTTATCGAGTTTACCACGTGGAATACGAGAAATTAAATTAAATTCTTACGTGTGTAATGAAATCGCATTCCAGTTCATATTCCAGTTCATATTCTGATATTAAACTTTGCAAATTGCAATCGCTGGAGACTCTGTATCGTTGCAAATCTGAAAAATTGCTTCGAATTTTCCCTAAGGTGTAATTTCATGTACACCTTAAAAATAGGGTTGAAATCAATCCATTCATCTATCACCTAATTAACCAGTTTCCTATTTAATCCACAATAAATATAACTGTCTGTACTTTTTAGTGTCACAAACAGATTGCACAGATAGAACATGTAGAATTTACGATTAAAATTTAGCGTATTAGATTGTTTCGTACTGTTACTTTACATTTTACGCGGAACGTTATTTCGTAGTTCTAAGAGCTTCGGCACAAGATCGATCGATCGACGTCGACAACACCCAGTCAACAGTTAATAAACAAACAATTTGCGAACGTCGAGGGGATTGACAAATCGAATGAAGAACAGAGTCCGGCAGTATTTTACCGAAATAAACGGGAGATTTTTCTCGCGAAGGAATCTCGGTGCCCTCGATGTCAATTACATTCACTTAGAGAGACGCTGAAAGCCTCAAAAATCTTATTATCCCCCCGGATTCTGCGTTTATTTCACGCGGACGGGCAGGCGGGACAAAGGTATACGGCAGCCTCAGCCCGCAGCGAGGGTGTGTTTCGTTCGTCGGGGAGTTGCGAAGGCCGCGGCGACCAGCCGTATAACTCGACAACGTGAATCCATTTAAGCCGCTCGAAAGAGGCACGCTCTCCGATTCCACTCGATCTTCGTGCCTGACGTGTAAATGCCGGGGTTAATGCGACGCGCTCCATTAAAGTCGAGTCCCGACACCCCGGAACATTGCTAATTACACGTGGCGCGCATAGCCCCGGTGCTCGCCAGTCGCCCTTCCTCTCCGCCCCCGGCCAACACTCCCACTCCCTCTTCCATCCTTTCCTCCCGGATTTTCCTTCCTCCCTCTTGCCCTTTAACCTACGCTTCACACCGGTGTCTCCCTTTTAAACCTCCCTTCGATTCTTCCTCCGGGGAGTATTGTCCTCTCTGCTGTTGATAAGGTGCTTTCTCTTTGCACCTCACCTCGTTTACGCTGTACGTATACGTACGTATACAAATTGCAATTGATTCTTTTGCGAAGGATCTGCAAGATGTGTAGACTTTTAGAAAATATCGTGGGAAATTTTGGATATTTTATAAATTTCTGAAGGTGACGTACATTCTGTTTTTTGTACAAGAGTTCAGAGAAAATCGTAAGATTTTCGTCGTTATATTCAAATTCGATAAAAAAAAAAAAAAAAAAAACAAATGGTCAAGGGAAGGTTTCAATCTTCAAATCAATTGTCACGAAGAAAATGTTCACACACACTGTGACAATTTATGACATTTTCAAGAAGAACAGTATCTTGACGTTTTAGAATGAAACGAACGACGCACTTTGAAAGGAGAGACTCGAAGCTTTAAAGTACAAAGCCCACTTTTGCTCGCAACATCTAAAGAATGAAAATATTCACCGTCCGAGTATCAATCAGCTGTCGCTGTACGTTCTTGAACGTTGGCTGCGTAGATTATCATCGAGGGGCGGACCGAATGAAATTTCAACCGACACGTTAACGCCAATAATTTCTCTGTTGATTCACCGTCGATGCGCGATCTCGACAATGCGATATTAGCAGCTTCATTAACCGGAGCTATTTTGAAACACCTGCAAACTCGGCGCACAACAGCCTCCATCGTCAGCCTTTCTCCGAACTTTCCTTCCTCTCTTGTTTCACCTACTTTTTCGCTGGCCTGAGGAACGTCGCGACAAGACGAGCCGAGCCAAGCCAAGGGACAAGCCGGGGAAATAAAACAACGCCCTCCTCCTGTTTCCAGTTCCATTAAATTACTCGCGGAAAGCACGCGCGAGATTGAAGACGGAGAATTTTTCTCTTGAATTTCTCCACCGATTAAGCTAATTGTCCTAACAGGACGTTCAAATAATAACGAGAGAGCGAGTTTTGCGCGATTAATAAATGACATCTCGATGAAATTCGATTGTTCTTCGAAATGAATGTTACAGGAAATTAAGCAATCGTCTCTCCTTTGTGGGACAGCTGCTCTTAAGATTTAACCGAGATTTAAAAATTATATTTGTTACCGATTGATTGTAGTCTTTCAGACTTAAACTCTGGAAACTACAAAAAGATCATTTGTCGCATGTACGAGCGTTGTGATTGTTTTTGCAAATTGTTGAATTGAACGAACGAAATAACAATGGAATTATTTATCGTACGATGCAAACGTTTAGAAAGAGAAATTTTTTCTAAAAATTATTTTAGAAAAATAAATCATAAATACCAATTATATAAATAACATTACGTATACGTTCCGTTTCATTACAGATGTTTCTTTTTCGGAAATCTATAAAGGTGTTGGAGAGTATTAATCAGCCATCTTATTGCGAGATTAAATATTCGAACGTAAAGTTTTAAGATTGCAAACCTTTGTAAAATTTAAAGGAG
Source organism: Melipona beecheii (assembly GCA_032399605.1). NCBI lineage: Eukaryota > Metazoa > Arthropoda > Insecta > Hymenoptera > Apidae > Melipona > Melipona beecheii. The sequence goes on along the minus strand of JAUCMO010000047.1, from coordinate 937,179 downwards.
AGACGGGATGCGCGCAATAAAGTAACAAACGGAAAAAAACGGTATAAAATATTCAAAGCAGAATGTTTATCGCTAAAGTGAACTTGCGTCAAAGTTCCATTTCTTCAGTTACGTTTAATGCGAGATTAATACGAACAAAATGCAAATTCGCCTCGAATAAAATTAAAAGGTACGAATATACATTTTAGAAACTCTCGCCTCCGTTCAAAACTGAAAGATGCACCAGTTATGTCCTCGACACAGCTACTCAAATTTTCCGATCTTCGAACGCCAAGTTCCCCGACAATAAGTCCCGGCCGTCGAGAAATACGATCCGCTGGACCAAAGACTTTGGAAGGAAACTCGCTTCGCCGAAAATTTCGTTACGTTCCGAAAAATTTATTTCCGCGTCCGGTGCGATCGATCAGAGGCGGAGAGAACGAGGGTCTCGCGAGCGTTGGCACGCCAGCCCGGACGAGACTGCAGAATTCTCCACGCTCCACCTAAAAATATTCCAATCCACGAAACTTGGGTTATTCCCGCACGAACGGCCGAGGAATTAGAAAAGCTGCAGATCGTCTTCCGCTGGCTGCGTTCCGCCAACAGCGAAAGATTGAAAAAGTTTCCTTCGAAACGTCAGCGCCCGCTGAAAATACGAGTTTCCAAGGTTGAGCTCGCGGAATTTCCGAGGGAGAGAGAGAGAAGCCTGGCAACTCGTCACGAGCCGGTACCGGCTAACAAACTCGCCATTAGAGCAGCGAACGGCTGTTACTGACAATCGCACGGCCGACGCGGCCCAGTACGAAAACGCAACGCCGAAGAATTATTGCGCATCACGCGCAGCTAAACTGGTAAGATTACTAACACGATAATCGCGAATTCATCCCTCCTCGCGTCTCTCGGCCGCCCGCGCCGGATTAAATCCCCGGCCGCGACTCGTGTTCATAATACCCGCTGTTGTTGCGTCCGTTGCAAACTGGCCCCTCCAGAATTAATTTCACCGACGGGGTACGTACCACAGCCTGTTCCATTAGAATCGTTGCCTCGCCCACCGGGTAAAGACGGTTAAAGATCCACGGGAAAGCGGAATTTTCAGCCACGGTGAATTTAAGAACACACGCTCGCGAACGCCTGTTTTATTTCGTTTTCGAATAATTTGCTTTCAGGCTCGCTGGCTTTCGGGATGAGTTTCCTAGTCTCGAGGATCCTGCGTTAATTCGGTCCATTCGTCGGGGGAGGTTCTGCCAAAAAATCGATTCGAGGCAACCTCGAAAGTGATGATTAACGTTTAAAATTAACGTTTTCGTGAAATAATGGACGAATAATAATAGTGACATTTCACGGATAATTCCGTGTCTTTTCGTTCCTTAAATTTAAAACAGTTTTATCAAAGTACACTCGAGAAACGTCGAACGAGATGTTTTCGTTTCGGGGAAAATCTCGAGTTGTATATTTTTATTATATTTTTATTTAAAAGTTTGAGGTAAAAAGTTCGAATACTCGGGCGTTGCGACATTTTCTTAACGAATTTATATCAATAATCAAACGCTTAGTTTAACCGACATCTATTGATTCTGCTGCAAGTGGGAAAATATCCCGAGCTATCTTTTATCCCAATGTACCGCGCTACCACTCGCGAAACGCAAAGTCAATTGAGAGAAAAGCTCGTCGCTGTTTGAAAAACGACAAGCAATAAGTAATGAGACATCGCGGCCGAAGAACGGAGGAATCAATTCGAATTCCCGCGCTTTTGCACGCTACTTCCGCATTCCTCAACGGTGTGTCTCAGAACACCTTCGCCGTTCTCGTGGCAAAAGTGCAATCAGCCCGATCGCTAATGCGCTGCCACGAAGGCACACTGCACCGCTGCCGCGGTTTTGCCCCGCCGAAATGGAATTTGCAATTATCCGGCCACAGAAGGGCCGCTTTGTTCCGAATGGCGCGTCGCGTCCACTGAATCTCCAGCCACTTCCTGTTTCACCGACCGTCCGCCGCTCCCATCCCGCTCGACGGTGTTTGAAAAACTGGCAAATTAAGCTCTAACCTCTCATTCGTAATTATTAATCACCTCGAGCCACGCGTTGGATTATCAACTTCTTCTTCGTAGTTCCGCCAATTTCTAACAACTTTTTCCACAATTGCGAAATTTGCGGATATTTTGAATTTTCTCGGGTTTATATAGACTGTCCCTGAAATCGGAGAGTTAAACGAAATTACAGCTCGTTGACGCGTAGTGTACAAACGAAATAATAATTTTGCCAGTATTTACAATCATCGAAGGTAACATGTTGAGACAGTAATCGGAAATATAATAAAATCGTAACAATATATTTGTGGTGTATGAAACATTTTTCCAATGACTAATTTCTTTTTCACAAATGTTACCTAATTTATGATTAATTCAGTGTTGTTCAATTTCTGTCTTTCACATACTATAGCATTTTTTATCGTCTCGCTGAATTGTTCTTCTCCTTGGACAACGATACAGACAGGTGCATTCAATTTACTGCATTTTTATAGGTTACTATTTTAAAAGATATTCAATTTTAGTCTAGTCTCGGTGAAAGTATTTTATTACGTGAAACACGTTGAGACACTGCAAAAAATCAAACGTGGAAAGCGTATATAATTTTTCGAAGCAGCTCGAATCACACTTGGAGCGGACGGAAATTTCGGCAGTGATTATCAATTAGCGATCGGGGGATTCAGTGTTTGTTAACTTTTGATATTCCCGGCGCTAATTCGTACGAAATTTGCACGTAAAACCGGTTGTGCGGTTTGTTATCCGATACGGTAAGTCCAGGAAATCCATATTTTAATTAAAACAGCATACCGCAGTATAAATTTACGTGTCACTTTTTCGGATTCCCCGTGAAATGGCCATCTTGTTAAAAGTGTCCAAATAGGCGGATAAATAATTAACGTAATTAAACGCGTTTACTTGAATAATTGACGCGCTTCCGCCTAATTAAACGTTCGTCAAATTTCCGTCTGACCCTTATTTATCTTCGCACGATGATGTAATTCCACGGGAAACCGATGTAAAATTAAGATGTCAATCGACGTCTCTCGCGGTAAATTTCATTGCAACTGACGATGTTGAAAATAGTTTGATATCTATCCATCTATCTACTTCTAGAGAGCAAGAAGTTTGATTCATATTTGAACAGGTTAAATTTAAATTATCTCAATTTAAGACGAAAGAGTCTGGAGAATTTTTGATAAAACGAAATTACAGATTTAATTTCTAATTAATTTTTTTAAAATTAATTTTTGTAATCGAGTTAATTTTAAATTCTTCCGTTTAAATGAAAAGATGCTAATTCAATTGATAAACATTTTAAAATTTTCGCAAATCATTCAATTGACTACCTCGATTGACTCACTTGGCTCAATCCTACTATAAAATAATAGCGCACGCGATTGAAAAATTTGATCACTCGCGTGAAAAGTCGATACTGAGGTATTAAAGATTGATCGCGTTCCAAGACGTTCGATTTGCAAGCTGCAATAGTAGAATGTTGTACCGCAGCAACCGTCCAACTATCAGATTGCGCGTGGTTGCTACGTAATAGTAACGCGTTCAATTTGCTCAGGTGTTTCTAGTTTCTTTCTCGATATTACCCGGCACGTTGCCGCGCATAACGCCGTTTTCTTCGGCAATAAACTGGGTTTTATTATTGATAGCAGCACGTCGCAGACGTTCCTTCCAACCTTATTGCCAAACGACAGACTTTATCGGACTCGCTGGATTCCGTTCGACGGGAAACATTAACGATACGTGTAATTTTCGAACAAAGTGGAGAACGTGAAATGAAACTTGCACGTTCGTCTTCTCAGACAACGATTGCCAAACGCTTTTAACCGGAGAAATTTCGTTCCAATCTAAATTGCAGATTTCCTCTGAATGTTTTATATCGTATTATATTTTCTATCGTATAGACTCACATTTTCACAAATTATGGTACTAAAATTCACTAATGGTGCTAAAATTCTAAAGATTTAATTGTTGAACGTACTTAAAATCTTTAAATACGTAGATATTCAAATATATCTAGTATCTAGAACTACTAGAACTAATTTTTATGCAAACTCAGACATTTAAAATAGTAGAACCGCAATAGACAATTGTCGCGATATTTTATATATTTCAAATTATTACGTGCAGTTTCGCGCTCTGAAATGCACAAAACTTTGCATTCTTTGGGGTAGTCTGCTAATTATTTCAAACATCTCAGACTACCCGTTAGATGCTCTGCTACAAGCTCAAATTCTTCGTTACCACATATTAACGATAATAATATCGCTTTTCAAATACGTTCTCTTGACCTTAATCTTCGTTGCTCTTATCAAATGCAACTTGATTCTCTAATTATTCTCTTATCATCACTTAACTCTCAAACGTCCGACAAGCACACACTTTGTTCGCATTATTTTCCGCTTAACAGTAACAACTGAGAAATGACGATCCAGCGTAATATTTCACACGGAGTACGGTATGAATTAAACATTGAAATTCGCGTACGCGCACGAGGGAAAGGCGCGCTCGATTACAGGAACGAAATAGCGAGTCAAAGTTCCACGGGTCACTTTACGACAAAACTGCTTCCAGATAACTTAAATGTATTAACGTTAGAGTCGCCAGCCCCGGATATAAATCATTTGACTTTTCACTTTAGCGTGTGTTTCGCGCATATCGTCATTCTGCATATCCGCCCGCGTGCGTACGTGTGTTGCAATATGCGCGCTGCGAAAGACAAATTACAAGGGCAGGGATTCCACATTTAAAAGACACTCTAGAGGTCCAATACAGCTTCCAATCTTAATAGCTGCTTTAAATATTGTAATTCAACTTGCTGCCAGTCTCGTTACTTTGGTTAATAATCGCGTGCAAAGTGATCGTCAGCGAAGAAAAATTCTAGAACGATTTGGAAATTAACAGAAATCGAAATTCAATTTGTACAGAGCGCAACTGCTCCGCGTGAATTGGTACAGTCTTTGTACGACTTTGTATAAATTAGTAACTAGTCGATGGAAAACAAATTACAGACGCGATCGCTCAGTACCGGACAACGCCACTCCTACTCGAGGTCTACGCCACGCCCCCTTCGCGAATCACGTGACCCAAATCAACCAATCACTAATTTTCGTTGCATTGACAAGTCGCAAAGGACAAGATGCTACGATTCTCTATTTCGTCAACAAGGAAGCGTTAAAGTATCCGATTGTAACGTCTTTATCACGTACGAAGTACCAAAGAGGAGATTGCTTGAGACAATTGCCAGTCTAGACATCTGCGGATCTCGTTTGTTATTACTGAATCCGCAACAAAGATTCCATACCGTTTTGTCGCACGTTGCATCAAGGAACGCATGTCACGCGACAACGTCGAGCCGGCACTATCTCCGGCACGTTTCACGTACCGTTTGTTTAAAAGATATCACCTTCGCGGGCACATCTTGGAAGAAAGGCAAATTACAGCGCGGTTAGGCGGCATTCGGCGGCGTTAGATGGCGTCGCATTAGCATTCTGGAAACGTTTTCCACGGCATGTGCAATTTAACACCTCCTCAGTCCTAGTATATCACGTCATACTCCGTCTAGTCGTCGTAATTCTATAAAGGGGATTTGAATACGTGCCCGGCCGTTACACAGACACCTGTTAATTTCGTACACGCCGTCTGATCTGTAAAGTCCGAGCGAATTGCGATACTTATTGAAACAAGGGAGGAAAAGGGAGAGAAAGTCGCTGGACACGTTGGAGAAGATGTAAGAGAACACGTCTCGTAGTCCTATTGTCGTCACTGTTATCCTCTTATTATCTTATTGTTGCGTATATTAGTTGGTGTGTTAATTAGTACATTATCTCATTGTCATTGCATCTTCCGTGTTATTACTTTGAAACTCGTTGTACCTTACACTCCGTAATTCCGTCCCAGGTACGAAATTCAAATAAACTGGAATACAATTGGAAATTATCAATTTATCACTAACTTGAATGCGATTGTAAATTAAATTTTACAGATGTAAAATTTAAACAAATTGCGAGTGTTTGTTCGAATGAAACGGAAGGAAGAAATCAACATAGCAGAGAATAATATACAAGAAAATATGTCTTAGAGAGGGATTATTCCTCTTTTTTACGTGGCAGTCCTGTCGTCAGATAAATATTCACTTCGACGAGCTAGCCGGATTCTTTTGATAACCTCCGACGAGATGGTAGTCGAAGAAAAGGAATTATTATATCAACATTGATCCTGTTGTAATAAAGATTGTCCGCGACTACATAAAGCAGGTAGCCTGCCAGAACTGTTACGGTTAATCTTCAGAAAATTGAGCGAGTCGAAACAACTTGATCCGCGCCGGAGTTCGTTCTTTGCACGGAGATATAAGTTTATCCGTCGAGTTATGCAAAGATACATTATTACCAGCGCGATTTTATCGCGCTCGGAGTTCGAAGAAACAGAACAACTGCCTCGCTCCTCTTATTTTCCTTCGTCTTTCGTCTGATAAATGGCGCAACGCTCGGTAGTTCGAAAGCGTTGATGCTTTTAAGGAAAATTTCGTGCAAACAATTATTCGAAAATACGGACAGAGGTGGAGTAAGTGTGTATAAATATCGCTTTGCAATTTCATTTATAGTGGAAGAAGTATTTTAAATGAACGAATTAAATGCTATCGCTGCATGCAACGCAATCAAGTTACCTACAAACACTCTGAGAAGATTCTACTTTCTCTAATTTTACGAAATTTCGAGAAATTAAAGTACCTACTTGTAATGTTAATTATTACTTGACTTTTAACGGGTTAACGTGCGACGAAGAGAGAAGAAATTTTACCTTTAGTTTTATTTTTACACCATTGATGATTGATTTAACTAATTAACATTGCAGTTGTTCTACTTGTTGTACTTAAGTATACTTTCATTTTCTTTCTTAAGAATGAACGTTCCTAGCCATTTTATAATTGTATAAAAAAAAAAGAAAAAAATTATTAAAATAAAGAATACATTCTTGCAGTAAAAAAAAAAAATATATATATACTTGTCTCAAGCTTGAAATATCAATTGCATGCTTGTTAGATTTCTATATTCCGTAGAAATAATCTACAACCAAAGTATTTCACACATTTATCAACTTGTAACTTTTAACTAAAAACAATCTGGAAATCGTTTCGAGTAAAACATCACATCAGAACGTGAAAAACGCACGGACACGTAACCTTCGAGTCGCACAATGTTGCAGGGGGTTGAAACTGATCCGGCGGGGAACGCGTTAACGTCGAAACTTCGTAATCCGTTCTTAACAGCGCGATCGAAGATCCGTAAATTTCCTCGGATTTAAAATCTACGGCGGCGGATACGCGGTAACGTCGCCAGTGACAGAATATCCCTCCAGCTGGCTCCGAGCCGGTTTCCTTCCCACGTGTCATTTAATTTAAAAAGGGGAGCGCGATTTCCGCGGTTCCTCCGTCATTTTACTCTCGATATACGCGGCTGGCGGAGGATATCGCCAGGGCCTTTCACCTCCCGTTTCGTTTCGCTCGAATCCCGGCGATAAGTTCGCGGTTCAAGAGAGAAATCCGTCGTTCCCGATTCGAATCCGCGGAAAGAAAGTTTCGCCGGCGCGTTAAGAAAAGGGACAAAGTTGCAGCTGTAGTTTCCCCGGTGACGCGGAATCGGCGTGGAATCGTGTCGGCGAATTTAAAGGTGAAAAGAAACTTTCCATAAAACGACGAGAAACGCAACCGGCCACGATCGTTCCCTCGTCCTCCTTCCTCCCCCTCTCTCTCTCTCTCTCTCTCTCTCTCTCTCTCTGCTCGTCGTTTTCGTTCCTTCGTTCCTTCGTTCCTTTTTCCCCTCTTTTTCTCCTTCTTTTCGAATTCTCGTCGTTCTGGTGTTACCCGACGCCAAACATTGCCCTCGATTTCTCGTCCCTTTAATTAAAGTTCCAAGAGGGACTCGAGAGAGAAAGGGGGATAGAGAGACGCGGGAAGAAAAAGTGTGTCTCGATTGTCGGTCAATTTGGAATTTCCGAATGTTCCACGAATCCTGTCCGAGTCTTTCTCTCTCCGAGAGGATCAACGTTTTGGTTACGTTGGTACGAGCCTGTTGTACGAGATGTGAGCTTTCGGAGACACTACGTGTCTTCGGAATATCACGTTTGTTGTATGCGCGTATTTCGTAGAAAAATACGAAACCGAAATACGAAACGAAACACCCATGTACTTCAACGTGTTACAAAATCACTAATTTTCAACTCTTTTATATTTCCTCTGTTTCTGCAACAGATATAACAAAGTTTGTGAAGATGATAACCAGATAAACAATTCCAACTTCCTCTTCTTCCCGATGGAGATTTACAATCAACTCGCATTTGCGTAAACGGGAAATATCACAACTCCGATCGTTCGGGCAAGTGTTTAAAAAACGACAAGAAAGAAAGAATTTCAAACGAGAAAAATCACACTCGACTCGTACCGTGCAATTATGTCTAAACATAATTCATTCGAGATACAGAGAGAGAGAGAGAGAGAGAGAGAGAGAGAGAGAGAGAGAGAGAAGAGCTTCTCCATTCCTGGTCTGGATTCGAGCCGAGGATCATAGGTACGATCGAATTACAATCCCCGCCTTAAACGAGCTTAACAACCATCCGGTAGCTCGACGCTACAACCAAGTTACAACCCGGAAATCCCGGAGATCCGAGCTACCGGACCGTTTCGACGAAAACCTCCTTCTTCTGTCTATATGCCGTCCGGGCTCTGACCTTGGTCAATTTGATCCCTCGTTACTCCGTTAGTCCGCGCGGACTACGCGTATACCGCGGCTGGAGGAGTCACGTGCTATGTGCGCAGCGTGTCCACCGTTTCCGGCGTGTGTCTCCTCTCCGTCCCTCTCGATCGTTTACGATCTGGGCTCGATTCCAACGGGCTGGTTCGCCCGGGTCGTGTTCGCTTGGCGAATCTCGGCCGAGAGGCCCCCCTCCCCCCTCCCCCCTCCCCCGTTCCAGGAGAAGGAAGCAACGGCGAACGAACGCGAGCAACCGGGGTTGAAAGGCGATCGAGGTGGAGACTCGAGGCCACGAAGGCTCGCCAGGCTCGTCAGATATTTTAATGGAAGCTTGAACTTAAGATATTTCGTCGGACGAGACCGCCGTTGGCGTGCTACTCGAGTGTTCATAATGAGATGTTAATGGAGTGCCTGGAGAAAAAATTGCGGCTGTCACATCAGGCTATCGACAGCCACCTTACCTTCCACCATCTCTCTCTCCCTCCCTCCTTCTCGCTCTCTCTCTCTCTCTCTCTCTCTCTCTCTCTCTCTCTTTCTCGATTCTTCAGTTCGTTCATTCGATCGCTCCGTAGCCAGCCAAATCCACCATGTCAAAGAACCGAACCTTCCCCCTACGTAGCCTCTAATCTATTTTGTCTATCGCAGGCAATCTTCCTCTCGACAAATCTTCCTCTCTGCCCCCTTGGAACGGGAACGTTTCAACGAATGAACTCTATGCATGTACACACGTACATGCACACGAGCGTCCTCCTCCCTCCTTCCCGGCGTTCACCGGCGACGACGATCAGACGATCCGATTGTCGAACGACCCGATTGCATCGGATCTGTTGCGGGATTCTTTTCGGGATTCGGAGCGGTCGTGGACGGGACACATCCGGCCGAAGCAGAATCTTGATCGGTGGGCTATTCGTGACCCAAAAACGTTAAGCCAAGCGTCTTACATAATTGGCAGCGGATCAAGAAAGTCTTGGAGCCGGCAGCCACTGCGCAGTCATTAGGCCTTCCATTAGCACGCTATGGGTTAGTCATTAGAACACGCTGTCGGGGATGTAAACCAGTCTCTGCACGAATCCGGAGCATTATTGGACGATGTAGGAGACTGGTTCGATGACTGGTTCGTTACGGCGAGTTTGATTGATATTTCCATTTCTCCGGGACGTTGTATCTGAGATCGTTCGGATTATATTCGATGCATTTCACCGAGCGAGTGTAAGTGTACTTGAAAATGACGGAGCAATTTCCTGTCACTCTTTTGTTTTGTTTGCGAAAAGAAAGAAGCAACTGTTCCGACTATTCGAGGTCTACTCCACGCCCCTTCGCGAATCACGTGAAACCAAATCAACCAATCGCTAATTTTCGTTGCATCAGCGTTGCACCTGAAGGGACCCGATTTTCTGAGTTACCTTCTAAAATCACTTTCAGTGATAATATAAAATAAGATGTAAAATGGTGTAAAGTAATCCAAAAGAGAAAACGGAGATAAATGAAAATTGAAAGGATGAAAATTCGGAAAGAAAAAAAATTCTGACGACAGAAGTGTCAAATGCCTCTCTCCTCTCTGATACACGCAAATATCGTTTCCCTTTGGAAGATAAAACGATGGCGTATTAAAGAAACTTTAAAATCGCACTTGGAGAAGGTGTACTTTAGAGGAATCGTTCGCCGAAAGAGAGAGAGAGAGAGAGAGAGAAAGGGGAATGCAATAGAAAATGGGTCGATGCAATCTTACAGAGGCAGTCTCACGTTTGTTATTGTAGAAGCACCTTCCAAGATTGCATTGACCCGTTTTTCGTTCTAGTTTCCTTTCCCCCGTGTATCCGCCATTAAAAAGCGAGAAGGACGGACAGAAAGAACGAGAGAGAGAGAGAGAGAGAGAGAAAAGAAGAAAGTATAACAAGAAGAAAAATGTACTCCGCGTATCCTGGCTGTTCAAATTACTAAGTGTGCTCAATAGCCGATACTTTTGTAACAAAATAATACTCCCCGCACGGAATGAGGAGCGTTTCTATCAAAAGGAGTGCCTCGCAAAAAGGAAACTTCACCGAGCTACGTAAAACTTTTCTCTCTTTTTTTCTTTCTTTTCTCCCCGTCTGCTTCTCTGTTTTCCGCCGTTAAGTCATACAAACAGCAAAGCTCGTCACTAAGCTTCGTAAAAAAAAGAGAGGGAGAGAGAGAGAGAGAGAGAGAGAAAGGATTAAAAAGGGAAAAAAAGAAAAATCAGAATTCTCGCCGGGCTAATGGATTAATTTCTCCCTTGCCTTTCTCGTTGCCCGGAGACAAAGGATTTTCGTACGGGCGCGGGCGATTCGCGCGACGTCGCGGACAAGACGGAAGAGATTTCGAAGAGATTTCGTCAATCGGCGAAAGGAAAAGACTGATTCTCTTTACGGGTAGGAAACTGTCCGGTTTAAGGGGCGAAACGATTCGATTTCCGGCCACGGGAAAGGGTATTTACCTCGGTCTGCGCCGTGACGCAACCACGTGATGATCGAGCCAACGCGAAGATCGAGAAACTGTCACCATTAAAAATTGACGTTTCCGCGGTACGTCCTCCCTTTTCTAGACACGGGAAGAAACGACCGCCCAGGTGAAATCCGACGAAGAGCCAAGAGAAAGAAATCTTGGAGCCAATCCCGCGGAAAATGAATATCGGTTACGTTGTCCGTGTGACGGGGGAATTCGCGTGGTTTCGTGATCACGATCAATTATGAATTTCCAACATTTTATCTGAAACCTCTCTCTCGATGTAATATCAAAAGTTCTCCATTCTTTTCTTAACGTTGACGACGGCGACGTGAAATTGCGACATTAAACACATCGTATCCTGTGTTTGCGTAAAATTGAGATATTTCGCGTGACAAAGACACGCGAGAAGGCAACTTTGTCTTTACTTTTCGTACAACGTGCTGGAAAAGTATCCTGCAATTATACTCCGCGATATTAAATTACTCCTGCAGTAGGACTTTTTAGCCCGCCTTGATAAAAGTCAAATTTAATTTAGTCAAAAGCTTTTACGTGTTTTTTAATAATTAGAAAAGTGAGAAAAACGCGTGGTAATTTTAATATTAACAGACAAAGCTAACGGCGGGAGCACAGACACTACTAATAACGAGAAAGAATGTGCAACGCGTTGAGAGACGCAACAACCAGAGAGATGAAATTTTCAATGTAACGTTAAAAGCTATCCATTTCTTCTTTCTCGTCTAAATGTTAATAACGACGACGGGGCAATGTCCTTTTTGTATCTTCGATATTTTAGGCAAAATTGTTCTGTATTTAAACTCCGTAAAAGAAATCTGTAACAATCTGCCCAACGTGAAGACGAAGAACGACTCCATTTTCTTCTACATATCTTATGACGCACGTTTTAGTTCAAAGATCTTTGATCTTTCTAATTTCGAAAGGAGTATAAAATTTTTCCAGCGAGGGTCGCTGAGACTCGATAAATATCAACTAACTTTTCATCTTTTCGTTTTTCCGAAATCTCCGTAGGTTCTTAGCAAACCTTGTAATAATTGTAGTGTTGATACCCAAAGAGGGAGAGAGAGAGAGAGCATGCAACGCGTTCCAGGAACATTGCACCGAGATAAACGCGCGAGACTCGGTTTACCAAAGTTGCCGCGGCAGTCACTTTCTTCGACATAAATCATGCAGGGCATTTCGAAACTAGCCTCAAAAAATAGTCGCGTAGACTCCCAAGACCGTGAAATAGGATGACTCTCGCGCGATATACATGCACAGAGCTCTGAACGCGTCGCTTGCACGCGCCATCGTGACACTAGCAACTCTCGAGAGAAAAGAGAATAGCCAGGAATGCACTTTTGAATGTCGCGAACTCCAAGAGCAGGCACAATGACGCGACTGTCTCCCTTTAATCTAGAAATCTAGATGCTCGCGCTGAAATCGTCAAACTTGTTCGTCGTCGAGATATCTCACTTCGTGTTGCCTTTTCGCTCTTTTGCGTTCGGCGAGAAGAGTTCTCTTAATAAATCTTTTACGCTCTGATTAAAAATTATGCAACCGGAGGTACGTGTTTCATACCTGACGAATTTATCCAGAGCTCTTGTCTCGCTTTGCTGACTCGTGCACAGAGTCAGTTCGCGGACTGTACGCAAATTCTGATAGCTGAAACGATAGCTTAGACGACTTCTAAAATGTCGATAGATGGTACGAATCGGTAGAAAATCACTTTTAAAATTAGGTCGACGCTTCCTAAAATTTCCCCTCATCTTCAGTTCATCATCGCTCAAACTGAATTAACCATAAAATGAAACATCACCGCGGCCGCTCTTTTTCCGCCAATAACGTTACAATCGATACCGCCTTTGAAGCTGCTAATTCACCGGTTCTAAAGCGTGTAAAGGAGAAAACCGAGCAAAACGCACTTCATCATGGTCGATTTTTACACCGGCCGCGCTGTTCCGAAAGAAAATCGATTTATCTATTAAGCAGCGTTAGACGAGAAAGTTTTGATAGCGATTGCTTGCTCTACAAAGGCACCGGAGGCTATCCATTAAGAAAACTTTAGTCGTAGTCTTTGTCATCATCGGACCAAGAGGTAAAACACCTCTTTCCTTCGTTCCTTTCTTTCCTACCTTGTTCTCTCCCTCCCGCTCTCTCTCCCCTTTTTTCGTTTCGCTTTTTTGCACGTAGGTTGCAGCCAAGATGTCGTTCTGCACCTGACGTCGGCCGCGACGAAGAAGAAGTTTTTGCTGGCGAGGCGAGCGACGAATAAGAGAAGATTTTGCGAGGATAAAACTGCGAAGGCAGAGAAGGTCGAAAGTTTCGTTGCCGGGCTAGAGTTTCGTCACGGGAAAACCATCCACCTTCTCTTCCACTCCCTTCAACCCCTGTCACGAGATTCGATTTCAATAGATTCGTCGACCCATTTACGCGAAAAACCGTACAAATGTCGTAGCCCGAAAGAAAAAAAAAAAACGATAAGGTACAAAGGTTAACGTCACTTGATCGGAAGCTTGATCAGTTCAGTTAGTTTCTTGCGCAAACGATTTCTCTCGGTTCTTATTAGCGTGACACCACGTTCGTTTCATGCTTTCCGCATTGTACGATACAAATATACTTGCTATATCTCTTTCCTTTCATTTCGTACATTTACTCGTAATATATGTTCAAAAATCTCGGGGTACTTTTTATTTTTAACTTGTTCGTTCAATTGAGAAGGTTTAGGTTAGGTTTCGTTTTTAAACGAATGTAATAATACACTTTATTTTAAGATTTCTGTGAACAAGAGTATACACATATTATCACGTAAGTATATATTTTTTAGAACAAATTGTGTTTTTTTGTTTTGAAGGGTCTAAGGATTTGTTGTGGTAGTGGAGTAGGAGAAGGAAGTTGGTTGATGCGTTTCGTCTCGGAGTCACACCTCTGCCTAGACTCATCATCAGTGGGGCTCTGCTGATGGCAGCGACTCCTTATATAGGCTGGACGGTCACCTACCCCCACCACTCATCCTAGCGGGGTTCCGCACACTACTTTACTTAACGTCGGAAATCGGCAGGACTTCGACGCTAGGCGCGCAGCCACTCGCGGCTTGTGCTAGTCAGTGTTCGAAACTCGTAGTTGAGGAATCCGTAGACTGTCATTGCAAAATACACGTGCATTTTGTTTGCAATAAACACTGAAAGGATGCACATTGAGACCGATCAAATCCCCGGATTCGATATATTTCGTACGCTGCAAAACAATTTTACAATTTTATCACAATTAAAACCTTCAATCGAGCATTGCCGATAATTTTACTGTTCGCTGTTCGTATGTCTGTATTTTTTAATTACAAAAACGATCTTTTAACGCAGCTGACCAAAGACATTTATCAATGGTATTAACGTTCAAGCTTTTACAAACAGTAATTTAATTTACAATAAAAATAATTTACGCGATACCTATCCGTTATATTCCGCTTTACACCGAAATTCAACAAATATCACTTAGACAGTTTCAGTCGCTGAATTCTGAATAATTTTACATGTTTTTAACGCGTTGTAAATGAAGAATTCAAAGAACAACCCGAATGAAAAAGACAATTAATAACGAGCACTTTGTGCTGCAATTAATTATCGTAAAAAAGATTCTTTGTGTTTCCTTGACCTGCAAGGTGTATCGTGTATCAACGCTCCTCCTATTTAGCTAAAATGGCCGTGTAAATTTTTCTCAAAGCACTGGCTCAGCTCCTCTTATTTCGTGCAGCTTTATATGGTATCTTGTTGAAGGAACTTCAACGAAAGTACGTTCCATGTAAAGCCATGGAAAAAGATTGAAAAAAATAACTTCACGGAACTCCATGAAACATTATCGCGGCACAGTAGCTACCACTGCTACGATATCAAAGACAAGGGGAGGCAATATAACGTCGTCTTATTTCTCCTTTTCGAAACCTTCTACAAAAGATCCTCTCCTCTATCGTTTCGCGTAGATCAATTTAAAAATTACAAAAATGAAATTGAAAACGAACGCCGGAAGGTTGTTGAAATTTTCGCGTAACTTTCGTCGCTTGTGCCTGTGTCGTAAAAAGAAATTGAACGAGAAACAGAAGAAGAGGGAGAAAAAAGTGTTTGAATTTGGAAATTAGAATATTTGAGAATTAGTATACTCAAAAATTAGAATGTTTGAGAGCCTGAATATCTGGAAAGTTTACGCGTACACTTGAAAATTAAAATGTTTGAAATTTTGAGTGATTGAAATATTCTCTTTATCGCGATAAATCCCACAATCCCACAGTTGACAGTTGATCGAGTGCCTGCGTACTAATCGTAACAAACCGTGAAAGAACCACTCGCAAACTACTTGGATGAATAAAAGTTTCGCTCGTGGTAATTT
Source organism: Melipona beecheii (assembly GCA_032399605.1). Classification (NCBI taxonomy): domain Eukaryota; kingdom Metazoa; phylum Arthropoda; class Insecta; order Hymenoptera; family Apidae; genus Melipona; species Melipona beecheii. The sequence goes on along the minus strand of JAUCMO010000047.1, from coordinate 921,573 downwards.
GCTATTCAAGAGGTAAATTTTATGCAGATGGTATTTAATACCTCGAGATCTCTTAACTCCGAGAGTGCTTTGATATGAATGAAAATTAGTATTCTCTTTGCCTCGCGCATCCCAGTTGATATTTAAGGTTCCCTTCCTCTGTTCTTCCCTCCCTCGATTAATTACCAATAAACACTCGACATTTATTTCCACGTCCAGCCACTCCTAAGCTACCGATATCCAGAAGCTAAATCACCAAGCGGTATCAAGAGCTTACAAGAAAAGAACTGCTTTGAGAATACATAATCACCTTCCATTTGCCGCGAGAAACTTTCACATTTCGAAGGAACTTTGCTCTTTAATTAATAGATCTTTCGAAACTCTGACGAAGATATCGATATCGTCGTCAATTATATGCACAAAAGGACACGTCATTTCAAGTCAATGCTGTAGCAAGATTTTTCAAAAAGAGGAAAAAAAAGAAAAAGAAATTAAAAGAGGTTAACATTACACGTAACATTGTTACGCTCGTTTATTAATTACATCTGAAATAATTATCAATTACGTCTCTTCAAGAAGAGAAGCAATACTTTTTTCGAGAAAAATACCGTCTTGGAAATTTCCAATTTTTAACTAACCACTTTTTTCCAATTGATTACGATTTCTGATCCAATGTACGAAGAAATTAACTTTCCGACGAAATATAGCCGAATATCGCGATCGTACGCCGTGCGAATATTCGGAGAAACGATAAAATCCCTAAAGAGCGAATATCGATTTCAGGACGCTGTTAAACTCCTAATTAAAGCGTAATCATCGACGCGAAACCTCGACAGAGCGAAAGCGAGATTGCTACGGAACACGCTGGAGATGGAGACGATGCGTCGGGCAATATTTTACAGTAATCGTCGGAGAAATCGTTCGAAATAGAAAACGCCATGGGTGTATGTACTTCTCAAAACTTTCTCGCGACCGCTTCCCGATACGCTTCTCGGCTTCTCGCCGCCGATATACTTCTTCGAGTTGATGGAATTCAATTTCGACGAGATAGGCAGCTCGCTCTGCTACGGAAAGTTCCGGCGTTTCGCTATTATCGATGACTGCCGCTCGAAAATCTGACTTTACGACGATTTGAAAGGGGCCATCGTCGATTCTCTTCCTCCCCCGGACTTTTAAACCGAGCGCGACTTGCGCGAGACCGTAGATTTCGCGGATCTTTATCGGGCGACTGTCTAGGGAAATTTATACAACCTGTACCTGTACCTACTGCACGTTCCAACTTGCAACCGTTTCGGGATCAAGCAGTATCGAATGTTCCTCCTTTCGGATTGAAACATTCCGTTCGGTCAAGCACATTACGGATCACAGAGCGCTTTCAACTTTTTGACGACGATCGTGTCCCGGTTAAAAGTAATTCTTGTAGGGCAGGTACGTACGTAGTGCCTTAGACCCGGTAAAGTTGAATACGTTGTACTTGACAAACAATACGCGTTCAAATGTTCCAAGTGAATTGTTAATATAATTAAATTTATAATAATATATTCATTCATGAAATATAAATGCTGCTTGTGACATATTGGTACTTTTTGTACCAATGTGTATCGTATCACTTGGCAAGATATTTAACAAATTATAATATAAAATACATTTTATATACGATATGAACTAAAGTGACGCAAAATTTTGTCTTCTTTTCTTACGTAAGAACAAAATACGTGTCCATGTACTTTCTAAATCATCGAAGAGACATTTACAGTTTAATCTTCTCTGATTCTCTAGAAATTTATCACTCGGCAAATAGAGATCCGCTGATAGTCGATCGTCACTAGTATATAAATTTCAATAAGAAAGAAAAGAACCGCGTAAATACGATCGGTAGATCGGCGAGAAGGTTTGAAAAGTGGTTGAGAAATCAGTGGACATTTTTCGGGGCCGCGGGCTGGAGAAACGATGAAAGAAAAATGAACGAGAGATAAGCCGCGTCGATGGGAAAGACACGAGCCGACACGCTCGGAATTCATTTGATTCTCCGTTCACGGGACCGAAAAGAACAAGTGGTACTTCGGGACGCCGATGCATCAAAGACAGCAGTGATATTGGAAACAGGAGCAAACTACTCTTCCTCGTCCCCCGCCGCACGTCCCCTCGTCGCGTATCCACCCACCGTCCACGATTCCACGACTTTCCGCCTCCGACTTCCACTTGCTCTTTTCACCCTTCGACCCCGGTCTCCAACCCCCCAGACGACCGCGATTCTCTTCTTTTCACCCTGTCCCGCGCCTTTTCTTCCTCCCTTTCCTCTCCCCCCCGCCGTTTCTCTTCTAAAGTTACTGCCTCGAATGACCGACCGACCACGGGATCGCGTTTCCGTTTCACGCAGTCGACCCCGAATAAATATGAACGCAACAAGTTTTGGATCGACGACAGCGGGCAGATTGAAATTCAGATTCACGCCGTCTATATTTACCGCGGCGCGCGTCGAGTGATATTTGCAGCGTGAATTTTTCATGTAAATTCATATTTTTCGGGAAACGCGATCGGAAAGATGGAAATTTTGACGGAAAATTACTTTACGTAGCGAGCGTACTGTACCTTGGATACTTTTTACGTGCTTTTGCGCGCATTTCGTGCAATTTTGATTTTCAAGTGCAAGTTCGCTGTTCGATGTCCATCGATGTGCAGTGGAATTGCAGAAACGACTCTACTGCGATTTTTTGATATTCTAAATAATGCGTAAAAAATTAATTATTCCAAATAACGTGCAAGTTAATTTCAAATGTACGCCGAAATTCTGATTCACCAAAGCTTCGAGTTTTTTTTCCATAATAAAATATCAATTTAATCTTGCTCAAATATCTCTGCTCCGAATGAAAGTTGCGAATTTTCTTTTTGGATAAGTTAGAGAAAATGAGACGGGTTCGTCTGCGTTCGTAGTTGTCGAGCTATGTTTCAAACATTGTTGTTACAGCCTGGTAAAAATATCACGAGACGTGGAAGGATCGCATGTGCGTGGAAAAACACACTTCTCGAATTCTCGTTCTGTTTAAAATATGCAGATCACGGTTTTGTTACACGTTAAAAATACTGAAAATGTTGCAATCGAGATCGTTGCAACGCGGCCCTAGTTCAACAGCGAGATGACGTTAGATCCCTCCTTTAAAATTCCATCCGCGTGTTTCGCCCTTTACTTTCCAATTTCCTATTTGAATTCGCAACTTGAAAATTTATTAAACCTGCAGGCGAAGAGACGATATTAACTCTTTCGTATCCATTCGCCTCTAAAAGGCACATCTTATTGAATTCCAAGGATTTTCCCGCTGCACAAATAACAGTTTTTAATATCGCCCCGACTATGTGCGTGAGGGTTCGTAATTATGCCGACGTTCATTACGTTTCTAAATACATTTAACTCGCACTCGTACATTTCCGAAGCTGGAAAAGTCCAGGAATTTCATCGATTTACGCAAGTTCCGAATTCTTATTTCCAGCGTAACGTGGAAATTAGTGATACGATATATTTTAATTATAATCGTACGCTAATTGGGAACGCTATGTATCAAGCTTTACGTTTCACGAAATCGTGGAACGTTATTTCAAAGAGTTTTTTTTACCTCGGGAATCTCCTTTGAGCAGTTAAGCAGCGTTCAAATTACCGCAGATTAAAGCGGTTCGACACGAAGAATCTCTCTCTTTTTCTCCTCTCGTCTTATTCATATTTTATTAACAGCGTCTTTGAAAAATGTCGTCGGTAGATCCCCGTTGAGAAATCTTGGGACAGGTATTACATTTGTCGCAAAACAGAAGAAATTGAACGACGCTTTGTGCGGCAAAGAATCTATAAAGCGAAACAGCCAAGAAAGGAGCAGTTAATTCTCAATAATCTCGAACAAGATGAGAGTTGATTCAAGGGTTGACGTAAACAATTCCTTGGATACAATAACCACAAGTCGACCATTTTCTTTTTTTTTTTTTTCACTGAAAGTGATTTTATCGAGGGTAACCCAGAAAATCGGTGTGCAACGCTAATGCAACGAAAATTAGCGATTGGTTGATTTGAGTCACGTGCCTAGTGAGGGGGCGTGGCATAGACATCGAGTAGGAGTGGCGTTGTCTGGTACCGAGCGATCGCGCCTGTAAAAAAAAATCGTTTTTATTTCCTAGTTAGAACCAGTTGCTTCTTTTTTTGTTATTTTTCAATCAAATATACATATTTGATATATTTTTTCGGAGAGCAGCAAGAGAGACGAATTTGTGGCGAGGTTTGTTGTGTGCAAGTGTTTGAGAATAAAGCCGGTAAACCGCCCCACACCCGATTGCAAGAACTACGTCTTGGAATGCCATCTGCGACAACGAGATTCTCGATTAAAATTCCGATCGTGCCTTTTCGGATCCTTCTCTTTCAGGCCCAAGAAGACGCGATCTTAAATAAATCCGCCGGTAAATGCACCAGTAAATATGTGTATTTAAATTTCACCAGCACGTGCGCGCCTCCTCTTGTTCTTTCAATTTCAAAAGAGCGCGATGCAAGGAAAATTCGTTGCGCAGTGTCATCGCCCTCGAATTCCTCCTAATTCAATTTTTCTACGCCTTTTCCTCTTGCACGCACTGCGAAAATGAAAAATCCGAAAACTACGCGAGGCTGTCGCGTGCAATTATAAAATTACTCGACAATGTTCGTCTTACGTGCAACTGCGCTACGCGAAAATCCTTTGTCGAATTATATACGCGAATCTGCATAATGGGGATCTTCGAATGTAGCACATAACGCGTCTCTGGCTACAAAGTCTGAAATAATAGTTGCTGGAACAAGAACTTCGTTGGAAACTCCAGTTGCTGTTGTTCTAAAGCGTTGTTAAGGATTACCGTACAGCTATATCTTGTAATTGCGAGAACACTATCAATTTTATCCGTAGAATTGCTTCTTGGAGCAGTGCGTCAACTTGTAAAAGTGGATGTATTTTTTACCAGCGGTTATTTTCGATTCGGATGAATTGAAAACTCATTTGTAATCTTTTTGGAATAACGTTATTTTGCTCGCATATTAATCCTCCGTAGTCGGAATTTTCCTAGTAAAAAGATTTGTGCAACTCGAAACTGGCAAATGTTATTTCCCAGATTTTTAGTTTGCAAAAATTTCATTCTGAAAAACGAGATTGTACTCTAACGCGTGAATTTTTTATCTCCGTTGCGAAAATGGAGCTATCGCCGCGTTGTAGCTGAAACTACAAAATTCGATAGAAAGAATGTGATGCGACTTCAAAGTTGTACAACGATACAGAGGGTGAATTATTACGTTAGGTTACGATAAAAAAGAGGGGAAAATCGCGCAGAATGTTGCACGAAGGAATAAACAACAGTAGCAACGAATAGAGCAACAAAGAGCAAATTTCCCTCGAGATACAACAGAAGAAAGCATGGCACAGGAGTAATGTTAAAGAACTGGAATTAAAGAAACAAATTGCGCAAAATGTAAACGCAAAGGAACAGGCCAACGCAATTTGAGACTAATCAAAAATATTGTTTCGCAACGCGTAATCTTTCGAATCAAAGGAAAGACGAACGCAACGGCTAAAACGTTTCTGTCAACGCGATACGCACTTCTCATCGTACGTAGCGGCAAGATACTCTCTTTGTTCCCCGGTTGTCTTCCCGTATCCGATTTCCTTCCTTCCGTGCGCCTTTGGCTTCCATTATTTCCTTCTTTCCGTCCCCGTCACTAACAGAGTTTCTGTTATATTTCTCGTGCTCCCGTTTCTCAAGATAATTATTCTCCACAGACGTTGCGTACCACGGGAGAAGGTGCGGTAATTTATTTGCCGGCGAACAGCACTCGCGAGAATTACGATTCCACCGAGTTACCGAATTACCGAATTACGATTATCAGCCACGGTCAGAATAATTTCGCATCGCTTCTGACTGGCCGAACGAATTAATTAAAAATTAACAAGTAGGAAAAACGATGGCCCGCGGTTTGTTCCAATTCATTCGCATTTTCTGTGTTTGTTACGCGACACGTGCTTTGAAAAGCTGAGACTTGGAATTTTCAGGCTGAGAATTCGCAACGATTGCAATCAGGATTTTATTAATTTCTTTGACAACATTCTTTGGAAAATAATAGACAAAAAAAAGAAAAATTTGGATGGCTAAAACCCGCGTCTATTTCGAAGGTTTGAAATATTTGCAAGTATTTGTGAAAATTCATATTTTCACGAACAATCGAAAGAATTTTTAGTAGAAATTTGTTTCGTTCGTTGAACGTTACAGCAGCTATTACACGTTAATGGATTCCATTTGTTTCAACCAAGTTTCAGTCAATGTCCAATCGAACGAATTAAAAGAAAGAATCAATGGAAACTGCTGTTATTACGAACTCCAATTATTTTAAAAGATCATGCGAACGAGATTCTCGCACATTTCTACGTACGTTTACACGTTTCCTCTGTGCTAATAAAACTACCAGTCCAATCATCAAAACTCATCAAAAATCATTTCACAAAGGCAGATATAAATTACACACACACACACACACATACGTAGAACGTACATGTCGAACGAACAGAGAAAAATGGAAAAAAATTTCCAAAATGTGTGACATTTGATACCTTTTCGTACGATGGCTTTTACACCAAGCTGACTGTTATTCAAAAAAATGTTCGTTTCACCTCCAGAAAGCTGAGAGTGTTTGTAAGATACGGTACTATGTTACTACACTCCGGTCCGTATTGCGAAAACGCGTGAAATTGAAATTGAAAGCGAACGGAAAAGGGTGACTCGAGACGAAGCGCAATTCGAAAAAGGTCGAAGGTGCCTGATCAACAAGGCTTGCTCGTCGCAAATCTGTCAACTGAGGTTGTCGGTGGAGAAAAAAAAAAAACGAACGTCGGGATAGAAATGCGTTTTCCCTTTTAAACCGCGATATCCGGCGAACGCTCGTTTGAAATTCCGGCCGTGAAAAGTGCCCTTTAGCCCGGCATCCTCCTCCTGCCGGAAGACGAACAAAATCACGCCGAGCAAATATTTATGTCTACGAACGCGCGTAACGCTGTCACGCTTTGAGACCGTGCAATCACGCGCCGCTCGGATATGCATTGCTATTCAATATCGCGCCGCGCGCGTCGCCACTCCCTCGCAAATTAGATGAAATCTTCTTTTATCTTAGACTCGGTGAAAATTGAATCGCGTCTGTCTGTTTGCCTGTTTTCGAATAAAGCAGCCGCTGCGCGGACCGGCTACGATTTCGAATTCCTTCAAGATTCGCACGGGAGCTGCGCGACACATCTAATCGAAAAACACGTCGCTCAGGCTCGAGGCGAAAGCGCGCAGGCTGAAGGATGACTCTACGCGCGAGATTTTTAAACCATCCGAGAGCGTCGTCTTTGAGGAGATCACAGTTTGAACATTTGTCGCGGCAAAGAGTTAAAAATTTGCAAAGTTGAAATTTGCTCGGTAAATTCGGAGATTACGTTCCCGAAAGATTCGACGGGAAAAATCCTCGATACACGATGGGATCAACGCGTTAACAGGATTAGAAAGCAATATATATATCTTAATTCTTCTTCGAATCTAATCTCCAGAGTTCCCGCCACGGAAACTCGCAGGAGAAAAACTAATAAAATCTGTCCCATTCCCCGCGGGCTGAATTCCAATACACACCCGCGCGATCCAAACTGTCACAAGCAGCAGAGATTGCCATATATCGATCCTCGTTTCGTACGTATACACGTTGCCGCGATAAACGCAGCTACGTGTTGGAAAAACGTGGAACGCGTGCGGATAACGAGATCGGCACGATCGAGTGAATTCATGAACGAAGGAACGAAGAGAGCCAGGTAATATCGGTGATGATCGAGAGCGAAGGAGGTTACACGCGGTAGAAGAAGGAAGGGAACGCGAACGGGAGAAGCAAGCGAGAAAAAGAGAGAGAGAGAGAGAGATGGTTTAAAAGCAGTCCACGTAGCGGCGAGGGTGGACAGGAAGAACGGCGCGCGGAGAGAAGCAGAGTATGAGGTGCGGCGGTCAGCAGAATCGGAATGCTTAGAACCCCATATAACGGCCACTCGACCGAGTTGAGACCGGTAGTCGTGCAGTCTACGACGTTAGCCCGAGAAGTATGTCGGTAGGTAGGCGGTTACATCGTTACACTGCGGCACACAGTCGTGAAAGTCGGAGAGCAAAGGGCGAAGAAACTGTCCGCGGGCAGTTCCAGCAGCAGTCGAAGATCTGGACGTCGCACGCCGAGGCGTCGTCGATGTTCCGTCAGACGCAAGATAGAGTCACGCCGATAATTGGACCGTGTCGCGCGCAAAAGAAAACCGACTTCGTTATCGTTCGAGTTCCCTTCCATCTATCTATCTGACAGTGTTCCTTTTTTCGTTTCAGCTCTCTCTCTCTCTCTCTCTCTCTCTCTCTCTCTCCTCTGGCCTGGCCGTTTGTGTCGCCGTGGTGTTCTCCTGGTTCTCCCTTCTTCCGTAACGACGCGAGAAAAGGCGTAGCCAACCTCCGACGACCACCACCTACGTACGTACCAGCTACGTCGCGCGACCAACGCTTTTCGCCTCTCTGTGTATTGTTCGACCGTGCCCAGCCACCGGAGAATGTGTTTTCAAACGTTCGTCCTAGTATCTTTGTGGATGGATTGAACCAGACGGCGAGCGAGTGTATGTACGTGTGTGTGTGTGTGTGCGCGCGCGCGAGAGAGAGAGACTTGCGAGTCTTCCGAGCAATTCAGCGAGGAAGTACGCCAGAGGAAGCAAAAGAGGAAGCGAACGGGGACGAAAGGAGACTACCGTCGTTGCAGATGCTGGATAAATAAATAGGAAATTTGCAACGTCACTTTTGCAACATCGCGAATCGATTGAATTGGACTTTTGAATATTTCTGACTCGATCTTCCGAAAGATGAATTTTCGTTTTTACATCAGTCTTTTTAAGAAGAAGAAGAAGAAGATAGAAATTCCACGAAAATGTCGACGACACAACAAACTTAGCAACCGTACGAATTAATGAATAAATAGACAAACTACGACCGATCAACGTCGTAGAGACATTCGCAGAAATCTCAAGGAAGCGTGCCAGCAGTAACTGGTACTGGAGGATTATAAATGGATTTTCTTTCGGCGTTAAAGGGAACGACACCGCACCGATATATATATATATATTGCGACGGACGACGAAACTTGCGAACGCGCGGAACTTTCCCGGTAGAACACGCGTGTTTTTCGAGAACGCGGTGTTGCAGCGTTAGACGCTGCGGAAACAACGCAAATGGCATAGGCGAGCGCGTATTGTATGCCAGGCACGCCGTCGCAGCAAGAAACACTTTCAAGTATTAAACTGCATAGCCGAGCCGCAGCTACAACCGCTTTGGTAAGTGGTCACATTACAGAGGACAGCGGAGACGAACGTTATAAAGCGTTGAATAGTTCTAATGGCAAGCCGTTGCTCGTGAATCTTCTCTAGATTCTTGTCTTACCGGCCACTGCCGCCGCTGCCGCCGCTGCCGCCGCTGCCGCCGCTGCCGCCGCTGCCGCCGCTGCCGCCGCTGCCGCCGCTGCCGCCGCCCCGGCTCGAAACTCGAAACTATATCGATTACTTTAATCCATGCAAATATTATTCATGGCCCCCGGGAAGGAAGTCGCGGCAGAGTTTCGAAAACCTTCTTTTACCTATTTATCTCGGGCTCGGGCCAAGATTTCCCAACGTGATAAAGAGTTATGATGTTAGATGGACTCAATTTATCCGCGCCATTATCCTTCGGGTAAATGCAGCCCATTGTTCGCAATTCGCTGTAACCATTTCGCAACCGCTATATCCTCGTCCCTCTCCCCTCTCCGCCATATTTGCAGTTTTCCGATAAATCATGCTGACAATTAACATCGTTGTGTACGCGTTGCGCGCGCGATGGACCATTCGCGGATACCTTATTCTCCGTATCTCCGAATTACGGATTTTAGTTAACCTCGGGCACGATCTTAATTACCGCGGTTGAACCAATTACTTTTCGAAAGAAGGGATGATTGCTTTTTTTTGAATAAAGAAACGTGAAAGATCTCGTCGGTAATGTGCAATAAAAATTGTATCATCACGTTCTTTGATACGTGAATAATTAATTAACGCTAATTATTTTGACAGACATTGAACGTTAAAGACAGACTTTTGAACGAGGGCGTGTGTGTACGCAAAGTGGCGAAATTCCCAATTGGAAATGTACTAATATTCGTAGTTTTCTTGAACACGATATCGATCGTAATTTACGTTATTATTAACGACGAGTTGAGAATTCTGCATGTACGAGCCAATCTTTTGAAAATTTCAATTTCATCACCATGTACTTCAACGTTTAAAAACATCACCCGTTTGATGCCACGATTATTTAATTCGATGCAATGAATTATTTTATAATTTGAATGCAACTGTGTGTTATCACAAGGAGTTACCAAAGCTCGACCATGTTTTACATATCACGACAGATATTGTCGGTTTTTTTTCTCGAGCGAAACTTGATGTTCGAGAAAAAGAAGTTTCTCAATACTTTTCACGGGACGGAAAGGAAGCGACACTTACAATCGATTAAAGAAGGAAATCGCTATTGGGAGGCAGCAAAGTATCCCTCTAATGAATTACGCGGAAGAAGAAGGTAACTTTGTTGGGAAAGACAACTTTGGAACTTCGAGACAGCTTTTAATCTCCTTGCTTGATTTAACGAAATATTTAGTTACGAGAGATTCAACCGTACTACGTTTTCTTAGACCGGATACCGTTTTAATATTCTTTTCTTTGGCGAGGTAGGCATGTACCTACCCGTTTGAGTGACAACCTCACTGACCCTTTTCGTTTAAGGAAATGAAACATATCTTTCATATTTCTCCTCTGCCTTGCCACTTTAATTAAAACCTTTATGGAAGAGAAGACTAACCCATGAACAATTTTTTTGCCTCGGCTCTTCTCTGGAGAGAGAACTTTATACTTTTATAATTTTTGCTCGTCAAATCTGTTCAGTTTTAAGTATGTCAGGAAACGTACGTAAGGATCCCCCGAGGGTCAACCTCGTGTCGGGGCAACGTTTGTCGCTTCTCTTCTAATTTTAATTTAAATTGTCCAATTTTATTTTTTGTAACATCTTACGGCGACGAAAGGAAACGATTCGCCGAGTACAATTCTCGTTACTTCTTTCCATCGACGATTTTGCGAAATTTAAAGAAACCAAGGTATCAAGATCTCAGAAATATCGATGAATTTTTTTTTACTCCAATTGGGACAAGCTTAAAGTTTTAAACGGGTCGTCAATTGGGTCAATCCGTTCGGAGTAAAATGTGTCATCTGAGACTCGATTAGCCAGTGTTATTAACAAACTTTAGACACCTATTCTATAGAGACAACTGAAGAAACTCTATATCGATCCTTTTCATAAATGTCATCATCAATTTCAAATCTGTTGGCTATTCGACATTCGAGACATGGAAATTTATAAAAACTCCTATTTAAACCTACTTTTTTTTGCCGATTCCACCAGTATCCGAATCTATTCTAAACTATCTCGCTTGGATTCGAGTGACACTTGGAAATACCGTTGGAAATACTTTGAGGAAATACTCGAATTCAACGACCAACGTCGAATCTACTTGCGACGTATCCGACCCCATCTCCGTCATTTACGTTACTCCGATTGCCTCGACGCCGCTGAAGGAAAAGAAGACGGATCACAAAGACGAGGAGCACGATTCTACGGATAGAATGCTAAGTAACGTCAAAAACGAGAAAAAAACTACACGACTTGTACTCCAGTACGCCACTCCTACTCGGGGTCTACTCCACGCCCCTTCGCGAATCACGTGACCCAAATCAACCAATCGCTAATTTTCGTTGCATTGGCGTTGCGATTTTCTGGGTTGCCCCCGCTAAAATCAGTTTCAGTGATAAAAAAAAAAAAAAAGAGAAACGCAACAACGCAACAACGCAAAATCGAAATGGCACGAGTGGTGGTGCTTTCTTCGAGGCACACGGTCACAGGCTCGAGGAAATCCCAGCCTAGAAATCCCTAGGAAATTTCGGGTCGAGGCGCGCGTTTACGTACGTCCTTGCCGGGTCATTCCGGCGGCGGAAACTTCGCGAATCCGGATAATCCTATTAGCAAGGACACCGAAGCACTTGCTTCGGTTAAACGTGCCGTGGAACGGGATGGTCGTTCCTGCTGATGGAAACCAACACCGGCGGAAATTCCAGCGCGATTTATTGGTGACTCGTCCGCCGCTCTCCCGCCTCGCGGACCGGGGACCGGCGTCCGTTGCGCGAATTATTCACCGCGACGGATTTATCTCGGCCGAGAGGATACGGATGGACCCGGGAAACGGGACCTCCAGGAATCCCTCGCTAGACTCTTTGCCGCATTTCTGCTGAGAAACGTTTTTGATAAGTTTGACTGATGCTCGTCTCGAAGAGCGAAACGTCACTGATGACAGTTGATGCTCGGGACGGCGATCTTGAATGATACTATTTTTTTCGTTCCCACGAAACGATCGATTTACGCAAGCTGGGCCAAAAATCACTTTCTGCTCAAATAAAAAATCCGTGATTTGACGTTTTATTAAAAAAAAAAAAGGAAAATAGGTGAGAAGAAACTTTCGGCCCATCCTGTTCGGTATAGGATGTCTATCTATACCGTGTGTGTAATATTTATTGACAAAATTTTTGCGTAATAAAGGCAATAAATTCTTTCGCGTGTTCTAAACGTTGAAATACTCTCGTGAACGCCACTGTTGTAAAAATAATTTCAGTAGTGTCGCTAGAGACCTCGCAGTCGATGCGACTTTAAATAAACCCCTTTTTAAAAAAGAGATTTCAGCGGTGAATATTTAAACCAGCGTACCAAGAAAACTCATTACTTTTGCCTCTGAAACTGACGAGAATAGCAAATCGACAATCGAGAATGGTAAATCGACAGCCGAAGTCGGCGACTTCGAGAACGAGAACTCGGCGGAGAAACTCGGCGGATTTACTTGAAAAAAATCACCAACGACCCCGAAAAGAATCCAACTCCCCCTTTCACCCTCCGTCGCTAATATCCATAAAAACCAGCCGAAACCTCGTTTAAAATTCCAAGAAGCTTCCTATCGAAGTAGAAGTTGAACCGTGTCGAACGTCAACGAGCAGAGGGAATAAATAAAGAAGTTTCGAGCGAGGAACACACGCGAGAGGCCTGTAATTGCGCGATCGGTGAATGATGCGAAACTTTCACGCGAAATCGTAGATTCTCCCCGAGGAGGTTCGATCGGCATTATCCAAGAGCGAGAACATAGCGAGCAAGTTTAAGTCACGACGTAATTGTCTGTTCAGCTGACTGCAGTAGGATTGGATCATAGAATAGAGCGCGGACAATGAGCCAAACGGTGAAACGTCACATTTCAGAGACGACTGACTGACTGACTCGCTGTACACGTTCTACAATAGTTGACTTAAAAAAAAAGAATACAATTGGCAGTTAAAACACAAAGAAACTGATTAGCTCGCCATGTACGTTCTAGTAATTGACTTACTGGTCAATTACGACGCGATCTAAACTTGCTCGTTACGTTTCACATCTCGAGCAATCGAAAGCAAATGGAAACAATCAAAATGGCTGACTGATCAGTAGCTATTCGCACTTATTCACCTTAACTTTAGCTGCTAGTCAGACGAATCAAACTTGCTCGTGTTTTTACCCCTAAACAGCCCTGCTGCCACTGTGCGTGCTTTCGTTCATGGTCATCGATTACTCATTTCAATCGGGGCATCACGTCTCGCAGTTTTGCAGGGTGGTCGCATAACGAGCGTTGCTATACGCGTCTCGCGTAAACATTGCACGTGCGTTGCTCGCACGCCGCCACCGAACCGGCAAACACACCCCGTAAAACGCCGCAGGGACACGCAATTTTCACGGTTTAACGTATTTCGCTGCAATTGCGTTTCAGTAATAGCCGTTGACATCTGTCACGCCGGCCGATTCGAGCAGAAAGAACGCCAGATATTACTCTTTTATCTATTTCATGCCAGTTTTGTCGCGTCCTTAGATTTCGTCGTTTCGTTGTTTCGTACGAATTTTAACTGCGCGCGTCCTATAGACATTTTTTTTCTTCTTTTTTTTTTTTGTTTTTGTCAAACTAGTGGCAATAAACATTTAAATGCGATGAGGCTGCAGCAGTTTTTATTTTGTTTCGTATTAGTTAAATCTCTTGCTTCGCGTTTCAACTGTTGAAATAAAAACAAACTTGCTTACTCGATCCGGACAAGAAGTTTCAGTAGTGCGAAATAAAAGAAGAAATGGTTATGTATAGCGGTATAGAATGAAGAAACAAATTATACAAAGAACAACAGTACGAAGCTCATTCTACCGATTCCCCCCAAAAAAATGCAGAATTACTAATGACATTCAATAGCGAATCAATGGAGAGGCACGCTATGTAATAACGCTGTTATTAATCAATTCTGAATGGAATATTTTCGTTCTCTTTCGGACACAACTGAGATTCGATACCAACGATGCCCATTAACGTTTCTATAAGACAGCGAAACAATGAAAAGCAAGAGAACGACAAAACGTTCGTCCGTAGAGCTATTGTACCACTGTCGGCCAATTTTAAATGGAACACTTTCGTTCTCTTTCAACAGTAACTCGAAACGGACAATACCTATTAGCTCTTAATGGTCGACAATTGCTGAACCTCGAACTGATCGGATCTTGAAAATTAACATAGATGTTAATATACCTAGTCAATGATAAAAATACTTTACTTTGAGAAACTCTGAGAAATAAATCAAAATGTTCGCGAGAGATTTTCCGTAATAGCTACAGTGATCGAAGAGAGCAGTCAAACGTGTATTCCAGATACGAAAATAAATAAAGAATGTAGAGCAGCTCTGCAACTGTTCAAATTTTTAAATTGGCTCAATGCATGAGCGCTTGAAGTGACTGAATTTTCAAATATAACTTTGCACAAAACGTCTTTCGCTTATTGTCTTGCACAAAGAAAGAATAACATTTTATTGTAGCCGATTATCCATTCCTACGTGGCTTAAAATTATCATCCAACGTTCCAATTATTCGTCCAATTTTCGAACTTAATTTTCTAAAAAAAAAAAAGAAAGAAAAAACGAAATCCCGAGTGGAGACATTTATTTTTCAATCACGCGCCCCCGATTAATTATATCGCGATTTACGTTCAAACGTAATTAAACACAATTTCTGTTCGTTAGTACACAGCGGGCTGAAGGTATTCGTTGGAAAGCGACCTAGCCTCGTCTCGTTACAACGAAACGAGCCGATATAAAATTGATATCGAACGAGGGACGGTCGAATGCCGAGAGCGAGACAAACATAAATTTTCATTCGGCGAATGGAATGGATGTATCGGGCGGCGCTCGACCCGGGAGCGATAATATTATATTAAAACTCAATTAACGCGATGTTATTTGCATAGGGGTGGACGGGGGAGGGGCGAGCGACAGCAAAGAAGAAAATATTATCGCGCGGCGATTTTATCGCGTCGAGCGGCGGAAAGGAAAATGGGAGCCGAACGTGGAAACGTGGAAACGTGGAGAAGAAGCGCGCGCGCGCACGCGGGAAAAATAGAGAGAGCCAGACCTCGTAGCCTCGTTTCGCGTTTTAAAAAATTTCGCTTCGACTCGGCGGGAATTCGATTTCCCTGATGCATCGCGCTCTACAAAACACCGCATTCATTTCATCCTTCCCGGTAACGAAATGAAACGGCCGCGGACATGCACGCGCGCGACGCGACGCAGAAACATCCCCCGCTAAATGCCACCGCGAACGCGGAAATAAAAGGTTCTCGGGCCAGTGAGTCGAACGATTCGCCTCGAATCGTCAACCCCCCCGACTCCTTTCTGTTCGTCTTCGATGCTCACTTTGTGGCCGTCGACTGCTTCGTCTAACCGTGGGGACGAGACGTTTCGCAATATCGTTAGAATCGTTTCGCTCGCGTAGTTCGAAGTATGTTCGAACATTTGTCGGAGAGAAACCTTTATGCACATTCGGTGCATTATTATTAGCTGTATCAGGTGTAGATGCATTAGCGTGCACTATGCACATGTTATATAAAATGTTTGGAAATTTCATCAACACTGCACAGTGTGTAAGACGTGATTGCATTAGTACAGCAAAGATATAGAATGGACATTCATTTTTGAATCATACTCAATATATACAATATATAATATATGATAGATATAATATTTTTGTATTTCTAATATATTTGTGCCAAGTAATTTGTAGTTTCTGGCCAATACTCAATATATATAATATATAATATATGATAGATGTGATAATATTTTTCTAATATATTTGTACCAAGTAATTTGTAGTTTCTGGCCAATACTGAATATATATAATATATAATATATGATAGATATGATAATATTTTTCTAATATATTTGTGCCAAGTAATTTGTAGTTTCCGGCCAATACTGAATATACATAATATATAATATATGATATATTTTTCTAATATATTTGTACCAAGTAATTTGTAGTTTCTGGCCAATACTCAATATATATAATATATAATATATGATAGATGTGATAATATTTTTCTAATATATTTGTATCAAGTAATTTGTAGTTTCTGGCCAATACTCAATATATATAATATATAATATATGATAGATGTGATAATATTTTTCTAATATATTTGTACCAAGTAATTTGTAGTTTCTGGCCAATACTGAATATGTATAATATATAATATATGATAGATATGATAATATTTTTCTAATATATTTGTACCAAGTAATTTGTAGTTTCCGACCAATACTGAATATACATAATATATAATATATGATATATTTTTCTAATATATTTGTACCAAGTAATTTGTAGTTTCTGGCCAATTTGAAAACGTATATAGAAATGTATAAAATATATTTATACAAATATATATTTAGCGTATAACACAATGGAGGTTAAACATGGTCCGCCATAACCGTGGTGGAGCACATGAATATTCAGTTAATAATTGAAACAGTGAATTCTGGTTATTTAAACACTTTCGTGTCCTTCGCAACGTACTAAATATCCAATTATAATTATAATAGAAATTTCTACGCATTTCTAGATTTGCTTCAAACTCGATCGATACGAGTATCGACGAAACGTCGATAAAATAAATTTGCACGGTACGTATTAATTTCTACGAGCGTTCGAACACACACGCAGACACACACATTTGTCCCCCGTGAACTTTCTGCCGGGTGTTCCCATTCGATCTCCAAGTCGTTACGCGCGTGCAACAATAAACCACGGCGGATGGCTAACTAAATGCCAAACGTGCGTGCACGTGCATTCTTGACGAGCGCGGCAGCTATTCATTGCCGGTCATTTCGAAAGAGACATTGTCAGGGCAAATGGTAAAACGCGAAAATTGTCTGTCGCTTCGGGCTCGTTTTATTGCGCGCATTTGCCGGTCCGATGCTGTAATGGAACGCGGCCGGAATGTTTGCCCCGGATACACGTGCGCGTGCACCGAGCGCGCGGCAGGAATGCACGCGAAGGATCAGGCCAGCCGGTATTGCGCGCGTCTTTTAACACATCCGTTCGATGAGTCGAAAATCACGTGTCCTCGCGAAAATCGCTTCGTCCGATCGTAGTTGTGTGCGAGCGTGTTCGATCCCTCGTAGAACTTGATTGGTGTATTACGCGCGTTGTGCGACACATTTTGACATTTCACCACCACTGTTTTATTGTCGCGATTGTACAAAATGTTCCTAGAAGTTTCTTTCCTCCTATTTTTTACTAATTTTATTAATTTAAGTTTTTTTGCAAATATGATTTTTTCACGATGTTTTGGAAATCTATAGAAAAAGAAATTAGAAGATATATGATAAAATGTGTGTATATGATGAAAAAAATTGCAGATTCGTTTCAGTGGACAGTGATTTTTGACCCACCCTAGAATTTCTGGCTCGCTCTGATATTAGTCACGTTCGAAACAATCTGAAACGATATACATCATTTGTAAATTGCAAATTGAAACGATCTCGTATCTCGCGATATCCAACGGAATCGTCTTTGAAATTATTTTTTATACGTTCTATGCTTGCAACGAACGTTTTGTAATTGTCAGATTAGTCGCAAGTTCTCTCGCTGCGGTGTTTCTGAAATTTTGAAAGTGTAAAGTTACTGCTGTAACGACGAGGATTTATTGGCCAGGCGGCAAGCGGATATTGCGTTTGCACTTCTGACACGACGAGATATCAATTTTTTGGGTGGATGTAAGTAATTTAGCCGTATTAAACAGAAAATATCGGGCGACGTGACCGATGCATTGCGCCCGCTTTATTTGTATTCTGAGCAAACGTTACATGGATATTCCCCTGTGGCGTCGACCCGGTAAACATTCCCAATAAAGCGAGCCGAAAGGACGCGCAATTTTCACGCTTTAACGTTTCCCGCGGCAATTGCTTTTTGGAAATGACTGGCGAAAGCTGTCATCCTGATGAGTTCAATCAGTAAAAGCGGACCTCTGCGCGTTCGATTCGGACCCGTTGTTTGAGAACTAGAGAGACGTCATTCGACTTATCCGCTCGAATCGAGCGCGAATTAAATTTTCCTCGAAAATTGCGTGAAAGCAATCGAAAGCAACGCCCCCGATGTTGTTCATTTACGCGCAGACCTGTCCATTTGGGATATTCAAATTTAATCTCCCGCGATTAAACTTGTAAGTTGTTTACAAGTTATTTATTACGCCGGCCTGTCTTTTGGGATATTCAAATTTAATCTTTCAAGAGGCTACGGCGGACCGCCTCTGTGCGCGGTTCAATTTGACGTAATGCACCGCGTTCGATATTTAATCTCGCGCTTACAATTTTTTTTCCCAGGATAGGAATTTCCAATTTCGAAAAACCAACGCTACAAAGGATGTGGGGAATAAGAGAGAGAGAGAGAGAGAGAGAAAAAACGCAGCTACGTACGAAAAATATACACTCCAGTTTTATTATTGCTATTATCGGGAAAGCTAGAGATTGTTACTAGTAATGATTTGATACTTCCTTTTAGATGCGAAACAGCAGACAGCGATTTCATACGACGATAAAAATCTTATCTGTACGTGTGAGAATTTTAATTAATCGTGGCAATTATTAACAGATTAAACGATTGAAACAAACTTCATTTTTCTCTGCGTCAAATTGTCATGAAAGTAAAGTATAGAGACAGCCGCGAAAGTCTACGTACATCTTCGAAAAAGAAGTAAATTTAACATTTGTAAATTCATATATATATATATACATATACACATTTTAAAATCCGTCAGATATTTGACGAACGTGATTCCTCGTTGTCTTCATTTTGCGTAACGTTAAAAAAAAAAAGGAAAAAAGAGATAAATCGCAAGGCAGAACGTGTCCGTGCACGATAACGTGGCCGCGAAAGAATCTGCCCCGGTCATAAATAAAATTTTTACGTTTCGACGTAACGTACAGTACAGTTATCAACTTTTCACGTTATTGACAGGCAAAAGTGTATGCGCATATAAATCTACATATTTTCAAGACACGCGTGCACGCCGTCCTCCGTTTTCCATCTAAATTCTGCACGTATCCCTGTGCGAATCCTGCCGGCATTTACCCCCGCGTGAAGCTACGCCGGCTTCGCTATCGTTTTAAAAATCGTAATGACGACAACAACGTTTCGGGCGAGGAATTCCTAGTTGAGAATTATGCAGGAATTAAATTGGCACGATTCGATCGACGAGCGAACGACGAAAGCGTTCGAACGTTCTCTGCAACGAAGATTAAACCCTTGTCCCACGGGTGCAGCGTTGAACTGTTCGTTTCCTAGACGCAATTTCCAGATAAGTGAATTTATCGACCGAGCGATGAGTTTTGATTTTTCTTCCCGATTGATGTATAATAACATGCTCCGCGTCTGCGTGTATTTTATATTACTTGTACCTGTGTGAGTTTGTTCCAAGAAATGCGGATTAAAGATTAATCGAGACAATTAAGATTTCGCGCGAGATATGGTTTCCTATGAGAAAATTTAATAATTCCAAGTATTTGGAAAATAAATACAGAAACAAGTAAATAAATGTAGCACTAGTTGGATTTATAAATTAAAAGGTGAGAACAGAAAAGCTGCTCGACCTTGGAATTTCATCTTCACGCGACGAGGCACGCGAGCATGCGCATGTATTTATAAGAATTGGTAATTTTCTTATCGATCGTTCTATTCTATAAAATTACAGATCCTTGCGCTTGCAAACTTGTGCGTGATGCGAAATTAAGAAACGAAATCACGTTGGCAAAAAGCTAGTCGTCGCGGCGTAAGAAGAAAACACTGCAAAAGCAAAGAGTCGAAATTAGCCGAAATTGTCAAAGAAATAAATAAATAAAATTAACGTGTGATAAACGTGTAGCATACAAACACTTCCAACCGGTTCCATTTCGTCGCCCAAGAATGTGGCTCGACATCCCCAACGAACGATAAAAAGAAAGAAAAGAACTTTGGACAAAACGAGAGAAAGAAGCTGAAGCTACACGTGCTCTCTCGTGGTATTCTACATACACGTGGAGCCGCGGAGGAGGAGGAGATGGAGGATCGCGTAAGTTCTGCTTTAACATTCGCACAAAGTCTACGGATCTGGACGAGATATGAGATCCTAGACCGCAGGGGTCAGTGGCTGGGCAGCTACCTACTTTTTCAAATTAATGTCCGACCAGTTAAACGCGGAAGAATGTAATATACGGCGTTTCTGTTGGTGGGCACACCACCCTCTGCTGCCACCCTCTAGCCGCGGTCTGTGCGTGGGCTGCAGCGTCGAGTGCAATAATTGTACCGGCCAGCCACTTTGATGTTAATGCATTAACCCTCCGCCACTCGCCGCAGCCTCGCGCTCCGGAAACGCGCGCTGCAACCCCGATCTCGTATCCTTCGTCCTTGGCGAGCTTCGCTCCGATCCCGTTCCCCGAGAATCTTCCCTTTCCTTCCGTTTGCCCTTCTGCTTGGAAGAAATCTCTCAAGAACGCCGCACGTGCAGCCTTTCTCGCGGTCGACCCCACCGAGATAGAATTTTCGGAGATTCGGCCTGGTATTTATTTATTCGAAGCTTTCGCACGTTGGACGTGTATTCGCGTTGTATGTGCACGCGAGTTTGCCAAGTCGTTGTGCAATAGTTGGATACTCGAATGATGGAAGAGTAATAATCACACGGCTGCGTTTGGACGTTGTCCCTTTTGGATCAGTTTAATTTTTTTTTCTTTTTTTCTTTCTGCCGGCGAAAATCGATCTTGTTACTCGCGGAAATTTTCCAATAACCATTTGAATTTGAGGTTGATTCATGATGTCCACGCGTGATGAAATAATTTACACGGTACCGATTTCAAATCTTTCAAATATTCACGTGTAATAAACGTCAGCTATTAAACTCTGAATGACTTTGCAGACTTGTAAACTCGATCTCATTCTCTATCGAAATCTGATTTTTTAATTTTTTATTAATTTATACCACGTAGCAGCGTAAATATACGCAGTCTAGTCGCGAGATACGGTTATCGCAAATACACTGGCGAAATTTCGAGCCAATCGGAAAATGTATTCAGGAGACAAGATTGACAAGTTAATAAATCCTACTATTGGACGAAATTACCGTAATCGATGCCCACTGTGCGTCGCGTTAATATAAACGTGTCACGCGGGGTGTCAGTTTGATTAATACACGTATGTACGTACGATTTAGAGGAACGATAAAAACGTGCGAACGCCGATCGTTTATTTTCCATCCAAAAAGTTATTTTCCATCAGACAAGAAGAAAAGGGCTTCTTTGTTCTAACTTTCTCTGCAAGTTCACTACAATGCAATCTTGACAAAGGGATGAGTATTTGCTTGAAACGTAAAAGACAGAAGAGTCCAAGCCATTTTTTCGCGATCAAGATCTTTCACAGTCGGCCGCGGAAATCGTGCGAGTATTTGAAGAAAAGGAAGGATTGAAAATTTTTTCGTTAATTTACCAGGAATTTGTTTCTCTTTGGCACAAATTAGCGAATTAAAATTTGTCATCAAACGAACCGAAACACGCGATTGATAGAGTTATTCACATTGCGCATTTACGATTGAAACAAACTAACACGTTCATAAACATACATCAATTCCCCTTTCTATCGGTGAAGATCGCGAAATCACAAAATTCATCTCGCGCGACAAATCACTCCCACGAGGACAGCATTCGGAACAGCTGCGATTCAAGCTAGAATCTCGCCAGAAATCTAGTTCTTTCTTTTCATTGCGTCGCAACCACTCTTATCACTTTCTTCAAAATTACATCGCGTTTCGTTTCATTGCCGCGTGTCTTTCAAACTTCGATCGAAGGGTGCCAAGCATTTAGCGTAATTAAAAGAAGCTTATCGCGAAATGTTATCTCGAGCGTTATACATCGTGCAGAAATAACGAACGGCTCGACTGGCGAGGGCCGAGCCTTCGCGTTACGCGCACGACCCAACAAAGGGAAACTCGCGTGCGAATGCGCGCGCTGCGAGAAACCGCTTTTTTTAATTATAGAACGTCGAATTGTTTCGCAACAATTCCAACCGGCTTCGTTGACCTGGACACGACGCGGGAAAAAATTGCGAGGATTCCGCCGAAGCCTGTTTCACAGCGGAACATTGCGAGCAATTCGAAAATTCCCTGGGCTTCCCCCCCTCCTCCCGTGTAAAATACAAAAGACGAATGAGGTTGCACGCTGGAACTACTTTGCGCGATTATTGAATCCGAACGAGCTCGATAGGGAAGTAATTCGCGTACTGCGCGGTCCTCCGTCGCTGGAATTTGGAAAATTTAATTCGGAAGGGCGGAAGGACGTCCCAAGATGTATTTTGAACGACGAGGATGATATGACGAATTTGTGGAAATATCCAACATTTGTAAGAAGATTTTGCGAATACATTGCGTGCGTGTTGTGTAAAATAATTCACTGACGGTTTTCAGATTGCTTTCAGATATAACTAATCATTGTAGTGTTGATGAAACTGCAAAATAATATATGTACATAATGTATAAAAAACTGCACGACTTGTACTCCAGTACGATTCGTCTCACTGAAAAGCCCAGAAGCAATTGTTCTGGCTGGGAAATGAAGACGACTTTTTTGCCATAAAATTTTATCGATACGCAAACATTTGAATCGATAGAAAACAAATTACAGGCGCGATCGCTCGGTACCAGACTACGCCACGCCCCCTCACGAATCACGTGACTCAAATCAACCAGTCGCTAATTTTCGTTGCATTAGCGTTGCACCTGAAGAGGCCCGATGTTCTAGCGGGTTACCCCCGCTAAAATCACTTTCGGTGATAATACGAAAAATATATTTTCGTGAATCTCTATAAACGTAACAATAAATACGTATAATATTCAAATTAAATCATTAGACTTTTTCTCGACTGTAAAATATTTTGTATAACATGTTTTCTTTCAAATAAATTCTTCCATTCGAATATTAATAACCGACAGCCAATGATGCAATGTTTCTTCAGTTCTTTGCAAATCAACCAAGATGCGCGTATAAAGACGTTCGTAGCGGAAAGAAACGCACGAGAAACACGCGGGATAATAACAGAACGAGCGACCAAAATCAAAGATGCCCTTTGAAGGGAAGCAGAAACGAGTTTCGCGATAGTATTCCGCTCTCTTTGAATCGAGAATGCCACAAGAGTCTCGGCAGCAACCGCGGAAAAGTACTGGTAATACTACCCTAACGATGAAAATCATAATAATGGCGGGACGTTCGGGCACATCTCGCATCTACTTCGGTTCTGTTCTGTGAACGTTAATAATGCAAAGAATCGTCGTGAGTACTTCGTTTCGTGGATACTGACACTCCGACACGGCGGATGTGGCTGCCTGAAGGACTTGGCAATCCTCTAATGTAAGAGTCAATCAAAGCGTAATCATTTTCCGCAATTTTACGTAAATTTCACGTGCCTGGCGAATATCTACGCGTTAAATTTCTTAACGCTGATTGGATACGATACGGACGACTGCAAATTGTTCTAGCCGGTGATACAACTCGTCGTTTGTGAATAACGACTCGTTTTTTAGCAATTTGTAATACTGGGAAGAGATAGTGTTACAACGTGCGAAACGAGGAAAAATTCGGAAACGAATACGCGTAATTGAGATTTCAATTGAGAGACTTTCGGTACTAAAAACTTGTTAAAGTTTCATCAAGTACACGTAGGATTCACCCGTGTTAACGTCAGAATTACATACTTGAGTGTAATTCGAAATGATCAGTTTATTTTTCACGTGCGATCCATTTTTGAAAATTTGAATGATTTTTCGTCGAATGCACAGAATGATAACAATGAGCGATTTCATAATTTTCCATCGAAATTTTGTAGATTTATTGTACTACAACTGTTAAAATTGTGTTCTTTGTTGTATTACAACTTTCCTGGTACAATTTTCGTATTTCGTTCATCGGCACTTGCAGTGTCAATAGTACACTAAATTCGGTAATTTTATTTTGTTCGAAAGACCGAAAAATGTATAGAAAATTAACCACCGTGATTTCGGTCGCGCGAAAATCTGAAAACCACCGATGTCACAGATTCACTCGCGATATGAATTTTATCGGAAGCACGGGATCGCCTTTTCCCTAAATAGCGCGGATAGTAGGCAGATTTCGGATATATTTCGTGCAACCTCTTGTGTTATACCACGAGTCTAACCTCATAGCGTATCCCTTGTACACATACAAGCCACGTTTGATCATCCCTTGAGATTTCGCGACGTTATGAACTGCCTAGCTGTTTGAACAGAAGATTGTACGAGCGGCCAATTTCGGTACTACGCTATTAATTTATTATTCGTAAGAAGCTTTGCACACGACCTTGCAGTCAACTATTTTATATGAAAGACTATTATTCGGTAGTATAGATAGATTTAGCTTCTACGGCGAGCGTATTTTTGCGAAAGGTCCATTGCTCTAAGAATTAAATTTTATCTGCAGTCTCGGACTTTGCTATAGTAAAAATATTGTACAATGATTTCAGGATTTTCAATCGTAATTTATACTAACGCCGCAATCGCGAGTAGTTTGCACATTCGTGGCCAAAATATATCTGGACTTTTAACGCAAAAATGCAAACAAGCGAAGGTTTTCGTTTATTAACTTAACGTTTGTAACTTTAACTGGAAAATTTATTCGACGATGGACAGTTCTTCAAACCTTGGATGCCTGATTGGTATCACTGAACCGCTAAAAATCATTCCGTTGCGATATTACACCATCGTCGTTACTCGCAATGAGAAATATTCTCCTCTCTTTGTAGGTACTTGTAGACGACGTTTTTAAACGCAGTTCGATATAGTCTGCTTAAAAACTTATTATTAGTTTGAGAGATATTTCAACTTGTGTACGAAATTGGACGAAACGTCGCACGAAAAACAAGGAGATACGCAGAGCAGTAATCCTTGCGTCACGACGTGAATCAAAGTGGTAATATCGGAGTGCGAAATACTTTCCACGCAATTTCTCTAAACTGCTAAAAATCGGCAGATCGAATGGAATCCAGGAATGGAAATTCCGACGGATACTGACTAACTAACTGGAATGAGTCACGCGTGAAAACTAAAGAACATCTCGTTGGATTATCCGTGTTCGCAGTGGAGTGGCAATGGTTAGGCCAGGCAAACTTGAACAAACGATCGATCGATCAATCAATCAGTCGTACCGGGTAACGTATAGCAGGGAACCAGCTTACTAGCTCGGCTGGTAAGCCGAGTCGGGCTTTGCCTGTTATTAAAGGCAAAGCTGAGCAAACCGATACACACGAAGGCTGCCAGCGCACGGGGAAAGCAAACTCTAACGACCCAGCTCGACTGACCCTTCGAAATTCTCTGAATAGTTTCAACGTGTTACCGATCGTGTTCCCGGTCCAGCCGTAAGAGTACTAAGCCTTCGCGTATCCCTTGAATGCTAACGGCTGATGTAATTGATCGACGATACAAAGTAATTCGCGGTGTAACGTTGTCAGACGAACGAACGTTTTCGACGCGAAAGTACAAAAGTACAAAAGTCTCTTGATTAATACTTGGCTGCTTCGATATAATAATTGCTCGTGTCATCTAGCTTTCGTTGAAGAGTCTAGCGATAGAGATGACGATAAATGAAAAGTTTCGATTATGAAAATTAATACTAGAATGGGCATCTGTGAGTCAATAAATATACTGTCCGTCGAAAAACTTGGGACACTCTTATTTTTAATATTCAATACTTATCTTGTATACATATTTTAGAACGCAATATGTATTTTAGTGTACGATACATAATAATGTAATAACACAATATATTAATATATTAACAGATATATATTATTCTATAAATACAAATACTTCTTTATTCTACATGTTTTATATTTATTCTATTTAATTGTACATATGACAATTTGTATTGTATATTACATACTGTAATACAATTTATACTGTTATATTGTATATAATTTATAATTTGTATTTATTGTACTATTTTCATCATACAAATATAGCACTTGTCCTAAGATTTTGAAGAGCGTGAGTGTATAAGGGAGACATTATTGCTTTTTGTATTTATTTGTAATACACGCAAGAACTGTACGACCTGTACCCCAGTACGACTCGTCTCATTGGAGGACCCAGAAGCAACTGTTCTGACTAGGAAATGAAGACGACCTTTTTACCGTAAAATTTTATCAATATGCAAACATTTAAATCGATAGAAAATAAATTACAGGTGCCAAACAACGCCACTCCTACTCGAGGTCTACTCCACGCCCTCTCGCGAATCACGTGACTCAAATCAACCAATCGCTAATTTTCGTTGCATCACTTTCAGTGATAAAATTGTTTCATAGGATTTTACTGAAAATTTCTGCACATTCTATGTAATGACATGACATTTTCCTTATTTATTCTCCTTTACTCAATTTCCATGCATGCTTCAAGTATTATTCGATGTATAATATTGAATGACAGTTGTCACGATCGTCTGGACGATTTCAAAATTCCTCAACACTTCCAAATTTAACGTAATTTAAAACCGAACGCGACTCGAAAATAAACTAAATAAAACCGAAACAATCGCGAAATGTTCTGTTTAAATCTGACATGATTTAAAAATTGCAGGCAGGCCACAGTTCTGGCCGCTGATTCATAAAGAAAAGAGACGACAAAATAGAAAAAAAGAAGAAGCTGACGAAAGATAAACAAAAATATCCCCAGAGCCGTAACAAATATTCCAAAAAGCGACAGAGAGTCTCAACCGCGTCGAAAAGCGCGTAGGAATGATCGAGCTCCCAATTGCGATCTCGAAGGAGAGGCAAAGAGTGGACGAGAAAGGAAGAAGGAGGGAAAAAGAGAAATGGGCCGACGTGCGTCAAAGCCGCGGCCTGTATCGGTGAAATAGAAGTCAGACAGTGAGCGTGAGAACGTTTAAAAATGATTTAATGTGACCTGGGTTGGCTTGCGCGAGGGGATGACGGAAGGGAGGCCGCGAGGGGAAGTCCCGAGGAGGGCAACTTGTTGCACGTCGGTGACACACGACGCCCTTGTACGAAGCTCAAGCCCCGAGCTTGAATCACCCTCTCTCGCTTCCTCTTCCTGTGTTTATCGTATCTAATCCGTTTTCGGTGACTTTCCCTGTAACGATTTGTCACGGTATTGCTTTATGCCCGCTTTTCTCGATACACGCCGTGAAAATGAATACTCGATATATATATATATACTCGGCTCGAACGCTCGAGTGGAAAATAGAAACCAGAGAGGGATTCCGTGCCGCTCGCGCCAGCGAATGGAATTATTTGTATGTAAATATGCCGAGTGAAATTGCAATTCTTTTGTTCGTACTTTGCCGGATGTCGGTTGACGTAACATTACATTTAGACTGCGGACTTTTATTTGTGGAAAATTTCAGCGAACGGCGAGTAAAAAAGGGCGTAACGCACGTATTCTAATTCTAATTTGGGATACTTTCTAGACGAAAAAAATGTTCTACTTGCTCTTTTAAATTTAAATCCTTGTGAACATGTGAATTGCGTCAGTATCCGCTGTCTAGTTACGTTCGTAAATTACTCTTGGCAAGCAGACTCGATCGCGAGGGAATGAATGTATTAGGTTGGTGCGTGTGAAAAGTCATTTGCACGTAGTTTCTTTGAAACATCATTATGGATTCAATTCCAAAGTAATTTCCATTTCAGTGTATGTAGTTTCTCAATGAAAAAAAAGTTTGTTTCGACATATCGAGTCATCGTGGAATAAAGTTGTCGCAATCTTTCGTCTGTAAATTCTTTTAAGATAATTTGTGAATGTCCTCAACCAGATTCGAATATTTTGACCATTGATTAACGTTGCAACAGTGAAGACACATATTTTTATTATGAATTTTTTGTTCATATCGAATACACACGATTTATAGTTCCTTCTTTGATGATGTTACAAACAATGGTAGATTAAAATTCAATTTTTAAAAATACCAATCTAACGTTATTTGCAGCGAATCGCATAACGAGATCACTTTAACGAAAACACGATAAAATAAAATTCTAAAAGCTCCTTTTCGTAATACTCCATCTTTGTAATTTCACGGATCGACACTTACAAATTTCCGTAATTAAGTTCTCGAAACTTTGAAACACGACGTCATGTTTTTCAAACGATCTTGCCTGCCGAGTGACTTTGAAATTTAAAAGACACACGCGCGAGGCATACCTGATCACAGTGGTTAGCTACCGACCGCTTGCTGATCAGCATTGAAGAGAATGCGCGTCGAACGCGTAGTTGTTCAAGCGTATCTCTGTTGCAAATTAAAAATCAAAGGATGGAAAGCGAGGACGACACTGATAAAAACAAAAAGTCACGTTCCACGTACGTAGCGTACGAAAGCAACTCGTTTCGCTCAATGTTTAACAATTTAGTTGGAAGAAGACGATTACGGACGATTGGATAGCCACGTTATCAGCAGTTCTACGTTCGGAATTCTATGCCGTCGCTTAATTCTATCCAAGGTACGGCTGTCGGATAGAAATTAGGATTAACATCGTCCAGCCATTCCGATCTAACTGCTTGCAGTTGAGACTTCTCCCTGACGTATGCAAACAGAGAAGTTGTGCACAGAGAACTCGTCTTCCGTTGATTACGACGCATTCATGTGACTTGCAGTTCGATATCATGTTTCATGTTTGTCTTGGTCGTGTGCGCGTCAGTCAATAAAGCGAAATTGTTTAACACAAGGATTCAAATACTTTCACGGTACAGCTGGAAACGAAACTCTGCCCTTAATTAGATTGCTGGCAAATACACTCGGCCAGTCATACCTCGGCTCGTCTCTCATACATATTCCGAAAAAAAATTTGCAATATTTAACGAACAATCGAATTTACCGCCCAAGTTGATTGAATTATCTTTTGTCAAAAATCTCTGTCTCTGTTTGTTTGCCGACGTTGTTACATCGTTGCACGGCTAACGAACGAATAATTTATCATTTCCCATTTCCCATTTCCAGTAGGATCACAGTATTGCCAAAGAAATAATCAACGAATGTAAGTATCGATGAACGCAAGACAACGAAAATTCTGCGAGATTATTTTCTCGAGAAATTGCACGTTTTGCAGAAATTAATGTACGATTATTTCGAAATTGTCGGACGCAATTGTCGGTGAAAGAAATTACTCCAAAATTGTTAAACACTCGCCTGCGCTGGCTGAGAAATCATCTGCCCCAAAGTTGGATCAATACGAAGCAAGAGGGACTAATGACTTCTGTCTACTCCGCGGTTTCGTTTGTCGGAAAAGAGGTTAACCATTTCAAACAATTCAACTCACCGCAGGTTTGTTTAACCGTTCAGTGGTCCACTTTCAACATTATTAATGACTTCCATATTATTACACACAGCTGAAGAATATACATAACCGTACGTTGTGAAATTGCTTGTTACACGAGCTCGGTAAATGAAACTTGAAACAGTTACTCCTAAAGTTACTCTTCTTGAAAATAATCGGACAAAGCTACTTTGCAAATTTTTTTTCCCTTACAAAGTAACAAATATAGCGAGAGACACGTATTGATGAGTTTGAAGAAAATTCGACGGAATTGATAAAATGGTCGCGCGTCGATATTATAATGTGAATTTCAAGGAAAAAGATCGAAGATTTGTACCCCAGTACGATTCGTCTCACTGAAAGGCCGAAAAGCAACTGTTCCGACTAGGAAACGAAGACGACGCTTTTGCCATTTTTGAATTTGAATCGCCACTCCTACTCGAGGTCCCCTCGCGAATCACGTGACCCAAAGCAACCAATCGCTAATTTTCGTTGCATCAGCGTTGCATCACCTGACAAATTAATTTCACACACTCTGCGATGATCCAATCCAACAAACACAAGTTACAAATTTGTCGTTTATTTTCGCCGCCACAGCCCTGTAACACATCCATTCAACTTCCATCCAACTATGTAGAAGACTATATTTGTCGGTAGTAAGCGATCAAAGTGCTTCCCTTGCAAAGAGTTAAAAGCGATTCGCACAAAGGCGACACCGAACGTGACAGCAAGCAGAACACCGATCGAGAGCTCGCCGTGTGAAAACGTCCCGGGATAATCGAAGGGCATGCGCCATCTTTTTACCCTCTGCGACTTTTCCGCGGGTAAAGTGCGAGCAAAAGTGCGGAGGGTTGGAGGGGGGAGAAGAGGAAAACGGCTCGTTTACGTCTAACTAACGTGAAATTTCCAGAGGTCTCTTTTTTCGCTACGGCGCGCGGCGGGATCGATGTTCGATGTTCTTTGATCGTGGCACGAGCCGTGGCCATTACCGGCCGCCGCCGGGGTCGTTCACTACTTCATGAACGGAATTGCGGTGGTAACTAATTCGCCGCACAAAGGTCGCGAATATTTTACAGCGCGCCAAATGTAAATGAACCGCGCCACCGAACCGCGAAAAACTGCAATCGATATTTGGATCACCGTGTCACCCTTCCGCCGCCGGCCTTGCTAATCGGTCGAGTGCCGTTTTATGGAAATAGATCGTCGCGGCTCTTTCCTCCTCTCCTTTTCGCTCCGCGACGAAACGCGTTCGTTCTCGGGCCATTTTCACCGGGGACGCGCGCAAACTTGCGCGCAACGTTTTTGCCGAGGACCATTAGAAGTAGCCGGTGAGTTCTTGCTCATTGTTTTCCAACTCCTCTTGCAGCACTTTCTTGCAGCGCTGTTGCGCTGTTCAGTTCACTCTTTTTTTTTCTTTTTTTTTTTTTTTTTTTGAGAAATGGACGCGGATCGGGAAAGTAATGGGAAATTCTCTTGGAGAAATTACTGCGCTGCTCGCAGTGTCTTTCCTGCTTATTTCTTCGAGTCACTTTTCATTAGTCGCCTCTCGTCGGGCGACGTTCATATTTTATTTGTTAGAAAATGGTCCTATTGTTTTCGTCTATTTTTACTTGATATCGTTGAAGACGTTTGCTGCTTAAAATTTTTAAGCGTAGCAAGTAGATTGCAGGTCTTTGAACATTCTTTAGACGTATATTTAGCCTCCACTCTTTAGCTTTATATGTTTTTAAAAAGTATATAAAAATCTATGAGACTTTGCATAGTAATTTTTTGCAGTGTAAATCAAGGATTAAAATTAACGATATTTATGACGCGAAATGTAGAATGTAAATTAAATTAAACATCTGACTCGAACCTTGATACATTTGTTTATCAATGTACCTTTTGATACAACGCATCGAAATATACTATAATATCCTCCTTGAACTTCTAATAACAAGCAAACCAATTATTTTATTGCTGATTAAAAGGTTATACTCTTGTATGGATTAAACAATCAAAGAGTTAAACGCGAATGCAACATAATGAAATGTAATTGTGACTTTGGTACGACAGTACAACGATGCCAATATACGGTAAATTTAATTTGCCCGAAAATTTGAGAAAGCTATTCCGTGTATGGAATTCATTATTCATGAAGAAGCTGGAGAGACTACAAATTCGACTGTGAACCACTTACCAAGTTCCATTTTTTTTTTCTCAATTAAAACTATCTCTGGCCGAGTTATCTATCAAAATGCTCGTTAAATATTTGCTAAACTCTCTGCATTCAGAATTAAAAATAAGAGTGCAAATATAGTATACGAAATACATTTCAAACTCTTCTCTTTGAATGTCACGCAATCAATAAGTCAGACGTATACGTGAAATGCGACAGGGATTCGAAAGTAATGCATATTTCACTGCAACCAATTAGTTTCGAAAGGAGGTTACATTTTCTCAACTTAAGTCTGACCGGTTCAAATCTGGTTCCTTTGCAGGAACGTGCAATTATATCCGTTTTAATATTAATATTTATTTAAATGGAGTACCTGTCTGCTTCGAGATTCTCAATTCTCGTCTGTCATTTTACACAACCGCGAGGAAATTTCAGAAGCTGCGATAAATGAAAGGTAGGAATTTCAAAAAGCCAGAAATGATATTTTCACGATTCAATCACGCGAAATTATATCGTAAAATTTTATCGAACACGAACGATCGATCTGCCCACGAGTGCGAGATACGTTTGTCGCACAATTACGCTTTTCATTTTCAATCCCGTACACGTTTCCAATGTACGCAGAACATCTGGAAATCGTTATTTGCGACCTACTTGCCGCGACAGCAATAAACGAAGTTCAGTTACCTGCCGTATCAACGGGAAGGTGTCATAAAGTGACACAGACGTGTCGACCAATTTTCCACGAACAGAAAAAGAGACCGTGCGTCGAAATATTGTCCGAAGACACGCTACGTACGAGGAACAAATTTTTCACGTGTATCTTCGAATACGCGGAACGTACCTACCTACCTACCTACCTACGTACCTACGTACCTTTCAGAAAAATAATTTCGTCCTTCGAAATACTTTAATAAAAACGCGTTATGCAAATTTCACGCGGCGCTTCGAACATTCTCGAGTGCAAAATCTACTGAGCAGTAGCTCGCGGTAATTCGCAGAATTTCTCAAAGACGACGCGCGTCTACCAGAGGAGCTTAAATAATTCATAAAACTGCTTTACGAAGATTAAACGTGTCTACATGCTGCGAGCCGTGGCGGTCCCAAATTCTCGGCAAACAAAAATGTAATAACAGGAGCCAGAGAGGCTGTCGCAAAGAGTTTCCGAGACTCGCGTACACGTCTCGGTGTTGGTTAATAGTTTCTCGTAGTCTCGAATCCGGGTTCGGTGTTTTAACTTTGTATCTTTCGCGTCTCGTCTTCCCGCGGTTAAAATCCGCGGTTAGACCTTCTCTTTCCAATCTTTCTGTTCCTTTCTGTTCCACGCTGTGTGCGTTGAGTCTCGAGACACGAGGAAGAAATTCGACGTACTCGACAAAAGAGTTGTGAAATATTTCACTTGCTTGCTCGCGGGAAATTATAAAAATGTTCAAACCGCGCCAATTACATTTTCCGACGCGAGACAAGCGAGATTTCCCGCGGTGAAATTACACCGTCCATCGTGTAGAAAATTTCCACAATTTTCACTTCCAGTAACAAAGGCTAAGGACAACGTTTAAATTTCTCAAGCAAAAATTTGGACGTAACCAAATCTCTTTCCCAATTTCTCTCTTTTTTTTTCTCCAGAGTCAAACGTGCCGAAGCTTCGTAGCGTGAAACTACGTAGACAAACTGAGCGAACCAGCTTGAGAAAATTACAAAGATATCGCGAATCGAACTTTCCGATACGCACGGATGAACGACGAGCGATGAATTTTTCACGACGCGGCAACGCGACCGTTTCGCGCGAAGTTTCAACGAGGGTGATGCCTCGAGAGTGTACATGTACCGAAACGTGACGTCTCAATCCCAGTTAATAGTTTCTCATAACCTCGTCCCTCCAGATTTAGAGTATTTGAACTTTATACTTCTCGTCTAGGATCGTTGCTCGTCTCATCTCTCCACGGTTGAACCGTGGACCTTTCTCGATCTTCGTTCCTCCCGTCTCCTTTTCACCGGAGCCACCGGCTTTGGCCGCGTTCTTCCCTTTTCCGCGCCGCGCCGCGCCGCGCCGGCTCTCGAGCTCGGCTCGTCGTACCTCGAACCTCGTATCTCCGTCTTAGCAGGAGCAAAGTGGTACACGCCAGTCCCGCCGGCAATGTTCACTATATTAACACCTCCATCCTACCTTAATGAATCCCTCACAGTGTCGAGACAGTCTCGAGGGTGGAAAGATCGGGCTCCAACCTCTCCCACCCTCGTCTTCCATATTCTCGTGCCTCAGCCGACGCGTCCTCTTTCCTCTTTCGAAGTCGTAAATATCTTTGCTCTCCAACCTCCTCGGCATCCGTTTATTTCACGCTCAGCCTCTCTTCCTCTCTCTCTCTCTCTCTCCCTCTCTAAACTTTATTCGAGAGTTCTCTCTATCTCTTTATCCCAGCACCTTCGTTCCTCTCCCTCTGCATCCGCGTCCAACGAGAGCCAAGAATCGCACGCGATGTTTAATTACGACGTTGGAGCAACGTAGCCGGTGATTCAACTATTTCTGAGGCGGCCGAACAAATTTCTAGTTTTAAGAATTCCGAGCTTCTGCGAGCTAACATGCATAGAGGCGGAGGTGAAGAAGGCAACTTTGGTAACGTTGATACGTACGTTGCTGCGAAATTCGGTAAAAAAATTCACGACAATTAACAAAATCGAGTCTCTGAGGATATTGAATCTGAATCGTAAAAATTGCGTGTCTTTGACGTTACAATTCACCTACGTATTCAACGCTCCGTTCAACGTCTCGGTTCTGGCTTGCACCAAAACCAAATTATGGCATTCAAATGCTTCCCTTGGATTAAAATATTGGGGCAAATTTCCACGTCACAAAAGCGCGACGATTTCGATTTGCCAAAGGGGAATTTACCCGTTCCTACAGAAACTTTGACCAGCGTGTGTTAATAGACGGAGGATCGATTTTTCTCAAACTTTACAGTTACAACATCGTCGGTGCCTCGCAACGGCTTACATCGGTTGGAAACAATCGTGGAACGCTGCAACGCTCGTAACCTCTCCGTTGCCAAATTCGACTGCGGAGGACAGAAAAGTTTCTCGCGTGTGTAACGCCAGGGTGGTTCGCCACCTTCGCGTAACGTATGTGCTTTCGCTGTTGCGCGAGTTGGCGCGACAAAGAGGAGGGAACAGAATGAGAGCTACGGAAAGAGAGAGAGAGAGAGGGATAGAAGGGGATACGCCAGAGAATGAGAGGGTGAAGCGAGCATAGCAGAGAGGGAAGCCCATCTCATACGCGTGCAGGGGACAAATTATTTCCCCATTTTATGGCCCGCTAAAATATAAATCAAGTTCTAAATTAAATTCCTCACCCCGTGCATCGCCGAGCATCGCGGCGAACTATAACGAGCGTTTTATAACGTGCGCGTGTGTACGTGCGTCGGACGGAAGCCGAGTGGGAGAATGAGAATGAGAGAAGGCCTGTGTGGGCCCGGTGTGTGTTGCGCGTGTGTGTCGGAGCAGAAGGATGAGAGGGACAGACACGAGAGGACAGAGACGCGATATCGATCTGATTGTGTGCGAGAGAGAGAGAGAGAGAGAGAGAGAGAGAACGTACAGTTAGATTCAATGTATCAACGAATGCGAAAAGCACCACCCGTGCCGTGTGTGTTTGTTTTGCACGGTATGCACGTGGAAATGTTAACACGTTTGCATCGGACGACTCGCACTTGAGACTCTTTGGGACTCGTTTTTGAGACTTGCGTAATTTTTGACAACAGTGACGAGCGTAATTTTGACAACGTAACGTTGCGCGAAACTGTAAAAGAGAAAATTATAAAACTATATTTTCGAGCATCTCGCGGTGGAAAATTGAAGAAACTCGAAACTTCGTTTCATCACAAAATTTATCGCTTGCCTTTCTTTTTTTAAATATATGTATCGGTCAGAGACTTTGGAGAAAATTCCATAAATTTCGCTCGTTACACGCGTGGAACGCCGATGTGTCGGCATCGGCGCCTGGACCTTTTTTAATCCACCGGAGCCTGGCAACTGGCATCCATTTCCTAACTTTCGTCGAACACGGCGCGTGCTCGCGAAACTGAGATTGTACCTGAAAGTTGTCAATGGAAATTCGATACGAACGATAGTAAAACGAGCGTTCGCGCGGGATTGTATCACCGGTGAATTAGCACCGCTTTGAACCCCGTTAGATCGAACGACGGGCAAGATCAGCGCGTGAGTATAAATTTCACGCGGTCGGGGAATCGCGTTGCTAGCCGGAGCTATCCGCGAGAATGTATTCCAGGAGGATTCGAAACGAGGTGAAATGACACGTGCGTAAAAAATGCGTAAGCCACGTGGATTTTTTGAAAGTCGAGGGATCCGGCGAAATGATGATTGCAAGGCGTGTTAGAAATTCACCTACGAAGCGTTCTCTCTCCATCTCCAAATTCCGTGCGTTACCATGGATATATATCTCCCCCACAGCCGAATATGCTGAGTCTTCGGCACGGAGGAAAAAATTGAACTTGCTTCGGAAAATTACTTCGGGGTAAAAAAAAAAAAATGTTCCGAGCTGCGTGAATTAAACTTTTTTCGACCGGAGGATATAAGTGAGATATTTTTTCTGGTGAAATTCTCTCGCCGCCGTGGGAGCGGTGTTCCCCGCGAAATTGTTGCGTTCCCGGTAACAACGAGAGCAATAGTTGGAACAGATGGAATAAAAATTAGCAGTTACGAAATAGCGTAGCTCGTCGAACGTGAAACGAGTCAATCTGTTTCGAATTGCAAATAAATTTATTCCACCGCAGGGGCTTTAGTCGTCATCGACCGATACGCAATATCAAACAGATGTAAATAAACAAATAAAAAATATTTATCACGCAAATAAACGATAAAACAGATGGATTTAAATATAAATGGATTTAATAGACTTTTTAATGAATGAAAGACGAAGAAATTGGAAAACTGGGAAAAAGTTCGTCCGGAAACACTGACTTGTCACGAATTTGCGGAACTAAATTTCCCGCGAATCCCAAATAAATTTTATTATATCGCGGTAGCTTTAATTCATCTGCCGGCATAATACCAAATAAGAGCTTAATCGTGTACGAGGTGAAATTTGCCCGCGATCAATTATCTCCATTGTGCGATACTAAATAACACAGCTAGAATTTCACTCGATTAATCAACGGCAGAAAATATGATAACACTGTTCCGTAGGTTCTTTGCTTAAACAATACCTCTGTACGACTGCTATCAACCGAAATAAGTTTACACAGCAACACCTTCGCCTCCGTAACTCATACCACAAATAGGTATGCCTGGTATATAATACAATACAGTTTACGATGTACCTTTCGCCACTTGCGAAAGACTACAACGTATATCAAACGCTTTTTCAAACAACTGTACAATTTATTTTCGAACAACAGAAAACGAGGAAATTTACGTTTTCAACGTTACGAGAGTCGTTCAATTAAAGTCGAAAATTACGATTCGCGT
The DNA here is from genome assembly GCA_032399605.1 of Melipona beecheii. Classification (NCBI taxonomy): domain Eukaryota; kingdom Metazoa; phylum Arthropoda; class Insecta; order Hymenoptera; family Apidae; genus Melipona; species Melipona beecheii. The sequence continues at coordinate 884,120 of JAUCMO010000047.1, read as the reverse complement.
CTATGTGAATTCATTTTTATCGTCATACGCGTTCGTGTTGGAAATTATCAACGTGTACGTGTATCCTGATAAAATGGATAATTCAAGCACTGAATTATTCGACTGTGCCGTCTCTAACGTGTGAAAGGACATATCCCCGCTGAAAAGAAGCCGTCGTTCGACAAAATTAAACCATGACATCTCATGCAGCAAAGTACCGTTGTACGAACAATTGTACTGTAGAATACGCACGTAACTTGAAAACTTAATTAACTATTTATAAAAAGTACCAAGTGTGCCGAAATCTCTAAGCGAAGAGGACGATCGTTTCACAGATAAGAATTACCAAGATCGCGTATCCAACGCGCGCAAAGTCGAAGCGAGAATTTGCCCAATAATTGCTCCCTCGAGAAATCTCGAACGACGCCGAAATCTAAAAAGGACGAGCTACGCTCGTTAAGGTTGCAAGACGGAAAGGGTTGAAATAAAAGCAAGGCAGAGAGCGGGGAAAGGATTTCCTGTCGTTTCTGGGGAGATGCGCGCGAATCTATACAAGGAGGACGGCAGAACCGCCCGGCAGACACGCTGCTAACTGCCATTGAAAAATGTTACGGGGAACGAGAGGAAAAATCCCGAGGAATTTCCCGTGGTGTGTGTGTGTGTGTGTGTGTGTGTGTGTTGTATCGTTTGGTGGCTAGATGGAGAAGGCTCGCATGAAAAACCAGGCGTAGACCGCTAACGATGGACACAGTCGCGCTTAAATACGTGAACGCGCGTATCTCTCCGATCCGCGCCCGCTATGAATACTCGTTTCTCCGGCGTTTCCCTTTGACTCTTTCCCGCCGGCCACAAGTAATGAAAGCGCGGCCGTTTGCTAATCCTCGCAAATATTTTTTAATAAAAATACGCGGAGCGTGCTGTTGCACGCGCTACTTACCGCGCCGCGCGGCTGGACGACGAGTCTCGCAGCCTGGGATTAGAAGTGATATACTTTGGTCGTTTAATTAATGCATGCGTAATATCGCGAAACTTTGTCGCGGTCCCAAGCCATAGATCAGAGAGAAAAAAAATAGAAGAGAGAGAGAGAGAGAGAGAGAGAGAGACAAGCTACAAACGCCACTGTTATTAAGAGCAGGACGAACGAGTCCCTAGGATCTGTTCGGTTATGCAGACGCGTGTGTGTACGCCGAGTGTTAATAAAAGGCAGTCGGTGGATTTGAGGCCTCGGTAGGGATAAAAGAACCATCTGCTGTAGCTGATGGCAATGTATCGTATCAAATAGTTAAGTTAGTTTATAACGGTTGATAAATTTTATTCCACGTGGAAAACGTTTGTTGGAGTATTTCACTAGCACATCATTGTGAGGATCGACGTACAACGATGACAAAGTTTGAAAATACAGATATTTAGTACGAGTTGGACTAAACAAAATTTAGATGTTTAATTCTGTGTCGTGTAACGAATTAAAAATTTCAGAGTTGGAGATTTAACCCTAAACTCGTTATCGTCTCGGCGCAACTAATTCGTTTGATTTTTCATTAGACAGGCGTTTTACAGGAATTTTCAAATTGTCTTCCAAAGTATCAACGCGTGCTCGCGTTGCAGAACTAACGAAATTTGAAAATCTTTCGAATAGCAGCGACGCGCAAAGAAATCCGCTGAAAGCAGAATTGAAATAATGCCTGGAACCTCGAGGCTTCGACTGTATATCGCAGAACGTGCAAGATCTGGCGCTGATATAACCGCTTATATACATAGTTTTGAAGCCGGGCGGAAGTTCATCTAACTTTAACTAATCTTAACCAACGTCGATGGTGGAAGAGCGACCGGTAACCGGGGCCGATTAGACGGGGGAGGGGACGCGGAATATGCGGGGAGAAATGGAGAAGAGAGAAGCGAAAAAGCGAGGACCGTTCCGTGTGCCAGTCGAGATTTAATATCCGCATAGTTCTAAACTAACTTCCATCCGAGGCGAACCTTCTTATTCCGTGTCAATAAATTGAAGGCTGTTCGATTTCCACGATACTTCCCCGAATGCTTTTCTCTCTCTCTCTCTCTGTTTTTCCCTCGTTCTTAATCCATTTAAAGATATCAACACTTTAGGAATTTTTCAATCGTAATGAAGTCGAACCGCATCGAATGTAATGGAATTTGTCATAATATGAATTAATCACAGCCGCTCGCGTTATCAATAATTCGACGGGACTGTCGGAAAATAATTAATTGACGTTTGCACTGTACGATCGAAAATCGATTCCGCCGTCTAAAGTAATTTCAATTCTCTCTGGCTCGTTAATTTTCTTGCTGATGTAAAAAATTTCTGCACGTCGATGTTGTAATCTCTGTACTTGCTGAATATTACTACTCTATCGTTTCTTTGATGACTTTTCGCATCTTTCGCATTTTTCTTCTTTCCTTTCGCAAAGATGCAACAAAAGATTATCTTATCTGGCTTATCTTACTAAAAAGAGAGAAGCGCGTAGGTTGCGTTGTTCTAAAAAAAATAAATTTGCAAAACAAAACTTCTGTAAGAAAAAACAAAAGAAAGAAAGAACGACGGAACTCGTACTTTCGCGCCCTCGAATTTCCCAAAAATCTGAATAACGCGCAGGAAATAATTCCGCTCGGTGCAAGTAATACATTTTCAAAGAACATCCCCCGTCCAATTCGTCGCGTTCAATCGCAAAGGATAACAATTAAACAATTAACGTTAACTAGACTCGGCGCCACCGGCTACGAGCAAACAATACTTTATTTCCGGCCGGTGCGCGGAATGCCTGGAGACCAGCCCTCCGTGAAATGAAAATGTAACGGGGAAACGTTGCAGCAGCTCGCTGCAAACAGATTTTTCCGACGATTCCCACCGCGCCCGGGCGAATTTAACTCGCCGACTGCCGGCTGAATGGCGGCATAATAAACGGGACAAAATGTCGAGAATTTCCCGGCAGATTAAACGGCGGACGACGTCAGAAATTGACAACGGAGTCAGCAGCGGGCTTGATTTGCCTCGCCTCGTACCACCTCGTACCACCTCGTACCACCTCCAAGAAGAGACCCAAGCGCGAACGAATTAACGTACGTCTCGAATACGCCTCAGGCGGAATCGTTGTTCAACGATCAAAAGTGGAACGCCTACGATCGTTTCGAAGGGGACGATGCTCACATCCACGCTCGCGTGTACAGGGGACGAAGGAAACAAACGCGGAACGGAACGGGGTAAGGGAAATTGTAAAGCTAGGAAAGTCGCGGGCAAATTCAGGAGGTAGGGTAGTCTTTAATTGTAACGGAAGCGATGTCGCGCTCCCTCCTTTCGCTTCTGTGTCGGTTCCCTCGGGGAAGCCTCTACGCCCCTTGTCCCTTACCCTTTCTCACGCCATCCTCCGAGATAATTAAACGAAATTCATTTACATAGCTCGAGTAATACGGGGCCCGGCGAAGGGACGAGCCTGGGAAGCGGCGGGAGACACTGCGAAAGTAGAAACGCAGAGGGAAAGCGCGAACGAAAGGGAGAAGACGTGGCCGTAGTTCTCGAATAAAAGAAGAGACAGGGAAGACGAAAGAGAGAGAGAGAGAGAGCGGGCATTTAAAAGGGCGTAAAGTGGTGGTGGTGGTGACGGTGGTGGCGGCGAAGAACGAGGGAAAAATGAAGTGTCAGGTTTATGGCGTGGAATACTCTCTTCCTTGTGCCTTGCCGGCGGATATGTCGCGTCGTTTTGATTTCCATCGGTACCGGTATTCCGTCGATATATCAAATCTTTCCATCGTTCTGCCAGTCGCTACGCTACGCTACGTTCGCTCGTTCAAGGTGAGCTACCAGCGAGTCAAAAAGTAGTCCGAGGGGATCTCGCGTTCGAGCGCTTTACCGCGGAACGTCAATCCTCACTGCATTTCCACGCAAGGGATGTTGAGGTTGATTAAGCAGCTGATTCTACCTCGTGAACGGACGATTCAGGAAAATTAAATCGCGCGGCGCGTTCTGACAGAATGTCGGAAATAGCTTCTCTGTTTTCCCGCCCGAAATTGGGATAATTTGTTCGCGGGCATCGCGAAATAATAGAAAGAGAAGTGGAAGTAGGAGGGAGGGCAGATTTAACGCAAGTTGACACGATTCTCTATTATTATTATTAATTATTTTACTTTTTTTAGATAAAGTAAAGCTGATCTTCGGATTATTATATACGTTAAATCTGTACCGACCATGTACAGATTTATACTACTTGCAGAGCCACCTTGCACATCCGTAACTTACTCCGAAACGAAAGGAACCCGCATAAAATTATTATTCGCGAAATTCTGCTCTGACGTTCTCCAAATTTTGACGCGAAGGGAACGGCAATTCCCGCGCGAGTGATAGAACAACGCGCGTACATTCGCCAAATGTTTCCGGATGAAAGACGATGTTATTTAAAATTATAAAAGCGGCAAGCGGGATACGATCCGAAGATAGTTTTAGTACCGTTGCAAAGAGAGAGGCACGCAAAGAATTCTACGCGTTGTGTTTTACATTTACACGGCGGCCGTTCGCGGCGATTAATTTAATTTAATTTTTCAATTATTTACATTACCTAAATAGCGCGGGGTTAAACGGATTCCTACGATTCTTGCGCAAACATTTGCCTCGCGAATTCGATGAAAATCCATACACACCGAGACTCGTCGATCCGTTGTCGACGAAGGTCGCGTCGAAACATGAAAATTTCATAAGGTAACGCGTAGAACGGCCGAGGACGTGGCAGTCATCCCCTTGATCCCAAGCAAATAAAGAGGATTTCGCAAATACCTCGATAAAACGTGTACACGCGCGCGTAAACCAGAGACGTGTATATTAACAGTACATAGAATTAAAATTATCTTTGGACTGTACGTTAGCAAATATTTACAGTACTAACCAAAAGTTTACTTAAATTTCACTGCGTGTTAATTTTTCTCTGCTTTTTGGCTGTGCTATACGCGACAGCCGCGTATTTAGACTGTTTGCAAATATTTTAAGCAAGTCACAATTGACGTTAAAAGTCAAGTGTATCGATATTAAAAGATTATTTAAGATACATTTCATTTGACAGTGTATATTTAAAAATAATCGATCATTATCGTCGGAATAATGGACAATGATCGACGGTATCGATGTTATTTTCACAACAAATATTTCATGAATTCATTAAACTCTGAAAAAGTACTATTCTGCGACGATCAACGTACAATATAGAAAACAATGAAAAAAGACTAACGTAATAATAATAGTATATCCTTTTGAAACGTGTCTAGATGACTAGTCAATGTTCCTTTGTTGCAAGACGTTTCAACTTCTTTCAAACCAAGCGTAGATAAAGTATCAAGATTTCTTGTAACGCTATTAGCAGACGGGAAGAAGCTCGAAGAAGTAACAAAGCTAAGAGAAAACCGGCTGCTAATGGCAATCATCGGGGCGGAAAGCGCGAGATAAGTGTTTTTCCGCAAAACCAAAGAAATTACCAGCGTGAGAAATGATCGATCAATTCTTCTGTTCTATTCTTCCGACGTGGACACCACGCCAGTCACCACGTTGCTGCAAGTCACCAAACTACAGCGATGAATCTTTGTATCTCCTCCGTCTTCTCGCCACCCAACAAGAAAGAACGACAGACCCAAAATTCAACCAACTCCGAACGTATAAGACGCGAACTTTCGATAAATACAAACAGAAAAAGAAAAAAGAGAGAGAAAATTTCATTCAAAGGGAAACAAATGTCTCGACCTCTTCGAGGGAAAACGAAAGACAAGAGAGGAAATCTCCCGTTCGAAGGAATTTTAAAGAAATACAAAGTCCCATATCGATTACCCATACACGGTAGTTCCAGGAGCTGTCCTTCCCGATCTCACCCAGCGAAATTCATGAAAGTTGCAAGCGAGGCGATGCACAACGCAAACATTCCGAACTGCCAATAAAGGGACGCCCAGCGGGAGGGGCAGGGCGAGCGTGAAAGGAAAAAAATTCGAACACTTGGGTGGATTTCCGAGGCACGGTTCGAACGCAAGGCTTTACGACAGAGCGGCAGAGCATCTGCATAGGTCCATTGTTGCCACGAACAATAAAGGCCAATCGGATGATCCTGTTGGATGATCCCTGTTGCTAGCGTGCGTTTAATCTTTATACTTGGACGATGTCCGAGAGGCAGAGCCACGGAATAATCGAGCACGCCTGCGTTTCTCCCTCGTTGTTTCGCGGAATCCGAAACAGCGAAAAAATCTGCGAGAGACGTCGCGATGAGTCCTCGCGTCACGAACCGACGAGGAACGCAACCGCTTTCCTCGAGAGCCTTTCCATCCGTTCCATCGCTGGCAGAGTTCGGCAATAACCGGAGAGAGACTATCCTCGAGTACCTTCTCCACGATTCGATCGTCTCTCTCGCCCAGTACACTGAGCGAGAGAGGCCATTGGCGAGGTAGTTGAGGGTAGCCGAAGGCGCTGGTAAACCGAGACTGTTTCACCGACCAAGCCGGTTCGCTTTATGTTGACACGGGCAAATGCTGAACGTTCGTCTTGATCATAGTTTCGATAAGCTGGTAACTCTTACGCTTTCCACCGTCGCTCGTGCGTGCGCTACTACTAATTTCGAGCCAACCGTTTCTATATCTATACGTTCGCGTTTGAGGGACGAGCATGATCCTAATTGTTAACTACTTACTCCGTAAAAACGAAAGGACGTTTGAAGTGATGGTTGTTCGTATCTGAGGTTAGAAAACGACTTGTACTACTGAAATGCGTCATCTCAAATCAACAACTTTATATCACTTATTATGACTGAAGGTGATTTTAGCGGGGGTAACCCAGAAAATCGGGCCTCTTTAGGTGCGACGCTGATGCAACGAAAATTAGCGATTGGTTGATTTGGGTGACGTGACTCGCGAGGGGGCGTGGGGTAGACCTCGAGTAGGAGTGGCGTCGTCTGGTACCGAGCGATCGCGCCTGTAATTTGTTCTCTATCGATTCAAATTTATGGCAAAAAAGTCGTCTTTATTTCCTAGTGAGAACAGTTGCTTCTGGGCCTTTCAGTGAGACGAATCGTACTAGGGTACAAGTCGTGTAGTTTTTTTGTATTTCTCTATTCTGCGCATTATGTCGTAGTTTTGATTCCGTAGTTTTCCATTTTGTACATCACGTTACATGTATTTTTCAAGTTTTACGTTCTACGAATAAATATATCTTTGCAATATCGTGTAGCAACTACCACCAATTAAAATTACAACTACAACAATTCGACATTACGAAAATGAAACGTACGATAAAGGAACACTTGGTTAGAAAATAAGACTGCGTGCAACTACTCTCTCAAACTTAAAAATTACATCTCCCTCGCGTGGCCGGCAGAGCACCCGCCATCCGTTAACTCCGACAAAAATATCAAACGCCAACGTCGACTGTCAATATAGAATAATCAATCACCCGAACTATCTTCGAATACCGTCAAAAAAAAAAGCCAACGAAAAAAAAAAGAATGTACTTTCAACTTGGCGAAAGATATAGCGCGATCGCGATCGATCAGCTTTTTCGAAAAAAAGGGGGCAACACGAGCCGAAAGAAAAATGGGCAAGAGTCGCGGCCGCTTGTTTTAACGGCGAGTCAAAAACGTCCGAGCATACAAATTGAAATTGAATCGCTTTACATGGGCAGGCAGAGCGGGCAGGGCCGCGAGGGTAGATTTGTAGCGGCGTCCAAGGGAAGACCGAAAGGTATTCGTGAACTGATATGCGGTATGCTTGACTCGTAGCAGACAGTGAATGATGAGTGCCGACCGATCCACTCTTCTCGTTCGCTGTGCGCAGACAGAACACACAGCGAACGGCTCGAATGAAACTCTTGTCCATTCATTACGGCTGCCTATATTGTGACATTTCACGGTGACGTGCGCTATTAGGCATTCCAACGAAATGGATGGAACACCCTCATTTTTTTCTTTAAAGCCCCTTGAAAAACGATTCCGGTGTAAATATTCAGAGATTCAATTTCGCTGACTCTCATCGCGATAGACAGGCCCGCATTGATCTCCGCGCGAACCGAATACACGCGCGCGCGCGCGCGCGATATTATAAATGAAATATCATTTCGTTTCGTCAAACTACACTCTCGCGGCCATCTAACGTTTTATCTCTCTTTTAGAACGAAACTCAATGGGTTATTCCCGTTCGATGCTTCGCCCTGTCATTTATAACAGGCGGCGAACGGGAACATTCGAAGAAAGTAATAAATCAACTCGATGATAGTCGATGAAAAAATTATGCGTGTCTCTTCTTTTTTCCCCCTGCCCCCGTACTTCTGTCAGCGAGTTTTCAACAAAAGAGAAATTTCTCTCGCACTCTGTGCATATATAATAAATCGCGATTCTCATTCGCGGTTAACGCGGAGAGGAAAAGCGTTTGGAGGTGAGGAAAAAAGAAAAAAACGACTTGTACCCGAGTACCATTCGTTTTTCACTGAAACGCCCGGAAGCAACTGTTCCGACTAGGAAATGAAGAAGACTCTCTTGCCATAAAATTTTATTTGAATCGATACAAAACAAATTACAGGCGCGATCGCTCAGTACCGGACAACGCCACTCCTACTCGAGGTCTACCCCACGCCCCTTCGCGAATCACGTGACCCAAATCAACCAATCGCTAATTTTCGTTGCACTGGTGTTGCCCGATTTTCTGGATTATCCCCGCTAAAATCACTTTCAGTAATGAAAAAAAAAAAAAAAAAAGATTTAGATCGAAACAGCGGTCTAACGACTGGAAGAAACGTAAATAACTGCTATCGAAGACACCTACGTAAAACAAACGAATGACCGATACATCGGAAACGAATGGCAAAGAGGTATCGAATCAATTGTAGATAACTGATAGAAATACGCGATGCGGCTGGTTGAGTTGTAGCGGACAGTGAGTGATTGGTAGCGGACGATCCTGAAAGTTCGTTTGGCAAACGGGCCGCAAGGTAACCGACTGGCGAAATTTCGTTTATTCATTGCACACATTTCCGCAACGGTATCTGTATACCAAGCAATTTTACAATTTTCCATATTACACTATCCTTCTGCTCTTTTTTTTTTCCCTCTCTATCTTTCTCCTCCTCGCGCGCTATTTTCACTCATCGAATCGAACCACTTTCCAAATAGATGCTCTTTTATAGCGAAATGATTCGCAACAGTTTTAATTCTTAATTGCTATCGCTCGATATTGGGAATTATAAAGTCACGGCTCTACGTTGCTCGAATTAATAAATTTTATATAATCTCTAAAACGTGAAATATAGAATTACCTGCTGAAACATTCGTACATTCGTCGAGATCATTTTACAATTCGATTTAGCATCAATTATATTGGTTTCTCAACAAGATTTCCAACAACTTTAAAAACAAGTATTTTATAGAGTGTATGTTATTGTATTCACGTCCAAGATCCAACAACCAATCTTACATTATATTACATTTTCTGCGAAACTATAACAGAGATAGATTTTCAGACTGGATTTTAATTTCACTATTGTACGTATTGTATAAGCGTTAATGCACCCTGCGACTGTCAAAATGAAATTACCAAAATCCCCACTGGCCTTCTAATTAACCTTCTAATTATCAACGTGATATTCTTAAAACTTAAAAGCGAGATCACGAACGACGGGAAAATTGCGCGGAAGTATGTAGGACAGGGTTGGTCGACGACGCGGCAAGATTTAAAGACGCCCTGCGAGCCGAGCGTGTAAGCATCAAATTTTCATTGGAAGGAAATTCTGCAGAAATTTAAGAAGAGCTTCCGAAGGAATTCAGACTATTATTACGGCGAAGGGGAAAATGGTCCGCCGTTTCCGAGCGCACCGTTCGAGTGTGAACTACAAGAGGAGTATTAGGCGATGGTTACCAGTGGAACGGACGATAAAAGTCGTACGAGCGAATCTAATTTGGTGGGGGAGAACGAGCGCGCGAAAATTGAGAGTTCCTTTCTTGCGATATGTACGCGCGTACCACACCAACCGAGAGGGAGACTCTCTCTCTCTTTCTCTCTTTCTCTCTTTCATTCTCTTCGAGACCGTTCCCTCTGCCTCGAATTATATATGCCTCAATTTCGAATCTGCGTGAAATAGTGCGCAAAATTACCGGGCGTGTATAGCAAAGCGAGCCGTATCGAGAAGCAATAAACTAAATGAAATTCAAACGCTTCTCTCTGCGAACTCTCGAGCCGTGGAACCGCGGGTGAATTTTTCTCGAAATATACGAGCCGATTTACCGCTCTCTTCCCTCTTGCTCGATAATTACTTATTACACGCGTGGCGGTCGCGATGAAAAATCTAGTTGGCTCGATGATCAGCCCTGAGCGACGCTGTTGCGACTCGGTGCGAGGATTCCCCGAATTATTTTACGGAATCGCGATCGCTCTTGTATTATTTTACCGATGACGATGACGATGACGATGACGTACAAATAAAAAGAGGACGAAAGTCCGATGAAATTTCGCCGGATTTATATAGGACGGATATACAGGCGATACATACGATGGTCTCGCGAATGCATATTCGATTATACGAACGATTTATTCTGTTGCACAGACGCGAGAAATGTAAACGAAGAGGGACCGCCGATGATCGTTACCGATACACGCAACGAGAAACCGAGCTCTATCGTTTGTGACTGATTTATTGGATCGACTAATGCCTCGTGACCCACGCTGCAAGATAGAATTTACCTCATCTATACGGACGACAGGAAATATCCCCGCTAAAATCATCGGAAGGTGCATATACGTGTATGTTTGATCGATGAGAGCTATTTTATTTTTCCACGGCGGTGCACTTGTTTATTTTCGCGTGTGTCCCACGCGTTTGTATGTAAAACGAACCGCTGTTCCCTGTTTTCAGAAACACGGTCCAAGTATTTTGAAATACAGCGGCTCACGAAATTACTCGAACTCTCGCTGTACAAAGAATTTCCCTTTTCGTGTGTATGTGAAACTATGTGCGTGAAAAGAAACGACCTATCGTGATTATGAACTTGATGAAATCTGAAGGTAATTAATAAAGGCATAAATCTTGGAAATAAACGTCGAAGTGACTCCACCTGTTAATAAATACAGTGGACAAATAATTGTTGATGAAATACTTTTGCAATCACTGTGAGATACATTCAATTAACATATTTAATAAATAATACACACAATTAACATAAGTAAAAGTATCGAAATGTGCAAATGTTATTGCGCGCGTACGCGCTTCACTTTTACTCGTACACGATATAGACAAACGCCAGCGTTCGAAACGTTGCTTCGCAATTAAGTGATACTCTGTTTGAATCAGTGTCGCAGCGAGGCAAATGAGACAGAAGCCGGGTAATAAAATGCGCCTTATGGCGCCCAGAGCAAACTCGTCTCGATGAATGGCATCAAACTCCGTGGAACTCGAAGACAACAACAAGACACGGGCAAGAAGGGCCAAAGCAAATACACGAAGTGTTAGAGCGTGCGCGATTGCTCGACAGAAATTTCGATTTCTAAAGCGCAGCTCAAGCGATGTATCAATCTCGGCAACTCACGATCAAACGAACGAAATTTTACTCCGATCGAACTCGACGGTAACCTGCACTGATTGAAACACCAAGTTCGTATCTGCCGAGGACTCGAATCGATCGAGAGAAGCTTTTCAAAGATTCCAAAGACGCGAAACTATAATCTGCGAATGGAACAATCGGTTATTTGATAATAAACCGCGAGAGAACTTTGCAAAAAGCTGTCATACCGGGAGCGTAAAGAATTCCGACAAAGGCAACAAGTTTTAAAGCTATTCCGAGAACCGCGGAGCGTTTCGTGTAACTGCATCAGAATGCAGAGTGTTTGCGCAGAGTCAAAACAGAAATGCCTAGAAACTTGTTTGCCATCGGGACATAGTCTGCCGTAAAGTTCTTTGCTGTGACAATTAAATTTCGACTAATGTTTCGCCAATGTGAGTCGTCGTTTAAAAAAAAAAAAAAAAAAAAAAAAAAAAAAAAGCGCAAAGTGTTGTCAACTTTCGCGTCTAAGGTTTCGCAGTTTCGAATTTAAAAATATTACAACTAGCAATTTTGCCCCTGCCAGACATTTATTTATTCTATCTTTTATCGTACCTTTGATGGAAACGAGCGCAGATACCGCGAGTTTTATACCTCAGCGTGAAATATCACGCGAAATGCTCAAACGCTTTAATCGAAAACGATTAAAAAAAAAAAAAAGAAAAGTCGCCGATCCTGCCGCGTACGAACGGGAAAAATTCAACGCGCAGGCCGTTCAACAACTCCCGCCATAAGCCGGCGAACCCTTGTTAATCTATTCGCGCGGCAATTCCGACCGATGCATCTGGTCGCGGCTAATAGCAGCGACAATTATACGACGATCCATATTTAACAGGATATACCATGCGCACCCTCCGGCCACTGGGCGCGGTGGGGAGAATGAGGGGTTATAGGCGAAGCCAGCGGGGCAATGCTGCTCGTCGCCGAAGCGCAATTCCCTGACCAAAATCCATGAGCAAAACAACATATCAAACGTCCATTCCACGGCTGAAAAATTTCCCGAGCGTAGCTGCAGCTACACACATTCCGCGCGTGCAGTCCTCGAATATCCGCGGGTCAGTTTTGTGGCCGACGAGATCCGATTGATTCGTCCGATTAACGTTCTGAATATCGTCGCCGCGGTGGCCACGGATGACCATTTGGCGAGACTTCACGGTGGTTTGATTCCTCCCCACACCCATCTCTCTCTCTCTCTCTCTCTTTCTCTCTTTCTCTCTCGCTACCGTATCTATGTAGACGTTACTGGTAGACGCGAGCTCGCGTGAATGAATCTATGCGATCGGTGAATACACGCCGGTGTGCTCGCATGTGTGAAACACGCAACCTCCCCCCCCCCGTTCGTTTTTGTAAATCTAACAACTATCCGAATCGTGCGGATCGAACGTGAACGAGGAACGACTCGATAACTGAAGCGACGAGCTAGCGAGACGTCGCAGGGATGGACGGGTGAAAAGAAGTCAGCGCGTAAATTAGCGGGAATTGGTGTCGGATGGTGGCCACCGCGGTAGAGGAGTGTCGTTTGCCATTCTGAGAGAGGGGAACGAGACCGTGCCCTCGGCAGCCAGCGAGTTTGCAGCGGAGCCAGCAGGACGCGGGGGCGGGTTGCCACCGGGACTGTGTGTGATTGATGAGGCAGTGATAGCGACGGGTCTGCACTCGACACCTCGCTACTGCCACCAAACAATGCATATTCATCGGACGTATAAATAATGCCTGTTTAATACATAAATATACATTAACGCGCGCGAGACCCCTTCGCGCTGGATACTTCTGGATCCAGTGTCGTCTTATAACGTCCTCCATTTTGCCTCCTTCGCGAGCTGAATATCCATTGGTTGGCATCCGAGTTTGCTCAATCGATGTTTACTTTCGTCTCGTTTGTAAAAAATTACGGATGAGTCTCGACCCTTTGGTTATCGCACGGTGATCGTAGAAATGTTTTAGAGTAAATTGACCACAACCTGGCGATATGGACGACGGAAGTTTCCGAATTGAACTTTTTGAAAAAAAAAAAAAAAAAAAAGAGATCGTTCGTGTCGTGTTGCGATTACCGATATGGATATGCGTTCTGACTCGTAAAAATGCCAAAATTCCCCGCGTCCAGGAAATAAATTTGAGCGATGAGAACTCATTTCCCTTCGCGAAACGAGCGTACCTTTCCATATCTCCAGAGACGGAGAAAAAATTCGCTCATGGAGCGATAATTTCATTTCTGATTAATTAACACGAGTCACCCCGGGTGGTGGTTGATCCGTCACGGAACCGACGGATTTTCGTCGAAACGTTTTCTCCCAAATTACACAAAACGGACTTTCACGACGCCGCGATAGATATCCATCTCGCGAATTTTATGAAAAAAGATCGTGTTTTAATCCGCTGACAGACGGATCCTAATAGTTTTGGCAACGACGCGTTATCCGGTAACGGACACGGCCGTGGAATGAAAATTCGAAAGAATCCGATAGGACACGTTGTCACTGATGATTGATCGCCACTTTGACCGAGACGCGTCCCTTTTTTTTCCAAATTGAAAATTAATCCCCGCTTTTAACGTTCAACTTTCGAAACATTACCGACACGCCGGACGTGTATCGGGCGTGTATCGATCTCTCGCAGAGAGAAAAGGTTACCTGGCGTCGTCGTTACGACAGAGGGAACAAAAAAAAAAAAAAAAACAGGAAAAAAACAAATTCGTCTCATCGTAAATTTAAATGAGCCGTACTGCGTAGTTTAAATTCCGATACGCGATCGAACGCATTCGATTTTTTCTTTTTTCTTCTTTTTCTTCTCCTTCTCTTTTTTTCTTTCCTTTTTCGTTGCCACTTATCACGGTAGATTAAGTACCCATTTATCACGAGGCCCTGATGAATGACTCGCGCACGCGTGTACATAATATAACACGGCGGGAGCGTTGACGGGAATATCAATAAGCTTTTTATAAGATACTTCGTCCCGTGTTTCGAACAATTTAGATGGAAATTTCCACCCTCAAAGGATTACCAAAGATTCTCTCTCCGATATTTGAAGTATCGTCTCTAGCGAGTCTCGGGCGAGTTTAAATGTTTTAAATCAAATGGCATTATTTATCAGACCGATGTCGTTCTCTGAAGTGAAAATTAAACAACAGGGAAATAAGGGTATTTCATTAGCATTTTCATTGGAGTTTGTATTGTGAAAAGGTAGGAACGAAGGACGATGATATTAATACTTGTATGATAGTTTCTTCGTAACGATCAATCAAAATAATTTGTACATGATTCTCTGACGTCTGATTAGTTTCGTGAAAATAATCAATTCTAGAATTGAGGAATCTTTTTAAGACACTTTTTCAGCTCGTTACAGATTATCGTCTTTCGATCATTTCATGCGCAAGTAGATCAATTATCGACACCGAGTTACGAATTACGAAGCTTTCAAAATTTGCACCCTTCATCTCGAGACTTCGACTCAACAATGTAAATGCTACGAAAATGCTTAGAGTATTAGGTACGTTCTTCGTCGTTCTCGTACTTGCCGCGCGATGGAAATTTCACGGCAAACAGTCACCCTTGACGCACACGGGGAATTTTACGACGGGAATGTTACGTAGACAGTACTTCTTTTGTATACTCGCAGCGGACGGTTTACGAGGGCGGCTTATGGCACCTCTTGGCACACAGTGGACGCTTAGCGTCGCGTGATTACGGTTGGCCTTGGTTAGCCGACGAGTTAAGTAAGCCCGGCCCTAGCTCCTATATTCGGCGCGTAACATCGAAACTCGATTAGCCACCGATACAAAATTGATACGTCTTGCGAGAGATACGGGCGGAAATGGCGGCCTTCGACAGGGGCGAACGAAAACGAACGAGTGGGAGGAGGTGGGAAGGGATAACTCTGCCTCCGGTATAATTGAATAAATACATTGTGTAACCCAAACGCGAGCGAGCTTGAAAGTTTGCGGGAGGAAAGTCATTATTCCAGCTCGCTATGCGAGGGAGAAGCTCTAGAAAGGAGGTTGCCGACAACTTCTGCGTTTCGATACCCGGCCGCAGATACGTCCAACTATTCCAGATATCCCGAAACAACGTTCTTAATAATGAAACTTATTTCAGAAAGCGTAACATCGTGAAAACAAACCGGCGCGGTTCCGGGCTCGATAACCAACCACGCGAGTCGGTGGATCAAAAATTTCACCAACGGCCGCGTGAGAGAAAACGGGAGGAGGCCGCGTATCGCAACGACGGTTGGAAAGAGGAACGAAGAAACTACGAGGAGAGATGAGAAGAAGACAATCAAGACAGATACGTATTCTCGTTACACCGGAGTTCATACGGCTCGGCTCGATTAAATTCGCTGCCGGAAGAACAATAATTGCTTCGCGGTTTCGTTCTTTTCCGCTCGAGCACCTTCTCCGGTCTTTCGCTCAACCTCGTATCGTTCGCACCCACTCCCCCTCCTCCCCTATCGTTTTCGTTCTTCGTTTCCGTGAATTTTCCGCGAAAACTTTCGTGGCACTTCTAATTAGACTTATCCCGTTGCTGGCGCGCGAGGAGACGAAACTTTCCACGGATAGGAGGCAAACCGTACTTAATGGCACGATAGGTTGTAACGAACACTTTGCCGATCAAAATTAACGCGGCCGGGAATGTCGGACACTGAACTTTTTCTTCGCCAGGGGGTTGGCCAGTGTTCTATTTCGATTCGTCGAAATTACGCCGAACGATAAAATAAAATCTTCGAATGCGAGACTTTCTATGGAGAAATATATTTGCGAGTACGAGGTTAGATAACTCTAATTCTAGTTTTCAAAAAAACGAAGGGAACCGACTCGGGAAAGTCGAAGAAAGACAAAGTATAGGGACTTTTTATAAATTAAAAAACTGCACGACTTGTGCGATTTTTGCCACAAAATTTTATTGACGCGCAAACATTTGACTCGATAGAAAACAAATTACAATCGTGATCGCTCGGTACCAGACAACGCCACGCCTCCTTGCGAATCACGTGACCCAAATCAACCAATCGCTAATTTTCGTTGCATCGGCGTTGCACCTGAAGAGGCCTCATTTTCTGGGTTACCCCGCGCTGAAATCACTTTCAGTGACAATACGTATATAAAATATCATAATCGAAAACGAGTACTGCACCATCGTAACTATTTGTTACACTACATTGGTCAAGTTTGAAACAAATCTAAAAATATGTGTAAAAGTATGCTTATACCTAAACCCAAACTCAGTATTTGAGAACATTTTTAATACTTATTGTAATTAAGATAATTAGCCATCAATTTCTCAGTTAATACATGTTTGCATAAATACTTAATAATTCTTGAAACTATGAAAAAAAAACAAAATCAAAAAAGTGACTTTCTAGACATTTTTCCAAGAAGCGTACGCAGATTCGATAAATGTTACAAGATGGGTTTAACCATAACAAGTTTATTCGACGAGCAGTGAATTAACGTTCCATGAACCGGACAACGATGTTTAATGAAAGGTCAATCCCCTGGCTGGACGAGATAGCCCCGTAGACCAGCTCTCAAAAGCAGAGATTCCTGTGTGCGCTTGCTCGTTGATCCCCTCGTCTCACCTATGAATTTGGATGCAGAAAATGCGTCCGACGCTTTCAAAAGGGTCGGTGCAGTTGCATCCTCGATGCTAGCCCGCTGCGGTCTTCAACACAGATATATATATATATATATATATATATATATATGTGTGTGTGTATTTTCACGACGAGCAAGAGGCCAGGCGGAAATTCGTGCGCGAATTTCGATCATGAAACCTATTCTGGAGAGCGTACGGTTGATGCGAGAAAAAGAGACACTCTTGCCCCGCTTTTGTCGCTGGAATTCCATTATTCGCATTTTATGGAATATAATATACTGTTATTCTTTCGTAAACTTGACACGTAACCGAAGAATAAAGCGTATTAAAAAAGGTATACACGTGCTAGAGCGTGCTCTAAATTCAGACGACTGTTTCAATGAAAAGATTCTCCACGTACGAAGGATATTTATCACTCAAGGCTCTTTCTGCTTTTCGTTTTTAAACAGAGTCGTTTCTAAAAACTCGGCGAGGAAACGTTCAAACGTGAATATGTAACGTCGAACAGTTTTCAAATCGCGCGTTTAAAAGGATTAATCACTAACTAACTAATTCCACGTGATTATATACGCAAAAGGATATATACAAAGAAAAAAAAAAAAAAAAGAAACAGAACAATTTGAAACGAAATTTGTTTTATTCCATCAATTCTCGATTCGAGTATCAACAATCGGCGACGAACAGCCGAAGGTCAATTTAAGCGTAATAAATTTAATCGATATCTATCGCGTCGGTCTGTTTTCGATATTTATTTAAACGTTTAGTTTCAAATTGCACCGTTTCGATATCGCCAATTACATTTTCGAAACAACTTTCGACGAAACGCGCGATTAAATTCGTTCGTTGTCGATCGATTCCGCCACCGAACGTGTCTTAACATAAAAAAATGCAATTTCAAGAATAATACCGGCCCGCGTGGGAAGCGCGCGACGCCAGTTTAAGCCTGCTCCCGCGAAACGCGAGCAGAACGCGGGACAGAAAATGATCCCCATTTCGCGATATGCATCTGCATCTGTTCACACATTTGTGCGTGACGTCGCGTTCAAAATTGTCCCGTTAGAACAGCGGCCATGCAATTGAATTTGCAAATATCGCGGTTGATTTCCTACCAAACGGTATATAACGATCAATTCTCTGCTTTCGTTTCGAGTCTGGCTGTCGCCATTTTAAGACGCGACGTCCATCCAACAAGACTGCAAATACGTTTTAATTAGACAGTCGCAAACGAACGCACGATCGATCGAACGTTGAAACGCTGCACCGTTGAAAAATTTAATTACGCGTCGATCACTCCGATGCGAGCGCGATGTCTTGCAAAAAAAAAAAGCTCCGTCGATCGGATCGCGAATACGTTTTCATTTTTGTTAATTAAAACGATCGGTTTCCCGCTTTGTTTCGCGAAATTTGGTTATGCGTCGATCGCTTTAAAACGCGATACATCGGAAAAAAGAAAAAAGAAAAGGAAAGTATGTCTATCGATCAGGTTGCAAATACGTTTTCATTTTTGTAAATTAAACGAACGATCGATTTCTTCCAATCTGATTGTCCGTCGACCATTTTTAAGACCATTTCGCGATCTCTGTATCTTCTACGTCTCTTCTACACAATTTAATTTCTGACTAAACGAGCGACCTTTCGAAAATAAACAGCGGATGGACAAAATACAATTCACTGTTCGCCACCGGGAGATCGAAAGTCACTTGATAATTAAACTGCATCTATTTTTCCAACGAAGTGCGCCTCGATTATTTTTCGAACGTGCAAAACGACTCTTTAGCGGAAATTGCGATCTCGTACGGTATTTCTAGCATTTTATAGTTTAACTCTGCCCATTTCATAATACGTCACTTCGCGCGACGGTTCCATCAGTGTGGACGCGAAAGAAATTCGAAAACCGAATTTCGAAAGTGAAACGGCAGGCGCCGAAAGTTGGCGAAAGAAAATTCGTTTTGTACGTTTTCGGTTTCGTAGTACGAGTTTTCCTCTGTGTCGGAGATGCAACTTTAATTTACGTAACAAAGCGCGACGGAGAAGCCTGCGTGAATAATTCGCGCCTTTTATCATAAAATCTGCGTCGAATAAAAACCACTCTCGCCCCAGTTTCCTCGGCACACCCGCTATATTTCCAAATGTATTCAGCGCTAGATATTTGTCATTGTTTTCACCGCCCCTCCCCGTCATGGATTTCCACGTTTCTACGTTTCAGGTTTAAAGTCTGAAAATTCTTTTAACGACCGTCTGCGTTGCGAGAGAGGCATTTCTCGCTCGTGCCACGAGGCGAAATTGCCCGGTTCTCCCGTTCAAACGCCCTCGTTAGATCGTATTCTTCGAGAAAAATTTGAATCGCTCTTGAAAACGAAACCCGGAGAGACAGAAACGGACGGAAATTGTTTCGCGCGAAATTTCATTGACACGGTCATCTATCTACTTTGCAAGCAGACTGCAGACTTTCGTGCGTTTACGGGAAATTTGATGGGTAACGTCAAAAAATACTGTAAGAGTGTACGAAATATACAAACTGTAATTTTCACTCTATCTACAATTCTGTTTAAACTCCCTCAATGAGCAAGCAAGCACATTGTCGCAAATTACTCCTTCATGTCCAATTTTTTTCGCTGTTGTTGATTTTCAAAAAACACGAGAAAAATGAGATCTGTCGTACAATCAACGTTCAAGTCGTGTCTTTGAAAGACATTCTCCAGGAAATTTAGTCGAAATTTACTTCGAAAAAGAAGAAATAAATAAGCCTTCCCCTTTTCAATTCTAAACATTTCGAAACGCTTAATATATACACGCCACTCGCCGCATAGTTCGGATCTGTTCGAAATTTCCAACAAATGCCAGACCGCCGTTGTGCGCTAACGATCGGTTGATCAATTCCGTTGCTACGTCCCGGTATGATAATAACAACGCCGGCGAAAGAGGAGAGTGGAAACGAGCTTAACACGTGTAACGCGTCGGGTGGAGACGAAGACAAAGCGCGGCTCGGAACTGGCGTGCAGAAATACGAGAAGATCGCGTGCTAAACGATTTTCCTCTTTGACCAGCCCTCTTTTCCTTCTTTCTCTCCCCGTGCTCCTCGTCTTTGGTTCTTACGTCTCGCGAGACGCCGAAGAGCGACGCGGAAAGCGCCAACAGAGAAATCTCTCCCCTCGTAGCGAACGAGTGAAAATCGTCGACGATATACGATTGATAACGAGCGTTACATTGCGGGCACGTTGCCAAATATCGGACGCGTGACGCGAAATCGCGATCGGCTCGGTTGGGGAATTAATTTCCTAATTTCGAGATTCGCGCCCCGGGATCGAAGATTCACGAGGTTATATCGATAACGATTATCGCGAGGAGGGAAAGTTAGCCACGCCGGCGTTCAGAGGATTTGAGGGTTTCATTCCAAAGCAACGGCGGCAAGGCGAGGGAAAGACGAAGGAAAAAGTGGCAGTCGGAACGGGCGCGACAGTGAAATATTTTTGCCTTTCCATCAACGGGGGCGGGGGAGGGGAGGGGGGGCAAGAATCGCGTGGCGTTCGCAAGTGCACGCGTTCCATTCGTCACAACCTTAATGACCTCTCTGCCAAATTAATGCCCTCCTCGGCTCTATCGAGACGCGTGCGAGGGTTCGTTTCACCCGGCGGGGGTTGTTATTAACGTCAAATTCGACTCGGAAGGGCCGAAACATCCCCGAACGCGTTATTTATTCGCGCTTGATTCGCGATGGCAGCGTCTCTCGGTAACGCGGAAATACGTTACGCGCGTCCGGCCGGAATCAGTTACCCGATTCAAGTTTAGGTTCACGGTGCGGTGAACCTGACGCATTGTTCGAATCTGCGCTCTCGCTTCGCAACAGACGCCGCGCTTTAAACTCGTGCTTTACGCTCGTTGTTTTTGTTTTAATTTGGCGGCTCCGTGTATCGCATATTTACCGTACGCCGGTTTTCATAAAAGGGAAAAAACACAATGTGCCCCGCGAAGTGAGCATAAATCAATTTTATGCCTTTCAGAGCCGATGCGTGACGCGCGAAACTCTTTAAAAACAATGGGCCGATGCGGTATTGCCTGCTATCAGTTACAACCTCGCCTTTTGTTTGCCGTACGAATAACGAGAGGGACTCCTTCGTCGGGCGTTTACAGAGCTGGGCGAAATTTCGTTGCCATCCCTCTCCTACGACGTACGTTTCATCCTTTAATGAATAAAGCGAACGACGAGTCTGTATTAATGTACTAACGTTCCCACGAATCGAATAACGTGCTGATGAAAAAATTTTCACATCTTTCAATGTTTCGAAATTTTCGAATCTCCAAGTAGATAGATACGTAACAAATTAAGAAAAAGAATAGTAGCAGTAGCCTTAATTATAAAAAATTCCATCATCTCGCGTTGCTTGATCACGCGGAGAATGTACCTCCTTCGATTATTTTAAGATAAAATTTTGAAAATTTTGAAAACAGAAAGAAATCTCGGCGGAACCACGCCGGATTAACTCCGATCGAACAGTCCCACGCTTCCTTCCACGAGTCGTTTCTCATTAAAAGCTAAGAGGTTATTCGACGCACGCGAACGTCAAACGGATGGTAATCGAAAAGCGTGATTAAAGCGACGCCCGGTACTTCTAATGGAGAGGAAAGAAGCAAATAAGAGGCTAAGAAACGACGAGACTCGCCCCCGTCAGTGATAGTCGCCTTCGTTCTCCCGCTCCTGTCCTTGATGCATTACGCTCTACCGGGGCGGCCGCGCGAGCGTGTAATGCACGCCGACTCCTCGAAGCCGAAAAAGGAAATAAACAGAGACCCTTAACTGAAATCAGGAATGTGAAGTGGATGGTAGTTTAAAACGATTCGCCTGGCTCCGCTCTTTCTTTTTCCCTTGTTTCTTTTCTCTTCTTCTTCTTCTTCTTCTTTCTTTTCCCGTCCAACAGTCACATTCTACTCGTTCCGCCACCACCGTCTTGACACACTCCCCCAGCCAAACTACGCCGGTTCTCTATACAGCGACGTATCTTTCCACGTTCTCCTCCCCGTTGATCCACGTGCCAGTTTCGCGCGAAACTCCCGAACCCGGTGTATTGGGTATTTGCATAGCATTCGTGGTCAGAAAACTATGTGCCACTGAAACGTGATCCGCGTACAAATGGAACGTTGAATCTTTTACCCGTTCGCATTTTCCACGTGTGTTTCCTTGGAAAATTGCTGGCGGAAAAAAAAGGAGAAATCTACGCGATCGACAACGCGTTTCTCCCGGGTGTGCTTGCGATCGCGTGATCTTCCGACGATGAATGGAAGAGTAATAAATCGCTCCGGCGGGCGAGCAAAATTTCGATCGAAATAATACAAGCCATTATTTTGAAAGAGGAAACGTTATAATGGGATGATTGGGTAATGAGTGAGTTATCGTAACTACATTGAGAAATTATATATTTCGCGAAAAAATTTAAACAGCCGACGATTCGTAATGTTAATTCGGTCATATTCTTTACGAAATATTTCTTTGCAATAAAATCTGACAACTTCTGCATCGACGTAACAATAACAGTTACGTTTCGTTATAACGTTAGCGAAATTTCAGAATATTTTATATAACGTGACATATTTTTTAGTGTGAATTTGTAGTATTTTAAATCTTTAGTATTGTAAATTCTATAATTCGTATTATAAATTCTCGTTTACTCGTCCACCAGCGAAGTATTACATTATATTAATTGCTCCGCTTTTTGCTTGCGATAAACACGTGTTCCGCGGAATTACGAAAAACCGGATATTTCAGAATTCTTTTGATACTATTTTACAAATTCCGGACATTGTCGATATCATAAATAATAATAAATTTATCAACGATGTTCTCTCGAACATTCTGTATCCATTATATATTTCTATCTTTAAAATACATGACGAATTATATTTCACAACGTTTTAAAGATCAATAATTACAAGTCCCACTTCGTTTTTACTCTAGCCGAAAAATTTCCAACCTCTCCATTTCCCCTTTTTTTTTTTCTCCGTAATTTAGAAATAACGAGAGAGAAGTTAGCTAATAGCGAATGCACGTTGCGGTACATAGATTCAACTTTTAAAGTTTTACGGCCGTGTATCAGCAAAATTGTATCAATATCAGTTAGTTCCAATTTCTGCAACAATATCCCATGACGGACGATACGCCAACGCGGACCGTACACGCGCATAAAGATTCAATATCGTTCGATGGGTTCAATTGCTTTATGATGTTCCACGCAGAAACATTCGGGAGTAATTAAAGTATTCTATGTTTTTTCATGAAAAAAAAAAAAATACTACACGCAAGTTTTTTCGTGTTACATAAAATAGAACAAACGAAGCAACGTTCCGTTCAAACTAAACTAGCTCTCAAGTACGTTACTACAGACTATCTGCGATGGATCAATTTTCTCTAATTTTTATTCATCTCTATCTTCTTTCCTGCGCTACTCTACGTTTCTGATTACATTTGTTACTATCCAATTTCTTTTGGAACTTTTTTTGAATGAAATTACAAGAGAAAAACATTGTTGTTGGTCAATTGCAAAACTTGGCAATACTTTAATAATTGTTGATCAGGTCAGTTTTCTGATATTTTACAATAATACACGTTAGATAAAAGTTGCACGATGCTCAATATATGCAGCAGGAACAACTGAATTATAGTAGATAAAAAGTCTACAAAATACAAGATAAAAGAAATGTAACGCGTAATAACGATCTGTGAGGCTTGAGAATTAATTCGAACGACAGCTGATAATGAGAAAACGATCGTTTCATCGGCAGAGTAAACAATAAACCAGAGTTAGTAGCGTATTTACAAGCTGGCAAGAGACGCTGCGTTTAACCACGTTTTTTCCGTCTCATTTTGCTCCCGCGAAACTTTGAATAGCAGCGCGGACCGTAGCTATATCCGCACGGGCACGCAATTAAAAAGAAGAACACAAAAAAAGCTTTTAGTGCGCAGTAAAAACCATAAAAGGAAAAGATTACACAGTGTAATTTCGCGCAGTGGAAAGAAACGGGTCCGTTGGTACGCGGCAACAATGTACCGGCACAAAAGGAAGTGTAAAAGCGCTTGTCCAGATTTAGAACCTCAATTAAGGCTATGGAGAAGAAGAATCAATGCAGAAACACCGAGTAATCCATCCACTTCCATGGGCTGCGACAGTGACTTTTGTTCGAGTAGCATGAACGAGTAAATATAGAGATAGAAACAAACAGAGAGAGAGAGAGAAAGGAAAGTAACAAAAAAGAAAACAAAAGAAAAGAAAGACAGAAATAAACGGAATAGCTGAACTGCTGCAAAGTTGGCCGTGGAAACTAGCGTTCGTTTCTAGGAACGAAACTAGCATTTCGTTTCTGGGAACGAAAGGCAAAAAATAAATAAACAATCAAAGTTGGCGATCTTCGCGTATTCCGTTTCAAATGTGTTCCGTTCGAAAGGAAGCGTGGAAACTTGGCGCGATTAAAGTTTCCTCCATTGCGGAAAGTTAATCGCGTGGAAAATGATTCCGTAAAATTCTCCTCCTTCTCTATTCCCCCCCCCCCCCCTGCCTCTCTCCGGATATTTAGTTTGCGTCGTCAAAATGTGAAGAAAAAGTATCGTTCTTTCCAATTTTAGTGCAGGGAGTAATTGCGCGCCTGTTTAATTCACTCGTGCGTAATATATATATCGGTACAATTGTGTCCATACTCGTTTGAAATATTTGTTTCAACATTCTGCTCGTTACCATTGTTCCACTGATCAAATCTACGTTTGCTCGAAATTTCCACAGAGCGAATTGAAAAAATTCATCGGAATTACGAAAAAACTTTCTCCGATGTAGGTTCGCGTTCTAACTGGCTACTACCCGTTCGACGTACGTATCTCTGTTATTATTCAAATTTCACTCAACTTTCCGCGATCTGATCTTCCAGTCTTCGGCGTCGCCATTGTTACATATTCCGTCATCGAAGGATGTCGAAACTGTCCGAGTAACCGATCGATCAAAGCGATCGCCCCTTTGTTCCGAGCGAAAAATCAACTACAGCGAAAGAAAAAAGAAAAATGCTCGTGGCGCTCACGTGACACGCACCCGTGACACCTTCTATCCCTGCAGCACCAGTGGCATTCTTATCCCTTCATCGGAGAGGCACCATTGGAGTACACCCTTAAATCACTACACGACGCCGTCCACGTTCCACACAAGACTCACGTGTCTGGTTAACTGCGTTTCTCCGGCATGTCCAAGTCCGCGTGACCTTACCGCGCGACGCAAACTAAATACGTCCCCGTTTCGACGATTGCCCCGACGTGTCGAAGTGAATCAAGTGAAGTAAACAATTTCCACGGCGTATCTACGACTTCGACGAACCGAAACACCATTCATATTCCAGGAAGGACGAACGATAAGCAGCTCGACAAAACAAACAAATCGTACGACGGGACACGAGGGAAAGGAAACGATTCAACGATCGACCATGCTTCTCGCTCGAGATCACGATCACGAGTGAGTTTCGTTTTCGCGCGGCGTGACGCGGGCGGTGGGGTGGGGTGGAGTGGAGTGGGGGGGGCGAGTTTTCGACAATACCGAGATTACAACGACACTCTCTGAACCGAGGATCGACCGACGATCGATCGATCGATCGATCGATCGACGACGACGACGAGAGACCAAAACGAACGATCGCGAGGGCTGTCGCGGTTTGACCCGGTCGAAGAGAGTCGATCACGTGGCTTTCCGGAACGTACGTGGCTGTGCCGGTACACGCAGCGAGGAAACGACGGCACAACACCGTAACACCTTCTCGGCGATCGGTCGAGAACTGCGTTCGCCACGGCTCCCCACCCGACGCTTTGGGGGCAGGACGCTCAGCGTCGCTAGCTAGACACGACGCGCGGCGTCGCTCCGCCTCCACGTGCAACTACCTGCACCCCTTTACGGGGGGGTAGCGTGCCCTCCGTTGCTTCTCTTCTTCTCTCACCCTTCTTCTTCCTTGGCCGTTTTCGGCCGGCTCGCTTCTCGCCGCTCTTCTCCTGTTCTCTCCGCGTCCGATCGCGCCACTTCACGCCGCGTCTCTTCCCCGAGACGAGCGGAGAGAACCCTTCTCCGCGATCGAGCATTCTCCCTGTAATCCCGATGCCTCGGTGACCATCGGCTCTCTCCTCTTCCGATCGACTTTGTTACGGTTAACCGGCGATAGCGAGCGATACGCACGCACGCGTATACTTGCATACACTTGGAATTGGTGCGCTGCAAGCAAGAGAATGATTCCATTTCCTTAATCATGTTCGTAAAAATAATTTATGGAAAGTGGAGAAATATATGAAACACCCAAGTACATCTTTTTTTGTAATATTTAGCGGATGAAACAATTCTCTGTTTGTTCAATAAACATTGAACGTTCGAAATTTCACAAATATCCGCATCCCGATTTAGCGATTTAGCGTGATGCGTACGTGAAATAAAACAAAAATCAAAGTCCAATGTCATTATATGTTATTATATTAATTCATTAATCCCAACACGATGCGAGAACGAAAACGTCAAGCGGAGTATTGCATACTTCTGAAGGAGCACCCTGTTATTGGCAAGTGTGCAAATTACTGTTGCAGTTTCCTGCGTTCACGATCGAAATCGCAACTTTAGAAATGAAAAGGTATTTACAGACGCACGGACGCTCGCGATGTTACTTTCGTTTGATAAATTTCTACTTGAATCTTGTATCCGCGCGAAAATGCACAACAGATCGAAATCGTCGGTAATCTGATAAGGGATAATATCTGTCAAGATAAACTCCGTTTCCACATTACGCAGTTATACGCAAAAACAGCCGTGGCGCGTGTGTAATCGATGGAATGGCAATCTACTGTTCCAGTTCGTTAATGAAACTGATATAACGTCCGAAATGAGATGCAAATGGCCCGGGGTGTGGTTGAAATGCAGATACGAGCAGCGAAGTTTTTATTTACAGCCCGTATAACGAGACCGACCAGCATAATGCGTTTTTTTTTTTTTTTTTTCGAACGGATCGGTCGCACTTCCCTTCGTTGCCGGATGTATCTCTCTTGTCACTTTCTCCCTTCCCCTTGCGCTCCACTTTTCCATTTATCAGTTCCCTACCTAGGTGATATTTTAAAGACTCGAAAGTAATTTTGACGTAAACCTCCCTTCAATTTTTTTTTACGTTAAATCGAACGATTTTTACGTTTCCGTGAAAATGAATCGCGGAGTTTAAATTCAACGTTATTCGTTTCCCCTTTCCTGGTCCTTCGTTCCACGCGCCATTTTTTTTACGACCTGCGTGAAATTCTCTCTTTTCCTTTTTTTCCTTTTTTTTTTTTTTCTTATTTTATAATCTGGCGTTCCTAAGGATCTTTGGAAAACGAAACGAAAAGTGCAATTAATCCCTGGATAAAGAGATAATACGAAAGCTTTAGTGGAACAATAAGTTATAGATTAAGACTACGGAGAATTCAGTTAAAATTTTAAAAGTACTTTCCGAGGTAAATCTGATTAAAAGACTGCAGTTTCTTCTACATTTGTTACGTGCAAAAAGAAAAAAAATATATATATATATATATGAAACGTCGAAAGTATTATCATTTAATTTTCTTTTCTTTATAAAAATTGTGTTTGTAAAAATAAAAACCCACGACACATTTTTCACCGTTTTCCATCACCGAAATTTCCCACCGATTGAATCAAACGTTTCCGGTCGTCGAATCTATCGATTAAAACGAAGGACGAAAATCATCCAGCGTAGCATGGGAATCTTGCTCGGAGCATCCGTGTCACGGTGAATTAAAGTTAAAGTGCTGTATCTACATTTTAGACAACGTATTACGGGCCGGCCGTTTTCACGTGACAAGGAAGAGGGAATTGAACGGCGGATAATATTTGAGTTGTCGAGACGATCGAGCTTCGACGTGATGGAGATGAGGATGAAGGCGGTAGGTTAAGTAAGTGGTTAGGAAGACGGCGTTATCCAAGTAATGGAATAAAAACACTCGACCTCGATGTCACCATCATTGATCTGGCTGGCATTATGTTTCACCTCGTCAAGTGAGCAGATACGTCAAAAATTCCATCGAAAGCCCTCGTCTCTTCGTGTTTTATGAAAATAATAAATGTTAACGATCTGGGCACTGTTTAGCTTCGGTGATTATCAATCGAACGAGCCAAAAATCGAAGTGCACGTTCCGCTATGTAAAATACATAAATCTTTCGACGTCAATAATGATCTCC
Source organism: Melipona beecheii (assembly GCA_032399605.1). Lineage (NCBI taxonomy): Eukaryota > Metazoa > Arthropoda > Insecta > Hymenoptera > Apidae > Melipona > Melipona beecheii. Next base: position 855,782 of record JAUCMO010000047.1, on the reverse strand, counting down.
CGTGCTATTGTAACATACAGCGTGTAAAACAAATTTCTATCAAGCTACCATTTCGACTCACTTTTTGTATAAAAAAATGTACAAAAGGTCACAGTTGAGTCCGTCAATAGCCGAGCAAAAACGAAAAAATGTTTCCCTACCTAAAAATCATCGCGTTTTAAAAATCCAGCCTCTTAAAGAGGAGAAACTGATGGAAACGTAAAGTAAACGTAGAGTAAAATTTGAGCGAAAGACGCGAACGTATCGGTAGCGAAATTACGGGAATCGACTCGTAGGACGGCGTAAAAATAGAATGTTCGGTTTCATTAATCTGCACAATGCCAGGCATATACGCAGGTGCGGGGAAATGGTACGTGTTTCACAGTCCTTTTATAGATCCGTGACTGCTTTCGATACCGTGTACGCCGGACTGTAATTAGTCTGTACGACTGGATCCAGCTTTCAATGGACCTTCAATGAGCACTACTAATGACGACCGGATGACGCATCCGGAATGCCTGTTTAAATGATAGTACGCTAATCCAATGGCAAGCATTTCGCTTTTGCGCCTGTCGCGAGACACATCTGCTCTCGCGTTTCAGTTAACAGTTCTTTCTCGTTGCCTCGACTAATACGCATCGCGCGCCGTAATCAGTCCAAAGGAATCGGGAGAATTTTTTAACAGACGTTACGTCGCAACGACGAAACGTTTTTCCACAACGCACCTGATGTTCCAGAGTTTTCGTCAGTTTCATTTTTTCGATCTCTCGATCTCCAAAATTCTTGGAAACGCTGATTATACGAATGTACAGGAGAATAATAATTGTAAAAAAAATTATTCTCTTCGCCAATTGACGAAGAAAGCTTGAGAGACGCTTCGTTAAAAATTTGATACATCTCGTACGGAGGCGGCTTTGTTACACAAAGAGTTCGATTAGAAGCGAAAGGATCGAGCGATCGAACTGTTTTCTCCGCTTCTCAACAAGAGTTGCGCCGTGCGCAATTCCTTTCGAACTTTCCACGGCGAATGATAAAACGGATTTCAATGCGATGTGCAACCGTACACCGAAATTTGAAAATAACGTGGAAATCTGCAACTTCTAAAGTTTCCGAATCGAAGAACTCGCAAACAGAATTACGTTACTTTTACTGTGTGCGACGGAATTCGATCATTCCCCGTTCGATTTTCGATAACCCGGCGATGTTTGATCTAATACTAGGTTGGGATTTACGTATGAGAGATAGAGGAAGCAGATCGGAGGGGGAATGCGAATTTCCGCGCGGTCCCTGGCCGGGAAGGAGGGCTGCGAAAAGAACACGAAAGCGTAAACAGTGACTTAAATCACCGTACACGCCTCGGGGAGAGATCGAAACACGGTGTACGTCGGAAGGATACCTCGGCGAACGTGGCGGAATGATGAGGTGTCGCGGCGGAATAGAGAAGAAGGACTTTCCGGTCCGCTATTCCATCCCGATTCCGTAATCCATTCCGGATACCAACGGCATCCTGCTCCTTGCTTCCCCCCGCTTTTTTCGCCGCCGTCGTCGTCCTCCTCCAATCGGCCGGGGAGGACGCTTCAGGACGCGATACAGGACATCAGTCTTTTCTGTCTTCGCTTCGTTCGGAAGCTGCAGGATTCCACCGAGAAATTCCACGCTCGATTCGCCCTTCTTCGCGTTCAATACAAACGCCGTTCTCGAGTTCGCCGCGTACCGTGTCTCGTTTTTCTTTCCTCGCTTTCCTTCCTTCCTTCCTTCCTTCCTTCCTTCCTTCCATCCCTCCGTCGTGAAATCCTCAATATTCAAATATTCCTTTGCGAGAGAGGGAAACCGAGAAAGAAGGCGGAGAGAACTAACCGAACAACGAGATCAGGACGACGAGAGAGAGGTAAGGGCTACGCGAGGAAGCAAAAGAAAACGAGCAGGTGTGGGTGATCGGTAAAACGAAAATATGAAGCGAACAAAGCGGACGACAGAGGTGAATCGTGCAATGGAAACGAAGACTAAAATTAGAATAGAACCGGAGGCTGAGAGAGAGAGAGAGAGAGAGAGAGGGGCTATGGGAAGCGGTGGAAAATCGAAAAGGTGGTTAAACCGGGAAACGGTGAAACGAGCGAGAGAGCCAGGACAGCTACTTGCGAGGGGTTGGGTGTACACCGGGGCTCGCATTCCAAGCAGACTTGGTGAACCGGGTTCATTATTTTCTCGTTATAAGTTTCTACAACTCGAGCTTGTTGTCGTAACGCTGTTAACGCGGACGCGTCGCGAATTGTTAAAGCGGCTGGCGAACGATCGGCTGCCGCGCGTATATATTCGGCGGCTTCCTTAAACCCCGCGTCACGCGCCGCCCTACCACTTCGCTCCTTTTCATCCTGGCCTCTGCTCAACCGCCGCTCTCATCCCCCAACGCCCATCCCTCCCTCTCTTCACCCTTTATCCTCCTCTTTTTTTTTTTTTTTTCGTTTATTAATAAACGAGCCACTGTCGCTTGCCTTTCTCTCTCTCTCTCTCTCTCTCTCTCTCTTCTTCCTTCTTTTCACCCCTCCCTCCAGCTCTCTCTCCGCTCCCTCGAAGGCGGACGAGTAAGAAAAAGCTAGCTGTGACACGACGAAAGGCCAATACTCGTCTCGTTGTTCCTTTGCGACACCCAGTGAAATTATTGAACAACCCCGGTAACTCGATGCACTCCCTTCGACTTGGCCTCGAACGCGATGCCACTTTAATAGTGACTTTAATTGCCAAGTCAAACGCGACGACTGCAAGCTTCCATACTTTAAAACTCAAATTATTCAAGATTCGGAAAGCTTTGCAACTCAAACTATAATTGGAAAAGTGGGATTAATCGAGACTCGCGAAACAATAAAGACGCTAATTTTCTCATCAGTTGGTCGCCGATTAATGCGAAATTCCACTTAATGCTCGGACTGATGGAAAGTATAGAAAAACCGATAAATTGACGATAGTCGAGAGTTATAAACAAGTCGTCGGGAAATTGAAAACGTTGAAACAACGTTGGAAACGAAGCCGGGCGATCCGATTCGATTCAGACGGTACAAATGAGTGGAGCGATATTAAAATCTACGCGGGCAACAGATGGGCTCTGATAGCTTTACGATGCTCGAGCCAATAACGAAAATCATTAAATTAGCTTTAACCGCCGGTGCACGGCGTACTGTTAACAGCGTACTAATTTTATTATTTAGTAGTGGCATAAAAATCCAGGAATTCCCTTCGTTACTTCTCCCGCAATTTTCGATGTAATTTACAGGCTTTCAAAGTAATAAGTTCGTCCGTTTGGCTACGTTTTATCCCGCTATTACGTTTACAAGCGTACTAACGTTGCATACGCGGGCGTGCAACTTTCAGAAACTAATCTTTCCTCTGTACGAGCGTACGTTCGAGAAAGAGATACGTATTGTGAAGAACGACACATACCTTGTGTTGTTTACACGAAAATCCGCAGCAACGGAGGTTATTTTCTCTTTCTCTCCAAAAATGTGATTAACGTAATTTCTACGACGCACTTTCAAACACTAACGACGACAGCCATATTGCGTACAGCTCCCCCGCTATAGATTTGGCGCCAATTTTGATTTACGATCATCGGTAACGCGACGACTTGTAAAATTCTTTACGAAAGGGACAGAAGACGAGATTGCAATTAGTATGCAAATACCTCGCGTGTACTTTGCCTAAACACAGACACAGACAAGGTGTATGAATAGACCTCGCATACAATGTATTTTTTCAGCTCACGATGGAGGAGTCTCAGGACCTGTCAAGATGGCGCCACCATGTCACTGACTCCAAACCGAGTCAATTTGCATTAATTAATTGTGAAAAAATATTAATAAAGGGGAATAATTTGTCAACTTTAGAATTTGGTTCGTCCATTTTATGTTCCATTTACGTTACATTTAATGTATTGATAAAAATGTTCAATTGGATTGAAAATCTTTTGCAAGTAGTTTTCAATTTTTCGCAAACTACATTGAATATTGGAATAAAAGTTGATTGTGAACGTAATCTGTAATATCATCTTCGAAATATATTCGCAATAACTGCAAATTATTGGTGTAAATAATTGAAACTAATTATTTTCTTTAATATGAATGTAAAGCGTTTAGTTCCTGCATTTCACCACAACGCGGCGCTAGTGTTTGTTACCCTGTAGCGTTACCTCCGCAGAGTTTGATGCCAACTATATATATATATATATATATATATACGTTTATCAAACATCTGTATAATAATAAATAAATAGAAATCAATTTATAAATTTTTTATTGTTTATGAGTTTTAACAAAGTTGGCATCGATTTATCGGAAACGCACCTTTCGGCGGACGATTGAGGGAACGTAGGTGGCGTTGATTTAACTCTGCGAAGGTAACGCTACAACCTCGTAAAGCAAACAAATTTTCATTTGCAAAAGAGAGTAGTTTAGTGAAATAAATTGCTTTTGTAATTTCCTCTTGTTAATTGGACTATCAGCTTTCTTTCCGTACCACATTTGCAGCGTAAAATGCAAAAATAAAAATTTTTAAAAATTATTAGTATCGCTAACTGGTCGACAGATGGTACCACCAGTACCTAACCTGTAGCGGCCTATGGTTCCTCGACTACGAGTTTCGAATACTGATTTGCACAAGCCGCAAGTGGTTGCGTGCCTAGCGTCGAGTTTCTACCGATCTTCGACGATTAAGCAAGTAGAGTGTGCGGAACCCCGCTAGGATGAATGGGGGATCATCATCGGGCCAGTCTAGCGGGTGTTTAGTTACAATAACAAGCGTCTGGGGTAAAAGGAGTCGCTGTCATCCTGAAGCATGTTATTATGGGGCGCTTAATCTCCGAATACCACTGTCGATCCGTAGTTGCGAGATGATTCTAGTCAATGATTGTATATAAACTCGTCTGTGACATTCAATTGACATATATCTCGCATGTATGTATTTCACCTGGATCAATGACGTAGAAATATAATATTCATCTGACTTCAAAAGATGGCACTACTAAATACGTTTAGTGCTCAGAATGTGGATATGTTTTCAGTCAGTCTTGTACTTATCACTCTGCTGTTCACTTCCAACTTTCATGAATTATTAAAGAAGATATATTTTTAACATTTTTCAAACGGAACTCAAAACACACTTTATTCCTTCTTCAATGTGTCATTTTTAAGTGTGTAAATGAATTACAGTCGTATATAGTAACAACATATAATATATACGTACGTAATATCTAATTTATCATATCATATACGAGATTCGCATGCTATACGCGTTAATACGATTTATTTGTAACTGCTTCTATTTATAGCACGTTCAAATGATGATAATGTTATCTGAAAAAATATCAGAATCTTCTACTTCTATTTATTTTCGTAGAAAGTGCACGCACTTTATTCAAAGTGTGTCAGCCCTTGAACACAAATTTGAGTTATATTTGACAGGCATATGAATAATGTGTTTATTAAAATGTTCCTTACGGTCTGGTGTAAAAATAACCCAGTGTACTTTTAGTGTTAAATGTAAATCATCTTACACGTTAGTATTTAAAAATTATTTATAAAATTTAATATGTTTACGACTATCTGTGATGCAACTTTTGCGATAGAATTTTAAAAACGAGTTGGAAAATTTTTTAAGTTTTTTCAAGTATAAAAAAGATTTTAATCTGTACAATAAAGACAATTTGTACGTAGTTATAAAGTACTATAAATAAAGTGATTTATAGAAAAGCATCAATGGCCTTGCACTCATCAGTAATCATACAACACAACCAGTTTCGTTTCTAATATAAAACTCTTTTTATTCCTAAAATTTATTTATTTCTAAAATACGATATAACATTTCATTCATTATTTTTAAGTATATTAATTAAAATAATTAACTGGACTGAATTTAGTATTTTGGATAAGTAAATATCGTTAATGTTTTGATATTTATACCTTAATTGATATTTAGAAAAATGTTACCACCGACGTACGTCGAAGGTTTTCATAATTTGGAAGCTGTTGAAACTATGGAATATAGACCTCTTGGCAAAACTGGATTAATGGTCAGTAAATTATCACTTGGTGGCGGACCATTTGGTTGCCACTATGGGTTAGTATTTAATTTTTATTTAACATTTAAATAAAATTAGTTTAAGTTTGAGAGAGGAATTTTGAAAAAAATATGTTTATAAAGATATTTTTAAGATTATCTTAATTTATATACTTTTATATGCTGACAGTACGTATGACGAAAATGAAGCAATTAACGTGATACGTCAAGGAATAAGACAGGGAATTAATTATATTGATACCGCGCCATGGTATGGTCAAGGTCGATCCGAGACTATCATTGGAAAAGTAATTCTATATCTGTTTCTTTGCGCTTTACGATATATGCAATGAGAAAAAATTTTTTCAAACGCTTTAATTATTTAATTCTAGGCTTTGAAAGGCATCCCACGTAAAGCATATTATATCGCGACAAAAGTTGGACGATATGAATTAAATTATGAAAATATGTTTAATTTTTCCAAAGAGAAAACTAGAAACAGTTTTCTCAATAGTTTAGAACTTTTAGGTCTGGATTATGTTGACATCGTACAAGTGAGTACAATTAATTTTTCATGATGTATTTTTTTTATTTATCAATTCGTAACATTTTTTACAGGTTCACGACATTGAATTTGCTCCAAGTTTGGATATAGTAATCACGCAAACTTTACCAGAACTATCAAGACAAATTGCGGATGGCAATGCAAAGTACATTGGTATCACTGGATATCCGGTATCCATTTTAAAGGAATGTATCGAGAAAAGTAATATTAAAATTTCTTGCATACTAAGCTATGCAAGACATACATTAATAGATAACACTTTGTCCGAATATATACCATTTTTTAAGGTAATGTTTAATGAATATCTGTACTTTTAAAAGTAATATCTATTAAGTAATTAAACAAATGTATCATGGTTTAGGAACATAATATTGGTATAATTAATGCTTCTGCACCGTGTATGGGACTTTTAACTAATAAGGGTCCACCAGCTTGGCATCCCAGTTCAGAACAAACAAAGAAAATATGTGCAAATGCCGCTGCCTATTGTAAGGTATAAAGTTTTAAATGTCTGTACAATGTACATTATCTTTCAAGTAAACTACTTTATTTACAAAACAATGAGGACTTATTTTTGCAGGATCATGACGAAGAATTAGCTAAATTAGCATTATGGTATTCTATACAGTGTAAAGATATTGCCACATACTTAGTTGGAATGCAAAATTTGAAAGAATTGCATATGAATCTTGATATTGTAAAAAATGGCATCACCGACAAGGAGAAGAATATACTTCAAGAAATTCAAGAAAAGTAAGTATGCTATTAATTTCCAATTAATCGATAATTATTTTATTATTATTAAGTAATTTAATAATAATAAAGGTTTTTTTTATAATTATTAAAACGGATTATGAAAATAAATGTAGAATACATAAAATTCTCATTTCAGAGAAGTAGTAAATCTTTTTGAATATATTTTGCATGCTATATGAAATCAATTAATACTCTTAATTGATTCTATGAATAGGGCAAAATTATGCATTTAACTCGAATATTAAAATTTAAATTAAATTAATATTTCTTGCTCTATTGTTCTATGAACACTGTACAAAATTTTTCAATCTTTTTTATGTAGAATATTATTTTTTTTTATGTAGAATATTATTTTTTTATGTAGAGTATTATTTTATATAGAGTTAACATATTTAAGAAAATATTCATTATGTTCTATATGTCAATAGTTCCCGTTATCAAAGACTTTTAAAGTGTCTGACATAACATCCTATCTGCTACATTTTTATGATACATAAGTTTCCAGACTTTTATTATGCTCCAAGTTGATATCAATTTGGTGAGTTGTCAATAATTAAACTAAAAGTTGTTGCTTAACAAATTATTTGACCTTAAAACAATAACACAATGGTAATTGATAATATATAAAATAAATCGATTATACTTGTGCACAAAATTTGAAAATTCAAGATAAAAAAAAATTGGAGTCTTCTTATAATAAGATGAAGTGTAAAATGATCCTTTGCTTTCTTTCAGGTATTTATCTAAAGTAACAGAAAACAACTGGGAAGGCAAAGAACTTCAGGCAAAGAACTTTCATGGGAACAAATGAAAAAGTGAGAAAAATATATTTTTTTATATATGACATTATTACATGTGTTAATCATGTTCAGTCACACGTTAAACGTCAATGTATATAATACATTTTTTACTAAAACTATATTTTCAGTATTTAATTTTATACAATGTAAATATTTTAATAGAATAAAGTATAAATGCAATCATTAGATATGTCTTGGAAAATTTTATACTCAGACTTATAAAATGAGAATTTGAATCAATATTTAAAAAAAATATTAGATTCGATGCTTACTTATTAAGCATTGATCTACTGTAAACTGGAGGCACATAATCATCTTCACCAGGCTTAATCTGATATGTCAATTCATACATCAACACAGTTATAAGCGAGCCCAAAATAGGTTTATGATACATTTGTTGCAATTCAAAACCTTTCTTAAGGCACAGTTCTCTTCCAGCTTCTGTATATTCTGAGGCAACAAGATTAGCACAGCTGTAACCTTCATCAATAGCAAATTGTACAGCAACATTTACAAGACACGAAGCTATTCCTTTTCTTCTATACTGCTCATGTACATATAGCCTTTTGATCCACGCACCTTTGTCTAATCTATGGCTTTTACACAAAGCAACAGTTCCTACAATTTTCTTAACCTGAGATGAAATATCAATGTCTGAATTACGGAACTGTTGTTCTGTCATTAGGTTATATTGTACATTCTTTGGATCATGTGTCATTAGATAAGGTTCAAATGCTTCAGCAACCCAAAAGCATGAAAAGGCATTAGACATGTAAATCCTGTCATAATAAATGAAGAAGCTTTTTTATGTTGATATTTATTTTCATTTAAAGTACTATGTTTTTATACTCCAAATTTTACAGACTATTTTATTAACATACTTTAATTATGAAAAAAATCTATAATTTTGATATTGATTTTTTAGCATTATTATTAAATGTAATATGTAAATAAAAAAAAAATTTACCTTGGTATATTAGAAACTTCTTCACTTACTTCCATAGTTTTCGCAGTGAAAGCTATGTAAGTTCCAACATATACCAAAAAAATGACAAGGGGAATAACTAAAATACAAACAGTTAAAGGCAATCCAAAAAAAATAAACATTATAGCGGCAAACAATATCATTAGTTGAAAAGTCAATTCTTTAAATACAATGCCAAAAAACGTTGAATTTAAAGAAGACATTATGCCTGCTTTCACTAACTCTTTACAATTAATTTCATCACCCGGCTTATAACTTCGTACTACTACAATGTGACTCATATTGTAAGACAATTAATTATTTCACTTTATAACTTTGATACATAATAAACAAACGAAATACAAATCAAATATAAGTAAACATATTGTGAGGTTATGATGTTTTCGATATTTTCGCCATCTGTAGATAATACAAAACCAAATTACTATGTATATCCATAAGTAATTGATATTAAGCATTTCTTAATATAATATTTTATATAATATACATAAAGAAACTTAATAAATATTTATCTTTTTGATTTTAAGTTATTGTATAATAAAATCAGTCATCAATGTTCTCAGACATTAACCTTAATTATTTGAAATTACAAAAATTAGGGAAATAAAGGGAAATAAAATACATTACTTTTTATTATTTAATTATTTGATATATTTTTTGCAAAAGGAAATATCTTTCGTGTTGCTTGCACAATTATTTCCTTTTTTTATTTTATAATTTCAATTCTTTCACAATTTATTAAATTAGTTTGTAAACCTCATTATAATAATAAGTGACCTTATATTATAATTATAAAATTTTTGACATTTTCTAGTAATACAAATTATTAAATCTTTGGCATTAAACCTTTTTTTTTCTTTAAATTGACAATCATACATGAATATGCGCCTTTAGGTTAGTGGGAGAGTCAGCGTTCAGCCATTGCGTCTCTGCTCGAAAGACGCGTTGAATACGAATGATCTTCTGTACTTCGTTTAATTAATTAATTAATTAATCAACAAAATTATTATTTTTTCATTCTGTATTTCCCGAAGTATTTGATATAACGGTGATAATCATGAGTGACCGGCCAAGTAATGGTGAATACAAGTATCAAAGGGAAGAAACTGTCGATTCGAAGCTAAACATTGTCGCAAAGGAACGTGATGAAAAGGAACATCAAGTTGACAAAGCCGGAGAATATGTCCGGGAACTTTTACAAGAAAAAGTTGAATTGGATTCACAAAAATGGCCTAATGCAACCAGATTAATTGATCAGGGTAAACGTGATTGTTGTTCTATTGTCGGTATTCAGTGTTTTTTTTATGACCTTTATTATTGTTAATGGCAGTGTTTATTTTTTCTGCAATTTGTGTTTATTCTTGTTATTACAATTATTTGTCATGCGGTATTGGTTGTTGGTTTTATCAGTTTGAAATCGAATTGAATAAAATATTTAAGGTTAGACTGTCGAATAAACCGACTGCAATTCGCAGTTTGTTATTTAATTCGTTATTAATTTAATATTGTTTGTAACATGTTACTCACTTTATGGACAAATTTGTTAATGTGATAAACAATGAATAAAAATTATCAGTATCAAGTATTTTTGTAGTAAACAAATTTTACAAAACACGGATGCATTTAGTTTGACAAGTCATTAACGTGAATGTTAATTATTTATATATTCTTATTTCATTTAGATATACAAATTAATTTTTTTTTAACATCGCGTGTTTTAAGGTTTTAAGCATGATAATGAAAATATACCATTAATAATTTGTGAAATGCACGAGTTGACCTATAGTTAATGTACGTAAACGTTTAGCGTTCTTCAGTCTAATTTGTAATTTAGATTAGTGAATATTAACAATGCATATGTATCTATATTGGCAATTTTTTGATTATAAAAATAAAAACTATATTTTAATGTTATTTATTCTTAAAAATATATCACGTCGTTATCATGTAGTTTTAGAATAAAGAATAATTACTTTGTTCTATAGAAATTCAAAAAACTCAAGCTATTGGCAAACCAGTAAGAGATCCAAAATATGTGGATATATATCGTGAGAAACCGATTCGTGTTTCGGTCAAAGTATTGGTACCCGTCCGAGAACATCCAAAGGTAGTAGTCATGCTTTGTCATAGGTGTTTCTGATGTAAATAAATACGCGACTGATAAATTATATTTTGAATTCATTTGCAGTTCAATTTTGTTGGAAAATTACTGGGACCAAAAGGTAATTCTATGAAACGTTTACAAGAGGAAACGATGTGCAAAATGGCCGTATTAGGAAGAGGATCCATGAAAGATCGCCAAAAAGTACTTTTACATTAAAAATCTTGAATCTTGAATTCTCGAATTTTCATTTGATTTAGCAATTTGTTCTGGAGTTTTCCTTCTTAAAATTATTATTAATATATATATATATATATATATATATATATATATACACTATATTACACTATAATACTATGATATAGTATATTACAGTATATATTATATACTATAAGGTACTATATATATTAATACATATATTTACTGTTTCGTAAAATTCACCTTTCATTTTCTTCTAGGAAGAAGAATATCGCATGTCTTTGGATCCAAAATACGCGCATCTTTCGGACGACCTTCATGTGGAAATAACAGCGCTTGCACCTCCAGCAGAGGCTTATGCTCGTATTGCATTTGCATTAGCCGAAGTTCGGAAATATCTTATTCCTGACAACAATGACAACATACGTCAAGAACAAATGCGCGAAATGGAAATGAGTATGGCAGACGACCCAACAAGTGCTGACGACAGAAGACCATCCGTCAGAGGTGTACCAGGTGGTGGTGGAATATTAAGACCAACCGCGAGACCAACAATGCCTCGCTCTTCGCGAGGTTAGTGATATTTTTTAACCATCAGCTATTTGTTTGCCTCTAAGTGTTATGGTCCAAACAAATTAGTTTTTTTCTTTTCAGCGGCGATACTTCCACCACCTTCGAGCCGAGGACCAATCTCACGTCCCGTGTCAGCAAAAAGCAAAGTGTTCTCTATTTTAGATCGCGCAAGAGTCGCAATGGATCAAAGTTATGGGTAAGTTTTAAATCAAATTAATTATTCTAATTAAGTGAATACGATTACAAATTTGTAATACTCAAATTTATCATATACAGCTATGAGACTGCTACTCCACCTCCGAGTAATCGTGTTGGTTCTCATCATGATTACGATTATCACACATCGACGAGCAGTAGCAGTCGATATGGAGACCGGCATTACACGTCGACTTCAGGGTAAGTATAATTGACAATTTTTACTAATTTTTATTTAGGTTAATTCTTCGAAAATGTTTTTATGCATAATAGTCCATCTCCATTTTATACATTTATCAATGTCATTTCTTAACGTATCACTTGATACAAATTAGTGAATACCTCAAATATATAATAAAATTTGATCAATGAATATTATGGTTACGAACATTCTGGCTGCTATTTTTCATAGTAGCTCAGGTACTATGAAAAGATACATATAACACTAAAATAACGATTTAAATATTTAAAATAAAAAAATAATTAAATATTTAAAACAGAGAAGAATTATTAGAAATGCACACGCGTAATACTTTTAATCCATCGTACATCACAATCATAAAGTCGTAGCAACATAAAACACTTTTAAAACATCAAATTTTTTAATCTTGCGTTAAACACACGGTTATTTGCTTTCGAGATTGCTTTCATTGTGTCAAACCCATCATAATTTTAAGTTTATCTATAGTGTTCTTACATAATCACAACATTTCCTTGTTGCACAATATGATTGGCCTCCCACAAGCTTGATTCACGTGCTCAGTTGATTAGGAATATTTTCTTTCTATTACTATTACTATTACTATTACTATTACTAGGGGACATACATACTCTGTGAAAAAAACGTAGGTTACTCCGTTTTCAAAACGTTTTATCTTCATTTAATCCTTCTCTTTCAATGTTATTAAAGTCTTGAAGCTTAATTTACTTAATTGACTCGAATAAAAGAATGCATTTAAAGAGATTTTTCGTTTAGAGTATTCGTTAATGTCGTATAATTTAATAAGTTTCGAAAACTATTTTCGTTAACTGTACACATTAAAGCTCTACTTATTTCCATAATATGATAATTAATGTTTTTGTTTTTTCATTAATCAATTTTTGTGTTTTCATTAATCATTTGAAGTTCTATATTTTCTTTCGAGACGTGCACAAGTTTGCACGAGTTTGGAAAAAATGTAGTTCCTTAATGTGTATTGTACTTTTGTACATCATTTAGAGATGATATGTATCCTTCCTCGAGGTACACAACATACGAGTACGAAGATGATACTGTTCCGCATTCTTCCCACAACTACTACGAAACATCAGAATATCCAGGTAACATACTTATCATTCTACATCGTTACTACTTTCTTTTAGCATAAAAACTTTTAACACGTAATTAAAAACAGAAATTATCACGAACATACACGCATGTGTGATATGTTGGAAATTAACATAATAGCAGTGGGATTAAACCATTCTAATATTTAAATTATACATAGAAAAAGTTCCCCTGATTTATTATTTATAAAAATAAATATTTTGAATCAAACAAAATAAAAAGCTTGATAATACATTAAAAATTTTAAAATAGAAATTTAAATACTCGTAGAAGTTTAAAAAAACATTAATAATTATTTCTTGTAATTTTTCGAACGATTCATAACAATTTCATTACTCGCAATAAAAGCCAAACGAATTAAATGAAATAATAAGATTCGTTGTTTCACAAAGGAAACTCTAGGAATTCGATATTTCTCCTACAAAATAATACACGAATAAAAAATTTAACAATATCGATTGAAACTAATTTCCATCGACTGTTTAAACTCAAGCTGTATCTTTTTCAAGATCGAAATTAAGAATTTAAAGATCGAAATTTAAAGATCGAATCTCTGTATATAATATTCAAATACTAAATAAACACGGAATGGCTTCACGTAACAACGTGTAATATTAGCTGAATTATTCATCAGCTCATTCGCAACCATTTTCTTTTTGAAACATTTTTAAATATAACATTTTTAATGCTCCTGCTTCGCGTAGTGTTTAGTTAGGAAACTATCCGATTAATATCTTATATTTCATATACATCGTCGTGGTGAACTAATTTAATAAAAATAATGCAAATGAATCACTCCATGAAATTCGCAGAGGAATCATCGAGCCGCGCATGGAAATCGTACAAGACGACAACGACATCGGGCTCAAGCTCGCGCTACCGCAACGCCCCGTATTCACGACCTTCCAAGTAAAAATCCACTAAAAAAAATCATCCAAATATTTTTCTTAATTTCAATCATGTCCAAACGATTCCTGCATTCTGCAAGCAAAACAACGATCTTTTTTTTTCTGACTTTATTGTTTCTCATAGCCCTAAACCGTTGACGTGTAATCTTCCTAACACTCGGCGACCTACGATGCCTGCGATGCCAAAACCTATAAACAACCGAGATCGTTCTTAAATGAAAACGGAGGCACTGAGAGACTAACGATATGTAGGTGATACTGTAAGCTTTTAATATGATAATAAAACTAAACGGGTAATTGCCATTTTTCTTCACTTTCACAAGTCAAGGTTTTTTACTCAACAGAAATAATCCGCTACCAAATGGTATTAATTAAAATTAAATTAATGTCGCAGATTTTCTCTTTTGGAACAAAATTAGCTTCGAAAAGAAAAACTCTGAATTCGTCGGTTCTTTCCTTGTTTTCTTTGTTTCTTCTCTGTAATGCGATGTTTCTAAATTGTAGTCTAGTAAAGCTTATGTGCTTTTCAGATGAAATTTTTGTGGCTACTGGATAAGCGCCGGAATACATTGACGAAATTTTTTAAAATATTTCTGCAATTTTAAACTGTGAAAGCAAACGATCGCGCTTAATATTCAGCACGCAGAAAATCTGGTTTTCTATGAAAGTATCAAAAAATGGAGAGAGAAAGAGAGAGAAAGAGAGAGAGAGAGAGAGAGAGAGAGAGAGAGAGAGAGAGAAAAACACGTGTTCCTTCAAATCCTTTCCTTTTCTTGAAAAAAATGTCACGTCAGTGTGGAAGGCTAGAGGACCAAGAGGATCAGTGGAACGAGACAAGTAAAATTGTTAAATAAAAAAAAAAAAAAGGACCATGTCAGAGCTGTGTCACATTTTTCTAGATATCAATCTTCTTACGATCTTCTAATTTCATTTTTATTCGACAATTAAAAAAATTTTTTTTTTTTTTTGCGAATTGAAAAATATATACCGAAATTACGTACTATGTACGTTAATGATTTTAGTTCTTAATTTTTATACATATGATCTTTCTTTTTTTATTTTTTTTTCAGTTTCTGTTTCTAACGATACTTTTTAGACATTGGGAAATACATAGCTCGGACAGTCGTGTGCGTTATAATAAATAGTAATATGTGTCTAAAATAGAACAAAGTAAAAATATTGTAAATGATGTTCAGTGGCAGATGGTCGTATATAAATTACTATTAAATAACTTGCACATTATTGTGCAAGTGATATCGTAATTCATTTAATATTAACATGTATAGTATTTACGTGAACAAAAAAAAAAAAAAAAAAAAAAAAAAAAAATGATAATAATAACTAAAATGACGTGTTGAAAGTTTAAAAATTACATAAATAAATGTTAACGAAGTGTATGTGTATAGTAACACGCGCAAAATATATGAAGTGAAAAATCATGTAGCTTATTGTAAGAATACAGTAACTACAACGTTATAAAAAAAAAAAAAAAAAAAGAAAATTGTAATCTTATGATCTTACAATATAAGAGTGCAACAAAAAAAGATAAAAATAATTTTTGCGTAAACAGTTCTCCCGTTTTTAAAGCAATTATTTCTGCTATACATATTATCTATATGTTATTCTCGTAAACTGAAATAAATAAGAAATATAATGGCGTTATATAATAAGCTACATTTGGAAAGCTCTAAATCAAAATCTTAATTAATCAATAGCATCATAACTTTGATGAAGATATCTAATCAGTAACATTAATATCTTCAGAGATCTGAAAAAAAAAGTCTGTTCATCAATATATTAGTAATTTTCATTTAATATATTCGTTTTAAATTACTCACGAAATGTTAAGTAATGTTAAGAAATTTTGTCAAAAACATATAAATAAAATTAATCTTCCTTAAATGTTTAAGTATATTTGAATTACGTTAATATAAGCGAAAGTAAAATTTAAAAAAATATTTGTCACATCCACTAACACCAAACGATTACGTGTTTAAATTGTATTAAATTGGATTGAACTGGCATATTATTTAAAATTTTATTAGCAATAAACTTATGTGAAATACAAAATAGCAGTGTCAATCTATTGTTACACATATTTTTAATTTAAGCTGATTGAAGTTTCGTTGAAGTACTCAAAGCATTTACTTCTAACATATCTTTTCATGTATCCCTCCTAGGTGTATAGAAGAATACCGAAGGTTGCGTGGGAACACGTTTTCACGGGTTGAAATGTTTTAATCTCCTTCTATTTCTCTGTTCAGCGGAGTTTGAAGTGCCTTGAAATTACGTGAGTATAGTTTCATTATCGTGAAATAATACATTATGTTAGAATTAGTTTTAAAAGTATCGTAATACAAAAGGTACAATTCATACTTATTTTCACAAACAATATAGCTATTTATTTCATTTGCTAGCGTAATATTATCTCAAGACACTTGGATGAGTTCTTACTTTTTTGTTTTTTTGTTTTTCGTTGGTAATTTAATAAACAGTAGAAAAAGTAATTTTGTAAATTACTTAGTCAGTAATAAAAGCGTCAAATTTTTATTAGCATGCATGTGATTTAATTTGATTTGCTTTGTTTGTTAGTTTCATGCTAAAATCTATGAGATAGTAAGACTTTCTTTCAGGCAATGGAATGTACACAGACTATGCACCACATTACACCAATCGAAGAAATGATATTTCATTGTTAAGCAGTGACCGGTATGGTGAATGTTGAAATATGTATTTTAAATATCTTTAAAATTTCATGTCAAAGTTCGTGATCCTTTTTATATAACAGAAACAAAATTTTAAAACAGCACTTGTTCGGTGTACTTTCGTGCTATCGTAAATTGTTAGCAAGTAGAATTAATGACAATTAATAATACATAAAATAGGTCTCGAACTGCTTGTAGCAATTTTATTAGATCTTCCAATTCAATTAGATCTAATTGGTGTCGATAAATGTAATTTTTTTGCTTTCTGTCAGGTCAGGTCTGATTTAAAATCTGTACAGTGATATTTAATTAACTTAACATAAGTCATTTAAACCGGTCAAGCTATAAGGTAAAAGGTGTCTTAACGTAAGGTAAAACAGATTGTCAAAAATTTATTTCTACAATATTTTAGGAATATAAATCCAACTTTACGATCTTATAGTCGGTATAAGTGTATATTGAAAATAAATAGATCGAAAGTAAGGACCTAGTGAATATTGAATTTTTATTTTGTAAGAGTAGTAAAAGTAACAAGTGTGGTTATTTTCTTAGTGTATATTTGAATAGTCCGCGCAGCGGACAGAAGTTACAATTTTCTCCAGTAGGCGGCGCATGTGCAGTTGATTATCAAAATGGCGTCTGTAAACGCGGTGCGTACAAAGTTAATCGTCCTTTTGTCAGTGTAAACACTTTTAATTAATATTTAAACGTAATATAGAAGTGTCTGGAGACCAAGTTCAAATAAGGTACCATTTTCCATCGTGTGTCAAGACGATTGGCCAAGTGAAACTAACGCAATTTACCTTGCACAGTTTGGCGCGCTCTCTCTCCTCAACTGTTATAGGTACGTACTATATATTTGAATTTGAAGTTCATACTTTGAGATTAGTATAAAAACACATATTGTATACTGAAAATTTCGTATTTTCATGTCAATGTTCAATTTTTTTTGAAATAAATGATACTACGAAACGAAAACTTTTGGACACTTTTCATATTTATTCATTATTCATGCTTTGAGCTCAGCTGTTATATTTCTTTCAGCGAATGGACTTTCATCGTTTTGAGATAATTTTGACACACTTTCGTCTTAAAAAATCGTTTTCAAAGCTTTCGTGAAGGTGAATGATTCACGAGCGTAAACACACTGAACTCAAAGCGCCCAATCGTCGAAACCCGCTTGAAACGATTAAATAGGACATCATACTGAACATGAGTATGTAAATTGCTTAGAAACAATATTCTTATTTATTTATCACACACCAATATACAAAAATGAACTGTATAATCAATATCAGAATATAATATACTACGAAATTCAAATATATTTAATAAAGATATATCTGAGTATCTTACAAGATTAGAATGATGCTTCAACTTGGAACAAAAATGGTCTACAACATTCTTTGCAGTTGGCACAGAAATTCTGGTAGAAAAACGTCTTTCTACGACCGCTCTAAGGATTATAAATAAGTAATTAATTTACGGGATCTTAAGTCTAACGAGTCGCCTAAGTAGTTCGTGAATGAAAATAAGGGGGTCCAAGGATTTTACCACTGTTCTCCTTTTCGCCAACATCTTTTTCTCTGTTTTTTCTTTTTTTTTTTTCTTTTTCTTTTTCTTTTTCTTTTTCTTTTTCTTTTTCGTTTTCATTGTCCTAACTAAACTCACGACGTTGGTCTCGAAACTCGAGGGTAGATGTTCCCACTTTTTCCCTGATTTTTGGACTGAAGAAAACTGCGATTAAAAGCACACACAACGTCGTAAGGGGAGAATGTTGCCATTTATCGTTTAAAATGAAATTCGTCGACGCAATAAAAATCCGATGTGATCTACTGTTCGGTGCCGGCGCGAGTTTCCTCGAGACGAAGATCTCGAAGATCGTCTCTGTACGGAGAAAAGGATTCTCTAAACGAAAAAACGGAGCGGTGTTCGACGCCCTCCACGTTCACGCTAGTTACCTCGCCTCTATGAAAAAACATGGAATGACAATAGTAATTTTACGTATTCTCCTTTTTTTTTTTTTTTGCTCTCCCTCCTTTTTCGTTCTTGCCTTGTTATCGGTTTATACCTTAGTAATATTACGATTATATCACAAGAAAGATTCAAATACTCTGTACATAATATCCCGGAACGCGAGACGTTCGATCAGGTTTCTTAATCTTACATTTACATACGCCTAAGATTTAATTACAAAGTTAGATATGTCTCAGGTTCACCTGGTATTGTACTTCAACGCAATTTCTCGTGCTTCTACTTCGGCGCTTCTGCTCGCCCGATCTCTTCTGCTTCCCCTCTCCCCTTGCACGAAACAAACACCTCCGATGCTTCCGACACCGTGATACCCAACGATCGATCCTCCTCGTTCGTAAATCCTGCGAAACGAAGAAGAGTCCGCGAACCCACCGAACGTTCGATCTTATGGTTATCCTCGGTGTGACTCGCTTTTAGAAGTCGCTGGTTCTTACATCTCTAAATCTCGATATCTCGATTAATTGGCACATCTCAAATGGCAACTTTCGCATTGGCACGATGAAAATGATCCTCAGACCTTCTTTTCCTTGAATTTCTCGACGACCGACGACCGACGATCGCGCGCGCGCGCGAACCTTGTCCGCGTTTTCGCAAACGAAATTGGCAAAGTTGTAACAAGAAGCACAAAAATACGTGGCCGAATTGCCGATGGTTCGTGTACTCGTACTCGGTAGAAATCGTCAAACTCGCCGTAGCGCCGATCCTCGATAAACGTACGTGCAAGTTTCGAAACAAACGCGGTATACATCGATTGGAAACGTATACATCCAGATCGTTGTTCAAACGTTCGTTCGATCTGTGTCCGTCGCGTCGTGACAATTACACTGAATTTACGCTACAAATCTACGAATGGTAGCGACGTCGTTACGCACGCAAGTACGCGAAGTGGATCGATCGAGCGCAATGACGAAGCATCGAAACATCGTCCGAGAATTGCAACGTTAAGTAGCGATCATCGTGTGCTTGAGAGATCATGAAAAAGTTTCTCGAGTGAGAATCACGCGCAGCTGATCGAATTGCCGATAGAAATAGCTAGTCGAGAAGAAAATCTTTCATCGCGTGGATGTGGAATCGGAATGGATCGTCGATTGAAATGTTCGAGCGTGAAACAAAAGCGCTGCAAATTATCAAAACTGTCTCGTATCGTGACTCTCTACTCTAATTGACTACCAGGAAATCGTTCGAAAAACTGAGTCGTCATCGTGCTGAGTCCGAGCAACTAATTCGGCGATCACCGGTGACGAATGAGCGACCTCTCTCTCTGCCCGGTGTTTTTGACTCGAATAAACAGATAACGATTCTAAATTAATACTTTTCTAGTCTCGGACGGCTGGTGCACGTTCTCACCTTCCTCCTTTCATTTTCGTTTTTACTTTCTCGTGGAAAATTGTTGAAATTCTGACCGGCAGATAGACAAAGGTAGACGACAGCGTGAACAAATTTCGCGACTGAGTCTGTAGTTTTAGTTTCTCAGTTAAATGTATTTTGCGTCATCGTACGACGTATCGTGCGACAAATCAATCATTTTTTTTCTTTCGCGACGAAACGAACTTGAGCCGTTAAAACAATTTCGAACCGTAGCACGTGCATGCACGTACGTAGGTTTATAAGTGGGAAATTTGTAACTTTAAACAACACTTGAAATCATATCGTGAATATCGTACAGTGTGAATATCGTTTTGCACACGGAGAATCGAGTCGTTCTTCTCACGCGAGAAGACTCAGCCAGTCGATACGAAGACGGTCCGTATGAAAATGTTTCGCAGTCGCAAATGCTAAATTAAAAGGTTGCACGCGGTTATTAGAGAGCGATACGTCGCAACGTTATCGACAATATCATCAATGCTTACGTCGGACGCTCGGCAGCGATGCTCGAGCAATAGAAATAGTCGGCCCAGAAATCACACGGCGAGAAACAGAAAGATCGAAAAGTATCGCGCTTCTTTCTTTCATCGCAACTCTGTGTACGTGTGCTCTCGATTATCGATCGATTCGCGAGTCGCAACAGCTGGCCGCAGGCTCGGACATTCGAATCCAAATCCTGTGTAATTTTCCTGCATTTTCTTTCACAGTATTTCTGTTTGTACGATTGAATCTACACGTACTCTCGTTTGGTTTGAAACAATTTTTCAATCGTTTCGTTAAACTGCGGTTTACCAATGAAAACGCGAAATTTGCAAAGATCATCGTAGATGATCAAATCGTAACGATTGCACACAAACGTTTGGACTATCACTAAGAAGGCTATCACAAATAATCATAACACGCGTATGAATATCGAATCGTTTCGCGAATGATCGCACGTAAGAGAGAAAGAAAGAGAGAGAGAGAGAGAGAGAGAGAGAGAGACTATTAAAATAAACGAAGGAAGACGTAATAAAATGTTTCTTCAATCCTGTTATTCACGACGATCACAGATCCCGTCGAATCGATCGATTCTTCACGTTTTCAAAACCGAACAGGCAGTGAAAGAACAAACGGTAGTTACTCCTGTCTATTCTACTCGAGCAGATTCTCGCTGCGTTGATCCTCGAGGTCGTTTCTTCGAAACGATACGCAAGTACCCACGACTCGAACCAAAGGGAAAGTAAGGTATGTAGCGTCTCGTTCGTATCCCCCCATATTCGTCGTATCGCTAGTCGCTTCGACACGACGACCAGGTTTACTCTTTCGATGAACCATCGGACACGATGGTTCGCGATTGCACATGTCTCGCGACTTCTCGTCGTTCAATTTCATCTAGAACACTTTCGACCAGCCAACCTCGCGGCGAACACGGATATCCGCACGGATGTCCTCGGGCCAAACATTCGTTTCCTCTCTTCCTTTTCTCCCTCCTTCCGCTTTCTTCTTTTTTTGATTATGCAAAAGCTGGAGCTCGTAGCTGCGCGGACATACGTGTCGTTGTCAGTGGTCCACCAGAAGCTGTTCGCGGCCAGGGAAGCTCGCGTACGCAGCTCAGTTGTACGGCCAGGAGTGCCTGATCGAAGTGACCACGTTCGAGGTAGGCGGGTCCTCTGGGCGTCACTTCTTCATGTCGTTCATCAACGTGCCGTCCTTGCTTTTGTTCGTGTCGAGGCTCGACTGCTGACTACTTGTCACACCGCTCCCGTTGCCTGGGTACATCTTCTCGAGATGATTCAGGGACTCGCTTAGGAACTTCTGCAATCGATATAGTTTATCGGTTATCTCACGGTGACTAGTCTAGCTTTAGGTATCTTTCTTTGGTAAGTCTATTACTTGGGTACAGGCCAAGTTCTAGCAACGATACTCCGGTATCTTACTTAATTCTGACCGAGGGTTTTCGTGTGTTATTCGTGTTTGAAATTGCAAAAACTTTAATTTTATTTCACAATCGAGCTTATAATTGAACCGTTCAAAAGCCGCATTGATCCACTTTGGATTCATCCGTCATAAATAATTAGTTCCTTCTCTTTTTTTAAATTCCGCGCTCACGGTAGCCGAGTCACGATAACAAGCTGGTCAGGCTTGCTTCCGGAGAGGTTCGATCATTGAAACACGAGCAACGGAATTTCAGTCGGTACCTGTATTGCCGTGAGAGCGGCTACGATTGCGGGACTTCCGAATCCGTGTGATATGAGAGAGAAATGCGTTAGGTGTCTCTGTATGCTTGGATCGAGGATATGTTGCGGCCGTGTGTTGCACAACGGCGATCTGTCTTGATTCAAAAGATCCATCAGCTCTTTGGTGATTTGTCTGAAAAGAAAAAAGAAAAAAGAGAAAAAGAAAAAGAAAAAAAAACGGAAATATAAATTCGAGATTTTCGTCACGTGTGTACGCGTAGGCAACGTAATTTCATTCCCCCGTTCGCGAGCAATCTCCATTATCTCGATTATCTCTATCGCCATTGTTCGCGCGTTCCCGTGGAAATAAATTCTTACTTGGTGGCATGAAGAAGTTCTTTCCTCCTGTAGGAATCTTGCGGTTCACAATGCTGCCGACTGAGGTATTCGGCAACTTGTTTCGCAGGGAATTCGGTTTCGCAGACGTAGCCGAAGTCTCTGGCAAGGTGAATGGCTTCTCCTGTAAAAAAAAAAAAGAGGAAAAAGAAAAAGGAGAGAAGACAAGATATAAAACGCCTCGCTATGGGAATTTCGATTACGCAACCACACCGGCTCGTATGGAGATATATACGAATTTTTTTGTCGTTCGTTTACGACTTAACGGGGATCGAGGATAAAATCTTCCTTATCCTAAACCTACAAATTTCATTATTCATCTCCCTTCGTTCAAAATCCATTTACTCCACGATCCTAACGCGCGTTTCCAGATAGGGTAATCGAGCATCGAAAGAGATGGAAGAAGCAAGCGTTTTGACTCGACTTGATGCATTGTCAATCAATTTGGATGTTGCGTCGTTTATTCTTAAGATCCAACCTGTGTGTTGAGTGTATACAAAAATGTGTTTCGATGTTACAATTGACGCAAATTGACAAGTTTTTTTTTAAAGATTCATCTGAGAAATGCCAAAACTCTATCTAATCGCTCTAAAGTTCTTCGATTTAAAACAAACCGAACGCAACCATTCCGCGCGTGCCGCTCGTAAGATCGCTCCCTGCCGGAGGAACGAACTAATTTACGATAATGAAACGGCATACGTGCTTTCTCTTCAGCACGTTTCTTCCGTTTCTCCCCTTTCGAAGCAATTCCCTTCGTCGATCGGCATTTCTCTCTTATAACTCCGCGTTCTCGTTCGGGGGCCTCTCCGTGTTCCTCGCTCTTTCGCTTTCGTCGCCGATGATGGCTCGGTAATTAGGTACGTACAAGCAGGGTCTCGTGCAAGATGGGAGCGGACCCGCCGGGCGCTATTATCGACAACCGAGCAAAACCACCCGCAGGCCTGCCGGGTTTCGGCTACCGAGATCGAGAACACAGCCCCACCTGCAGCCAACGAATTATCCAATTTCGCAAACTCCGGCGTTTCTTCCTTTTCACGCGGCTAAAAAGTACGCAAAGTGCTCGTGATAATTGCCTCTTCGTGTTACCCCTTTTCTACCTCTGCGCTGCTGTTTCTCGCTACGTTCCAACGAAAGACTTTTAGCGAGACGATTTTCGAGCCTGCCGAAAGTGCCGAGACTTGATTTTCAATTTTCTTTTTTACTTGGAACTGGAGTTTTCGGTTTTTTTTTTGTTGAGCCACTGGAAGTAATTTTATCACCGACAAAGTGATTTTAGCGGGGGTAAGCCAGAAAATCGGGCCTCTTCGAGTGCAACGCTGATGCAACGAAAATTAGCGATTGGTTCGTTTGGGTCACGTGATTCGCGAGGGGGCGTGTAATTTGTTTTCTATCGATTCAAATTTATGGCAAAAAAGTCGTCTTCATTGTACCGTTACTGTACAAGTCGTGCAGTTTTTACTTTCGACGAAAGTCGCTACGATTCTATCAAAGTGTTTTTTAGTTCTGCAATATGAGATCGTACAAAGAGTGTAGTTTTCATATTTTCATATTTTCTTAGATTGAGAGATATAAGAAATTAGAATTAATGGAACAATTTCGATGTCCGCTGGAAATGAATTGCGCGAAACAAATGAATCGAAAATCTTACAATAACGTTTCACGTTCACCAATGGCAATTTACATAATGCTTTCTGCCTTGTCTCGATCTCGATCACGGTGCAAACGTCGTTTCAAAAATTATACCCATATACTTGCTGCAGTGTTCAAAGAGACTTTCTTCTATTTTTTTAAAAAGCATACATCCACGTAAAATCAAATTGTTTCAAATTCAATTCTCCGAGACAAATCACATCACTTCTGAAATGACTTATTTTCAACGTGCAATGTGTATAGATTTCTCATTGTAAATCTCGTTACCGACGTTTACAGCCTCTTTCCCAATCACCAGTCGCTTTTCGAAAACGTACAAAATGCATGGAGTTAATTTCCTGTGAAAAACAAATCGGTGCGTTGATCGATCGACCGTTAAACTTAGCAATGCGACGGATGGATTTTCCCGATTGCGTTATTTTTCGATCAACGTTTGTTTTATTTTCCCGCAAGAGTAGCGGAAGTAATGTAACAGCGATGAAATATTACCGATATTGTCGATAACCACCGTGTAGATTCTACTTTACAGCGGCGTGGACGCGCGTAAGCTGGAAAGGATTGATCTTTGAACGAAGCCTGGATCGGACCTCGTCGTCGTCGAACATCGGCGATCTAATCGCGGACGCAAGTCGCGCGAGTTTCTGCACGACGCACGTACAAAGTGCAACAGGTCGTTTCATTTAGCTTTTAGTACGGTCTCCGCTTCCAGGACGCGGTTTCACAATCGGTGATTTGCACACGAGCACTTGTCGCATCGCGCGTTTCATAACTTCTTTTAATTAGCTTTTAGCTGAATCGACATTTCTGTCACGTTTCTGAGCCGAGATACGCACGCGTGAGATTAGTCCACGGGGGTTATTAGGTCGCGAGATGTCGAGATCGTTCCTTTTTTTATGGAACGCGGCGATAGAAACCGTCTTCTCTGTGGTTTGCCCTTTGCGCTTACCGTGTTCTCTGTTTCAATCCACGTGCATCGTTATACCGAATCAGGTGGAACCTTCTTGGAACAGGATAAAGGTAATAAACACGTTGTTCACTGCAGCGAGAATTATCACGATCGTGTTGGTCAAGTTTGGAACAAATCTGGAAATGTATCTAGAAATTAGATATTTGGCGCAGAGATCACGGCAATATCGTTATATCGAAACTGTCAATTGTTCATTGTATCGGTACTCATTTTATTTATTTCGATGTTGCGGTTACAGAAAAATATTTCCAGGGTTCGTTTAATATTTGCGTAATTTGACGAAACGTAAAACTATCGTCATTTGATTCTGAACGAACAAGCGACAATGTCGATCTAGTGAAAGTCCAGCTTCCAAGCTTGTTACTGCACGCCTGTTCCTGTTGTACAGATTTTCAAATTTTGCCAATGGAATCGCATCGAAATTTTCGAAAGATCGAGACAGAGACAGTACCAACGACGCGAAAATAAAAATTAACCTATATACACTCGTCCCGTTCGTAGTTGAACGAAAGCCATTGTCGGGATGAGCGATCGTAGCGATCCATTAACGATTCGACCGCTCGACAAATTGACCCTCGAACGTTTCGAAAGAAGCCAGCCGATCGAGGCGATAATCTATGATAAAGACGTGTAGCGGGACAACTGAATGCGACGAACGGAACGCGCGATGCAGATGAGGACCACAGATTGTTCGAGGGTGATTGCAGCGATGCGAGCCGCAGATTGGTACACGCGGAGAATACGAACGAGAGAAACGAATCAGCAACGTGACTCGCGAATTAACGATCAACCGTTTTACTTGATGACTTTACTATGCGCGTTGCCCGGCGTCACGTTCGATCGAGAAAAATCGACGATGATTACGACGTGGCCGAGGTGAGATTCGATTAAAGGACTTGCTCGTCTCGTTGTTTCGCGTTGCTTCGTTGCTTCGCCGCAGTTCGATGGTTTACCATTGTAAAATAGCAACGAGTAATCGAATAATACGCTAATTGAGACGTAGTACACGTGCCGAGCAATTGTGTGTCCTACATCGTCTGTTGTGTACAATATCAAATTAAACGCTTGACGCGTATTAAGGTTTGAACGATAATTGCGTGCAAAGATAAATGGTACGTGTGGAGTTTAATCTGGATAATTGGTAGATATAATTGTCAATTAGAAGCGTTTCACGAGTTATTATTAGGTGACGAGCAACTAGTTAATTCGAGTTATTTGTGCTAAATATTTGGATGGTAATCGTGGTTAGAAGCGTGCACTCTCGTATTTCGTATCTGTCGTGCGCAGTGGTTCGTGCCTAACGAAGTGGTAACATTATCGTTGGAAGAACTTTTGCGTACGTTGCGCAAAACGTTTTGAACTTTTACCACCGCTACTGATACGCTGACGAGAGACAACTGTTACGATTATGTTGATAAAGTTTGGAGATCAATCTGGACACGCGCGTAGAAATTATGAGATATTTATCACGTGTGCATCGTGGATGTTCAAATAATTTTCTCTTTGAAATATATAGCCACTTGTAATTTTTCCATGTTTGTCTTCAAACTTGATCAATTGGATCTTGTTACAGCGATCAAACGAATAGCACAATAAATTATCCGAATACGTTTGTGAGCAATTATAGACGTCTAGACGTGGATTTTACGTGAGATACATTTGCTCGGATTAACTCCTCGCGTCGAGACGATAGCACGATTTCACGGACGTTGGAACAATCGATAGGCCTACTCGAGATAATCAATCTTTGAGAGCGACCGCAAATTATGCCCCGTAACTGTAATGCGTCTCGACGATCGAAACCCGCGGAAGGATTTCAGCGAGCGGGGGAAATGAGGATTCTCTTCCGCGTACCTGCAACAAGTACGGTGTCCAGATAACTGCGAGTGTGCAGTTTGCGGTTTCGCCGCCATATCTCGGCGACTCTCTCGATTGCGATCGATACGCGTGACTTCGTATTTACGCTGTTTCACATATTTCGTACTCAACAACTTGTGTACAAGTGAGCGGAACTTTTCCATATCGCGTCGACGCAAATGAAATTCAAAAATTTTGCAAATAACAAAGATTACGATCTTTGTTGCAAATAATAATATTTAATTTTTAATTATTTTCATACCGGCGAGGTAAAAAAACGCGACGAAATTATGTAGGTCGTAGTTTGCAAACGAAGATTGCAATCGATTGTTCTTTCTCACGCAATGCGGATAAAACGCGTTAGGATTTCACGCGTCAGGATCGGAGCCGACAGCGAAACAAACTTTCGTACGTACAGATGCCGTGGGTTGCGTCACCGCGCGGCAACCAGACGCGAATTTACGCATGAATCACGCACGGGTGTACGTACGTTGATCGTACGCGGGCAAGGTACACCCATACACCTGGTCATACGTCTACGTCCTCCGTTCGAGAGGAGGTTCCCACACTTTCGCTGCACTCCGCCGGTTCTTTCAGCGGCTATCACGCACACAGGCACGCGCACCTGTTAGACGCGCGTGGCTGTTTCGAAATATTATATCACTCAATGAATTTAACTTTCGACCGTGGGCATTTCAAAATTTTACGATAGCTCGGCACACCTCGAATCGGCTGGATTATTTACGGTTATGATACCACTGTTTTCCTTTACCACTCCGTGGTAGTTTCCGACTCACGAACTCTAATTTGACACATTTTCTTCTTTTTTTTTTTATCTGAAACTAGCAGAATGCTCCAAATTACCAATTTCCTGCGTTGAAACGGCTGATTTCGTGGCTGATTTTCCTAAATAAAAAACTCGCGTCCTTTCCATTGCCTCTCCGATGCAAATTTTGCGCACATTTTAATCTCGGTGCGATCTAGCTCGACTCGTTAACGCGCGTTACAGTTTCGATACCGTCGAGACGTTCGCGTCGTAAATAAAACGTTCGTACGTTCACATCCCGGCGTGCCTCAAACTTTCAAACGAGCGCGTTGCCACGCGTTTGTCGAACAAATAAATCTCGCCTCGTGATTGATAAATCCGAATTCAATCTGCCAGTTATATCACGAGGAGAGAGAGAGAGAGAGAGAGAGAGAGAGCTGGCGCGAAATATCGGAGTCGATAAAACGTGTACGAACGCGCGGGAATTAAGAATTAAGAACCCCGGCGCGTTCGACGTTCTGCCCGATCGATTCGTAGACCGTGAAAGAAACGAAGAACGAGTTCCAATTAAGAGGCTGTATCTCCCGATGGTGTTTGCCGTGTCGCGCGTTGTGCAACACATGCCTAATTAGATTTTGCTCGACGATATCGTTTCCTATACGTTTATTCCAGTTATTCAAATAGGTGTCGAGTATAACGGCGAGTATAATCGAGCGTTCGTTACGTTACATCTGCGTGAATTCACGTCGAACGAAGAAGCAAAAAGAGAGAGAGAGAGAGAGAGAGAAAGAGAAGAGAAGAGGTCAAAGTATAGAACACACGGCGACTGTTCGAGCGGGGTATCTTCGAGATTAACTTCCGTCTTCGAAACGCCATCGAGGAACGAGGATTCTAAGCGTCCGACGAAACGAGTTTGAAAACTCGTTGCTACGTTGTCAGACAGTTAATTAGATCGGTGAACGGGATAGGGAATAGGGAATAGGGTCTTCGTAGCGGCGACTTCGTAGGATTGATTCTGTGGTTGATTTGTGCGTTATTAAGAGGTGCCCCTCTGCACATGCCTCGCTCTCTTGCTCCTCCATCCAGCGAAATCCCGCCGTGACAGTTAATGAAACAGAAATTTATTGTTCGGGCTGCAGCCCGTCGATTGGAAATAAACAGCTTGGGAATGCGCACGCTGGCAATTAGATCGGTAGATGTTTATGCAGATCTCGAGTTCATTAAAATCGAAAGAAACAGAATCTACGATCGTTCAAATAAGGTATCGGGCACTCGTAGGAACTTTTTTTTTCACGAGTTCATTACGCGTACTATGTAAAACATTTTCACGTTTTATCGACACCGCGATAAGAACTGACCGTCGTTATTACAATTGACGAAGGTATATTTTTTGCAGACATCACAATTACATCCTTGTTATTCAATGAAACCATCTTAGCATCTTCTCGTAAACTTTACTAATGTATTATAATTATATCGTGATTAATGGAATTTCAAAAAAAAAAAAAATATATATATATATTAATAAACGTTTGAATATTTTCCTTCACTCTAAATACTAGAACAAGTATTTTGCTTTGAGCATTGTCTGTACATCTGAGGATCATGGTTTAGTGTATCACGACGATTACCATTTGCAACGATAGTTCCGAGATACTCCTTTTACTCGTTTTGGAAAAGAATTTTAATCGGAATACAAAAGTAAAATCAAGCGAATATATCTGCATAGTAAAATAACGTGTTCTCATAGTCGACACTTTGTACTTGTATAATTGACGCTTGTCAATTTTACTCATATCAGTCGTCGTTAGCGCTTTTCGATTAATTTAATATCACCTAACACGTCGCGTATTAATTGCAACATTATTTACACGTTTGAACTGTTAACCTTCTAGCATGAGTAATTCGTATCGAAGGAAAAAAGAACGTAAACCAGTTGATAATTTTTGCGCGATTAATCAGTCAGTTTTAACTCACCTTCCACTAAGGATGTCAAGAGCGTGACATTGGCGGCCTTCCTTCTTCCTGCTGGCAAGTTTAGTCCAATTTTTTCCAACTTTTCCCTAAGCAGACGTCCGCCGTTTTTAGATTTCGCTCTACAAAAATAGTGATTAAAAGACAAACTGTCAATAAGTGTTATAATGGGACATCTGATATATAAGATAATATTGGTACAATTATTTGCAATAATCTTTCATCTCTTTTTTTTTTTTTTTTTTATTTTCTAAACACAAAACGTATCATTCGCGTATCGCGATGTTTCGAAAATGATCACAGAAAAGTAAAAATTCACTGGAAGAAAAGTTACGCGTACATATATATTTGTTAAAAATTGTTTGCAACGATCTTTCATCTTCCCTTCGTTTTCTAAACGTAAAAAAACGCGTTTGCTGCATGTCGCAATATTTTAGATTACAAAGACAGGCAAAAAAGCGCCAAGGA
Organism: Melipona beecheii; assembly: GCA_032399605.1. Taxonomy (NCBI): domain Eukaryota; kingdom Metazoa; phylum Arthropoda; class Insecta; order Hymenoptera; family Apidae; genus Melipona; species Melipona beecheii. The sequence continues at coordinate 825,009 of JAUCMO010000047.1, read as the reverse complement.
AAAGTAAATCTATCGGCGAAAATGTTGCCGCAATCTGTCAGCGAAGCGTCTCTCAAGAATTACGCAACTTCACGCGTTACACGCCACGAATATTTTTCTGCATTCGCGCGACCCTTTCGTACAAATTCCTCGCTCATTCGCAAATGTAACGTTGCACACGGTACCGAACTGAGGCTCGCTCCGAAGAGCGGAGAAATTTCGTAATGGAATTGGCCTATTAATCATCTCTGGAAGAAAAAGGAGACCAACGACGAGACCAGCCGAGAAGCCGAGAGAAAGGAGAGAGAGAGAGGTAGACGGAGAAACGAGAAAATTAGCATAATCCGTAGCTACGCGTGTCATCCGTAGATTGAGCAACTTTGCAAGTCGATCGTCGAGTAGGATGCTTTCAGAGGCGTACACGTTCGCGGTGTGTCGCAAAAACTTGCTGCAACGATCGTACACGATCTGGATCGCTGATGGATCGCTGGATCGTAAAAAAAAAAAAAAAATCAATCGTACGATAAGACGGTCTCGAAAATTTGGAGAGAGATAACTTGGAGATTAAGCACACGCGGTGAAAAGTACGAGGAGACGACCATCGAGTCATTCGGCTCTCGCCGACTGATCCTGTTACACACTTCACTTCACGCGGACGTTCCCATCGTTTCTTCTCGCACGCTACACTCGACTCGAGTCGTCACATTTTACGTTCGATCGTACGTAATATATTACGTTACATTCTCATTCAGAGACGGACAAAACGACACTTGACCCTAAATTTACAAACGTTCTTGAAATTTTGAAAAGGGGGATCAATTTCCGACACTCGAAAACACGACGATACGATAATTCTCGAGCCGTTCGACACTCTCTTGTTCCCGCGAATAATAATATTCGGACGAGAAAGGGTAAACGTTCTTTTAGAAGAAAAGAAGCTGGAAGTAAGAAAAATAGCGACGAGGCATTTCTACTTGAAGAGCAACCTAAACTTTTCACTGGGCTCTTGACTCGCGTACGTGCGTGCACGCGTGTAATTCGCGGAACATCTCGGAGAATTCGATAGCGCTTCTCAACACACCCTATTCATCCATCATTCGTGGACCGACGTAACGGTAATACGTACTCGTACACATCGGCTTGTACACCTTTGTTCGGCTCGAGCAGCCGGTTCATCCGGTAATCTTTCGCTTCGCTCGGCAATTAATACACTTTACCGCTACAGCTCTTTCCTCTTTTTTTCATTTTTAACATATCTGCCGAAAGAATCTGCGTTACGAAATATACGACCACTCAAAAAATATATATATCTGGACAGTTGCTTGTCCCCCTGACAGTGCGCAATGTTCGATCGCTAAATAATGGATAAGGGGATTTGCGATGGTTCTATTCGTTGCGATCGTTGTACAGTTACGCTTGAAAGTTGTTTGTGATTAGTTTTTCAGATCAGACGTAAATTCACGGTAATAACGATTCCAGTGGCCATTGAGCTAAATTTCGAACCATCGAAAGGGAATAACAGATCGGAGCCTTCTTTTAAACAATTCAGACAAACCAGATGAATCATCGAGAGATAAGTTTGTATTAAAAATAATATTCAACTCGACGATTTCAAGAGATATTCTGTACTTTAGATGCGTCGCTGTCTTCTTTTCACAGAATTTCATAGATTTGTCATTTACTGTCACGCGTATAGACGCGTGAACTTGAACTTTCTAAAATACTGTGCAGCTCCAAGGTCACGTATCCGTAAAGTAATTCTACAAAAATACTACCAAATTTATAATAATTAGATTTTTATTAAATTATAATCTCGTAGGTAAACTGACTGTTTAAGAATTTTCTTTACGTGCCACATTTTATTTATGATTCACACGCGCGTTGTATTCTCAATCGATGGACCAGAACTTGATTTGGAAGAGTAATTTCGTTTCGGAAGAGGAATTCTTCCGGTAATTTGTGAGCACACAGTTTCGGGGATCGGTTGTCGTACGTTACTGGCTACGATAGACCCGTCCGTAGCGCAGCCTTTACAAATCGCGCCGATCAAACGTTTCTCTTTGTACCTTTTGACGTTTCGTTGTAGAACCAGCCAGGTTTGAAAGGTTTGATTGCGTTTGAAAGCGAGGACTCGAGATTTTTATTTTCCCGGTTTATTGTATTCCCGATTTGGTGAAGTGATGACCAGCGTCCCATTTTACGTCGCTGATCCCTCTGTGTTTGATCCCGACAGACCAGATTTATTAATGCTCTTCTTTCTCGCGGTACTTTAGATTTATGTCGAGATTACGTCACAGTTTAGCTGGTAACGTTCGTTCAAATTCTTTGCTTGAATTTTTTATAACTCAACGATTTAGTGTTTGAACTTTGTCAGCGTGTTTTATAGATAAAAATGAAAGTCAAAAATGTGAAATATATAAATATAGAAACTTTCTCTCAGCGTGATAAAGGGTAAGACGAAATGCACGAAACGAAACTTGATTTTATCCAAGTTTCTGAATTTATTTTCCCAGATTTATCAAATTGATCGTATTTAGTTTTTGAATAGCCCGACACGCCGCATATGTTCTCTAACCTTTTGTGCGTAGTTTTGTGCAAGCGTACGTCGTTTCATTTCAGTTTCGTTCTAGTCTCAGTTCAATTCACCACCGAAAATTCCGTCCGTCGTGAATTGAATGCTACCAACGATACCAACGATATATCGCATTCGAAAAGTGGAACAACACGTTACAGCTGTGCGTGCAGCTCACGACTTTTTAACGAAGCGTCTAATTCGAAATTCTTGCCGTTTGAATCTTGATGTTGCGCATAAAACGGACCGGCAAGGTTTAAACAAATCTCCGCTAAATTCTTAACGCTTCAAGCTACACTCGCTGCAAAGACCTTCACGAAAAAAAAGTCAGAGATACCCTGTAAATTCTCACTCACCGAGAGAATTTCGTACCGTTATGTAAACGGAGGGCATTTTACGTAAAAAGATCCATCAAATTTAATAGAAGCGTCACGTGTCAAGAGTCATTAACGCGGTATCGCGGGCTCCCTTCTTTTTTCTCGCGACTACTCGAAAAACATGCACGGTCCTTTCTTCGCCGCAATTAACACTGGCTGATAAAAGTATATCGTCAGCGTGCATTAACGCGCGATTATCCCGACGTTAATTGCATAATTATTATCGCACCGGGACATTTCGCCACTGCTGCCGCGTAAAACTGCGACGAGAGTTTTACTTTACGCAACTCGACGTTCGCTCGCGCGATCTTAACTTCGAAGCTTGAAATTGTTGAACGTCGCGACAGATTTTCGGTGTTAATTCGACCTTGGAAAATTTTAGAACAGAGTTCTAAAATCTTGCACGCTTTTCGATCACTCTGATGTTAAAGAAAGTTTGGAAAATTCGAAAATTCTATCGAACCTTATCACGACACTCGAGACAATCGAGTGGCTTTCAAAACATTCGAGATGTTCGAACAATTTCCTCGAGCCCCGTCACCGTTCGACTACGTTCCAGGGTTTCGCTCCGTGTTCGTGAAACTCGCGTTAAACGATAGGGCATCCCCATATATTTATTATCGAGGCTGGTACAGCGATTCCTTTGTACGTGACGAGAGCAATTCTGCACTCATTACACGGTCTTGTTCACTGAGAACGAGAGTCTCGCTTTTCTTCTGTCGGGGAGCTCTCTCTCTCCCCGAGACTTCTACCGTCTTCTTCGCGCCCTTCTCCACTCGATTCTCCCCCCCTCCCTCGACATGAACTCCAGGATACCCTGCGATACACCCCTGATTACTCGAGACGTCCTCGACTGCTGGCGTCGTTAATCGTTAAAATCTACGAGTGCCAAGTGCTGTTGATAAATCAAAGAATCCTTCGTTCTCGGATTTGTCCTGAAGTGAAAGAGCAGAGTAAAAACGATTAATTGTTTTTTGGGGGGGAAACGTAGGTATCTTCGTTCCTTGGAATTGACACAGACACTCGAAATTACAACAATTTCTACGTTTTGTATTTTCAAATAGAACTTTCTTTCCTTTAATTTGTCAAGTGTCAGAGCTCCGTCTGGAACATTTTATGTGTTGCACGCACTTTAGATTAGTAGATTTTTGTAATTTTAAATTTCTCAGAAATACGTGAATATTCAGTTTAGTAATTCTAACTAAATTCTAACATTCTCTGTTAATATTTGTCACTTTTTGTGTTTCGAGCATATTGTAATTTTATTTATCTGGTAATTAATTACGAAAGAAACAGAGAGAGAAGAAATTACCGATGTTCACATACTTTCTACGCATTCGATAGAACTTTAGCAACACCCCGAGTTTCAAAGTCTAACTTGGACCAATCGAAAAGAACCATAAACTCTGAAATCGTTAACGATAGATAGATAGTAAATAACACACACACACACACATATATACGTATATAAAGTGTCTGAAATCCCATCGCTGTCCACGATCTCTCGCGGTTAGGATGAAATTCCACGAGCGCGCGAGCCGGAAGATAGACAGGGACGGGGAGGAAAAGGGGGGAAAGGAGACCGATGAATAAACTGCCAATAAAGCGGCCGATCTATTCCCGATGCAAATGAGACATTAATAATTGCGTAGCTCCGAGTGTCAATTCCTGATTGTACGAGCAGCCCTCGGGGCTGGCAGCGTTGCGCACGGTGTGCTCGATGCACACCGCAGACCGCGACGATATAATTCATCCATTCGAATAGCGATCCGACTGATAATTACACGCGCCTGCTTCTCTCGCCGCTATAGATTTCTACCGTTGCCCGTCTGCCTTTCTTTCTTTTGTCCCTCGTGTCCGCTTCCCTCACTCTCTCGCTCCGCCACTCCGTTCTCTACCTCCACGCCGAATTAAGGTTTACGATCGACTTTTACGGGAGAGATTCCCGGAGATTTTGCGTTCGCCACTCCTTTTCGAAATTGCCGGTTTCTCCTGACGAGAACAAAGTATTTCATTGACTGTCAAAAATCTTGACGAGACTTTTGAGACTTCCAAGACTCATCGTGCTTGCAGAAGACCAATAATTTGTACTATATTTGGTTTTATTTTCAAAGATGTTAGTTTGTTAATATATAGTTGTAACGTTTAGTGTTATGTTAGTGTTATTTAGAAGTGTCTTTTGGGGAAAAATTTCTAAGATAAAAAGGCAAAATTAAAGAAAGCCAGTAATTCGAAAACAAAGAAACAATTACAAAAATTTGAGGCGTTTAGTTTCGTTTTTAAAAAATACATCGAAAATTGTTCGAAAATCAAGTCACGCTTAGAAACCTAATCGATGTTCAATGAACTTCGAATCTGTTGTCAAACGCACAACGGAGATTCAAAGCCATTCGAAGTGTCTCAAATGCCAGCCATCACCAGCCGTGGAACACGTTTCACGGATAGTTGGGTATGTATGTACGTGCTCGCGCGCGTAGGCGGATGGAAAACGCCGCGGCTCTTTTTGTTCGTTCGATCGAGGTTCGAGGGGGACCTGAATGATCCGTGACACTCGCGAGTACTTTGTACGAACTGAAAAAAAGGCAAACGCGAGTCGAAGGTTTCGCCAAGTTCATTCATTTTTTGTCGAGGCTGAAGATTCATCCACTGACCGATCACTCACGATCGTCACGACGTTGTGTCCCCGTAATCCCTTCTTTACCCTGTTGTAAAGAAAGGACGATTTCTAACAACTATTCGGAAACACGAACTAGATATGATCGCATCCAGATGGTGTTAATTTTCACACGGTGCTCGTTATTTGAAAATTACGTTATTTTTTTGACCGTTTATTGATATTTGTTAATCAGCATCAGACTTTGTAGAAATTATTTTATACCGTATCTCCAAAAGACTCTCACTCCCTTAAACTTAAAATAAATCGAAAAATAATCGAAAAACCCCGCGAAGATCAAACTGCACCACTCCTCGTCCAAACGTAACGGCCAGACGTTGGTATTTCCGCGAACGTGCAAGCATTGACTCGTACCACTGTTCCTCGCGCGCGCTCGTTAACGTTCTCGCGTCTCAGAAACGACAGAAACGAACAGCTTTCTGTTATTACTTATTACGGCTGGTTATACGCATCGAGTCGGATCTCGGTTAGATCCGTTCTTCTTTCTTTTTTTTGGATACGGCGAGTCCGCGCCGAGCAAGTACACGTACACGCGTATTTCACGTGCGTGAGATACATCCGGCCGGTGGATACCGGTGATTTATCCACGCCTTTGGTGATAAAGCATTGCGCAACGGATAATGTTCTGGCCGGAGTAAAATGGCGAATCAGATAAAGAACGGCTCTTCCCGCTTCCAAGAGAGAAACCCCATAAATCAGACTGCTGTCCGTGCTCGAGCAAGAGGTGGCCGAATGAAGCGAACGCGCACGTTTATTAATTAACCGGATAGATAAAGTCTCGTTTAACGGTTAAACGGATCGGTGGTTAACCGGTCGTTGTATTCGCTGGCCCAGCCTATTGTCCCCTGTTCCGATGCTGCGATCCTTTCTCGTGCATCGTTGCTTTTCGAGAAAAATATCGATCGACGCCAAGTGGGTGGTATCTTTCAAACACTTGGCACTGTCAAATTTGAATCGAAGGAGAACATGGATGTAATTGGATTCCCCTTAGTAGTTTTTTCTGAAGACGCGAAGATCGAAAAAACTTTCAAACAATAGCTCTGGCCCACTGAGAATTAACGTTCATCGAATTCTACTTTTTACTAATCGCCATAATTTTATTAAATTAATAAAGAAATCTGAATTATTTGTAACAATTACGTTGTATTCTTCGATCCTTGACGATCCTCGACGATCACGTTGTGAAAGACAAATCGATGTCAAGAGGGAATATCCAAATCAATTCTGAATGAAAATTCCAATTTGTAAAGTTCCATTGCTATCCGTGAACTCGCGTTATGTGTTAAAACGCACTTGCAAATCTAAATAAATTGTAATTTCCAATAACAGATTGTTGAAAGCAGATTGTAACTTCCAATTTGGAATCTACGATGTTAAAATGCTAATGTCGAATTCCCCGCACCGTAAAACGAGACTGAAACAACGTTCAAACAGCCCTTGAAACGGTCGTGGAAAATAAAACGGCGAGTCGCAGTGACATCGAGCGAGAGAGGAAGCCGGAGATTTTACGATGTTTCGTCGCTCGTCGTGCAACGTGTCGCGAAACAACGTCGCGTCACTGTCTGACTGCAGACGGGGCTAATCCCCTTATAAAATTGTATTATGCAAACGAGGCGGTTTGGCAAGCGGGCAAAGACATCGGGCGAGTTTCATGGCAATATCTTACCTCCGTAAGACTCCGCCGAGGAGGCTCGCGTTTAAGCATTCCGGTGGCGATAGTCGTCTCTGTACCTCGGCTACCGTAACTTTGTACTTGCTGGTGCTGCTTAGTAACGATAATCGTCCTGGAACCGAACAGAACACGTCCGAAGGCTGCGCGTTCCCAGTCAGCATCGCCTTCTCGCTCCTGTCCGATGGTTTCATGTCTGCAACAAGAAAGCAACGCGCGTTTCCAATTGAGAATCGTGCGTTTCACCGATCGGAGATCGATCAACCTCTTGACGTACGAATCTCTTTTGCGACAAAAATTTACCAGTGCTCGTTTTTCGTTCAAGTAATTTAGAATATGGGATAATTTAGAATAAGTTAACACACACGTGTTAACTTGCGAACGTCTCTTTGAGACGTCATTGTCACGTCGACTTTGACACCGTGTGTCAAGAGGTTGAGCAGCTAATATCGGGGACGGGGAAGATTTTTAAATTTACAACTGTAACGCGGTGTATTTTAAATCCACGTAACGCATTTCAGCCTCACGTTCAACGATATAAAATGTGTACAATTTTACTATCTCGGTCGATTTTTGTTTTTTTTTTTTTTATCACTGAAAGTGCAGATGCAACGCTGATGCAACGAAAATTAGCGATTGGTTGATTTGGGTCACGTGATTCGCGAGGGTAGACCTCGTTGTCTGGTAGTGAGCGAAAAAGTTGAATAGAAAAGTAAAAACGTGTTACGTTACTTTGACGAATATGTTAAAGTTATTCAGAGTGCAACGCTTCAATATATATACTCGTTGTCGTTGTTACAAATGTTCCGAAACCTGAGCGAATCTAGCGATTTTTTCTTTCGAGAAAAGGGAGAAATTTGTTCCAGAGAAATAAATTTATTCCACTTGCCGCGAACCATTTCCCTTCGGTCAGTTAATTTTATTTCTGTTGATAAAAGGAATGCAATAATCTCCGCGCAAGTAGGATATTCGGTTCTCGTGAAAGGTCAAAGAGGGTTTAACGAGTGGTCGGTAAGGAATACCAAAATCTTCTGAAATTACCTTATACCCGGCCAGAGCGTGCCTGTATGGGTGCATAACCGTGATATCGGAGCAATATCCTCGGCGAAATATTTTAAATTCGCCGTACCTCGCCCGGTTTTCGTTTCTATGCACCGATAGTCCCGCATTATTGCATCGTTGCTCTGGAATGCTTAATATAGGGCCGCGGGCTCCGGACAAAGCCGTGTTATTACAAGGCAAATCGATGGTGGTCAACTTATAACTTGAAAACTCTTCATCGTGCGCTCTTCGCTCGATCATGAGGTACACCTATGGTTTATCGCCGTTTAAAACGAAAGCCAACTTTAAGTCGAAATTTCTTGCTGAAAAATATTGTAACACGACACGCGGTGCGTCTCTTTCTTTTTTCTCTTTTTTCTCTTTTCGATCTTATTTTCGTATAATATTTAGGTTTTTGGCGCATAAAAATTCTGCTCGGTGTTCGGTCGAACGAGGGAAACACAGGTTGATAGTACGTCGCGTTCTTCTTAGAGCCTCAATTCCGAATGCAGGAATTTTTTTCTAAAATATTTCTTACGACACTTAACGAGCACCTTGACGCCGTTGAAATATTTCAAGTGTTTCAAGATATTTTAAATATTCCTTAGCTTAGAAAAGATTTGTACGAAGAGTTGTGCGATAGAAATATTATTAAAATGGAAATCTCGTGAAATTTGTTGTACCGTACCGTGTTTTATATTATTTCTCCGGTTGAGATTCGATTTGGATTGACGTCTGATTCGTTTGTATAGCGTTTGTGTGTGTGTGTGTGTGTGTGTGTGAAAACGTGAAATCGAAAGAAAGAGAAAGAGAGAGAGAGAGAGAGAGAGAGAGAGAGAAAAGGAGCAAGCGGCAGGGGAGGCAAAGGAGAGGGGAGAGTGCAAACAAGTTGTCAAGTAGAATCAATCCGCAACGAGACGTCTCGATCGGCCGGGTCAAACGGGTAATAAATTTCTACGCGAACCAAATAGGTCGACGTGGGTTTGTTCCGTGCTTATAAATCGTAATCTCGAGAATGAAGCGGTAGAAAATCGTGTAACGGTAAGGCAGCAGCCTGCCGACGAAGCTGACCGGACAATTTGGTAGCTGGAGGAAAGTTACACTCGACAGAACGATAGACACGTAAAAGACTCGCGCGCTGCTGAGATTTTTACAACAGCGTAGAAGAACTAAAATTACACGTATCCTTGCTTTCTAACTTTCACCGTATCAATTTTGTAATTCGAGTGCAGCGCGCGGCCGAGAAATTAAATATTCGATGCTCTCGGCGATCGCATTTAATTATCGATCGCCAGCCATTTACTTCTCCGTTGTGTTTCTTTCTGTCAATTCCGCTCGTGTTTTTCTCACAGTCAGTCGCGGAAGACACTATGCACACTCGTCGAATTTCAAATCGTCACGAAAAAAGTCACTTCCCTAAAATTTACGCGAAATATACGTACAATTGTATGAAATGAAATTCAGCCTGATTCGTGCATTTTTACAAGTATCTATAAATCACATAATTTCTTTTTTTTTTTTCGATTTACGTATTTATGTTTCTCAGTCGTCACTTTTTCCAAAATCTGCGCAACTTTGACTAATAAACGAATTTCTAATAAACGTATGAAGTTTAAAAAGTGCTCGAGTCTTAGAGCACTTTTTATTGTCTTCATAGTGAAGACTTTTTATATTCTTCATAGTGAAAAGTATATTGTTCAATTTCATAGATTCTTCGTGGTATAAACTTACGGTTTTGAAACAAATATAGTGCTTGTTCGTACAAAATCGTAATGCAAAATGTCAGGTGCCATCGCTTCAGAGGAAAGAAAGAAACAGAGAAAAAGAAAAAGAAAAAGAAAGGAACGTCTTTCGACTTATCTCAGCCCGTTATCTTTACCTTGGTAACGGCACTCGAAGGTGTATTAATTTATTTAATGGAAATAATTCACGCTTTACTTGCGTTAGTCGCGCGGTAACACGCGGTCGTGCGAAACGTGCAATTATCGAGGGTCGTTTGAACTTTTTGCTGGCGCGAATTGCGACACGGTCTCACTCATCGATGAAGCCGCTATCGATCAATCGGTCGTGAGTTAATTACAACGTATCGATCAATTCAAGGACCGTGGTCCATGTATAAACAATCCCGATTTGACGTTCAGCAACAGCGATTTTCAGCGAAGATTCCTTCGACAACGATTCCTTCGAGAGAGAAAAAATAAGAAAAAAAGAATAAAAGAAATATCTTGCTATCACAGCGACAACGTTCGAGAGGGAAAAAAAATAAGAAAAGAAGCTCTCGTTGTCGGGATCTCGAATAAATCGTAATGCAACGGACGGCGAATTGGAATTATATATTGAAATTCATTCACGATGGTGATTTGCAAATTGCCACGTGTGCTCGATACCGACGTATTATTCCTTCTGTGTCTTTTTTTTCCTCGCCTTCTTTTTTAAACTTCACGCCGCGTTTTCCTTATCTCTTGCTTTTTATCTCGGAAAGGTTGTATTTCGATTCGTTACGGCCAGGTTATTATCGAGAATCGCGGTGCGTAGATACCATCACTCGTAATTATACGTAATTAAAGTATGAAATTAAACTAAATGAATAATATCGAATTTTAATTGAGAAAAAAAGAAAAAAGGGCGAGTCCGCTCGAGTCCTCCGAGTGTAGAAAATGTGAAAAACACGTCATTTCGAAAAGCACCTCGATGCTCGTGGCTTGATAAATATAAATTTAAAATTTCGCAACTTTGAAACTTTGCCTTTTAAAACGCTTTCGAGATATCTGTGTTTAAAAGATGTCTCCCAATATCAAGGGAGACGATAAATTTGGCCGAGCTCTTCTAGGATTAATTAATTAATTTTGCCTACGGAGATTAGTTGAATAATAATCGACGCCGACGCATTTATTCTCTCTCTCAAATCGTTCTTAATCCGAGCGATGAACGAAACGTCGCGTAAATCAGAGTATGATATCGGCTGTAGAAAGCAGCGATCCCGTTTGACGCGTAAAAACTCGGCGCCGTAAATTTTCAGCGTGAATTCGAAATTTAGCCGACTAATTAGATTTTCTCGCATCTTTCACGCTCGCTGTCCCGACGACAGAGCCGATAGATATAGAAAGGCCGTGTCCTCGACTCGGTGTCCGGAGATCGGCATCTCGTTTCAACCCGAGATAACGTCTAGGAAGTCGCCACCAGATAATTTGTCACTCCCGGCCAGCGTGGATATATTACCGGGGCTGGTGAAACAAAAGTGTTAAGAACCTCGGTCACGACTCACAGAACCAGTGAAAACGACGTCTGGCTTCTATCGCTTCAACGTTTACGTTAATTACCGTGCTTGTAACATGATAATAATTAGACGCGATACACCGCGGCGAGACGCGTCCTCGTGGTAATGGCGTAATCCGCGGCAGTGAAAGTAACAGCGACAGTGACTTTATTTGTTCGAGCGATGGTGACCACGGGATTTTTCTTCCGATCAAGATCTGGTCTTGAGTGGTGATTCTTCGAAGGCAGAGATCTTCAGCCGGAGAGAATTCGAAGATTTTAACGCGCGGTTGGACAATGTTTTTATTTCTATAAACGTTTCGGAATAAGATTAGGAATAGAATACGATCGTAGAATAATGCTGCCAAATGAAAGGTACGACAAGATCAAAATTTGAGCAGTCACTGGAGACAGAGTTCAGTCGATAGTTTCTTGAATCGAATGGGAAATTCATTCAAATTCATTCAATTACTTTTATTACTCGTACGCAATGTTGAATTTTTATTCCGTCTGAATGAATTTGCACGAACGATACCCTGAAATAAGAGACATTTGGACTCTCTATTCGGAATACAGACAAATCTCGAGATGAGGGATGACAATACCTAATTAACAATATAATACCGGAAACTTTTTTTTAGCGTGAAATTGCTCGTTTCACGCTTGAAATACGTATCGTTGCGAGATAAAGCGAAAGAAACTCTCCTTGATGAACGCAAATAATAACGAAACCCGGAACCTTCGCGTTTTCACGTTTTCAACGCGACAGGAAAACCGATAAACGAAGGAAAATTAGAAAGGATTAATTAACAAGAAAAGAAGAAGAGGAAAGAAAAAAAGGGGAGAAAGAAAAAAGGAAAGAGGAATGAAATTACCTTTACAGCTACTCATCGCGATTAAACTCTCGTTACGCGATTAATTTCGCAACGGGTTTTTCACTCGATACGTACTTTCCAGGGGCAAAGGAAAGGACGATCGTTTGTCAGAGACATCGGAATCGTATCGGCGGCACCGCAAAAGCGTGGGTAGTCAATTAAGCACTCGAACAGCGATAAAACTCGCCGCTGCTGCTTGATCGGCAGGCTGAATAAAATTTCTTTCATTGATCGCCGGTGGATGGTCGGAGGCGAAGCGACCGTCTGACAGGTAGATTGTAGCAAAAGGTAAACCGTGGGCTGGTTCCTACGTTTCGAACGTCGTTACAATATCGAGGGAAAGTTACAACGGAGTGACATTATCGAGCAAACAGTCCGATAATAACCGATCGCGAAGACTGTTGATGACTATCTCGCAACGTTTTCTCTCGTCGAAACTCTCTGTCGTCTTTCGCGATGAATCGAGATGGAAGGAGAGAGAAATCGCTTAATCGCTTCTTCTAATAGAAATATTTTAATACGTTCTTCTTTTTGTGCACCGTAATTACGTACATTGTCGCTGAAAGTGACAGGGCCTCTTCAGGTGCAACGCTGATGCAACGAAAATTAGCGATTGGTTGGTTTGGGTCACGTGATTCGCGAGGGGGCGTGGAGTAGACCTCCTCAATCGAACGAGTACAAATATAGTTCTTTTATCGTGATAGTTGATTATCTAGCAGTCGTCGATTTCCTGAGTGTCGCTGAGCGGCTCTTTTTATTCTTGCTTGCAATTTTTACGCTCCAATGATTAATGAGTCGTGCAGTTTTCGAAAGATGCAGTATCACAGGACAGTTTGAATCTATTTATCGTTGTCGCAGATCGTTTATCGAAGTGTATTTGTACTGTTTTTCAAACGTTGCGCCAATGTGTTTCAATGTAGCAAATGTCGATTTATGCGTACGACGAATTCATCATTCGCTTAATTAAATATTTAAACAAGATTCAAAGAGATCTGAAAAAATCATACGTGCGCTCTTCGAAAAAAGGGAAAAAAAGCAAAAAGTCTCCTGCACTTGCGTATACAAATATGCAAATCAGCGATCTACCACGTATGCTTCTTCGAATTCGACGTATCTTTATTCATTGCCTCGATGTAGAAAAATACAGAAAAAGTCGTTCGACTCGCACGGTATATAATTAAACGGTATTAATGAGTTCTAATGAGAGGACGCAAAGCAAATGTACGTTAATTTTGTTGATAAAATGCAAATGTCTCGCGTTGCATTGATTTCGTTTTCATTGGGAAGTCAGCGGTGCTGTTTACTCTGAAACGCAAAATTGCTCGCAAATTCTCGACGCGAATGCAAATTTTACACAATTAAAATGATCATTTTACACAGTTAACGAGCTTGTTAATTAAACCGAGAAACAATTTATCCTTCGTGCTCTCTATAAAATTGTACGGAAATTGTAGCGTTAGATTTGTAGAAAGGGCTCTTTTTTAAATAAAAGGACACTCGGGCTATTTTCAAATAAAATACTTTATTCCTTTTCGAAAAAAGAGCGCCCCGTTGTACGTTCGAAATTAGCAAAATTACAAAGGATTTAAAAATTCTAAGAACGAAGTAAAAATCGATTAAAAATCAATCCAAAAAGGTAGCAAAATCTACATATGGTTAGTACAAAGTGTTAGGATTACCGGACTTTACGAATCTGCATTTGTTCAATGCTTTTAGCATCTGTAATACGCGTTTCGAGATTGAAAGTACATCTGGCGAATATTTTTAAACTTTTCCTCGAAGCTAATCATCATAAACACCGAGTCAATTGCCAATTGCGTGAAAACATCGTCGTCCTCCTGAGGAAAATCGATAAAGGAGGATGGTCGGCGGAAAGACACGTACGAAAGAGCCGATTGCCACTACACTGCCGGTAGCAGCTGTACGCGCGCGTACTCGCGGTATGGCTAATAGCGATCGTGGTCCGCGTGTGCAAAGGGTGTGCAATTTTCATTCCAGAGGAAACGGCGGAGAAGCGAACACGGGTGCACGACGACCGGAACGACGTTCCGCCGTCAATGAAGCAACTTCGGACGGACAAACGGTGCAGAAGGAGCCGGTGTACCTGTGTGTAACAGACGCGCGCTTGTATCCTGTCCTGGGGAGGACAGCAGGCAAATCTCCGGTAATTTGCCGAGAATGTACCCGCGCACGATCGTAAACGCGTCTCCGTAGGACTTATTGGCAGGAAGCTCGCGATAACGGGCCTTAATTTGAACGTCGCGCGCGGGGACAAGTATTTTTGCTTCTGGATCTCTGACTGCGAGAGCACGAGGATATCGCGCGATGTATCTTTTCCTTCGTTTTTTCTTCGAGAATGTTGAAAATTTGTTTGATTTTTTTGTTAAAACTCGTATCGTAGGATAGAAATTTAGATTATTAAGCTTCAAAGGTAATAAATTAATGATTGTTTCGCTGTCGTAGCATTGCAGAAATGTAATTAATAATATGTTCTTTGTCACATTGGTGACAATTATAATTCTGTTCTTTAAACATGTGGTTACCATTTTCTCATCGCTCATCTTTCGTCTGTTATCGTATGACAATTATTAATTTCTACATTTATTTATTTAAAATTGTCAGCTGATAATCTTTCTCATTCGTCAAGAGCAGTTCCTTGTAAAATTTTCGTAAATTTGGAACAACGACGATTCGTAGGTACGAAGATGCAAGAAATGGGGAAAGAAAAGTTTCCTGTGGAACGAAGAACGCAAACCTTTATTATTAGACTTCTGCGAGTGTACGTAGAATATTTCTACAGAAAATTGCAGATTGGTTTTATTTTGACGAAAGAGTTTGTGCCGAGACCGTCAAGCTTCTCCTTTCGCCAAGGTAATTCAGCTGAAATGAGTTGTTACGTAGGTATCATTAAGCGGCTACTAAAGAAAATTGGTCTACTGAATAAAATATTTATAATGTACTTCCTCTCGACAAGAATTTCAAAGAGCGGCTCTGAATGAAACGCGACACGAGTTTTCTACGCGAGTCGAGTGGCAGCAGTCTTAAAATCGTTCGTAATGTGACAAAAAACAGAGAAACGCAATTATCATTTTAACGGCTAATGACCGGATGTGACAGCCACACTTTTCCCCATTGCAGAATCACGCACGAGAATAAAAGTGTATCCGCGAATCCGGTTACTTTCACGTTTGACTCTATCCTGTTCTTAGTTTGCTATGAAGTCAAAACAAAAACTACTGTTATTTCGGGGATAAAGTTGAAATGAAAATTTCAATTCAACGAAGAAAGTAGCAGTATTCTGATAATGGGAATGGACTGAAAAAATCGAACGAATGAACGAACACGTTGCACGTGTATTAAGGATTTTGCAAGAGCAAAATTAATTGCAAAAAATTCAGCAACCGCGTAGAAAAATGGTAGTAACAAATTTTGTCTCGCAACATTCACAGACGAATAATTGTCACAATTACAATTTCTAATTATTCTTTGAAATCGTTCATGTTACACGTATAATAATAATAATTCAATCACGCCTGACATCAGTATTTGATGGACCAATGGATCATACGAGCGAGAGATGAGCGAGAACGATCGAATGGAAACGTAGATACAATGTAGCAAAGACACGTTTCAGCGTTCAAAAACGAGATTAAAATGTCAAAAGAAAATTAAAAGCATCGAACGATTGCATCGAATTGCATTGATCATTCCTACCTGAAAGGATTAAAAAGAAAAAAAAGAAAAAAATAGCAAGGCAGGGAGTTGACTCTATAATCAGAATTTCCAGGCCCGAATGGTTTTGAATATCGCGCGATGTCGTACAGAGTTATTAAGCAATGAAGATGTCGGAGCGAGGGAGGAAAAGAGAGGAAAGATGTGGGAAAAAATTGCGAAGGCGATCGGTCGATGAAATATATACGTACCGTACGGTGTCGGTGAAAAGTCAGCCAGAGAAAAGACGATTACTCTGCCGGTGATGGTCGATTTATCAATCGTCGCCCTCTTCGCGAGAGGAAACTTCGGGATCCGTGATCCACGACGATTCGCTATTATCCGTAGCCCCCGGGGGTTGTTTAGAGAAATCAATTCGCGGTGGATGCAACGACCGGTGTCCGTGATTTCAAATGAGTCGGCCCGGCGAGCGCGCACCTTTATGATTTATGGCGCGATTACGTAACGCGATTATTACCACAGGTGTATTGATAAATTAATACGCTCGCGACCGGGTGCAAGCGCGAGTGTACACAGCGCGGCCAGCGAAATTAATCGACGCGCGCGGTTTCGTTGCTTTGTAATTAAGATACCGGGCGGCAGAAGCTGTTAATATACGAATCGCGCTGATTCGATGTGCCGATAAACCGAGGCGATCCTGTTTTTCTGGATATATCGACGGCTGGCTATCGAGCGGCTCGATCAAATTTCCACCCGTGTTACGAAACGAATTTACGAAGCTCCTTGCGACAGTGTGCACGGGCCGAATGAAACACGATAAGGCTCTTAAGCATCAATTAAACGAAGACGTGTATCTCTCTCTCTCTCTCTCGAGGTAACTAAAAATGCGAAGCAATTTTTGAGGGACAAAATTTCTTCAATCTCCGTTTCCATTATCTGGATCGGTCGGAATAATGTCGTTTGACAATGTCGTGTCAGCTAATTAATGATCAGTGATGGCTCAATCACTTGCTAGGAAAATCACACAACGTAAGGCAATTCAGAGAAGGATAGTTGGAGGAAAGTGAAATTAATTTTGATTTGAGTTGCCAATGTAGTTACTTCTTCGAGTCGTTAAATATTACCGAAAGTTGGTTGTAATCGTAATTTGAAAAAACCACGTTCAAAAGTTTGTCGTCTCGTCCGAATTAATTAAATCGTTACCATTGACGAGAAACCACGGTCGCACGGACACGGACGAACGTTTGTCCGCGTCAAATTTCCAATAAATTTCGCAGATCGATTTGCAATTCTACGTCAGAGATCGTTCATCGCTCAAGGCTGAGTTTCAACGTTACGTAAATAGACGTCAAACTTTCCTTGCGTTCGGTCGACAGACACGACTCGCGATACTCCATCACGCCTTTACGTACGCGAGTAGTACGCGATCCTTTCCGGAGCAATATGATGTTTTAATTACTCTCGCGAACCGATCGTTTGTTTAGTCGTATTTTTATTTCACAGTGTTGCGCGGCTGGTTATCGATCAAAGTCGAAATAAGCGGGCGTCCGAATGATTATTCAAATACAATTTCCATTACGGACGTTACCCGTGCTCGTTTCGAAGCACGGAATTACGCGTTAGTTTGTTTTTTCACGAGTCCGTAGCGTGGTGAGAAATTATCGACACTCTCCGTGATTAGTTCCGAGTTGGATGTAACTTTTGATGGATGTGAGAGAACGATCGAGATTAATTCCCGCGCCATTTCAGAGATTGTGATTTGACACAAGTGTTTTTTTGTGACGGAATTGAAAAATTAAATTTCGAGGATTTTTAAAATTTTAAAATCTACGTTGACTGCTCTTTGTAATTAGTGTGTCGGATTACGAGTATCAGATCATTTCTCTCAGTTGTCAGAACGCTATCAAAATAAACGCAATACTGCTCTGTTCTTCTTCCACTGTAAGTAGTACAAGCCTTTGTTACGTCCTTCGATGTCTTGCGCGAAGATAATATATCTAAATACTCGTAAATACTATAAACCAATGATATCAAAATGCTGCTAAAAAATGAAAAGAGTACAATTCCGAGTCACAGAGAAGGAACGTTTCATTTTCAAACTTACGACTCCGTCGTAAACATCAGTTGCAGCGCGCGTTCCTCTTCGCAAGTCGCGCATAAACCAAACGATTTACGCACGCAGAATAATCATCGTCTCTGTCTTCGTATCAAGCCAGATATTTATCACGCCAGGCCAGTCTGGAATCTCCGAAGCCCGCATGATCAAACCTGCATGTACACACGATTCACGCGCGTTTCGAGCCCTTAATTTGCAAAAGTGGGAATAGCCTTGAGCCGGGCTGGTCCAAAGTTCGCACGTGCAGGACCCCGGCGCACGCACAATTTCCTGGGCAATCAACGTCCCGGAAACTTAACCAATCGCCGCGTAGGAACGAGTTCACTTATCTCTCGACCTTGATTGGTTACCACCAAGCGGCTGGGGTGTGACTTTTCGACCCTTGCCGCGCGGCAACGCACCGCAGGGGTGTTCGCGAGGCAGGGATCCACCTGGCCCCGAGGGCAACGCGCCACTGGTCCTCGTTAATTTCATTAGGCCTTGATTCTACGAAGGTTAGCTTGCCCTCGCACAAAGATGGTGGCCGCCCTCCATCCATCCATCCGTCCGTCCGTCCGTCCGTCCGTCCGTCCGTCCAACCAACGCGACAACTCCGCTAGCGGAACACAATACCAAAAAGCCACTTACTGGAAGCTCCACTGGATTTTCATTCGATTGAAATCGATTTACCAGAATGCAGCGCGAGAATGTCCCCGACATTTAGTTCTGTCTAGGCTCGGATTGAATTTCGACGTTTGAAATTCGCGAGTGTATTTGCGAAGTGGAGTAGAGTGGATTGGAGAAAATTAGGCAGATGTGAAATAACTCTCAAAAATACAATAGTATTTGTTCGTAATCGTTCGCAAGTTCATACAGGGAAAGTTCCATATTGTTTTCTTAGAATTTATATATTCGTTTAATCACAAACTGTGACTGTAGTCTGATTTATGTTAGATTTTTAAAAATTCGACTTCCAAAAGAGGCGTCGCGGTATAACGCAAGTCGACGAGCCTAGCGTTATTGGATCGAAAAAAAAAAAAAAATAATTAGCAGAGTTGACAAATTATCGCGGAATCGTAAAATTAGATTGTGGTAGGATAAGGTCGCTCGAGTGGTTTTACACATCTGGATGGTTTTTACGAGAAGGAGACAGAGACAGCGAGAGATCTTATCTCGGGGTTTAGTGGTTAAATAAGATAAATGGCGATCAAGATTGTAGCGTAACGCGGTTGCGCGTATCCACTTCCACATAATTAAACGTTATGAATGAAATTTAAGCGTTTGACGCGAATTGTACGATCCTTGGTCGACTAAAAAGTAGTCTTGCGTAATTTAAAAAAAAAAATAAGCGTTTGCCAAACCGGGGATAACGAGATAGGAATTCTAATGTAAAATTCAGCATTGGTAATGCGACCAACCGCTAGAAATGTCGTCAAATAGGAAAAAGATGCATAGAAATCGATTCGTTTCGAACAGGTTTCCTGTGTCTGATGACGTGATCTTTAATACCCGACAATTAAACAACTAAAATACGTAGAATTTGAGCTCGACTTAAGGATTTTCTGCCTCGAAGTAAGATAAATAATTTATCGAAAAGAATCAAACGTATCTAATGTATCTAATTATTCGATGCTGAAATATATTCGATACTCCCGTACCAAAGATAAAGATAAAGAAATTATCAAATTGTAACGAACCACTAAATTATACAAATTGCCAAATCAACTAGAGCAATTAAAAATCTAAAATCTTGACGATTTTAGAAAAATTACACGCAAAAGACGAAAGTAAAAAATTTCGCAAACCGTTGTCGTATAAGAAGAAAAGAAAAGGAAAAAAAAGAAGAAAATTACCACAGAGGGGGGCGGGGAGGGAACTTTGTGGATAACAAATTGTACGATTCATTGAAACAAATGAAAGATCTCATTTACGAGCGATAACGAGACGACGTCGCTACGTGTTGTACGCGCGACGAAACAGGTTTGTCGGAGAGATTGAAACGATATTATCATAATAATGCCTTCCTAATAAAACACATCTGACAACTCTCGCGAGTTATCCAAAAAACACAGGTTGCTCGGTCCTTCGTAAATCGTAAATTACAGTTCTGGCCATAAGTCAAGCGGGACTCGACGTCGAAAGGCGCGCATAATTTTCAGATTCGAGCACTGTCCACAGGGCCTGGGCAACACCCAGCGAGAACTTTGTTCGGTAATTTAGGCAGCGCGGTGCGTAACCACCACCATCGTGGCTGGTTCCGCAAGAGGTTCCGTAACGACGAGAGTTAATTGACCGAACACCATTGACCGGGTAAATTAGAAAAATCATTAACATAGTAAAAGCGTGCCGTTCGCCGGCCTCATTTGAATGATTAATTGTTTCTAATACGGGCTCCGGGCTCTGGTAGCCGGCCTCAAGAGCCACCGTTGACGGAGGATCGCTGATTAACCACAAAAACTCGTTTCCATTCCTTATCCAGCGCCTGGGAATCTCTTCTTCTTCCCTCCGCGCAAGCCTCGCTAACTAGAAAATTCTTCAATTTTTCGAGTTTCGTTGATATTTTTCTCGAGACTCTGTCTTTTATGTTTCTCTCGCGTTTATTATTTCGCCGTTTGATTTTTATCGCGCAAGAGAATTTGATCAATTCTCGAAGAGTGGAACTTTCCGTTGTGAAATACAGTTGCAAGACCTACTTTGTCCGTTTATATTCTTCGTCATCCATTAAAAGAAGAACCAAAATAACGTCTGAACGCTGAAAACAGATGTCAACAGATGTCTGATTACACGGTGCAACGTGAACTCGTAGTTGAGAATGATTTTCCAAGTAGTTATTCGCAGCCTGTAGTTAGTCGGAGCCGCCAAATGTTAAGCAAACCAAATTCTTTCCCCTCTGACATATCGAAAACAGTTTTCCCATTCTTAATTTCCCAATATTAACCATGACCATTTTTGACAAAATAATATTTGCTTTTGACACGACTGGAGAAAAAGAACATTTTTTTCTCACCTACGAAGAAAATTTTATCGGTACACGTGACTTCTCCTTTCAATTTTGTGTCCAAAGTTTTCTGAAAACTTTCTCTTTATTTGCCGAAATGGGGGCAAGATTGAGATATAAAAATTCAACGATCAAACACGTTTACGAACGATAGTTTTTTTCACGACTCAATTTCTTCTTCAGTCTCCAATGATTCGAAAGTTGCTCAGTTCTCTCGATAAATGGACAAAGTTTTCAACGTTCGAATTTTGAATTTTGTTCCAGTCGGAGGTTCTTCGCGGAGAGAAAAATTCATCTCGTTCGTATACCTCGGAGCGACGTTAAACAGCTAAACTGGAGCACGTCGAGGAGTGACGAAGGAGCCAAGGTAAGCTGCAAGTAATTGTATAACCGGCTTCCGAGAAACGGAACGCTGTACCATTGGTTGTGTGTATTTGTCGTTGCTCTCACCGATCGGCTCGATTATTCCAACGGTGACGGACTAGTTTTTGCTAGAATGTGGGTGGAGGAGTGAAATTTTTCAATCCGACGGATCGAAATAATGTAAACTTGAAATGCAAAAAGTGACAAACGAGAGCAAAATTTTACTGTCAAGTAAAATTCAAATTTCATCCGAACACTATAGAGAGACTGAATGATATAAAAAAGAAGAAGGCTGTAATTTTTCAGACTTCAATTACGAGAAATATTCCGGAAGGAGTATTTAGTGCAGAAAGTATTTCAACAATTTCAAACTCTCCTTCATCTGTCACTGTAATTCGTCAATTCCTCCCATTTTTTTTTTTTTTTTCGTCCCACACGCTTGTGAATCTTCGACACGATATATTATTAACAACTCATATTGTGAGGTTAAAACAGAACTAACGAAAAAGTCCTCGGACATGACGCAACAGTAAGAATTGATAACCAAATATAAATTAAATTAATCATTAATACGTGTATATTTTACAAAGAGCCTGCTATACGACTCATGTATGTAAACTGATTGCGTGATTTACGTAACTGGCGTATTCGTATTAGAATTCTTCTCTCTTCCAATGATTTTTCGTTCGTACAGTGGAAATTCACGTTGAAATTTGGTCTAAACAAATAAAATTCAAGTGCACGAACGAGTTCGAAACTTCGGTTAGTACATTTTCAAAATTTTGTCGCGAAAATTGTTGTCATTTCGTTCGTGCAATTGTCAACGGTAAAGAAAAGAAGAGAGAAGAAAGAACCGCGTCGAAATCTCGCGCTGAAGAGTAGAAGAAAAGAAGTCACGTTGAAGTGAACACGCGT
Source organism: Melipona beecheii (assembly GCA_032399605.1). Lineage (NCBI taxonomy): Eukaryota > Metazoa > Arthropoda > Insecta > Hymenoptera > Apidae > Melipona > Melipona beecheii. The sequence goes on along the minus strand of JAUCMO010000047.1, from coordinate 802,524 downwards.
CCGGATACACCTTTCTAAATTCGACGACACAATGTCGGATACGCGGTTGGAAACAAAGGGACAATGGCGACGGGGAAGCGAAATAGAGGGGAAGGAAAAACTGGCCAAATAAGCCCGTCACAGGGCATGTAACGAGGCATATAATAACCCACGGTGACGTTCGAACAAACAGCCATCTGTAGGTAATACCCCTGATGGTGTGTAACGCCCCGAAAACTGCGCCCCGCCAAGAAATTACAATGACAATGAACGAAATCCGATCCGCCCGCGGGCATCCACTCCAGTTTTATTTCGATTTCGCACCTCTCTGACGCGCTGACGAAACTGTATTTAGCCTGTACGGCACAGCAGAGAATCTCGAACCGGTAACACCTTTTCCGCCATTGTGCCCTTTCCGTTCGCAGGAATCAAGAATCGCGTCGAGGGTTGCTACTACGCACTGTGTTTTGTCGTCCAACGTTCGAAGAGTAAAATGTGACGACTGGCACGATGGATCGATGATCGTGGGTTTTTACGAAAACTTGTCTAGTAGAAATTTGAAGTAGTAAAATTGTACAAAATATTCTAAATATTTTTGGAATATTTTTTTTTTTTTTTAATAATTGAAATATTTTTCCATCTGGGTTTTAGCTTTTAAATTGTACTTGTAAATACAAACAGTCGATGATCATCGACTGATAAATAAATTATTAAATTTTCTTGCTTGATGACGAAACAAACTCGGTTTTTCTTCCTGTCTCGTTACAAAATAAATTTCTCTATCTACGTTGGATTTTTTTTAAATTGTACCAATCAAATGTTCACATAGTTCATCGATGACTTGCAACTATTAATGATCAATCGTTCAAAAACCCTCGAGTATAAATAAGTTTTCCTCCTATTATTGTTACAAGAAAAATTCTGTTCTGTGAATTACCTTCGTAAATTTCCTTCGTCTAATGATAAAACAAATTTAATTTCCACAACTAGGAAGTGAAAAAATTTTCCTTCTAATTACAAAAAAAAAAAAAAGACAGTTATTCTATTCCATTCTTCGAATTATAAAAAACTTTCCTTCCAAACGTGTTTAAATTTAACTTTCAAGAACTGTCGAGTGTTTTCCCTCCAACTGCAAAACGAACCTCACTCTGTTCACTGGCGATTAATTGTAGCTCGAAAGAATGGCGATCGAAATGAGTTTCCTCGGTGCCCGATGAGAAAAACACTTGAGAATAAAATCCAAGTGTCGGCCGAGCAAAACGCGCGCGTAACACTTTCGCAACGTGTATGTTCAGCTGGCTGCGATACATCGACGCGCGCAAGTTTCCTTATAACAGGGGACACATCGTCGCGATACATCTTCCCTCATCGCCGTCGAATAATTGGTTCAACCTTGCGCAATACGTGCGTATTGGGCAGTTTCTGCCATCTGCGTGCCTCTATTCTACTTTTTAAAGCGACAATTTGAAATTCCAACGCGAAGGATTTTATCGCTCGTACGTGCTGTCGAGTTGACGCCGTTAAAGCCTCAAGTGGATTTTAATTGAATTCTTAAGCGAAGCTACAAATTTAATCGTTATGTTCAATTTACGATAAACAGAAATAAATGTAGAATTAGAAACACAACGAAGTAACAAACGACTGATGATTACGTGGCTATAAAAATTGAATCAACACGCATAATTGTTGGTTTAAAATTAATATCCATTTTAATGGGGTTAATAATTAGAATTTAATTCATGTCGAATCGGCAAATAGAAATGAATGTTCCTTTGGGGTATTAGAAAAACATAATGAGACAATAAAAAATTATATAAATCTTTGAGTAATGACGTGTTTATTATATTACATTGCATTATGTTTCTAGATATTGTATATATTTTGCATCTTTAAATGCATCCCACGAATGCATGAAAGTCCAATGACTATCGATAATAATCCAGTAATACACGTGGAACGAAACTAAACGAAATCTACGATACGTACAAATCGTTTATTTCTACATTTATAGTTCCGAGAATCAGCGGCAAGATCGGCGTGAAAGTGCGACCCACTATCGGCCAGGCGATTTTCATTGGGCAAGTTCCGAAGATAAACTTTTAATTAGATCAATGACGTACGGACCTTTTACCTCAGTTCTATCTAGCCTGCTCTGTCGAGGATTGGAAAATGAGAAGTCAATTTCACGAAACACGCCGAGTTATAGCGGCGTCTTTCGGCCGACGGGATAATTGAATTTATTATCGAGTAATTTGTTTGGCAATACAACTTGCTTTATGGGTAGCTTGTTTTCTAATTACCTCAACTGCCAAAGTACTACATCTTGGAAGAAGCGCAGTTAATCCTTGGCAGAGTGTAATTGTTCATTTTTGTCATGCCGTTGATTAACGCGCAACACGTCGATGTACCAAAATGGCGTAATGATTTATGAAAGATTAGACGATGGCGGTGGTTTTCAGTTTACGCTACAGTTACTTTAACGCCGAGAGAAAATTAAACAACATCGACACTTCTTTCGACGAATGTTCTCGGTTATCCTTGTGCAATATTTTTCCGATTAATTTTGTATTTTTTACTCTTTGCTCTTTATTCTTCCGTCTCATACTTTCGCGAACGTGAAATTTCATCTGTTGAATATCGCAGTGCGAATATTTTATATATTTTTTTCACATTTTACAGATTTTATAGATTCGATAGAATGTAAAAATAAAGAAACATTCGAAACCTGTCTATAACCGTAAAATTTAAACGCGCCACATTCCTACGACTCGAACAATTTTTCCGTTGATTTTGCATTTCATGAAAAGTCAAGCGAACTGATTTGTATCGATGCGATTCTCGATTTTCCAAATACCACGAGGAATCGACGAACGATCAACGATCGTCCAGTCGCGATTCATTTTCCTTGCAATCACGACCGTTCAAGGCGTATTAATGGCCATCCGTTTTTTTTCCCCCCCTTTTCTTCATCCTCGGTTTGAAATTCAGACTCCGTTCATGGACGAGCAGTCGATACGACACCGAGGCAGATAAATTCCAATTAAAAGCGACGAGTTACCGGCACGGCGACTTTATATTTCCGGTTGCGCGACGGACACGTTTTCCACGCCGTTTTAATGCCACTTCTTCGCCATTTATCGGTTTGACGAGGTCTCGTTGCTCGCGGTGCTAGAGCTTAAACGGCGTTAAAAATTGAGAGAACATCATCGACGAGATAACACAGGCTGATAAGACGGCAAATTTAAGTAGCACCTTTGAAACCGGGACGAAACTGATAAGGCCGAAACGAATAAAATTATCGCGATAATGTTGGATAAGCGTCTTTAATTTGGAGGTGGTTTTAACACGATCTTACAGCGATACTTGTCGATAATGTGGTAGGTAGGCGGGGATTACTTACTTTTTAGGAGAGGCAGGTCGTTCATGAATCCTCCATCGTCTACGTTTGTGTTCTGAAAGAGCGATGAACGTGCATGAGAGATCGACGCAAATGCAAATGAAAATATAACGTTTGAGATACATTTTTAATCAAAAGGAGAAAACTGCAGTATTATTTTTCTTTTTTGTTTATTTGGAAATTCGTTTCGAGTCTCTCGCTGACGTTGTGAGAAATTTGAATTGAAAGGAAAGGATTGTAGAATTATCTTTTGAAAAATCACTCGACGGAAGTTTATTCGTTTAAATCTCAAGTTTATGTAAACTTGACGAGTAACGCTGATAACTAGTGACATTGTTGCGACGTCGAAGAGCGCATTGTAACAGGTCTAAATGTACATATTTGATACTTTTTTTACACGTTCATAGTTATCAATCGTTCCTTTGCACGTAATAAAAATCACACTTTGTGTAAAAAAATTTGCAAGTTAGCACATCGAGAAAACAGGCGGTTGTTACAGTGTCAACGACACTAATTTGGAAAGATTAAAAAAAATTTTGCCGTAAATATTGTAACGTAAGCATTTTCATTAGGTAAAGTGATCGGTGAGTGCAACAACGGTAGAACGATAATAGAGAAAATGCGTTGCGATTACGTACATCGTCGCTCACCTGGGGGTCGTCTACGAGGCTGCTGTGGAGAACGAGGTCGGTTTGGTCGAGGCCCGGGGGTGGCAGAAGGGCGTCAGGACGGCGGACAGCGCCATATTCGACGCCTCTTCCACCGCCGCCGCCACCGCCACCGCCACCTCCGCCGCCACCGCCTCCGCCGCTACTGCGACCACCGTCGTATGGAAACGACGCGTGCATGTTCGTCTGAAATTAAAATATGAAAAATTTACGTATTTTGGAGAGGAAAATATTTACTGGTCCCTTACATTTACGTTTTTCCAAACTTGTTTTCACGACGTTGCTACACATGTACGAGCACGTGTAAGAATATTAAATAACAAAATTAAATCTTCCAATACTGTTGCTATTTCATACATGTTCGCAGAAATGTGAGTCTTTGAAGGAATTAGCAATTTAATTATCACATATTCGAGGATTCTGAGTGTAAGATATGCATATTCAGAAGGAAATTCGCGTATATCATGATTTTCCTCAATCACGTGAAGCCGCTACTAAATTACAGGAAGTTTGATACATTTGTACCCAATTAAATATAAAAAGCGTGTAAATATTGATGAGAAACAATAATAGAAAGACGCCTATAAATAATAGGAACGAGATTAACTCAGACGTGTAATCGATCTATTTTTGAAAGTAATCGATATAATTGATAGAAACGAAGTATCTTTACTCGAGTTAATTGCGAAACAACGTCAATCAATGAAGATAATCGCGGCGTGGCGAATTACTTTCTAAGCAACTCTCAGCATTCGGGTTGCAGCGAGTGAGCCGAGTTGGAAACACGTGCAGCGATCACACTACGCGAATTGTCAACGCTACCAAGTCGTATTCTAGGTCGCGACGTATCAGAAATCTGAAACGTAGCTTCTTTGCCCCGTAACAAAGAACACGTATCACTTTTATGTCGCAAATATGCTGAAATTGCCCGTAACAATTACTGTTGACTCTAATCCTTTTTCCAAGGTTGCGTAACTTCTCTCAAAAATTACAAACGAAAAACTACAAACGTCAAATTGGCAACAGGATTTATCTTCGGATCGAGCCTCGATGACTCGACCATTGGCTGTGATTAACGTAATTATACCTAGAAACACGTAACGCAATAATACGTTTTATCTTCCCTCCGTGAGAAACTCTACGAAAAAAAATCTAAACAGTCATTGAAGGGTCTGTATGTATCTGTCAAATTTCAAACATTTTAAACAGGAAAAGGAGGATTTTAGATAAAATTACAGTATAAAATTTCTAGTATAATTATATAAATATAATTAGCAAGTACAATCTTGTGACAAATTGGCATATGTTCAGCAAAGCGAATATTTATTTTGTAATTATAATATGAAAATACACCCGAGGTTATTATTATAAGCACATTTTTGAGATTCTAATTATAATATAATGAGAGAATGCATTTTATATAGATATTTTAATGTACAAGTATTTTTATTCCGATTCATTTGACAAATACGAGAAACATGGTCGTTTTTTTGAAAGAATTTCTGTGACATTAACTAATAAATAAATTGCAAGAGTCACAAAAATTCTCAGATGCACGTAGACGTTCGATCGCATAAAAATCATCAAAAACTCGTGCGCGAGTTTTCGTGGAAGGAATCGACGACGAGATCGACGAGATTCACCGTAAATTCGTCCGGCGACATCCGGTTAATTTGGGCCGATGTATAAATAAAATTTCGGCCGAGGCGAACGTCGGATATTAAAACCAATTAAAAGCTGGGTAAATCCGATATCGATGGACGATTACGTAAATCACTCGGGCCGCGTACGTTTAAGGGATCTCAATCGCTCGACGAGCTTGGGGGGGGGAGGGAGGAGAGGGAAATTAATTTTGCAATTCGCAACACCGCCGGGACGTTTTCAAAAGTGCACGCACGCTCGTCGAGAGAGCGACGCGGCGTAGTGATTGCAAACGATAATCGTACCCGTTCATAAATATTCGATCGTTAACAGAGATCGCATTTATTATTGTCGTTCGGTGCGCGACGTGATTGTATCATAGCCTGTATAAATTATTATAATTAGCAGTTATAATAGGATGTGCGGATTAAAATTCAAAAGCGATGAAAATTGATGTTTACGATCGTCGATTGCGTTCGCGTCGGTGACTAAATATTATTTTGCGCTCACGCAAAGCAGCTTGTTGAGAGAACAGTCGATCCTCTTTTCGTAAGATCGGTGCGATTCTTTTTCATCTGTCAAACTGGCGAGATGAAAATAACAGAATCGAACACGAGGACACAATTCGTTGCGACGAGATTGCAAATGTTTGCACAATTTCTACGTGGGCAATTGAATAAACGGAGTCTAGACGGAAGTTTGTCTTTTACGTACTTGTCAATTTATATTTTCAATAATCACAACAAGCATTTTTCTTTACGTCTAATTTTTACATATTTATATATGCACCGGTACGAGATATTGAGATTTGACCGTAAGCTCGCCATCTTCACTTTTCACGCAGAGTTTTCTGTTTCGGAAGAGTTGCTTCGTGATCTTTCAACAGAAAGCAGCGACATCGCCTAACGCGACTGCAATTTAATTATCAAATGGAAAACAGTGCGTACGTGACGACATACTTTGTCATACTTTCGTCATACACCTTGTATATCGTTATATAAAAACCGCCGTCTCGGTCATTCCTGGCAAATATTAATCTTCGGTTAAGAGGTTAATAACTGTTATCGAAGACGAATTGTATATTTTAATTGATAGCAATGTTCGCGAACGTACGGACGCGACGGCAAAGTATGATATTCTTACGTAAGACGCTGCATATATGTATGTATATATATACAGAAGGAAAAAGAGAGAGAGAGAGAGAGAGAGAGAGAGAAAAAAACGAAGACAGCGTTCCAAGAATTGAAACGCAAGATAGGCTGTACGTTCGGAATCTTAATCACACACGATGAGAAAAACTGGAGATTTTATCCAGACTGCAAGTCGGTCGTTTCGCAAATACGGTTGTATCACGAGCCCTTACCGGTATTGTCATATATCTTTTCTGCGCGATCCACGAGAAGAAATTCCTCCTGTGCACGTTTCGCCGATCTCCTTGCCAGATTGGTCTTTCTATTGTAATCGTTTTCTCCGCCACGACTAATTCCAGATCGTCGCGATACGTTCGCCTTGCAACGCAACGGCGGAAATTACCAAGCTTCGGTATAACCGAACTTACGTTCGATTTAGCCTCGAACAGAATTAGGTTTGCGAGCGATCTACCGATGGAAAAACGATACAAAGCACGATCTATACGCGTCAGATTAACGCCAAAACTGAACAGAACGACGAAAACCTTTGTCTGATCTTCGATTTTACGATTTTAGTTTCAAAACCTTAATTTTAATTTTAATTTTTGAAGATGCGACACGGAACGAGAATTGTACAGAGTATCTACTACTTTTTATAGGAACTTTTTTATACTGTCAATTTTTTTATGTTGTGTTACAAGTTTTTCTACTCCTTACATATTGATTTCTCCCGGTAATCTTTCTCAGAAATACAGTAAAACGAGCGAATGAAAATTTGTGTGCAAATTTCTTGCATATCAATTTATCTGACGCAAGTTTTATACTTTATCGGTAGTCCTAGGATCGAGCGTATACTTTCTCTTTGCGATCCTTTTTCGTCTCTTAAACGTCCATTAATTATTGCTTTATTCCGAGTAAAATAGCAGCGAACGTTTTTACGACCGCGTAATTACAATCTTCCCGAGATAAAACAATTAACGTCTGTTTTCGATGATAATGCCACGCGAGCACGTTACGTAGCCTTGTACGTGTATTATATCTTAATGAATTTTAGATGAGTTTCGTGTTCCTTGTTTGAAACGTTCGCTCGGCTCGCCGGGGCAAAAGTACTAAAAAGTCGTTAAAGCAGAACTGGCTAATGTGTCATTTAAGACTCTAATCTGTTTTTAAGCCGTCGAATGGGATACACGAAAGTACAAAATGAATTTGAACGCGGAAGATGTTTGCCAGCGTGCGCGCCAGCATCCGTATTTAGAAAGTAAAAACGATTACACGTGGTACAAATCACCCTGCAATTTCTCACAACTAATTAACTACTTACAGCGTTCTCCATTACCCACCGGACACTGGGCATTAATATTAATAATGCTCGAGAGTGGCAAATTAACCGCGCAACTCTCGTTGTGCAAACATGGTCGTGCCAAAAAAAAAAAAAAAAAAAAACCCACTTACACTTATAATCCTCGTTTACGTTTCTACGCCGGACCTACGTTGCCTAGCTCATTTATCAACGTGAATCTCAACGAATCCTGATTAGCGAAACACGATGACGATCCCCGATGATGATCAATGGCGATATTAAGATTTTTCTCCCACAGAGTAGTCGTGATACATTATAATTACAATTGCCGTATTACAATAAATCCGAACATTTTTTAATTTACAGAAAGTAATTTACTTTAAGGATTGAAAGATGTACGAAGCGTGGCATGCAAAAATATATAAATGTAACAAGTATCGGAATTGATATTTTCAGAAATAGAAACGCAAGTAACAAGGAATTGCTTCGTCTGCTGTGTATTATACTATATTATAATCCACAATGCTGCAGTTCAGACATTTTATACGTTCTTGAAATTTCTTGCAAGTACATAAAAGTTTGCGGTCCGACGAAAGAAACTCGCGACGAACGCAAATGAGAACTTTGCCAGCTGCATACGATACAAATGAACGCTCGCGAGGGGTCAAGGTCGCCACGATATCCCCCCAGTGCGGTGGTGGTACGTTGAAAAATCCCGCGACGTTCCCGGCCGTTCCGAGTCCGGCTTTCACGTGACCAAAGAAATAGAAACGCGGCGTTAATTAACTCGGCTAAACGGCCGAGCGCTACCTAGGTACCAGCACCAACGACGCTCTGTCGTCGTCGTGTTAGTTATAAATCGATGTAACCATGCCGGCCGACTAATGAGATGAAATGTGATCGCCTTTCTCTCGTTAAACGCCGCGGTGAAGTGAAGTCACGTCGGCCGGTATTCGCGGTATCGATACTGATAAATGGGACCACGGCGGCGGATATCGCGGCGAACCCTCCCGATCGACGATGTAACGAGTCTTGCGCGTTTCCTCTTGCGCAATTCGCACACACACACACACACACACACGTATACACGCACCTTCTCGTTGTTGTCGCGTTAATCGAGATTCGGAGTTACGTGACTTCTTTACGGATAATTCGACGTTTGGATAGTTATATATTCGAACCAAGTGTCCAGTATGTTTTAATAATTTTATTTTGCACACTCGTTGCTTTATCACCGTGTTCCCGTTCGATTCCAGCAGGAAAATACCAAGTCGTTTATTTGTCATAATTATTTTATATCGCCCGTAAGTAATCTTTCTCATGCGAGCGAACAAGATCCTGCTGTAATTTGTCACTCGATCTCTTGAAATTTCAAAGAATCGTAGGAACGAATCTCGTTGAAACTCGTTCACAGCTTCGACGAAACGAATTGCAAATGAAAGTACAACGCGTTTGCTTCGGAGGTTCTTTTGCAATTCGATCGAAGAACGAACGGACGAGATAGCCGACTTTTATCGCCGCGATTGTTTCAAATATAATTTTTCAATCGCTAATAAAACGAAAGAACGTGCCTAGATTATCGTCATTGTTCCGCAAGAACTCGACGATAGTTTAACTCTTCGCCGTGAGAAAGGCGTTCGTTCGACAATGAGGCAGATTTGCTGAATCCCTTAGCGAAGAGAGGCTGTCACAAATTGTACTCTCTCGAGCATAAACGTGAGATCGTGAAGGGACCCAGACGAGATACTGTAATTCAGAATAAAACGCGTGGGGTAGGGTGTGCGCGAGGAAGTAGCAGGCTGCTCCTTTCCAAGGATAAAGCTATTGGAATCGGTCGAACCACTTGCCTGATTATTGGCATTGTCGTCTCTTTTTCAGAGACGTGTCATCGTTTCCTCCTCCTTGCTTTCCAAACTTTCTCTCGCGCAACTTCATCTGTTCTGCGTCGATCGCGAACTTTGACTCTCGATGTTTTCAAATAACCTTCGATACAGTGTTAATTTTGATAAATTCTTAACTAAAATTAAGTAAAAATAAGCTTGGCATTTCAGAATCTTCCACGATATTCAAAAGCGGTAATCTTTTATACCTTAAAACACGAATAATTACTCAATTTTTCAAGTGATGATTTACTTTGTAACACAAATAATTTTCTAAGATGATATTCACAAAATCCCAAAGTCAATTTTAAATTGTACAAGTAATATGAGTAATTAGAAACTATCTTAGATTAGTAATTAATAGAATTAGAACTATCAAATGATTGTCAAATTTTGACAAAATCTCAATTAACGTAAAAGCGATTCAGCACTTTCTTATCAATCTCTTACCATACCGTAAAACGCGAAATAATTATCAAATTCTCGTTGCGCGAAGTGTCGTACAAAATTTCGATTTTTCATCGTTACGTTAGAGGATCGTCTTCGTTAAAGAACGATTCTTCCACCCATTCTTCAGCACGACCGTAGATAACGTCGTCCATTCTCGTTTCCCATAATCGTTCGACTATGAGAAACTACCATATCATTGTTGCTCAGTTAGGCCGAGCACGATGCAACATTAGTCACCGCCGGTTGAAACGGCGTTTATTAATCGTTTTATCGCGAGATCGGCGATTACCGATTACACGCCGATCCGATGCCACCTTGCCAAGTTGTGGTCCCACCATAACTGCCGTTCGTACCACGTATGTGCGTATTTCGTCATGCAAATTTTTCGCCGCGTAATGAAAGTTTCGCGTGTCGCGCGAATGCCAAAGGAACAGGCTGGAAAAACCATTTCACCCCTTTTACGTATCTTCAACGCCGTCTTAAGGATTGTAGCGCTTGGCATATTTTCGTCAAAGTAAACGTCCCTGGCATCCTCCCCCGAGGGGATGCCAAAGGTCAGCCGAAAATTTAATAAGTAAATTACTCGAGGAAGGGCAACGAACGCGATGCTTCGAGCGGGTGATCCATTGGCGAAGTATCAGGATGTATCGGGGCTGAAGGAAACGCGGTGGTTTAGCACCAAACGAAGGAAATAGCAAAGATATTTCGTTTGTGTTACTTTTGGCGATCGGTTGCAACTTCTTCGAGTTGTTTTACGAGAGTTACGGGTATAACGAGATACGAAAAAGTTAGGTAAAGTGAGAAGCTTCGAAGTAATTTGTATTCTATAGCAGTAATTTACATGCTGCGGATTATTGTGCGTTCAGAGAAAATTGCTGGAAAATCTATTCGTGGTACGTACAAAGTAGCAAGTAAAACATTCTCTGCTTACATCCGCTTACATACTCTTTAGATTACGTTCGTGAAAGTATGATTTTAATAATCTGCACGTACAGTGACTCGAGAAAGTCACGGAAGAACTTTTCAGGAATATAAAATTATTTTAAACGTTGAATTCTATAAATTACGAAATCATAGTCCAAACGTGCATTTTAGTAGAAATTTAGTAAAACAGTACGAACAGTTGTGTCAAACATAAAAAAATAAATCGACCGTTTAAACGATGTCCGCGCGTCTGCGTTAAATATCTTTTGGATTTGTTTCAAACTTGTACAAACACATACGATGTATTCGTAAAAAACTTCCTACACGGGAATACTTTCTTGGGCAACTGTAGATGGTAATAGGGAAAATACAATTTAAAGGAACCTTCGCTAAACTTTCACTTTTTTTTTCCCCTTACGCGCGATAGAACGCGTGGAACGGTCTCTTTCTAATTTCTCTCTCTCTCTCAAACTGAAGTATTATTAATAACTTTTAAATTACAGCGATTAAGACAATGACTGCGAAACGCCGTTAGCTTTCGTAATCTACGCGCGTAGTCACACGCTTTTGAATGGTCGGAGTGGTTTTCGAACGGTGTGTCCCCTTGAAGCTGCCGAAGCATAATCTCGCATCGTTGTCGTTCTCGATACCGATGTCGGAGATACCGAACCGGAGACTCCTCCAAGGGGTGACGCTGGTCGACGCATAGTCGTAGCGCGCAAGTTTCCTAACTATGATCAACTATGCAAGACGCCATTACTGCGTGTAGTTTGGGAAAGGAGTTTGGGACTTTGTGTCCCGTCTACAACTATCTTCGCCTCCTCCCCTTTCCCTGGCAAACCGAAAGTCTCCCGGATAATCCGCGATAATCCCTCGAAATATTCTCGCGTTTTCGAAAGAAAAAAATTTGTTCGGAAGCGAATTTATCACGATCGGGGGAAAACGGACTCGCGTTTTTGTAAAATTTCCAACAGCATTTGAGATAAACGAGGAGAACGGGCAAACGAGGGGGGAGGGGGGGCGAAAGCATTCGAAGGATTTGCTCGATATTTCGCGAATCGCGGGATTGCATCGGTGTAAGATTTCATTGGGAACGAGGTCGGCCACCCTCCTTTGAAGAATGTGCTCTGGGCAAACCGAGATAGGGTACGAGGGGTTCTGCTCTGCTCGAAATAATCGATATTTCAATCTCGCAAGACGGCGAGACGGTATTTTAAAGCCGAATTTCACCGACGAAACGTTTCATATCATCTAGCGCGTGCAATTGTTATTTCACTCTCCATTTCCCGACATTTTACTCCATTTTCGAAAAATTACTCGCCTCTCATTTGCACACGGAGGCGCACACCGTACAAATGACAGAGAACAAATCGTAATTACCAAGTTTGGTGTAATACACCGTATTCGTTCTTCGTGTTATTATCACACTATCGTATATCGCCATTTTCGCATTTACACGTTGCATCCATTAGATTTTTATTAGATCTCGCCCGTTATTTTCGATAAATTGTACGAATTTCATTTGCGCGATAAACACCAACGACCGAAAGTGTAAATCGTAAATTGCCAAATTTCCCGTAGCAAAATGAAATTAACAAACCGGTGCATTTACAATTACGTCGGCAAATAAATTTCAATTCGAACGGGGCATTGTGTGAATTCGCAACACGCGCGAGCGAATATCGATAACGATACCAGCACCATCCGCCGACACCAAAGTGTACATTCTCGTCCGTGTTCCGCTCGTTTTACACGAGGCGTGAAATAAACAAATCGCCGACCGAGAGAGATCCTGGCAACACGAGACCTGCATATGGCGCGGACAGATGCGTTAAACCGAGAACCCGCTTTTCTCTTCTTTTGGCCAGTTTCGATCACTGCCGAGGCCAAACGTATTCTTCGGCCGCGTGTCGAGTTTCGTCGAGCCTGGTCTCTTTTTTCTGCACGCGCGCGCGCAAACGTCACACGACACCTATGGAAACCGTCGAAAACATAATCCGACAGGGCGACAGCGTACGCACGTCCCACCGCTGTAATTAGGGTGATACTTTCATAAAAGCTATTGGGGTAAGGTGTACCACAAATACTATTATCGCGAGCGTTATTAGAGGTCTGAAGTTGGCCCCTCTTAAACACTGGTGGTGGTAGCTCGGGTATTCCACAGTTACTCCACGGGCAGAGAGGCGTTATACATACACTCGACGGGTGTTTGTTTGGGACATTCGATCCTTCGAACGGCCTACACTTGATTTTTACCGATTAAATCGAGATTGCGAATCGTTAGTTGAGTCGAACCTGTTGATTGTTAACCTGTGATTGGTATGGTTGGTATGGTCGCAAGCAGATTGCGGATATCTGTCTTACCCACTGAGCGACGACAGATTTCTCTGTAAATGTAGCAGGATTTCAAGATTTTTCAACATTTTTCTTCCTCTTCCTATTCCGATGGCCCGTGTCACGGAAATCAGGAACAAAGGCGTTACAAAAATCCGCGTTATCCCAAACCGAAACTTTTCAGAAATTTGATCCTGGCCAGAACCCACGAGCTCGATCCTCTTCCGACAACTCTTTCAACAGAGGATTCCAAACGTCTTCCACGTCCACAACCGACGTTGTAACCCCGCCGAGCCATCGGCGAACGGTCAATACTTCTCCAAACACGACGAAAGGAATAAATTCTCTACTCCGGGGAAATAGACCGTGTCCACTAAGGAAGGCCACGACTATGCCACGGCCAGACCACGTATTCGTTCGCGTATTTACGATTCCCGCTAGAGCAAACAATTCTCTCTCGCACCTCTTCAAACAAAAAGCCCGCTGCAGGCACACTTAACCCGATGCCGTTCTTCACGTTCGACGTGCCACGGTTAACAGCGAGGCAGCGGGAACACGCGATCCGAGGATAAACAAGAAACTACTTCATCCTCCAAATTGGAAAAATCGGGAATAAGTCGCGATAATCGTCTCTGACACACGGTTTTTCAATGCGTTTCAAATTTTTTAATTTTTTTAAATTTCAGTGGAAGGGAGCCGTACATCTCGCGCTTGTTGCTTTTCTTTTTTTAAATTGTTAATAGTTTTTTTTTTTTAATTTGCTGTCTCAACCGACTTAAACATTTTTCCTTCGATTCTCTCGTTTCTTTCAAGAATCGCGCGTGTTTTGCGATGTCAGTCTAGTCCAATTGCGACGTACGTCGCCAAGTATTCATCTTATCTTTAACCTTGTTACTACGTTACCCAATTCCGAATTTCGTTGTTTCATACATTCTACAATTGTTACAGCAAAATATTTGTAAAATTGCGCGACTCGAAACCAGACCAAATATCAAATATCAATCTCCGGATGAATTTACAAATTTATTCCAAAAGTAAGTAAGTAAGTAAGTAAGTCGTGCTTGCGAGATACGATTTCCGTCATATCGTGGCTAAAAATAATGCCACCTCGATGCGATTTCAATGTTACGCGATATTACAAGGGATTAAAGGTATTTCGTTCGTTTTGCCAGAAATAAATAAACAGAGCCGTTTTATTCATCGTCGACTTCCTCCGCCGGCCGGTTCTCCCGAGCGCGGTCGAGAGAGTGGATGATGGAGAGTTTCTTTCGAGTCGCGCTGGTACCTGACGCGTACTACCGCGCCCATCAAGTCCGGCGGGACCAGGCACGCAGAACCGTGGCAAATGCAAATGTCGCGCGTCTCGGCTCCTCGCGTGCTCTTCGTGGGATCAACGATCGCAATCACCGATGTCACGGGCCGACTTATTGGCCGCGCGATACGTCTAATAGATCGATAGCTGGCCATTATTACGCGTCCCCCTGCTGTTCAACCGGTCGTCCTACAAATAACACGCCGCGCGCCTTTTCTAATGAGCCGGCCGGACGTGCACGTGACCGGATCTTTGCGCGCGCGTCGATTTTACGCGCGAACCACGAGGCCCGTACGTACCTCGACGATCGAACCATCCGCGATTGTATCCGCGTTTGGTGTGGTACGGTCGTAGTTCGTCAATTTGCGCGGTAACGCACAAAAATGTACTTCCTTTCATTCGTAACGTGGAAAATTTAACGCGACAACGCCAAAGATACCTTCCGTCGAAACACAGTACAGTACTTGTTGCGATATTTCACGACGAAAACTTTCTACTCGGGCTTGAAAAATTGGAGATTCGTCGTCCAACGATCAATGTATTTTTGTTTCGTGGGATTATCGGAGCGACCGAGTGGTATTTAATTGGAACTGGTTACTCGCAGAAATATATCACGTCGCGACGCTTTCAATAGCGTGCGTTTAGAAAGAATTCTTGCTTTTCAGTTTCAGTACATTTTAATAATGACACACTATGGACATTTATCCCTCTTTTTGTTGAACGCTTGATATTTGTTCAACATTGACGGGTCATTCTTGTCATTTGCTATTTTTTTATTATTTATATAGGCAATTTGCGTTCAAGCAAGTTGATTCAAGTTTCCACTGAAAACTCATTCGATCAGACTAACTCACTTTGTTCAAGAAAATGAACTTTTACGGGGCTTTTCGAGATAGGTGGATTTATATTCTGCAAAGAAACGTACATTCCTAAAATGCCAATACCGCAGAGACGCGTAACGTGTCCCCGATTGATCGAGCTAATATTTACGAATATTCAGATGAAAATGTATATCGAAGAGAATTCTAACTGACCGGTAATTCCAAGATTGTACATGGTGATCGTTTTAAGCATTGCGCGAACTTTACGCGACTCCGACGACGTCGAGTTTCTACTCAGCAACGATATCAATCTTTCCGTTCTTCGACGGAATGTAAAAGTACTAATTACCGTGACTCTAATGCACGGCAAATGGCATTTGTAAATTACTATTTACCATAGGATCATAACGAACATGATGATGGAAAAGCGATAAAATTCCAAACTCTATGTATCGGTGATCCGTGTTCTCGGTGTAGCGTAACAATGTTCCTTTGTTATGAACAAAAAGGAAGAAGGTCACGCCTGTATTTTAACGTTTCACCTCGTGAATATTGCGAAGCAGAAGCAGAGACAGTGAATTATTGTAATTACAAGATTCGACGAGGCGACGTCGTTGCAATTTTATACCGATTGCGATTCAGCGTATTTAAATGTTCATATTTCTAACGATGTCTTCTCTCAGAGTGGGAATATAAATTTTAGTCGAACGATCGCGCGGCGTCATTGACGCGAAACCTCGGTTCGCGTTTGCGTACGATTCAATCAATTTTTATATTCCGTTCTGAATTCCTTCGTAATTTTCTTACGTCACGAACTTTGAATTTTGATCTAACTTTTATTTCCGACGATGCTTTGTAATTTTTTTTTCGTACGACAAGCTGTGCTGTAGTGATACTGCGTATAGTTTTCAGAATGACCGTAAGAAATTAAACTTTTTGCTATTGAAATTAAGTTACTGTTGCAGTCAATTGGAATTAGAATTTATAGATGCATTTTTCTAGTTTCCGAGAATGTTCCAGTCCCTTTATAATTTCATCACTCTTGCAAATACAAATGAAAGAAAATAGAACTAAAGATTGCTTTACGTATCAAATGACATAAAGAGAACTGTACTTTGGTTATTTTATATATTATTCCATGTTATTTGCAGTATAGGCACTTTGCACTTTGCACTCTCATGTAAATGCAGAAAAATCCACAATCTGCTTGTTACGTAACAAGAATGACACTTTTTGTGATCACTATCGCAGACTTTCTTTCTTACTAACTACTACTCACCACGTGGATGCCCTCCGCGTCCCTCCTGAGATCGCCGCTCCTCTGACCGGCCGTTACAGCGGCGCTCAAGTGATTGTAGTGATGTTGATGCAACGTGTTGAGCGTTTGCGTGTACGGATCGCCAACGAGGTAATCGAGATGTTGCGGCTGGCCAAGGCCCGGATGTTGAGGACTCGCCGGCGCGTGATGATGCGAGGGGAACGGGGGCGGGAAGTACGGTGGTTGAAAATCGGAGGCAGTGGGCAACGACGCGCCCCCGTGATGGGGCATCCCGCTGCCGTTTCCATTGCCTCTGTGACCGTGGTGATGGGCGCCGGAATACGGCGAGGAATTTCCACCGCCCAGCGAGGAAATGCCCCCGTGACCAGTCAGTCGGTCCTGTTCACAGAAAACGTCCACCTTTTAAATGTTTGTCAGTACATATTAACGACGAGCGCACATTATTATCACATTATTAGAACTCTGTTTGTACAAACTCGGCTTATTTGGACGAAATTTTTGGAAATTTTTGAGCTCGAATTAAGCGAATACGAGCACTTTTGCCCGAAAAACGAGTGAATTTCAATTACACAAACCAATCGTCAGATAAGTTTTTTCAGGGTGTATCTAGTGGTAGAGCTCAGACATTTCTGCGACGTTCGCAGTTCCGTTTGGAACGAACTTTCGTATCTATAAGACACTTTCGCGTGTGTCGTTCGTTTCATCGAATCTCTTATCTTTTTAAATACAGCTATATATATATATATATATATTTCGATTCAGGATACTTTTTGGTCGATTTTAATGTCTGAATGTTAAAATAACACGAACGGAAATGAAAGAATCAAATAATTCGTCGAGCACGAGAATAAAGGAAGCTTAAATTAATAAAGTTTCGTGGAAAACAATAAGGAAGAAGCAATACTTTAACCTCGTGGCAATCAGTGTTTTGTTAATTTGAAAGACGAGGGGAGCGTTGGGAGGGTACAATTTATAAAAAATATCCGTGTTCAGAGACCTGAAATCGTTCTTCGTAAGCTCAATCGTTCCCAGCAATCTCACATACATACATATGTCGGAGCACGTCGAATGAGAAAAAAAAAAAAAAAAAAGAAAAGAAAAAAAAAAAAGAAACGCAGCAAATAAAAAGTAATAACCGTAATAAAATCGAGCGAAGATAGACCTCTGTTCGTCGACACACGTACGCGGCCGTCGTCGTGCGTAACTTTCGCCGCTATTAAAAAATTACTGGCCACCGGTAATTGCGGTGATAAATGTGAGCTGGGAGAAGAGAGAAAGATAAAAAGAATCGTGCCAGCCGCGTTGGAGGTCTGCCGTTACTATAAGCGGCACAGTGGTGCTTGTTCCTCAAAGGTGGTGAACATAAGCGCGAATAAATACTATGCAAGTCTTTTCGCGCGTGACGCAACGCAAATAGAACGTAAGCGTGGTGCAAATCTTTCTTGAGAAAATCGCGTTAAAGTCGAACGACGCTTGACCACAAAGCTCTTGACAACGCGAAATTTTAGGCAGGTTTTAGGCAGTCATAAATCGCGATTTTCTTCATTCTTTCATTTATTTTTACGATCAATCTTTATTTTACATTTCTACGAATATTTCTTTTCATTTTATATGTATATTTTTTTCGCGTTCCAATCTTTTATAAAATACATAAAAATCCGCAGTTTATTTGTGGTACATGGATGATTGTGGATGAGTCACAATTTCGGCTAAATTATTTAATACGCTCTTCGATTCTTTTAATGTGAAATACGCCAACTTAAATTAGAAGATGACAAGATTGAACAGCCTGATTCGAAAATTTACGATTCAAAGTATTGCAATTATTCATCGACTCGACACAACATCGGTTAATTTATAAATACGGAGTAGCGCGTGTAACTGTGTAAGAGTTACGTAATTCTGTAGATCGAACAGCTTTTTTCGTTTAATTAAATTAAGCTCGCTGTCTCCCGTGTTCTGACGTGCAACTTTCGATGATCCAATAAGATTAATCACCGTATCAAACGGACGAGGTAATGCAACTTGTCGGGTAATTTATATTTTTGACGTGACAATTTATTTGCTGAGAAACATTGCAACGTTACATCTGTATTTAACGTACATTGTATCATACTTATATCTATGTCGCGGAAACTTCGTGACGTATCATTTGTATTTATAGTATAGCCCGTAATGTATCATTTGTATTAAGTATACACCGTATCATACTTGACCGCGTGTATGAAATTACAAATTGAAATTAATCGAATTAGATTATCCGCACAGTTTCCAAGAAAATTGTCGATTTTAAGCCATCCATTTCATAGGTCAGATAAGAAAATCCAGTAAAATTAGTTTCTACGAGCCATTTGATGTTTCTTCTTTTTTAGAAATATACGTTTCGAGATTAGCTCGCTACAGGAACAGAGAAACTTACCGCTTCTGGTAGAGTAAAATTACAGTGTTCGAACGTTGTTATAGAAAGTTCACATGCCTTCTATAATAGTTTTGCGTCGCGTTTAAAATTTTTACGAGCAAACAATTATTATTTTGCGCTCGATCGTCAATTTTCAACCATTTTAGGTACACCGACCCGTATCGTTTTCGCTATTTCCACGAAGACAAAACAGTTTTTCTTTTCCTTCTAATATCCATCGTAGGACGTAGTTCTACAAAATTTCGATGAGTATCTCCGTTGATAAACGCCGATTATATCTCTGTGAATTATCGATTGTATGAAATATCAGTCATAAATCGCAATATCATCGAAGCAAATTGCCGAGTTGTGATTAAGCATGTTTTACCTTTGAAAATGTAGTTGTACGTACGAATGGACTTTTCAATCTGTATATAATTGGTAAAAACGAAATGAAAGGGAACGTTATTGGATGGGCCTGAGATGATTTAGAAATTCATTTCTGTAGTTTACGTAACAAGGTAGATATGATTCTGAGGATTTCAGACACTGCAGGGATCGAGCATTAATTTTAGCAAAAATTCTATTCTGCATATTTGTCTCAGAACGTGTCGTATAAAATACTTGGTAATTTCATTAACTTTGTAAGACGATCGTTGTGATTGTACCAGTAAAATTTAAAACCAATATTTCGTAATAAATGAATTAATATACAGCGCGAGTTCAAGAAGATCGAGCGAGAATCGAGTATATCGTGATCACGATAGTTGATTCTTATTGCAGTTGCGATAAAATTTCAAAATCCTTCGCGCGATATATTCGCGAAAGATTTATCTTCGTGAATGTATTGTCCGGAAGGCTACGGAAATTATTTTCATCAGAACGAACGCGATGCAGGTATTTCCACGATCGAAATTCGCAATTCGAGTCAGAGATACAGAGAAACGCGTAATTTCCAAAATTACGCCGCTTCTGTGCGGATCTCTCGGTCAGTGAAAACGGAACCTAATTCGGTTCACGTGATCACTCGGTGCAGTGCTTACCGTGCTTGTTACTCGCAATCAAGTGGATGCTATATTCCTGTGATTTATCTAAACAATCGGCATCAAGTTCCTGTTCTCTCGAACACCTTTCTGAGCCTCAAAAGGGCCAACACGTACCTTTCCTTTCGCTATTCACGCGACACAACTATTCTCTCTCACAATCAGTGTCGCTTGTCAAGTGCAATTACGTAAGGCAATTTAAGAATGAGTGTATTCTATTCGTGAACGAGATGAATTTCCAAAGAAATAATCGCTTAGAAATAAAGTCATTCGATGCATTGCGGATGTTCGTACAAAGAGGTTAAGAAAATATGAAACATGCATTGAGCGATACGTTCCAGTATAGATTTATGTCCCGTATTGTAGTATTTAAATTGGCGCAACTGCTGATAATTCAGCAATTATCACGATTGGCGTTACAACAAATCACATTAGTCATTCTTCCATATTTCTGGCATTCAGTTGTTGACATTTTTGGTTAATTTTCAACTCGTTCTTATGTCACACGATACAATGGGTATATAATTACAACAGATATATCTGTTGCTCCAATATTGTTGCGACATTTTGTTGTATCTATTTTTCCGTTGTTGTACATAATCATCTGTTAGATGATTAGACAGACATCAAAGAAATGTTCAACACATGCATGTTCTTTTCAACTATATTATGCAGAATGGTCATACTAACTACATGTCAAAATATATTTTTGTACAAACATCCGCAGTCCAAAATATTCTCAAATATCATTCTGAACATTTAAATGTTGTGTCATAATTCTTCCATCAAAAGGCAACGTAGCGTTACGTAATTTAATCGCCTTTTGTAATTCCCCCACCGTTCTTCTTCAAGAAGGATTTCGGAATGTAAGATTGATGATAAATGTACGATACGATCCACGAACGGTGTAGAATCGCGACGCAGCAGGAGGAAGAATTCGATTATCGAGGAGAGAGACGGTCGGTAACGGAATTTAACAACGGCAGGCCGAAAATTAAGCGGAAAGCCCCGTTATAAAAGGGAACTCTCACTTGGCCAAACACCACGAGCCCTAATCTGCTCGATACGGGCCGTTTAATGAGACGAAATTCAGCCTTGTCGCTCCTCGAGTCGAGATTTCCAAATCGTTGTTTCGAAATCCACGTCGGCCAGGCAGAATCTCGGCCCGTTTGCAAGATGATTATAAAAGTCGCGTGAAATACGAGGTGATTGGACGACTTCAACTTCTGATTTCTGTTTCAGTGTTACGACACTGAGTGTAAACTCTAAAAGTTCGTTCGGTATTCCTTCCCGTTAAGACTCCACTGTTTTACGAAGCACAAAGAAATCGAGATATTCGTGACACTGCAAATTTTGGAAATTACACGGAATGAGTTATAGCATGAAAGATCTCAAAAATAGAAATCCGCTCGATCCTCGATGGACTGACGGAGAATTCGATGCGTGTACACCTACGTACACACCGTCTCGAGGAAATCGTTTGGAAAAACGATTGAAACTTGTAGTTTGATAATGAGTCGAATTTACAAGACACGAGATTATACACGATGCAGGGAACAAATAGGCAAATGTTAAAACGACGCTTCCCGTCGAGCAATGGAAGAGACGGTAATTACAAGGGTAGAAAATTACAGCGGTACTGCAGCAACAAGTTTAAAAAGGATGCGTGTATCCACAGCTGCTATGATATTCCAGTTACTATCTGTTCCCGAGCGATCTCGATCGAGCCTCCCCGTTGAATAATTAATTCGAATGCCGGTTCTTCGTCGGAACTGTGTCTTCGGGAAGACGAAAATCGGCTCGATGCCAGCGCGCACACCGTTCCGATCGAAGAGAGTGATTTAGGAAGTGAGGAGCTGCGTAGATCGCGGGGAGGAAGAAAGGAGCGACGGTCGCTTAATAATAACAAGCTCAAGATCAAAACGATCTGACACGCGTAAAAATTTTGGGCCGGCGAGCAACTTGGAAACGGCCGATTCGTTTAACGAGACGCGTAGCCGAACTTTCCAGTTTGAGATCGCTATCGATAACGCCAGGAGAAATCGTTCTTCTTGCCGCCGTATGACAAGTAGATAATTAATAACCAATAAGCTGGCCGCCATGTCGAAATCGACAGATCGCAGATATACGAGCGAGTAACTAGAACTCTCCGAGATTTGTTCTCTAAATTTCGTTTTTAATCGTCTTTAATGTCGGAGCGGAGAAAACTGTAATTTGAATTTTATTCAGTGTCGGATGCTGGAACCGTCTGACGCGCGGAGCAAAAATTATAGCAGAACACGATCAAAAGTGACCATGAACGAACCTAATACGAAGAATAAGAAGTAAGAAAATTAATATCGAAATAAGCAGCTTGGAAGTAAGAAGAGAAGAATAAATTTATGAATAATAATGAACGAGTGAAAGCCATATATTATAATTATAAATATAATTTCTTCTGCAAATTTTATTTTGCAGCTCTAGTAGAAATCTACCAGAGATAAATTGTCAGAACGTAGCATAGTCCTTTTTTTATCAATTGCAATTTCATTTCAAGTCGCGTCGGTAGTTTTAATTATTTCAGTATCGATCCTTCGCAACCTCTCTCTATCTATGTATTTTTTTAAATCTTTGGTCGCTCGAGATAATTTCTTAGTACGTCATATTCATAAAAGCAAGAAATTAATTCAATCGCAGAGACTCGACACTGCTCGGTACTTTGACAGAACTTTGAATGCCAATGAAAAAATTGCATCGCAGAGAAATAGTTGCATCTAACACCCAACACTTTGATTTTCAGCCACGCCTCGCTCGAACATATTACGGCAGAGGATATTTCTCATCGCGCAGCGAAAGTTTTATTTCCGCCAACTGTCGCGCGATCGTGTAACACGGCGCAGTATTTTTTTCAAAGCTCGCGCAAGATAGTTACACGACAGACTCTGAAAACTCGACCGATCGAAAGTCTAGCACACGTGTTTTCGTTGCTAAACTTCTTTGGATTGAATCTGACAACGGCGATGGGGTCGTACGAGACGATGTTTGTTTTCTGATTATGATCGCGAAGGAAGGATCGTGTTCTACGTCCAGCTCTTTAGAAATTCGAGTTAATGATGAATTATGTTCCCATATATTTTTGACGTATTGCCTGAGAGTGATCAGTGCATGAGTAATGCTCCCAAGAAACGCTCCTCAAGAATCCTCTTTTTCTTCGAGCTGCGAAATTGGCTATAATTTGTATCTTTTCATAGGTAAACGGATGATTAATCGCAAAAATTGATCACTATCATCACCTCGGTTTCACAATCTACATAATTGCTTCGATCTTTCCTTTTTCCCCATATTTTTTATTTTCATAAAATAAATTCCCGCTCGAGAGTTTGGCGCACTCTTTACTTTTCGAACGAAGCAAGCACTTCTTCGTGCACTTTTCCGAGAAAAATAATACTGCTACAGTTACAACTTTAATTTCCAAGTGTAATTAAGTAACATTGCCAACGATATGTCGAATGTTGGAAGAAGCAAACTTTTTTAACCTGTTTAATTGCTGTTACCATCGCTTTAATCTTCCATCGTAAAGTAAAATATTTCACGAAAGGAGGATCGGATCGAACGGAGAGAATGGTAAAATTTTTCATGAAAACACACCTCGACCTCGATCACCGTGGTCATGTCAACGTGGGGCGCGTAACAGAGCGCCAGCTTGTCGGCTGTGGGCGCTTCCGTTCGCGGCGGGAACATCCCTAGGATCTCCAGTTTGCCGGGTTCCGGTGCCAGATTCGTGACAGTCGCGCGATCGTTCGCGATAACCACTTTCCAACACTATTTTCTCCCGCACATCGCACAACCACGATCCGTTCTCACTCGTGACACACCACTTTGCGACGATCCTCGTTTGCTCAAACTCGCGTGCACTTTGATATCACTTTGACGAGTCACACTGGTGGTCTTCTTCGATCAACGGGGGGAGGGGGGGAGGGGAGAGAACGAGAACTATATACAAGTTCTCTCGCTGTATCGAGAGACAATAACTACGGAATGATAAACTGCAAGTGAGATTGCGTTTCCTTCGTTACTCGAGAGACGTTTCAATTCAAGTTCAAAAGAGAGACAATCAGAGATCGAGAAACGGGACTAAACAAAGTTCAACTACACGAGCGAAACTTTTGCCACTTTCGCGAATCTAGCAAGCAGAAACAAGAGGCTTCGAAGCTACGTTGCCCGTCGCACGCGTCCTCTCGTTCGTTCCACGTGCGAGCTCGAACATAGTCGCCTGTCGGTTGTGTCGTTTTCGCGCATCAACTTCGAGGGTCGCGTGGATGCCACGTACGTTCGACCTTTGTATCCTTGCACGTATCCGGGCGTCGTTGCGTCGCACGGACAAATCGGCGATCAAAGTGTCGGAAGGCTACGCTACCGCGAAGTTGCCCCGCAGGAGGCAAGTGTCGGAGATTCCGGTGCCGCGGTCCGGACGGAGGCGAACCGGTGCGCAAAAGGAGAACAGCTGATCGGCTGATTGAGCGTCGTGTAGCAGCCGACCGACTGAACGACGAGGACGACGGCTCGCCGTACGAAAGTATAGCTAAAGAGCCGTGTGCCAGCCACGACGAGAGAACGAAATGGGAGGTGGTACGATGTGCTCTTACCAAGAGCTACTACCTACTACTACTACTACTACTACTACTACTGCTACTACTACTACTACACTACCAGCAGCATCCACCACCAAAGCGACACGGGCGTCGTCGTCGGCAGCTGTGCACCACCACTACCACCACCACCATCACCATCACCACCACCACCACCACCACCACCACCACCACCACCACCACCACCACCACCACCACTACATCGCTGCCTTAAGAATTCTCGCCCTACCCAGACCTCTGTAGCCTGGCGAGCGTCAAGGATAGGAGAACGGAAACGAGAGAGAGAGAGAGAGAAGAGAGAGATTACCTCCTCTCCAGTTTGTGCACGCGTACAGACGACGCGACCGAAATTTCGCCGGAGGATACGCGACCACCACGTGCAACTACTTCTAGAGCTGCCCCACCAGACGATCGAGCGGCCACGATTCACGAGGGGACGTCCCACGACCGAGCGAATAGGAGAGATATACCCCAGAGGCTGGCGCGACGCTGCCAACGCGACGCGACGCTGCGAACCACGCGAACCACCGAGGCACTCCCCGACCGACACGCGCGACCCTCGAACGCCGCGCGCTTCTCGACCTTCCAGGGTTGCGGGTCCTTAACTCTTTTCAAAGTCCGATTTTGACGTGATTTTGTGGCGTGTTACGTATGTGAGAAATCGTATCTTCTTTTTTTATTTTTTATTTAAGTTTTGGAAACGAGAATATAAACTATAATACGTCTTGTAATCCGTTCTGTTCATTTCCAGTTCCAATAAAAGAGAATCGCGTAACGTCGATCGCAACTTGAACGAATTTTGATAAAAGTTAAATTTACCAAAAGTAGTCGGAACTTTTAGGATTCGAATAGGATTTTAATCCTCTACAATTTGTTTCTAGCTAGTAACGACGAAGAGTCGCGTAGTATAAAAATTAAATGTTTACTTGATTTTAAATAGATCTTAGCAGTAGAAGACTAGTGCTCGAACGAATTCTTTGAGTGAGAGACGAATTTTATTAATACAAGAAGTGAAGTTTGACTTGATATCTCTTTCTCGTCTCGAAATAACGTGAACACCAAGCTGATTTATTTCGAGGAGGAATTTAACAATTCAAAGATAAGATAAATTTTTTTTAGCCAAGACAGTTTTCAATTCGACGAATTAATGAGTTTTTCGCACTACGGATACAAATGATACCATACAAGGCTGTTATAATGTAATAATTCTTCTTTTTATCAAACGATTGATCGAGCGATCAAAGGAATTAGCTATGGAGAAGTTAATCAACTAGTAACGGAACGTGGTATCAAACGGAAGATTCGAACGTTAAATCGCCAAGTATTTCTTGTTACTATAGATGACGTAAATGTACTTGGATTCGCCGTACGAAGAAACGTCAAAAAGATTCCGTAGTGGATCGATAATTAATCCAATACTTCCTCATTGCACGTGTTGATTAAATCAAATGACATGCTAAATCATAGAAGAATCCATTTTCGAAAACGCAATCTTCTTGTTTCGTCGCTTTTTATTCAATGAAATTTTGAAGAACAGACTATACCACGTAGAAGAAAGAAGCGTCGTAAACTCGTAGTAACTCGTAGTTACTCGTAAAACTTTGAGATAGTTTCCTCGATAAAAGAAAATTTTCTAAATTTCTACGCGTTCCCTTCCAATTCAACATTGCTCGTGAAAGTATTCCAACCTTTTAATGAGTGCTAGACGAGCTGTTTACGTAAGACTCGACTATTGTAATTTCAGACGCTATGCACTAATCGTTTACTAAATACATATTTGCAATTTTAAAATCAGTTTTTCGCTGTATTAATGAAACATCAAAGATATTGATGTAAGATATTCGGTGCTTTTGTAAATGTTTGAACACTTTCGCGAGTCACTGTACAATCACATTTGACTCCGACAATTGCGTTCAAATCGAGTACGAAAAATCGTCGCGGCTGCGCAGCGATATATATTCGAGGATATTATCAGCTCGACGACGCGGAGGAGGTTCGTTGTCGTACTCGGTCCCCCGCGGCAGGTGGCGAACGTATTAATTAAAACGCGGCCAGAAATGAGTTCCCCGGCACGTTTCCAGCCATTTCGCTTTCCCGTCAATGCTCATTCACGCCAGCAGCCACAATTAATTCGCGCTAAGGTGAAAACGGGCCAGCTAGCCAGCGTTATAGGTCGTCGACTCGCGGCCCGTAATTTATGCCGGTGTAAATTCTGCCACTGTAATTACGCCACCGGGCTCCATTCACCGGGCGAGGAGGAGGCGTCGTCGTCGTCGTCGTCGTCGTCGGTTGCGAAAAGACGCGTTCGACATTGGAACACACCCGGCACGAGAGCCGAGGACAAGGGCTTTAATCACACATCCGATCGTGTAAATCTTAATTAAATCTTAATTAAACGTTTAACGGCCGATGCGTCGCCAATTGAACGACGTTTTCTCACCATCGTGGATCGATTGTCGAGATGTCGAAGATGGACATCTCCTTGCGGGGAGGATTCTTCCCGAGAGAAAGAAGATTGTGAATTTTTGGCTGCTGAAAAGTTGGAGCTTGCTTTTGGAAATTGTCGTTCGTATTTGCTCTTATTTTCAAGGTTTCAAGATCGTGCGTTCGTGATTTTTTTTAAAGCACCGAGATGTTGGAATTAGGTATTCGTGTAATTTGGAGAATCCGACGCTGCTGGCCGACAGCAGATTTGAATAGTATTTAAGGAATTCTAGGCTCTCTGGCGCGACACTCCAGAAACATTAAAATGTTTAAACGCTTATTTTTAGAAGCGTCGGAATGTTGAGATTCGTACGATTATTTGACTACTATCTTTAGTCAACGAGTCGTTCTCATTTTTGTTTCAATAATTTTATACACTAGGTGGAGGAAGAAATACGAGTTAAACGGTAATTTCAAACGGTTTTATTCGCTCCGAAACGGTTTAATTCGCTTTCGTTAGAACAAACAACCGTCTCCGGAAGTGATCGCACGGACCGTTTGTCATTAGCCAAAAATAAATTCGACAAATCAGCTTTCTCGAAATAGAATCCTCAAGATCCGACGCCGAGATACGTGCGATCGTCTTGTCGACGTCGAGTTTGCACGAAAACCGCGTCTCAAGGACTTGATTAATAGTCTCCAACGCGAGAAAGATGATAATCACTCCACGCGATTCTTGCGCACCTACTCGAAGGATTCGATTTCGTTTCGATCGATGGTCAAACCGACATCGGTTTTCGAACAGCTCAGATTTACCCTCAGGCTATAAGAAGAAAGAGTATAAAAGAAAGATAATTACAAAATACAAGCGCAAAATGAACATTTTTCACTAGAGTGTAGCTAGTGAAAAATGTGAGAGAAAATACAGAAGGTAGAAACAAAATCTAACAAAATTCTTGCTTTGTAGTTAAATTTACAGAACTAGAGTGTTCAATAAAAACAGATCTAATACAAAAATATCCTCTTGGATAAAAAAGGAAGAGAATCGTACTATCGATTCAAATCAAAGAAGGTTACGCTACGCGCGTGCATAGAAAACAACAGTCGATGCCAGTACGAAAGGAGGAACACAGCGAAACGAAATAACGTAAAGATTTCCTTCCCTTCGTTTTCCTTTCCTAGAGAAGAAGCAAGCCGCAGGCCTATTTCACCGATCGCACGCGTCGTGTCTCGTCATCGGACGCAACAAGAATTTACCGACAGGCACGGGGAACTAGTTTGCCTCGGCAGGTTTCCGCCGTGCATTTTCCAGTTTCGTTCAACGCCGTTTATCAGTGAAAACCGCGGCCTGCGGTCTAGAAATCGGTAAACCAAACGGAATCGTAAAGCCTGCTCGACCAACGGGAATTAACGCCGCCGCAAAGCGCATCGATTACCCGATCGCGTTAAACGATCGACCGATCCGTTTGCGGACTCGCGGAGTCGTTACACAGCGTGGCTTTCGATAATATGTTTGCCTCGATGTTCGCTTGCCCGGAATTAACGCAAATTAACGCAGCTGACGAAACTGCAAATTGCAGATATTTCCGGTGCCAGCGATTAGGGGGGTTTGAAATTTTTGCCATTCCTGAGGATTTGTTTTCTTCTTTCTCTGCGTAAAGTGAAAATTACAATGAATTTCAACGTCAACATTTACAGAGAATAATTGGCAAACTCGATCGTACTTTGGTGTTAATTGGTATTAATTGACTAAAAAAAAAAAAAAAAAAAAAAAAACAATTTTTCTCAAAATTTTTTCTCAGTACTTGCAAATTTAATTCTTATCGAGACCAGGTATCGAGTTGCGATAAAAAATTCTAAAGTCTGTATCTAGTCACGACTCTCTGTGAAAAAGGGAAGATTTAAACAATGGAACGGAATAATTTCGGTAATGTTCTTGAATCTGATCGGATTTTAATTGTTGCACGCGTACATTTCATAATTATATTGGCTGACTTTAATTGTTATTTATCACCGAGCAACAGCCGGAACAGTTTGCTCGTTTCTACTCCGCTTTGTGAACTTTTGTTAATCGATTTCGCTCTAGGCTACGATCAGATAGCTAGACGTCCGAGAAAATCTCTCGATAGGTGTGTGCGTGCGTCTCTAATCATGACATCACATCAGGTGCGTTAAATCGCTGCTTTCAGTGCGCAATTTGTACGACTTTGATTGTTCTCTTCTAGACACACCTCTGTTTGGAGAGAGTTGGATGATATCATATCTCGTCTATCTCGATATTTTCTTTTCAATTTGGTGCGATTTTTTTTCAAAAATGAATATTTAGTAAAATTTAGTTTTCTATTATATTTTTTTAATTGCATTAAAAAGAAAAATACATCAAGTCTGATTAAA
The DNA here is from genome assembly GCA_032399605.1 of Melipona beecheii. Lineage (NCBI taxonomy): Eukaryota > Metazoa > Arthropoda > Insecta > Hymenoptera > Apidae > Melipona > Melipona beecheii. Next base: position 772,522 of record JAUCMO010000047.1, on the reverse strand, counting down.
AATTGAAAGTAACTAGTGGTTTTTGCGATTTTTCAACGTTGTCTGTCACGCAAAATAGGAGATAAATATTTGATAAATATTTATAGTCTCGCTTTGCTTGATCACACGTTATTTGATAAGATTAGGGTCCTTTTGATGATGCGAAATAACACGTGTAAATTTATTATGCTATATTGGTAGACTTTTTTTACGTAGATTTTTATGCAAATTCATAGTTTTGAGAATTAATAGAGAATCGTTTTATTACCCACTTAAACAGAAAGCGCTATACTTTATATAGGATATTTTTCATAGCGTACGCATTCCGTGCGTGTAATTCCAAACCAGAAAATTCCCCGCAAATGCATGAAAATCCGCGATATAGCGGATAACCGACTGTCGTCTGGCGACAGACGTCTGTTTCTACTGTAGATTAGAAAGTGATTTACCGTCGTCTATTTCGACCTTCCAACGGAACAACGAGAGGCTGCCGTTTAAAATTTAGAAAGTAGTCAAATTCGTCGCAGCTGACTTTCGACAGAATTACGCGTCTCGCAACGCTCGAGAGTCCATGAGCGATTCCACGAACTACCAAAGTACCTCCTCTCTCTCTCTCTCTCTCTCTCTCTCTCGTAACTCTCGCCGTCAGAAAACTCGACTGCAGAAAAAGATTATTCGTCGATTCGAATTTATGCCGACATCGAGCTTCTCTCTCGGAAATTGTTTAAAAAGTAAATACAGCAAAGAGAAGGAACGACAGAAATTTACATCGATAGGAGACGACTGCTGCTTTGTCCATCCTTCGGTTAAATTCATCATCCGTGTATCAATTTATAACTGTACCTCCGTTAACCCACGTTAAAACGTTAATCCCCTCTCCCTGCAAATACATACTTCTCCGTTATTTATCGCGCTGTTGGACAGCGTTGGCGAGCGTTGCGCTCTGCTCGAATCCTAAAAATACGCATACCTTTTTTCGAAGCCGGCCAATCGGGTACGCGCGTTACGGGAAGAAGTAGCGTGAGAGTGAGCTGTCGATAAAGGAATAGCCGAGGTGGTAATCATCGGTAATCTTCAGTCCGTTACTTACGCAAAAGCAGTAATTGCCACTGTTACACCGCGGATTAGTTCGGAATGGTTACAGCTGGTCCGTTCGAAGAACGTGTTATTTCGCCGTTCATTCAGCCACAATATTCGATGATTTGCCGTTTCATGCCACCATTAACCCCGAATAAATTGCCAGGATGCCGATCGCCTCGCGTCTACCGTGTATCGCGGATTTTCACGGTTGTTTTTTCGCGGTCCGCGTCGTAATCAAAATGTTTACGAGAACGTTCGCGTCGAATTTTCGATAAAACGCGCTCGTTTCGTTTCCGGCTAAGGAATAATTTTGTATTTGCACGCATCGGCTCGACGTACAAGTACATTTCCCTTTTGTGCACTGTCCTTTCGGCAGCAAATTTTTCTGTCCTTTTTCTCAAATTTCCATTTCAGAATTCATCAAATAAATACCTTACCCTTTTTTTAAGTCATTCCAGTGCAGTTATTGTCAAATCTTCGTGTTAAATTTTTCTTTCGTCGAATTCGAGTGATTCCGAAATTGAAGAGAATTGCATATATATATATATATATATATACAAATGTTATTTCATACTTACTTTACAATCGTACGACCGTCTCTCTTTCACACTTGATAACAAGTCTGCTAGAATATTCGAAATATTCTTCGAGATTCCTCATTTTTAAGAATCGAAATTCAACTGTTAACAACTTTCAACGGCCACCGTTGTAACGTTGTTGTGGCGTTAGTCGAATCAGACGCCGATTCCACAAAATAGAACGCACGATTACCGCGAACCTGCCGTTTCCCGATAGAGGGTAGCGACCGAGGGCCCTTCGACGATTACAATCGCCGCGTACAAAGATACGTGAAAGGCACGTACGAGTCGAACGGAGAGGAGACGAAGCCGGGAGAGAAGCCGAAGAAAGAGCTCTGGATGACGATGGTGGGAGAGGGAAGTCGCTAAACGACATTCCAAGCGAACCATCCAGCGCCACCCAACGGTAACCAACGCATGACGCCCTTATCTTACCTCGTGTTACCGCACCTTTCCTTACGTTACCTTAACGGATCGGCCACGGTCAAGGAGAACCTCAATTTCGGCCATTTCGTATCGCCTCTTCGACACTACCGTCTCCCTTTCTCGCCTTATTCCACTTTCTGCTTTATACGGACCTCGATAATGCGGAACTTTGGAATATTTGTGTCACGGATATCTATTTCGAATACCTCGATCAAAATTTCGTATCGTCGCGCGAAAAGTAAGAAACGAGCGTGACGATGATCTTGGTCGATTCGCCTACAGTTGAGAAAGTCTGTCGAATTTTATAGAATTTTGGATAATATGGAACATTTGAGTCTCGAATTTAGAAGCGAGTGTCTTCTAAATATTTCAACCGGTAATTTCGAATCGGTTCGGGAGCTCGTAATAATTTTCCATGTATCATTGAAAATTTTAAAGATTCGAATCTTCATTTTATTCGTAGCTCCGATCTAGTTAATCTAGGAATATCTCTGAATATTCTTTTAATCTTGAGAAAATGGTAAACTTCAACGAGAGGACTTCGATGTATGATTTACTCGTGCGTTTTCTCCTCTTGCGTACAATGAAAAAAAAAAGTTCGCGAGATTAAAAATTTTGTTGAAGATGAGAATGCTTGATAAGGAGATGCTTGATGAGAATTTTATTTGACGTGTTGCGATGTATCAAATGTATTCAAGTACGAATTCCGCCGCATCGTTGATTGCGATCACTGAAATTTATTCGGACTCGAAGTCACGATGAAAGTGGCGTCGATACTCGTGGGAAGGGGGTCAATCCCTGCAACTTTGAATTATTTCTTCACTGGCCAACTGTACTCAACGACGTGGTTGAGATAGGTTTTCTGTTGGACGGCCGATGATTCGTAGAAACGATGGTCGGCTTGAATTAATTTTTAGTTGGTCCATCCGACATTTATCGCTTCTTCCTTTCATCGGTAACCGTATTACGCGCAAGAAAATTGATAGGAAGAGTAATGGCTTATTATAAACCGCGAGATTGCCCATCGCGATACCTTCGTTATTAAATTTTTCGTTATCCATTTTTCATTAAAAGCTCGTCGCTATACTTTCCAAGGGACCTCATCAGGAATGTCAAATTGAACAATTTTACTAGCAACGAATCGCAGAAACATTCGTACGATGTTTAATTGTTTTACGATAGAAACTTATTATCTATGTATCATAAAAAATTAGCAGCAGAACGTGTAAAAAATTTCGACGAAACATGTAACAATGCTTTACGATAGAAGTATCTTTTTTGCGTAAAGGATCATTACGTAAACCGACTCTTGGACAGTGAAAGAGGGTTAAAGTGCGACTTTGAAACAATTTGAATAATCCGAAAAAAAATCTCTTTAGAGTCTTTAGAAACTTGAATCTAGCATTAAACTCCAAACTTTGATCTTGAAAGAAAGATCTGACTAGCAATTTCGATCTTTCATCGAGAATTTCACAAATTGCGGAACACGTTTTATCCTTTTCAACGCGCGTCACGTCGCCTCTCAAACCTCTTAAACGTGCGCTGAGAATGAAAATTGACAATTTTTAATGGATAAATAGGATATGCCGATATTTGCCTTCTTACGCAGTTGGCCGATTAACATCCCTCTTACACGTGTTCGAATCCATGGCGGTGAACGTACTTACGTTTTCCATGTGGTCGGTGTTTACACGCTTGTCTACGAGTGCTTAACCCATTTACGGTACACGACATTCCGATTTCTTTATCGGTCTCGTACGAAGTCTCAAACGCGGCGAAGACAAAGATCCCCGAGTCGATTTTTCTTTCCTTTCCGTTCGAACGAACATTAAAATTTAACACGGGGAGATTTAACACGGTGCGTCAGCGTTGCGTTGATCATGCAACACCTAAAACTTTAGTTTGATACGCTCGTCGTTTAAAGTGTTTGTACATTACGCGAATGCAAGGATTTTATATCATTATTAGGAACTTTAATAGAGAGAGAGCTCATTTCGTTCGGTGATTCGATAAACTTAACGCGTTGATTAATTTGTGAATGAAAGTACATTCACGCTCAGAAGCTTCAGGATATGCGTTCCTTCCAAAACTGGAAAAATAAAACAGAAACATAAACTTATAAAAGTCCGATTTCTAGAAACTCTGCCTTCAAAGAACCAGATGATATATTAAATTGCAACCTACTTGAATTAATAATTCAGTATTGCATCGTGTAGGTTGATTCGATTGCTTTACTGAATCCATCAATGTTATGTTATAATTTCATCAAACTCTCTTTCATTTAATTTTTGTTTAAATTGCGCAGAGTGACCTTTCTATGCTTTGGAACTATCGTACTACACGTTCCATACCGACTATATTTCACGTTTCCTTTTCTCTTCGTAGACCTTTCAATCCATCTCCCACGCTTTTCGCTCTTTTAACAATAATATCATTTCTCAGCCAGGCAAAATCGAGATCACTCTCTCGCACGGTACTGTAACTTTCTTGTTAACGGTAAAATTTAGTCCAGAAACCGGCAAGCTTTGTCGAGAGATTACAAAAAATAGGCGATAAAGGAATCTGTAGAAAATATTGGAAAGAAGGAATATCTAAGTATGTAGGGATGAGAATACCTATTTCAATTTTTTTACAATACGGTAACGTCGTCGATCTTAATCTCCCCTTGTTCCACGAGTGATCACAGATCGTGAAAACTACGCCCTTCCTCGTCGCGTGTACCGTATCCTTACCAATTGACGTCAGCGATCGATCATCGCGAGATCCGTGATCACCGGCCGCTCCGGCGAACCGCGCGCGCGCTTTCTCGATCTTCCGAAAACTCGGTTGAACCGTGTTGACCGCGTTTTCGTTCGTTTCGTTCGCAGAACCTTGACAGAGAGAGAGAGAGAGAGAGAGAGAGAGAGAGAGAGAGACTCGCGCGGATCTCCGTCCGATTCTCTAATTACGAGGCCGGCGAAGATAAACGATTTCCTCGATCGGTACGCTCGCTAATGGCACGCTCGGTACGAGCCTCGGCCATGATAAATACGAACGGCGAACGACGAGAAAGGGAACCGCGATGAAGGATCGCGCGACAAGCAGAGGAGAGGAGGAAGAGAAGCGGGGCCGGATCGTTCGACAACAATGATGTTCACCGTTAATTTGAGCGGACGAGTGAATCGGCCGTTTATCGTTTCACGGCGCGGCGTGAAGGCCGTAGACACAGGCCTTCGTGTGGCGAGAGAGAGAGAGAGAGAAGGAGTCCGGTCCAGAGGGTTCAAGCTAACGGGACTCCGGAGCTCGATCGTACAAGCGCGTTTCGCACACCCGCGCGGAAACACGTACACGTACAGGGGGGAAAGGAGTTTTTGTAGGGACCGTGGAACGTGTCCGTGAGCAGCGTTACGCTGATATACGATACACAAGGTTCTGTGCTCGGCGCGCGACGGTGTTTCGACGCTGCCGCCCTCCGTCGCGGCTCCGGTGATTTCAACGCTCGTCCAGGCGCGAGTTTTTAATTCGTGATAATTGGCCGCGCCACTCGACCGGTTCGAGCCCGCCGCTTTTGTGTGACAGATGGGTGCAACGTGTACTCACAGCTGACGACACGTCCTGGACATTCCTTTCTCCGTGCAGGCTTTTTACTTTTGTCATCTGCCGATTTTTCGTCGTTTCCCTTTTTTGCCTTTAATTGGGATTTTCTTGTGACTCGATCGCGCGGCTATCGATACGCGACCCGAGTGACTCGTATTCTTCGATCAACGTTGTACGTATCTCAATTGTACGAATGCGAGCTCATTATACATACGAAGACAAGTAAGTACGTGCGTTGCAGTTACTTACAACTGGGAACGAGTTGCGATTAATTTGCAGCGTTAACAAATCTCGTAAATGAAAATGCACGATGCATTTCTAATTAACGAAACGCAATTTATACATCTACCGATTAATACGTCATCACATATATTTTTATTGTCATCGTTGTTTAAATCAAGAATTAACGATATCACTGATTGTCGATTACATTATTAAATTTTTATTAATATTTAATTGATTTATTTGTTTGATAATAATATTTGATAATTACTGTAAATAATTATTGTAAATTATTTAACGAGTCAATTTCCAAATTCACGAAACTAGACAACCGAATCCACTTGTCTAGACATTGAATTTCGATAAATAATTCGTGAACCCGATAGGTATTCACCCGAACGTATCTGAAATTTCACTTGTTCCAAACTGCAAACGTCATTTTCACGTTGTGAAAATTATAAAACAAGATGAAAGAATCCTCCTCCTCGGCGATGATCACCGAATGATCTTCGTCTTCGCGTCATCCTCGCGCGCAGCGATTGCAAAGGTAAAATCTTCGGCAGAGACGTATCCTCGTTTGTTATTGTTAAAGATCCAATCGCCATTAGTCAGTGGAAATGTCAGTTGGAACGTTTTCATAGCGAGCTGCGCACGCGTGCGAGGACGATCTATTGCACAATCGAGCCGAGTCGGATCCAATCTGCTGTTACGACGTTAAGCGGCAAGTGTGACGCGGTTTTAGTTTCGAATTTATCAATACGTCTCGGGATCCGATACAAGCGGGATTTCTTCGACGATCGACGCTATAATTAACGTTTCGTGACCATCGAAACGGACACTCTTACTAATTACACAATCCACTCTTGCTTCATTCTTTTTCGCTCTGAAAAGTTAATACGACGATCGACACATACGCAACGGTGCTTAAATTTAAATTTTTAATCGTGACTTTTGAATTAAAACGCGCGTGAGAACGACAAGTTTGAATACATCTTTACATTTTTGTACTCTGCGCAAGTTGGCAACTGTTAAATAAATTATACTGAGATCTTTCTATTTCTCGCGGCAGGAAATGTGTACATTATTCATATATGCATGTCTAATCAGATATGATCAGAACAAGTTTTATTCGTTTTATTCCGTAGATCAGATTTCTGTGAGATCTTCATTCCCACTTATTTACACAGATGATCCAATTCCAACTAACAGTAATCAAAATCTAAATATAAACTATCCACAACGAGATACCGATGTCACGCAATCGAGGAGTTTCAAGATCCGAGAAATTTATTCGTACCGCCAAATGTGTGAAATTCCTTTGCCTCCATGGAATAACGTCGAATAACGCGAATATCGCGTAATCGCACGTTTGCAATTCCATTTTGAACGATCGAAAGGCGTTCCGAACGCGGAACGATAGATCAGCAACCGAAACTGTCAGATTATTTCGGTGAAAACGCAGCCATACCGCGGGATGATAATCCGACGCCGAGAGGCAACGTTTATGCGCACGGTAATTGCCAAACGAGACTCGACAACGCAGACGCGATCGTGTTTGGCTCTGCTCGCGTCGCAGCCAGTCGGGAGAACGGCCGCGATTTATTCCAAACGCTCAATGACTCAAGAGTGTCTACACCGATTTATACCAACAGTTCCCTCTTTACAATTTCGATTAGTTACAGATTAGGAAGCGGCTGTCGCTCGCGCGTGTCTCGCCTCGATCACGACGACGTCTCGGGAACCATTGATCTCCACTGGCGATCGTTCACGGACACGCGTGGCAAATGTCTAACGATGTTCACCAACGGTGATTTTTTTACACGAATTTTGATTCGTCGCTAGAGCTCTTGCGCGTTCACGTGGAAAATTTGAAGGGACATGCAAAAGTGTAACGAGATGTTCAAAGTAGAGTATTTAACAAACGGAGCAAACGTGAGATATAATTTTTTATAACTTTCTTGGGTCTGATCAACGACGATCAATAACCAGGTTGTTTGGATTTAATTTTTATAGCTTCAAAATCACACGCTGATTTCGTTTCATTTCGTTTTTACCGTCGAAACAACTTTCGGCAAAGGTTATTGTTACTGCGCGCAAAACGTCGCCATCATTTTCGTAAAAGTCGAGAAACGTATGAAAAAAATGCCCAGTCTGGCTGCCACGTGCATCGAAATCTACGAAAAGGACGTGCAGCGTTGCACAAGCAGAAAAGGGACTTTGCTCGCTTAGCTTCCATAAAATTTTCATTTTATACTCCCGTTAGAATATTCATGACACGGTACAAGGATTTCAATCTGAGTGACTTCACTTATCGCGCAAAAACTATCTACGCTCGTCCATAATCGCTCGTGTTTAATTTAAATACGTAATTATTTAGTTAAAAAAAAGAAAGAAGAAAAAAAAACGTTCGTAAATTTCCACGCGCGTTCGACGTGCAGCGCGATCTCGAGAATTCTCGAGAACGAAATATTTCACCTTCATTTTTCAAACGATCGCGTTGCGATCCAAAAGCGCATTTTTAATTTCACCATCGAGTCGCTCGTACTGTCTAAAATTTTCTCTCGTCTCTGACGAGATCTTCTCAACATTTATAGAAACAAAAGACGCTCGTTTATTAACGTTTGTAGAAATGGACCAACGAGCAACGCGTTAATCGCTAACAAAACTTTCTTCGGCGTCTAACGTTTCAGAAATTGATTCATTCCGTTTAAAATTTGTCCGATAAATTTTTCATAACAACAAGGATCGATAGCACGTCATTTTCTTGCCGTCCAAAAAAGTTCCAAACGAAACTCAACTGTGGAACAAGTTACCGCTTTTCCCCCGTGAAAACATCGGATTTCGCGATTTCTTTCGCGCCCGTCAGCGAGTCGCGATCGCAGTTGCAAAAAAACGGTAACGTCACGCCTATCTGCGCCAACCTATCTCTCTCTCTCTCTCTCTTGTGTGTAGTTTCTATAACTCGAGACGCGGCAAAAACGAAACGTATCGTTCGTTCGCGGATATTGAAAACCATTTTCACTGCCCGCGACTGCGAGTTAACGTTATTTATCGCCGGCTCGATAGACTTTCACCGCCTCCTTTTATCCCCCCCCGTGAAGAAAAATGATTCACGACAGTTTTAATTGCAAACGCCCGCTCATTGTCGAACCCGTACGATTTATTTGTTGTGTCCAGCCTATCCGGACCTCTGTCAATCGGTCCAGTCGTTATTAAATCACTCGTTAGTCCCTCTAAATCACCTTTTTTTCCCCCTCTCGACGCTCTCGTCGTGTTTGATCTTTTCTTAACGACGTTGGTCCGTGATGTAATTTTTTTGACGTCAATGAGCGAGCAAACACCGTGCAATAAATATCCATACGTGTGTACACGTACGATGTAATTGACAGTGAGTAGTACACGTGTGCACGCATACGCCATCGCTCAAGAGTCTTGGTTTTTGTTTTCAATATTCAGCGTCTATCGTAGGTAAATTATCTCTAATCTATGCTTTATATGATACTTTATATTTTTTGTGTTATAAAAATGTCGAGAATGTTGAAATATTGAAATACGTTTCGTGTTAAAAATTTAATAAACAGTTTCGAAGACTTTGGAACTGTATAACAGATATACCGTACCGTCAGATATCGTTGACGTGCTTTGTCAATTGCGAATAGGCACTATGGCGACGTCACACGTCGAGGCTTTTCGTTTATTTTTAAATCCCTCGTTCGCGAAATTAATCGACGTTAATTCAACGTAAATTACGAACGAACGAAGCGCGTACCGAATGATATTTTCTTCGATTTAAAATCGTGCGCTCTGACGCGTATTTGAATAACGAGATGAATTATACGCGCGCATAACCAATGAGCGGCCGCTAGCTAATTTCGAGAGAAGACCGTTCCGAAAGTAATGGGAATTTTGAACGACAGGAACATCTCGAGTTAATCGCGCCGATGTCACGGGCCTCGCTCGGCAACACTCGCTGTCTTCTAAACTCGACGATTTGCAATCACATTTTAGGAAATAATATCACTGCGAAATATCGTACCAACGTGTGTCGCTAATAAACCACAATCTATCTAACAAATCTTCGAAATCGATCGAGTAGATCTGTTCTAGATCTATTCACCATCTTCTTCAATTTGTTGAAGACCACACTAACAACGTCTGCACGCACCTTTCTCTACCAGCGAGACACTTTTGTACACTGCTCCGAACAATCGTTAGTTTCGAGTACTTCTACCATCGTTATCCTCCAATTTGTTACCACAATTAACAATATTCTTACATTCTTCTATTCTGCCCACTGTATTCAACATCCACATCCTCGGAATTTGTTACCGCGTTAGCAACGTCCTCGCGCATTCCTTTCCCTCTATTAACTTTAACAGCGTTTCTTGCCATTTCTCGATGTCTCTCGTCGAATTTGTTATCTCCGCTTTCGATACTTCCGTCCGTATCTAATGCCCACGTCTTCGGATTCGCTGCCGCGTTAGCAGCACATTCCTTCCCAGCCGCTATTACCATTTACTAGCGATAATCTACGTAGCATTTCTTTGAGTATCTCTTCCACCGATGCCGCGCACAATTTGTTCTGTTATATTTTCTGCTTTTGACACTATTTCTGTCTACGTCCAAACTTGTCAGCAGCATCTTTGCACATTCCTTTCTAATCCGTTGTTTAGCGAGGTGCAGAATTTTTCTGCATTTACGGGGAACAAACGCGCAAAAGTGCACACGAATCCAAGATGGAGTTTCATTCGTCGTGATATTTGACGACGAAAATATATAAAAAATGGATAAAAAAAATATATAAAAGATGGAACGTTATTTCATTTAATGCATGAAACAAACTTTCTTCTCCACATCCTTAGCTTCTCAGTTTCTAAAAATTAACATCGATACGCGAAAATGCATCGAAATACCCAAGACGGAACATTCGTCGGAAGAAAAAACAAACTTTCCTTTCCATTTCTTTAGCCGCGCAGAAACGTGTAAAAGTACCCACGAACGAACATGTAAACCTGTGGAATATATTCGTTACTTCGTTCAACGAAACAGATTCCCTTTCCATTTTCTTCCAGCTGCGTTCGTCTGCGAGATCGAGGCAATGGCAGTCGTCCGTTTCACCTTCGTTGCGCGGGTAACGATCCATCCGATGCATTTGACTCGATTAATATTTCTCTCGTCCGTACTCCTCAATTTGTTACCGCGGCGACAAACAACTCGCGAGTTTCCACGTGGAACAACACGCGTACGTAGCCGCATGCACGCGCGAACGGGGAACGGAGAGGTTCGCGGCGAGAGGCGAAGGCTACATAGGCGCACCGCACGACCGGCATCAATTAGATCGTGTTATGCTAATGCGGTGCGCGTGTATACGGAGCGGGAATATGCGCGGCGAAAAGCAGCAATCGTCTCGAAGACTACGAAGTCGAACGCCTAGTCGTAGGCGGTCGACAGCTATAGCCTGCCGACGGACACCGGTTCTTAGACGCGAATGGCAGGTGCAACGCGAGAGATAGCTGAATTCGTTGGGCGGAAGTGTGCTTCGTAATTAGAACATCATGCCGGGCCGCGCTTCGTTCGCCGCGGGAGTAGAGTTTCGTTCAGGGATGCGCTCGACGTGCGATTGGTTCGCGGTACGCTTTCGAGAGAGAATCGGCTCTCAGTTTCGAAAGAAAGAATTTTCGGAGTTTAATTTAAAGTTGAATCAGTCTCGAGCGTTGAAAATTGAATTAAACACTAAATGTAAAACATACTTCGAATACTTTGTATGCTTTTTTGTACTACCTACCGCGTTATTAAAATTTTGCACTTTGAAATTTCCTACAAATGCATAAAAATCTGCAAATCTGTTCAACGATGAACAGGTACTCGGTATTTTGCAAGAGTTTTTTTTCTCATTTTCCAAGTGCATGATATGTAAATATGAATAACTGAATATCTAAATATAGATACACTCCATAATAACTCAAAGTTCTTCGATTTTCTTGAATACATTACACCGGTGATAATACTGTCTTGGCTGATTCAGTCGAAACATTGAAAATGCTCGTGTTGAATATGAAAATGATAAACTATTAATTCTTGCTGGCTAATTAACATTTTCTTTGTTAGAATTAGATTCTAACAAAGACAAGCTTGAGTGGAAATTTATTAATTAAATTTGTGCTTTAGTCATTGATACAGAGTATAAAGAGACAGAGCTTCTCTTTGAAAATTTGTGAAATTTCACACATAGAAAATAATAGTTAGTAAAAGTTAATTGCAAGTTATTTTAATGAATTTTATAAATAAATTCCGCAGACTCGCGATTGCAGTTTGATACCGTCACTGGACAAAATCGAACTCGGCAGGGAAACACAGTCTGCATGTTAATCTGTAAAATGATTAATTTATGAACGTAGAATCGAACAGCTTTTTCTTTTTTTCTTTTTCTTTTCATTTCGTTGCGTGATATTGAAAAGGTAATCGCGATAATCTCAATGTCTATTTTAAAGTTTGATTGCCTCGATAATTACTTTCAACGATCGAATTTTCTTTCGCGATCGAAGACGAATTTAAAATGCTATGAAATTAAAGGCTGAATTAACGACTATTGGAACTTTCATTCTACGCAGCAATTTATATTATGCTTTTAATCACACACGTTATAAGATATAAAAATTAAATCTTTCTGCGAACAATTTTCATCGGAACATCGTACAAAAGTTTAGCGAGATATTGATATTTATTTGCAAGTTATATTTACGATCGAAACAACACGGGATTTATGTCAGTTATACACGAAATTTTTGAACGAATTTAGCATAGATGCAGTAAGCCTTCGTTTTCAAAGGATCTATTTCAGAAATATATTTAATATTTAAAATATTTTTCATGTTCGTTGGTCCAACGTAATATTGTTTAGTTTAGCCGAACAGACCATGGATTTAGGAAATTTAAGGAAAAACACAGAATGCAATACAGTAGACTTACAATTATTATAGCAGCAGAAGAGAAAATCTATTCGAGCTTCGTTCCTTTGATTATATCCACAAAAATGCAGTCTATCTACAATCTGCTGATAGGGTTACAACAAGCCGTCGCAGAACGACTAGTCAACGATAGCGTGACACGTACGCACGTAGATTCGAGGAAAGAAGCCTCGCGTTGATCTCAGAGCCAGCGCGCAGAAGGTAAAAGATCGACGATTTTGTAGCGATTCTATCGAGACACCGGCATCAAAATCGTCGCGTATGTACACGTCGTTATGAAGTTATGCACATCGGCAAGAGCGGGACGTGCAAAAGTTCATGGTTGCTGCTTTTTCCCCTCGATCGTGATAACGCGAGTCCACAATTTCCGCGATTAGCGCTGCGAAATGTCAGCAAGAGTCATCGGTATTGAGATATTCTCAACGTCTTTAGCATAAAATTATTAACTCGATACGTTCGTCAACACGGTCATTGAAATGTTTATTAATTTTACACGCTGCTTCGTTCAGCGAATACGCATTTGCGAGTATGATGAAGAGAGGATATACAACGGCAATAATCGCTCGACAGTTTGCTTCAAGTACATACGCGCTACGTGTTAAACAAGATTGTTATGACAGCTTTCTCGATACCTTTTGTTTTGTGAAAATATTGTTCTTCGATAATTCGTCGAAGAATCGTTTCACGGTTTTTTGAAGTAAAACGCTCGTAATTATTCTTCTGATTATTCTCTTCTATTTGAATGATTCTAAACACGTTTCTAATTATTCCTTCCAATTTTGACATCAATCAAACTCGCATTTTGATTACTTTGCCAGTTGTTTGCGACTGATAATGACGCAACTGGCACGAATTAACATGTTCGAGACGTAAACGTTCTTTTATATATTTTCGCTTGTAGTTTGATTCAACAGCGATTCTTCGATCGTAGCTGAAAAAGTAGCGAAGTCATTGCATTGTGTAACAGTTGGTAACGTAAAACTAAATAAATATAGAAATGATTGTACCACGTGTAAGAACAGCGATGCACAGCCGACGACAGATATGGATAGAAGGATGCAGCGTTCCTTTTTCTAAATGATCGTGTTGAATTCTACTCAATTTCGTCATCATTTTTATCTCGACAAATTTAAAATAAATCTCACTTTATACACACAAATTAAATATCAGTTAAAATTTACTTCAACGGAAGGAGTTTAAATTAAATTTCGTTTTAATTCGATTCGAGTGACAAATATCAATTTTCGGCGTTCGATTCCAAAATCGGTTGCGTTAACACTTAAAACTACCTAATTTTCGTTAGAAATTTTATAAATAATGAAATAATGTATTTTTAAAGATTTTTAACGATTTTTCGAGAAATCACGCGTAGATGAAAGCTTGCGTAATCCATGCTTCAGTCGCCGGTAGTTCTAGTGTCAATATCAGACAAATACACGTTTCACCACCAGTCAATGCCCCAAAAAGAAAACTCTCGTACGTGATCTACGGCAACAATAACCTGTCGGACAAATGACTGGTTCTTCCGAACATCGTGTCGTGGCTGGAAAAATAGTCGCGTGACAACGAATCCGCGACTTGTAGCAATAAGTCAGCCGGTCCAGTTGGCCGCGACCGATAGAAAAATACGCCGGCCAATAAATACGGCCATACGTATGATTTGTAGATCGCATTATACGACACTACACGACGCGTGCGTGCTGTTCGATCGTGTATTAACGCCTTTTATCCTCGTTCCTTTTCCCCCCCTCCCCCTTTTTTCTTTCGTACCAAACCGATCGCGGAACGGGCTGCGTGACCGCGATGATAAAGAACGCGTTAATAATTTTTGCTTTACGTGTCCAACTGCCGGGCCGATCTTCGTTTTATACGTTCAACGTGGCACGCGGGACCCGCGAGACAACGAATCGCCATAGATCTGGCATGGATCCGAAGAGACAATGCTCTCCGGAAACTTTGTTACGCAATGTTGCGAGGGTGAAATCGTTTTTTGAATAATTGAATAGTTTGCCCTCAAAGAAGGGCGAGAGCGTTTATTAAAAAGATAAGGAATTTGCGCTGCGTATAATTTTGTAAACTTAGAGGATAAAATACTTCATGGTGAAGTATTTATTATAATGTATTTAGTACGTGAAATTTCCTGTTCAAATTCCATTTCTCTAGTTTGTAGCGTTTCTTAAGCTTCATAAATTCGAAGGTGTTTATACATTTTCTTTGTCTCATGAACATTTTGCGTAATTTTGCATTTCTCGATTTCTTAAAATTTTACGTATTATTCTGTATTATCTTCGATCATCCACCATCGATCGTCCATCGAGATTTGCCCAAAGAATGCTATTAAAAATCATCAGTTACGACAGTTACAACAGGTTCTCTTCTATACCAAATCGATCCTAAATTCCGTAATTATACGAAATCAACAGTATGCGCCGTCATTAGCTATAAAAAAATATTGAAACGTCTGAATCATCAACCGTCATCATTTCTCAAGTCGTTAAAATTTCTTCCATCGAGGGTTTTAGGGAAACATAGACTTCCTGAAAATCAATCTGTTCTTTCCGCTCAAGCTTCCGAAACACGGAAAGGTAAAGAACACCAGATTCCACGAAGGCAATAAGAGGAATCCGCCCGCGCGACGCGTAATAATAATTTCTCAAGGAGGACGGTGAGATGTCGATCGATCGCTGGTCCATGCGGAATCCGCCTACCTGAATCGGCAACAAGTTCCACACCCTGCCGCGATGTTTAAACGTGCACACGTCGAGCAACACGCCGACACGCGCAGTAGTGGCCACTTTTAAAACTATCTACGCGTCGTATCTCTATGATTGTGCGATAACAAACACAAACAATTGAATTAAATTATTACATAAGGAAATGACACTAATTTTTCTTTTTTTTTTTTTGAAAAATCAATAGTTTTATTGTTCAACTTAATTAATGTTGATATTAATGGCAAGAAGATATTTAGAAATGTAAAAAGCAGTAGTAAAATCTGATCTCGAAGTATTCTAAGTAAACAGAGCTGGCTAACTGGCGGTCCGCCCTTCCCCCTCCACTTCCTTGCTGTGCACGAGCCCCGCGTTTTATTTTTCACGAAAAATTTAATTCGAGCGATCACTCGTCAATCGTGACACTGAAATTTAATTCAAACGATTTGTAAATTGTGATTACTTTTCTCGCACGACCAGTACACTCGTCGCTCACAGCTAAAAGGTTAAACTCATTTTTTGAACGACGCTGCGAGAAGCTCAGGGTTGGGTTTCAGGTAATCGTCCGTGGTTTTTTCGAAGTAGTAAACGAGGAACCATTTGCTTTAACGAGGTGAACTCGCACTTGGAGGAGTTTAGAGGATGATAAAGAGTTCTTAACAATTTCGCGAATATATTTTTTTCTCCTTTTGCGGCGGAGATTTTTACGAGATTCGAACGATGATTGTTGAACGACTTTTACGAGGCAATTAAAAAGTGATGAAGGGATCTGCCCGAGTTTCGACGCAATTTTGAATGAAGCAGAGATCTGGAAATAAGAGTAAGATTTTTGCAAGGGTGATTCGATAATGTATCCTGCAGATACTTCTCGCCGTTGGTTTTTACGATCGATCTTTAATTTTTAAAACAATTAAGAAGCGATAAAGAGAAGCTTCCCTAGTTTTTCTGGATATTCTTTTCTTTCTTCTTGTGTGTAACTGTGAAAGAAATCTGGCTCGCTTATCTTCATCTCACCAGCTAATTTAGTTTTCTTTTGCTTATTACGTGATAATGGTCGGACCACTTTACATCTGGACCAGGAAAAATACCAGTTTGCTATTGTTTTACTTTTGCGATACGAAGTGTTACAGCATAGTATCGATAAATCTTTTAACTACACCGCGAATTGAATCACTTTCATAGCGTGTAATCGATACTTTGCGAGCTATTTAGACAGACGTTATTGGATGCGAGAATCGATTCTGTTGGAATTAATAACCATGTGACGCTGTAGATCGATAAAACAAGATACAATGTTAATTAATGGACTCAAGTGCTTTCTGAGAACCAATTAGCTGCAATTAACGGCAGAACACAAACTGGTAAACGTATTGCCAGTAATGTAATGCCTACGAAAGATCGTGTTTGAACAATTGCAATTAAATTATTGATTTCACGAGGGAAGGAAATTTACAATTTTGAAATGTTTAAATTCGTAATACTTTGGGAAGATGTTCAGAAGATATTTCAACTCTCTCGTTGCACGTACGTACGTTATATCGTGCGTATTTTCCCGATTGCATAACTACAAGCAGCCTGAATCTATTTTCATTGTAAACGATGCATTACATTGCAGCATTAAAAAACGTTCATAAATCCTTGTCATTGTAATAATCTACTCCAACTTGTAACTATTATCGTCTATAGATCATTGACGGACAGTTCAAAGTTGCACGTCTCGTCACCTTGAGATACAACGCGTTTCCATCTTTTTCGTTACGCCAGCAAAGCGATAATGAGTCGTAATTCTGTCAATCTCACGCAGGATAACATCCGTCATCGTTTCGACGAATTTATTTGCCCTTTGATCCGTATTCGCGCGATCTAGATTTGCTATTGAGCTTGAATGAATCAGTTTCGACGGTATCACGTCGAAGACACCCTCGATTGCACAACAAAATTAGTCGAAAGTAGGTAAATAGACGAGACGAAGAAAGTCAAAGTCGATACGAGATAAAATTTATATACATGTAGCAACTGACGAAAGTAGTAGGAATGTATTGACATGATATGTTATACGTTTAGAATCACATCACATTGCATTACATCACGTTATATATTAAACGTATTTGTAAATTTGTTCGATATGACGATGACAGATGACAGACGAACGTAAAATATTCAGAAGAATTTTCTGTAATAAGTATCTTTGCACAAGCCACAGTGCGAGAAAGGATATTCGGTTTCGCCTATTAACGAACGCTCGAAGAGATGAAAAGTCAGGTAAAGTATCGACGAATAAGCTTCGAGAATAAACATCGCGCTCGAACGAGTAAAATATCGCGGCGTTCGTCTCTCCTCTGGTATTTTCACACGACTACGTATGAAAAATGGGGATTGAACCTCATCCGCAAACCAAACCCAGATCGAAGCCACGTAAAACATTAGCAAGTCTGAAGAATGGCTCGCGATTGGACGCAGTGGGGAGTAATTTACAAGTGAAATACTTCGCACTTCTTCGCGATGTCCGTGTGTCTCGCCTCCGTTGATATTTTCACAGAGGAGAGAAGAAAACCGAAACATTAACGAGCCAACGTGGAACAGATTCTTCTCACGATCTTTTTCTCTCTCTTCTTTCTCTTTCCTTTTTTTCCCACCGGGTCCTTAGCGTCGATCAACCCGCCGCTATTATAAAATACCTCGCGCCTCCTCTCGCAACTCGATTCATATTTCATATTTCTCGCGCGAATCTATGAGTCAGATTCGAGCGTGTACGTACGTACACCGACCGACCGACCGACCGTACATGGCGGCCAACGTCGAAGTAGGACGTGAAAAGGTTAACGGTTGTATCCGCGTGCGGGGAAGAAGCTCGGCCGTCGCGTGCAACAGGAATCGCGTTGTCTGGAACAATGGCCGGCATTCAAGGCTAATCGAAATAATCGGTGGCCCGGAGAGGAGCCGAAAGGTGAAATCTCCGGGCTGTCGGTGTCGTCGCCGACACATTTCCCTCTTCCCTCGCGCTGGAACGTTCTCCGACTGGTTTCGTTCGTGACTTCGTCCACGAACGATCGTTGGCGGCAGGGTCATTAGAGGCGGCCTGGCGCTCGAACGCGCGTCGCGATCTCCCGATCGTACCTGATAACAAGCTGGGAACGACGCCTGGAATTCCGCGATAATGTTGGAACGATCGCGACTCTCTCCCCCCTTGCGAGGCGTTCCCGCGGAACCGTTCCGACGGAAACGACCAGCCCTCTTCGTCCACCGTCTCGCATTCCAGCTCGCATTCTCTCTCTCTCTCTCTCTTTTTCTTTTTTGCTCGTCGTTTTTTTTTTTCACACGAGAGAGAGGACTGCAATTTGTGAAATTTCCAAGTTTGGATTTATCAATCATGTCATATGGAAGAAGGAATTTGTCGTCATTAGTCACCACGAACGACGAGAACACGCGTATTTAAGTTTAAAGATATTTAGATGGTTCTTTAACACGTTTAAATTTTAAACTTTTCGAACATGACGATGAAAATACGAACTGACGACTCGATAATACCGAATCGTGTGGTAATTTGAGAACGACATTTCATACATACCAACCTAACATATTCGTACACGTTTGAACATCAAGATGATTTGTCGCGGATATTAAGCAGAAATTCACCTGCCGTGTGGATTGTTAACGAAAGCGATACGTGTTCTAGCCTCTGAGACACTTACACGAACGGACAAAAGAAAATGCACAAAAGGAACGCTTATTTATCACGTACAACGATGATCTATTCTACGTTTATCCATTACCGTCGCCATTCATCTTTTGAATTTCCTTTTGTCCATCACTCCACGTGGATCCATACTTGGTTAATTCTGTGATTTTTATTTGTCACTGTACGTTCATTTCCTTTTGTCCGTCGTTCCATGTAGATTCGTGCTTCATTTCTTACAATTTTTATTCATTTTATCTAATTATCGCATCTACTTTGACTGCATAGCTCAATGCAGATTGAAATCGACGAGTCTGTAGACAAGTCATCTGTTCTCGATCCGTCGATTGTAAAATCGAGCAAATTAACGATCTCTCAGATCTCTCGTTGCTGGGAGCAGGATCGGCTGGGGCTTTTCTTTCTTACCGTTTGCATACTTATTATTCGGATGCGTTGTCGGCTGCTCGTCTCTTTGACGGCTCGGCTGAGAGGTAATTTGGGACCAGAAAGCTTAGTAATTACCATGTAAATCGACTTTGGATTATTAAAGACGCTCGTAACGTATGCGTCTTATTTGGCTGCCTACCTACCATCTCTCAGCATAGGTCAGCAAGAAGCCGATCTGTCCGAAATTCTGCCCATCGCAGTTTTCGATCTATCAGGATTCAAGACTCAAGACTTCTTCTTCCATCTTTTTTTTGTCTTTGCGAAACGTTAAAATGTGATAACGCACAGACAATTTTGAAGCACGATAGTGCCAGATAAGGCCAGGATGCCTGGTCACTTCGTTGAGGGCAAACGTTACATCGATACAATTTTTTATTTGTGAAATTTTCCAACAATTTGCACGTATCACTTGATTCTATATTTTTTTCACATTTCTTTCACTTCGCTTCGTTTTAAACATCAGAAAGTTTAAAGAAATCGAAGTGCGTGCAACTTTCTGAATTAATGAGTCGACCTGCCTCCTCTCGCGTCTTTCTCGTCGTCGAACCGCGTTTTTCCCTTCTGTCCAATACGGACTATGCAAATTTTTTCGCGACGTAGGTGCGAATTTCCAGCCGCTTTAACGCGACGAAATTGGTTACGAAGCAGAGAGAGAGAGAGAGCTCGGTTCTTCGTGAAAATTCATCGTTTCGAGAGATTAATCGCCTAGGCGAGTGAAAATTCTCGCGTCAAACGCGTTGAATCGTTCAACGTGCCAACTATTCGAATTATCTTCTGTGTCCAACGAATCGGTAAACTTTCAATTCAGCTACGCAACTTTTTTTCACACTCCTCGATGAGATCATAAATATTAGCCTTGCGACAGCACACATTTGAATGCAAAAATATTCCGTTAATAACATCGGTAATTAACGATCGTTAATTCCAAAGGCCGCTGAAACCAAGTAATAATTTACATTACAACTCGAGTAAATTAGAATTGATCTAAATTAACAAAAAAAGTGAAAAAATAAATCGCGAATTTATTTGAAAAAATATGGATTTAATTTCTAAAATTAATAACACGAGTGCTTTCTTCTATCGGCAACAGCACGCGTTTGAATGGAAAAATTCCGCGTTAATTAATTCATTATTCATGATTAATTGACTAAAAGGGACAATGGTAACTGTTGTAATCAACCGTTACGCGGTAATTATTTTATAAGGGAAATATGACACGCGTTTCCAAGCCGTTCCTTCATTCTCAACAATCGCGTTCGTCGCGTGGAGTCGCGAGTGTCAAACAAACGTGAGTTCAAAGCGAACGTAACTTCGACCTCACGAGTACGTACGAAGGATAATATAATATTATACGCGGTCAACGGTGTTGCTTGGAAATTTTTTCCAAGATGCAGGTTTCTCTGCCGTCCGGAAACGTGATTTTACACTGTGCGTGTTCTGTCTATTTTACGCGATTAACGCTCGATCACCGGATCGAGTTTCCCCGCTTTTTCTTTTTCAACTTGGCGAGGATAACGCGTTGCTGTCACTTCCTGCCTCTGTTCTCTCGCCGATCTATTTTATTACACTTTATTATATTTATTTTCTACTCGAATCACGATTTAGTTCAGTTCAGTTTGGTCCAGTTTGTAACCAAGTGGTGTTACGTTCGTTGAAAAACTATCAGACCAATTGATAATCGATAATCTTTCCTTCTTCGTAAATGAAATTCTGATTATAGGGTTGTTGTTTTCAAACACTTTCGCGATAAAAATTGTACAAATTCCATTCTCATTTTAGTAAATTTTAGTAAAATTAGTTTGGAGTTTAGTTTTGTGAATATTTACCATTAATTTTATTTCGTTTGACAAAATGGTCCTTTCACGGTCCCATGTGCATTGATTTAAAAAATAATATACATAATATACAATAACATGACGCAAAGTAAATTTTGAAACTCGTTGAATTATTCTCAGTTTAGTTTCGTGAAAAGATCGGCGTGTGTTGAAACCAGTAAACATTTTTCGCGCGAGTGGTAATTGTAGACAGCTGAAGAAAATTTGCGATCATCGAGCTACATCGATTTTCCTCCGGTTCGTATCGTTCGAAACAGTTTGCGTTTCCAGGTTTAAAATTAAGATTTTGATATAGCTCGATTTGCATATCGGCCCGGCGTAATCGAGAATAAAATGCCAACGTTAACACGTCGCGCGATAATAACATACTGGTTGCCAGTGCAACTACGAACGGATGCTCCTGAACGCAATCTTGTCTCTGTCCGCTTATACGAACGCGTCGAATCACTGTTCGCTTAATCGTTGCACGGTGGGCAAAAACGCCGCGAAAAGTTAATGATTTCAGTTCGGTTAGATAGCGGCAGAGCAGTTGGATGATTTGAAAAACAAATTGTAGAAATTCAGCGTATTAATTTTTAACCCTCAATTTTAATATTTCTCAAAATTATAAAGAGAATCCGCTGTTAAACTCACCATTCGCCGTTCGCCAATCAATTTACGTATCGATCAATCAACCATTTATTCTTGTCGAGTCAATCGTCTCCAAAAGATGAAATACCAGTTTTGTCTCAAACAAGTTCTCCATCCACGTGTTCACCAAAGAAGTGTTCAATTCAGTCCAAAAAGTTCCAACTGATAGAAATAAAAAGAAAAAAGAATTCTTCCTTCACTTTCTCCCCGCGGTAAACTGTAAATTCTAGGAGGAAGTGTCGCGAGTTCTCCGACAAGGCTCCGCGCTGCGTGGATTTTGTCGGCCGCAGTAAAGATCTGGATTAAGAACTGGCCAAGACGTAGAGAACCGCAAGCTGTATGGAGCTCGATACCGGGGGACCGGCAAATTTATCCGTGTAACGGCCGTTTTCTCTCGCACATTATTATTACGTAGGATTCTCGATGCTCGCGCGGACTCCTCGCTACCCGCGCTTATCCGGCAGCTGCTGGTTCCCCGCGCGGAAGCTGACAACCGCGGATAAGGCAGCGTGGGGCGAGGCGAGGCGTTTCCACGTTTGGCATAGAAAAACAGGTTCGAGCGTCGTATTTCGCCGATTCGACGCTGCGGCTTTTTAATTCGCGCGAATCGTGAATGGCCATTGAACGCGGCTGCTATCGCGATCGCCGATTCGGATCGGGTTCTCGCGCGCGGAGGAAGGTGGCCATTGTGAATTAACGGCGATCGCACATGCAGGAGCATAAACCAGCGAAGGAATAATACCGGTGTGTTCACGTGTGTGTTTCACGTACATTCAGCAATATTCTACGATGTAACATCCTCGGTTGCTCCTCCACGATTCAAGAAAGGGGCGCGATAACTCACGATTTTCCCCTTCCGTTTGGTCAGAAAGTCGTCGACTGATGTAAAAATCAGAATATCAAAATTTATCCTCCTCGTTATTCTAGTCGTTACACTGTCGTTCAGTTCTTTAAAAAATGACAACTGCACGAGGCAAAATCTTCTTTCCTGGCACCGCCTACTTTTCAAGGAACAAACAGATCATTAGCATCGCGCGAACTCTATTTCTACAGAGTCTCTAAATATCTAGTTTGATCTTTCAAAACATCTCCCCTGAAAGTATGAAAACCTACGTGACTAAAGTCAGTTTCGAACGTCGACGTTTCCGCGCGTCCGGTCGACAGATTTTCGCGTGGAGAAAGAAAGAGAAAAAGCAGCGGCTCGGTAGTCAAGAGGCCGCGTATAAATCACGCGGTGGCATCTTAGATAATGACAGTCATGCGGCGGGCTCGTGTGCACACCACGACGCGACGGCTGATGTATTGTTCGGTGGCTGGCGAAGGTAGCGGTTAAAATTCTCCGCGAATGATGATCCGGCTTCGGTTGGCCGAGAGTCCGAGAGTCCGATGCGTGCGCGATTTCCGGGCTATCGCTAAGTGATCATCGATCGGAGAAATTACACGCTTCCGCTCGTTTTTATCCGCCGCTCGCCGTTACCTTCTAAAAACCGCCCGGCGCGCGCTCCAGTTCTCGCGTGGTTTGCCTTTAATTCCGGTTATTTCGCCGCGATTCCTTTTATTGTCGTTGATCGCACTCTCTTTCGGCAGAGAGCGGAGAAGGCTCGAGTCGAGAAAAAATGAAATTACTCAGGGGATCTGTGTTTCTCTCTCTCTCTCTCTCTC
The DNA here is from genome assembly GCA_032399605.1 of Melipona beecheii. Taxonomy (NCBI): domain Eukaryota; kingdom Metazoa; phylum Arthropoda; class Insecta; order Hymenoptera; family Apidae; genus Melipona; species Melipona beecheii. The sequence continues at coordinate 748,732 of JAUCMO010000047.1, read as the reverse complement.
TCTTTCTCTTCTTCTCTTCTTCTTTCGTCGAGTGTTGAACGAAGGGAGCTCGAGACGAATGAATTATAGACAATGAACGAAGGATCGAAGCAAATAGCAGTGATCGAAGCAAACTGATAATTTCAACGAGCAGCGGTTGCATCTATGTACCTTCGTCGCTTTTCTTTCGTCGCTTCGTTTTAACTTTTTGTGTACACATTATGCGTGTGGACACAGTGACGTTGCAGATCGTTGAACGGACACGCCGCAGTAACGTCACTGATCTTTAGAGTGTTAATATCGTTTAAGATGGTCATTTACGTAGAATATTTATCTTTATGCTAAACGCTAATTTTTCCAAATTTCGCTCAAATTCTTTTAGGACACGTTCCATGAAAACATACGATCAGTATCCACTGTATTCAAGATGCACGAATTATTTCCTTAAAATGGAGAGAAATTCGATCATTACCACATAGTCTTTCAAGTCTGTCGTTCTTTTTTATCGTTGAAGATTTTTCTTCTTAATTCATTTGGGAACATTCAAAGATTTTCAATTTGTGACAGTCGAAGCGTGACGCACAAATTCTATCGGTGTATTTTCAATATTTGAATTAAAAAATATTATATTTTAATTTCAGTAATTATATCTCCATAATTTACGTCTTCTGAATATTTGATAAAATTTTTAAATTCCATATGCACACGAGTCTTAGAGGAAATATAATATTTGCTTCTTTTCAAAAAAGCAACGATACGTAAAATTAATGCAAAACTAGAATTTCACTGCTTCGAAAAATGTTTCACCGCGAACAACTCTGAGATTTTTTATCAGGAGAACACGAGGTGGCACGACAAAACCCTAGAGCCAGCTGTGCTCCGTTTCTGGCTGAAATTTGCGATTTTGTAGCAGGGAAACAAATTTTCCCCGCGAAATTATCGCATCAGAAACAATGTTTGCGTTCTGTCTATTTGCAAAATTAGCCTGCTCTGCGTGTGGAGGATCGACTCGCCTAGAGATTCTTCGTCGAGGTGGTTTTATCTCGTTCTTCCGTAGGAAAGAATAATAAAGATAAAGTGGAAGATACCGGCGCAGACGCAACGACGAAGCGATAAACGTTAATCTATTCGGACGAATCGTACGCAAATTATCGTGAGCGATCGTTCTCGTTGGCGTGTAAATTGCGAGCGATTATGAAGATTGTAGGTATTGCAACCATCTTCTCACTTGCCGTCCAATTTGCCGTCCATTTGAAATGAAGAGATTTTTACGTTTTGTTACACGTGGCAGTTAGAAGCGCGTAGGTGACAAAACCACTTGTCAATTCGCGGCGACACGACGTTCCCGCGTTCGCATACGTATAAATTAAATATACATTCTGAATTGCAAATCTTCGCGGTGCCTCGAATATTTTATTTTACCGAATCTTTGATGCGATTCGTCTTCGTCTCGTCTTTCTTTCTCTTTTTTTTTTTTTTTCCTTGAAATTTCATAAGGAATTTAATTTCGTTACTTTTAATCTCTCGTTACTTTTTTTACTTTCTGCGTACCAATATTAAATTTTTCGTGCGCACTGAACATGTTGCGTTAAATATTTTGCGGATGTGACGATGTATAAATTTAAATATAATGCAATACGGATTTTTATACGGATGTAAATAAAAAAAAAAAATAGAAATATAGGATTATTCTCATTATTGCACTTGCACTCTGTGCCATTTCGATGTTTGACAAATTTGAAAATTAACTTGAAAATGTACGCAGAAGCAACGAGATATTTATTGCAAACGTATGCGTGAAGAAAAAATTGACGTACTATTAATGTTAAAGAATATTCCGACTTATTTGTGCAACATATTGCGGCTGTCATTTAAATCACAATAATTGATACTTGCTGTAATGTCAATAAAATTTCAATACATTTTCTACGACATAAAAAATTTCTACAAGTATCTCTGTGTGAGAAATCCTTTTGCGAATTGCGTAAGAGATAATCGAGAGTTCAGATCCATCATAAATTTCGTTATTAGCTACGTGTCTGTGAAATCACGGTTGTTCCAGGCACCAATCTCCCAACTCTCTGAAACCAATCATCATCGAGTATCGATCAAAGGTCTGCAACTACGGGCCACTTCCGGCAGCGTCGAAACTGATCGACGATTTAAGTTCGCGGCTGTAGCTCTCTGACAAAAGTACTCTTTCACGATCGGGCGTAATTAAAACTAATAACGCGCGTTTCGATTTCTAACTGGGGGAAGATCGAGCCAGAAAGAAAACCTCGCCTTCTTATCGAAAGAAGATACCTCGCGTCATGTGAAAGTCACGTCGTAACCTTTGACTGTTTGTTTAATTGTACAACGCGTAGAAGATGTGCAGATCAAAGCATCTTCTGCACGATGAATCAAGCCTTTGAGATTGTTACTTCTCAACTGAAAGATCGACGATTCAAAATTTCAGGTAACGATCTTTGCGTTGAGGATTGCTCGTAGAATGGAGAATGATCGTATGATTGTAAAATTTATAATAGTTATACCGAAACGTAGCTCGTGAAAAGCTATGATATTCACAATACAAGAAGAACTCGATGCAACAATTCTCCGGTGATTAAATATTTCCGACTCTTGACGTGGTGATGACGTGGTCGCTCGATCGTACAGAGAGAATACTTGTGAAATTGATGTAAGCAATTGTGCGACTTGGAAACCTAAAAAATATTCCGCGAGAGAAAGATCTGATAAAAGAACTTGCTGAGTTTATAAGATAAACGTAAATTAGTGACGATGTAATAATAATTTTTAGAATGGAGTCCAATAGAGGGAAGATCTAATACAAACATTTGCTTTCAAGTACATGGAAAAGAGAAACGTGCCAAATCGGGTCAAATCTTTTCTCGAGTACAAAACTATCTTTTTAGATAGAAATTGAAATGTTAATTTCTAAAGAAAAACATGCTAGAATATAGATGCGATATATTCTACGATGAAAGGTTGCGACAACGAAAGGTATAAAGGAATCGAGTCGTGAACGATGGTTGGATGATTTTTACGAGCATATCCGCTGGAGATATGGCTAATGGAAATCCCGATGCTGTTTCATAGATCCTGAAATTGGCGCTGGATCGCACTGTACACGGAGCGGCAATATTTCAGGATTCCACTATAAATAAATTGTCTGCCACTTGATGCTACAATATCGACGTCGGACGATTTCCGGTGTTTCTGCGAATGACTTTTCTACGCTTTCAATGCGTGGATGTTTCTTCACAGCCGTTTCAAAATCTTTCTCGCTGTCGTTTGTCATTTTCTTAGATAGATAATCTTTTTTCTATTCTCGAAAATTTCGCAAATGAAGTGAAATTCTCCTATAATTATTCGTTTGATACGTCGAATTTTATATTGACGTGTAATACATTGGTTTATCGTATTTATAAAAATCTAACATCTTACGCAACGCAATTGCCAGTAGACTGCGAATGGAAATTTCTCTCTGATGATTAAACGTGACAATGAGCACTTCGCTTCGAGTGTTTCGTGCATTTCCAACAAACGCGTAAATATCATAAATAGTTTTTAAATTATCTTTCCTCAAATTCATAAAACTGCCATCATCCGTGTCAATTTATCTCGAATTTTCGTAATTTTCGTAATCCGTCTAATCCGACGCATCAATTTCATCGAACACTAGAACTATCAAAATGATGGTCAAAGTGACCAATTTATAATTAGAGATCTAGAGATTCAAACGATTGGTGAAAGCTCGTGTGCATTCTACACTGTATTGTTTACAAAATTTGTCCATTTTTTTTTTTTTTTTAGTTTGACGTCTCTAGAAGAAATTCTAGCGCTAACGTTAAATATAATAAAGCGCGCAATTCTAGCATTAAAAAAGAAAAAAACACGGCGACTTTCACTGGCCCAATCTATGCAACATTGCTTTTCGTTGTGTTCGCTGAACACGCTGCCACGGTACGAGAGAAACTATCCGAAAATTTTCCCACATGGACGCGCGTATCGGTAGGAAACGCGGTTAATGGAACTTGTAATAGCGTTGGACGTCGGGTCCCAGCATCCAACGGTGGCCAGGTTGTAGACATAGGATAGCGCGTGGTCGCATCTCAGGATCGCGCGTAGATTTTCCCTGAAACCCGTTTCGTGACCTCGTGCACGGGCTTGTATCCTACGACAATCCTGCCTACGCGTCGAGCGTTCCTCGCCGGCCTCTGTCCCCGTTTTCGAGAATTGGACACCCTCGAACCTCTCGTACCTATCGAACGCGATCTCGAGACAATTCGTGCGACAGTTAAATCATTTTCGCGTGTCGAATCAGTTTTACTTTCGATTTTTATGTAACTTGATTAATTTGGTAGAAATTCAAACGGAGACTTTTTTTGTTCGTGTTTTAAAAGTTTGGAGACTTGTTTGACGAATACTTTACTTTGGACATGTTTTATTCTTCTATGATACGCGTACAACTTGTATAAAATAAAATAAAATATATTAGTCCATTGTATAGGTTACGTCTCATCGCGATGTTTCATAATTTTCCGAGAAGAATCTCTGAGACTGATTTTCAAACGACTTGGAAATAAAATAAATGTATCTTCTCGTCCATAAAGTTGACCGTGGAAAGTGTCTGAAATTGCCAATTTCAATTAGCCATCCGCTAATTTTACGATCCATCGACGGACCGTGTTTTACGTTTTTAGCAGATTTTTACTCGAAAGTTTCACGAATTAAAGGTTACCGAAGGAGAAGCCAGAGCTCACATTCAAGCCGGAGGGTACTAAGTCGGGGACGTGCGAATGACACTAGCCGACCGTTAAAAACAAGTAATCGAGGATTTTATGACGAGCGTGAAATTTAGCAAGTACGACGCTCGTTGATGAGCAGCGTGCGGATGAAAAGACAATTTTAGAGAAGGCGCGAAATTTACTGCCCTGTCTCGTCCGACGACTGGGTTGGCTACCTTTCGCCGTTCTTTTTCCCTTTTTCTTCGTTTTTTACCTCTTGAAAAACCATGATACGTAATATTGTTCGTCGAGTTCGTCGAATCACGTATGCAGTAAACAAATGTCGTTTTTAATACTCCGTCTCCAGATATTTCCGCTATACGGAAGATATTTAACGAATGCTCGAAAGCAACGTGCGCGCGTTGCCTTTACGACAGCAATTATAACGTTACAGTACGATGCAATAAACAACGATGGGAGCTTCGTTATGCGCTGGAAGAAATTTGATAAGTACTCTGCGTTATATTCCCCGGTGCAGAGGTTACGTGTGCGTTTATGGAGTTTGAGATAATTTATACCAACGAGCTGCCTCCTCTTCTATTCTCTTTCTTCTGAATAACTTGATATTGTAACTAGTTGCAAAAATGGCTTCCTACACTGGAAGGAACGGCAACCGTGATTTAACGCTATTTTGCCGTATAATGAAATGTGAAATTGCACGGACGGAGTTACGCAGGCTCTGAAAGTGTCCGTCGCAGTTGCTATTAGTCGTGGAATTGAAAGACAAGAGGAAATCTTTCAACGTAATACGCTCTAATGAGCTCTTTCTCTTTCTCTTTCTCTTTCTCTTCCAATAACAAATAAACGATGGTTCCAAATACAAAATTTCTAACGCAAACACAAAATTTTACTCGAAGACTGTTTCACTCGGCGTAAACGTCAAGTAAACTTTCTAAGCTAACACAAGCTTTTCCAGTGGTCTCGAACGTAAGATGTTCGTAATTCGAAGACGGTGTCTATTCAAAGACATTTTTCTATACTCGTAATTACGTCCAATGAATCGTACCTTATACGATCGCAATTTCTTTTTCGTCTCACTCGAACAAACGGAAGGAAGAAGAAGGCATTTCTCAATCGGGCAAAAATCTCCTAACCTAAACTTAACCTAAACCAAAAAGAGCACTTTCCGCGATCGATAAATCGTGCGTAACCACCGTTACCGTTCTAAGAGACACCTCTAAACGAGACCGGGAATATAAAATTTCGAATTGAAAATCCGTGGAACGGGATTCGGACGATTCGGACGGGGGATAGGGGGACGGTTTAGCTGAATAAGGAGCGGTCGTGCAACAGGCTTCCTGGATCGTAAAGACGACGCGCTAATAGCTTCGTTTTATTACAGTCCTGGATCCAGACACCTGATTTGTTGCCGTACGTCAGAGTTGAATACGCTCGCGACAGTGGAGCAGGTATAACCGCGCGTAGGCGGACACTTCAGCCGACAGCTGCTCTTTCACTTGCCACGTGAGAATTTAGTTTCTACGCAATGTAGTTTGAGACCCGTCCGTCGAACAGGGTTATGGAGTGCGCTTTAAAAGAGGATAAATGTCACTGAAACGCTGCCGCGCCACCGCGCCGCTCGGTCGTAGTCTCGAGTTTCGTGATATGGCATCCGATATATTCGTTTTTCGCCAGCCGGGGTCGAAATGTTTGCAACGAAATGTTTGCAACGTCAGGTAGAGGTAAACGTCGCGCAATCACGATATTAAGCGTTATCGACGCGTTATTGCCCCGGCTCCCTTTTCTCGGGAACAATGGCGCGCTCCTGTTGCAAAGTGCACGTATGGGGTGTTTCAGTTTGAAAATTTGTCAACAATATCGTAGTTTGGACAGGCGCGAACGAATCGGCTAGGAGGATATTCCGAGTACAAAGCTAAGTGAAAAAATGCGTTATTTTTAAAAGAGCAAAATTGCCTCGGTACTCGATCAATCTTCAAACTCGATCTTCTCGAAAACCAAGAGATTTGAACGAGAAAATTGTATTCCTTCTTTTACGTAGAATCACCTCCTATTCGAGAAAAACAGCTTCGCGCCTCGTTAAATAGCGTAAAAAGTTGGGTAAAAGAAGATTTAAGAGAGATAAGCGACAAGAAAATGTACACGCTTTTAGGAGACGGAATGATATTTGACAAGAATAATCGCAAATCTAAAGTATACTCCAGAATGGATTACTACGTTGCGTTGATCCAACACATTTGCAATTTTCATTTTTAATTTTATGAAATTTTAAGAAATTGAATTTTAATTGCTTATGTCTGTTTATTGCTTGAACTTAAAGTTTCAAAAATGTACAAAATGCACACGACACGCAAAGAAAATGAAATATAAAATGAAACGAAAATGTGAAATGACACAAAAATGGAAACACTTTCGTCTATCACCGTGTGCTTCGTGATGAATTCGTATTTCTCCACAAATTCACATTCTCGCATTTTCCTTTAAAATACCGCCGTTCGTTGCCTTTGTTATTCCATCCTCATCGAATAGGATGAATCGGCGAATCTAATCGACGATATCGTTCTATTATAAAATCGCGCTATTCATCGTGAAACAAACAAACGAAACGGGCTCTGCTAGTTGAAAAAAAAAAAAAAAGAAAAAGAAAAAAGAGAAAACGAAGAAAAGTGGAACGGAGAGAGGGGACTTACGTCATCTCTGTCCTCGTGGAGATCGTCGTCGGCGCTCTCCTCGAGGACAAAGCCCACGTCGTTGTTGTTCCTCGTGAGTGAGGGCAACTTCCTGGGTGTGAGCTCCTCGCCGTCCGTGTCCCTCTTACGCTTGCCATCCCTGTGCTCGTTCAACGCGGTCTCGTGCTCGTCCAACATGTCGGTGACCATCAGTTCCGACTCGACGCTCGTCGGGGACACGACTTCGTCCAGCGGTGACATCGTCGACCTGTCGGCTTCACCGGTCTCCAACACGGACATGATGAGCCACTTTTCCCGGCACAGATGCCTCCTCGGTCACGATCACCAGAATTCGCGGACAGTCGGCTCTCGTCTTTGACGACGGGACGATCTGCGTCGATTGCCGAGAGGTGGCAACCAGGCACCTCCGCTCTTCCAGTGAGTACGGATGCACGTCTTCATCAGAGCCTTCCTTCGGTGCCCAATTTTCCCTTTTCTACCGCGAGTGACACGAGCAGTGTATTAAATTGTAACTTTTAAAGTTCAATCTTCACTTCAACTCTTCAACTCTCGATGGGCGAACTAGAATTGCGTCTTCTCCTCCGATGTTATTGAAATTCAATCGAACCGCAAAATAATTTTCAACGACAGCTTTGCTATTAAAGAAAATTGCTCCCGACAAGAAAGTACAATTACACTGTCATCGATGATCGACAATTCTCTTTCAGCGATACGATTCCAGATCTATTAATCACTATCCTCTCGAATCGGCCTTTTCCTCGATGAACATCTCTACGTCGACGGTCGATCGGAATTATAGTCGTCGAGATTAATCCTCTCATTAATCACTTTCCTTTCCGCGAGTTTGTCTCTTTCCTCTCCGCGGGCACTATCGAGGCGTATCGCTCGTTGAAATCACCCAGATTCGACGATCTTAATACGATTCGTACGACTCGAGTCTGCCGATGCTCGGGTGCCGGCGTGCACCCCGCGCGAAGACAATGGGCTGATAAATTGCCTGTCCCCGATAACGGTGCCGCTCGGAGCACGTCCGATTTTCCAAACGAGCCTGACCCTCTTTTTCCTCTCAGTGACCGATCGCTCGATCGAGCTGCGCGCCAACGTCGCGTCAACGCCGGCAGGTGTTCTCTACTACTCGGCGATTCGGTACTACTCGTGTGTGCGTAAAAACGAGAAACCTCGCGAATCGGGATCGTGAACGGGACGCCGAGTGACTTTTAACTCGATCGTCGCGGGCACAGACGATCGAGTTAATTAACCGCTCGAAAAGTTTGTTGAAAGTCTCGAGTGTCTCACTGCTGAATTCGGCTTCCGCGTGGTTCGAACTTTGATCGATAAAAGCTCCGGTTAGATCTTTGAGAGGAGTTGGAACGAGTTTCACGATTAACGTGTCGATCTTTTGATTAACGATACCTTCGAAACTTTGATTCTCGGTCTAACTTCCGTTTACAATCATGTATCTCGAATGTAAATTCACCAAAGGTTAAGAGGTCCATCAACATCAGTTTCTTAAATAAATCGATTGAAAACCCATTTAGGCTCAATTGATGAAACGTCAATGAGGATAGTTGACGATTAATCAAAATCTTCGTTGTGCTTCTTCTATCGTAACTCGAGAGATTTTCACCGAATATCGAAAATCTCAAGGAGAACGGCCATAAAATTTCACACTTCGTTTCACCCTGTCAATTTCTGTTTCAACGTCCGTCGAGTGGAAATTTATCGAGATTCACCGACGAGACGATCGACTTTCAGTCGACGAGCGAGCGAAACGAAGGCTCACGTGTGCGCGTTGCGCGCAGCTTTAAAACCAGACCGTAAAACGACCTCCCGTCTCCGGCGCGCGTCTCTGCGAGCATTAAAGTCTCCCGGCTTTCCACCGGTTCCGCTGATCGATGACGCAGGAAATCAGAATTCCTGCCGATCCGAACGTCCGCGTTTAATAACGTCCGTGTTTTCAATAACACGTTCGCCGCGGTGTGAGATTAAACGTCGAGAGATTGCACCGGTTGACGAGGTTCGCGTTGAACGACGCAATTTTCGTGGTGACGTCGTCGCCGGAAGAACGATCGCACCACGTGTGTCGATATTGACGCGAGCAGACGAAAACAGACAAGATGCAGTTTTGTGGGAGCTGAGGCGCTGAAATGACGCAGAAACGTAGACTAGTCACGTGGCGAGCGAGCTGTGGTAACGCGTGGTACGTTCCTCGTTCTCACATTCGAGCTTCAGGTCCGCGCTCGACCGATTTCACCGTGTGCAACGTCGAGTCGCGCACCGCTGCCGGTAATAGCGCTGCACCGATCGATTCCCGTACACTTCCTGCCGACGTCACGACTCCAGATTTCGACGCTTGAAACCTCGTGCGCCACGATTCGCGCATACTCATTTTAACTGGTGTTTTTAATTAGCGAGTGCTGGATTCGGTCTCTCCCCTCTGCGATCCTTTGCTCTTTGGCTGAAACGTTTGACAGTTTGTACATGAAATACCAAAGCTGAGTCACTGGCGTGTCGTATCTGTCGCCTGGTTTCACAACGGTCGCGGTGTGTCACCGATCGTTCATTTCGTACTTTCAGTTGATCATCGATCAAACCTTCGTTCCGTTCGAAGCTTCGCGCCTCTCGCGACAGATGGAAATTCTCCTGCTTCCACGTACACAGACACAACGAGTGGCACACGCGTTTTCTTGCTCGGTGTTGGACAATTCAGGTCCAACATCCCCACACCGAAGACAACGTTACGAGTAGCGTTACGCAACCGATCAACGTCCACGCACAACGTTCGAACGTCCGCGGGCGGCGCGAGAGAGGCGCGTCGAGAGGAACAGCGGGTCCCTCGGGGCCCGCGCGACGGATGTTGACCTTCCGCGGTGAAGATCCGAGTCACGTGGCCGCCGGTGTCACGTGGGGGCGGAGAACACGGCCAAGGTGGCCTGAGGAGCGCCAGACCAAGAGCGAAACCAAGGGGGGTCGTATACCAGTCGACGATGGACGACTCGTGGAGTCGCGGCGTGGCCGAGTTGTCGGAACGGTGCCGCGAATTTTCGAAATTTTCCCGATCCGCGAGAAGCTCGTGGAGAATCACGTCGGAGCGCGCGTATTGGTCGAAGGTCGACGAGGACCGATCGTGCGACACCGCGTTGCCGCGCGCGCCTCTCGAGAATGGCCTAGAGGCGAAAAGAGGAAAGGATCACCTCGAGTGGCGCCGCCCGCGGCAGGAGGGGGCAAATCTCTCTCCTCTGCTCTTGTCGAGAACAAGTGACCACCACCACCATCGTTCCCTCCGCGTCCTCTCGACCGTCACCATCACCACCACCACCACCACCACCACCACCGCTACCACCGCTACCATCACTACCAGAGCCTACAACACATCGGCATCCTCTCGACCACCACCACTATCGACATCGACATCGACATCGACATCACTGCTACCACGACCGATGCCATCGGTATCACCATCGGCCGCAGCTTCGGCGTCCACCTTCACGAGAGAACGTCGCTGCTGCCGATATCGGCTATCCTCGCTAGAGATGGGATCGAATACCTCACAAGTAGGTCCGAATCTGTCAAGCTGGCACTGTCTGTGAGCATCAGCGGTGATTTGAATGGACCGAGGCATGCTCCTGTCCTTCTGGATTGGTGGAACGTGGACTCTTTTCTGTCTTTCATTTTTCTGTAACCACCTCAAATATTTGTGCTGCAAGTTAACCCGATGATTAACGAAGAAGACAGTAGACGGATTTTTGACGAGAGATACTGTCAATCAGACGAAGAATAATCTAGGAACATTCTCCGTCGTATCAATTTATTATATTATAAATGCATTTGTAGACGTTTGTAGAAAATCCCTGACAATTGTCCACCCGATCCTTGTCCACACGTGAAAAGAACAGAAAAGAATCGGATCTCGTTTTAAATCAGATTTATTTTCATGTTCGATCTTTGCATCCTCCAGTTGGAGCAAGGTAAACATCGTTCTGTAGAATTCTTTTCTTCCAAGTTTCACATCTTGGAAATATCGGATACTCGAAAGTAACAAGCACTACTCACTGAAAAATGGCATACTTTCGAAACTTGGACGTCGAACCTGACTCGCTCAGACTCGTAAGTACGTGTTGAAGTTGATCCCATCCCTGATTCTTTCCCTTCCTCGTCGCGACTGTCCACCGTTCATCGTCATCGGTGATTCCCCACCTGGGAAGAGGCCGCGCAGCAACTTGTCTCCGTTCGACCACGGCCGAGAGCGAACCGCTTTGCCGGCCGCTGGCTGCTGTCTCGTGTATTTAAGACTAGGTATCGATGATACCTAGGCCGGAGTACGCCGAGAACCTGGCTTTGTCCTACGATTTACTAGCCCCTCTTTGCCTCGTGCACGCGTACCCGATCTCCCATTCTCCCCGTCTTTTTTATTTCTGCAATACACCCGCTTCATCTTGCTCCCATCTTATCCGTGCACGATCCCATTCGATCAACCTCCGGTTCTTCCTCTGGAGGAGCACGTTAGTCCCCCGCGTACCGTCTTTCTCCTCTTCGTTTTGTCCCGCTCTCGCTTATTTCTTTCGCGTAACGTACGATAACGAACGAGTAAAGGAGCGAAATGCATGAATATTCCGAGTTCTCCTGATTAAATATTGTAGTTTCGAACCTGTACTGCGTGCGGAGAACACACGTGTATCGAGGCATTAAGAATCGCAACGCGTGTTCGTAATACACGAGTTTTATTACATTTTTTTAGTACGCGTCTTTTAATTCAAGGAATTCTCCGACACATTCGCAACGAATTCTTCTTCGTACAAAGTATCCACTGATACTTCCAATCTTATTAATATAAAAGACTTTCGAACGAGACACATTTCACTTTCGCGCGTTAAATCCGCGAAAAACAGAATTGTTAAAAACTGCATGGATTGAAATCCAAATTCGTTTGTTGTACGACTGCACGCGTTTGTTGTCACACGTGTAAAACGGGGATCGATCCGAACGTGGGCTCGCTTCGTTATTTTCTACCATCGAATCGCGTAATAACAGGGATAATCTTACCTAGCTGTCGGTTTCGCTAATTCCCGCGTCGTTACTCTCGCTATCGATCAGTCTACGTGGCGGACGATATCGTCGCCGATTATAGGATATGTTAGCTGCCGATTTCGCGCTGCGTGCCGACGGTTCGTGCGGCGAGACTGTTTTTCACGATTGCCGATTTAAATCGCTACCGAGCAGCGACGCATCTCCGCAGAATATTCGCGAGCACCCGATCGACCACGGTGAATCGTTTCCGATCGGTTCCACGTTTTCTTCCGGCGACTATGTCTATGTTCCAATTAGATTTAGAACTGTGTCTAAATGATGTGTGTTCCAAATGACCGATTTTATCACGATTTTTCACTCGTGTGATTTATTGTATCGTGGCGCTTTTCTGTTTTTCTTCATCTTTGATATCCCTGAAACGGGATGGAAATTTTATGCCTCAGTCGTCGGTGGTTCTAGCGTTAAAGGGAAATCGATGGCGTGATAAACGTGACGATGCTTTCCTCAAATTCCAATGACTGCAACATGGTTGTAGAAATAACTGAGTTAAGTGATGGTAAGAATGTGGATTTTATGGGGAACCGGAGAGGCCATGAACACGATGCGTATAATTTGCGAAATTAAAAATTAGAATTAGCGAAGCAGAGTCTTTATTGCAACGTTTAATAAATAGCCAGATTTACTCGGATTATTTCTGAAATTCTGAGCCAAATCAAAGCCAAATTTAATGGATCAGATGCTCTTTTCCTCTCAAACGTATCTTCAAACATGAAAATTACACTTTATGTCATTTGATGGGAACAGAGAGTGACGTAAACCTTTGTTCAAGACGGCAGCAACGTGTAATTTAATGGGATTCTAAAATTGCTCTCGCGTAAGACACGTAAATTCTGAACATTAAAGATATTATATACCGGAATGCAGATATTTATAAAAAATTTTTGAAAATACAAAAATACGTAAAAATACGTCCGAGACATGGTCGTATCAACATCGCAGTCACAAATTTCTCAAAGCAATTCCAACGTTGAGATAAGTTCATTAACTTCCAAGTTCGAACTACTATTAACTTCGATAACCGTTAGAAACTCAACGCAGAGGCCAATTAAAATCGCCACTTTTATTTCGTTCGCTCGTAACGGTTTAGAGAACGTATTATCGTCGGTGGCCGATATTTTTCACGAATAACGCGCGCGCGCGCGCGCGCATAGAAATCGAGGGGAGAGATGTCGGCATCCTGTGACAGGATATCGCGTATAGGGGAACATTCCTCCATACGTTAACCCAAATATGAGCAACGGCGAACGCGAAATGAGACGCTCATTAAGAAAGAATGTATCGCTGGAAAACGGTTTTGCGCCGGTGTATAATTTCAACTGCAACACACTCCTGCCTAGTGCACGCGTTGTGCCTCGTGTTCTCGCGCGCCGCGACTATCATAATATCCGCGCAAAAACCAACAAACGGAACTAGACGCTAGACCGCTCCGGCCGCGGATTTATGGTGGAATAATTGAACCGTAATCGGTCGTGAATTACGCGTCCGTTGCTAAACGATTACGTCACGAACGCCGATTTTCCAGAAGTATCTCGTTGCGCTCCAGTTGTGCCTATTGTTGCCTTTGGTCACGGTGCTTTCAATGCTTCTTTCGTAGGATCATACAACACACTACAATACAAGTGAAAATTTCAAGATTTACGCATATGTATCTCGTGTCTTGTCTAACCTAAACCTTAACCTAAACCTAACCTAAACCTATCTCGTGTTTCACGATACTGTTGAGAAATGACAAGTCTACGCACATTTATCAAATTCTAAATTTATATTGATTTTATCGGTATTTGCGACAATCTATGTACATGAATGCTACATGTACGCTAAATTGCTGCTTTCTCAGTATTTTTATGACTTTAACTACGCAAAGAATTTTGTACGCAAAGAAAGATAGTCTTGACAAACTCGTTCCGTTACATTGGAGAATAAAAAAAAGTAAATAAAGTAAAGACGTTTCGTGTAATATTTCCTCTCGAATTAAAAAACGCGATCTCCATCCATTCCCTTTGCAATTTCACCAGATTGTTTCTCGCGAGACAATCGTCGTTTCCGCGATGCCCGCCCTTTGTTATCGCGAGGATCGATATCGAGGGGCTTCAACGAGTAAAAATATTCGGGTCAGATGAATGAAGCAACTGGCAACAGCGGACCTTGGAATCGCAGCTTCCAAAGGAGGTTGGTCCCTCCGGCATACCAAGACAGATCACCTCTTTTTTTCCCTCTTCCTCCCTCTTTACGTTACGCGCACCTGTCCAGCCCCGACGGATGCTGCTTCTGATCTCCGCTTCCTACATGTTTCTTTTGCTTTCTCTTCTTCTTTTTCCCTCTTTTCAAATTTCAAATGTTGTCTCAGTGATTTTAATTGCGCGCGGAAGTCAATTACGCTGAATGATTCGGGCGTATGTAGTTTCATCCCTGAGGAGAACTGACCCGTTTGCGCGAGTGTATAGGATAGAATTAAACGGTGGATTTTTACGCACTTGTGGAAGATTACTTTGTCAAATTACTAACAGCAAGTTAGTTAAAATGTAGTAAAGTTACTTTCAATACTTTCTCAATACTCCTAATATCGCACTTGTAGTAATCTTTTCAATGATATTTAACAGATAAAACGATCTCACGCTCAAATTAATAAAAACTGAGGCTCACAGAAATCAGAGAAATCGTTCGAGATATTCCTCTTTCAGTTCAACTTTTTAAAAATTTCTTTCCAACAAACACTCTCCTACCAATTCTATCGGTCATGAACAACGATTTTCGCGTTCTAATCGGACACGATACAACGAGAACTTTCTTCTTGTACAAAGAGACACGTTTCATCGCGACACTCCAACTGTCCCGAAAGTTGTTCGATAACAACGAATTGCTCAGTTCGATAGCAGAAGTTATCTCCTGAGAATCACTACGATTCGGCGAGCTACCCACGCGCGTAATTATGAGATCACTGCCGAAAACGGCGTGGGTCCGTGTCGAATGAGGAAGGAAGAGGAGGCCGCGCGGGGAACGAACAGAAAGGTGAATGGTTAACGAACGTGTTCGACGCATTCCCCGTGTCAGGATACAAGGGGAGATACGTCGGCCGTGTTGCAGGAACGGTGCTCGATGTATCGTGACGTAAGCGGCGAGAATTTCGAGGAGAAACGAGCGCGACGCTCGAGTTCGAATCGCTCCAACGAAAGTGGAACGCCGCCCGTTTAACTCGTGATTTACAACGTGTTGTCCGAAATAAAAATAGACCGGGGCGTGCTCTATGATGTGCACACACACACACACACATATATATATATATATACGAGCGTGTAAAATGCGCGGTGCCGAGAAAAAAGGGGGGACGAGATGGAAAAATTTGTAAAACGCCGCGATTGAACACGTTTGCAACTTGCCGCAATTTTGACTCTCTTCTATGGCTTCTATGCTCTTCTGGCGTTACGATTATACGCGAGTAAAGCGTCTCGAGCTGGAAATTGACACGAATGAATCTTTCTGGGTGAGCAAATTTCACGAAATTCTTCGTTGAGAACGCAATTAGAATTTAATACTACGAGTTTACAATTCCCTCCGTAGTTCCCTCCTGTTCTAATTTCAATATCATCTTGAAACTGGAATTACCTAAATAGCTGAAATGCAAAATTTATAACAAAAACGTTTCTGACGCGATAAAAACCATAGACATTCATTCAAATTTGTCGAAATTCGAAAATTCACTCGAATCTCTAAAGATTCGCTGTAAACGACGGAAATTTGCTACGAACCTATTGCTAGAATAAAACCGCGAAAAATTAGCAGAGTAAAAAACACGAAAATTACCAAATGAAAGTGTCAATTGTTAAAGCAAAAGCATCGAGAATTAGAATTAATCGCTCTGTGGCAGTTCGATAGAGCTGGGTCAACTTTTGTCAAATCACCACGGAAACACTGTGTAACTCCTCGCTGTTCTACCGTGAATGCATCCAGCAACGAGAAAAAGGATCCGAGGAAGAAAACGTAGCAATAGACGAGAGAGAAAAGAGAGAGAGAGAGAGAGTTTACCCTATAGAGAGCTAATGCGCGTATGCGCGTGCCGAAGACGAGACGAGACGAGACGAGACGCGACGAGGGCCCGATACATTTTTCAGATTAGAGAAGGATTGCTCGATAATGTATGAATACGTCTTTCGGGTGTGAGACGCCATTGACGTTCCCCGGAGAAATCTTTGAACATATTTTCACGTCTCTTGTAAGGGTGTCTCTGCCGGATGCAGATAGCGGCGGCCGTGTCGCACAATATGTGGCCACGTATGGGAGCCGCACAATGTCCCTGATGGTAAAGGCCATCCAACCTGCACGATACGACGTAATACTGGCTCGGATAATATATTGCTGTACAAATGGCACGACGTTTTCCCCGCCGCCCCGGCCTACCTGTATCCTACGGCTTATCTCCGCTCGATTTTCTCGCGAGCGTTCCCCCTTACGTCCTCGCGAAAAATCGACCTCGCACACACGTCGCAGCGAGGTTTCTTTGATTTTTGGGGTATGATCTAGGAAACGAAGACGCAACTCGATCGATTTCCTCGAGAGAATTGTTTGAATCTACAGAGATTGTTTGCATCAATTGATACATGGGATGCAAATTGAAATTAAGTGAAACTGTCGTAGTTGTGGTTCGTGCAATATTTATCTGCGTTAAAGGAACAGAGCGTAGAGATTTGATTCGTGTTGCAAAAAGTACAAAAATCCGTCCAATGATAATTTCTTGTCTGAGGGATAATTTCGCTATTCGACAACGAGGATTTTCGTTGTTTGATCTTGAGGATCATCGTTAGAAGAAGCTCGGGAGTTTCAACTATTTTATCCGTGGAATTACGTCGATTTAAGCCGATCTAAAACTATCGTTTGCATTTTTTTCATGGGCATTCACAGATACTTTTAGTTACACGTGTAATAATATTCATTTATTAATATCACTGAATGCATGACACTTTGCGTCCGTTTAAAATTCTTATACATCGTATTAACCTCATTTTATTAATTAGCTTTCAGATTTATGACACGCAGAGTCGTTTCCTTTCAATGTGTAATTAAGCTGTAAAAACACTTAATTTAATACAATATAATGTCTGCTGCGGAAAATTTCCTTAATGCGCATCACGGATCATTTAAATTACAGCTCGTAAATAATCTTTTATTATTATTAGCACGCGAACAAGGTGTAACGCGGTGAAACGGAAATGAATAAATGAATGAGAGATTATAATTGAATAATTTACGCTTTGTACACTTTGTTTCTTCGCGTGGCATAAGAATTCTGAATTGACAATAACGAGAGATTAACGAAGGATGAGAATTGTTCGTTAAGAATGTAAGATGTGGATTATTGAAAGACTGAAACGAGCAATGGGAGATTATATTGCGGAGATCTTTGTACGAACAAGTTGCAAGATTCTACGAAAAATTGATACGATGACAGAAAATTAAATCTCGAAGGATGAATAGTACCAATAAACTATATAGGAGTAATGGAATAGAAATGACCAATAAATTTATAGAGGGATCGTTGATGTTGCAAGTACCAAGATTGCAATAAAATAAGAAAGAAATTTGACGAGATCGAGATGATCAGATTTCCAAGACGTTTCTTCTTGGTATAATTTGCCAATAAGTAACAAAGTTTAAATATCAAATTAACGTAGCGAACCGATTAAACCGATTAAAATAGATATGTGTGTGCAACGTATTTGTACTATAAATTTGATGTGGCAACAATCATGTTCTCTCATTTGCTTCATGCGTATCCGTCTTCTTATCCTGCTTTTTCTACTGTGCCCAGTGGGTAAGGATATATATATATATATATATATATATATATATACATCATCATGCTAAGCGTATCACGTATATATCAAAGAGAGAGAGAGAGAAAAAAAAAGAAAGAAACTCGAGTGACAAGAACCCCTTTAGCTGTGTCTGCTTTTTTCACTAACGAATAAAATTTCTACTTGTTAATAAGCACTTAATCAACTTACTTTTTCCCGTGATCGTTAGAAAAACCCTAGGGGTGAAAAAAACTAGATGCGCGAGGATGTGTAAGTACACGTGTTCGAGCTGAGGAAAAAGACAGGATGTCATTAATTATTTAATATCTCTAAAAGGTTGTTTAAAAGGACGCTAATGAGCGCTTATGTATCGACGCGTTGAAACATTCAACACAGCGTGGCACGGAGAAATTTATTTCTCTATGAGAAAGCATATTTCATTTTTATGAAACATTATGTCGTTACAACGAAGTCTAGTTGTTCGTGTTGTTTAAAACTTTTCGTCGATGATACATTCACCTTATTGGAAATAGAAACACTGGCCCACTATCAACGTCTTAAATATTGTCTTTTTTACTCTTACAATTGCATAGAACATTCGTTTCAAAATTTCAATCTTGTCTATTTAATCAGATAGAAACTTATTTCAATTTGAAATAATTGTTGCCAAAATAGTGTTAAGTGATATTTAATTATATTTTGGTCATTACTAGATGATAACAATTCCATATTTTATCCTAATTTTTTATTAATTAATAAAACCATAATTAATAATCGTCACAAGATATTTTCAAAATGTTTCCCACTGCGACCAATCTCGTTAAATTACGCACGATAATCGCATAAAATGTTTACGCACGTCACAATAATTTACATTCAAAATGATAAAAGAAATTGAAACGAGGAAATTCCACGCCGCTCGAGAAACTTTCACCCTTTTTTCCCCCCATTCGCGTTAAAATTCGCTGCATATTTCTCGCCGCTAATCTTTTTTCCAATTAAATTTCGTAAACGTTTCCACATTCGCGATCGATCGATCGATCGATCGAGCTAACGTGGCGAAACGAGCGAGCAGGAAACAATTTAAGCGAGAAAAGCAGAAATAAATGCGAGCACCGATTACCAGAAAATCACGTTGCCGATTGCGTGTCGCTGGATCGGACGTTACGATCGCGATCACGACCGCCTCGACTCGATCGTTGCTATTTCGCTTCTTATTCATACTACGGCGAATGATAATGGTAAATAGGCGTGGCCTGATCGAGATTTGTTATTACAATCACGTCTTCGACCACCCGATTAGAGTCGAATTGCGCGAATCGCAGCCGCGATTCTTGCAGAATCGGATTTATAGTCAAACGATTTTCTTCCAACTCTTCGCCCTTACTTGCCCCGTCTTTCGATCCACTCATTTTCTTCTTTCTCGTCCATTTTTGTAACTTTTATCAGAGTCAAGTACTCTTTTTGGATAGATTACGTATTCATTTATTTATTTATTTTTTAAAGTGATCAATGTACTTCAAATTATAACGACACTCTTTCGTCAATTGTGGAAATCTATTCGTCGTAATTTGGCTAATGGTTGGAGAAAATTTGAGTCCTGTATTTCCACTGCATGCACTCGTTTAATTATTATCGATATTTTTGATTAATAATTTACGTATTGTATTTTGAATATTTTATATATTTCTCAACAACTCAAGATGTCGACGTAAAATTCAATCCACGATTATTAAGAAATAATCATATTTTAAATATTAGTAAACGATATATTTATTTACACCACTATACTCAAATTTACGCTTAACCCCAAATCGCATTAAACCCAAATTTCATTACGTACAATTGACACGTGAACATCCATCTTTCGTGGCACCGATTTCAACAATGACAGAGAATGAGAGAGAGAGAAAAAAAAAGAAGAAAAGAGCAGTCTCGATTCGTTTAACAGACACAATATTTTTGTACTACAGAGAGTATCGACCATCGAATAAAGACGTAACATCGTCGTTCGATCGTGCTGCCTTCGACGGACCATTGACAGTTAGTCGATAGTTTATGCTGTTTATATACAATTTGTCATTCGTGCGTATGAGCGGTGTAATCATCCAATAAGTTATTGCTGCTTTACGATCTACGCTGGAGTGCGCAGCTAGTCAAACGGCGATGCTTGCTCAGTTGGTGTCATTCATTATCATCATCGTTACTCGTCGCAAACGTATCCTCATCTCGACGATGATATACAGCGAGATGCACTTAAAGGACGATGATTCGAGAATCTTGTCGCCGAGTATGGAACTTTCGTCGTGAAAAGGCTTGCACGATCGTAAACGCGTTCGATTTATATTCTATACGAACGAAAAAGCAGCGAGAAAGGACGATAAGAAAGAGGAAGAAAGAAGGGTCACAACGGGGAATTGTGACGCGTATCTGTTTCATTTCCATCGACCACCTATTGATCGGACTTTTTTTCTTGTTGTCGAAGCGACTCGGTAAAATCCGCTAGCTCGAAGACGCATACTCGCGTCGCTGGAAATAATAATTGATAGAAGCGTAGCAATTACCAATTTCGAAGCTCGTGCGTGCAGTTGAAGCGCCATTGAGACGCTGGACGTTCTTGCATATTCGACGAACCATTTAGGAGTCGAAATGGTCGGCTTCGGTCGGCTTTTTTAACTTTCACAATTTTATCCGTTAGATTAATCTCTTTTACCACTTTTCGTGTATTAACTTATTAATTTATTTTTTTCAAATTTACCGAATCTCCTCTGCACACTTACATCCGAGGAAATATCAAGCACGAAGACGCGTGAACTTTTACGTTTCGATTGTATAAATTATTTTCATCAGGAATTTTTTTAATATCGTCAGTCGTCGACACCGAGCTTCAAAGTTGAAAAAACGAATGATTTATCTCGCGCCGTAATCACAATCGGTTTGATCTACCTCCTCGAGTTTGCTCGTCATTTGACGGAGTTCGAAAGATAATCCTAATCTGAAATCGTCACTCTGGAATCGGTCCAAGCGGCTCGCGCCAACTTATCCCAAAAAAATCGTGTTCGATTTCATTTCGCGTGCAATCAATCTCCCTTCATTTTCACAACGAGCGCACACCCGGTCTGAAATCGTAAATACACACGTCGATCTCCCCGGGTCTCTTTGTTCGGCAAATGCAATCGCGAAACGATCTCCGCGGTGGATCGATACGACGAGGTCGGCCAAGTGCCACGAGAAAGAAGAAAAGAATACTCTCTCGCGAAGCGGAGGAGAGAGAGAGAGAGAGAGAGAGAGAAAGAAAACGAGCCACGGTGCATTCGATTCTACTCGGCCATTAGGGCACACACAGCATCCTCTCTCGAACTCATTCCGGGCCAGGTCTGTGCTTGCGGTTTCGCGATCGAGGAGCGGTCGCGAGGTAGGTGGATACCCAGAGTCGATCAGACTCTCGTTGCAACGATATCGCATTCGTTTCTCCAACCTGCGTTATTCCGTCGATCTTTTCTTTGTTTCTTTTTTTTCTCAATCGATCCGATTCCCAGCTGCTCGGTTTCGAGAAGTATCGCAACTATCGAGATCTCGTTGCGCCTTCCGAACGATAGATCACGCGATTGCGTCTGCTGGAATGCGATCCTGTCAGACGAGGATGACGAGATCTAACGTCGTTACGGGAGCCCCCGAGATGCTGCGCGTAAATACTTACGGACTATCCTGGATCTAAGATTTAGAGACGCGACGATGGAACGTGCGTGTATTCGATACGTGGTCGAGTTATGGGGTCACGTTACGCGAGAGAAATCTGGAGTATACGTACACTCCCGCTTGAAAGTCTTTGGACACTTTTAGTTTTAATACTCAGTAGTTGTCGTGTATACGTATTTTGTAATACGATACAATGCGATGTAATAATAATGTAATGACACAATATATTAACGTGTTAACAGAGTTAACTTACTCTACAAAGTATATTTTATGTTTATTACATTTGTATTGTAAATAATGACAATTGATATTTATTGTCCCAAGACAATTTCTGAGCGAGGGTGTAGCTAGATGAAATCATGGGATGATTGATAAGAAGACTGCATGACTCGTGTGCAATTTTTAAATTTTCATCAACATCAAATTAAAGAAATAGAATCTGAATGAAAATTTCTATTTATTTTTCGTTGCTTCTGTAAGTAAGAGTTTGAATACTGAACGTTCATTTACATTCGCAAATTCAGATCTTTACAAATTTAGAAATTCACGATTTAAAGATCGCAGTAGGCTCGTGGATTCGCACGTGGATTCGTCTTTCGGCCTACTTTTGCTACTTCTCGTCGACAGCAGCATTCGTGCACCGACCGCGAAATTCGCGGCGGAACCACGCGGATCGACGAAGGATGACGCGTATCCGTCGCTACGCTCCAATTCGCGCAGCCATCGAAAGTGAACACGCCGAAGTACGTACGTAATCCGAGTGATTTATCTCGCGAAACGGTCGGTCGGATATTGTCACGAGCGCCGCGCGGCCCAGAAACCCGCGCATTCGCGAGAACGAGCCAAGCGTCTTTTTCCTCTCGCGCGAGAACCTGCGAGCCGTAATTTACGCAGCCGTAAAAACGCGATAACACGGCCTCGCGATATCTCTGTCCGGCGATGCTTTCTGCCGTTCAACGCCTGTTTCTTTATGAACTGACGGCGAAGCCTGGCTCTCGCGTTAATGAAACGCGCGACGTGGAAAGGCGTACGAGCCGCGTCGTAAAATCTCAGACACTTATCGGTGGCATGTGTCGCGGAAGGATTCGCGTTTAACGATTGAAAGATGGAGCGATGAAATTCTGAATTTCTCAAACGATACACTTTGAATAATTAAACGTAAACAACTCGAGATCTTATTTTCGTTTCGTTGTAATTTAGACTGTAGAACAGAGCCGGTCAACTGGCGGCCTTTCCCGATCGCTAGCGCTACCCCCACCACCGCATCGAAATTTCCTCGCCCCCCACTCTCTCAATTTCAACGTAGTGAGAAGAGTGGAGGGGATAACGATCAGGAGAGGGGTAGGGGCCCGCCAGTTAGCCAGCTCTGATCTAGAACGTGCAACAAATTAGTAGCCACGTACTGTCGTCGATAAGTACAAGTGTACTTGCTTATTTTCGGCAGACGAAAAAGTGACTGGAGATCTCGTTCTCTGGAATTGATCTCTTTCATTTCAACTTGGAATTTAGACCGCGTCTATAAAAATTGCTAAAAATTACGAATATGGACCTTCCGAATAATGGAACTCGTTACCACGAAAGTTTTATGAAATTAGAATTTATTAACAGTAGAGAAGAGACGAACGATTCAAGTCGCTCGTTAGAAAGAGTAATAGATCGCGCGTGGACAAACTCAACAATCGCGTTGCTTGCATCGTGGGTCGATTGTCAGCGATGAAACGAGCACGGCGAGGCATCAAAGAACTTGCGAGTTGCATTGATCTTTCATAACGTAATCCCATGCGAATAACCACGAAGGATAAAAGGAGAAACGGAGAACCTCGCTTCGTAACGACTTGTTCTTTCAACGATACCTCGAGATGTCATAATTGCTGCTAAAACGAGAAACAAGCAGAGTTGAATAATAACCACCGATAAAAAGAAGAATTTATTTATACACCAACAAACGCACGGAAATTTTATTATTTATTATTATTCGAAAGATCGAACATCAACTACCAAGTAATTGCGTTATAGGTACAATAGGTAGAAATTAAAAATTTCAAAATTATGCAAACTGATATCCCATTGAATTGTTACGATTC
Organism: Melipona beecheii; assembly: GCA_032399605.1. Classification (NCBI taxonomy): domain Eukaryota; kingdom Metazoa; phylum Arthropoda; class Insecta; order Hymenoptera; family Apidae; genus Melipona; species Melipona beecheii. Next base: position 724,655 of record JAUCMO010000047.1, on the reverse strand, counting down.
CCAAGGTTACCAACTCGCCAAAGTTCGAAATAAAGACTGTCTGCCAAGAACTTTCGCGCGGTAGTGTACGCGCGCGGCGGAGATAAAATTCCTCCCGAAGAAATAACAGGTCAGCGGCAGGTGGTTGCAGAGTTAAAAATCGGGGTCCCGAGTGATCGTGGAATTATATTTCAAAATTGTCTCGTCCCGTTTGTGCGCCAAGTCGTTAACCTTTTAATTAATCGATAAGGGTCGTTCTCGCGAGGAGGAAGCTCGATCGAGAGCGGCAGAAAATTAAACGGCGTCGAATAAAAAGCGCGATGGCAGGCCTCTCTCTCTCTTTTTCTTTCTTTCTTTCAAGCGTTTCTTTCTGCTCTTTCCTTCCTTTTTGTCTCGCGAGACCTCTCTCTCTGTTAAAAAGTTTTCGATTCACGGCGTGACCTCGAGAAAGGCGGGGAGGGAAACAGCTTTCAGCCTCGCAACGTTTACCGGAACGGTTACGCGTAATCGTTATCGAGGCGAGTCCCGATGACGTAATTACCACCTCGGCCGAATCGAAAAAGCGTTAAGCGTACGGGGCCGATGGCTGATTACAGTGAAGAACGTAATAGAGGGCTTTTAAAAGTTCATTAAGTAGCCGATTGTGCGGCTCGGTGATTGTCCGCGTTGAATTGGGTCAACGGCGCGGCGGCCCGGGCGTGATCGTCCTCTCTCGATGGGCCCGCGCCGGATGAAACGGCACGCCAATCTCAAATAATTCGGCGCCTTTTGAAGCGGATCCGCGGAGTCGCTCGGCGAGAACGGGATATTACGGTGGATAAAGGCGAGCGCACGAGCCTATCGGACACGATGCGAACACGCGATGCGGTCAAGCACGGCGATTCTACTCTGATTTCTCCGCTAAAGGGTACCCCGATTGCTCGAGGGCTGTTTGTTTGCTCGCAACGCTGTATTATCACGCGGCAAAAAGAAGATAACGCGAGTGGAACAGCGAGCAGATTTCGACCACGTGTAGACGTACGTGTATCGAGAACGCGAGGAAATTTGAAGAGGAGATTTCAACGAATTTGAAGTTAAAGCTCGAAGCGATACTCAACGGAGGGGATAATCGAGGAGCGTGATGATAATAATTGGAATTTTCTTTCACAGCGACAACATTTGAAAATTTTTGCCAAAGACGTTACAGCATTAAAAAGAAAAAGGAAAGAAAAAGAAGAAGAAATTAATTGGAAATGAAATGTCGCAACGTTGGTCCTTAATGGGTCGAATTGTTCGTGCAAACAGTTCTTAATGTCTCACTTTGAGAAGTGTGAAAATTTAAGAAATTTTCACAGTTTCGCTTTTAATTCGAATTCCGTATAATAATCTGGACTAACGACGTTACCCGGCCTTTCACGGCGATTCTTGGAAAATCAATATAGGCAGGAGAAAACCTGTAAATTCGAAATAGCTCGAGAATTGCCGTTGTAAACTGTCTTCGAGAGTCATCTAATAAACCAAGTGCTAATCGATCCTAAGCTATCGAAGCTGTTCGCGGGAACTCGGAAACTTTTTCCTCGCTGAAACAGGAGTGATAACACATTAACCTACGATTACCACAATCACTTGGTTTAACTCTGATCGAAAGAGCGGATAGAGTGCCTCGTTTTATCGAATACATTAGTTAGCAGCTGTACTCTGCCAACTCAAACATATCAGGTCGTATCAGTTCCGCATATCAGGTAAACCTAATTTCAATAGCTAATTAAACAAACGCGAATTAACGAGCAATTAACCTCTGTCGTGTGATCAAGTTCAATTTTGCTAAATTGATCCTTTCAGTTTTAGCGCGGGATCGCAACAACGTAGATTATAATTCGCTGAAATTTGAAAATAATAACGTGCGAGGTGTAATTTTCTTCAACAGAGCCACGAGATGATGAATCAGATTGCTCGTGCCAGACTGTAAATGTTTGCGAATTTACGGGACGTAAATTCGTAGCTGCAAGAATGCAAAGATCGCGCGCGATACTCAAATATATTTTAATTTAACGTAATTTAACAGTTTATAATTTACACGATTCGACAAATCTGATTTAGATTTCATCTTACTCGTCGAAGCTTCGATTACATTATACTCGTTACCACCAGGCCGAGTATGTTCGTGCGATATTACTCGATGAAGACGATTTAAAAAATGTCCATGCAGACAATTGTTACGTAAAGCGTTACATCACTTTGAATATTTTACATTACACAGTTACTTTTATCATTAATTATTAATTATTAATTGCTAAGCTGTGGAAAATAATCAGCCGTGGAAAACAGACCGGATCTTCTCGCTCAGAGATTCGTTGGTCGATAATCTTTCTAAACACCGATCGCTCGCGATACTTACACACGTAGCCTTCTTTCAAACGGCCGACGAGAAGAAGAGCGCAACCGTAGGTTCGTTCGAAGACGACGAGAGGACAACGGGAGGTGGAGGAGCAATTGGGGGGAAAAACGGACTCCTTCGGCTCTCATCCTCCCGACAGAGGCGAGATTCCGCTCGCGCTCCTTTGGTCCAGCCAGGTCAACGCCCCAGTGACCAACGCACCTTGTTCCTCCTCGTTCATAACGCGTACGCGCCGCGATCGTCGTCTGCGTGTGCACGCGCTTGTGAGCGAGCGAGCGTGGACATCTCTCGCGCGCGCTATCTAGGGCAAACGGGTTCGAGCAACGTTAGACTTTTTCCCCGTCTGTCGCTTCGAGCCAGATTGAAAGAAGAAAGAAAGAAAGAAAGAAAAAAGAAAAAATGTTTCGGTGAAAAAACACAGCAGCCACATCGACCGACCCGTGTGCAGCTCTCTGCTCCGCTCCGCCGGAAGCGACGACGCCCTGTCGACTCGAGAAAGTTGCATCGGTTCGCCGACAATCGAACCGGAACTCTCTCAAATCGCGGAAGCGTGTCTTACGGATAGAAAAAAATTCATTGTGTATCAACTTGGTTCGGCGTTCATTCAGCTTGCCGCCGTTGCCGTTGCCGTTAGAACCGATTAGAATTCATTTTCAAGATCGTTGAGTGTACGACGAAATTTGCCAATTTCACAATTTTTGTAAATAAAATTGAAGGAACGAAGATTGAACAGAAATTTATTTCCATCGTTAAATATCGTGACATACATTTTACACATGTGCATCGTTTATCCTTAAATTTCCAATAAATCCGCATAAAAATCCGCATTTAAAGTCTGTCGTTATTAATAATTGGAAATGAAAAGGGAAAGGGAAATGGATGAATATTCTAATGCACGAATTAACGAAATAATTTTACGCGTGCGATGTGAGCTAATTTGACGTTCTACGTGGACAAGAATCGTACCTTCATTTTCATCCCCCTATCATCTCACCTGGTACTGGCCCCACTCCGTACCGTTTTGCACGAAGGAAATCGTGCTAGAATCGTTGCAAAAAATTGAGCAAATCGGTAATTGAAGTTGAGGGATCGTGCGAGACGATCGTTGATGGGACGTGCATACTCGAGGTGGAATCGATTCTATGCAAATTGTTCTTTGGTCTTTACCACCGACAATCAACAAATAACGCGTCATTCGTCGTATCTGTTATTGTTCGTATTAACTGTTATTGTCCCGTATTTAAACAACATTATTATTTATTTATGACAAACATTCGGTATTTAAAATGCAAATGGAGAATAACTAATTCATTATTCCGTCCGTAAAGGGGAAATATATTTTTTTTACTTGCAAAGGACGTAGAATCGTATCAATAATTGCACGATTTTGCAAACTTTAAATCGTAAAGTTGATTATTTCAAAATTATATTTATTAAAGAGAACGTTATTATTATCACCATTGACGAAACGTGGAATTTACTGGGAGTTGAAGAAGATCGTTTTTTTTTTCCACAGCTTCGAAAATTCCGAAAGCACGAACAACACCTCTCTCTCTCTGGTGCATATTAGAGTGTTTCGAGCTCGGTAAGTCACGTAGATAATCGTTCGGAATTTACCGCGCATTATCCGACTCCGATGACCAGAGCTGGTCGCCAATGACACGGGACACGTGAGCAAATTACGTCGTTTCGTGCTCCGCGCGAATCTCCCAGGCTTTTAATTTCAACCGCGCGCCGCACCCTCGCGCCATTTCGCTTACCCCCGATTACTCCTCCGTCTCCCGAGGACGTTGTGATCATCTCGCCCGACGATGACCGAAAAAGGTAAATTGCATCGTAATCCACAAATAAAAACGTGATATTCGTGACAACGTGTCTGCTGCTGCCATAATGGATTTTATACTTTACTTTGCGTTTCTGCGTGAAAAAAAAAAAAAAAATTCACAGGTGGAAATTCTTCGCGTTTTTACATGGACGATGCATCCTAACTTTTACGATATATATCGATTAATTCTCTTTTTAACACGTACGTTGATCACGTAACATTGCGTCATTGCGTGAGACTGCAGAAATGATCTCAGACTTTCAGCTCTGACGTTGTTATTAAATTTGAATTTTAGGTATTTCGCGCTTTAAACCGTTTATCTCGTATTATACGGAATATCTGAATATCTGAATATACGGACAACGTTTAAAATGATGCGAGTATTAAAACAAATAAAATAAATAAAAATTATATATAATTTGTGAGGTATTGTGTCAACGTTTAAAATAACAGGCGAACTTGTAATAATTTCTAGAATTAAAATTAAAAATATTCCTCGAGAAAGGAATCTTTACTTGACTTACATTTTCCGAGTTACATTCATCGAGTCTAAATTTGCACAAAACTGCACAGTCGATGCAACAACCGGGCGCAAAATTTTCAATCTATTGTCCTTGGTTCGTTTCATATCGCGAGATCACCGCAGAAAAGTCGATCGGAAACGAAGTAACGAGATTACGCCGCCCGATTGAGACAGCTTGCCGATCAACGTCAAACTTTACTCCCAACTTCGTTTTCATTCGCCGAGATCGATCGCAGGCCGCCGCGGCGAGGCGACTTCATCAACTGCTGGAGCTCCGTCGATTCACACGCAGATTTCATCTCGGCGATGCCCTAATTGCTTTCGCGTTCTTTCACCGGTACGGATACGTCGCGATAACTGCGCGAATGAATGGCAAGGCTTCGCCTGGAAACGCCGCGACGTTCTTTTGTAACCGACGTTTTATTCCCATCGCCTGAATCGCGATCGTCGCTCTGTCGACGTTTAAATAAACCACACGGTAACTGCGCGCGCGAACGAAGATGAATTATTTTTCGTATTTTCCCTCGCGAAAACGAACGACCGCGCAGCGCACGATTCGATTGTCTCGAGCTGAATTTGATAAACTCGTTTGGCGTTCGGCTCGTATTTCACAGCCGAGGTTTTTAACTATGCATTATCGAAATTTACAAAAAAAGTCGAATAACAATACATCATTGAACAAGCTTTTACTTTCGAGAACCGGTTGCCTCAGAGAAAACATGTTACACCGTGGCTTGAATCTTACAAACAGTCGCTGCGTTTACGTTTCATACGCATATACGTATATGTATTTACTTTGTTATTTCGATGGCGGATCTCGCAATATCTTGTGATTGTCAAGTAACTTTCGCAATACTCAGTTTCAATATCCTTGTTTCGTCGTAATTTGCTAATGGACGCGATACAACACAGTCGCACGCACGGTCAAGAGCAACGATCCGTGTATTGGACGAGTAATTGGACGATCGCAATAATAATAAGGATATTAGATATTAAAATCAGGACTTGAGCGAGGAAATTGATTTTCTAAATTAATTACATTCCTACCGCGTGCAAAACTAATTTGCCTCGAACAGATAAACCCAACTTCGAAGTGTCTTTTTTTCTCAAAGGAAGATCACAGCGTTAGAATAAACCTATCTGACCGATGACTGCGTTCATTATTCTAACGGAGAACTAGAATTAACGAACTAGAGTCCACTAGAAAAAAAAAAAAAAAAAGAATTGTTCTTCGCGTTTTGAAGCGTCGACGCGTTTCTTCAGAGAACGTCCGTTCGCTCGAAGAAACAAAGAAGCGGCGATCGAAATTTATTCGTCAACGACACAGAAACCTATTTATCAATCCTAGCTGTTCCATCCTTGGTGTATACCGAGGAGACTGGCGAGCGCTCATTGAAATCGAACAGCGTTGTTAGAGAATCGCGCCAGCCAGACAATGATTAATGCATGAGGGACATTTTCGAGGATCGGCGCTGGCGGACTTTCTAACCGGCTGACACGCCACACACGTGAGATATTTGATCGCGCGTATTCCTTTTGAGATCCAAGCCCGACGACAGAAGTGACAACGCGAAAAGAGATCGGGATCGTGGCCACGAAGCCACGATTAATTTATCCGGCGTTGTTTTCCTTTCTCCCCCCCCTCTAGTCACGTCCGCCTTGTTTTCTAGCTTCGGCTCGTTCCCGGTCGGATCGTACTTATCGATCAATTTGTCCTGCTCCCATGTTTTTTCTTTTTCTTTTTAGCATCGGATATTAGGTTACTTTTTGCGTCAAAGTGAAACTGGACTCTTCATACCGGACGTAAAACACCTGAGATTGGAAATGTTTCAAAGCAGCGAGCGACGAGCAACTCTTGCTCCGTTCTGCGATCGGTCAGAATTGAAAATTAACGAATACTTCGTACGGACGAAATGTATGAAATGTACGAATGATGAAAATTTTTTTTTTTGGACAATGTCTCACGAAATATTTGTTTAATAGAATAGAAAAACTTTCACGCAAGTATATTATCATTGTGTCGACACTATCTTGAGAAGTAGCCACTGTAACTATATTGGAGAAATTTGAAATCAATGTTGAAAATTACGAGATATTTGTTGCAAGCATATAATCAGTGTTTAATGTGAATAACTATTTGAATAGTTGAAGTTTAATCGCTTTAATTGTTTAAATACTTGTAATTTCTACGTACATTCGTATTGTTTCAACCAATAGTAATCACGGTAATTGGGTCTCGTTGCAATACTAATAAAATTTCAAACTATTTTATGTAACGAGTCTATTTAAAAAAAAATTCATTAATAACAGATTTAATGTATGATGGATGTAGCTTGCAAACGCGTTGTTTTTACGTTGCGCGGAAGTAGAATCGAAGAGTCTATGGTCGTGAATCGAGATTGTACATTCATTAACAAGCTGAGCTAAAAAAAAAAAAAAACCGATCGTCAGAGATCATCAACGAATCATTAACGAAGGAGTCATTGCAAATCAAGTCTCTTTGATTGCGTCTGCCGCGAACTTGAAGGATGTACGTCACTGACGTCATTGTATCTTTACACCTCTGACGCGCCAAATCGAAGAGAAGCAGTCGAGTGATAGAGACAATTCGAAACTTAATAAAATTGAATTTTCTCAAGATCAACGTAAAACGACGTTGGTTTTCTTCCGTCACGAAGTAACAATAGTTTGCAGATTTTTTTTATTAAATTTTATTAAATCGTCGAATTGAGCTGCAAAGGATAAATACTACGAAAGAAAATGGAGATTTTTATCTTTTGCAGCTTAATAACCGCCGCACGGTTTTAACGGGATCTGCAAACTGCTATTATCTCGTAATAAAAAGAAAAAAGAAAAGAGAAAAAAAAAAATTCTCTGGCAGACAGAAAGAAATTATTGCAGAGAAGTTGGCCGAAAAAGGAGTGAAATAACAAAGCCAACTAGGCAACTGTGGCACTCTCTCGGCGAAATTATATCTGTTATCGGCGGGTCGTGCGCACTTTCACGTTGGAAATATAATACAATGCGATTGCGATCTGGCCTGGTGACTGCACTTACATAAAATAATAATTATCGGGAGGGAAACTCTCAGCGAAAGTAATTGACGCGTCCGCGATTAATTAAAACCTCGATTTGAATTCTATCTCGCCGTCGCCTGTTTCGTACGAAGATCGAAAGAAGATATTTAAAATAAAAATGGAATGAAAGTGTCATTTATTGGCTAAAAGTGGATTTACTTTTTAACAATTATAGCTATTTGAAGCTGTGTAGTATTTCTGTCAAATCTCCTCGTGCTACTGTCGAAACATCTCGGTAGTTCGATTCAGCATTGTGACATTTTCTTTTATTTCTTTAGACTTGCGTACATTCGGTGCATTTTCTTTTTTAAATTACGGGCTAATGTGCATTATCTGTCAACCGATCCTCGTATTTTCCGCCAATTCTCAAGACTTTATCCCTATATATTGATACGATTGGATGAAACGTCTTATCTCCCACACCAACTTTCAAGAAGCAACGAGCTAAATGCGAATAACTTTGTCAAAGCATTTATGCAGCCAGATAGACCATCGGGTTTCTTCCTGACACTATCTCCAATTTATGCGTAACATGAAAGCGCGCTTATTCCACAAACATTCAAGATTATATTTTTTTTTTAAGGAATAACGAATAAATCTGGTCTGGATATCGATAAAACCAGCCGATCTCCGAGCCTCGGTATCTCGACGATTCGACAGCGAAGAAGAAGAAGTCTCTCCGTGCCGCGACTCGTCATCGAAAGATAAAAGCCCGCCAGTTCGAGACTCGCGCACCGCGTATCGCGAAACGAAAGCAAGAAGTTGCTCGAACGCGGCCACGGTCTTACGAAGCTCTCGATAGGCCTGTTGGCCTGCCGGCTCGTAATTACTCGACAAGATTTAATCGGCGTGCTCCGGGCTAATTAAAAATTCCTCGCCCCTCGCGGACTCTATCAATAAGGAGATCCTATCGGGCTAACGGTAAAGAAAATGTCTTTAGCCGTTTCTTCGTTCCGTGAAAGAGAAGGCACGGCCGCGTATCTTCGCGTAAATCTCAAAAGCCATCCGTCACACGATACTGCCGCCGACAATCGACCGTTTCTACGGTGAGCTTGCATATTTCGCGCGGACGACGTGCAACTTCGACGCTGTTCGAGGCTCGCTGGACAATCCCGGACCGGCGAACCTCGTACACCTGTTCGTACACTCGTCGCAAACCCTTTGTGCAAACCACAACCTCAGCGAGGCTATTACCCACGTGATAAAAGTTCACGATCGCGAAGGGAGACGCGTTCGTAGTTGAGGCCGAGTTGGTTGGTTCAACGTTGATTGGGATTGCTGGAACACGACGACAGGAGTTGTTGCCGAAGAAAATATTTAGAAAAGACAATGTTTTACATTTTCATCGATAGCGTTTCGCTTGTCGAGAATGCGTGCACGTCAAATCGCCGTAAGTAATGCAGTTACGTATAAATTTGCGTATAAATTTAGAACAGTAAAGCGAATGAAGCGAATGAAACGCCGTGACTTTCATAATGCAAAAATTGTTATTAAAAGTTTAATATTTTCGACAGATTATGCGAGTCAACGTGCTTTTGTCAAGTTTCGAATATTTAGATTAAAAACAGAAAGGATTCTGAAATTTATACAGCGTTTCCTACGTTTGTTCAAAAGAACAAACGATGTTACGAGAATTTATAACTTACTTTAATTGTAATTGCGAGTGCGTGTTCCTTTTTGTTATTTTCGTATTATTCAAAATACGATTAATAAATAAATTGTAGTGCTTGTAAAACTCTTATTTTTCCTGTAAATATTTGAAATTTACAAATGCACGACTTTCGTAATTAATTAATAACGTTTCCGTATCAAATAATGTTGTGAATATAATTTTAATTCAACGAATTATTTATAACAAACGTAATACTTTATGGCTAATGTATCCATTGAATACTAAATAAGTTTCTGACGCAATTTCGTTTATTGATCGGTGAGGAATTAATTAAAATTAATTATCCTATGTATTTTATTGTTGTTAATTATTTCATACAAAAGTACTACTTTACAACGTTTGTGTACTTACCCAATTATTAATATACGCATAAATGGAAAAAAATTATAAACGAACGTATGTTTTTCTTCCAATTTGTAAATGTAAATATAAAAGTCGGAATTTTTGTCAGAACAAACCAAACTGGATGTCTAAAATCAATGCGCGTCACGCGTATTTCGTATTTGGCGCATTTGAACGCAGCAATACATACTACGACCATCTACTGAGGAAACAAAGTATAAAATCTCTCGTTATCCTCTCGACTTCCTGCAGATATCTTGCTTACCGACTTGAATACCGGCTTCTGCGATTGTATCCGAAGAGCTTCTGAAACTAGCATTTATAGATCTCTACCATTACCTACATTTCCTGAATTATCCGAAGAGCATAGTAACAAATCGCGACGAACATCGTCAAAGAAACACCAACACGTCAGTCATGAATATTCCTAGATTCAAAAGGGATACTTTGAACAAGAGAATTTGCACGAGTTAAAGCTGTATCAACATTACTCACAGTTAATAATTATCGTATAAATATGTACAGAATTAGCAAAAGTAATTGATCTTCAAATACTTGCGCGAAACAATTGCGACGTTTTTAAAATTATTTTCTAATTCGTGCATTTTCCTAAAAGTATTTGAAAAGCTTCTCCTGTATCACGACCATCGCATTTGTAATTTTTAAGAGTGATTTCCTTCTCTGCACCTCTGATTTTCCCCTCGAAATAATTAGCTTCTAAACGAAAATTCATATACCCCGCGTGGGAACCGGTTCCGAATATGGCGTGCGTCATGCGTTTAGCCGACGAATTGACTAGTCCAGACGAAGGGATGAGACACGAGAGGGATAAAGGAAGGGCCTTATCCAGCTAGCTGACAGTAATAAATATCCCTTCGTTAAAACGTAACTGATTCAAGACATTCCGTAATCATCGGTTTAAGCGTATGATTTAAGACCGTTCCCGTTAAGCTTCGTGGAAAAACTGGCCGCGTCCTACCGATACGCCGCGTGCATACTTGCAGCTTTAATGCGCGATCGTTTCTCGATCGCAAACAAGTTCCAAGCTTGGACGGTATTTACGGCATTAAAACAGCCAACAGGCCACTTAGCGTGATTACAAGCCGACATATTGGTTTAGAAAAATCCCCTTCGCTTCGTACCACGGTACAACTGAGCATCTCTCTATTTTCTCCTTTCTTTCTTCCGAAACGTTCTCTTCCTTTTGTTCCATTTCGTTTAGAAAAATCCCCTTACCGTGCATCACGCTGCACCAATTGTCCCCCTCTTCATCTCTGTGTGTCCTTTTCTATTTCATCTTCTTTCTTTCTTTCTTTCTTTCTTTCTTTCTTTCTTTCTTTCTTCCTTCCTTCCTTTCTTTAGTTCTTTCGTTCTACTTCGTTTAGAACACCCTCCTCACGCATCAATTGTCTCTTCCTTCTATTCTTCTTTTTTTCTTTCCCTCCCAGTCTCTCTTTGCTTTATTTGCTCCTTTTTCCATTGTACTTCATGTACTCTCCCTTCCTTTCTTTCGTCAGTTTGTTTACTCGTTCTTTCGTTCTATTTCGCGTCCCGTTGATCTCTTTTCCCGTGTCCATCGGCGATGGCGATTTAATCGCGCGCATTAGACAAGCGAGGCTACACTCTGGGGGTGCCACGTTCTCCCGCTCAACGCTGAAAATTCATATGACTTGCTGGTCACGAAGACTGGCCGAGGTAACCCGTAATTTATAGTTATTAAGCAAAATGAATGAGTCGCTGATCCCGTGGACGAGATTTTTGTTAATGACCGTCATGCGTCGCCCGTTACGGAGCAGCTTAATGCGCGATCAGCCAGCTTCGCTCCGGAATCGCTCCTAGCTGTTTGCGTAATTATTGTTTTCACGCGATAGTTTATCGAAACGCTTAGAAAAGCGATCGCGGACGATAACCAAACATCGTGGAGCAGCACTGGCGAGATGACGCGACATAATCGATCCGACGTTTTACATCCGAGTGATCGATTTAAAACAATTTCGTACAGTTTTCCTCTATTTAAATCTATCGCGTTTCTCGAGAAAAATCCGAGAAAAATACTTGACATAATGTTTTGTAGCGTCTATCGTGAATAATGATACAATTGCGTTAATTGCAATGAAAGGAACGTAGTACTTGTTGTTCCAAGACTTGCTAGATGGGTCGTGCATAAACGAAAAACCAAAAAACACGAGCGAGAAGAAGAAGAAAACAAAAATCGTCCCCTCCCCCCTAGAGAAAAATCCGGCGGAGCTCGTCTCTCTCGATTCGTGGCACGCTCGGAATTCGCGAACGTCTTTAATGAGGCAGTTTTAGACCGGAGCGTCGGCAAGCACCGACGAGGGGGAGAAGGTTGAGAACCCCAAGGTGGCTCGTGCTCGATGATGACCTCTGACCGCAAACGCTCGAGAGTGAGACGAGGCCATGCCTGGGCACGCGAGGCCCAAGACTTTGCCCCGAGGCACGCGCACCATTCTCTTTTCTCCTCTTTTTTTTTCTTCTCCCTCCCTCCCTCTCTCTCTCCTCCCGTGTTTCTTCTCTCCCTTGGCCACCATCGAGCCCTCTTTCTGCGCTTCTTCTCTTTCCTCCTCCTCCTCCTCCTCCTCCTCGTCGTCGTCGTCGTCGTCGTCGTCGTCGTCGTCGTCTCTGCCTCTCCTTCGACCCGCGTTCACCCTGTTCTTCCCTCCTCTTCTTCCCCCCCCCCTCGCCCCCGTCGGCCTCTCTCCACGTAATTTCGCGCGATTGACCGGTGTCATGCCGTGCAGAAACGCTTGCCCCGTGGAAACTCCATGATCGCGGCGCGCTAAGTGGTGGACGAGCGAAAGGAGAGGCGAAACGTCGCTCGTTTTGCATCTGCCTCTCCCTTTTCGAACGCGCGGACCATGTCGATCAGGATCCACCGCGAAGGGATAGACGCGCTGGGCGTGATCGTGGAGCTTCGATCGGACTATGGCTCTGCGTACGTCGGAACATAGTAGATTGGAACATCTCGATAGGCTCGTCCAGCGGATACGATCTTCGATTCGCGACGCTTCGATTCTGCCAGTCGAATCTCGAACGACGATGCCCAGAGACGTGGGATTTTGAATACTTTACTTTGTTCGGAAACGCGCTCGAGTTACAGCTCGAGTAGTTGATGTGTCAGTTTAGGATTTGATTTAAAAAATGATTGACAGCGTGATTATATCGAGTTACAGAAAGTTTTTTGTTCGTCTACCATTTTCTTCTTTTAAAACGATTACGACCCAAACATATCGTGTATACGAACATGATATTACCCTTTGTAAATTAAAAATATTCGCGTTCGCAAATTTTGCAAAGGAATGATCATTTGAAAGAATTTTGCAACGATTATCTGCAAGCGAGTAGTAATTCGAGGGTGATTTTTAGCGACAGATTTATGAATGAACGAGAGAAAAAACTATGTACAGCGGGCGACGAAGTCATTGAACTTGAAACAGCAAATGAAATATCGCGAGGTAAATTTTTCATATGACGTTTAAAAAAAAAGAGAGAGAGAGAGAGAGAGAGAGAGAGAGAAAAAAGAAAAATGTTTCTGGGAGGAAAAAAATACATTTCGCTTGGTACGGTATGCACGGTTATAAATTTGCAATTCGACAATATGTAATCTGATTCGCAGTCTTTTTCTGCCTAAAAATTTTTGTAGAAAAATACGATGTCTGTCGATCAAATGTACAAACGTGCATACATTGTTGTTCGCGTAATTCGGTTTTAAATTTTCCTCTGTGAAAAAAACTACTTGGGCAATGCCTATGTACCAGCAAATACAAATACTCTTTAAAATCGCTTGGATATTCCACTTTTCTTTTTTTTTCTCTCTTTTTTTCGTGACGAGCTTCTCCATTTTTCACAAATATTCGACACCGATTTTCACGTTACAAGATTTATCGTCGTACTTTGCCGAGTTTATCCGATTCGATAATTTTTGAAGTGCAACAATATTTGATAACTATACTTTGATTATTTCTCTCTCCTTATTTTTCAAAACTCGAGTAATAGTAAATGTTATACACCGCGAATGACGAGTTACGAGTGTTAGTAAATTCTTTTACACACAACAGCAACAGGTTTGCCATTTTTTACGATACGAGCCCGTGGATTTTCCTAGTTGATGTGAAATTTGAAAAGTACATTCCTTGTAACATTTAGTAAGTAAATTAATTCTCTGCGTGGCTACCATTTTTTTTGCAATACAACTATTGGACTGCGGATCTTCGTGCAATTTCTGTGGACGTAATCAAGCAAATGGAAATTTTTACTATTTAATGTTATAACAAATACGATATGTCACGTTTCCTTCTTTTTAAGATATTGTATGTATTCTCTGTATTTCTCCACGAATGCATCTACGAATTTTTGTACAAACTCACATTTTCGAGATTATACTGAAAAAGAATAGAACCTCGTTTCTTTGACTTTGAGTTTTATAATTTTATACTTTACTCATATATTTTACATAATTTTGGACATTTAATCAAATACGTCACACTGAAAATTTCCCAATAAATACCGTTCATATCTTTCTCCTCTCATCGGAAATGTTAATTTAAATTATAATTTTCCGCCGCTAATTTTCGGAATTCTAGATTTCGTCAGAAGCTCGGAAGAAGGCGCAGCAATCGCGGAATAGAGGACGACGAGTGCGACGCGAAAGGGAGAGCAACGTGGCCATGGAGCTGGACGCCGGACATCAAGGTGAAGGATACGCGCGCCAGGTATCCGACACGGCGAAACCTTCCAAGGGGGCGGTGTGAAGGGCGTAGCCCGCTAATTATAATTATACCACGGCGGTATTAGCAGCGTGAAACGCAACGTAAATTCTGGTGAAATACTCGGCCGCCCCTTGGAGTCCCAGGGCGCAGTTCGTTTGCCAAGAAGCGTGCACACGCGCGCCAACAAGCTGCAACGCGCTGCGATGTCGTACATTACCGTGTCGAAATAAATGCCTTCGTTATCCAAGAAAAATTAACGACGGTTAACGATCGAGAGAAGGGAGCAAAGGGAGCGACTTTTATACTTTCGTCTGGCGAAGTTTATATTTTCAACTGTGCGATTGCACGCGTACGATTTTCATTTTTACGAACGTATCGCGTGTGTGAAATTTGAAACAAATCTAGAAGCATGGTAATGTGGAAATTACTGTGCTAGTTATTTAACAGGGGATTGTATATATTTCGCAGAAATCACAAGATTGATTCGTTCATTCTGTCGATAAGTTTAGATTGAGATATTCAAGTGGATCATCCTTGACCGTTGTCAACTGCTCGAGACAGTCTGCTCACATTGTAAACTTGCAATTTACACACGTCTCTGTACATTTTCAAATTTTTCCAACACAACCGTAACACAATCGTCTTTGTCAATGAAACTTTAGAATATTTGACAAACATAACACACGATACGTTGCACAAAAATAACTGTTCAAATACTGACGACACTGAGAATGATATTGACGTTGCAGTAACAATCTCCAAAATCACCGTTACGTGAAACTGTTGTATGAAAACACACTGAATGTTTGACAGATCTATTTTGCACTTCATCAGTGTCGATACGTAGGCACGGTAGATTCCTGTCATTAAGACGATTCGTAGCACCGGCACCCAAAGGATATCTAGCAAAATTTCAACATGATAATAATTGCGGCGTTAAACAGCTTAATTTAAACGCTAGATCGCAACAACGAGCGCTCGCTCGCTTGTAAATCTCTGACGGGATTGTTGATCTCGTTCCTCGAGGGACCGTTCCGGCGCGTCTTCCATCGTCGGCTTCTTTTTACGGGGTGGCGTGGCTGGTCGTAAAACAGGTGTCCATCGGGATCGGGTACACAGATCGAAGGTTTGTTTCATTCTCGCGACGAGTGTGAGGGAAGAAGAATTTTGAGACGCTCTCGGTCTTTTTGGTAGACGATCGTAAATTTGTCTATAATGATATTTTTGTGAGTACAATCGAAGAATCTAGATCGGAGATTGTACTCATTTGACGTGTGAGATATTGACGATCATTTTTGAAAATTGGCTTCTCGATTGATTTTCAAATTTAGCTTTAAAACGAAACGACTATTCGATTTGAAATTAATCTCACGAATAATCGCTGCACTTTCCACGATTTCCAGAAACGTTAAAGATGCGCGTTAAAAATGTGCGTTTGAGCGGTTAAAAACGAGACGATCGAGCAAAAGATCCACGAAATGACGGTAAACGCGCGTGGTGGCCGCGGATATGTATGTAGAAGGTAGGAAAGAATCCACGAGCGGCAGCTTTTATTCTCAATTCATAAATCTCGCCGCGCCGTTCGCTAATTGATAATAGTAATTACAGCCGCGTGTCACTCAAAACGGCCGTGGAGCAGATTATACGTGCGCGTGTATATTCGCCACGTCGTTATTTATCATCGTCGACTTAAGGATGGTCGGGGCTGCTTCTACCATCGGATTGAGTCGCGCCGCGAGGCGGGCGGTTTCTCCTAGTGCACTAATAACACACTGGCGACCTGATAATTAATAATGAAACCACGCTGGGCTTCGGCGAGGGCGAGGGGAGGGGAGGCTGTTACGCCGTACAGCGACCAGCCGAGTCGCGGAGAGTGGGTGGACCGCCTTTCCGCGTAATTGCAAGGTGCAGCTCTACGCGCGATTCGTCGGCCGCCAACCATCGAGTGGATAGAAACGGATGGGACGACTCCGGTGGATCGGCAACTCCACCGACCGTGTGGGGAAATGCTCGCGAAAAATAAGCGGAGAAAGGATATCTGGTGATCGGTGAACGTGCGAACGAATTTCTTCCTCTGGGCTCCATTTTCAGCGGGGATCTTTAATTCTAATTCTTAACTCTTCGGCGTTACACTTTTAGGAGGATACATAACGAGAGGAGAGTTCACTCTGGGTTTGTTTGAAATTACAGAGCGTCCATCTGTGACGAATGGACTGTTGGATTTTGTAATTTGTACGCGCATACAAATTACAATTACACGTGAAAATGTATGAAATAGGAATTTTTCATTATATCATTCTGTAGTAGTAGCAGCAAGTGTCCATATTCGAAGCACTGTGAAATAATTTTTGGAGTAACCTGAATTTTTATAGATATGTACTTCAAAGAAGAACAAACTTGTCTCTTATCATGGAGCTTATCAGCAAAGAGACAAGTATTTCTCGTTTTTTTTTTTTTTTCTTTCAGTAATTTTTATACTTCAATGATCGGCAATTTTAATGTCAAATGTAAATGGTGATGTTTGAAATACGAAACATCTTCCAAATTTTACATTTACTTTCGTCTGAACTCGGAAACACTAATTCGCTTCGATATTTCAATTTTATCGATTTCTCAAAGAAATAAGTGATTTGATCAAATCCAACAACGGTCGTCTCCTAGTTTTTTTTTTTTTTTTCATGCGATTAGGTGGCTCCTTTCTCTCCTTTCCAGCAACCGAGCAACAACTCGGACCTCGACTGGACGGACTGAAACGAGTCTCAACAGGCAAATAAGATAATCTCCATTATAAACTCAGGGATAGGGCGAGTAAACGGCGAGGAGTTATTTACTCGGCACGGAAAGAGGGGAGAAAGGAAACAAAGTAATAACAACGGAACGAGAATAAGAAGGTAGGTTTGAATCCTTGGGTCGTGGCGGCTAACTTCACCGCCGCGCAGCCGCGTTAAGCCGGCTTTTTATCGCGGTTTATTCTCCGTGGCAAATAGCTTCTGCCAACCTCGTTTCTTTTCGTTCCTCTAATTCCGTGAATCCCCTGCCTCCGATGACCCGCTTGACGTTTGCTACTTTGTATTCCAATTCGTCGCTCGGTCATCCGCAACCGATACTTCGGATCCTTTGAAGCCTCGTTTGCAAGGTAGGTTCGTTCGTTGACGACTTGATTTTTCACCCCATTCGTTCCGGGCGTTCCTTTTTCTCTTTCGCTTTAGTCGTCGATCCATATTTTTTTTTTTTTCAGATAATTTTAGTTGCAAAGTATGTATGATTTTTTTGCGCAAAGGAAATAACACTAATCATTTATTAGTTATTTATTAATTCTAAGACACACGGGGGACAGTTTTACAATTGTGTGAACCTTTATGTCAGATTTTTCTTTCAACTTCCTGACTCGCTGAACACGATTGTCATTTTTATTTTGTAATCGTTAATTTATTTTGCAATTTGCGTCCATCTTCTATCGGTTGTCCATTCATTTTACGATTGTGGAATTATTCTCTCTTCGAATGACTCAGAGAAGTTCAAATTTTTCAAATAAAATGTCAATTCTTCACGTAACAATCTCTTTCTCGAGCGAAACTGAGTACTTATTCTTCGCGACTGCTTTATCTCTCAAGTGAAATACAGTTCTTACCGAAAGAAAAGTTTAAGTTTATCACCGTGCAACGTTGTAATCGCAGCAAGTTTCAAACGAAATAATAACAGTCTGAGTAATTGCTTTCTTGCGGCATTCTCTCGAAAGTTATGTAAATTCATAATTCTTGACAACAATTGCCGAGCAACTTTCAGTCGCCATTGAACAACTCCATCCGCTCTTTGTCTTTTGCCTCGCAACTTTATAGCGTGGCTTAAAAATTAATGCGCTTAATCATTTCGACGTAACTGATGCACGCTTTGCAGGTGTCCACGATCGTTTGTCTGCGATTCAAATATTTTTCGTTGTATGATTAATTTTGCACTTGAAGCGATTACTATTATTATGTTTGTTATGATCGTTAGTTGAGAGTCTGTCCGGTAAATCTCTTCGTTTCTTCGTTTCTACGGAAACAATTGCAACTTCTTCCAAAGAACAGATGGTGATTGATTTGCCAACAATGAAGATTATTAAATTTAGAGGAATTTTCTGATGTATGTACCAATAATATTTTTTTCCTTGAGCAATTCCAATTTTTCAACAAAGAAGACGGCAAAATCTTCAAGTCGATCACTCGCAGTTTCTAATTTACAAGTTGTAGATGTATCAAATTATGAATTATTGTTTTGGCAAATTTGCGTCAAGAATCCAGCAAGAACCTAATGCCCAACATTTTCGAAAAAAGGATTCTCGCGATCCCTTCTCGACTCAAGTATGCAAACTTCGTGCGTTCAGCGGAAAGAGCGTCAATGAAAAGAGCTCGTTGCAATTGCTTTGCTCAAATCCGACGTGTAATAATGAAACGCAGCTGCACTTGCGAGCGTAGAAAAATCTCCGGCGCGCAAACAAAATCGACGGAAACAATGGCGATTGAATGGAAAGAAAACGATTCGTTTCAAAGAAAATAATGGTTTATGCATCGGCGTTGCCGAGGCGTACAGTAAATTCCATCATCGACGTACACCGCGCAAAAAGTAAATAACGTTACCGACGAAAGGAGCATTGTTACCTTTAATTGAATCTTTCTCTCGCGCTACCGCTTCCTACAGTGGTTTAAATTCGTTGAATTAATTATCAGATTTGCTGGCAAATAACGGCGAGCCAGTCCTGCTTCCGTACGAAGAAATTCGTCGCGGTTCCAGTTCCGCGAAAATGTCTTATTTAACGCGCGCAGGGGGGGGGGGTCGTAGTCTGTTAATTTTTCTTATCCGTTTGCACGGATTTAAATTTCGGTGGGTTTTCAGAAATTTCGTTGAGAAATATCTTGTTATTCGCTGGTGCGGATTTCTGTTCCCTCTCGCAAGGATAACGAGAAATAAAGCGTGTCGACCTTCTCTCTCGTTTGTTCGCCGGGATTTAAATTTCGTTCGTGTTTTATTTAAAATTATACAAGGAATAACGTGTCACGTGTGTGTCTCGAGCATGAAATATTACAATTTCGATTAGATCGAATACATCGATAACGCAATGACCAAGTAACGAATGACTCTGCTGGTCAATATCAGTAGAAATGACCGGTCTTACACAGACTCGTTTCTACTTACACGTGCCTGTACGTATCACGTGTTGAAATAATAAAAGAAAAAGATCTTGTTAAAAGACCCCCCCACGCAGATTTTTTATAATATTTTATAAATTTATATCAATAGAACATTATTGCTCACGAGAATATTTAAACTCATGTACAGAAATTATTTATTTAAGTAGGTAACGTAGTCGAGAGTTAATTCTAGCAAAATATTGTAAAATTATATTTTTTCTTTTCTCTCTTTTTTATCTTCATTGATAAAACGTCAGAAATTCCGAGACTATTAGAGCGAGTAAATAATCGAAAAGAAGGAATCGCCTTTTGATCTAAGTTGATGGAGATCGTGGTACCTTGCCCGATAATAAAATCAGAAAACACGCTACGAAACCGGACAAACTTAACGTGGCGTGTCGAACGATGTACTCGCCAGATAACCAAACAAATGAGTGAACAACGCGCTACCGTGAAAATTAAGGTTTTCATCGATCCCTCCGAAGATATATCACGGAGAAGAGATTTTATTTTTTAATCGTTCGCTCCGTTAATTATTCGTTTAAACGATTTACAATTCACCAGTATAGCGCTAGATCTTCCATTATTTTAAAACGGACCAAAATCTTTTTCAACTAGTCATTACCGTCGTATTTTGATACTTTGAGTTTCTTTGATAATTAATAATAATTATTTTAAAAATCCACGTATCGCTCGTGCATCTATCAAATCAATTATGGCTGTGCGACTAGAGAATTGTAGAACACGTGGAAGAAAGGTCGAATCGCGCGAGTTTGTGCGACGTACTTGTCGTTCGTAGGGATTGCGGCAACCGAGTTACATAAGTGCAACACACTTACCCAGGATGCACCGCAGTCACCGCCTCCGAGTGTCTGGAAGGCTGGCATGCATCTGAACGTCATTCTGAGCACTACCGCCGAAATATTATCCAAACGTTCACCGCGGTTCTCCGGTCACAACTTACCTAGAACAAGACGAAACGCCTAGTTAGCGATCGAACGGAAATTGACGAGAAAGAGGAGGAGCTGAAAAGAGGAATGCTCCCAATACACGATAATAATTAGCTCGCGGATTTTTGTGCATTTATGAGTACAAAATTCCACAGAATGCACGTAAAAACATACATAAAACATCCAGAGCAGCGCTTTACATGATATAAACAATTTTCTACTGAGATTCTAAAATTCTACTGAAACATTTTCAAAAATATGAATTTGCATGAAAATCCGCAGTAATAACAATAACGTATGCAGCAAGCATATAGTAATTGTAGTAGAAATTTACTTTACACTGCCTTTACATTGAGATTATTAAAAATGACTATCTATTCTTTCTGATTTTTAATGAAAAATTTCCCAACAGTAATTTAGACGTGGAGTAATCTGGACGTAAAAATAATTGTGAATAATTGAAAATTTGAAATAATACAAAAGAATAATTTTCTATAAGAAATTTCAGCTAAAATCGAGAAATAAATGGCAAGAAATCGAATTAATCTCTATACTTGATACATAATAATATATTATTTATAAATTACGTGGTCCTGATGATGAATTTCTAAGTGAGCTTCTTCTTTTCCATCAATCTTGATGCTGCAATTCTTTCTTAAGTGATCAGGGACGATTCAGACGTTACAGGAATGTTTGTTGATTGATAATTACAGTCTGACGAACAAAAGAATATATCCTGTTACATCGTGCTTCGGAGAGTTATCGATTCGGCTTATGAAACAACAATTATTTACGTGAAAGATATAGAAGGCCTGTAATTTATTCTGTGTAGAAATTATGACGTACGACATCGTGTGACAAATACATTCGTATTTTTGTTTGACTGAAGCGTAGAAATTTAATCTTTTTCTCAATTTCTAATTGAGTCTAAATGGGTAGGAACTATTAATACTAATGCCAATATTAAAGCTATTATATATTGCCACTAATGACCTGATAATATTGCCATCGATAGCTTATCGCCGTTTATCTTCTGATTAGATTAACAACACATGCTTAATGAATGGCAATTGGAAAAAGTACCTATAGTTATCATGAATGATGACGTTGAATCAGAGATTTCCTAATACCGAAACGATATTTTATAACATCATTGGTTTTTGCAGTACCAAAAATTTTTCTAAATAAGAATCTATCTTAAAATTAACTATCGTCGGTAAAATTTTTGAAATAAAACTACCAAGTGTGTTTATAACCTCTCTGATAATTCCGATTCGTAATAGTACGTTAAAATTCAAATTTAAACATTGATTTATTTTTCAAAAAATCAAAAACGGAAGCCCATCGTCAGGTATTAATTTTTTTAATTATTGATCCAGACACGTGTCTTTTGAAAATCTTCCTTCCCAAACAGGAAAAGGAACAGGAAAATTCTATTATCTGTATTTACCTCATAATTCAAATTCATATACTGTTAACATTAACGTTTCAACTATCGTCATATCAATTTATCTCTCGAAAACCCGTTATTATTATAGAAGAATTCCTCTGCGTCTCTCGCGTCGCGAACGCATCGGGAAGCAAGCTCGAGTTAATTGCAAACTGCTTTTCAATTTCAGCCACTTACTGGCGGGTACCTCCTTGAAAAAACTTGAAAAAACTTTGTCACGAATAATTCCACGGTGGGAACGTCGAACCGGCTGATGGTCGAACGATAGCGATACATCGATACAGATGCAAATGTACGTAAGTAGATCACCGCGGGTGTTCCTTTCGAGTTCCTCCTCCGCTCGACTTTTTACTTCCCTCGCGACGCTATCTCGTCTGCCCTTAGCGCGCCGCGGGTATAATGAACGTAATTTCATGTAAAACACGCCGCAGACTCGGCGATAACCTGCGTGCCTGGCCATTCGTTGGATCATGTCGGGCTAGAAACTGTCCGGCTGCTTACTTGCGATACGGGCTTGAGGAACGTATCTTGATTATTTTTCCTTCCCTCGTTTTCCTTTTTCCCTTTTTGCCTCTTTCTTCCTTCTTTCCTCCCGACCGAGCGAGCGAAATCCAGGGAAATGGCGTTTCCACTATAATTAAGTTGTAATTATGGCGGATAATTACGCCGTGATTTAGGAACTTTGATGATAGGTCGTTTATTTATGCACGAGGATCGTACGAGATGATTTATTACACGCTGCGTGTTTTCTCATCACCACGCGCATCGAAATGCACGTTTTATATTTGGTTGCGCTATCACGATGGATGTTTCGTTCGTGGATCCAAGTGGATGATCTGATGTTAACGTTCCTGATAGCGATGAACACTACGCGAACGATTTAGAATGACGATTAAACGTATTAAAAACGATCTACAGATATGAATGAAATTGTAGTAGAATATCTCACGATGTTCGCGGTATCTAAAATATTAAAAGTTACTGCTAGTGGTACGTTATTACACCCGGTAACAAATAAAAATAATTTACACCTACGCGAATAATTTGAAATTATTCTCGACGATACGTCAAAGAGCAATGAAAGTTTTCATCTCCATTCGACAATTGACAAATCTGACAGATTTGTTTAAAGAACTAGCTGAGATAATTTTAACACAGTGCCAATCCCGGTGATTTCAATGAACGATCTCAAATGATGATTTTAAATAATATCTTTCTGCCGTAAGAGAGACAGCACTTTTAATTTCGCAAGATGAATTCCTATCACGAAACGAACGCCTGGCTTGTTTCGCGCGTTCAGGAATTCGAGAAATTCGACCGGCGAGGAGGGGGGAGTTCTGTTGCGTAAGCGATCCGCTCCCTCAGCTGGCCCTCTCCAACTGATTACTAGGCCGAGCGAAGCGCATTCTTTTCACCAACGAATAAAACCACGCGAAACGAGCGGAGGGACCAGCGGCAGGGAGGACGAGGATCCGAAAAGCAGAACGAGATCGTGCAAGGAAGCGAAGGCGCGCGTAGATCGACAAGAAGAGAAAGGAAATAAAGAAAATAAAAGTACGGGGCTATTTCCCTTGATATTTTATGTTACATCGGTTACTGTACGTTTCGAAAGTGATCGAAAATGTTGAAAAAAGATGTTCAAGATTTCCAAGACACCCGAGACAAGATCGAGACTTTCGAGTCTTTCGAGATCTTCTTCGAGTCGCAAGTTCTCCTATCGAGACCCGAAAGACTCGTCAACGCTGTCAAGATTTCCAAGAGAAACTTGAGCTTCGAAACCCCTCGGAAGCTCGGAATAATTCAACTTCCTCTCGCCATCTAATCTCCACTACTTACTCTTCTTCGCTACTCAAGTTCGCTACTCTCCACGCATTCTCTCTGCGGCTCGTAACTCACCTATATTCCCGGCTCCCTGGCCAGTGGTAACCTCCTTCGCTCCCCGATCTAGCCCGGACCCGAAGCGGAAAACGCAGCGCCCGGCCCGATGCTGCTGTGCCGCCGCCGCCGCCGCCGCCGCGATGAATAATGGATTCGAGCGCAGCCATGCCAGGCTGCTCTCTCACCCTCGGCTGAATATTCATAATGCGTTTCTACGCCATGTGCCGCTGATACGGCCGACGATCCTGCACGTCCAGGCCGCGTTCCGCGAGACGAGCACGCGCGGGCTTCACGCTCGTGAAACCAGCCACGCTGGACCGGACAACCTCGCTTGTCCGGCGGATGCTAATGGGGAAACCTGCCCCGGTGTCCAACGACGTCGACAGGCCGACCGATCGGTGGACAAGCCTCGCGATTCGTGGCACTCTCGGCCGGCTGCGTGGCTGTTTGGCTGCTTGAATATGAAATCCCGAGGCTCCAAAGCCACCAGTCCGTCTCGTGGTTCTAGGTTTACGTTGCCTCGCCGCGTGTATGAATATGGAGTGTCGCTCGTGAGGTCTAAGCCTCCATCCGAGCTCCCCTAGGTTGGTTAAACCCTGGGCGATCATCGAATCCGGTTGATTGATATTTGATCCGTCCGATCTGAATTCGACAGATTCGATGGTTCGCTTTGTGGTTTTTATTGGCAAGATCCACGATGGGAGCTGTGGTGGAGTTGCAGAGAGTGAGTTTGGAATCTTTTTTAATTTGAAATTTTCATTTTTTCCCCTGTTTTTTTTTTTTTTTTTTTTTTTTTCAGTTACTCAATTCCGTGTTCTCGGATGTACGACAGCAGAATCAAAGTGGCGAAAGAACATCGACGTGGTAATAATCTTTTCGAATAGGATTAGACGAGTTACCTTGACATCGAAACGAATCATTTCACTTTCATTGCAATGTCTATGAATATAAATGGAAAATATCGAGTGTATTAAAAAACTGTATTTCTTACTCCTGTATCGTTCCTACGATGAGACATGTTACATCTTCCACAGATTTGCAGAAAGAGGAGACGTTCTATTTCGAGAGAGGGAAAGAAAAATAGATAGTCTCTCGTCAGAAAAAAAAAAAAAAAAAGAAATTAAAGACCCGCCTTGAGGAACATTTCGACGAATAACAACTCGCGAGCGGAATTATTCGCTTTCCTACCGTGGAATTAGGATTACGCAAAGAATTCTGAAACAACTCGGAAACAACGCCAAACACGATGATGTTACGTCATGCGATTTACTTAAATCATCGCGATTCCTGGAACGGTCGAAGGATCTTCCTCGACGCACGTGCTTACGAACACAGTTTCGTTTTATCGTGGCGAATGAATCGCGTGTTCTTTCGACGCGGAACAGCATCGACCGTTTTGCTCGTAACGTAACGTAAACGTAAAACAGCAATCGGTAAAACAAACGAAAACACGAAAAAAGAAAAGAGTTGAATTTACTTTGATGATTTTTCGTTGAAAACAAAGAACTGCGTTTTTCTCTTTATTCGGAACACATATCACGTACCTACTTATCCGTAGAAATGGAACGTCGCGAAGTATATTTTATTTCTTTTTTTTCGAGAGAGAGAGAGAGAGAGAGACAACGTCGATGTACCTGTGGCGGAAAAGTTGTAAACATCCTTCCGCTTTCCACCACGGGTTACGAACGCGCGGAAAAGATTAAAACAATGGAAGAGAAGGGACGGGGCAAAGGGAATACGTGAACGCGACGTCACAAAGCAGAAGATAATATTAGTCGACTTTAAACGCTACTTCAAACTGCCGTTTCAAACAAAAATTGTAACGTGCTCCGCTGTTCCGGGGACTTTAAAGAAACTGCAAACAACAAAGAAAAGGGCGGAACAAAAGGAGCGGCAGAGAACCGAGGGTATACGCGAGACTGTATCGCGAGACGGAGCTGAACTTCGTCTTCCAAGTGTGAGCCGACTATGTATTTTAAATTGAAACGTGTATCTTTCCTCGGAAGAAAAATTCACTCGCTCCGGTGAGGTGGTGTCGGTGCGAAGACGCGGTTCTACGCTTATTTATTTAATAAGACATTTTCCAAGTTGTTCCGTTTGCAGTTGGCTGCAAATTTTTCTAAATTTTAACAAATTTACAATTTTCGCGTTTTTACTTTATATCTCAATGCATGTTTCTTCAACACGATTCAATCGCATATGTTTTCCACGCAAAATTTCCTATCTCAGATATATTTTTTATTAAAATTCTCTAAATTCTCCCCCTTTAAGTGCAGTCGTGTCAAACTTCATTATGAGAGAATTAATAGAATTCCAACGAGATGTCTCCAAATTTCATAATAGTAAAAATTTCATCCATGTCGCGACGCTAAAATCTTCTCTCCCTGTCATCTTAAACCACAGTTGCAAGAAAATCAAACTTCCCAAGTGCTACCATATATTTCACAATACTGAAAATGTGACCCACGACATTAGAGTTCTCCGCGCAATAATCTTAAATCAAATCAAATTTCGAAATTTCGCGATACTCAAAATATCACAAAGGAACTCTCCGCGCGATGTCTATTACAATTGCACAGTGTACCCCGGCGTACCAGGCGAACAACACAGGCGACTTACGCCACTTTACATAAATTTTCGCAAATCCTCGTTGCGCCGTGGCAACGATCAGCCATCGTCGAGAATTACAACACGACCCATCGAATCAATTCGTTCATCGGACCTCCCTCGACCAACAACGGCCAACCACGACCAATAGTGAAGCGAGCGAGCGAGCAAGCCACGGCACCTATCCCGGGAAATCAGGCTGGCTAACTGAGTTATACAATCGTCGAACGAGCAGGAGTTAACCTGGCAGTTTTATACGCCGGCAATCAGCCGCGTTATCACCTTTTATAGGTATTGCCCGCGCCGAGAACTGGATGCAGGGGATCCCCGGTTAAGGTACTGCAACAACACGTTTCTCTCGCACGGTTTTCGAATCTCGCGTCTCCGTTGGACCAACCAGCGCGTAGCGATCCTCGACGAGCGGAACCTCGACGATTCCGGGTATCCCCGAATCCCGCAGTGCGATGCTTTTTTTTATGATCGCGTCCCCGGCTATACGACTGCTAACGACGTGCCATTAAATCGAGTTAACGAGGGGAGCCGCGCTATTTACCGAGCTATTTCCTAGCCAGCCGATCGTTTCGCCTGGCCATCGGTAAACCGCAAAACGGCGATCCCTTTCGTGGAAACGCGACCGACCAACCGGTGTTTCGCTGGACACTGTCGCAGCGGAGATACGCTCTCTTGGTCGGGAGGCTCGTTGCCAGCGACGCTTCGATTTTTCGTTTTCTCTTTCCTTCGTTTCGTTTTATTTGTTAGCAACCTAGATGATTGTCGGCCAGAGATTCTTCGGTTATTGATCGGAGAGTTTTGTCTCTCGAACGAGATCGGTGCTTCAGATTTTTTTTTTCCCTTCATTTTCGGCTGCAGCGGGTTTTTGCGATTTACGCGTAGTCGGGGGTGAGTTGGATGAGTAAATTGGTCGGCAAGTTGATCGACTCGTCAGTGACGGGAGGTTCTTTCTTGCTGAGTCGATGTTTCAAGTTGTACTTTGCCGTTTTACATGACGATTCGGGCAGGTTAGTTTGATCGTTTGACATTCGAGTTGCTCCGTCTCTGAATTCACAAGTTCAATTCGGTTTCTCAAATTTGCATTGTTAGTTGCGTGATCCTTTTGCGATAAATTTATGAAATCTGTTTCTTCGGAATTGAATATCGATCGTACCTTTACACCATGGATTTTAAAAAATTATCAAAAAGTAGGATCGTTCAGTTTGATCTCAGAAAATTTATCCCTCTGTTCTTCTCAGATTTATGCGATTTGAAGTGGATGTCATATCTCAAAAGAATTCGATGAAACAAGGTATTTCGTAAAAAGAATAAATGTAAGAGTAGAATATATTTATGCGATACAAGTATACACAGATAACGATAACACCTATTGGCAAAAATATTTTAAGACACCTCGCGGTGTACCGATTTCCAATTTTTCAAACTTTCACTTCGCCGACTCGCGTGACGGTGATTTCCGCGTTCGATTATTAACGTCGATTACCGCATATCCCAATGTAAATTCAGGCGTGTAAATTGTTTGATTGCCATAGAATCGCGGTTGTTCGTGTAACATTTGCTCGCGGCAGGTCAGTTTAATTTATTTACGCTTCCGCAGAGTGTTATTTCAAACGATCCGACGTTGTTCAGCGACTCTGACACGTTCTCCCACTCTCTCTCTTCTACTAGGTTCGCCTTTCCCGTTTTATTAATTTATTTATTTGTTTATTTTTGTTTTTTTTTTTGTTTTGTTTCTTCACGCTGATTTGCCTCGTGAAAAAATAAATTGGGCCCGAATGGCGGGATTAAATTGGGAAATTAAACGGGAATTTAGCGAAGAAAATGTCAAACGGCTGATCGATAACGCAAGGATTAAAAATTGAAATGAAGTTCGTAGTCGTTCGCGATCAACGTTCCACCAGTTTAAATTAAAATTACAAGGATAACACGTCCGCGTTGCTGCAAAATTATCGTAAAACTCGATCCTTCCGCGTGCACGTGCAAACAAACTCTACGCTCGCGTCATTTTCGGTTAAGTACCTTATGATAATTGGTAATAACTGCGATATCCCGGGCAGAAATATCGAACGTATTAAAAATGTGGGATATCGCAACGAAGGGAAAAAGTCAAACGTATAATTAAGCCGTGATATCGAGTTCCATTACAATTTGTATCATCGTACTCCATTAAATGCAAATACGGTTATTATTTAATTAATTCCTTGTTTTACATCTGCCAGATAGATTACGATTCAAGTGTATAGTATTATGAACACGAGTCGTAGCCGTGACACGGATTAGTCTCCCATTCGATTCGATTAACAATGGTGGAAATGGTACGCGGGTAACATTTTAAAAGTGAACAGAGTCGTTTCAACTAGATGCAATTAAAAGATTAAACTACAATTAAATCTCCTCGAGATGTAATTCAACATTTATGGGATATTTATAATTAACATAATTAATGTAATCTCATATCGCCTCTCGTTCCACGATTTTCATAAATGCAGCGTTGTAAAAAGGAAGAGGTAACTTAACGAAGAAACAAGAAGAACAGAAAGATCAAAGACCAGTTAAAGACAGAAAATATTGCTACACGGCGAATAATTATTTCCTCAAACATTTGCAATTAATTTTGTTACTCCTTCCACTGATAAAATGTTTATTCTCATCGACACGTCACGTAAAATTCTCACTTTTAATTAATTAATCCCGTGATCTATACGTAACTAACATTAGATCAACGGAATTAATCGATGCAACAGCGATTACCGACGTAGTAAGAAAAATATCACTGGATCGCGGGTAATTATTAAACCATCCATCTTTCCATTGGCAAAAAAACATTTATTCTCAACCGCCAGTCCAGTTGACACCGCTTCGCACAAAATTCTCATCTTTGTGCATATTGTAAGAGCTACACGCACCACGTTGACAAGTGAAAGAAATATCGGATCAACGAAATTACTCAATTCCAGCGTCTTCGCTGTCCAGTGGTGGATCGCGTGTACCCTAAAGGCGTAATCGCGCGTATCTGCCGCGGCGACTTGTAAAGATACGCGGCGAACAGCGTTAAAGCGTTCGTTTTAATTGCAGCCGTGCAACGAAACGTCGTTAGCTCGGTGGACGGTGGTCAATTTAAAAAATTATTATCCCCTTGTACAGCCGGTTGTTGGGTATCTCGTGTGTTCCTCGCGCACAGCGTTGCATGTTAAAACAGCAAAAAGCAAATCGGGGTCTCCTCTGTGCCCCGCGTCGCGGTTCTTACTCTCGCTCGAGCATTCTTTATGGTTATACAATTTGACGCTATTAACCGCGTTTAAGTATTAATCTGTTCTAATCGTTTGCTCTTGTTTGCCCGCGTTTTCTGTCTTACAGACAGCTGGCTCGCTGCGTAAAATCGAGACGGAATCATTGTGAAAGAAAATCGTAGCCGGGTCAAAGAGAGCAGGTAGCTTTCCGCTTGGAGAATCAAGCTTTTTGCCCAATTTGCCCTCCATTAATCGTAATAGGTTTTTCCACGAATTGCGATTCAATTTACAATTCCATCCCTTTGTAACATCGAGTCGCAAAGGGAAAATTCTATTCGTAGATAAATGTTAATTCGAGATGGAAACTTTAGTTTCAGACTGTAGTTTCGGGTTGAACTCGCGCGAATTGTGTATTATAACAGATTGCTGCAGACGCGTGAAATTTCGTTTTTCTTCTCCTTTTTCTCCTAGTTTAATTTCGATACACGAGCGTCAGCCATTGAATTTTCTTCAGCCCCGCGAGAGAAAAGGGAAATCTATCGGAAGATCGTTGAATTAATTTAATTACGTTGCTCGTTCGTTTAAACAGCACCAAATCAAACAGCGAAAAACAATCGACACTGCTAATAAAAATCCTTAGCAATTTATTTCAGAATTTAAATTTGATAACGAAACTCCATTTATCTGAAATTCATTTGTCGGAGCGAAATTTTCATTGACACTCGATTAGCAGAACTGCGACCGACCGAATCCACTTATCTGCCTGTGTACGTGAATTCCTATTATTTAAACGAAAAAAAAAACTCGGACGCAGTGGGAAAAATCAATGAACTTCTATTTATACGAATTCCAATTATACGAACTGTTTTCCCTGCGACGACACAAATAAACGTACGGAGCATCGCCGTATCAAAAATAATTGGTAAAATCTGCGAAAAGTTTTATAAAACTCGATCGAGTTCTTTTTAATTGACTTGTTACGAGGGAACGTAAGAAATTGTTTCTTAGATAAAAATTAACGAAGAAAATAAATTTGCTTTAGTTCTGGCAAATTACTGTTTAACGATGTACGCAAATGTATAAAATTGACAACGTTCTCTCGCATTTTTCGTATTTGACGTTTCACTAAACGACCGGACTGATTAGAAAGCTTGTAGAATTTTTGTATCGATTAATTAGACCCGAGTGTCATTTAGACACAACTTTTATATGGCGATAAAATTACGTTCTGGTCCAGGACCATTGTGAATGATCCTCTTTATGGGAGTGTAAATTACGGGCGCACGGTTTGAGCTGAAGAAAAAAATCAAAAATTTTTAGTTCCTGCGAAACGCTTACTCGGAACGTATGTAGGATTTTTGTAAAATATGCACAATGTTTAAAACACATTTTTATAAAGAACGTTTCTACGAAGAATGAAACTTTATACTCAAAAGCGTACAATTTCCACAGAAGTGAATTTTTTTTTTTAAAAAGTTCTACGTAAATGTATTTTAAAAAATGTTGAAAAGTCCTCGGCAAATGTTACGCAGGAACTAAAAATCTTTGGTTTTAGCTCGAATCGTGTGTCCGTAATCTGACTATCGCGTTCCAAATTTTGCAAAAAAAAAAAAAAAGAAAAGAAAAAGAAAAAGAAAATACTCATCATTTCGCGAGACTTTCCTTAATTTATTATTTCTCCCCCTCCCTTTCAAAAAAATATATACATACAAAAGTAAGAAGTCGATCGAAAACAAATGATACGCGAAAATCGTCACCCGTGATATCCAAATACAATACAACTGATAAAACGCAATTGTACGACAGTTGCATCGATAAAACATTCTACGACTAATCCTCTACCTA
Organism: Melipona beecheii; assembly: GCA_032399605.1. Taxonomy (NCBI): domain Eukaryota; kingdom Metazoa; phylum Arthropoda; class Insecta; order Hymenoptera; family Apidae; genus Melipona; species Melipona beecheii. Next base: position 692,990 of record JAUCMO010000047.1, on the reverse strand, counting down.
CCGTCCAAGAGAAACTTGGTCCGAAAAATAAATGACACGCACCCATACAAATCCGCAGGGTCCAATCTGTCAGTCGGAGCTTCCGTTGCCAGCAACCCCGGCCGCTTCTCATTAATCCCCGCACAACAAAAAACCAGGCCGCCGACTTCTCCCTTCGATGATCCGTAATTTAAAGAAAGCTACCCCGCGACGACCCAATGGATCTCTCGACCCAACGATCCTCTCTTTTGGTCGCTGGCCAAAGAAGAAGCTACGTGCACCGACATTTCTCACCGGGAGAAGCTTCATAAGAATTCTAGGCACGGCGAGCAACGACTAGCGCGGAATAATCGCGCGCGGTGGTCGAGCGCGGTTCGAGCAAGTATCGAGATAATGACGAACGATGCTCGAGAATCGAATCTACACCGGGCTTCGATAATGGGGCCCGGCCAAGTAGCGACGAGGTGGCAGCAAGAGGTTGGAGCAACCGTGCAACAAAGAAAAGGAAAGAAAAGAAAAGAGAAGAGGGGAGGGAGAGCGTAGCGTAAGATACAAAATTGCTCGGCCGATTCTCGAACGTGGTCCTAAAGAGCGAACGCGCAACATTCCGATCCATTACAATTACCGAATAATTCCAATGTTGGCCCACATTCGGGGCCAAAGGAACCCGAAATTAGGTTGATTAGAGGCTACCGTTCGTAAGGATCGCCACTACCGGAATTTAACCAGTTATTATGTAGACAGCGAGCAACGGAAGAGGGGGAAAAGGATAACATCGGCCCGGGTTACACGATAGGGAGCGTACGTTGTTCCCGTACCAGTTCCCGTAGTTGGTACCGGTGCGTACCGGGGACATCGAAACTTTGTTACCGGGCTCGATAATTGAAACGCCCGGCAAAAGTATTACCTTCCGCGGCGAAATTGCCCCGGTCGTGTAATTGAAACATCCTGAACCCGTAGAACCATCAGTTACGTCGATTCGTCGGAGGGTTTTGCGCGGAGATGCCATCGCGTCGTTGATTCCTCGTTCGATCGGGAATACCGCTTCTTTGTGGATTCGATTTTTGTTGCTGGATATCGAAAGGTGCTGACGGACCGTAATTCATCGATGACGGAATAACGTTTGCTGTGATTACACTTTTCATTTTCATTATCAAATAGGAACGAGGTAACCTGTAATTTTGTGAAATGGAATAAATTGTGTTCAACAAGAACAACAAACAGATGATTTTTATTAATGCTGATGAAGAACCGTCTAGCTTCGAACTACGTACATTCTTTTCTCCGTTCGCTATAGCTGAACTGTAGCTGGATAGCAGTGATCGGTATGTATGAATGTTAAAATAATTCTTTTAATCACAAATCCCCAAATGATGCAGAGAAATCAAATCCGCCAACATTCCAAAGATCCCAGAAAAATATCCCTCGCCATATCGACCTTAATACCCGTACATTCCAACTCAATCTACCAACCAACAGAATTTTCAATTCCACTCGCTCATACCGCCGCTGTTCTTTCCACTGATTTGATGAAGTTTCGACTCGTCGCGCGGCGACGTTTGAATTTATGGTGTCCATTCTCGGCCCCGAGAAACCTTTGCGGCGTGTTCCGGCGTCGGCCAAGTGGCCAAGAATCGACTTGTCCTTAATTCCCTTCACCCGTGACACGCTCATCATCCGCCATGAATAACGCAAACTCTTTTCCACGCTTTGCAACGTCCGCTAATAGCGGCTTTCGTACGACGTTCGCGCGTTCAAATTATTATTATCGCGTTTGATTGGCCTTTCTTGCCTTCTCGGAGCGTGTGAGTATTGGCGCGTGAAGAATTGAAGAGGGGGGCACGCAGAAGAAGGAGAAGAAAATTCCGTGACGACGTTGGATCCTTGGCGATCCAAATTCCTAGCGATTTCTTTTTCAACTCGCAGATTCTTTCTAGGATTCTTGCGCGTACTCTGAAAAACAACATTTCGCGCGAATCTGGAACAGAGTTACTACTCGGTTCTCGGGTAGAGAAAAAGCTGACGGGGGGAAGTCAGATGGTGAGGAAAACTCCGTGACGATATTCATTAAAGGAGTTAACCGGAGATATAATGATCGCGCGTTTCTCGTCCGTTAGCGTGCGATTAACCTGTTTGTAGAAGTAAGTGACAGATTGTGCAATTCAGTCAAAATTGTAGGTATGCGGTCCGGTGCTCGTGCGATCGAGCGCGCGATTAGCTCGACAAGCACGGAACGCGGTTGCGTTAATAATTAAGCAACGTGCGTGTCAATTATCTGATCTTAGGAACCATGGTGCGTAAAATCCATTCCTTTCCAACCTTCTTCTCTGTTCAACCTCTGTTCTACCTCGTCGCGACCCGAATTATTTCGTTGCTTTATTGAGTAAATCTTCATGTACAATTTAATTTATAGTGTTGCAATATTTTAATATCGCGCCTATCCCGCCTCGGTCAATAGATTCAATTTTTGCGTTTTTCTAAATATTTTTCCATCGATACGTTTCTTCTGCTTATCTTCGTGAACAATTTGTCTCATCTTGGTATTCAACCTGTCAACCCTCTGTCGATTCAGTTAACAAGTTCGATTTGTTAAATCTTGTTTTTTTTTTTTAAATATGCACGACGATACGAAGAAAAATTTGGAATACCGACGTTTCTGTTTTATCTTGTAGGTCTAATTACGATGTCGGAGAGTCGCCGAAACAGTTTATCAAACACGAGTTTACATTCGAAAGCATGATTGAACGTTGGCTATTAATCACCGAGTAAGAGATTGATGGGGGTAATTTTTCAAACAAAAAATGATTTAATTAGCTGAATTTTTCGATAGATATTCATTTAACACGTTGTACCGTAAACTAGCTCTTCAAATATAATTTTGATAAGCAAACATTGTTGCCTGAACTTGTACGAATATCTCACAGGAATATTATTTACCTAAAAAAAAGTAGCTCAGCTAGCGAATAGTTGCTTGGCGAATATACCGATTCCTTTCTACGTTAAATTTCTCCTTTATTGAATACTTTAGCTTTTGAAGTTGTTCTAGCAGCAATTAAAGACGATTAAAGACAAAAATATATTTTCCAAACACAACTGTCACATTCGATACGAATTGCAATAGATTTGATTACTTTTTTTATTAATTAAAATATTTTAGCACAATCGTCATGTTTCTGCCAACGCGTGCATTTATTTTCTGGTTGCACGATCCTTTTCCAATCTCATCTTACTCAACAGACCGCAAGAAGTGACGCTTTCGCAATTTCCAACGACGAAATCAATCCTTCCAAAAGTCGAGATCGATACGACTCGGCGATGGAATCCCCGATTAAACGTCCACTTTTAACGGGAATTTAATTATTCTCGTCTCGTGGTATCCGCGTTTCGATCGATCCGGAAGATACCGGCAGCGATAATAAACGAAATCGTATTTATCACGGAGCGACTCGTTCGGATAAAGATCGAGCGCTCGTGCCATCTCGTAACGTCTCTTCTCGAATTCGTGGCTTATTAATAAGTCCCCGATGTAATTTAATTAACGCAAATACGTTCGTAGCGTTCGCTTGAATTACGATTCACCGGGTGATGAATCGTCGCCTTTAATGGCTACCATCTTCGAGCAATTATTGCCGCGCGCGCGCGAGGCCCTGCCTTCGAGAGATGCCTCTCCACCCACGCAAGTGACAACGCGCGATCGGAAACACGTTCGCCGGTATAAGCAGCCATTAACTTCTCGCGAAAACGTTTTTATTCTATACTACGAAAATTTTACATTTGTGTTTTTATTTTGACGACGACGACGACGACGAGGCAAGACGAGGCTGCGTCGAATGTAAGCATGATTATTTGGAAGATGACGAGTTCGATTCTTTGCATTCGAATGCTGGCGAACGTCTATCGCTAGATTATGGATTTTTATAGACAACAATAAATACATGCTTTGAAAAATATGTATTCACTGGGGGTTAGAAAAGGTTAGAAATTATCATTCACAAAAATAATGTACAATTCTTTGAAATTGTCATCTGCTTCGTGCTTGTCGCGGAATCGATGCTCGCAAACGACAAATAAATTTTAAACGATCGATTTTCCAAAAAAAAAAAAAAAGAGAAAAACTGCGTACGTCGCAAACCCGTATAAACAATTATTAATTACTCAAAAACAATTGCTGATCGAAAACCATCTAATTTAATTACCCGCCAAATTGTTTCATGGGAGAAAAGCAAGCGTGCAAGTGTGCACTTGCATTGAAGGTACAAAGATGCGTGCAAATAATGGAAGGACGCCGGTGCAAACACGGTGCTGGACGAGCGTTTCCGCCCACGCGGTTGTGGCGAGTTCTTCGCGAATTCTTCAATACCGAAATAGGCTTGAAACCGTTTCGTTTCAGAGGTTAACCAGAGGTCCTTCGAGTACTCGTCCGTCGAGTTCCGCCGTCTGAATGGCTAGTTAGCGCGAAGATTGCTTTTCTTCGCGTTACTGGTCCCTTGTTCGGTCGGCGTTATTGGGATCACCCAAACACACGGCAGTAAAATCAGCTAAGCTGGCGGTTATTTATTGCTCGCGGTGGCACAGGTGAAAGAAACAGACCTCGTTCAACCTCCCAACGTGCCATCCTTTTTCTTTTGCTCCCCTTTTCGCCCTTTGCTTTTAATTGTTTCTTTGTTACCCGCTATCAAACGCGGTCCTCTGGAAACGTGACGCACGGACAATTTCTAGTTACGCGTTAAACGATCCTATCAATGAAAAATAATGGAATCTTCGATATAATGGACGGATGGAGGAAAAAGATATGAAAGATGAGACTTTATATAAAAATTGAAGGTCGAGAATCTTACTAAACGTTGTTGTTAAGTGATTCAATCGAGTCAAGAGCAGTGATAGAAGAAATCTTCCGCGTAACAACTTTCCGCGGAAATGCTAGAAACGATTTTTCTTCTTGGCTACGATGTTGTTTACCTCGACTACTGTTTCCACCTCGAATGATTCGAGGACATGACGAAAAGTTCTAGAAAATTCGCGCGGCCAGCAAAAGTCGATGAGAGAAACGAAGGTGAAGAACGGTTGATTGAAACGTCAGCCAACGGGAGTTATGTTCCCAGCGATACGTCGTACCTATACGTCGTACTCTCAACCCCCTGTGTAGCACACACGCTTGTGTACCGTGCTTCGATCGTAGTGTCGCCTTTGCAACAAATTTCTGACGAGACGCTGCAGGAACCGAGACTCGATTGCAACATACATAAAGCAAATCCTTCGCGAAACGAAACGTTACGCTCTGCTCGATATTTACTAGCTCCGCTTCAATAACTTCTCCAGCGTCGTACGTACGCGCTCCGAGAATGAGAGACTTATGTACGATAAAGTACATATCTTGACAGTCTTGCTTTTTTTTCGGCAATGATAATTGAACTTGGAACAACTCCGTTTCAAACTAAAATTTTTTATCAAAAGGTAGAAAAGAATCTAGACAGAGATTATTTTTCTTCTTTAAATATAATATCGCGAGTATCGTGCTTCTAATATTTTACTATATTACGCAGTGACAATAGATGATAACAGAATTAATATTTCATGTTAGAACTAATAGTAACTGCTATTATTAACATCAACGTTATTATTACTTATTGTCATGTTATACGTTATATTCTTCTCGACAGTGTGAAATATTTACGATAAAAGCTTCGCTTATTCTTTATTTTTTAGGCCAAAGCTACAACTTGGATACAAATAGCAGTATATCTGCCGTGTTAAGAAAATCGAGGAAAGAACGCCTCAATTAACGCTCCGTTAACGCCTTCTTTTCGACGTTTCGAAAGTTCACGCGCTCGACTAGTTCCTACAACGACGATCGAAACCAAACAAACGACTGCGTATCTCGAAGTATCTCGGCAATTACTTGTCCAAGAAAAGAAGCTAGTTTCACGGAAGATCGTTAAACGTCGATTACCCGCGCAACTTTGACCGGAGGCGAAAAAATCCATCGCCGGCTAGAGACCACGTGAATGCGTGTAGCTTAGCTTATCTCGCACGTCAACGAAAATAATCGCCGATCGTAAAGCATCGGAGGCGTTAACAGCAACAACGAAATTGTTAGAGCGGCGTCTACTTCTCCGCCCAGCCGGACGACGATTAACAGCCCTAATAACTGTTTATGCACTCGGGCCCGAGCGTTAACTTCACCGCACTCCGCCGATTTTTCTCCGCTCGCGTTCCGTTTCCTTCGATACACGCAGTTCGCGACGCAATTAACGCTATCCGTTGTTGCGGTTATCATTACCGGCGGCGGCGTTCTTGCAATTATTTTTCACCGCGCCGCCACGAATCGTCGTTGTGCTAACGTAATTACATCGTTCGACCATTTTTCTTTTCTTTTTCTTTCTTTCTTTCTTTTTTTTTTTTTGTTTTTTCTTTTTCTTTTGCGGCTAGTTCGAGCACGTCAATCAGATACGAAAAAACTCCAAGGCACGAAAAAGTTCGCCGGCTGTGACGCAAACAGGCGAGATTCGAACGATTGATATTAATTTGGTTAATGGCTAGCTTGTACGTTCGAACGGGACAGTATCTTGTTGGGTATCACTTGTTTGAATTTATTATTAGACAGGGAGTCGTGTATTTTGTGACGCTTCGATGGAATTCGTAGCACATATTACTGCGTTGCGTTGAACGACGTTCATTGTGAAATTTTTAATTACGCTCCTGTTTAAATATTTAGAACGTGTTAAGATTTCGACAACGAAAGTTCAAGATGTAATTTTAATCTTCTTACTTCTCGAAAAAAAAAAAAAAAAAATGAAAGACGATGCTAGCCAAAAAATTAATATTAAATATTACACACGATACGAAGGTGTTTGTGTAAATGAAAATATGTTCTCTAATGCAATATAATCGGTTAACATTCAAATTTACCAAAAACTTCGGATCTCCTTTCACACGAGGATTAAAAAAGTCTCTTCATGCTTTTAAGTGACGATATCTATAGCTTGATTGATTTTTCAATGTCGTTAAGTAGTATGTCTGTCTCTGAGCGAATAGCAACATGGAACGAAATTATTTTTAATTAATTGGACGAAAGCAAATACGAAAATTTCGCAGATCTCATCAACCGTCTCTCGATGATGAACACGGTGCGTTCCGTAATCACTGTCGAGTCAGTGTGATTAAATAAGGCGTGTAAGTTTGGTGTCAAATATTTATCTTTCGTTTCGATGGGAAAGAAAATAGTCCGCGATTTCTTCGTTCGCAGGAACTTCTTCATAAAAATGTAAATTTATATTTATACTTCTCGAATGATAAAATTAATCACTGAAATCGTAATAATTTGAAGTGAAAAAGGATGCGAGAAACTCGCTTAGTACGGCATTAAACTCAATTCGTGTTAAAAATAAAAAAGAAAAGAACCTGTTATAGATCAGGGGTGGTAAAAATCCTACAATTACGCATCGTAAAGGTATAATGTTTGAATAATTAATATCTATCCTCGAAGCAATAGGAATTGTAATTAATCTCGAGTGACAAACGCATCTATACTCTCGATTCCTTCTACTTGTTCGTCGCAAAACTGGAAATAAATTGAAACTGTCGCCTTCTCGTTTGCATGCTAACTAACCCCTTGCTTCACAATTGCTCCACAAATATTTACAAATATTAATTTACCGATAGAAGATCAAATTAAAACTCGAATCGACATCGCGCAGCTTGAAAATTACACTTTGAAAATTTTCCAGACGAAATTTAATATTTCCTGGTTGGAGAATATTAAAAATCTCGTGCCAGAAATACCAATGACAAAGTTACAATGAAAGACACGCCGCTTCTCGGATTTCAAATTCGAAGCAAGTAGCTACAGTCAGCCAACAACAGCCTCGCTCCCCTGACTGTGACTAAACGAAATTCTAGTTACAGAGTGTGAAGCAAAGTGGCAAGAAATTGCACGTCGGTGCCTCCTACGCGCGATCGGCTCGAACGCTCGCGTGTCGCGGCGAGAAGCTTCCAGCCGGGGGATGGAAACTCGCGGCCGCCATTCACGCTTGTGAAATACGCGGGCAACTCGCGGCCGGCGCGAGCCACTCGCACGCTCCATGCAACAGAGGCAACCATCGTCAAGAATGATTCCATTGTGGCAAGATTTTACGAGTCGCCTGTTAAAGCCTGTCATTACAGGCCTGGCCTGCGCGATGCCCCGCGCGCAAACACGCTCCCACCGAATTGCTCCGCGCAACAAATCCCCCAATGATTTACTGCTCAATTTTATGAACTTATATTCCATAAGACTGACGTATCTATTTCACTTAAACGCGTCCGCGGGGCGCATGACGAATCCACGGACTCGCAACGCCATTGTGCCGCGTTTTATTACGCGCGGCCAGGTGTCCACGCGGTTCCAGCCGCTCGCGAAAACGAACGAACGCATTTGACGCAGACGATCCGCGAGGTATACGATTCTTCTGATCGGCTCGAACGACGCGAAACTTCGAAGTAACGACGTGCATTCGAGTCGCTTCGAGTACGATTCGATGATGTCGAAATTCTTGAAAGCCTTGGTCTCGAGTCTTTGAACATGTCGAGCGTTTTCTCCCATTTTTTAAAAAATAACGATAAATATAATTTTAATGGAAAAAACGACGACTTGCTGCTTATATTATTCGTGATGCCGCCACTTTGAAATATTGAAACTGTAATTAATTGTATTACAGTTAGAATCGCAATAGTCTTATTTCCCTAAAATTTATAGTAAAGGAAAGTGTAAATATGGACACATCGCCTACCTCAAATTTTCCAGACTTTTCTTTGACGCAGATATGTCATCAACGATATCGTATTTGGAATAAAACATTGAATATTCACCATTTTTCAAGACTTTCAAGACTATCAGGAATTGCCAAGGAAAACTACTCTTAAATTCAAGATTTAAGAGTAGTCGAGCCTTTCAAGAGTTTCAAAGCTTTTAAATATTTATTTTAATTTCACGACTGTAAGTACAGAGTCACTTTGCCTGAAATTTATTTGAATTTTCGTAGAGTTCTTACGAACGCGCGAGATTTTCCGCCCAAATGGCGGAAACTAAATTTGCGTCAAAGTGACGGACGGTCAATTTTCGCGGTTTTATTCTATTTGAGTGTAAATACGTGGCAAAGTAGAGAGAACCGATACATCCTACTACTATTTGTGTAGTAAACAGACTTTGATTTTTTAACAAAGTTGCCCGTGACATTTAACGATTAAACAGTCGGGATTCTGTAGAATTTGACAACGTTACTTGATAAATACGAACGATAGATGTTACGATTAAGACAGGATTTTTTGTTTCGAAATCAAAGAAGAAGTCTGCGATGTTACGTTGCTTTTACAACATTCAATCTGCAATTGCTGAAGCAATTCATTCGATCAAATTATCGCTCATTGCAATCGTAAAACCTACGACTAAAACGCGTGATTTCTATGAGTAATTCCGTGTTTCCCCCCGTCGTAATACACCTTATTATCCACGTGTTGGCTATTGATTTTTTTGCTAGATACGTGTTTCCAAGAAGGATGTTTTTCACAGTACAAAGAAAGCCGACTCGCAATAAATGCACGATATTACACAATAAGTAAAAAAACAAAAAAAAACCGTATAATTTATTTTTCACCTTTCTCTCATTTCCCTCATAAAGCCAGCCACTCAAGAGTCCCAAGTCCGTCCATCAGAGAATCAATTCAAACCGCCTTGTCATTAACTCCATACTATATGTTTAACAGTAGACTGCAGATTTTTATTTGCATTTATCTTTGCGTCTATTCAAAGCGTGAAATTATACAGAACGCGCGTGATACGAAAAACTGTGCAGAAAACTTAAATACCTAAATAAATGCCCAACGTAAAACAATTTTCTCTCGAGTGTCCGCGTCTTTGATCGTATTTCGCGAAAATGTGAATCCGCGTGAAAATCCGTCGTCCAGTTGGGAACTGTCAACCACAGGTTGAAACTCGTCACCTTCTCGAGGAGTAACACAGCGCGGAGAAATCTCACGAACACTCGAAAGAGTGCCTGCGTGCGCGCTGGACTTTAGTTTTTAGGTGGAATTCTCGCGAGAAAGACAACTTATGAACGATGAAGGTTCTCGCTCGACAGCCGGCGTATCGAAGACGGCTCGCTTATTTATCCGTTTGCGAAAGATAGAAAGTTTAGTCACGTTCTAAGGCGTGTCCTCGTGAGGATTTGTAAGAATTGAACCTCGCGCTGTCGGGCGATCCCTGCGAGAGAAAACGTTATTGGATAAGGAGATAGCGGCTGACATAAAAAGACAAATTCTTCTTCTCTCGTGTCATTCGAAACGAGCCTGCGCTTCCACGTCGTAAGCATCCGACAACGGGGAAAATGCGCGAACGTTAATATCCTTCATTATAAATTTTGCGCGTTCTCGCATCGAGATTCTCATCGCGGGAGAGTCGAACTCGGTATCATGGTCTTAACGATATTCGTGGCTGAGATAACGTCACGGTGCGCGAGTACGCGTGTTTCATCGTGTACACCGAATATGCGAAAATTGCACGTTGTATGGTGCAAAGTGCGACTGAATTTGTTACTTCCGAGAGAAAGCCATTTGCATCGAATCTATGATCGTTGCGCAAAGTACACAAATACGACGTAATGATATATCTACTACACTGTTTAAAGAGGAAAAAAAAAAATTGCAACGCCTCGAGCACAAAGTCGCGCAACGTTTTGACTGACTGCTCACAAAAAAATAAATTCCAAAAGTTGAAAACCAAATTTTCGTAGTCCAAAGATATAGTGATACGTAGTTTCCAGATTTGTGCAATTTTTTTTTTTTTTTTTTTATGAGTAATGCAGTATAAGCTACCTTGGGGAATTTTGTGCATTTATTTAAAACAATCGCAGAGATGTTATTTACACACGAAGCATATTATTTATTATAACTACTGGAGAAACTTGATGGACGAAATAAACTTTCACGTAGGACCCACTTGCTCAATTATAAATTTAATATTTGCGATTTGCTATCGACTCGCGATGTATCAAATCAAAATTATTATTTTTTGCAAATGAAAGTAATAGGTATTCGAAATCGTAACGTCTGCAAAATTTGCCATGATTCTACCAACTATCGAGTGAAAGTTAAATTCCACGCTTCAGTTGAGATCAATCACTGAAATGACTTTCTCTTGAAAATCGACAGACGCGCCACCGAGAGTAGGTACATCTTGAAAAGAGTTTACCATTTGATGCATTCTCGCGGTGTTGTAGTAGTCTAGATTCGGCATCCGGCCTCCGGTTGACGTCAATCCAGTCCCAAGAAACAACAAAAAGCACTACCACCGAGCAGACGGCTCGCGACGACTGTCCAAAGAGTTCGAGGAACCGATGACGTTACTCGCGTGCCCCGAGGGTCATTACACTCTTACGTGCGAGCACTTGACGCGCACCACTGGTAACCGAGCGAGCAATCCAACCCTGACCGAGGTGCGCCCCTCTTGCAAATGTCCAAAGGGGTCCAAGGTTGATGTCGAATCCTCGTCTTCGACGCGTGCACGTGCCTCGTCAGAGCACGACGCGACACGAATTTCCACGAGTCCGTGCGTGGTCCATGCGTGAGTTCGCGTGACGTTCCCCGAAACGACGATCGTTCGCAGGCGAGAACACTTTGGACGCGACACACGCGCACACAACGCGAAACCGCCAGATACAGACGTAGAATCTGTAGAAACGGTCGCGTGTTTGCTCGCCGGCTATCTGTCTCTGCGGGGCCCGGGCCCAACGATTTCCCGACGAAACGTCGACAAAGTGGGAACGAACTGAGCGACTGAGAGAAGGGTGGTGGATCGTGAAAAGACGCGAGCAAAGGACGGAAAAACAAGAGAGATGTATCGAGTTACCACGGGCACACCGGGTGGATATTGTTTTCCGATATCCCGAGCTTTGTGTATGGGTGTTCGCCTTAAACCGTCGTACACGCAGGAAGACTCGAGGGTTACTGCGCCCGCGGGGCCTTAGCTACCAGATAGACGCGCCGCGCGAACGGCTCAGGGTGGGAACTGGGATGGGCCTTAAGGCCTCAATCATTTTCCAACGACCGTTCATTGGTCGACGGGCTCTGCAACGGGCCCAATCGTTGCTTGCCCTTTCGCGATCGCCACGTGAACACGGTTCGTCCCAGCTCGTGTGGGATTGGTTAGTACTCGCGTACGCTCGTCGATCTTTCTCTCTCTCTCTCTCTCTTCTCGTTGGGCCTTTCTGCTCCTCTCTTCTGTTCGCTGCACCGCGGATAAATCCCCGGATAACGTCGTGGCGATTTTATTTCTTGAATAAAGGATGAGTCTTTATCTCGTACTACTCTGCCCCCCCCCCTCCTCCCCCTCCCCTCTCTTCCGCCGCTTTACACGACGGGGCCCGGCGATCTTGCGGCCCGATATCGGCGCAGCTCGAGAGATACGAGAGCCTCGGCTACGAGGGACCCGCGATCCTCGCGTCGTGGATTCAGGATCCGATGCTGCTTCCAACCGGCTCACCACCTTTGCGTTTTATCGTCGGTGCGAGTTTCGAGTCTTGGTCTTTTTCGTCGACCGACGCTACGGTGGCGCGCGACGTTGTTTTGTTTCTGCTTCCCTTCGATCGAAACATGTAGGTAGGATCCGTCGAGACTTTTTCACGAAGATATCGTTGCAGAATGTCAAGTTACAGTTTAGATTTTGAAGTTGTGGAATTTAGAGCAATCTCGTTCTACATTTCGATAGATATTATTGATATTTGGATAATTTTAGAGTATTTAGTTTTAGATTTGACAAATCCTTGTTTAATGATACCTAACTTGAAATAATCCAACTCAAAACTTTTTTTTTTTTTTAACTATCTGATAAATCATCTTCAACGATAATTACATAGAAATTTAATCTGTCTTGCGTCAAGTTAAAGTAGAAAGAAAACAAGTAAAGGCAAAAATTTTGAAACTTTAAAATATAAATTCCAATCAATTAAGAATATTCAAAGTTGAAACTTACAATTATAATATTCTCGTTTCTCTGTAAAACTGTACGAAAGAATTTCTAAAAAGGGTCCCCAAAAAATTTCCCAGAAGGGATGTCAAAAAAGTTTCTAACAAATCCAATGCTGATTATCCGTCTAAAACATCCTTTGATCAACCATTATAAACGTAAATTATTTTTCACCGAAATCTTGCACAATTTCACGTTACATCTCCCTCGTGATACTCCGCTTTTTCGCGAAGAATGCGCCAATGATAATCGCGTTATTTCTACGACGACAGGGTCGATTATACCACTACGCAGTTCGAATCTTTGCTGACCAAGCGAACACGTTCAATGCGACTAGTTCCATCGTTCTGGTCGATGACCCTATTTAACCGGAGGCCAGTCCAGAGGGTAGATTTCTGATCGGCTACCTGAGCAATGAACGAATGAATGAAATTCCTTCGACCGTTTCGCAGAACGTAGCTGTCCCGCACGACTTTATTACCTCTACGACCTACAACTTCTTGTATCGTTGATGACTGGTCATCTTCATTGACGGAATACCCGTTGAATTTTAATAATATTTTAATTCCACGTCACGGGCCTGGCATCACCGGTGAAATTTACATTGGCAAATATCGTGATCGTGGCTGATGAATAATTCGCGTGGACGCTCACGAGTGGCGATCATTAAGCCTTTTTTCTTACGTTTCGCTGCTTCGCTACCGCGTATGATTTATGACGACGCGACGTTTCAACGCCCTGTCTTCTAAACAGAATAGATTTAACAAAGCAAATGCAGTTCTCAGACGTCACGAATTTATTAGTCTCTCCCCTTTCCAGCGATTCTTGTTAGAAATCGTTTGTAATAAAATGGTACATCCACGCTACCACGGTCAAAAGTTTTTTAGTAGACTTGTTTTACTGTTAGTTTAATATTTTACTTTATTTGTTGATTATGGTAGTGACAGACTACTTCAATCTCAGTAATATACCTACTTCGCGAATATTACGAACCTCGTTGTACAATTCAAAACCAATGTATTCAAATGTTGACTGTACTTTCAACTACGATACGATCTCGGAACAATTGATGAAATCGAAATATATATCATGAATTCAAATACAATTCAGTTATTAGTTATTGTAAACTAGCAATGGTAGAAAGTAAATCACCATCTACGAAAAATCGGGATTGAAAGCTACACAACGATTTAGAAACATCGACGAAACAGCGCTACGTCGCGCGGAATTGGACACTTGGACACAAAATTAAGATGCCCCCGCGAACGAGCTCCGTTCGTTTTTGCCACGGGAGGTACGCGTACCGGGCGGAGAAGGAATTCCAAAGATGAAATTACCTTAAGAGGAATTCCTGAATCGGTTGTACGAACGCGGCAGTTAGGTCCGAATCGTGACAGCCCAGGGCGTGCACGCGAGCTTACAAGAAAATTTCAGATCGAGCTGGCGAAATTGGAAGGGAGGCCTTTTAACGAGATGCGGTCATCACTGCGATGCCCAAACCTACGCTCGTCTCCCCTCTCCCTTCTTCTTTTTTTCGCCATCATCCCCTTTCGCTCGTGCATTCTTTCGTCTCTTTTATCTCCCTCGAATTTCCTCCTCCGTCTCCCGCCGTCGAATTAACAACAAACGCCCTTTTCGATTCCTTGAGCGAGCCTAGTTTTCATCGCGTACGACGCGAGCTTTTATTTACGCCGCGTAGCAGCCGCACGCTCGATTTGATTCGCGTTTTATTTCGAATTGATCGTCATTCGTAAATTGATGATATTACCGTCAAAAAGATCACGATATATCCGCCCGCGTTTCGTTAAATTAAATTTGATTTGAAATCTGTTTTGTCAATGCGTGCGGACGGTGGACGTTCGGTCAAAGCTTTGTCACGTAAAAAGATTCGCGATAAAAAATTGCCGTCCAATGCGTTGATGAAACTACGCAACTACGACGTAACTTTCCAACAAAAAAATAAGGATAAAAATACAAATAGAATACTACTGCAGCTTCGCCGAAATTAAACCAGAATGTTTACGAAATTAAACCAATTTTTACAGTTTTTCGAAATGTTTAATATTTTCCACCAATCTTCTTTGACGCACGACTCGAAAAACCAAATCGTGATTCTGAAAGAGCGAAAGGTTGGTCTTCGTTTCGCCAAGAATAATTACACCGACGCTTCGTAAATTCTTTGTTCCCAACTTTGTGTTTGTTCCAACACCGTCGAGTGGCGGTGTACCTATTAATTTTCTATCTCGACGAGCTCGTATTCCAACAAGATCGAAACAGGCAACCCCTGCAGCGTTAAAAACATCTTCTCCCCCGGAAGAATCTATCTCCTGTTTTTTTTTTTTTTTTCTCGCGAACGTCACCGCAAGTCGAATTACACACCCGATGTTCGTCGAGGTTCTCGTTGCGAGAACCAGGAACGAGGGTTAACGCGTGAACAAAGGCCACGGTAATGACGACGATAATAATAATGTTGGCCTGGTTGAATAGTGTCTTTCGGCCGACGCCACGAGGGAAACATTCTCTCAGACGAATAGAGGCGATTCCGCTGAAGCAGAGGGCAGAGCAGACGGACGATCAGCCAGCGATATACATACATACATACATACATACGTACATACATACATATGTACGTACTCAAGTATATGTAGCACGCGTACACTCCATGTATTCTACAGATATATGTATATACTACACATATATATATAGACGTTTCTCTCCCTCGCGGAGAGGGAAGTTCTTGGCGAACCCCGTCGGCGAAAAGGGTTTCTAGCTCCTGGTGATTGGTGTAAGTTAGCCCTCTGGGCAGAGAAAACGGTCTCGTGGGCGCATGCGCCAGCCACGGGGATCCCCCTTTGCTTTAGGGTTAGCCGCGGTCCTCCCTGCGGCCAACAGCCCAGGATGACACGCCCCGGGCTACCAGATCAATAAGATCCCTTATACCTACCTACCTCTTTGGTTACGCCCTGAGATATACGCCGGTTTAAATTTGCAATACGTGGCGGCGGCGACGATGACGACGACGACGCGACGACGACCTTTTGTGTCGCGCGTCACTCGCTCGGCGAGGAAACCGTATGTATTTCTACTTAAGACCGGATTTTCTATTTTCTATACGCCAGCGTTTCTCGTGTAAATGTCAGGCAGACCAAATTCCTAAGACGGCGAGGAACAGCACTTTAGAAAATAAAAATAAAAATAACTGAAATTACTCGCTGTATGTAATGTATGTAACGAGTGAGACGAAATTTCACGTACGATCTCGAGGAGATATCAGTGAGATATCTCGATGGAGCAGCCTAGTTTGCCTTTTCGAAATGAACGGAAAGGGAAGTGGCGTGTTGGTTGGTCTATGGCGCTTCGTGTCGATTGAAACGGAACGCTACTTCCCCGGTATTAATGAGATGGATCTTGGGGATGGTTGCTGCGTTGGAGAGTACAGGCTGATTTGCCGAGTGAAGCAATCAAAGAGGTAGGTATTCGAAAATATTGAGTAATTTTTGGAGGGGATACGATTTAATATCGTCGGAAATTTCAGTCAAGGAATATATATATATATATATATATATATATACATCGTACGATCTGGTTTGTCTCGCGCAAAATTCGCAAGCGGCGATCGAGAGGCGAGATAACCGGCATCCCTTTATCACCGGGGAGCAACGGCACGATCTGTTATTAGTTTTGCAGTCGTAAAGAACCTAGTTTAACACGCGTTACGACGATCTATATGCTTCTAAACCAGTTCTTGGCATCGCGTGAGTTATAAAGACGTTACACTTGTAACGCTGTAATTACAAACAGTCCGGTGGCTATAATATTTCCGAACGCGTTCTTCTTCGCGAAACTACTATAATTTTCCACGAGTAAATTTATATTTCCAGATGCTGCTCTCTGTTTACACACTGCGATCTTTTGAGTAAGAGTGTCGGCGGAATTTTTGAAAATATTCTGTTCACTGAGCTCTACTGACTTTGTCAGTGAGACACTCGCGATTTTCCACGTAGATTTATTGCAACAAATTTGACGCAATAAATATCTTGCCATCTTCCTCTGTGCCAAAGATTTATTGCACAACCGTGTAATCTGCAAAGCACTAAGCCCTGAGCCCTTAGCTCAAATATAAGTAGATAGATCTCCCCCTTAGTTTTCTATCTAACCATTTGAAAATTAAGTTAAGCGACGTAGATGAACGATTATACTTTTCTGGTGTAGGATACAACGTCACGAGATATCTCCTCAAAAATTCTTCTATCGTTAAGAAAATAATGTGTTAATATGTAAACAACCCTCGAATACTTAGACTACGAAAGATTAATACGTTCAATTCTACTCTCTCTGTATTTCAGTGAAATCGCTGACAAAATTGAAATAAAATTTTGAAAATTCCAAAATCGGAGATAAACTTAAAATTCTAAACTGCTGTCGGTTCCAATTCCCTCGTGTCCCTTGTCGTCGTCGATCTTTGCAAAAGTATTTGTCGAACGAGTCGTCTTTCTATAATTTTTAACATTGCGTCTATGCTCGTAACCACCCCGAATTTTCCAGTGGAAATTCCAACAGTTTCACAATCTGAACGCTAGAAGGTGAACGGTGACCTCGAAGAAACGATTCATTCACGTCTGTCCGCGCGTAACAACAATGAAAATTCTCAACGAGACGACCTTGAACGTCGCGACCGTAACGGATAGCCGCGCGGCGAAGGGTTGAAGGTAGCGGTACGAGACGATATTTGACGAGCGCGCCAACTATTGGTACTTATCCGTCGCAGTATTTACACGCACCGCGTTATGGGCCCGCGTGTTCTTCTTGTCGTTCCACCTCGGAGCGACTCGGAGTTCTCGCGCGGCGCTCGTAAATCACCGTGAAAGTCGGCGTTAAGCTTCTGCGAGGCTCGAACGGCCATACGCGACACGCGCTGAACCGTGAAAGGATATTGGAATTGATAAGATCTTAAACGTAGGTCAATGTTGTTCCGATTTCTAATTGCATTTTTCACCCTCGAACGATTTCTGTCACGAACCGGAACATTTCACGAGCGCTAACCCTTCGGTTTTATCACCAAACGCGAGATAATTCAGGCATTGACTGAGAATTTTATATTTATTATATAACCCTCGGGTGGCAAACAATGACCGAGTTCAATTTGATTTAACGCAATAATTGATGTTTCTGCTGGAATTTAAGCTGGAAAATTGCACGGGTAGTATACTTTCTACTGTAATTTCCGATTACATATTATTATGAACTATCCACGTGCTTCGGTAATAGGGATCCATCGTGCGAATTTTTTAACAACTTTGAAAAAAGTTACGATTATTGATTACTAGATTAGCAACTGTACCAGAGTTTGAATATCTTAAAAGAAACGAGAGCGAATGATGGATAACATAACTATGTAGTTAGGAGAGATAAATGACTTAAATGATTAATAGTAGTCATTACTTACTACGACGACCGAATGAAATGAATGATTACCGTGGGTAAATGGCATTCAATTTTTCTTTCTATTTTATTGAATAAGAAACGAGTGGTCCGTAGTTTCGCGTAAAAATGTCGTAATGAATAACTGGATAAATTCAATTCCAATTAATCAAACGGTGGATCGAAAGTCTGCGACGCGTCTGTATAACTTGTATAACTGTAATAAAAAAAGAGTCACGCGTAATTTATTCAAACATTTAATAACACTGGAAATTAAGTATCCAGTCTAAAATTATACTCTCCGAAGAAACTTGCTTCCGTGCGCTCGCTACAGAAAAATTACCTTCGCCCCCCCGTTCGTTTTTCTCTTGTTTCGCAATTTGTTTCCAAAGTTCGGGAAATTCTCCGAGAAAAAGCATTCAAGCATTCCAAAATATTACAGCTCATAGGTAAAAGAAGTGTCGTGAATTATGAAACAACTTTCAGATATCGATCGAGACAGTTTCAACAATTTTTATTAGATCGTTACATTTGAAACGGCCAGTTTTATGAGAACGCAAAGTCGTTCAGAGTTTCGTAATGCGCTGTTAAATAACGTACGTTAGACGTCGATTTAAAGCACGAAGCCTGTCAAATTCAACGCGATCAGATTGTTTGATCATGCATCGGAACGAGCGATCATCGAATTTCGGTGAATTTCTGACAAAATTTGTAACTTTGACCTACTTCAACGAGGTTGAAAATTGCCAATTATCACGGGTTTCCGGAAAACTATATTGAGAGAACAGACAATTTGCTGCTCGCGCAAAAAATACAAGCGCAATGGACTTAGAAATAATCTTAGAAAAGAATCGATCGAAAATTTTAATCGCGGTATTAGCAAAAACACGTTGGTTCTGAATCGGGATTCAATCGACGATTAAAACTTACGTCAGGTACGAATTTCGCAACGACCTAACACTTGCGTTCACGCGTTATAAATGTATCGCGCGTGCGGTGCAGAAATAAAATTGCCTTTGAATTGATTACCTCGATTCGTTGAAGTCTCGATAAATAAATCGATCGTTCGTAAAAGCATGAAAATTCGCAGCGGCCG
This sequence comes from Melipona beecheii, assembly GCA_032399605.1. NCBI lineage: Eukaryota > Metazoa > Arthropoda > Insecta > Hymenoptera > Apidae > Melipona > Melipona beecheii. The sequence goes on along the minus strand of JAUCMO010000047.1, from coordinate 673,497 downwards.
CGGACAAAGAGGGAGGAATGTAAACCGATTACGAAAGTTACGTGTATTTCGTCGGTGCTGCGGCGTTTTTCTTTTTCTCTTTCCTTTTGCTTTGCTCTCTTTCTCATTTCGAGGAAAAGCGCCGCGAATATTTTGATCCACATTTGAGACGGCGCGCGAGCAAACACGCTTTTAAAACTCCCAATTAACCGGGTTGTTGCTCCCGCCGTTTTAATATCGATTTTTAAATATTTGCCGATACAACACCTGCCGACGCGCTTTCGAATAAATGCCGCGAGTATGTTAATAAGACACGCGGACTGTAATTCGATTGGGAACGCGGAGCACGAACCTGCGTATTTCCGTGTAACCCGGACTGAAACCAGTTTCGATGTAAACTCGTCGAATACGATTTCGGTAAATAGCCGCGTACGCTGCTGATAGTTCTGCCCCTATGTACACAACTAGCTTCCGGTAAGCACGCCTGATTAAACGAAAATTCCCGATATCAACGTCTATTGTGGATATTAAATTTCTTGCGCGCGATACGCCTAATTTCTCGTCGCTGTTTGATCGAACGATTGCAGAGAAAGTAAGTCAACGAAAGTGCGCTCGGTTTGTTCGAGAGGAAGTCCGTAGAATGATGGATCGTTCTACTTGGCACAGATTCGGAACGAACGTAGATCGAACCGCAAAGAGATCTCTGAATATGGACACGATAGATGTGGCAATCGCTAGACACCATCTTGGAGAAAGCGATCGCTGATTAATCATAAAATAGACAAAGTTTGTGATACAGCGTGTAGAAATTTTACGTCTATATAGGAATTAGTTAACAAGAGATGAACAGAGATGGTTTAAGCAGAGAAGGAGAATAGTTGGGAATATAAAATATCGGTTGATGTAATATTGTAATATTTCTAAATATCCTTCTCCTTTGTTAGCATTAAAATAACTTGAAAAAATACTTGAAATTAACTTGAAAATTAGGTATTTAATTGAAAGAAATCTGATATCAAAATTATTTCCAGATACCAGATACTCGAAAAACGAACGGGACCCGAGTCAAATTCAACTACCCTTACGCGTATCAGAGCATTTCTCGAAGAATGTACAACTGTTTATCGCGTATTTAATCCACGAAAGGAAATTATTTTAATCGTTTCCTCACATCGCTCGCATGACCGTGAAAATATTATTTTTGCTCTCTTTTCTCAATACCACACGGTCTTTCGCGGTGTTCTCTTTTTAATTTCAAACACGTTCCGAGTTACCTAGATTATTATTTGCCGTACAAATGGAGAGGGAGGGAGAAAGAAAAAGGGGGAAAAAAACGAAACCGATATAGGAGAGATATGCAAGAAATGAATATGTGTATACGAGTTTTCGTTGGAAATACACGTGTACGAAGAGAAATCCGTAATCTTGCCAGCGGCGTTTCAAACTCTGCTCCGTGATAGTTATCGTGTTCCGATAAATCGAGCGCGTGTTATCCTTAGACGTCGGTGAGACGCGGTAAAGCGAGAAACATAATGCTCAAACATCATAACAAAAGAGCTGATGAAATTTTGGTCCCGGGAAACTTTTTCATTCCCTTTCGATCCGCGCCACCGCCCGAAGATAATTGGATTTCAGAGCGGAAAGTTGAAAGGGAGGGCAAAATTATTCAAACGAGGAGGTAAGAAACGCAGGCAGATACGTAAATCGGGAGATTGAACGCTGGAGATAAAAGAAACATATTTAACGCGCTTTATCACCCGCCCCTCCGCCTCCTCCTCTTTATCATCCCTCTCCGCCCTCATCTTTTTATCACCGTCTCCTCCACGTAATTAAATCGCTTCTGAATTCGATCGCAATTCCGAAACTAACGTGAAATCAAGAAATCACAATCGATCTCGACAAAGTTCCCGGGCTAACTTGGATAATCGGTAGCCTGCGGATCTTCGTGGAATTAATCGTGTTAAATTACAAAGGCAGTTAAAGAAATAGAGACTAAATTAAAAAAAAAATCGATATACCACGCGTTGTTCATTTTATACGCAATTTTACATACTTTCTGCGTACTTTGTGACTCTCTGCGTTCGTTGAATTTCCCACGAGCGCATCAGAGTCCGCAAAATCCAGCCCTAATCATTCGCCCTAGTAAAAAAAATCTACCCTCCACTTGTTCCCCGTCGCGAACCGAAATTATCGAACTAAAACGGATACCTGCTCACCTCCCCGATCTCGTTAACTCCTATTTTACTCGAAAACCAAACCATCCCCCGTCCGTCTATGACCTCTGCTTTGCCGGCCTGTATTCCCTTAAAACCACGAAACCACAAACCCCCAGCGTTCTCCAATTCCGTTCGGTAGGGTCGACTCTGGAATCGAGTATACCTGGAAACGCCATTGGAAATACTCGTACGAAAGGCTCGGGTCCAACGAAGACTCGAAGCGTAGCCGCTCGCGATTCCCGAGAACGCAGAAGAAGAACGCACGAGAGAAGAACGAGAAGGAAACGAAGAAGCGCAGTGCTACGATGTGTTACAGCGGAACACAGGAAGGGTTGGCACGGGGAATTGCGAGGCAGAGGGCGAAAGAGGACACGAGAAGGGCTGCAGGTGAGGCACGAGGAGGTCGGGTGGGGGGAGGAGGAGAAGGAGGAGGAGGAGGAGGAGGAGGCAGACGTCGGTGCATAATCGATGATCACAGTCATAATAAATGAAGTATGTCTTGGTAGGAGGTGGGTAGGGTATAGGTACCTGACGACGGCCCCGGGCATCCACAGGAAGATCATCTTCTCCGGCCGTAATCCGAGGTGTGCGTCGCGTATCGCGTATCCGATCGGAATCTCCAGCACTCCCCTGGACCAGACCGAAAGTAGCTAATCATAATAACGTGCCGGTACCCTAGTACCCAGGTGCGTGCACGCCCTGCTACGATTACCCGGCATTATAAATTTCAGTTGCCCTCGACGCGTATAAACTCTCGCGCTCTCCTCCTCTGCTCGCTTTCCTCCCCGTGTCGGGCAGAGGATACTTGCACTCGAAAACAGGATGAAAGTCGTTGCCTTCGTTTATTTTTATCGTCGTTGTTGTGCCCGCTGGTGGACGTGGACGTGGACGTGGACGCGGACTTGGCCGTGGAAGGAAGAACTTTGGTACATTTGGAGCATCGGTTGTTGTGCCTCCTTGGAGCGTGCCAGAGACAAGATGTGCTCGTGCGTGGAGATAGAACGAACGTGGCGGAACGAAAACGCGCGTCCATTGCTGCTGTCGCGTTCGTGTTCATTGATTTTTTGCCCGGCACTTTTGGTCAAAGACCAACGAGGCTTGTCGCCTCTGCGAGAGATTGAATCATCGACGGATTGACAGGCTGTTATCTATCAGTCGTACTGGACGAAGACAGTGGCTAGATGTGGTAAAAATTACTTTTTGTACGAATGAATTCCTATTCGAACGAATTCATTTGTGGGCATTTTACAATGTTCAAAAAATGATTATACATTTGACACATTGTGATCAAAATTTATAGAAATGCGTACCACTCTGAAATACGTTAGTATCCGAGCGTACACGTACATGTCTATGACAATCCGAGGTATGATTGCAACGAGTGTTTGATATTAAAAAAAGAAGGATTTTTTTTCCATCGACAACGCAAGTAGCAAGCTGCTGTATTGTCGAACGACGTATAAAAGATTCGTCCAAAAATAACCTTAAAATTCATAGCCGAAGCATCAAAACAACGTTCTGACGCTATAGGTACGGACAAAGCTCGGAAAATCAGCTTTCAACTACACTCAATTCACATTCCCTTTTGTCCCGTCAGACGATAAACGAAGAAACAAAGATACATCCCAACTGCGAGATACAGCCAGCCCGCGAGAGAGCAACTATCCCCCTTTCGATTGAAAAATTTAAACACCTGGCAACCCTTAATTCCAGCAGATTTTATCGATTCAACGGCAATCATTATTCGCCTAACAGCGCTTCTCCCTTTCGAATTAAAAATCGCAATCCTCCGTATCTCTATACCTTTTTCATAATTTCCCATAATTGCGACTGGCAACCTGCGCGACGTGAATCTCGGTGAATTTTCCGAGTAAATCCTCGACGAATTTAGCGGACGACACTGGATCGCGTCGTTTAATGCTTTTTCGCGCGAGTTCGAGCAGCCGGGAGGGTGGCCGAGCGCGAAATGTACACGCATCGCGCGCGCGGCAAGCGGAAAGAGGGAGAGGATCGGCGTGGAAGAAGGAAGGGTGGAAAAATTTCAAAGATGAAGAAAGACGGAGAGAGAAGCAGGAAGGATAAACACACGAGTAAAAAACAGAAACAGAGGGCGGAGAGAGAGAGAGAGAGAGAGAGAGAGAGAGACGGAGAGAAGAACAGACAGAGAACGAGATGGAGATGGAGAGAGAGAAATAGAGAGGGAGGCATCGAAGTTGGAATTGATCGGAGGAGGAAGGATTGGAGGGACGAAACGGAGGGTTGCCCGCAGCGCAAGCGCCCCTCAGGCGACGTCACATTGATTCCTCCGGGAAGAGCTTACAAAATGGCCGCCGGCGTTCCATTCCTTCCTTGCTATTCGTACGGGGTAGGCTTCCGTCTATCTAGGTCTCTTTGTCTGAGGTATATGCGAATATGGGCGGCTGCCGTGGCGCGCGGAGCCATAGGGGTGTGAGGAAATCGATGCACCTTAGGGAGAGGAACCACCGGCGTTCTACTCTCTCTCTCTCTCTCTCTCTCTCTCTCTGCATCTGTCTCTCCTTTTTTCCCTTTTGCTCGTAGCTGGAGTATAATCTCGCTAGAGCTTAGCAGCGCTCTGTCTCGGAGAGGCGGCCGGATGGCTGGATGGCTGTGTTTGGTTGGACGGATAGAGAGAACGAAGGAGAGTTGCCAGCGCGGAAGGAATTGAATTATCAAGCGAGGCGGAAGGTGCAACCTTTAAAGATAAACCGGCTTCCTAAAGTGAATCTTAATCTGATACCGGTGATGTAACCGTTTGCCGGATACTCCCGGCAAATAAGCTCGCTTTCGGTCGTGACTCGTTCTTACGTTCGGAAGCTCTGTGCCCACGATCGAGCAGCAAGCGAGGGGGGTAGGCACGGTTCAAGAATTTCGTTTCGGTTCGTTAAAGCGGAAATCGGCCGTCGACTGGACGCTGGTTTTCTTCTTCGAAAGGGGTGGATTTTGTCGGCTTGGATTTTCACGGTGTGCTTCACTACTGGGACTACTTTGTTACCGAACCTGGTTACGTAAATAATGAAAAGTTACCTAACCTAAACTGCGGATTTTTATTTTTCAAATACCAACTATAATAACTAACGTTACGTCCTACCGTTGATATTTGGAAACACGATCAAAAATTGACTTACAATTACTATTGCAAGTAAGTACAAGAGAGCAATTTGAATTTTTGTACGTTGCATGTTTAATTTAAGAAGAAGCAAACTTGTTGCTGCAACCGTACTTGGTTCCACTAAATCGCCAAGAATCGAATGTTTAAAAAAAAATTACAAAAAGTACTGTGACTTTAATTAAAAATATTTTATACGAGTACGGGTAAACAGTGATTAACGATTAAGCGAAATCGAAGATTTATGTTCGTTTCGCAATCGCGACGTCACTGCGACACTTCATTCATGAAATGTTGTATAAGAAGAAACGAACAAATATTTACGGAAGGATGATAGATTACTTGATATTCGAGTGTGCGCAGTAGAATTTCAATTACAATCGAGCTGCGTGTTTACGTAACCCGCTCACACTCCAACCAAAAACGTTTATACGAAAAATTATATCGTTTTAACATACGAATGGCGATTATTTGTTATTTACGTGTCACGTCTGAAACTTTGTTGCGAGATTGTTGTAGCTACGATTGCCAATTACAGGAAGGTATCGACGCGATTACTTGTCCGGTCGACCAATTACTTATACATGTAAATTACACATTCAGCAGCTTAAGTTCGGCGTTATATTCCGCAACATTCTGCGGCTTGAAACATCGCGACGCGCACATCGTTCGATCTTGCAATTATTGTATATAATTATGTATATTACCGGACGTAGAGAATTCCCGATCGAGACGAGCAACAAAAGTATCGAGATCGCGAAGAAAATCTGATGAAATGTTTCGCTCCGTATTTCGAATTTTCGAGCCGACACCAACGAAATGTCTCTCCAAAAATTTGTTGCGTTTCATTTCGGATTAAAGATAAAAGCAAAATATTATTCGTTGTAACAAAACAAAACAAAAAAAAAAAGAATATACATGTATATATTATTCTCCAAAACTTTTGCGAGCAAATCGTGCCAAAGAGCTTAAATAAATAAAAAATAAATTTAAAATACATTGATCATATGTTCGCGTAGTTTACCAAAAAAATATTATTCTCTCAAACCTTTGCGAATAAATCGTACCTACCGAAAAGCTTGAAAAAAAAAATAAATAAATAAAATTAAAACGTATCGATAATATATTATTTACCGTTTACGCTGCGTTCGTATAGTTCGTTAGAGCAGGACGCCACCAGCTAATCATTACCGAAAGCGAGATACGACGCCGCGTAAATTACGCTGGAACAATCGAATTATTATGCAACGCACCAGCCGGACAAATTATGGTCGCGTTGAGTATCTGCGTTCTTTTATCGCGTAGACCTCTGACCTCTGCGCTCGATACAGAGGGGGGGGATTAATCTCGAGACCTGTAATTGCTGCGTGTTCGTGTGCCATGTACCTGGTCCTGTGTGCGCGCTCCGCATCTGCCTGATCGCGTTACGACAACGTCAAGAAACGACAGTGACACACGGCGAACCTAACAACAGGCTATTTCGCGTGCTGCAACTGCGAAATTTCAGGGGGAAAAATAAAGGGAACATAGACGAGAGGATATCACGCGAATGGCGGTAATGGTCGCTAAATTTGCCGCAATTCGCCTAATTGCGAGAGGCAACAGGCGCAAAGAGGCGCGAGTATCGCATATTTCGAGGATAGGAATTTAAATTCTTTCAAGCAAGAGTCGCACGAAAGAATCTTTTTTCTTTGACAGAAACTTTACCGTGTTCCTTCCACCTAACTTTATAATTATTATCGCTTATAAGATAATTACAATTATCTTTAACATGAACTTTTAGAAATTTTAATAGAAATCTCGCTCGCTACCTTGTTTTAAAATTACTGTCGCAAGTTAGTTCCTAAATGGTAGTATAAATTATTTGCCTACGGTGTTCGTTAATATCGTTTATCCACGAGAAGATCGAGTGTCGCACATTTGAGGACACGAACTGAAATTTGATCTTTCATTTTTCCTCGTTGAAATCCCACTTTGTTGTTTTTTTCGTTCATTTTCCATTTTATTCTAGAATTACTACTGCGAATCAGTAGATTAATTTCCTGTAGTGTTAATTGATATCGGTGTTCCACTAATATTACCTTTCGGTTCATTGACGAGCAGTGAAATTTAATTAAATAGCACTTTCTATTAACGCGGCATGCTGCGTAATTACAGATGATTTCAACCGTTAATTTAACGATCACCGAATAATTTACCGTAACAAAAGTAAGTTGACAACTCCTCTTCTGTAAAAACAAAAAAAAAGAGAGAGAGAGAGAGAGAGAGAGAGAGAGAGAGAGAGAAAAAAATATTGTGCAATCGTTTATCGTTTTTGCTGCGTGCAAACTTATTAATCGATACGCTTCCACTCGCGTATCGGTAATGACATTTTACGATCGCCGGGATACGCGTTTCTTCAAACTGTGCACATAGCGAACGAGCAATGCGTTTATGCAAATTTGCACGAGTACTTGTTCACGTGCGTAAGTACACACGAAGCGTGGCGATATATCGAATGTTGCCGTTTCGCCGGAAGTGCTCGTGTGCAAATGGGAAGTCTCTGGGTCTGCGGTGACCATGAAATGTCCAATGAATATAATATACGGTGCGTAGCGGTTAGCATATATCACCTTTCAATTCCCTGCTCCGCTCTGCGTCCCGATTTGCAATACCAAGTGTCTTCCAGTGAAAAACCTGTAGATTCGTTCGGTAATTGGAACGAAAGATGCAAGTGCACCAGCATCCCAGATATTTTAGACGTCCCAGCGTTGTCAGGCATGACGCAAACGCGTCAGGAAACTTTTAGTTTTATATTTGAATCGAGAGTTTTTCGATGCTCAAACACGAATAAGACGTCGTGCTGAAATAAATAACAGCACTAGCATCTATTTCTTTCGTCTTTGATCGCGCAAAATTCATCCAAAGATACGTGAAAGTACCGCCTTCGTCGCACCTGTCGACGTCGTTCGAGAGAGCTCTCGATCGCGAGCGGTGCTCGGCCCCCGACGAAACGTATCTTGGTCGTCGGCCTAACATGCATAAATATCCATTCCTTCGGTACGTTTAATCGAACGACCTTTCCGCCGTTAGCAGCCCGGCGTGCGTGTCTAAACGGGGAGCTCCAGTCTGCGGTGACCATGAAATGACGCTTCAATATGCATGCGGTACACCGCTCTCTCACCCTTTCTCCGGACCGCTGCATCCACCTACGTGTACGCGATAGCTTCCACCACCCTCTTCTCCCCCCTTACTCGTTCTCTCTCTCTCTCTCTGTTCTCTGTTTCCCGTGGCGTGTCGCTCTCCACCTTTCCTCTCTGTCTCTCATTCTACCTCTCGTCAGACACATTCTCTACGGGGGTGGTTGCTGGTAGTGCCGGCTGGATCATTATCCGCTCTCTTTCCCACCCCGCGTTCCAAACTCATCTCCCTTTCTCCCTCTCTTCCTCTAGATATCGCCATCTCTCTCTCTCTCTCTCTCTCTCTCTATCTCTGTCCAACAGCGTATATGCATACACTCGCGCGACTCTCCACTTCCCATCTCCGTCACTTCGTCGTCGGTTCTCCCCCTCGCTCGTTCTCTCGCTCACTCTCTGCCAAACCTCTGTCTCTTTCTCGCGACGTATCCGCGGCTGCCTGTTCTCAGCCGCTTCCCGGCAATCGTGATTTTCCGTCCCCGCACCGACGGTACAACGTAAACCGAGAACTGCCGCCGCATGAGACCAGGCCAGATGTGACTACATACATTCCGCTTTGTGTCCCGCGGGTTATTGAAATTCCCGCGTGCGGACGAGCTCGCCGCCAACCACGCCGCGCTGCCACCACCGATCGCGCTGCATTTTCTCCTCTCTCTTCCTTTTTCCTCTCACTCCCTCTTGCTCTGTCCCCACTGTCTCTATCCACACGTTTCTCTCCTCTTCTCTCACCAGCGTGTGTGTGTGTATGTATGTGCGTGAGTGCCCAGCTCCTCGTTTCTGTTTCCACCTTTATCACCTCTCGCTTTTTTCCTCCCCTCTCTCTCTCTCTCTCTCTTTCTCTCTCTTTCTCTGCTTTTTAATCTCTTTTCACGTTATTTCCCCGTTGGTAGTACTCGTTGCTCCATCCCCGGCAGCAGCCACCCGCGATCCCTCGTTCTTCTTCTTCTTCTTCTTCTTCTCCAAGTTGCACGCTGTTTTCCGGGGCCGCGATTCGTCGTATCGCGTGCACGCGAGACCCGTTCCAGATCGCAGAAGCGCTTTCGTGAGTTCGAGGAAAGCGGGCTGGCCGAAATAAACGGCGAATTATAATTTCAAATTAGATCTCCGCAGGCCCGGCGGTTCACGGTGCGTCGATGGAACCACGGGCCACCTCTGGCCTCTCGAAGAACGAGCTACCAACGATCCTCGGCTAATCGCCGCTGCGTTTCGTTCCTCCTGTTCCTCTCCGTGGAACGCACGAATTTCGCGCGAATTCTCCTAAAAACCCTGGACCTCCTCCTAATCTTGCGCTCGTTTATCGTTTATCTGTTACGTAAGCTGTGCGTTCTGAGACAAACACTCGTAGCTCCTTGCTTCACGCGGACAGCGTCGTTCGAGACTTTCGAAAGTTGATACGTTCATTTACAATTGCCAATATTGTCCGTGGATGTTTGGAAATTTTAACGCGAGTCAATTCTCTTCGCTTGCTTCTTTCAAAGTTAGAATTTCAACGAGCGTGCGACGCGAATGAAAATTGTTGTAATCGATAGAGTTAACGTATGTGCAAGTTTAATTTAGATTCCTGGCGGCTGGTAACGTTGGCAAATGAATCGTAATAATTAGACGGTGTAGAATGTACCACGGTTTGCAGTGTTCGACTCTCGCCGCAGTTGTCAAAGCTATAAATTTCAAAGCGATAGTAATGCGCGTAATAAATCTAATTAATTAACAGAACTAGAGAATGCGTGTCTCTTTAATTTCGCGAGTATCGTTGAAATAATTAACGAATTGCTTCTAGCTGAACTTGAAGCGCATGCATGTACGTATGCATGTGTGTATGTACAAGTATCTATCTATATTATAAAATTGCACAATCTAGACGGAAGACACGCATAAATATTTCCTTCCACAGTGCCAATATTAAAGTGCAAGATTTAATGATACAAATTGACTGAAAACGATCGCAAATGAAACGTTGATCCCTAATGAGCAAATGGATTCAATCGGACAATTGAACAAGTTAATTTAAATTTCCTTCCCCGTACATTGGCGACAACTCGCGGCAAGTGTGTGCTCCGTCCGTAAAACTACGCGTCCAGCAGAATTACACGCGTCCTTTGATCTTGATTTGCTGTCACGGAGCGTCTTGGATCGGTCGCGTTCTCGTCCGGAAACGAGAGAGACGCTCAAGCACGTTTAACGAGATTGCTCCGTTTAATTCTCGCGCGTAGAACAGCAGACGCACGAGAACGTGTCCACGTGTCCACGTGGGCGAAAGGCGGAGCGTGTCCACGTCTCCACTTCCGGCGTGCGCGTCGTCGCAACCGTCGAAAAGCAGCGCGCGCGTTAGCGCCGGCCACGGACAAGATTGATGCGGCCGGTGTCAGCAACATAATTGAATGAGTAGCCCGCTGGTGCCTGTGTCGGCGCTCATAGCGAACGCCGCCGCTGTCCTCGCTCTTAATTTCGCTGCTCGCGGGTACGCGGACGGGCCACCACCTAAACCTTCGATTAATTACCGGCGAACACCTGGGACGTACGACCGGGGTCGGTGCTGGAATTGGCCTTGAGCATTCCACCATCGATTCGCCCCGCACGCTCCCTTCTGCCTCTCCCTTCGAACGATCCAGCACCTTTGATCGAGCGCTTTCGTCGTTAGACGATTCCCGTCCACATGTGGGGCAACTTTTGCACATTTTTTTACTCTCGAACGCGCGACGAGACGTGTTCATCGAGGACCGCAGTTCCTTCGACTTCGAACGATTCGGATCTCTGTCCATTTATTTGAGAAATTGAAACTATCGAAATTGCATTGCATTTTTCTTATTTCCAATCGCTAGACTACGCGTACTTACGTTTCTGCGATCACCTGACTAATGCTGTGAATATTTATTTGAAACAACATAATTTGGCTCTTTCTCTCGCAATATTAATTTCATTCCGTAATCGCGGCATTCGCCCAAGCATCTGAAGACTTATCGACGATAAACCATCTACACACACTGCACAGACTCTCTCGTCTTTTACACCGTGTGACAAAACCTGCAAAGAAACTTTTACTCTCTGTCAAATACACCAACCTGAACTACCCATCTACCCGTCCCAAGATATTCACTCTGACGAAGACGTTCAAAGTGCCGTTTGGTGCATCGACCTACATCCAAGAGAAAGCGTTCATCACTCTCGCATGCATAAAAATTGAAAAAAACTATTCCGGGAGGCACGAAGGTTTCGCGGACACCTTGGGCGCGGCGGAGTTTGTCGAGGCTCGGGGAAGGGAAAGAAAATCGTTTAGCAAGTGTACACACGTCGGCGAGTATGAATATCGCGAGCGTCCGTAATGTGGCCGGCCTTCCCGCGCACAGAGGATTGAGAAAGACAGTTTTTCTTTGACGCGACTCGTGACCTACAATCTTAGAAGCGACACTATTTTTAGGTCCCTTAAAAAGTATCGCGGTCGCGCAGAGCCGTTTGAAAACGCGTCGTTCCGCGCGGCTCATTTCACTCGCCCTTTAACATTTTTCTCTTTTTAATGAGCAAGCCCCGTATTCGGGGTGAGGAACGAGAAGCCGCAGGAAACTAGAGATCGAGGTTCCGAACGTGTCTAAACTAAAATACACGCGCACGGGTGGCACATGTACGTGGCAAATTAGGAAATTAAGGAATATTGAACTGAGACGCGAGCAACTGAGCATTCGTACTCTTGATACGTGTCTACGAACGTAGAACGTGTATCAAGGAGTTAGATACGCAGTACGTCTTTTAATTTATTATGTCTTTCAATTTAAAACATTACACGTGAAAAATTCTTTAACAAAATTAACTTTAAATGCAACGTGCATGCGACTGACACTTGTAGAAAGTGTCACCCCAGTCGAGATTAAGATTTCTTTTTTACGTGTACACGTACACTGCTTGAAAATTCTAGGACACCTTTTCTTTTTTATTGTTAACGTTCGTGAAACAGAAATACACGGCCACACGATGAAATGGGGAGTAGTAGTTCCACTGAAAGCATCTCGGTATTCCTAACACGACGCGTCATCGTGAAACACCTGAACCACGTTTCTTCCATCTACGCTTCGGGCTACGTCGTCGTCGTCGTCGTCGTCATCGCGCGATCGATCGCATTTACGTTAAATTTACAACTAACACTGGGACAATTATCGTCACGTTTGTTTAGCAAACATACGACATGCACACACGCGCGCTGCGCACGTTGCACGCAGAAGCGTTAGTTCCGTTCACGTCTAGTTACCTCGTTTCTATTTGAGCCGTGGTTACCTCCTTCCTGGCTCAACAAAACACAGAAACTGGCTCGCGCCGTTCTCTTTCCAGGAGACCCTGGAATAAAGCGTGTCAGTGGAATTTCTAACGAGACACGACGATCGAGAAATCTATCGATTTTAATGTCGGTGGAACCGCTGCATTCGAACGTTTGACACACACGACACGAATGAAATTGTGCTATTTTAATTTTGATTTTGAAGTTGGCAAGAACAAGAAATAATTGGATTATTCGAAATTTTCCATTTGCCACTGTCTACACGTCTTTATTTCCAATTTTTAAATCAGTACGAAAATTCCTTAGTCAGAAATTAACCATAATTTGGGTATGAATTTTTATTTTCTTACGTGAACAAATAGTATCGAACTATCGAAATTAAATTTTCTAGCAAGCTGCAATTCGAAATTGCTACGAAACAACAACACTAGGTCGTCACTCTGCCGAAGAGTGTATTACGGATATCTACCTGTATATGAAACGAAATAATTTTAGCAACAGTGTTTGTAGAGGGTCTTTAGCACCTCGTAAAAAGTGCCGCGTAACATTTTCCAAGTTCCGGCTCGGCCAAAGGGGAGAAGGAAGTGTGCAAAGAGATACACAGTGTGGGAATCTCACGTACGCCGCGGTGGAATGCGCGGAATGGAGGGCACGAGTTGGCTAACCACCCATTAAGGGCAGCCCTAATCTCTAATTATTTAATAAAAATATGTTTACGACGTGGCGCACCGTACGCCCCTTTCGATGTTTTCTTCGACTTTTTAAGCTCGCCTCCTCCCCGAGAAGCCAAGAAGAGACGCGGGAGGAGAAGAGGAGAGGATTTTCAAAGGGGGTCGAAGGTCGATCCGACTCGCCGACGTGGGCACTGCCATTCGAAACAAAACGCACGAAAACCCGCGCCAATTCGAGTATATGCGCTGAATTTGTGATTTATCACTGCTCAAATTATAACCATCGGCCCTTGTCGAACAGTCGACTATCGAACGCCTCCAACTTGCATCCACCTGTACACCGATCCTTCGATACCAACGCATCGTCTCGATATCCCGATTTTTATCAGACTGCGATCGACGCTAACTGAGCCGAACGTTTTAATTTTTTAATCGTACGTCGGCGTTGTTGAACGTCGGAATGCTCGAAACGTTTCGCGATCGCGAAATATTTGAACGATCGGTGTTTGCGCAAATTTAGACCTTTGTTTGTGTACGATAGATATCGGAGAAATGAAATTTAAACACAGATTGCTTGCATTCTTTGAATGTTACATTATGCGCCGTACTTTGGACAAATTTCGTGTCTTGCTCGTGATTTTCGAGTCTTTGAATTTCCCATAAATGCGAAAAAATCTGCAATTTAATTAATAACGAGAACGTGGAAACACGGTAAGTTCGTAATCGTGATTATGTAAAATTCGGAGTGAATTATAATATTCGGTTCTGAACTGAATTTCAACGTGACTTTAAATTTTAAATAAACCTAGCTTATAACTCGACCAAATTTTCAAAGAGGAAATTTGTGGAATAACTGACGACAATTGAATGTTAATTGAACGTCATACTCGACTTTGTCCTGAAAAGTTATGAATTCTTTGAGATTCTTCGGCCGAACAAAATTGGATCGAAATTGCGAACATCGAGAATCCCGTGTCGATATTACAAAACTTCTCGTGTAGGAACTAAAAATCTTCAACTGAGGATGCAATAGACGCCTATTCATTTTCTAAGAAAGATGTATAACAAAAAAAATACAAAAAACTATTAATAATTTTACACACTCGAGACGTAGCCTAACCCCTTCAACAATGCTTCCGTCAAGTCCATTATTTGTATCGATTTCACTCAGCTTGTCAGCTCTTTTCAAAGTATTCCGATAAATCGATCAAACAGACCCATTCAGCTCCTCTTGTCCTATTGATAGCCACCTGCATGGTAATCCGAACGCGCGTCGAATTTTTGGGGTTAGAACGTCGAATTGTACCGAATCGAGACAATTTGAGGGTGATCCTTCTGCGGATTTTGATCTGTGCTGTGTTCGACGAGTCCACGGCGAATCTTGAAGACCTTCATCCGACGAGATCGATACGGACAAGACCGGACCAAAGCAAACAAACGGCACAAAGGCTGGCCCGATATTAGAGCCGTTCACGATTCACGTACATACACGCGAAGGCTAAGAGAGGTAGCCCGTAGACGGAATCAATGTACACACGGCACCTTGGCCTGTTTGAACAGAAGAGTGCAGGTCGCTTCAATTCGGGTACGCGGTGATCCGTGATGAGACAAATTCGGCCCCCGTCGCTTTCGTTCCATTTACTTCTTCACGAAAAAATAAGTAGACCGCGCAGAGGGAAAAATGTGATCGCGATCGATGGTACTTTCGTCTTGTTTGCTGTGACGCGTTTTACACGTTTTTTACGTGATGTCGTTTGCAATTAGATCGAGAATCTACATAGATGTAGAACGAATAATACAAAATGGTTTGATGGTTCAAAGTATGATACTTGTATATTGTGTGATATTCAGCGAGTGAAACAAATTTTTTCTTAGGTCTCGTTGCTTTACGTTGTATTTCGTGAAACACTCGCGTTGAAATTCAAAAATCAACAATTCTGCCGTGAATTCTTCCGTGTGAATTGTAAAAGTATTAAATTCAGAGAAACGAACAGTCTCTTGAAAATGACAATTTGACGCTGATCATTTTCTATTGTTTTTCCAAAACAAATTCAAGAAGAAAGACGAGCGAAATTTTCTAGTTAAGCACAGAAAATTTCTTTGGGGTGTTTCTTACCCCACTTCTTAAACCAAAACCCCAAGTCAGGGTCAAGTAGTCAGGATCCCCCAAAAATTTATTCGCGGTAGAAGCGATACAACTCGGCATTAAAGGAGCGTAAAACTTTTAAATGGGCCGTTTGGAAGGGACCTTGGTGCGTAATATTCAAACTTTTACTTTCGTTTGGATCCCTTTGCCTCCCGATATGCTCTGTCCTCGCGTTTCTCGTCTATTATCCCACAGCGTATAGAGCAGAGTTTCGAGAACGGAGAACGAGCGGTACGAGAAAGCATGAGCGGGAGGAGGAGGAGGAGGGGGTGGACGGGGAGGTGGAATACAGCAGAGAAAGAAAGATCGGTTGTCTAGCCTCGGAAGAGAATCAAAAACTGTGGTTATACCGTTCAAGAGCCACTAAAAGGGCGCCTACCTGCCAGAACCATTGATTACCGAAACGCTTCCCACACAATCTCACAGTGGAAACAAGTCAAACTTGGTTAAAAAGCGCTAACGGAGCTCACGAGGCACGGTAAGTATATCCTCACGCCACTTAGAGACCACTGTAATTTCCATTAGGGATTTCGCGTAATCGCTTAGAATTCTATACGCGTTCCGGCGAACGGTCCACGACGAACGGAAGGTTGTTCTCTTCTTTGGTTTCAACGAACACGGTTTCGTTTGTTCCGAATGGCGGAATACGGAAAGGGAGATGAAGATTTCGAGAGATTCGTACAACCAACGGCAGCAGGACGCATGAGGTTTTTGCTTCTTCGTCTGCAGCCTTGATCGGCTTCTTTGGAAACGAAGCTTCGAACGATGGAATGTCTCTGTTGAGCACGGAGTCTTGCGCGGAGACCTCCGTGGGAGAGGAATGTTGGAAAATGGTGGAATTCCTGGAAGCTCGAATCGTAATTTTGGGATAGTTGAGCTAACGTTGTTGCGTTATAGTTGACGAACGTGTACTCAATGAGGCTAGACATTAGCCTTTGGACGAAATTATTTATAAGACGAGAGGAAAATAATAATTGCACAATTGCGAGATAAAAAGAATTATAAAACCACACTGTTGCAAAATGTGTTTGGCTGAATTTCAAAAGTTGAAGTATTTGACAAACGAAAAGCGTAATGTGAAATTTTATATTTAGCTTTTCAGGTGAATTTAGAAAGCTCAAATATATTTAATAAAAGAGAAGTCTAATACGAGAAGGAGCGAAAAATTTGGCTAAATTTGGTTAAATTTTAAAAGCTAAAATGTGCTTCTGAACAAAAAGACGAAAAGAAATATGTTGATCAATCAAGTTTGACTCGGCCAGAATCGCGCTCGCAAATGTAGAATTGTTTGTTACTTTCACAAAGGATAAGTAAAGACGTTAATTTTAAAGAAATAGACGAATTCGAACAAGCGTCCTTATCAAAAGAGATAATGCTTGTAAAACATTTTTCCTTCAAACTAATCATTTACTGAATACTAGTGACTCAATTAAAAAAAATTGACCGACTCCTTGTATAATTTGCAAGTCGCCGTGTTAGAATCAGATCAAGGTTCACTGACGACGTGAACGCACCAACACGCAACTTGCAATGAACGCGAGACAATATTGATGAATGCAGGAAACTGTCGATTTGCACACCGCGAGGAAGAAAAATAACAGCCAATCAAAAGTAAAGGTAGTGGATCTATAAATAACGATTATCCAGGACTGTGGCTCGCAGTACGAACAGAGAGAACACGTTGGTTAACGTGTTTTCATATTTAATAACGTCAACTACCAGCAAGGAAACTTCCACGTGTCTTTTATGTAACAGTGAATTATCTTCTCCATATTTCACGCAAAACTATTAGAATTAAATTTCCACGTTTCAAAATGGATGATATTTCTTCTGGTTAGAAATTATTCTTGAAATGAAATTCAAATAAAATTTCCTTCTCGAGATATGTTAGTCACTGTGAAGAAGTGAACAATTCACGGTGTGGAAGTTATTATCTTTCAAAAATATTTCCAATCTTTCCAATAATGTGTTTTTTTTTTTTTTTTTTTTTTAGAAAATAGTACAAAGTAAATAACGTTTCTCTCGGATAGAAATTATTCTTGAGATAAAATTGAAATAAAATTCTTTCCTCGAGACAGTCACAGAGCAAGTGAAACACTTTTACCATAGGAATTATTACGCAATTAGAAGCATTTTCCAAGAATATTTCTCGACGTTTTTTAGAGAATAATCGTTCGAAATGACTGGATTATATCTAAGCTCGTCTATAATGAAAACATCCCGGAGAGTCCCCATAAAATACACTATAATACGTAGCGATACCTGTTATAGAGCACGATCTCGAATGACAAGGGTCGATCGTTGTTTAGGAAAATGATCAACCTCGTTATTTACCTGCCAACCACGCCGATCGTTTATCAGGACATTCCTTCCACGATTTTATCGAGACGTTATTATAATAATGTAACAGTATCGCTTTGGCCAACGGTTCAGAGATGATTGAAAATAAATAAATTCGAAAGAAGAAATTCTCCGAAATTGCCAATTTTATCAAATATTTGGTAGAACAGTTCCTAAGCAAACTTGGCTTATTAAAGTTCTCACATGTGAATGCTACGTACATGGGCCACCACTGACCCGGTGTGTTTACAGAGAACAACAATTTCTCAAAGATTCGATTCTGAGATGAAATAATATCAAGAAAGGCAATAAAGTTGCGAAGCAAACGAACGAGACATAATCGAATCTCGAGAACGATGTAGCGAAATAACGTCGCAGTAACGCTGAGGTAACGTTGGCCCTTTAATAGGTTAAGATAATAATATTCAAGTTTCTTCAAAAAGCGTACAGGTTACTCTCAAATAAAATATGTAAATATGTTTGATTGTAAAATTTTGGAACAGTTGTTACGTTGACTCTTGAAACTTGAAAGTGCTACGTTGTTAAAAAATCTGACACTTTATGAGGAAATTTAACAAAGAAAGTATCAAATAACAACCTGTGCAATTTAAAACTCATACTTTTGCAAGATCTTTTTCCAAAAATGTACGTATGCGGAACCTAAAAATTTACGTATGAGTAAAAGTCCAAAGGAAGCTTCGTTGGACTTTCAAAAACTAATTATACCATTTTACTTCGTGCAAGTTTCTACGCATGTTCTAATGAAATTCTTGCCACAAGCAAGAAACAAATAAACAGACAAATGACCGTAATCTCCTCCCAAAGCTTCAAAACGTCACCAAACGTAAAAAAAAAAAAGAAGAAAAGAAGGTGCGAAAGTTACACTGGCAAAACACGAGAGAGAGAGAGAGAGAGAGTTCTCGGCGGAACTGCAATTCGAGGTCTAGGATCACCGTTTTCGGCTCGGTTCCAACGAAACTCGCACTTTGCCAGAAATCCGGAGCCGTCTACGTGGGAGGCGTCGAGGGCGGCGTCGCTTCCTTCATCGAAAAGGGGAGGATTTCGCGGAAACATCGAGTCTCGACGGAAGAATTCTCATGAACCAGATTCGCATCCTCTCTCCCGAGGAGTCCCTCTCGCTCTCTTTCCCGTTTAGCGAGTTTAGTTGATGTATATCCGGTCGATGAAGAAAGAGAGAGAGAGAGAGAGAGAGAGAGAGAGAGAAAGGAGGAAGAAGAAGAAGAAGAAGAAGAAGAAGAAGGAGAGAGATAGTTTAAAGAAGGGGGGAAGAAAAGAGAAGTGGGGAAAGCTAGCTAGCTAGAGAAGGAGGCGCCAGGGCGTTCTGGCCGGGGTCAAGTAACCTTTTCATTAGGTAACCCCGTGTGTAGACCGCATCAACCGCGGCCTATAAAGTCCTAAAAGCATTGACGCAACCAGCATCGTTGGCCCCTACGGGACCAAGCGCGCCGAGAGCCTTATTCGACTATATAATTATCAGCGTGCCGCGGATAAGGCTAATAATTTGGTGGCGCCACGGAACACTTCGCTGCTTGGAGACACGCGAACGATAATTATCACCCGCGCCAGATGGACGTGCCGGGGCCCCGGTTCCGGGACCCTCCTCGTTCTTCATCGCGTCTCTGCCTATCTGCCTGCGGATCTTTAATCGATCCGACATCGATCAGCATCGACGACGCTGCGTAGGCGGATCTTGCTGTCCCTTTCGATCCGTCGAATCTCTACTATCGTTTTCGTAGATCCTCTTCGTTTAACCCTTTTTCGTTAGCCAGTGGTTCTTTTACCTTTCGCTTATTCACGCTTATTCAAGAAAGGAATTATTTTGGATCTTTATCTAGTCGACGTACGTAGTCTGGCTTTAGTAACATCTGCCGGTCAGATTGATTTTCAACAAGTTCTGATCGTTAACTCTGAACGATTCTTCTCAAAGATGATGCAACGTGCAACAACTTCATTAGATATTACGAGCCTATCAATTCTTTTTAACTTCATTGCACAAGTACAGGATTAAGTTCAGTGCTTAATCTCGCACGAAGATGAAGTAAGGGTAAAGTTCTAAAATCATTTGTGTCTTTTAACTCGCGGAGTTGATCAATGATCGTTGAATTTCTGAACTGACGCTTGCCACTCAAGTCCTTTACCGCATCCAACTGCGATTTCTGCTTGCGAAAGAGCGACGACGGACCACCGTCGAGGCTCTCTTTGTTAACCAGAAGATCGATCTCGTCTATACTCGCCGCATCTGGTTCGACGTAAGAAACAAGCTTCGTCGAACGATCACCCGGTTGGCTGCAAGTTCTCCGCTGAGTTACTGTTCTCCCCGTTAACAGCACAGCAGTATATTATAATAACAAATTGGATTTCTATATCACGGCGCGCGGTGGTCAACTGTCTTGCGATTATTTCCGAGCTTGTTCAAGACCCGTCGTGCGAGTCGTTACGATTTTATCGTGCGTAAAATATATGGCCGCGGCCGGTCGATACCACTTAACAATTTACTAGCTATTTAAATGCTTGGAATCACGCAGAAGGTAATTATCACTCGCTCCAGACGGACAGGTTTCGCGCGCGCTCTGTTCGCCCTGTGTGCGTTTTCCACCCCTCGCAACGTATCTCGTTTCCAACCCCTCGTTGGATCATGACGCAGGACGCGATCGACTGGACGAAAATATTAATTATATTTTTTATAACAAAGAAGAAGCAAAAATAAAATAATAAAAAGATATTGAGTATAGATCGTATTTTTGCAGCCCTACGTAAAATATCGTTCTAGTAGATTCGGAATATCTGTCTGAACGACGACTTCCGCGGCAAATCTTGCGTTTAGATTGCACGTTCGTTCGAACTGCTCGGGCTTATCGGTGGATACCCCGCGAGACATGATTATGCGCATCCGGTAATAGCAAACACGACGTCCGTTATAGAAAATGGTTAAATCGTCCCACGGTAACGGGCCGTTGATCGCGTGTGTCATTGGAATTGTATATTCGGCCGGGAACGGGGCTTGTCGAGTTGATAATTTCACAGAATGCGCGCAAGCCTGTAATTTAACCATCTCTAAGCGCATGCAAGATCGACGATCGAGTGTTCGATTCCCTCTAATCAGGAGAGGAACGCGATCAACAGGTCGGGAAGGTCGCCCGCCGAGCCCGAGAAAAATTCCGATTGAAAAATTGCGCAACGTTATTCGCGGCGCATTCCCTTCGTTCTACGTATCAAGGTGAAACGTAAAAAGGAGAAGAGGCGAGGAGAGGCGGCAATCGCTCTCTGTAACGCGCAATACATCGAGCGATGAGTGCTCGACTCGCGTACGTACGTTACGTTGTTTTCTCAGGTGTACGAGTATCGATATTGCAATTAGCTGTTCGCAATTTATGCGAGTCTCGCTTGTAATTACCGGAGAGCAGATGTTTATGCAAAATTTTAAAGATTTTTAAAAGTGCGGTTCGAAAAGTGGAACTCAAACAGAGATGAACATCTTACAACTTTAGGTCGTAACTTTGAATGTTTTACAAATTTTTTAATACTTTTATACTATGCATCCACAGTTGCATTCAAAAGAGACGCATCGTTGTATTTACTCGGATTAACAGAATACTCTACACTTCGTCACGTTGACAACAATAATCCATTGGAAAATATATTTTGCATTTATCGTCCATTCGTCAAACGCAGTTTCCTGCGGTTCTAAAAATACCTCGCCAACTTTCCTTTGTCCGTCCGCTGTATTAGAAAGGGAACCAAACAGAGAGATTAATTTTTCGCTTCGACTCGATAGTTTCCCGAACATGATGAAACCATCAGAAATGTGCCAAATCGCGATTTCTTATTTGATCAAAGCGTATCGCCGAACTACAAAATAAAACGGGGGGAAAAAAAAGGAGGGAAAAAAAAATTCGGGGAAAAAAATATTCTATACACTTTGTGAATAGCATCTATCGGGGGAGCAATATCTGGGCAGTTCGGAGCAGAATATGAAAACCACGTCGAAAAGCGATGGTGGACGGGAAATTGCCAAACAACGGTTTCACAAAGTTGTGCCCGAAAGGCTCGAAACCGTGCGTACGATGCGCGTACGGCTCGATCGCAACAAACAATTATTATCAAGCGGATCCATTCGTGTGACATAGACGCAAGTCGACTGACAGATAGTCAGACAGACCGACAAGCCCTCAGCCCGAGGGAATCCGAACCGGGCGAATCGACTATCTACTAGATTCAATGGCTTCGCGGACCTCGCGTAGTACGTGCCGTCGACATTTCTACAGAAATTCGATTTACATAGAAGATGCCGGCTTGTAACGCGTCTCGCGGATTTTACTCTCAACGAGTGAACAGGGTCGTTCCCTCGCGTATCGCATTTTCCCGGCAACGAAAGCTTCGATTTGAAAGAGACACACGATCGACGCGATACACGCGATACACGCGATCAAAGCTCTTGCTATCCGCTAATTGTATTAGAAATGACAATTAATCTACAATTAATTGAAAGTGCATCTGTCTAATCTTGGATTTGAAGTGTATAACAGACATTCTTCTCATTGGACATTTATTAGAGGACAATAATAATAAAAAATCCGTTGAAAATGGTAAATTTCCCGTTCACATTGAAAAACCTTCGTATCATAACGGAATAGCTTCCACGTTTGACAATTGCTAATACACAATGAAATTCAATTCAGCCTAAAATAAAGTCACGAGACAGAAATGAAAAAAAGTGCAACAAACGGCGCGCAACATCTCCGACCAACCTTCGCTCAGTAGTCCGATCAAGACAGCCTATTCTACTGGCGACGGAGCAGCGACGAATCTATGAAAATCTACACTTGAGCCAAAGTTTCGCTAAAGATACTCATTACCGTGACACACGCCGAAAACTTGGTCGTGGTCATGATCATCGTCGTCGTCGTGATTATCCTCATCATCGTCAACGCGAACGTCATTGTAATTATTGTTATCCAGCTAGCTGCGTATCGAGAGAAAAACGAAAGAGAGATCGAGATGGTTATCGGTGTCTCACGAGCAGAGGAAATTTCAAGTCGAAATTTCAGGCGCGTAGACTCGCGCGTTAAAATTCTAATTTTCTGTGGAAAACGAACGCGAGGGCGAACGCTGATTTGAATATAACGCCGCGTTTAACTGCTCCTACGTATATGCGCGGATCCGTACAAATTGCCGGATCCTGCACCGGCAGGCCCTTAGGGATATGCATAAGGAATGCACGCTCGCCTCCTCGGCCCTCCGTGGCGGAGCCGAGGGTAGCGAGCAAAGGACGAGGAGCCGGCAGATTGTCGGACGGATGGACGAGCGAACGGACGGAGGAACGAATGAGCAGAATGCGCGTGCGTGGGCGGAACTCCAGCTTACACGTGTTTCAACGTACAACTCTAAGGCTGGAGAACGAAGGGCAGTCGGCTGTGAGGATAAGCCGGCGAAACGAGCAGCCTGCTCTCGAGCGTTGCCTTCGCGTTAACAGATTTGCCGGCTGCAACTTTCTGCCCGTGCAGCAACTTTCGATGTCTACTGTGTCCCCCCCCACCGTCCGTTCATCGATCTAGATCGCGGCGATCCAGGCTGGTTTCTCTGAATGAGATTGATTAAAAATTGACACGAAGGAGCTACCATTTCGGTTAATTCTGAATTGAACCGAAATTTTATAATAATACTTTGAGAACAGTGCTGAATTTAATTTATTCATTTTTTCTTTTTTTTCAATTACAGTCTTTATGAAAAAATCCCTAAATTGGGAATTTCAATCATCGCAAATAGAAAGTGAAATAAATGATAATTTATCTACTTGACAATTGAATTTTGTTCTCCAAAACGAAATATTCCAGAGCATAATTTAATTTAACGTCAATTTCGTAAGTTAACGAGATTTGTTTCAATAGCTAGGAACACGCGAAGCTGGTTGCGCGAAGGTTAACACTATATTGTACAATATATTCAGTGATAGGGTCGATTGCAAAGGTGCTAGGATCGAGAACGATACAAATCAGAGTGACTAAACTCGGAACGTATAAATCAGTTTAATGACTGTCTCGTGTCGCTACCTTTAACCGACTTTCATTTGTAGAAGTCGTTAGCTTTCTATTCATTCGTATCTCCGGAGCCATTCGTTCTCGATAACAATCGGAATCATTTCCGAGAAAAATCATCGTTATTTACGATCAGGATAAAGGATTATAAGCGAGAAACGCATAGAATTCGATCGTAACTTGATCTCGTCGAGCATCCCAATTATAATCCTCCGTAACAAGAAAGAACTTTGTTTATTAACGAATTATAAATTAAGACATTGATTTTTGTAAACGTATACAAATTAATTCTTACAACGAACTGTACCGGTGAAATTCGAACCAGCGAACCAACGAGCAGACAAAATAAAATTTCCAAAATGTAGGTACGTAACTTTCAAATCACAGATGCCAGAGTATCGTAGAAGATCAACAGTCTGAAACGCGTTAATGACACGGTAGTTTTAAATCGTACCACTCGATGAGAGTGATTTACTTCCAGTCTCTCGCCTTTCCATCGTCGTAATTATCATCCGAAACTACCGAAGGACCATCGAACAACGCAGCTCGGCCTCATCTCCTTTCCTCGGAAACATTGAAAACGCTTTTACTCGAACGACTTTGGATTCCGGGTGATTTATATACCGCTCAAAAGCTTCAGGCAGAAGGGAGAGAGAACGTGAGACGGAGGAAGAGAGGGAGGGAGGGAGAAGAAGAGGCAATACCTAACAAAAGGGCAAAGTGGAAGATTAGAGGCGATTATCGTGGATCAGGTGCGCTCACATTCGGCCGTAACTCAGCCGGCTGGACGCGTGGGTGGCGTACCTGTGTGTCCGGACGTTGAAAGAGGGCACTTCCTTATACGCGCAGCGAACGCCGAATACCGAGACGCTTCAACACTTTCTCGATAATCGACCTTGAGATTGTTGAAACACGCGAGAGGATCGATCGGAATACGCTACGAGGAGACGGGATAATTGCCCGGAAAGGGCGATCTTAATTGACCAGGGCTACCAGTTACCGTTTCGAAGAAAGAAACGGATTTCACGATATATTAGCTTCTCTCCTTGCTCCGGACCCGACCGAGTTTAATCGGCCATCGAGTGATTTCACAAGCGGTTTCAGATTGCCCGGAAATTAATACACCGTCGATCTTTGACGCGGTGATAAGTCACAGTCTTTTATCTCGAAATTTTACTTTATTTAACACCCCTTTGCACTCTCGAGGACGAGATATCTTGCTGCGGAGTGTCGATCGCGATATACTTGGACGAGACATTTCGTGTCAAAATCAAATAAAATCATGCTGAAATCGTAAATAAATTAGATATTTCCGCAATAAACTTCCACGTTACACGCAGCAATCAGTTACAGTTGCCACAATTTATCGTAGATTGATTGGTTGTTCTGAGATATCATTGTTCGTTCAGGCGAACATCTGTCAGTCTATCGACATTTTTAACAACACTCTTCGCTCGTTCAAGAAAGTTAAGAAAGAAAATTAAGAAAAGAAAGAAAGCTGAAACCTTTTCTCACGTGGAATATCGGTTAAAAGGACATAATCGGCGTGCCAGCGAACAGATACAACGTCCTGGGAACGTCCGACACGATGGTATCGCGGGCCGATCCAGAGCAACAATCGGATTAGAATTACGAAATTACGCGGCGGATTCCAAGGGAAGAAAGGAGAGGGAAGATCGGGTTACAAAGGATCTAAATCTCTCGCCGAGATTCCCTGCCCTCCGCGTCGTAACGCTGGCGACTGTATCATTTGCCCGGATTAGCATAATCACCGGGAACTTTTACTGCGCTGGCCCGCGAAAACGCCGCGCTGGTAGCAAATGCGCCGAATGAAATAATGAATAGCACAGTTTCTGGTATTCGATGATTATACGCATCGCGACCGGCGAAATTATAGATTTGCCGTTTCGTCTGTTTCGTCTTCGACCCCTCGACGTATCAACGAGCGAGCACACCGGAGGAAGGACAAAAGAGAGCGGAGGCGGGCGATCCGGCGAGAAAAAGACGAGAAATGGAAGACCACGAGGATTGCGGTTCGTAGAAGAAAAGAAGAGAGAACGGTGAACGAACCAGAGAGAGAGAGAGAGAGAGAGAGAGAGAGAGAGAGGGGTTGAAATGCGTATACTTGGCGGGTGTAACGAAACGTTTTTGCCCGAAAATTGCTGGTCGACCTGGCTGCGATCCGAACTTTATCTGTCCGAATGGAATCTCGCCGCGTTTCGCGTATTCTTCCTTGGTATTTTCGACAACTGGACGATTTTTGGAAATTGCACGCTTCAGAAGACGAGAAGTCTTCTGAGGTTCAGCAGGTGGCAGAGGTGTGAAACATTCCCGAGACAGTGCAAGGTAGGTACGAATATTATTAACGATAAATATTCCACATAGATGAACGCATGAATTTTTAATCTTTCACTGCCTGTTTCTAATCTCGTTGCACGCGGAACGTTTGAATCATTGGAAACTACACGAACTGTATATCATAAATCAAACTTTTGAAATTTGTGTATTTACACATTGTTACGTGTTTCAATAAAATCAATTTTAATGAACTGCTGTATAATTCGAATAATTGCACGAGTCTTTTTCGTTATCTGACTTAATTGGCTGTCGTACGATAACCGTACGTGATAATTAGAAACGATAAGCTCGTGTGAGAGTTTCGTTGGAACGTCACGCGTCTGGTGAATCCACGAATAGACACGAAGACTGGATAAAGGGCACGGAATGAAAAGAAAAATACGAGCGACGACTTCGCGCGTGGAGAGCGGAGAAAAGGGAAAAATTCCGACAAAGGTCCGCCGCTGCGTGAGAAGGTTGATGCGCAAACGCCACGACTACCAAGAACAAGCCAAGAATAAAGAAAAATGCATGGATCTTTGTTGAACTTGTTAATTAAATCGTGCATAAATATTTCCACGTTTTCCCACTGACGTGAATAAATCTGTTTCCTTTCAGGGAAAAAGTAGAGCTAGAATCACTCTCGGTAATGAAGAAAAGCTAATTATTTTCCCAACCTTTCCCCGTTTTGTCCGTGTAACTTCAGGAAAGTTATTTGCGAGAAACATTTCGGAAAGGTGTTCACTTTTTGCCTAATTTTGGAGAATGCATCAAAACCCGGGACACGGGTTATTTGCGAGATCTCGGCGAAAAAAAAAAAAAAAAAGAGAGAGATCTAAACCGTTAAATTTGAAATGATAGTACGGCTTCGTACGGCTTATACTGCTCTTAGAAAGCTCTTAGAAATTGTTAGAAACTCGTCGGAGCCGAATGACATAATGTTAATAATGTTGGACGCGTGATGATCCACGAGGGGACAGAAAAAACAAGAGTTTCGAAAGAGTGGAACGAAGAAGCGGACGGCGGAGACGCCGAAAAACACGGCGGAATGACAAAACGAGGCAAGAAATACCTGGTATTAAGCATGAGCCTCAGAAAATGAGTGTTTATGGCTCTTACGCCGCAATTATTATCAAATAAAGAGTCGTTTATGCGCCCTGCCTGCAAATGACACTCGAGCCTTGGTAACCTGTAATTCTATAGTCATTGCGTTCGTACGATCTTCGAATTCGGGAAAATTTGTTCCTTTTTCTTTTTTCTTTTTTTTTTTTTTTTTTTTTTGCGAGTTCGTGCCGTATCATTCCTCGTTAGCGAGGGAACATTTTATAAGAAATTCCAATTTAACGAGTTACGTTAAATCTCTAATCAAAGCGGAAACTTTTAAATTTCATCGTACAAATTATAATTTACGAACTCATTGTCGGAATTTTGCAACTCTAAGAAGTTTATAAATTTTTATTTCGAAAGATGGATCAATTACTGCTGGCGTGATTGCGTAAAAAGCGAAAGAAAGGAATCGAGAAATCTGTGGAAGAAATCTGTGCAAGATCGTTATTGCGAGAATTATGAATTACCTGCTAATTTAGAAATTATTTTCAGAATATTACCGGCCACTAATTAAAGGGAAAACCAACCGCCTGCTGCGAAACCAACGCCACCACCAGCAATTATCCAGCAATTTTCTTTAAAAAAAAAAAAAAAAAAGGAGTGTGAATAATTCCCCGTTAAACACTCTTACCACCGTTGCGACTGTTGTTGTACGAAATGTCCAGTTGTCAGTTCACGACGCAAGAAGACGAGGGTGGCCTGTCGAAGGGAATTATCGACGAAACGAAATTGGAAAATAACACCGGCGACCCGGATCCATGGGAAATTGTTTCCTCGGATAAAAACGTCTGGCTCGGGTTTCGTAACAGTTCGAACGATACGGCATGATTTCAGTTGCCGTGACTAACTCTTGGGAACAGGTGGGCTTAGTCTAGGGCCAATTATACGCCCGGTCATTATTAACTTCGTGGAACGAAAACATCATTTTATACAGTTGCCGTTTCATACAGTATCCGATCTCCTTCGCCTCGGTCATTGCGTACCGACCGCGAGCAATTAACCAGAAGAGGAAATAAAACGTTATAATCGTCGGGATGATTTCTCGGATAATGTACAAGAATCAAAAGTATAAAAAAGCAGGTAACGCACCTTTTTGAGAGGAGGGAGGGGGGAGGGGATGGGGGGGGGGCTTTGATTTCGAAGAAATCGAGGCGGAAGATTTATTAAATACCTCTGGCGCGTCTGCACGCCGTCGAGCGTTGATTAATTCCCCTTTACATAATTCATTATTTGTATACGTAATTCGTGTTGATGAACATCGGTAATGACTCTATTTGCCTTCTATCGTTATTACCATGCGATTAATTCTAATTTATATAAATTTATCGCAACACCGCGATATAATAACAGCGTATTAATGCATTATAACTCTGTTTTTCCTTCCGTATGAATCAGGCCTTGAAACGCGTAAAAAAAGGAAACATTTTTTCGCTACGATTGACGTCATGACACAGTGACACAGCGAACATTACGTTAATTGACGATAAAACGTCTTGCCAACTTGTTCACAGAATCGATCAGATTCTAGTCAGTCGATCAATTTTACATCGATAAATCATATCATAGTGTTAAATTTCGAAACCGCGAAAGTAAATTCCCAAAGGATTCGCTCGATGCTTTTATCGTCGTTACACCTTTCCCACAGACTTTACAGACTCTGTAATTTTAAGGAAACTTTGAAAAATTCGAGTGTTTGTAAATTATCGTTTGAGCCTTAATAGGTTAAACGCAACCTGTCGGAACTGACTGGAAAATGACGCGACGAAACGGCGAATAAATCATGCCCGACGACGGACTGTGAAACATTGGCGAGGTATAGCGGCGGTTGCACCGTGAAATCATAGTTTGTTGAATTATATAACGCGAAAGAATCGACGGAGGGGCAACGCGTGACGCTGGTCGGTGAATAGGCCAGATTCGTCGCGATATCGTCGCCGTGTTATTAAGATTGATATCTCGAGTACGTTTGCGCGCGCGTTCGCCAGCATATTACACCAACTTGAAATTACACGGGCGATAGAGGCGATCGTTAATAAGGGTTGTTCCGCGTCTAATCCGCGCTGGATGATTCAAAGACTCGAAAGTAACGCTTCGTCCGTCAGAAACTTTCCAACGATTACGCTCTCCTTCGGCCGTGAAACGCACGTGTTTGCACGATCGACGCTCACTACAGTTTCTCGCTTTTCTACCGACAAACGGAACAAAACGCGGCGAGAAATCGTGCAGAACTGGCCACTATCTCGCTTCTTGTTCGCGTCCGTTTCTCTCGGAAAAAGCCGAAAGACTCTGGTGTGAGAATGCCAAAGGGAGAAGAGGCGAGGCGCGCTGCGAAAGTTGAATCGTTTCATTCGAGAGGCTCCATTGCAACGGGGCGAGATCTTTCCCTCGAGATTCAATTGGCGGATACCGAAGATCATGAGCGACCATTTTCTCTCTCGGCGAGATGTTTTTGCTCGATCGATCGCCATGCTGTTGCTTCTTACGAGGCTCGCTGCGCGCTGAAGAATGACCGTCTTTACGGCTTAATCGTCTTGACCAGCCTCGCTGATACAGGGAACGACGATTACTTTGTCCCTTATTTGTTGAGAAATAATTTGCCAAATGTAGATTTTAGATACTCGAACGCATATCTTTTTCCGCACTTGTAAAATACCAATTTAAATAACCAAATTTC
Source organism: Melipona beecheii (assembly GCA_032399605.1). Classification (NCBI taxonomy): domain Eukaryota; kingdom Metazoa; phylum Arthropoda; class Insecta; order Hymenoptera; family Apidae; genus Melipona; species Melipona beecheii. The sequence goes on along the minus strand of JAUCMO010000047.1, from coordinate 643,404 downwards.
TGAATTGATTTACGTTTAACAATGTAGTTTAGCAGGGTAGGGTTATTGTCGCAGATATTAGTGATTCGAAATCAATCAAAGAAACTACTTATTTGCGCGTTGGTTCGTACCTGAGAACTACGATCGTGACACAACAGCCAATCGGGGCATTAGTGGAATATCGAAATGACCACCAAACTCCTACAATTCGAAGCCGTTACAATCAATCTAGTCGTTTGCATCAAATCGGATTGTATTATTTCCTCCTTGCTCGATCGTAGAAATAGAAATGGACATTTTCCCCTACGTGATTACCATCTCTTAGTATCACTAACAACATGACCGAAAGCGACAACTCACAAATAATCAATCAGTTTCAATTTGCGGTAGAAATTCCGGAACGCGGAAATGAAAAAGAAATGTGACTGATTGCGAGAAGGGATGCAATTTGGGGCAGCGCAACGAGAGGAGAGAAGCGTATGAAAGGTGCACGGTCGCGCGAGCAATTCGAGCGGGTTGCAGCAGTGGTGAAGAAGCGGACTGCGCGGGCGGCGCAGCGCACGGTGTGCATCGCGGTGGAAGAAAGCGTGCGGTGGTCGGGGATAGAGGGAACACACGAGCGGCTGGATAAGAGTAGAGGGAGTAGCGGCAGCACGGAGGGGCCCGATCGAGCACGAGGCGGAGAGGAGAGGAGAGGAGAGGAGAGAGAGGAGAGGAGAGGGAGAGGAGAGGAGAGGAGAGGAGAGGAGAGGAGAGGAGAGAAGATAGGAGAGGAGAAGCGGGGCCAGAGGGATAGTGTGTAAGAGGGGCCTGACACGCGATGCCTGCCCCGGGGAAGCAATCACGCGGCGGGCGGCGGGGGCGGGCCACGAGAAGGGGCCCGGAGAGACCACGTTGCCTCTTCCTCTCTTCTTCGTCTCCCCTGTGCCTCCTACACCGGACTCCGGGTCCCCTGTCCCCGCTCCTGTGCCCCCACCTCCCTCGTTCGTGCACCCAAGTCCCCCTCCGGCAGCGTCGAGCCGCCTCGACGACTCAACCTGCCAGCCAGCGCCTCGAACCTCGGTCCCCGTATCCCTCCTTCTTCTTTATGGGCCCCTCTTCCTCCCCCACGAATCTCCTCCTCCCGCTGCTGTTCCCCTTTGCGTTTCACGAGCGAGAGAGCGTCTCCAGCGTCTGAGGGGAGAAAAAAAGAGAAAAAAACGAAAGAATAGTCGCGCCCCGCGTATGTGTGTATCCGCTGCGCGCATACAGCAACCCGTAGCAACCCTAAGAACACGGTCTATACTCTTTTTCCCTCCACCCGCGCGTCCCCCTTGAGGCTGGTTCGCGCCGTCGTTGGCCGCCCTCTGCCGTTCGCTCGCCTTCTTCTTTCCTCGTCGCTGCCCTGCCCTCGTGGATTACTCTTCGGGCTCGACGCGCACTGCTACGGGGCACTGTGATTACGCCGCATAGAGGTACGACCACCGCCGACAAAACGAAACGCGATCGGAGCGCGAAACAGCCGGTAAGGCTCGTCCGTTCTCGTAATGAGTATCGCCTAGGTGTTCTTTCGCCGGCACGGAACGTACCCCCGACCGCTGCCAAGGATTTGTTGCACCAGGCTTCGGGGGAATCGAACCACGTTCTCTCTCTCTCTCTCTCTCACACACACACACATACACATTCCGTCTTTTCGATCGACGCAGTCTGCACTTTTATTCCTTTCGTGCCGCTTGCTAACAGCTAGACGATACTCGAACCCCTTATACCGTCCTTTCTCTCTTACGTCTATCGCTTTACTTCCTTTTTTCTTTTCTTTTTTTTTTTCCACTACGAGTTCTTCTCGAGCTCCGTGATTTTTCAATCTATCGATACGCGTTCTCGCCAACAATCCTCGTCGTTATCTATAGAACTCGAAATACGTAATGCTGTCGAACAAGCGGAAGGAGAGTTTCAGAAAAAGAAGAAAAAGATTCGCGCGACTGGTTCCTCTTATCTTCGACGTTCGATTGAAACGCTTCCCGCGGTAATAATAAATAGCGCAATCGGTTTCGTTACGCGTGTACGATCGCGAGATACGAGCGATCGGAGCAAGAACAGGATTACCAGGGCGGCTGGTACAATCGGAGTAGCGCTCTGGTAATGAGCGCCTCGGCTTGGACACCCTACGGGGGTGCAGTGTATCTCGCGTGATTCGTGGCTGAACTCTTGTCGTCCAGGCTGCTAGTTCCTGCAATCGATTAAAACATTCGATTTGGTCGGAATATTTATCGTCGCGTTATTAAGCTATTTCAACGGGCGAGCGCGTAGCCACCGGGGGTTGCGCGGAGGGAGCTTTCTTCCTGGCGATAAATCAACGGCAATGTAATTATAGAAGTAGACCTCGGCGCGATGATAAAACGAAAAGCAACCGCAACGCGAGCTAAGGCTGATGAGTCCAACGTGTTCCCGTGGTACTTCAACTTTTCTTCCGTCCGCTCTACCAACCATCGAGTAGCAACCCTTGTCTCCTTGACTGTTCGACTGATTAAATGTTCTCTCGATCAATTAAACCGGGACGAGGCGCCGAAACGCGACCGGGTGTCATCGCCTCGCGCGACGGTTCGGTGGTAATAACACGAAGGAAAAAAATTCAGACAAATTTACCCTCTATTACTGTGGTGGGCTCTGATTGATTTTCACTTCAGTTGAGAAATCTCACGTTTTGTTTTTAACGTTCGTAGATGATAAAATTTGTCAATTAGTACTTGCGGAGAGTGTATATTTCTTTGAACGAAATGATTGTACCACAAATCAGAAAGAAGAATTGCAGATTTCGTTCCGGGCTTCCCTAGGTAAATAGGGTCCTAGGTAAATAGGGGGATTAACATTCCCGAATCCTCTGAAGTAGTCGTACGACTTGTGTTTTTTTAACGTTTGCAATTGTTGCAGGTCGATTGGCGGCAAATACGTCGGCAAAGGGGGAGAGAATCAAGGGCGGAGAGCCGGTCGTTATCTAGAGAAGGACACACGCGGTGAAGAGAAGATCGAAGAAGCCGGACCGTAGCAGGAGAAAAGGACGAAGGAAGAGAGGGCATCTGCAGCTCCGGGGCTAACTATGTAAATGAGAACGGAGAACGGATCGCCTCGGTTCAATAGACCTTCGACCCTTGGGTCCGGATAATTTGTTTATGAGCAACGCACGCGGCTATCCTCCGTATCCGCCGCGGGGTAAGAAGCTGCACGGTCCATCTCGCTGCAGATTCTATACAGGCCCTCCTTCATCCAGGCGGTCGCGCGACCAGGACGGGAGAGATCTGCTATACGATTTACATACGATTACCGGGCAAAGTGAAGGCACGCACACCCACGCCACGCAAACGAAAAGAAGGGAGTGCAGCGTCGTACCGGCAGTCCGTGGAAGGGTACATCCAAGAGAAGAGAAAGAGGGAAACTGGGGGAGACAGACAGAGAAAGACAGAGAGAGAGAGAGACAGAGAGAGAGACAGAGAGAGAGAGAGAGAGAAGGGTGAGTCCTCCGACAAGGACGAAAGCGGTCGGTGAAAACGGGACAGACGAATCAAGACTCGGGAGAGAAGTCACGAGAGAGGATGATAAAGTTGGAGGTGGAAAAGAAGAAGAACGAAAGGTTACATGATGATGATGATGATGATGATGATGATGGTGGTAGTGGTAGTGGTGGTGGTGGTGATGATGATGATGATGATGATGATGATGATGATGATGATGGCGATGATGATGATGATGAAGATGATGATGATGAAGAGGAAGAAGAGAAAGATGAAGAAGGAGAAACAGAGGGAAAGAGGCCCCGTGGTGCACGGGGAGGATTGCGGAGAGCCGTTCTGGATTCGAGTCCCCGGGCTGTCGGGATGTCGATGAGCGGCAGTCGGCGTGGGCCGCTCAGTAGGACGCCAGCAACCTGAAGAAGCCCGCACCCTTCGGGCGAACTCACTCGGAAACAATGCCTACAACCTGCGGGACACAGCGCGCCTCCCTCCGACGTCTACTTTTACTTCCGTTGCGAGAGGCCGCCTCGAGGACCGGGTCGAAGGTGATCACTGTTCTAACGATTCCGTTCGATCGTTCTTCCTCTTTTCCTTCTCTCCTTTCTCCTACCGTCTCGAGGTCTCGGTCTTTTAAGTCTGAGAAACAAATAGAATTGGAGGTGGATGTTGCATCGTTGAAATTTTTGTACGTGAAAATTTGTACAAGAAACGGAGACAAGAATGGAATGATTGGAATGCAATACGGAAGTAAAACCAAAGAGTATAACAGAGTATAACAGAAAAGAAAGCAACACGAATGAAATGCTTTAATAAAAGTGTACTCGTCGTGGTACGTTGCTACTCCGTTTGCTCTTCTTCTTCTCTTTTTTTAAATAATCTAAAATTCTCGATTCGAGCATTAAATTCTATCTAGAAACGTGCAAATGAAATTAAGGATGGATATCGGACGACGGAATTGGCTGTCTATTTTACAAAATGTAGAAATTAGTCATACCTAAAAATTTTTATATAAAATAAAAGATGATAGTGAAATACAGACGTAGAATATTGTTAGAATATACAAATTAATTGAAAGTAACGATACTTTTTGTATGAATGGGCAGCACAAATGCAACGTTTCAATGAAACTGTTTATCACGACACATTATTGCAGTTAACAGTTTATAAATATCGCGGAGCAATTTCAAGGGATAATACGCGAGAGCGCTTTAGTAATAAAAAAAAAAAAAAAAAATGATAAATACTGCGAAAAGATAAATATACTACGACGTGCAATGGCACACACACACACGGCGCATGTTCATCGATTCGACGAAATTAATTTCGCATTTACGAAATATTATTTTTCGATTATTACACGCGTGATGAATAAATTTCCCGTCGTGCATTTCACTCTTCTCATTTGATAGAAAATCTGCCGAACATGCATTCATACATATGCATGCACACGTATACATATTAGAGCACTCTTGTCTCATCATTATTCATCTGAACATATATTTAGTTGTTCTCATAGAAAAGCAGCGTTCTGCATTTTCAACCTCATCAAAACATCATCCTACGTCGATGCTGACAAACTTAGCGAGATTTATGGCATGGGAAATTCACCAGCCGTGAAAATCGTGTATTCCGTGCAATTTCGTAAACGTTGTTCTCCGCTTTTTGCCCTAATCATCCAAAACTGATACGCGTCTGTAATACGTTTCACCATTTTGAGTTGAATATTTGAAAAAAAGAGTAACTTGTAGGAAAAGTCTCGATGATGACATTTCACGAACAAAAAAAAAAAAAGAAAAAAAGAAAAAATGAAATTATAAAAAGTTAGCGGAGTTTTCGTTTCAAGTTTATTTCGCTAGAACGCTTAATTGATTGCGTACTTTCACTCGATAGTTCAAACGTCAGGAACAGATCGGTAACATTTAAACTCTGTTGATCGGAGTTTGGAGCATAGTATTCTTTTAATCAATTACTACTCCATACATTTAAAAAAATAATTCAATGTCAAGTAACCTGCCAATTTACGTGGTGACTTGAGGCTTTTTTTTGATAAGATTGTTAAAAAAGAAACAAAGTAGGTAATTCTGAAACCTACTACTGCTATTGCTTGTTTAATTGTAATGTGAAATTTGTTTCCGCAGAATATCGTACCGTGATACTATATATATACGTGACAACTGCAGGATCGTGGCGTTTTTCGAAGAAAAAGACGGAGCAAGATTTCCGATAAAGAGGGCCGTATTTTACAGTGACAAAATGTACCATTAAATGCGGAAAACGCTGAAACAGGTGCCCCGAGGAATGTTCGCCGGCGCTATGGATTTACGAAGTTTGCTCCAAGTATAATCTATTATTGCAAATGATACAGCGCGAGTGCTACCTTTCGGGTAAAATCTTTATGAACAGATTAAACGTACCCCTAACTCAAACATCGCAATAAAGATTTGCAAAGCCTGTCTTTCTGCGTTATCACGCGTTTGTCACGTAGAAACAATTCATTCGAGAGTCCCGAGTAATAAAACCTTCTCTATAGCATACTTGAAGGTGCAAAAATGTACAAAATACATATAATGTAACATACAAAGATATAATACGTGAAATATGAAAGTTTATAATATTTAGTGAATGAAATAAATTTGATTAATATTGTCCATATTTTTTATATTTGTAAAAATATAAAATTGGAAAATTTTATATTTGCCAGAATCAGAGTTTACTAATAATTTCGAGTGTTTATGCAAATTCGTATCTTTGTTAGACCAGATTTTATATTTTTCAGTGGAAACATTTTTTACTATTTAAATTCATTTTGTGAAAAGTCAAAATATTCGTGACAAGAAACCAATATATCAAAAAAAAAAAAAAATCAGAAATAAAAATACACATTTTTGCACGATTAAATATTTTTCGAATTTCTCACAAAATCATAAAAATCCTACCAACATCATTCATTATAAAGAGACGTAAACAGTCGACTGCTCGATCCCTAACGTCATTTCCTGCTGCTCCCCAATTTCTCACGCAGTACCCCCAATATTCCCCCGAAATCGCATCGTCGGTTTTCGCTCTCGTCGATACGAAAAGAAGAACGCTACGCTCCCCCGAGGATCCCCGGGCGAACTAAAGGGCGAGTAACGTAAGGAACGAGGGATCGGCCACGGGTGCTCGGTGCCGCGCAAGTTCTTCAGACGCCATGTAGCCGCGTCCGCCATCTTGTAATTAGGGGATCAAGAAGGCATCGTTTTAATGAGCTGCGAGGCTCGTTCGCTCGCGTCGAGCGATACAGCGCGAAAAGAGAGCGTCCAGTCGAGGGAACGGAGACAGAATGAGCACGAGAGAGCGTAGAAACACGAACGGAAAGAGAAAAGAGGCACGTCTGCGATGGGTAAGAGCAAAACGTGCGGTATAAAAGCGCGTGGTAAACCGAGAGTGTAAGGGCAAAAAGGCGCGCTCCAGGAAAATATTTCATACGAAGCATCTGGGGACAGGGATGAGGCGAGGTGGAGACCAGCGTTCGGAGAGCAGAAGGAGCAACGCGTGAAAAAAGGAACAAGGGAGGAAACAGTAGTAGTAGTAGAAGTAGTAGTAGAAGTAGTAGTAGAAGTAGTAGTAGAAGTAGTAGTAGAAGTAGTAGTAGTAGTAGTAGTATAAGAAGATTATAGAGAAGACAAAGAAGAAGGTGAAGGAGAGGAGGAAGCAATGAAGCGAGAGAGGTGCGGACGAGAGGCGAGGATGATGTAGCAACGAGTGGAGCACGCGGAAAGGCTATGGAAGATCAAGCCGAGAAAGAAGTGGAAAAAACGAGGAGCAAGTTTTGCTCCTTGCAGAGGAAGTAAGATAAAGAGGGAAGGAGCCGGGGTAAAGCCGGCAAGGGGTTGGGGGATTCAATTGCAATAAAAGCAGCGTGGCGGTAATCTTAGACGGTGAAGGCGTAGGAGAAGGAGAAAGAGGTCTGGTAGGTCGAGCCACTGCACGAGTTACGTATGAGGAATCCGCCACGGGCGTGGCCACATCAACGAGTGCGCGAGCAAAAGCTTCTTCGCGCGATTTTTTCGCCATGCAAGCGTTACCCGCGCGCTGATGGTGGCGGTGATGGTGGTAGTGGTGATGGTGGAGGTGGCGGCGATGGTGGTGGTGAAGCGGTTGAGATGCCTAGCGTTATGTAGCACACCCTGGCATTGAGACCCGAACGTAATGAAAGGTCCAACTTGCTGCAGCCGTAACTATCTTCCAGCCTGATATATTCACGATTCGGGCGATTCTCCAACTCTGATGCGCTCTATCGAATCGATTTCGCCCCGAGTCCGTGCGTCCTGGTCTCTATCACTTCGACTTACTTCGTCGAATCGGACCGGACCACTGTATTTCTTCCACGTCGTTCGAAGAAACGAACGAGATGCTTCGAGGGAAGATTCGAGATTTATCGCGAATTTGTACCTTCCGACTCGGGAAATTCTGACAGACAAATGAGATTTACACTTTCAGATTTACAATTTCATTGTATTTGCGCGAGTGCAGACTCCGGATGCAATTGGTTTCCTCGTTCTAGCTTGACGCACGTTCATCGACACCAAGAAGAAATGTCGAATCAACATCTACACGCTCTTATTCGAGAGAACGCATTGTTCGGACCAAGAGACAAGGCGAAATAATCTATAATTTGCTCATTACAAAGTGGAACATGTGAGGACGCCACTTGTACGACTTTCGACTAAACAGACCTTGCATCGAGTAACAGTTAATGTCCTATCGCAATGTCCTAAACGCACGTGAGAACAGCAACAGCTACTTCTGTGTATCGCGACAATTCCAAGGTTTTTCCCTTTCGAAACAAACGTCGACGACGTTGTTAAAACACAACGGGCGATACAAACGAGGAACGGGAGATAGACAGGCAGGCAATGCGCGGAGGAGGACATCAATTGGCCGAGTGACCGACATGCGTAATTGCATCGTAATGCCTCCTTTCGTTCGGTCGTTCCAGTTTTGCAAACGACACGAAAACGTTTATCGTCTTATCGAATCGGGTGGCGAAGCCTCGAGTATTGAATTCATTAAGGCCGACAGACGTGCTGTTACGAAGCGTTGGGTGAGACGGCTTATTCTCCTGGCTCGCTCATAGTCCGACTGTGTCCACGTTTTACGTAACGCGTTACACGTTCTCTTGCACGAAACGTCGTTTTTCTTACACCCACGTAACCGCCTCGAGAGGTCAGATGCTCGCAGAATTCTGGTATTTCTGCGTCAAACAAAGGGACCCTTGGTGTAATTGTCGCAGGTGGCGAAGTCACGAGCCTCCAACTTTCTCGTGCGAAACTAAATTTCGACGAGAGATGCATCGTCCGATAAGATCGACGCAATTATTAACGTTTGTAAGTTGCGTGTCCTTATCGTGTTTTATCGGACAACACGTGGATCGAGTTTTAGAGTGTTATCCCTCCTCACACTTTTTAGTTTAAAATTAACTGGAAGATAAAGGGACTAACACGTGTACCAGAACACGCAAAATGTGTTGTTCAGGTGTGTTAATTATTAAGAGATAACGAGAAGATTTTCTTCTCGATGAAATATTGGTTTAGCTTAGAAGAATCTTTGTTTGTATCTATCGATGAAAATGATTTTTATTTACGCTACTTTTTTCTTTTTGTTTCTTAGAAAGTGATTCATTCTGTTACTTATATCTCTAATCACTTTTTATCTTGATGAATTTCTTGATAATAATTCACAGTGTCATACATAGATCTTCTAATATATCAATACACCAACAATGATTCCTCTGCTCGAGAAATATCATTGCAAAATATTAATAGTGAATACAAAATACAAGCGCACCTGTACACAAATTTTTGACCACTACTCTTAACTCTAGATCGATCGTTTTAAAAATGATCGTTCAAAATTCGATCGCGTCTCTGATCTACGTACCACATACGCGACACGCCTGATATAAATCAAACCATCACCTCCCATATAATAATCTTGCTCAACCCGAGACCTGATCTGTTAACCGTCCGACTCGTTAAAATCAACAAACCCGTACGAGCGAATCAATCTCGGAATCGCATTACTTTAATTCTACGGCACACGCGAAAGGGATCCACGAGCCAAAGTGTAGCGAAACGATCCCCGGGTCCAAGCAAATTGGTTAGCGTAACGACCATTTTATTTCTGCGAGGGTGGGTGGGAGGGGAGAGGGGGCTTGTTTAATCCAAGTTGACCGGCGACGTGTTATTTGCTCATCTATGATAGGGCATCGGTTGCATCGCTTTGACCACGGGCACACGTTGCCGGCAACGTGCCTTTAGCACGACCGAAAAAGTTACTCCGTTTACGCTGGCTTCACCTCGTGAATCAGATACAGGTATCTGCAGCATAATATATCACACAAGAACGTTTGGCTCTGGCCCCTCGGGACATGCGGGTGTATAATCTTTGGCCGGTCGAGCGGAGCTAAGAGTTTGGGCCCAATTACAGGGCCAGTACCACCGAACGAAACAACGGATGGACGGACGGACGGACGTACGGACGGACGAACGGACGGACGGACGGACGAACGAACGAACGAACCGACCGACCGACGGACGAAAGAAACAACGAACGAACGAACGAACGAACGCCTCCACCTTCCAGAGACTTTCAAGCATCGCGATCACCGCCGCGAACCAGTGTGCGTGCCGTTGTGTCTGTGCCTCGTGTACGTTTCGTGATGCTGAAACCAAGGACGTACCGGAATTTGTAAAGACTCGCCACGCCGGAAGGGGATAAATGATAATGGCCTCCAAGCAAATGCCGACGTTCTGCTAATTTCTCTTGTTTTCGGTCTTCCCCCGCCCCCGTTTCTCGATCGATCCTGACGAGCCACGATCGCTCGATACGATAACGTCACTTGTTTGGAGATGGAGCGAGGGACGTGTGCGAGCGACGCACTTGTCTATTAAATTTACGACACACGATCCTGCAAGTGTTGAGTAAAGTGTCCTTGCGAACATTTTCTTTTTTTTATCGTGTCCTTGATTAATTTCTGAATTTACTTTAATTTTCATTTTAATTAGAAGAAGCGTTCGTACCTTATACGCTGGGTGGGTTAATTAACGAGAGATAAAATATTAAAAGATAAACGATTTAAACTAATACCACGAATTTTTCTGAAGCTCATTTTGAAATTCCACAAGTCTATCTATTGCCTTTTGTTCCAAGAACAGAATAAAGAAACAAAAGAGACTTCGTATTAAGCCTGCATCTAAGTAGATATTGTCCTACGTAGTAAGACAAAGTTACACAAGAGATTCTTTTCGCGTAGATCTCCACACTATCGTTTAATTGATACAATTTCTATTAATTAATTCCATCCAAGTCATTCACAATATTGAAAATTTAATCGGTCACTGACGACCACGGAGACGGTCGACGCTAAAACGGAAACTCGAGCCTATGTGGAGCCAGGAATTGTCCTAACTCCTAACGAAGCTCCTCGTTACAAATTTTTCATACGCCGCAAGAAACACCGGGACAATCACTTTGAGCGTGATTTCTGTTTGACCAACGCGAGGATTTTATTGTCAATGGGTGGTCGTTTCGCGACGTCAGGGACGAAGAAGGAACGCAAGCGAGGGCTCTCTTCCTGGCGGGACCTGGCCAGGACTTCTCGGCTACATAATTAGCCGACATCTATCAGCCCGGAGCTATCAGCCCCGTATCCAGCCTGGAACTACCCTTGAATCCACATTGTACACGGCACTTTTTACCATCGGATGGGACAAAATTATCTATCACACGTACACTCGAAACCGCTTCGAATTTCTGCCAACGTACAGAGCCTGCTTCGTCGTCGGATCGTTAACCATTATTAAGGCCAATTATACTTTCACGTGAACGTCCGGCGAACGTCACGAATGGTAGCTAATTACCATTAAGACGGTCCCTAAAGAGAACGGTATCGACTACCAGAGGATATTATCGAGGCGTGTGAAGTTATTCAACGAAAACTATAGTATCGCATGGTGATAGGGACGAGCATTGGCTACGTCAACGAAATCACGACGAACGAGCAAGAACTTGAGAAAAACGCGGGATTGCGAGTACGATTTTCGAGATAACACTCTGATAAGCAAGATCGATGCGTGATGAGATAAGAACGATAACGTGCTTAACACCGATGGGAGAATACATCGAATCTTTTTAAAACAGTCAGATTTACTACGTTACGTTATAAATAAACGACAGTGGAGGTATTTAGACGGAAGATGTTAACGAAACAAAGCATCGTTCGAGTCTTCGTGCTTCGATAATCACTAGACTGTGAATGTTTGCAAAGTTTTTATGGCCGAGACTCTTTTCATCCCTCAATTGACGTAACGAGTGATTTATCAGCGTACGATAAATTGCAGATAATGATCGAATGTTGAATCGAACGAAAGATAATAGGAGAATGAGTACACTGTTATTACGTACTATGTAGCTATTTGTCCCTCGACGTTGAAAGAATTCTACGAATATTTTATATATATTTGTACCTTATGCACGTTACGTACAGTTTCACTCTCTTCCAAATGTTTCATAAACGCATAAACATTCGCAGAGACACGAAATCGAAAGCACGTCGAATAAACCGCACACCGCGTGTTGAGTGAACGTGGCAAACGGAGCTTATCAGTCACGATCTGACTCCTGTCTGGGGACATCGTCGAGCAGTTGAACGAAAGTGAAGAAAACGAGTGGCACTTGTCGCTTTGCATCGTCCGTGACATTTCGAGAGTAATTCCGCGTCGTCGCTACATGCACGGCGTTAATGCCCGATACAAGATTGAAACGAAGATAATGCACGAATTCGTACGCTTATTACGATTCAATGTTTCATAATTGCTATCTCTCAGTTAGCCAACTATAGATTAATCGCGCAGATTGTATAACTAGCGAACAAATTACCCTCGGTTGTACGCGTAAAAGATTTATCAACGCGACTCGAATTTTCCAATTAACCGACGACTGTTCAACGTAGATGTGATTTCCTAACGATCGTGACGATTCGCGGGTCAACGAATATTGCGGTTCCTATGTAGATGAAATTTGGGAGATGAAATTTTCGTAGATGTAATTTATTCATAATTACATCTCGATATTCAGTGATTATGCAATTTCATTGTTCGTTCTTTTTTTTTTTTTTTTTTTTTTTAGTTAACTAAATACGATTAAAAAACAATTGGATCAATCTACGATCAAACTACGTCTGAATTCGTGAATAAATCGAATCGAGCTGACAGGAATAATAAGAATTCATTTCGAGTCATTTTCCGACTCATGACGCGCAATGTATCTCCATTACGTTATAAAAATTAAATTTTCCAGATGGGAACGAAAGAGACGGAGCCGGCAGAGATTTAAAAGAGGAATTCGAGTCGCGCGACGTGTTCATAACGCATTCGTTGACAGGTGGATAGCGCGCAACTTTTAAGCGATTCCGATACACGCGATTCCGAGAGCGGATCCACTTCTCCATTCACGTGGCGAGCCTTGGAAACTAATTATTTTGTCAGCTGAATTTCGACAGAGAACGAATTCCGAATCGACAGGTGAACGGCCACGCGAACGTACACGCCGCCTCCTCGTTCATGTCAAACGATTTGTCCCTCGAAATATTGAATTCGTCGTTTACCGAAGCTCCGCTCGCGTTACCGGGTATTAATTTTCGTCTATCGGCTATCACCAGCGATCCGGAGTATCTCGCCCGGCCGAAAAACTTGCCAATCACCACCGGTGAACCCGATATACCAAGCGCTTCCATTACAAATGTACCTTCTGCCACTGACGTTTTTCAAATTAAAGTCCACCATTTTCCTCGATGCTGTAATCGAATTTGGCCCGGACGAACGATACGTCGAAAATGTTTTCGGGAAATTTTCGCGGACAGGAGAATTGGTTTGGAAAAATCGCGGAACTTACGAAATTGCAAAAATACATTCGTATCAAATATACGCCGCGGTGAGGTGGAATTTTATAAGATGAGGTATTTTCAAAATTTGATGTCATTTTCCGCCTGATCAGAAAATTTGAAAATTGCAAACATACACACGATGGTATACGCGAAATATAGAAAAATAGAAAAAAAAAGTAGAAATTTAACAGGACGAGTATTTTCGAAGTTGAGGACGAGAAAAGTCTCCTCTGCACCGCTGGTATCGCAAGGACTCGCGACTTGTGTAAAATGAAACTCGTTGCATCGAGAGTTTACCGTGTGTGGCCGCGTAACGTTGCGTAAAAACCTAGCCGCGAGGATTTTCGACTCGGATAACGGGTTCTTCTGTTACGGGTTCTCTTTTCGAGTTTGCCGAAAACGATTCGTCGAAAACGATTCGCACGCAGATGGTCGACTACTAATTAGAGTTCGCTCCAACTACAATCGACGCAATATCGATGCATGCACACAATACGCGGCCCAGCTTGCCTCGCTGATAATAATAATCGATACGTTTACCGAACTCCGACCGGTCGATTATTATACTTACTGGATTTTATGTCTTTGTGCGTGACGCGACGCGCCGAACCAGCCCTCGATCGTACGAAAAGTTATTACGGAATAATAACAACGAGCGCGGGGACGTTATCTGAGCGAACGTATCGGATGGCAATTGTCGAAGTTAATGGGCTCGTCTTTGTCGAGGAATCTTAATCATTCTGCACGCTCGACCGGTCGATAACGCGCGCGATAATCGAGACAGCGACATTGTACGGTTGTCTGATCGTCGCGCGGCATTCGCCGATCTAACTTTCACATCGCTCCGGCAACACCTGCGCGCTTGCTGGCGATTTCTGTAAAATGTCATCGAAAATTTGAATTTGAACGTTACGAACGTTTGAGATCGATCTTGCGATAATTTTGCACTGGCACACATACAGTAGTAGTATCTATATTTCTCTCTCTCTCTCTCTCTCTCTCTCTCTTACGTGCAGAAGAAGGATATTCTTGCAGGAATCGAGAATAGCGACAAAGTTGCTATTAAAAAAGGTGGAAGAAGAAAGAAGCTTGCTACTTTTTAGCTAATCCTTGTTCACTCACACTCGTGTATAGAAGAATGGAAGAATTATATTTAGAGTAATGTGGCACTATTTTATTTTACAATTGTAAAATTATTCGTTCTCTGTCGCTTTCGTCCTTTCACTGTACGCGAGAAATGTGTGTTTTTCTCGCTACGAACAATTATAAAACTATTCCTCGCGTAATAAATCTTGAAATAACAAAAATAGCATAGCCCTTGTCGAAATGCCCGTGCAATCACGAGAAAAAGATTCGATTTTTAAATCGGAACATTTGAATTTGAAAATTTACAATCAAAGATTCAAATACAGCTGTATAATTTACAATTCGAGATACGTGCTTAAAATACCTATCTCTGTTGTTCTAATAAATATTTTAAATTAATACGACGACTTTCAGATCGACAATTAGAGTTTTGCGATTTTCAGCGCACGAAAATTGCGGCGTCGATCTCTGCGTAATTGCGCGTAACCCGGATCGCCGATACAACGATGCAATTAGAAGGAAATTGCAACGGCTAATAAGTCTCGGAAGCTATTTTCGCGGCGGGGGCGTGTCGCGTGCAAGAAAGAAGTTAACGCGAAACAGGCGATAAGCCAGCGAGCACTGATCGAATGCACGCCGACAGATTCGATCGCGTATTAGACCGGCAAAGATTCGCACCTCCGATTTCCACCTGGTAACTCTAATTAAAGCGTTACGCCGCGTAGACGCTTGTTACTGACCGACGCCGACAGTATCGACTCCCTGCCCTGCCGCGATAATTCGTATAATTGGTAGGAAGTTTGAATACCGCGTGATCGCGATAATTATTTATTTTCCGAACGAAGGGCAATTGAATTTGAAATTTTGAAATTGAATTTGAATGCAATACCCACTCCGAAAATTTTGTCACAGTGCACAATGGCTTCGTTCGATTAGATTTATGTAAAAGAAAATACAAACTCGGATTTGTAGAAATAATATTAGACGATCAATTTTTGTTCGACATTTCATGATAATTTTCCATATGAAATTTAATTAAAAATTTTAGAAACTCCTGCTAATTTAATTTAAGGAGCTACTTCGCTCGGAATATAACAAGTAACGAATGATACTGTCTTAAGAAAATTTCGTTACGCGAACGACAGCCTCGTTCGATTAGATTTACAGCAATTTAGAACACCTCGATGCAAATTCACAAGACGACATAGTAGATTTGCCGATATCGTTACATAATATAACGCAGTCCACTCGGCGTTTACGGGTCAGTAAAGCACCTGCGGCTCTATCGCAAACAAAAATCCACGCAGCAACGTTACGCCACCGGGCAAATGGAAATGTGTACCCCGATTGACGGATACTCGTACGCATCTATTTCGTAACATTCATAATAACACGCTCTAGACATTACACAACGTTGACAAATTGCAAAACTTGATTTCTATACAGGCATTTACAGCGTGCCCGATAAAGTTATAAAACCATTCGTTACTGTCTTATCTTTGAAACTATGCCATTTTAAAATATCGTAATCGCCACATGTAGCGACGTATATCGCTCACACACACACACACACACACATATATATATATATATACATACATATAATATTAGGCAAGAAAAGACCGCAATTTAAAAGGCATTATCCTCAAATGTCAACCAACGTCGCAACCCGATGTTCACCCGAATTGAAGCAAGCAACGAAAAATCGATTACCACGTTACTTACACGATTGCGCCGATTCTTTCGAAGAAAGGTTACTCCGGTTTCCGCGCGAAAAAGGCCAACCACCTGTGAAACGTACGTTGCGTAAAAATGCACAGCAGAAACATTCACGCGCCCGAGGGCGGATTCGAGGGGCCTCTATGCTCGGCTGCCTTCGAATGCGCGAATCCCACGTATGATCCCTTTCAGTGGGTCCGCTGGTGTTTACCATAATTCATATTAATTGTCCTGAGCACACGCGCAGCTGTTCCAAATCCCACGCGTTACCGGTGCGCGCATTTCGCTGCGGGACAAGCAGCCCGAATAGTTTTGCTGGCCTCTACTTACAGGCTCGTCCACGAACGGCCGCATTATCGTCCGCTCTGCCGGTAACGCAACCAACCCTTCTCGATCCCGATATTTTCTCGCGTCCGTGGATCCGTGGGTACAACTCCACGGTCATGCGCGAAAGAAAGAACAGATGCGCTTCGACCGTACGCGGTGAACAAAATCAGGGTGAAACTGTACGAATTCGAGTTATCGTCGCCCGGAGAGATCGGACGGCGCGCGAGGCTCGTGGGTACAACTCGTAATGCTGTAGAACTGGTCGAATGTATGTAATTTCTGGCGGAGAAGAAACGCGGCTTAATAACCGCGAGCATCGATGTAACACATTGAAAGGGTGGTTCGACGAATTTGCGTGCTGGGCTACATTTTGAAATGCAAAACGATCGGGGATCGGGGATCGGGGATCGTGCGCCTTTGCAACACGGTACAATTTACTGTCTTTTGAGCGTATTTCCGAGATTGTTTGCGGGGCGAGAACATCGACAACAATCATCGATTCGTATTATACACAGTTGAACACGAAGGACGTGCCAATGTTTCAAGCTACGTGCTCACTGAGGCAACGGAGTCGCGGAATTGTTTGTGGAAACAGGTTTAACATCGACTTGTAAAAATTGTTTTTACTTTTTTCATCCTAAAGCAACACGATCTGTGGAAGATTACGATTTTGTTTCGGCTTCAAAGTATTGTTCGCGCATTCTGTGTTCCATTTTTGTGCACACATTGGACGACAAACTGTAGAATCTGCAGGAACATTTCTTGTTTCTTTCGCTCTCTAATTTTCTTTCATCTTTACCGATTTAAATGAAAACTGCTAACAAGTAACACCACTGTTTCTGGAGAAATTGGAATATCAAAAAGTTGCTTCGGCGAACACTACAGATAGATTCGTCGAATTATGAACTTTAACTATCGTTGCATCGAATTGTCACGGTGGTCTTCTTGGTGATTTCTTTTGACAACCACGAAGACATTTCGTTCGACCCGAACAACTGGTTCTGCGGTTACCTTGCAACTACGTCCCTTTCCCTTGCTCTTTGCAAGTTGAAGGTGAGAGTCATTACAGAACCTTGATATTTCCTTGCCTGTTGGCTCAGCAGGAATCGTCACGCGTCAATGCGTTCCATTTTTTCAATTTATTGCCCAACTTGAACCAACTTCGATCTCCGTTTCAATCTTGAACATTGTTGTCAAACCTGTCTCACTTGATCGATCCTTAAAATTTTTCTCCGCCTCTCTTTTATTTTTCAAGAATAATGTACATGTAGATTATCGAACCAGTCCAATTTGACTGTTCGTATTAATTTCTTACTCTCTATTCCTCGCCTTACTGATTTTTCACTGATCCACTATTTCATCACTGAAAGTGATTTTAGCGGGGGTAATCCAGGAAAGGTGCAACGCTAATGCAACGAAAATTAGCGATTGGTTGATTTGGGTCACGTGATTCGTGAGGGGGCGTGTGTACGACAAACGATGCAGACACTAATGTCTACTTATTCACAAACTGTAATACTACTTGTTTAATTAATAAAGGAATCAACTCGTAAATTTTCAAAAAAGCCAATTCGGTTCACGCCGATCCCGTACAATTTTCCACAAAATATATAAATGAAAATATTTCACAAAATATATAAATAAAAGCTCACGTGCCTCGTTGTATTGTAAAGTTTTTTCCCCCTCCTTGTTTTTCAACACTCAAAGATGTAAAACGTTTCCCACCAATGCTCTTTTCAACAATATCCAAACCACCCCCAGCTCCAATTCGCACGAAACACGCGAATCAACGTGGTAACGTTATTGTTCTCGATCTCACGGGGTGATAATGGTGGCCGAGCATTCCTCTCTGTTTCAACGTGCGTGCGTCTTTTCTGTCGATGGAGAGGCTTTCACGTGCTCCTCTCTCTCTCTCTCTTTCTCTCTCTTTCTGCGTATCGGTAACAGTAACTCGGACGGGCATAAGCCGAACGCTGGCTGCTCGTTTCCTCTTCACGGGTCCGCGACGACGCCACGTGGCGGCGCGTGCCGCAAACTAAAAAAGACCCCTCGTGCTCTCGAGTCCGAGTCTCTCAGTTGCCGGACGAATATAATTAACCATCAGTTTTAGGTTTCTTCGGAGGAACAACACCATGATGAATATGATGAATATATAGTCCCTCTCTCTGTCCCCTTTGGTACGAACGAAATGGCAGCGAAGACAAAGAGGGAAACCGGGGGGAGGGGTGAAAAAGAGAAAAACAGGGTACAGAAGAGACGAGAAAAACGAGGAAAAAGGTGAATCGGTTGAGTAGCAGAGGAGGGCTCGAGGGTTTGGGAGGGACACGAGCAGCCAGAAAGGCGGAATATATTTCGCAGGTTGAACGAGCTGCATAAATAAGACGGGATACGAGAATGCTATTAAAACGAGCGTGGAAAATGTGACTGTTACGAATGAAGAGATAATGGGATGAGAATAATTGTCAGTTTCGCGGGTTACCCCTTTCGTGGACATTCCGAAATTCCTAGACGCACTGAGAAATTAACGTTACAAATATTATATTACCGCGTTGTGTATTCATATTCATAAAACGATCGATTAATTTCTTAGAACAATTTGAATTTTTATGCGCGTTTGAAAAAGGGGGGCGAACTTGTCGACCATTTCTGAGGTTCAAGATTGTATCTTATAATCTGTGCATCATCCGGACCATCATTAAGAACTTGACCAAATTATCTGCAACGATCTAACAAAACAATTGTACCTAATTTGTCTGATGATTTTACTAGAAATATACTTGATAATTAAAACATGGACTAATACAAGTTCCAATATACCCAAGTTTACTCGTCGCACGAAAATAAAGATGAAGAAGGATGAAAACGAATTTCACGTTTCGAATTTCACGTCTATTTATCCACCAGTTCCCTTTTACACGCGTTTCGACCAATTTTTCAGTATCTGTCGTTGACCGAAGAAACATCTGCCGCGGAAGCGATCGTGATTTAATTAGCAAAGTAATTGCAGAGTCGAATCTTTCGATATAGCTGAAGGGGACGTTGACGGGCTTGATTGAAACGTTGCCGGAAAAAAATAATCCAATTTAACCAAGGCGGTCGTTATAGCGTTAATTGCGTATAATCTCGAGCCTGGCTGTTGCAACCGTCGATCCGGATAATAGTTGCAAAACTGTTCAACCGCGAAACCTTCGATCACACGAAACTACCTTGCTGCGAAACACTTTGACACTCAATTAGCGAAAGCTTATTTTACAAGACTGAGCTTTCGCCTGAAAATCCATTTATTTGTATAACTGAAAGCGCAAAATCGAATGATACGTAGTTTGTTTAGACAAAACATGAATTTCTTAGATTTAACGAGACATTGGTAACAGAACAACAGTACTTTTTATTGTTTTTGAAAAATACAAGTGTAATATCTTTTTCCACCGCTCCAGAATCTACGTATACATGCTATACAAAATCATAGATGTTTGAAGGATAAATCTTCACGCTACGTTCAACATTCCCATTTGTTGCTTTTTTAGTATCTATCACCTTTTTAGTATGTATCACGATATTCTACTTTGTCTGATTCTTGCACCAAGCAACCGATAACGTATGAAGATGTACAAAACACCTTGACAAAATACAACTTTAGTAAAAGCTAGACTTACCCAATTTTTGCATCAAAGTCTTCAATCCTATCTGCCTCTCTCTCAAGTTTAACAATTCTATCATTTACACTACGATCTCCATTATGGAAAAAGAAAAAGGAAGAAACGAAGAACAGAGAGTGTAAAGCAGTGTGTAGACAGATTACGGTAAATATTAAACAAAACGCTAAAACTACCCGCCGAGCCAAGGGATATTCATCATTCCGGGCGATTAATTAATCAAAAGGCCGGACCCGCTGACAGCGGCCGATACTTCTGGTTTAAAAATCGGCCGGAGCACGTGGTGAGAGTACTCGAACCCAAACCGGCCGTGAAGTGCGCTTAATAGTGCCGTCTAATAAACAACGGGTACTCCAGCGCACTTCGCTTAGCAAACAAAACCCGGCTCGTTGGACACGTGCGAAGCTAAAATCATGATACTGTAAGCTTCACTTTTGTTACGCTGACCCTTCAATGGAAGAGAATGTAGAATGTAGCTCGAGTAGGTAGGCTAACACGACGAAGAGCGAAGCCGGGTGATCCAATTTACGTTAGGTGATTTCCTTCGGCATAGATAATGGATTTTATTAGCGGAAGCTTCGTTTCAGCCGGTATTGATCGTTTATCGGTTCGAACGGCGCGAGAAATTCATTCTGACGGCTAAAGCTTTCTCAACGGGGGCTCGATTAAATTCGAGTGTTTGCCACGTACTTTGACAAAGTGTAAACTAAAAACGGACATTGATCGTTGACCGAAATTGGAATTACGAAGCGAAATTTCAAGGATAACATCGTTGATCCTGAATGAATCAACAGACACGGTCCTCCTTAGGTTCAGAAACTGATAATCTCTCCAATTTGAAAATTTGCTGCAACTGACGTCTCAATCGCGATCCACCGTTCGGTAACAAATTCAATTCGTTCCAAGGGACGAAAAATTAAAGACAATTCCATTTTCGACTCGAGTAACGCTCGAGATGGTCTCCACGCCCCCTGCAAAGTGGAGACGGTCAACGTGACGAGCGAACGTGAAGCGGCACGCGGACAAGCCATTAATTCGCGGCCCGATAATCACTGCCAGATTCGATATCCGAATCGCTGGTGGTTAAGTATTAAGTGTCAGCGTGCAAAGCGATACTTTCCATTATCCGTGACCGATCTCCGTTTAGCCACTTCCGGCTTCCGGTTACATGGCAGGCCAGGCCGGAGGCGGTCGGCGCCCCGGGCCACTGCCGCCCCAAAAATAACCAATAAGCGACCAATAAAAGTAGAACCGTTAAACGGCCAGTTGTACGCTCTCTCGCGAGTAAAAGAGCTACCGGTTAATTACAGGTCTAACCCCGTAGCGCGGGTCCCGACCGCCGCTGCCTTAATAGATCCGTCTTTCGACGAGCGGCCCAACCGTTCGCGTTTGCCCGCTGATTTCTTGCTTTCATCATCGCGCCTCTTGGAACCAACATTGTGCCGTCCGTTTACGACGAACCGACAGGAATCTTCTTTATGTGTGCCGTAGGGAATTTAAATGTTAATTCCATCGGAATTTGCAAAATTACTTGACTGTAGTCGATGAAACAGAGTAATTCGAACATCGAGCTACGTATTCCAACAGCGTAATGCAAATATAAATCAATCGCGCTGCGGTAATTGCGATCATTTACAATGGA
The DNA here is from genome assembly GCA_032399605.1 of Melipona beecheii. Lineage (NCBI taxonomy): Eukaryota > Metazoa > Arthropoda > Insecta > Hymenoptera > Apidae > Melipona > Melipona beecheii. The sequence goes on along the minus strand of JAUCMO010000047.1, from coordinate 621,579 downwards.
CAATTACCGATCCGCGTAACAAACTATCGCTATCAATATTCGCGTCATCTCAGATCGCAACGGCACAATTTTACCCCGACGATCGATGAAAATTTCCACGTTTCGGACGAAGCTGTATATTACATACACGTTTTCTCCATCGCCGTGACACCGATTGGATACAGTTTCGAGCACAGGAACTCGCCTACGAACGAACGTGCGAAACACGGTCGCTGTGGAGTGGCATGAAACGCGAACGCCGAAGCACCGGTGGGCCGGTGAACTCGTACGGAAGTGGTGTATAACGATCGTAATCTATAATCTCGTTCCGAGGGGCATTCTTCATCAATTTCGGCCACCGACTCGGAAAAGAAACAGTCGACAGGTTGACTTGACTGGAGCAGGCGCGATTCCCAAACGGAGGCTCTTTCGGGAGTCGTGTGCTCACCACGGGGGTCGTATCCCGCAGGGCTTCAGCACCGACACCTTCTTCAGCCTCTCTTTCTACCCCTCCTTCTGCTCCCCCCCTCCCCCCGCGCTCCCCTGGTGCTTCTCGTCTGTTACATCCTCGTATTTGTATTTATAATGCGCATGAAACTATGCTTCTCTCTCGTCTCGGCCCCGTTATAAATTCTCTCGCTACTCGACGTTTCCCTCGAACGACCGGTGCGTGCGACTCTCTCTCTCTCTCTCTCTCTATTTCTCTCTCTGTTTCCCGTTGCTTGATCTTTTCCCTCTGCTTCTTCGTTCTTCTTGCACGCGACTACGTGCACGCGTACTGTAAATATTAATAGTATTAATACGAAGTCGGTAATACTCGGTGGTGCGGTATTTGATAATTTAATATTTGATTGTTTGCCAAAGCGAAACGGTTAGCGCGCAAAACCTTTTCTCGCCACTTTGAATTTCAGAATTTCCCGTGTCTTGGGAACCCTTTGTGCTTTCTACAATACCTACGTGCTTTCTCTCTCTCTCTCTCTCCCTCCCTCCCTTTCTTCTACACTACAAGAGAGTCTTCTGGGCTCTTTGAAACCACCGACGTTATATTTCCCTTCGTTTTGATTACTGCGATATTACGCTTTTGTTGCCCGGTCCATGATATACAATTTACCGTTTCGCCGGTGCGCTATGCAAAACGCGTTTCAACCGTCTGAATTTGCGAGCGTGTAACAACTAAAGCGCCGCATAAATAATTCCAGCCGTTTTTCGCGTAATTATGTTTGCATCCGAATTGCTTTCCGATTCGCGGACGGGCGCGCCTGTTGCCCGTCCGGGATTCTTTTCTCCGGGTATATTTCCGAAAGATCCTCGCTCGCCGATGCGTCGGCTTTGACCGGCGTCGAATTACAAGCGTTTCGCGCATTGATTCAAGACAAAACAACGCGCGTATTTGTGTAAATTTCAATAATACGAGTCGGGTTGTCGGAAACTGAAGTGAAACTGGCTGTTGCAAATTCAACGACAGGGATTGTTGAAATTCTTTTCGTTAATAATTTCCACCAGAATCTGATTTTTGTTATCAGCAACTGTGAATTAGTCGAAAATGGAAAGATATGAACAAACGTGTACGACTTTAAACTTGTCACGACGTTGAAAATCACACGAGAATTTTCCAACGCTCAATTTAATCGTGTGAAATAGATACAATATCCGTTGCACGAATTTCATTCTCGTTGCACAAATAAACGTCCTTAAACACAAAGCTAATTGTCTGATTTACGATCGTTTCGTACTGCGAACGAGACACCGTAATGACGGACAATCTGGTGTAATTATCATTAAAAGTATCAAGGACAATTAAAAGCAAATTATTCTTGGCGAGGGTAGGAGGTGAAAATAAAAGTTGAGTGGATTCGAGAGCAGTAGCGAGTCGAGGCTGCGCTGGAAGAGCATCCAAGCGCAGCGTTAAGGAATTGATTAAAAAATAAAATGAATCACGGTCGATGAAACCCGCCACTAAAAACTCATTAAGCTACAGATTCTGTTGGTGATTTATCGTGGATTATATTCGCTGGCCGTGCTATAGATACAGTATAAAACTACGCGACTTCTAATTTACTGGCAAGACGATGCTGTCCTTCAGAGAATTATCGACATTCACGATGCATCGCGTTTATTTTTTTTCACCTAAACGCGTAACTAGAATTTCGTTTCATCACGTACAAAAAAAAAAAAAAACAACCGTGTTACATTCATCTAGAAATTAACACGCGTAGTTAAAGGAATGATTGATATTGGAAGAAAATACGTTTGTTATTCGAAGAAGCTCTGTATATGCACTAGTCTCTATATATATTTTATATTTTAGCATTTATTGTTTCGTGCATAATGAAAACTAAATGAATACTCGCACAAATCTCGGACAACAACTCTCTACGTTCAAATTCAAATTTATTCAACTTAGGCAGTTTTATATTTTTCCGACAAATAAAACTAAACCTCGAGCGGACCATTAAGGTTGTTGCAGTCTCGTCGAATTTTAAATTATTTAAAATAATCACATTATGTGTTTGACGACTCAATCTTCCATTGCACTTCTAACTTCACTGGAAGGAAAAATTTATTGAGAAATAAAAGTCCACCTGAGGGTGAAAGAAACGGAGCCTGAGTAGTTGTTTGTTCGACTAGACATTATAACGAGCAGTAACTTCACTTTCTATGTTTCGCATCGACATCGAACGACACGATGAAAGAAAAATCAGTACCCATCACTTTGCACGGACGCCGAGGAGTCTTCGGGAATAGCGAGCTACACCAGGTATATCCGCTAAACGATTCGTTAATTGTATTTTTAGGGGCTTCCTGCGAGAGGTCTCAGTTCCTAATTTACCGACTCGCCCGGTTTGGTTTATAGGTGCTTCGATGTACCGTTTATAGTATAACCGACACCACACCTCGTTAAATCAAAGGACCGGAATATGCTTATAGCTATACGTTCCCTAAGAATTATAACCAAACGAGAGGAACGTCTTCTGGCTCGATCGAGCCGCCATAATCGAAAGGCAACTGCAAGAATTCCTCTCTGTGCAATATCTATTCTTTCCTCTTCTTTACTCAGAAATTTACGCAGCAGAATCACTTTTAATTCAAAGATTCTTATTCGCATATTAAAATATAAAACTCGATGCTCCAATAAAGAAAATTGTTTTTCTTTGTACTGATAATAAATGCTGTTACGGAATTACAACGTCAAGTAGAAGTTAAATTTTTACATGTATCAATTTTTACACATAAATAATACACAGAGAAATATCAAAAACAGACTTTCGATGCGCGCTGGATCCGGTGATTGAAACCAAGACTTGGTCAAACCTAAAAGTCTACTTACACGATCGAGACAATCGTAAATAACGTGGGCGTCAAACGAGCCACAATTTACGGCTTGTTGAACTTGTGCTCCTCGTGAAATACGTCGATACCGCGAGGGAACTCTCTTACGAGCCACCACATCCTAGATAAATCCCCCCTACTAACGTCTATTCGAGACTCGAATCGAGATACGACGATCGCGGTAACTCGACGATCATTAAACCAGAAGAAAAACGATCGAAACGTTCGATTCTTTCATTCGCCTTCACTGCCCTTGGCTCTCTTCTTCTCTCAGTCGAAAGTTTCCTCGCGTTGAATCGCGCGATTCGCGTGGACGCTGCCTGTTCGCCGGACTCTTGCGCGACAAAGGGCGAATATCGAGACGAAGTGCCCGAACGGAAAGAATCTCCGCAGAGAGAGAGAGACTGTGGAGCTGTTGGCGCGCGCACGCTTTATTAGGTCACCCTGTACAGAAGTTCGCGAACTGGCAGGAGGGACGGCGCGGTTGCGGCCGCCGCGGACGGAGAAGAAAAGGAGGAGAATGGCAAAAAGAAAGAAAGGGAAAAGAAGAAGAAAAAAAAAAAGAAAGAAAGAAAGAAGAAAAAAACGGAGAAAAAGTCGTTCGCTGGATCGTCGGTGAAAGGGAGAGAGAGAGAGAGACAAAGGTGGAGAAAGAGAGCGTCAGCCATATGGACTTATCCAGCAACGTAGTCCGAAAATAATAAATCTCTGAGCGTGCTGCGGGATTATTAAAAGAGTCCCTAGCTCGTTCCCCTTCGGTAGAGGAGAGCGTTAAAAGGAGAAACAAAACGCATTACCGTTTCTTAATGAAGCTGAGGGATACGAACGAGCCGAGGCAACGAACGATGCAGGAACGCAGCAACGTACCGGTGCAAACGGCACCACACACCACCGACAGACGGACGGACGGACGGACGGACGGACGGCCGGACGGACGGATGGACCAACGGAATGGATGGACAGACACGGGGGATAGACGGACGGACAATCGGACGGTCCGACGTTCAGAACTAATTGGAGCCACGAGATATTAAGAGGAGACCAAAAGGAGACGAACGAAGGAGGCGACCGTCTCCGGGCGGAGGGAAGGTGGACGCGGCCGATGCCACGGAAAGAACGGCAAAAGCCACCTACTACGTATGTGTGTACGTGGCTAAGGAGTGGCGAGATGTTTGAGCGAACGAAAGATCGTTCGTTAGATGGATGCGCACCGATCGAACCGCCAACGATCGCATTAACAGCTAGTTCGCTCGTGTTACGAGTTTGTTTAACGACATTGCGTCTGGTTGGTTCCAACCGGCCGCCCCCCCTTTCTCGGCCAGTCTTCGCGTACGCTTGAGAAAGAGAGCGGATTCCAGCGCGACGAGTCGAATGAAATAATAACAGATGTTTTAATAGATGTTTAACAGGAGGAAGGGAGGAAAGCGAAGAATATATAAAACTGCCGAGAGAAAGAAAGAGACGGTGTAACGTGTATAAATCATTCCGGGCGGTGTGTAACGTGTTTTCTGGCGAAAGAATGAAATTATCAATTACGTTTCTCAGCTGGCGAAAGACTGGTACGCAAATAAAGATATCCAGGTCCGAAGATATTACCAAAAGACAAGACGCGCGAATTTTGTTAAAGAAAAGAACTGGTACTGTAATAACGAGACGTGAAAAAAAACTCGTCAGCAGGTACACGACCGGTTAAAACGACCCGACGGGAAAAATTACGCGAACGTGTCGAAGTTTGTCGGATAGCAACGTTAATTAGCTGTTCGATCGCGATATGAGTTTGTTCAACGATATTACGCCGAGACGTTTCATAAACGCGAGATATCCTTGTACGAAATGATGTTTTGGACACGCGTCGCGTTTATTTGCATTTAGCTTCGCGTGCAAATGCAACAGAAATGTGCCTTAGGTATCGTAACGAATGGCGACTCGCGTCAACGGCTGGAGTGACAACATAAAGTGGAATAACATTCCGTTAACGTGTCCTCGAGACATCGGTGTTGCGCGATACCGATCTTTGCTTCAATTTAAATTCATCGCTGACCCAGTAAAATAGCTCGAGCTGTTTCCCTCTTTCCTCTTTTTTTTCTTTTCCTTTCATTTTAATTATTTTAAATAACGAACGTTGCCCCTATAATTTAACGATCATCGCGAGAGGGATTGCGAAAAAAACCCCGAAGTGTGACTTGACAAAATGAGACTAGAACCCCGAAATAAAAGAGATCTATGATGATATTTTAATCTCTATTTTTACGTTCCCGCAGATTATAGGCATCTTGGGTTACAACAAAAGAGAAATTAGCATGCTTTTACGATAAAGCCTGTGCCCTCGTATCATTATCGAATTATGGCTCGCTGAAGATCGTAATCAGACTAAAGGATGATTCACCTAGAAAAACGCCTACGTCGTGACTGTCGCTTCGTTCTTGTTTTCGTATTAAAAATGCATAAAACGAAAGATACTGAATATTAGATCGGGCGAGGGGAAAAGATAAATCGGCTGGAATATTTGGCGTTATTATAATTAACATGATGGGAGATAGCACTGCCAGAGAGATGCGTAATCTGCACAGATGGGTGAAAAACAAAATGTATCGTAGCTTTATACATCAGAGAGGCACATTTTTTCGTCGAAAAAAAGAATTAACGTGGCGAAATTAAAATAAACGAGAATATTGCAGTTCGTTGATAATAAGCAGTAAACGAGAGGCGTGTACGTGTATTTCTAAATCAAAGGAAACGCGGATTTTTCTTTTAAGTGAAAGACCCGATTCGGTCAGGAGGTCTTCAAGTTCGCCACTTTAAAACGTGTATTCCTTCAATTTTCCAGTCGAGTAAGCGTTCGTTGAAGGGCTCTTGTGTGTCTGGCAAAGCGTGCACTATCCTGTTACGCGATCTCTCCCAGCCCGCAATCAAAATTCAAATCACACTTTTACAGCCGAACATAAAATCAATATTCGCCCTTTGGACACGTCCCTAAATTCCATCGAAAACAAATCAATGCACTCCTCGACGTTTGAGGACGCGGAGGATATCGACAGGCTCGATACTCTTTCGATATTCCCTGCCACGACTATTTTCGCGTGTATGTGTTTGAACTTGGTTCCGGATTAAAATTAAAATTAAAATTAAACGGCCTGAAATCATTTATGATGTTAATGCGAAATTTATACACGTTGCACGCACGCGGCAGAACATTTAATTATTTGTATAAAATATTACAATGTACGTGCAATAAAATTGCAACGAGAAAGCAATCTAGTTATATTCATGCCACGTATTCTTTTTCGGAACGACGTTCGTTTCATTTTATTTCACCGTCTCCCGAAACAGAAACGGTAACTGCAGTCAACGTGTTAACTCTCGTGAGATGTTACTTTAAAAGTTACTTATATTCATATTTCAAAAATTGTAATTTGCACGCTCGTTCCATTTACCATTTCATCGATGCAATGTGTTATCGGAACATCAAATTATTTATTTACAACAATTGCCTGCTAGTGTCAGATTTGGATTCGTGGCAAACAGCTACGATCAATCGTTTGTTAATTTTTCCCTCTCGTAATAATAAACGAAATTCTAATTACAGCGAGTTGAAAATCGTCGAGCAAATTTTAAGAAGAGTCATCCGAAGCGCGAGCCGTCTAAAGAGAACCCGCGCGCGTACATGGTTGTTGCGTACCTGTCGACACGAAAAAATAGATCGCCTGATGGCTGCGCAGTCCAAAGTGTAGCAAAACGAAAAGAAGCATCTTAGGCATCCGGAATAGTGCCCTTATAAATGGTTTTTCTATATTGCCTCGTGTCTGGCTCACGCTGGACATGGACATGGGTTACCAGTTCATTTAAATAAGTTAAGGGTCTCGCTTAGTGCCTTAGCGGGTCCATTACAGCTGGGCAAAAGCGGCTAATTACCTGCCTGACGTGAGTTATAAACCCCTCTCCGGCCATCGCTCCCACCTTCTGAATATTTTTAACCGGATCTCGATTTTTGCAATGAAAACGTCCTCCAGCCTCCACTCGCCGGCTCGCTTTTGCAACGTTCTCACTCGACTTTATTGTCGCTGCACGAACCTATTCTTCGCTATCTGTACTCTACAGACGTGCCTGTGTACATCAACGCGTCTCGATAAGGGTCTCGAGCAAACGTTAATTAACGTTACGAACGAGAGAATAACGTTACAAACGAGAGTATTCGACAAGCACGGCGTCCAAGTCTGAAATATATATACGTGGCTGGGTCGTTTAAATCGTACGTCGCGTTCAGGTCGACTCGTTCGCATCCAGGCGAGCTCGCGAGCGTTCGTTATTGGTCGCGCGTTGCGTCAAACACGGTTTCGGTTGAATATTGAAAAATTGTAAAACCGTATGTTGATGAAATTTCTTATCGGAGGTAATTCACCGGCGTTACCGGCGATGTTTGATGTTATTCAACGTCGATTATTTTATAACCGCCGCCTAACCAGCGCGAGTATCTTTCGCACAATCGCGGGACGAACAGAGACGAACGACGGAGACGCGCGCCACTCGATTACGAATGTTTGATACGCGGCCGTAATTCGAGAATGAAAATTGTCATCTCGAAACGTTGGATTTGCGTTAGTTTTTTTTTTTTTTTATACCGACGTATCGTGTTGAATCGAAACAATCACGTTCAACGACGAAAACTCGATTTAGATCGTGTACAAATGTTGCAGCGGGCGGAAAAAGCCAACAATAAAAAAAGAAAAAAAAGAAAAAAAAAGGAAAAAAGAAAACAAGAACAAAAAGAAAAAAACGACGAATCATTCTAAATCGCAGGATCAATTTTGTTTTGCGGACGCGATCGGTTAAACGCCGGTTTTTTACCATTACCGGTCACGGCGATTTCTGACAGTCGAAATTTCGTAACAAACGATCGGGAAGGCGGTCCCTTTTGGACAGAAAATTAATCTAGTTTGTCATAACGTGGGCGGGTTAGTTCAAAGTGCCGCTAATGAGAAAAAGGCCGACCCGCGTCCTTCTTATTTGTCAATGGGATCATCGTGCTCATGAATCAAGTCAGGAAGATGTTCACTTGGTCCTCTTGAACCGCGTGGGTAGAAATTCTTCCTTTTTCATTCTTCCCTTCCCCGTGAATAACGCACGACACGGAGCAAGTATTCGCCATTCGACTAATTAACAGTTACAGCAACAATTAAAGACGACCGATGCTTAAATTCGTAATCCCTTTCGAAAGAGTGATGCGCGCTACAAACGCGGAGGATGTTGCTAATTACACACCACCAGTTACATTTTTCCCCTTTGCGAAGCAATTTACAAACGCTTTAGGCTAGAATTATCTTTGCGTGTGCTCGAGTCCGAGGCTTGTTTAAATAACTCGCTGATAGTAAAAATTCGATCGTTCCCTCTGATAATTACTCGCTTCGCACTTTGTTTCGGAGAGAGAAAGAGAGAGAGAGAGAGAGAGAGAGAAGGAAAAAAGGAAAAAATCATTTTCACGCGATCGTACCGGAACTCTATATCGTAGAAACGATAGCATCGATCGTCCGCGGATATCCGTGGAACGGTTACGCAGAACGGTTCCTGCGTTTTCTTTAGACCTGATACTTCAATTTTGCGTGCAGTGGCCCTAAAAAGCCCTGCGGGACTGGTTAGCTTTGGTTAGTGGTCGTGGAACGATGCGAACGACACGAACGGCTGACGAGATAGACAGACACTAGGGCGGAGGGAGTCTATTTCATGGTTAATTTGGCTAACTCGATTGCACCACCACCACCACCACCACCACCACCATTGCGACCGGCAACCACCACCCTCGAAAAACCAGGACCACTAAACTAGATATAGGGTGGATTCGATGGTCACCCTTCCAACGACGCGACGCGCAGTTCGCGAGGGAGAGAAAGAGAGAGAGAGAGAGAGACAGTTCGTGAAAAACCTGGGAATTTCACCATCGTTACAACCATCGTTATCGCCACTGGCGAAGATTTAAATAATATTTCAAGCTCCCTTTCCTTTTTTAGTTCCCCAACGACGGGGAAGAAATTGTCGCCCGGAGAACGTCGTCGAGTCTTGTTCGCGTCTTAAACTGCCCTTTACCCTCGAATTATCCGCAAAGCGTTGCAAAGCTGCTTCGGGTAAAACAAATTAGCAGTGACGAGACGACAACGAAGGTAACGGCTGCGAGCGGTAACGAATGAATTGCAACAAATCACCGGTGAAGAAGAGCAAAGTTTCTTTAATCCCGCGAGACTCGGAAGACGGAGTAGAGGGAAAAGTAGGGGACAGCAGAGAAAAGATCGAGAAGGCGAGCGCAAGCGAAAAAAGAAAAAAGAAAAAAGAAAAAAGAAAAAAAAGAAAAAGCATCAGCCGTAGTAACGCGCCTAGTCCGTTGGATATGCAAGAGGAAGATAGAACCGACTCGCAGGGCCAAGCAGAACGAGCCCGGCAGAAAGTATGATCCTTTGTTTTCCGTGGTACACAAGACGATGACATAGACGGTGGCACTAGCCGTCTTAAGGCCGGTTTTTCTGCAACGTAGCGGGCGCGATCCTTCCCTACGAGCGTCGGAGCACTTTTCTGACAAGCCGAACCGGGCCAACGTCGTCAACGTCGTGTCTACCGGCTCTCGCGAATGACAAAGGGAAGCATTCTCGGGAAGAAAAAATCTCGGGAAAAGTTGGAAGCAAATATTAGTTGAACACTGGACTAGTCATTATTTCTCTTTGTGCTTGCAAATGCTACTCGCTACGGTGTCTTCCGCAAAAGGGCAGAACAAAGGAGCATGTCATCGTACAACCAACTCTGTCCTTCCTCCCGACCCCTCCCCTCCCCTCCCCTCCCCTCTGTTGCCCCAACGTTCGCCACCTCCTCCCCTTTTCTCTTCTCTTCTTCTTTCACTTCGATGCACCACCTTTATCACCAACCACCACCCTACTACCACCCGTTCTCCTATTTCTCGTTCTGCTTTCCCTTCTCTTCCCTCCTCAACCCCTACCCGACTACTTTCGCTTCGCTTACCGTTCCCTCTGTCCCTCGTCACTCTCTCTCTCTCTCTCTCTCTCGCTCTCTCTTTTTTTTATGCTCGAGTCTTAATTACTGGAAGCAGAACGGGTTAAAGACTAAAACACAAGCCGACGTCGCTTGACTGATCACGGCGCGTCGCGTCTGACGTCCGTGCCAAATGAAAAACGGTCTAGAAAAATTATTATTGCGGAAGATATGTGACACCATCCGACTGTTTTTCTTCTGCGATTTTTTCTTTCGAATTCCTTCGCTCGGTCATTCTAATCGCTCCGAGTACTTTTGTTCGCGCACGCGCGCTTAATCCTCTTGACACTCGACAATTTTTCTAGAACTACAAAACATTATCCTAGAGGTGCAACGTGTAAAAATCTCAGCACAAGATATTTTCTGCTCTAAAGACTTAAGACTTTGTACTGTAAATAAGAGGTCGTCGCGAAAAGTAACAAGTATCGAAATATTTGTGATTTTGCTCCAAGTACAGTATCGATGTACCACTCGATTCCAGAAAATTGTCACGCAATTATAAAAATTCAACAATGTAAGAACGAAGCGCAGAAATTGCAATTACAACTTTACTTTTTACTTAATCCGTGACGAGTTTCACGTTTCGAGAGCCGTCCCAATCGTTTTCCCGCAATTTTCACCTGTCTCGCCCCGCTCGTTTCGTTTCTGAAACGGTTCCTCGCGCGTACGCGGGTAAAGTCATGAAAGTTATCTCTGACGGAAGAATTGTCAGCGCACCGTGAAACGCGTGCAACTGAATTTGCTTTCTGCATTATACAGGAATGTGTCTCGTAACATGTTCGGTGTACATAAGCGCGCATGAACAAAGTGCCACGGCCCTTTGTACCCGATGGGGGTGACAATGGACCTCGCTCTCCGCATTGTCACTGGGTTAACCAACGTTTTCAGGGGGTATCACGGATGTTTGGCATCGCCGTGGCTCGGCCAACATCAGTTCATCATCTTTTATTCAACCCTTTGCGTGCGGCGTGCTGCGTACGTGACTCGCCCGTGGAACAGTAATTACTGAACATCAGCCACGTACGTTTTAGAGAATTTCGGTTTCCGCTCTGCATCGAAGTTTGAACGCTAACAAAGCGAGCTTAGTTTACGCTGCATATCTCTCTCTCTCTCTCTCTCTCTCCCTGCTCTCCCTGCTCTCCCTGTTTTCCCTGTTTCTCTTCTGGTGCGTTCGTACAGAATAAACAACAATCGAACGAATCCTACATTCCTATTCTATTGATAGATATATACGGTTATATTGATTTTCGTGATGGATTCGTAAATACGAATTTTGCAACAGTTGAAGTGAAAATTTCTCTAATCGTATAAATATCTTCCTATAATAACTAAAGTTGACCGATAAGAGGAAGAACAAAAAAAATTCTAGTTATAGAATTTTAAGAAAGACTGTCGAATATCTACGCGTCTGTGATGTGACTCGACTAAAGATGGTCGCTCGTATCCGAATCGTGTTTTTCAGACGCGAAGGATTCCTTAGACACAAGTTTCGGCAGTTGTGCAATCTGCGGATCTTCGACGACGAAGCCGCGCGGCGGCAAACGTCAAACGGCAGAATGAAATCGAAATTCAATTTTCCCGTCCCTCGTGATACCCGTTCGTTGCGCGAGGATCTCCCCCGTGAAACCATCACACGATTACGCTAATTCGGCTATCATTTATTTTTCGTTCACCCTTCCCTTTCTTTCTTACCCTCCATTACGTCGCCCGCCAGCGCAAACGAGCCCGTCCAACCGCCACCATCCTCAACTCTCTCCTGTACCTTACGAGCTGCCGCGCGGATCGAGCAACTTTGAAGTGCGCCGAGTTTTTGATGTAGCCACCAACTGTTCCTGCCTCGTTCTCCATGCAAAGCAATGAATCACGCATCAGGCTAAGACGAGGAGACGAGTAATCGCAGTAATCGAGCGGACGATCCACCAGGCCAGTCGCTTATCTCGCGGTGGTGTTAAGCAAACAACTTTGCTTTCCTACGAGTTTGAGCGCGGTATCGATCGCCAGCCCGTTGATTGATATCGTTTTGGAATATTCATTGAATCGAGACGTTCACTTTGATGTAGAGCCGAGTGTCGGAGTTGACAGAAAATTTGAGAAGGCAAATACCGACTATTCTGTAGATTTTTACGCACTTTTTAAATTTTTATAAACGTATAGTTAAAGAAATGGAGCAGAATCTACTAAATATTAGAAAATAAATGTTGCGCATTTTACGCACCGTGTGCACCTTCAAGTTTCTCGCAGATACACAAAAGAGCAGAGTCTAGTAACAACCTATTTGTTTTTAAAATTTCATAAAAAATGACACGCCTGAACGTTAAAAAATTAAACGCAACAGGAGCAGGCAAATATTTTTAAAAGGAAGATGCGCGAGTTGCACTTTTCGTGACACGAGGGATGATTTACATGGCAAACTGTCGCGTCGTCAAAGGGGACTGTAGGGAAATCGTAAAACTCGGCCGGTCGTTGTTCGCTTAAATCGAACCCGAAGCACGCACTCGCTACCCCAGGGACGCGAGTCGTTGGTTCAACGCGCGAACATGAGCGCGAAAGTCGAGTGGATGGCGAAGACAAATATGCGGGGGACACGAAACCGCGATTCAGCCTCTTAACTCTTCTGATTCCGGGCGAAAGCACATGCGTGTACGAATGCACGTGCGTGCACACACGCCCAGCCACGCTAGATGAAATATCGCTCGTACACGTTCTGCTCGGAGGACGCACACTGTTTGCCTTCGTGGTTTTCCTGTCCTCTGCGCTCCGATTCGATCAGGGAAGATTGGTGGAAGTCGCGGAGAACGGACGGACAAACAGACGGAGGGAGAAGGACGAGACGCGATGAAGGTGAAAGTAAGAGAGAAAGAGTAACAAATCCGACACGTGGGACCGAAGTATTAATTCCACGTTCGATGCGTCCCTTGTTATTTCAAGCAAAGACACAAGCCGGCGCTCGCATTTGCCACGCGCACGCATCATACTTTATTGGAAAATGTGCAAATATCGTACCGCCCTCTCGCCTCTTCCTTCCCCCTTTCTACCTTTTCTCCCTTTTCTTTTTCTTTTCTCTCTCTCTCTCTCTCTCTCGTTTCTCGATGCGCGCTGTTTTATTTCGATAGCTTTTCCACGTGCAGACCAGCAAGTAAATGCAAGAATTCGCATTCGTGTAACGAGAGGAGCTGCTAATTACATATCTCGCGTAAAATACGGTACTTGCGTTACTTGATTCGTTGACGTAGGTGTGCCTGATAAATGCAACGTTTCATTTAACGTAGATGTTAGGTGATATAGTTCTGTTCTTGTAACAAAATCACGAAATCCATTAAAATGTAGTGTACAAGTTCTAAAGAATTCAACACATTCAGGCAATGTTGATACGATATTCAAGAGAGAGAGAGAGAAACATCAAAAGACGAGTTCTAACTGAAAGAATTGTTACAAAACTGTCGAAACTATTGTTTTTTTGAAACGACCAGATTGAAATGATGGCGTAGATGTGTAAATGTAATAAAAATCACTGACGAACATTTTTGATAGCAAAGTAATATTCAAAAGAGCGTTGTTCCCGCGAGAATGGATTCAGGCGGAACATCAAAAGACGAGTTCCAACTGGTGTACTCTCTGGACCGGAAGAGACGGTTACGACACCAAAACTACCGTCTTTTAGGCAGGCTAGTAAAGTTCTCTAACAATATAATTTGATCTGGACCGAGTCTGCCTAAACTTGTTTCCGTTATCCGCCTATGGTTCAGGCCTTACATTTCCTGCCGTCGCTATGTGATTTCCGTGGCTACCGAAGGGGAATCTTGATACGCGCCATACTGTGTCGAATATGTCTCGACGATTACCCGTGTTTTTCACCGCACGAATCACCTTTTTTTAGGTTTCCCCCGCAATCCTATTAACTTTTTACCATCGCGGCGAGTTTCTTTCTCGTAGCGAAACGCCGGTACGTGCGATTAATTTTTCAGGACCACCTGTGATTCGGTAGCAGCTGCTTTGCTCCAAGATTCCTAACTTTATTGCAAATCTGTTGTTTCAATTTAAATATAGAAAAAAAAGTAAACTTTAATGAAAAGTAAAACTTTAACTCGTCGAGCTACTTGAAACTATTACAGTTTCAAATAATTTAGGATTGGATTGACCCGATTTTGGAATTTTTCATATAATTGAATTTTCTTACTGATACGCAGGAAATATATAGGGTATAAATATTACTAACGTGTCATAAATTATAATAGTACTATCGTCGTTTGATCAAAAAGTATCGCGATTGATACAATTCTGAAGCAAACTGTAAGCAAACTTTACCAACGCGACAAAATTAAAACGACAAAGACGGCTCTCGTCTCGTTGAGACGTTATTCGACGATAAATCTGGAAAGCGAGGCTTGACAATCGCATGTTGAACGTTGCCTAATCAGCGCTCACCTCTGCACACGGCGCGGCGTGGCGCGTCGTTTTTCAGCGTTAACGCAGGCGTAATCGCGCAAACTCGTTCCCCTCATCGCATACAGAATGTCGGGACGCGAATCGAGCGTCGCTAATTTACCTCGATAATGACTGCTACTACGGCGGAGAATTAACCAGCGAAAAGGGAGCCGAGTTGCCGCGGTTCGATCCGTATCTGACGCCTGGTTGGCTGCTTTATGAATGGGGAGGAACCTCGGTGATCGTCGCACGATCACGGAAGAAGATTGATCTGTCCCCGGTGATCTGTGACGTTTATTAGGAATGCCCGAGGTAACGAGCCGCACCGGCTCGTTTTCGTCCAACTGAACCTTCCACGAGGCGATCCACCTCGCCTCTCCTTTATGGTAATGGCACGAAATTGGGGCACGCGACTGGCGATCTTCAAAAAATCGTTCGGAGACGCGTATCCGCTCGAGTGTCGATCTTTCGAGCGGGAAGTGAATTTCATTCCGCATTTGGGAAAATATTAAATTGAAACCTCAAAACGGTTTTGCGTGTTGAAAAATAAAAGGGCAAAAAAAGGAGTTGTCTTTGTGAGTTTTGCGTACTAAATTGTCAGGATAGAAATTAGAAGTACGTCTTTAAACAAAATCATTTCGTTCGTCCAAGGAGGATTGCAAATGAAAGCTGGATTTTATGTGATCTTGCATATTAAAATGTGGGAGGGAAGTTAATATATTTCTCAACAAGGAGATGATTTTGTTTCTCTGGATGGCACGGGAAATTTTATGCCAAAATATCTGTGAATTCTGCGAATAAAAATGAAGCTTGAAATTTTTTTGAATGATTTTGAGTGTTGAAAACTAACAGGACAGACATTAATACGTCTTCGAATAAGACTTTGTATTTTGTTGTACACAAAATTTTATACCAAAAAATTTCCGAGTCGCAAGAGGTTGATTGAAATTGAAATTTTTGCAAAATTTTCGACGCTCTCATTTTCGCATGAATTTCGCGGAAATGCATTCGACGTCGATGTCGTTTTACATCGTGATACATCTGTTGCATTTTTCAGCGTGTTTACCGTGTAATATATACGCGTTTGTGCGGTATACAAATATTAACAGAAAAAGTTCGTGCAAGAATCAAGAGTAATATCAAGTAATTTAAATGAGTAAATCCGGACTGAAATCTGCTCGCGTTGCAGCTCATTGAATAACTGATCGTCGTTTATAGCCACATTGTTTGAGGAAATTACGTGTATTACAAGTTTCATCAAATTCTATCGCTCAACAATAGTATATTATCGTACAAGGCTCATTTAGCCTCCTTATCTGAGCTATTTAACATACGATCTCAATTGCAGCGGAGAGTAACTGAATATTACTTGCGAACGCGTACTAGACATTTTATACTAGCATTTTCAACAGACCAGTGATTCCTAACGCACGAGCAAAATGAACAACGCGAACATTCGCCCCGTGCACAACTCGACGCCCATAAAAGCAATCTATTCGTCAACAAATATTTACCATCTAAATTATTGCACTTTCTGCGAATTAAACGTCACAGATTCGCATGTTACGCCTCTTGTTCGTTGCACAACTACGTGTTTACACGATGTAATTGCATTTACATACGTATCATTCGAACCAACTTTTGTACGCAACAGTATCGCCAAAGCATTTTCTCCTCACCTTTGCGCAGTTGACGCGTTGACGAAAGAGAATTTGATCGCATCACTCGGATCGATTACTCTGCATTGTGGGAGAAACATTGAGCCAGTAATAACAGAATAGCCACAATTGCTAATTTACGCGAATGAGAATTGAAACGATCTTTGGTAAAAAAAAAAAAAAAGAGTTCTACTATTTCTTAAATAGAACATCAATACACGTTTACAGTTGACGATTGATCAATTTTCTTTGTAGAACTAGTAACACAGTTTTAACCGTTTTAAGAACCACATTGCAGGAAAATTATATTAATCTTTGATGATAAATTTTTAACTGCTACCTTTACATCTGCGTGAATGAAAATTGTGACAGTCTTCAGTAGAAAATATGTTTGCGTGATTCATCAATTTATCGGTTCTTCTCTGTAAAACTGTGACGATAAATTCTGTTACTTTTGGCAGTGTCGACGAAAGTGCAAGTGAAAACTGAAGTTAACACTTACCTGCCAGGCGTTGGAGTCCAGAGCGAGGTAAGACATATTGTTGTTAGTGTCCTCCGTGGTTGTGAAAGTGTTGCAGATCCTCAGAACTCGTCGCCGGTCGGCACTTTGTCAATGCGAAAGTTCTCACTCACGTCCCGAGATGATCGGCAGGCGGCATCTTCCGTCGGTGGCTTCGACAGCGTGCAAAATGTCTTGCAACATAATTTGACGAGAATTTCATCAGATAAAATCAGAAAACAGATCGATTTACGAAAAACGGGGGAGATCTCTGCGGACTTGCACATCGTACGTAACTAGATGGAGGACGTGCAGTTTCATATTTTTATAAATCTAATTAACGAAGTGAAGTATCGATAGAAATTTATTTTTCTTCCATTATATACATACTACGAATTTTTATATTTTTACGTTACCCAATAACATTGTGAAAACTGCGAGACAAAATTCTAAAACCCAGCACGTCACGTTTCCAAATAATTTATTACGTGGCTTAGAATATCGTCAATTTCTTACGTGATCACTTGATATATTTTGCATCAATCCATATTATTTCTGTCTTCTGTTTTGTGTCTCCTCTAACGCGCCATATTGCACACACATTCGTTATTACCCCACATTACAAGGGACAATGAAAGTAATTTTGTTAAATAAATAAATAAGCGAGAAAATTAATATACGCATGTGACGATTGAAAGCGTTCAATTCCAGATAAATCTAACGTACTTTTAAATAAAATTCACCACGGGGGGTATGGGGGAATAAATCTTCGTGACAAACAATTTAAACCAACGGAAATATAATTTTCACCGAAAAATTTTCATATTTATGCGCGAAAGCGGCTCTTTACTGCAAACATAACGTGTTTTTGAAACGAAATGAAATTCGGTGGAATCAGCGAGGACAATTACACGTTATAACTCCGAGCGTGTTAATAACGTTGTATTTATTTCTATACTGTAACAATGCTTGCCCAATGGCAATTCATTCGTCGAATTGTCCAAGAAATCTTGCAAAACGAGTATTTCAAGAAATCAACAGAACAATGTACGAAGAACAAACATACCCTCGAAAATGTAAGAGAAAAATCATAAAAACGAGCATAGTTAGGATTTTTCGAAGAAATCCTGCGAAGCAAGTATTCGAAGAAATCAAAGAACAACGTACGAAGAACAAATACGTACATCTACGAGAATGTAAGAGAAAAATGATGAAACACCGTGAACAAGAGTCGAATTTGGGAACGATTGGTCAAGGTAAATACAAATGGCAGGCACAAGACGAAAACGGAAAGTCGGCGGAAAAAAAATGTGAATTACACTGTCGTCGTTTCGAGTCCCCCGGGCGTTCCGTCAACGAATCGAGAACTTAGTTAAGCAAAGTTAAATACAGCTCCCCAAGGTGGCACAACCGCCTTTTAATTGTAAAACACTTTCACAAAACGAAAAGATAACCCGAGGTCCCCCCTCTCCGCGGTACACGGAGATTTTGCAATTCATCATCGGTTCCCTACTCGACGAATATACGTTTTCATTATCTAAACCGTTTATTACATCGTCGTATTCCAGATAATAACTCGATTATGTATGTACCGCTCACGGTTACCAATAGTTTCACGGTAGTCGTTGCGTAGATACTACGTTTGTAATTAGACGTTATCAGCATTGGAAAGTAGGAATTATGTAAATTTCACTTTTTATCGCGCAGTTTCCATGTTAAGTAGCCCGGAATGATAAATTTAACGAGTACTCGATACGAACGACACAAAAATTACGTAGATAAATACCCTAATTATCGGGTAAAGATTACAGAGTTCTCTCTACGAAAAACGCACAATCAGCCACGAAATTGATTTAAAATCTCTTAATAAGTCGATCGAAAACGGCACTCGATCCTCTTTCGTTGAAAACAGAGCAACCTCGCGTAACCCATCCCGACTGGCAGTTCTAACCTTAAATAACCACTTGTCACAAAATCGGCGGAGGAAATCGTGAGAAACCGTAAGACAGAGGAGGAGACAGACAAATGTACTCACCACGAGCTTCCTCGAACGAGAAACCGACTGTTCACGTCGAAACACACCGGAATCAGTCTCAGATGGCGAAACGATTGGAAGCACAGGCGTCACTGCGTCGTTCGTTCGAGACGTCTTTCAAGCGCGAAAACAAACGTAAGGTCACACGACACGAGGGGTCGTTTCGAAGAAACGGAACACTCGATACGTTCTCGCGGCAGCGTAAACACGACTGTAAAATTACAACTCAACTCCTCTTACTCGTGTCAGTGGTCTCGAACGGAGGATCCACCGTGTCGACGACTCGCGAAACACAAGGGAAGCGTGCGCGTCGCGACGCGACACCGAACCGTGACTGTGTGTTGCGTGGTGCTCGCGCTAAGACGTCGCCGCGTTTCCAAAGTTTTCGTCCTACTCGCGAAAGGGTAACAACGGGTAAACAGGTCAACCTTTTAATAAGAAAATCGGCACGATCTCTCTCTCTCTTTCTCTCTTTCTCTCTTTCTCTCTTTCTCTCTTTCTCTTTCTTTCTGTCTTTCTTTCTCTTTGGTTGGTCTATTGTTTTCGAACGTAGGCACTCGCACACGCTTGCTCACATACACGACCAGAGCCCAATAACCTAATCCTCGACTAGATTAGCAAGGGCTAATTCGAAATGCAACCCACATCTTCCTCTCTTTTACTCATCGACTTCTCGATCCCCTTCTTGCCCTCTCTTTTACTCGCCTCCCCTCTCCCTACCTTTCGCCTTTTCTTGTGCGATATTGCTCCGTCCTTCGACTCGCGCCTCTCCCCTTCTTACTCTTTCTCGCTCCTTCTTTTCGTCCTCCTTCTCTCTCTCTCTCTCTCTCTCTCGCTCTGTCTCTTTCTACCTATTTCCTGTCTCTCTCTTTTTCTCCTCCTTGTCTCTCTTGCTCCCCCTCGACGCTACTACTTAGGATGAACACCAGGATATCAGCCAGGCGTCCTATGGTAGTAGGACGCGAAATTTTTCGGGATACCGAGAGAGAGATACACCGGTGATGGCCCGTTGTACCGCGACACAAAGACGTATGGACGAGAACGAGAATGGAAACGACGACGATGGAGCGCGACGATACACGACGGGAAGGAAGAAAGTGACTTTTGTACGTTGTACCTCCCCCGGTGTGTGTTGCCACCGCACGTGGCGCGTCGCGACGTCGCACTGCGCTCGAGGCGAGAGAGGCGCCGCGGCGCCCCCCAGCCCCTCTCGACAGCCACCCTTCGTAAACCACGCTCCCTACCTCCTCATCCTCCCTTTCGCTTCGTCAGCCCGCCTGCCCGCACCTGCGGCGCGTCCACCACCAACCTTCCCCTACTCGTTGCACCCCACGGGGGTGTGGTGCCTCCGCCTCCAGTCACATGACGGACCCTGCGCGGCCTCCCTGCTGTACGCGCCTGCCGACGGGGATAGCCTAACCTAACCTACGTGACTGCGCGATATAACCTATATGAGCGCGCTTCGTTTAACGCGCCGAGCTTCGTCAACCGGCCTACCGATCGCGCACCCCTCTTCTCGCCCTCCCGATGCCAGAATTTTCTCTTTCTGTATTTACGCTCGCCGGTAAACTCGTGTACTCGTCGAGTTAGAATACGACAGGCATCGACGTAAAACATTGAGAAAAAAAAAGAAAAAGGAAAGAAAAAAAATGGAATGCACTCGAGTCGAAACGAAATTCAAAGTTACATCGATACGTGGTGGCAATTGTCGAGAAGACAAAAGAGGGAAGAAACGAGAGACGAGAAATGCGCAACGACGGAACCGTGCGAAAGATCTCGAATACCCAGAGATCGGCGCGTATTTCTGGTTGTCGCGTAGACGATGCGTGCGTGCGTGTGTGCGTGCGCGCGCGTGACGAAGACAGAGGGCTGGATTCCACACACCACACCCTCTGCACCCCGTAATCCTACGACGAGCTGTATAACTGTATGACGCCAATACATTTGTACGCCGTAACGCGAAAAGGACGACGAATGCTCAGCATCGACTGCGCATGACCGATCGATGCCCCTTCCTTCTCCGCAATCATCCCCCCTGACGAGCGACTACCACGCTACTACTGTACGTAGACCGACTTCGTACCAACCCCACCACCCTGTCTCCAGCGAACTAGGACTACCACACGCTACAACCCCCTTTCTTCGTACAGCCCTGCTGTCGCTACCTCTACTGCCCATCCCACTGCACACCGTGTTCTACCCCCCTCGATTCTAGAACGAGAGAAAGATCAAGAGAAGGGTGCACACTGAAGAAGGAGAAACGGTCGGAGCGGGGAAGGGTGGAGTGAGGAAGAGACTTCTAAGAACACGTCAAGACGAGGCTTCTGTTTTTCCCTCTGGAGATTTCGGCAGGTTTTCACGCCGTCGCTGTTCCCTCCCTTTCTTCTCATTTTCCTCGTCCCCTGTCTCTTTCACTTCTGTCTGTACTCGCTGTCTTTCTTTGCCGTTCTGCGCGCGCTACCGTTACACTCTTCTTCTTAGCCCCTTTTGCCCTCGTAAGGAATACCGTGACTCTCGAATTCAACGGGTAATGATTTCTCTCTGCGCAAATTCGTCAGAAACCGGTGTCTTTTGATTTTTAGAACGTTAACTGTGCATCAGTCTCTGTTGAACATCGGTAGCTGTTTCTTTCTTTTTCACTTGTCTATACTTTTCGTTATATCTCTCTCTCTCTCTCTCTCTCTATAGTCCTTTCGCCTCGTAAGAAATACTACGAATCTCAAAGGCCGATGAACCTCGTCCTCTCAGAAAATCGAGGTTCCCTGACTTTTAGAACGGCGATTCCAAGCGTCTTGCGAGTTTCGGTACCTTTTCGATCGATCAACGGAGAAAGTAAGCGCAACAGCCGCGGCATTCAGGAAGACGTCGCGAACGAGGCAAACAATCAATCACCACGATCGATAACCGAACCGTTGTTCGGAGCATTTCCGTCTTTTAACGTCCAACGGAGAAGTGATTACTTTCACGAACAAGCCACGATATATATACCACCGTCGCAACGTGCCGCCAGTTTCCCTGATCGAGCTTTAAACTCGCGCGCGAGAGGTCAAATCGTCCATCTTCTTGCCGGAGAGCGGCGCACCACGCCTATGTTAAATCGTGACTCGATCGAGGAGGAGGAAGCACCGGTGTTATATTAGCGCCCAGGAACAACCTGATGCGATCCTTCGGGGTATCCACGATGCTTCGTGAATAGCCCGTGGAGAAAGAGGCGAGAAATGCAAGATCGACAAACAACGTCGGCCGACGTTGCGCAATTAACGAGACCAACCGATCGAACTGCAACTCGAAGCAACCATCGCGGTGGGTCGACCGGGTCAAATCTCCAGTCCGGTACACCTCTACGTACAGTCGTCACTGACTCGATATAGCGCCGTTCTGATGTCCGATATGCGCTGTTCTACGAACAATGCGCATCGTGCAGACGTCGAACATCGAGGCAAACACGATGCGCGCACCTCGCGACGAGAGGGACCAAGGGAATTCGAGTTCTGGTCGTTTGTCCTGGGTATCTGTCTATCAGTGGCCGGCCTTTTCCTCGCTCGAGAGCACGAATTAACGTCCGAGTGCGAGCAGAGTGTCGTACGAGGTACGAGGTTATTACGGTGTTTAACTCGCGTTTTACCTCCCTTATGTTCCCCGAATCGGTGAGTAAGCTTCTTCAAAGGCGAGGAGGATGCGATTAAGGGAGCAGAACGGCAACAGGGAGAAATTTCTGAGAAATCGGCTGCTACAGCGAGGAGACACGTTCGCGTGTAAAAATGCAGTAATGAACGAGAGGAAAGGGCACGTGGAACGTTGTTAATGATGGTCCTTATACGAGAACGGGAAGAGATCACTCTCCGAAGAGGAGAGACGAATTGCTTGATGCACCTTGCAACACGAGGCTGATCATAATGCGAGTAACGACGATGCAACCAACAATTTTCGAGACTTCAAAGCTGCAAAGATTCCAGAAAATATTGACAGACAGCGTAACCGCGTGTATCGCAGTGAAACTATTCGAGAAAAGCGTTATCTTTTATTGTAAGATCGGGCAAGTTTCTTCGCCCAACGTTCACGTTGACGAAGAGTGCCATTAAGAAATTAATTCGCCTCGTTGAACGACGTACGTACGATCAAAGACGGAATCCTTCCTGTAACGAAGCTTCGGCAGTTAACGGAGAAGTTGCTCGCTAAGAAATCTACTATAATCCACTTTGTTCCAGAGCACATCACATTATAACGCCATAACTGGCTCGTGTGATACAATTTAACTACCACATCATTACTCCCAAAGTTAAGCTGGTGTAAGTTGGAAATTACTAGTTAAATTGCATATATCCATGCAAGAGCCGAGAGCGCTGTGTAATCTGCCCATGTGTTTATCTATCGGTAGGTAGTCTGGCATATCCACCCTGGCGTGGCCCCTCTCCATCATCGAGATGGTCACGGAGACCATCTTACCCTAATTACCTAATAATCCGAAGCGATGACCTAACTTTGGGCCGTGTCTAAGTGGTTTCCGCGTCACAGCAAGTTGAATGATGTGTCTATAACTCCCGCAAATTCTAATAGACATACTCGAAACGCGTGCAAACTTGATTACTCTGTAATATCCTCCCTTTCGTCTCGAACAAATAAATATTGACGTCAACATTCTCACCGTGTTTAAGCGAAGTACTTGGTAGTACTTGGTAGTACTTGGCAGAAATATTTTTATATCGTTCAAACAAATTTTTTAATTCGTGGAAACAATGAAATAGACGACAGTTACCGATTCGCGCGATTTTCCGTTCTAATTCCTCGTTAGAGATTTTCTTGAGACGTTTATAGAAATGAGACACTAATTTGGATAAAATATAAATTCCAGGCAAGATTAAAATTCTTGCTTTTTATGACAAACGACGACACGTTATTCGATCAATTGCCTGTATTTCATACATTGATTATATTTTTTCATATACTTCAAGAGCATTTTATGCCTCAAAAACATTTCATTGATTTAAACACTTTCGACTTGCATTTGATTGAAAATTTTTTGCCATAGATAGCATCTTTTATGTTTTTTCAATTGAAATACTTTATAATACAGTTAAATATAAATCTTTCGTCGATGAAGCAACTTATAACATCAAAAAAAAAAAAAAAAAAAAAACGAGCGATAAAAAATAACGAATTTCACAGGCAGCATTACACGCGTCAGCGTAACAAACTCAACCTAACATGATTCCATTTTCCATCCGAGCTTTCCTTCCAGAATCCACAACAGTTTTTTTCGCGTAAGGCACCTTTATACGAGAGAGGGAGGGGAACGATTCCGATCGAAGGAACGACAGAATCAATAGATCCCGGATGATCCATCCGCTGCTATAAACAGATCCTACGAAATCGATACTGATCCCTATTGATCACGAGGACCGCAAACGCGACGCGTCCTCCCGTGTATATCCTTTCACGTTTCACGAACAGCTCGAGGCTGTCAGGTGCTACCGCCGTCAGGACCATAAAAATGTGCGTATCTGGAGCTGATTTTTCTGAAAACATTCGTGCATCTTGAAAGCCCGCTGAACAACCTCCTCTCCTTTTTTCCACTCCGCGGGCGGTGAAGAGCTTGTTGACTTAAGCGCGTGGCAAATTTCGTCCTTTCAAACGTTTTTCACCGCGAATACGGTTCGCTACCCCGCGCTACTTCGAGGATTACACCCACGAAATGCTTCGTGGTACTATACTACGTCTCATTGTTACCACTTTTTTTTCTCTCTTTTTTTTTGTGAATTCCTTTTCTTTCCTTTCTTTTTTTCAATAGATACCTGGTGTCTTTTTCTGTGTACAAAAACTGTGTACAACGAAGGGTAAAACGTGGGTTTGCTACATTTACTGCTACGTCGATAAATATCTCGTTCAAAGGATGTGTAAATAAACTATGGATCAACATTTCTGAGAATACAATTAAGAAATTGTTTCAATTTTACAGAAAATTGTACTTTGGATTTCTATATAATTTTACACTCTGAAATTTCCCATAAACGCATAAAAGTTGGCAGTAAGAATAATTGCGAAATATTACACACGAAGCATGCACGGTTGAATGATTTTGATACGAATTCAGGCAAAAATTCGTTGCAATTGTGATTTCCTTCGACGTTTTCCAAGTTACAAGAAACCGTCTTTTCATCTTAATTTCCGACAAAGCGCGAATACGGTAAGAATAGAACAAACGCGGTCGAGTAAGAGTAATTTATTCCATTATTAAATATCCGGAAGTTTTTTCCCTGGCCTTTGCACCGTTCAAGTTCATCAGCTCGAGACTTCGAGCCAAGAAAAACTGGAAGTGAAACTTTCATAATTGCAATAAACAAGTCCCGGTTGCCGTGGCAAAACGCCCTGCTACCGTCAAGTACAAAGTGCTTGGCGGTAATGGCATGCAAATTGTTGGCTTACCTAACGTCTGGACTCCGTGGGTTCTTTTGAAATGTGATTTCTTACTACTTTGAATCCGAACGGGGTTTACCGGCCTTTGAAGAGCCGCGATATTTTTGTAAGGAGGTGTTCGAGACTCAGCTGCGCGAGCGGAATATCGAGCACGATATTACCGCGGATTTCTTTCTATCGTCACGGAGATTGTATCTTTTTTTCTCTCTCTCTCTCTCTTTCTCTTTTTTCTTGAAAT
Organism: Melipona beecheii; assembly: GCA_032399605.1. Classification (NCBI taxonomy): domain Eukaryota; kingdom Metazoa; phylum Arthropoda; class Insecta; order Hymenoptera; family Apidae; genus Melipona; species Melipona beecheii. Next base: position 595,972 of record JAUCMO010000047.1, on the reverse strand, counting down.
CGAGGGAAACAAAATTTACTTCTAGAAAATGGGAACTAGGAGACTCGAGTGTCACTAACTAAAAATTTGTACTGACAGATTGATTTAGGAATTTGAGTCAAAATTTTGGGACATTCTCTTTTAAACGAAAGAAACTTTTCTGAGAAATTTTAAACGGAGTTAATTAAATGTGTCATTTATTTCGAGAACTGGTATGTTCTAAATTTTCGAGCGAGACTTTGTTACAAAAATCCTCATGCTAATACTTTACCGACATTTCTTTATTTGACAGAGAAATAAATCGGACATACGTATTAAACTGAATCGTACCGTGAACGTCCGACTCGATCGTAAATCAGGACGACTCAAACCTTTCGCTCTTTCAGCGAAAGAGCTACTATTAATTTCTTCATCAACATCCCGAGAGTTCGGATAATACAAGTTCTCGTAAATTTGCGTCGATCGTTCGACCAAGAAAAGCATCTGTATATACGAGTTTATACGAGTTTCCATCTGTAGGATCGTATCGCCCGAGGAAAACGCCTCGACCGTTTCGAATAATAATCCGTTTCTCCGTCGAAACCACAAGTCTCGCAACGTCCCGATCCTCGATAGACCGCGGAACGGTCCCGGGATTAACGTTCATCCGCGCGAGGCAAAACACGGAAAGACGTACGCGTCTGGAACAGGGAGTATGTACTTGGATTCTTACAGATAGGCTGATTCTAATAACAGCACGCCAGGCCGCTCGTTCCCGACTGTGAGCGACGTTCTGCCCGTTCCTGACTGCTACACGCCGAACATCGCCCGCAGCCGCGTGGCGTGATCCAGTAGCATTTGAAACGACGGCACACGACTCGATACTCTCGAGGTCTTGGGTGAATCTAACGCGATCCAACGTCCGACGATGGTGCGCGATTTACGCCATATTACCCTCTGGATTCTAATAAGCGCGTGTCAATTTCTGTTGCAGCGCGGTGCAACCGATGCATCAGCGGCGCGAAATCTGGTAGCACTGAAAGACACTGTATGCCCGCCGGAGAGACCTGCTCGGTTCGCGGTCGGTTGGCGTGATCGAGCAGCGTTTGAAAGCGAGGCCTAAGAGTGGCCGGGTACGGGGTCCTTCTGCGCGAATTCCAGGCTGCGGACGGTAGGCGAGCACGTTACGTCGATGCATCGGTGCAACGCAGCTCTTAATTCGCGACAAAACATTGGTTCGATGCTCATTGAGCATTGAACGGTGCACCCCCGGCGCGAACACGATCCGAACACTCTCTCCCTCTCTCTCTCTCTCTCTCTCTCTCTCTCTCTGTCTCTCGCCCCTCGCGATGGAATTTCTACGAAACTTACACGCGAGATGCACGTCGAGACTGAAGGAAAGAAATACGAGCGTCCGTGGCCACCGAACCGCGCAACGAAACATCGTATCGTACGTTCTGTGCTCCGTCGAGGGATGAAGCTTGCTCGTGCAAGCTTGCACGACTAAGTAACGTATTAGCATAATTGTCTGTAGAAGGAAGCGATTTTTCCTTCGTTGCTCGGCGAGACGAGCGAGACGGGAAAAAGCAACGACTTTGCCGTCGATTGCCTTGAGGACCCGTGTAACATCCGCGTTGTTCCCAACGCCACGCGTTCATTTCGCTTCCGATACAATTAACTATCGAAGGTACATATCACGCGATCGTTGAAGCGAAATTCATCGATAACGCCGTCGCTGTTCAGCCGCGGCTTCGTTCCGTTTGTTCGGTCACCCGCCCACCGATCGAATATATCACACGTGCATAAGCTCGTACGAGTACACACGCGCGGCGAATTCTTCGGAAACGCGAGCGTCCTGCACGGTACGGAGAAGAAGGGGAGGCAAGAAGAGGGAGGAAAGTCGAAGGAAGAGCGGCAGAGAAGAAAAGATTCGGGCCAGGACCCTGGTCCGGAGAACTCGATAGAGCGACAGAGAGACAGAGAGAGAGAGAGAGAGAGAGAGAGAGAGAGAGAACTGGAGACTTTATCATCGCGCTCGGTCGCTCGCCTCTCTCATTAGTTGGCTGGCACGCCGCCCCCGGGGCCGGCCTGTGCGTGAGTTTAATCTGTGCGCGAAGAACAGCCGAGAACGCGTGTATGCGTGAACTCGCCCCGCTAGTCCTCGCTTAACGCGCGTCCATCCCGTCGCGTCGGCGATCCCGCGCGCACGTTCGCGCTCGCGTACGTTTACGCTCGCACACGAGAGGCTGCATCGTCCTCGTCCCGCCGAGGAGCGCGTTACCGAGGAGCTTCGTTACACGCTCGGTCTCGAGCCTCGTGTGTGTGCGCGTGCTGGTGTGTGGACGAGCGCGCGAGATCGGAGATGCAGCGTGGGCGGCGCGCACGCTACGGCATTCCTACGGAGCTGACCCGGCAGCGGCACGAAACCGCGTAATATGGGCATGCGTGGAGGCTTGATTTTAAGTGGAGAGAACAAATATCCCTCCTTGTGCGCGTCGGGCTAGACCTCAATTATCATGGAATCCCGACGGAGGCGAGCCGAATAAATTCGAGGTTAGAACCTCGGAGGACCTGCCAGAAATTCGCCGATCGGACACTGGGAAAGGATCGTTCGTAGAGCAGCAACCGACATCAGTGGGATTTCACGCGATTAACCGATAAACTGCCTCGGTTCTCTTTCGTTGCCCTCTCACCTCCGAGGAATTCTACGAATGCGTACGCTCTTTCTTTCCAGCTGCAGTTATTTATTCCGTTTACGTTGTTGTGTTTCCAATAGTTGCACAGTCGTTTTACTATTTATGCCGTAAAGGAATCGGTGACGTCAGCGTCTTTCCACCAAACAGGTCTATCGTTTTGTCAGAGAAAAGGCAGCTGCCTTCTTCTCGAAATGGAAGAGAATCTTCGAAACGATCGAAACGCGTGTATTTCCATACGCGACGCGTGGGGAGGAGGGGGGACTGGGGCCACCCTCCGAGTCGCAATCTCGAGCGGGAAACGACGAGCGGGAAGCGGCGTTATTCGGGGATGCCAGTGACTACTTAAGAAAGGAAATCGTTCCCTGGCTCGTCGAGCACGATTCAGCGCGATTCTATCGGCGAAGGGATTCCCCGGCGAGACGAGGGAAGAGAGAGAGAGAGAGAGAGAGAGAGAGAGAGAGAGAGAGAGAGAGAGAGAGAGAGAGAGAGAGAGAGAGAGAGCGCGAGAGAAGAATGCACTCGTCATTACGCGGCTACGTGACGATCAAAAGGAGGCCTGCGGTATTTACAGCGAAGCGGGCACGATCGCGGGCTACCCGATCGATCGTTTCGCTCTCTGTCGCAGGGAACCCCAACCGAGCGTCGAGCAATTCTCGTTCTTCAAACAACGCCAATATGTTGGTTCGTGGGTCACTGCTTTGGCACGAAACTCGTACACACATGGTCGCGGCGGTGAGGGAAGAAACGGAGGGAAAGTGGAATGGGTCAGGGGCGGCGAACGGCGAACGGGGGACGGGGGAGGGGAGAGGGGACAGGGGGTATAGCGTCGTCTGTCGGGTATAGGGTGAAATTTAGTGCGGAATATAAGGGACCCTCCCGAGCTTGGCCTAAGGCGGGGTTTACAGCCCTCCTTGTGAATCTGGCCGTGTGCGCATACATTTTCAAAACTCACTTCGATCCACCAGGTTGGAAGGGATCGTATTGTCGGAGACAATTCTCTATCTTTTCCCTCTATCCCACCCCTGTACCCTCCCTCCCCGCTCTCGCGTCCCTCTACGCTCCGTGGCTGGGCTGCTGCTGCTGCTTCTTTTTCTTCTTCTTCTTCTTCTTCTTCTTCTTCTTCTTCTTTTCTTCTTTTCACGGAGCAGAGCCACGCGTCCCGACCAACGGATACGTGAAACGCGGAACCCGGCATTCTCCGGAACTTGCCCCCTTTTCCGTTAGGCCGTCCGCGAAGAAAGGGATGCACCAACTCCTCCCAGTTTTCTACCCTTTACACCACTTGGCGACGACGCGTCCGACGGCCCAATTAAACTTTTAGTGCCCGCTTAACGCGTCGTTCGCGAGTGTCTCGCTCGACCTCGCGACACCGAGACATTCGTGTTAACCGTGGAAAGCAAGGTTTTTTTTTAGCGAACGACGGTCGAATTTCAAAAATGCTAAATTATCCGTTTATCGATCATCTATGCGGAGAATGTTATGTAACAGTGACGGTTTAAAGATGCGAAAATACTCAGAATACAGATAACATGCCAAACTGTGTAAAATATTTAAATTCTATTTGTTTAATAGTACCCAATCAGGTAATTCGCTGTCCAGTTAATAAGTAACGAACTTGAAGCAGACGAAATATTTTATCGCAAGGGAGAAACACGGGCAAGTTCAGGCTGTTTGCATTATTTTTTCCCCCCCATAAAATGAGAATGAACGTATAAAGTACAATATTATTCGAATGGAAAAGTAAATAAATATATGGCAAATGCGTTGTAATTAAATTTGCCTCAAATACGCGTTTTATTCAGCGATCAAACATCATCGATACAATTGTACAGCCGGAATTACTCTTCAATCACGATTCAATATTTTCAATGCTTTAAGCAAAGTGATGGGAAATAGAAAATAATATACACGCGGAATCGTATCGAGGTTTATTTTGTTAACGTTACATTATTTATACACGTTCGTGCGTATATTTTCTTTCCGCGATTCAGCAATAAATGGCCGATGAATTTAGTACCGAACGATTTTTAATGATTGATTTCCGCGTGTCCCGTGATTTGGTATGAATCATTGATCACATTAATAGACGGCAATATGACTAACGAACGATTTTCCGAGCAACGCGAGACCGCAAAACTGGTAAATAAAAAAAAAGAGAGAGAGAGAGAGAGAGAGAGAGAGAGAAACAGAGAAACAGAGGAAATTGGAAAAAATAAATAAAACCAACAGCTTCGAAAGTTATTTAACGCGCTAATTGCTCGGACCGCTTTATTTTATAAAAGAGCCGCGGAAAATATAGATTCTGTAGTTAACGTATTGAATTTCCGTGAATGTCGAGTGAATAAATGAAAATTCATGAGTAATCGCCGCCCGGGGCTGAATATTTTCGATCACTCGCCAACAAGCCGGGTCTCGCTCTTAAATCGTAGTCTTAAAAACATCATGCGATTGTCCAAATATTATAGAAGCAAACATTTTCATGGTTCGTTACTACGCTCGTATAATTTGGCGAATTTGGAGAGAAAACTTTGCTCCGTCGAAACTTTTACTTTTACTCGGTAAACGTAGCTCGTGCGCGTGCAAAAGTATAAAAACTTGCACGAGCATTGAAAAAATGATGTTCTTTCATCTCGAGATTCGTCAGATAATTGACGTAAATTACATTTTACATTTTCTGACATCAGAACTACCGATAAAGAACTATCAACTTGTATCGGAGAATTTAAAGTAGAAGAAGAAGGAGAAAATTAACAACACAACAAAAATCGTTCAAATCTCCAAAAATATACAACTCGTGTATCTACGAAATTTCTATGAAAAATTACAGACTGATCATAACTACGTTTTGTTTAATTCGCAGTTGTCGCGTTATCTCTACCCATTTATCTATCCGAAATCTAAAAAGTATTCACGCGAGCACTTCAGAGAGATAAGCAAGTGCCGCCAAGTGCGTTGCGCAAGAAACCTTGGTTCTCTAGATATATCAAGGAAAAATTGTCCAAACCCATATTTCCAAGAAAATAGTTCTCGATATTTCACAGAATGCTTGACACTATCCAAAGTTAAAGCACGTAGCGTGCGTGCAAGATACCGATGGCTGACTTATCCGCGGATATTCTGTTTATCGGTTGTCGTAGTCGACGTGACGTCTTTCCAGCGAGTCGCACGAAAGGAGAAGTTACGAGCCGGAAGAAAAATTACGACTGGGCTCACCCAGCGCGATCGTGCGCAATCACGCGCGCACGTGGGCACGTACGCACGAATTAAATCCTCTTTCGCCTCCTCGCCTTCCTTCCGAGCGTTCGGTCGCTCATCCGGTCCGATCTTTAGCCTCCTTTTCCAGCTTCCACGAAAACATATTTCTCCTCTTGCCTCTTGTGGCAAGAAGTCGCGTTACCCGTGCGTGTACTGATCCGTGCTCACTTTCCAACGCATCCTCTCTCTCTCTCTCCCTTTTCTTTCCGTCGTGTGCTTGTATGCAAGATATATATATTTTGGCGGCGCTCGAGCGCCCCGCGGGCGGTCCCCGAAAGTTTACCGATTTAAGGATCAGGAGGAACATAAATTGAAAGTAATGGCTCGGTGTGTACGTGTCAGGTCGGATGTCGACGTGCATACAGGACCGGATGACCGGCCACCTCTCGCTGCGGGTCGGTTCCGACCCGACGGTGCAAACGTTGTCCCATCACGAAAGCCTCGCGCTCCTTTTCGCTCGGCGTCCACCAGCCTTCTCAGAGGGGCCGACGCGACGTAGTACGTGCCGTTCTATGGTCGGACAGCCTGTGCCAACCACGCTGCGCTAATCACTAATCCGACTGCGCGTGCTACGATCGCTACGCACGGCAGCTTGTAAAACAACCTCGTACTTTCGGCGTGTAGAAGAACGGCGCGGAATCGAGCCCGGACGGGGGTCCGCGTTCGGAAATGGGCAGCCAAGGGAAGAGCAGAGAAAGCGCGAGAGAAAAAGGAGACGATCCCGCGTGTGTGCGCGTGATCGGGACAGAGACGGAGAGAGACGTGGAGGAGAACGTTCGTAGCCGTGGGCGCGATAAGGTGTCTCGAGCCCCGGGTGGTGGGCAACCACCTACTGAGAGTTAAGAACTCTAAATTACGCGTGGACATGGGTTTATGTCTTCATCGGTTACAGCCAACGACCGGTCTCCGTGGAACTGACGTTCCGGTTATTCCCGGAGCTTTATTATTATATATTTCTCGCTTTTCCCCCGGTTGCTCGCGTATAAATTGTTGGCCCATGCAGCCAAAACTGCAGCAGAAAAAAAGAAAGAGAGACGAAACGGAGCGAAAGAAAAATGAAAAATGAAAAATGAAAAATGAAAAAGGGGGGACGAATATAGTTGGGTTTCGTATCGGACGGAGGACCAGAGAGTCGGAGTCAGACGTCCGACGAGAAATTAACCGTGGCCTCTTCCATACGCCGCTTTTTAACCCGTTGCTAATTAACAGGCATCGCGCGGTACAGGTTAATTAATTATTTTCGAACTCGTCGGTGTACTAGCGGGATCCAGCTTGTTTTCGTCCACGTTCCGTACGTTTTAATCGATGAGAATCGCGACGAACGTTCCTTCCCTGCGCCTCCCCCCGTCCCGCCTGCCACGTGCGATCGAATTTTATAAGGTATAAAGCGTGGAAATTGTTTTCCACGATATTCTGAAATAATTTCGCCCGACCGAGCGAAATACCATACACGCTGGACACGCTGTTTTCCAGTTTCGCGTTAAATTTTAAACGTGTGTGCTTGGACCACACCTACGACGACGCGTGCATAGCGACGCGTGAAACGATACCAGAAGCCGACGAAAACCACGCGACTTTCTTACGGGGAAACGCCTTTAACATAACCTAATATCCTAACGCAGTTCAGTCATTTCCTGGTGGCCATATAGCCGTCCCTAAAGCGAGTCCCCGGGGAGAATTTTGTCAAAGGATCTTTATTCGACGTGGACGTATAATACACTATTGCGCCTCGAGCGAAAAAGGGAAACGTGATACCGTGAGTGTCACACCGCAAAAATTTCGATTACGCACGAACGCGTTGAGAAAGATCGTCACCGATCTATTTCTTTCTCCTAACGCTGTTTACCTGTTACCGTCAGGGAATTCTAATTACAAGCTCGACAAGATCTCGCGTTCGAAAGCCTGTAATTATTTTTTTTTTTTTTTTTTTTTTTTTTTACGCACTCACGTGGTGTGCTCTAGATAGAATATCTCTTTAGAGAAACGTGAGAGGCCAGTTATCGCGCGTTTTTCCCCTGTGGGACGGAATATTCAATTTTTAGAAGACATTACGTCACGATAAAAGCGCAACGACGCAAAATTCCATTTATCGATGTTGGAATACTGTACTTCTTTTACTTTCGATGATAAAATATTACTAAAAGTATAAACGTTGGACTACAAATACAAATTGAGAAACCTGTAATTTCCTATTTGAACGCACCGGTGATAAATCTTTACTTTATAAAAACACAACGTCAAAGTAAAATTATAACTCTAGAGATATCTCGGGCCAAGACGAAACAGCGAATCATTCCTCCACAAAATCATTCTGAAAAGAATTCCGAGTCAATTCGACTTGGAATAGTTAGTTGCGTTACGTTATTCGCGCGTATCACGCGACAGACAAAAAAAAAAAACAATATCTATCAGTGGTTTCTTAATCATCCCTAGTTTTTTACCGTTTGCAATCCGCCAGATGAGACCGTGGGTCCGTGGCCTGCTGACGAACGCAGGCACACACGTGATTGGTTGTACGCTGCATGCAGTTTGACTCTAGTTTTAAATATTGAAAACGTCAGGGCTTTGAAGCAGCGGTCGACAGACTGCCGCGGACAGGAAGGCTCGCATTTTGTTTGACGTTCAGCGTATTTTCAGAAATTTCAACATCGTACATCGCCCGAAAATCCCGCTCTGGCGTCCATCGATCGAAATCACGGGCGGTGGGGAAATCGACGGTGGCTGGTATTTCCTCGCGGACAAGGACCACGCAACCCCGAGTCTGACGGCATTTTAATAACACTGGGGACATGTAAAAACTTCGACGATCGTGTCACCGGTATGTATCGATAATACGTCTGTTGCACACGTTATAACGTAATGGAACGCGAAGCAGTCGCATATTCGAGGAAAATTGTTCCCTCAAATTGTCTGTTGTGGCTGTTTACCTTCTTGATAGAATACGACGAAATAAACAATTTCATTCGTAAATATTTGAAATGCTCTGTTGAAAACGATGTATGAACGAGAGATTTCCTTTTGGATCTCCTTTTTTGTAATAGTTAATAATTGACCACAGATCGATGGTTTTATGTATTTAATTCCTATAAATTGCAATGATTAAAACAAGATGAAAAATTGTCTACAAAAATAGATCGTTCGTCGTCCAAAATTGCACGTAACATGTTAAATAAAATAAATAAATCAACCGTCTACAATCAGAATTTTTGTTTTCTCACCACAGAGAGAGAGAGAGATCATTTACTCCGATCAAAAATCTACGACCTGATCATTTTTATAAATAATTCATTCGCTCGAGTATCAATGAAATAAGATGATAAATATAGAAAATGAAAATGAAATGCATGGACATTAGACGATATTCTTAGACGAGTGATAACGATTGCAGTGCTTGCTCGAATTACACGTCTCGGTGTACATTCACCCCCGAGATTTTTCGATTTGTGGTTCGTGCCACTCGAACTTCCACGCCGCGAGATCCTTTCGGCTCTCTTTTTCTGATAATTACAAGAAGAAAAAACAATGGGCTCAATCACGCTGCGGAACAATGGCGAAATACAACAATTGCGTGTAGGACCCCCCATGAAGATACGCGCCCAGCTGGTAATTGGACGTTGGCTTGCAGGGAGCCCTACGTGCCAAGTGCTCAAACCCCTTCGACGCTAGATACTTGCATTGTTTATGCCTCTCGTTCTTTCTACGTGCGTCTTGTATAGTTAGAACCGGGACTATCGACGTGATACGCAGTTAAGGACAAGCGATTCGGGCAACGCTTACTCATTCTCGTACGGGGGAGAGAATGAGGAATCTGCTGGGCCTAAGTAACTCGTTAACGAATGCAAGATTAAGCAGTCGGCAAACAGCTTATTATAAAAAGGGAAAAAGACTCACCAAAACTAGGTCTAGATGCTTCGTTAATGAATTCGCGTTAATATTAATCAAACTGTCTCGTCTCTTCTATAATTTAAAGTATTTCACGATGTCTTATAATCTATAAATTAATTTGGAAGATTAGAGGAAGATAAACAGTCTCCGAGAGACGTAATTGAAAATTCCTGCGATCGAGAATTAGTATTTCAGATTGGAGTCCTATATCAGTCGAATGATTCTCCTGATGTTGAAGCACACGTAATAGAGCAGTGGCGGTACTTCTCTCGCTTCTTACTCAATTCCCGCCCAAAACCATGAATTTAGTTTTCTACACAGCCCAAGGCGATACGCGGCATAATATCAATGTAGCGGTCATAGTCGATCGCAATTGAAATGAACGGTTCGATTCGCCACATGCGCTACTGCTTGGGACCACGCCAATTTTAGCTGTGATTTGAGCCCCACTCCCTCTTCTCTATTTTGGAAACCCCTCTAATTTTAATCGCATTTCATAAATATCTCCCAACAGAGTACAGCCTAAATCCAAGCATTGGAAAAAAGTTAAAAAAGAAAGAAGATAAATTATATCTGCGAATTTTTGTACATTAATGGGAAACTTTGAAGAACAAAAGATATGCAAAATATTCTCCTACATGATATTTCATCGATTTGAAAATTTTCCAGCCAGACTTTATCATTTTTTTTTTTTTTTTTTTTTACGTTTCGAGAAATATAAATTTGTATAAAAATCTACAGTACAGTTATATTTGTAGAGAAAAATCAAAGTTCAAGGAGAGAAGCAATGATGAAAATTTCAGGTATTACATAAATCAGACAGAGCCGCTACCATAGGTCTGCGAATTCCGAGCAATAAACACGCCCACGGAAACAAATTATACCAAGTGTTCGAATCAAGCGTGCAAACGTACACGCTTCGTTTATTAAAATGATAATTCACGATGTATCCTTGTTTATAGTCCCGACTTCTTCGATAATATTCGGTTAGCGTATTTTATGCAAAATGTAACGTAAGGCGCGCATAAATTTGAGGCAGAATATCCGGTATCGTTGGATATATTATCGGCTCCAGTTGAACCAGTTTTGCGCGACCACGCGTCACGATTTACTAGCGCGCACGGAACAGAACCTAAATACTAGGACTCCGATATAATGGATTATAATAACACCATTAAAAGCACACCGGTGATAAATCACTTTATTTCCAATCGATCATCGCCGATGACAAAATGCGTTGCGGACACTTTCGCGACGCTTTTGTTGCCCAAACGTTAATGCAAATAAATGAAAACAATAAGGGTTTCGTCATTATCGTGCCGTAAAATCTTTCGATTACTTATTCCGCCGTGTAATTATAACGCTAACTTTTGTACAAATAACGTCTTTTTAAACGACTACTGCCGTTTCAGAGATTGTAAACAGCGCTTGCGGATAATCAAATTCTCCTCCCAAGAAAATATCCCGCCGAGAAAACATCAACAGTTGTAGACACGTTTTTCACGTGATTATCAAATTAATTTGAAAATCTTGGATTTCGGTTTCACTCGGATATCACGTGACGAAATTTATGAATTTTCCGCTATAAATCGCGCGCTGTAGATCTAATTCCAGCAATTAAAGTATAAAAACATCGTTCCACCGGTCGCTTGAATCGCGGCAAGTTCCTCTTTTAAAGCTTGGATAACCAGTATCTCCTTCTCGACGGGTCGGTAGCCTTTTATTTCTCTCGCGAGCAACGAGAAAGCGGGCTCGAGCGTAAGGAGCTTGAAAAGAAGAAGAAGAAGTTTTAAACTGCGGGAACGTAAGGAAAATGCTTTTCTTTTAATAATTTCAGATAAATACGGCGAAGAGAGCGGGACCGAGTGTCGTCTTTTGTATTCGCCCGGGTTGGAATCTGTAAAATTTTCCCCGGTAATTGACGATCCGCTTCTCTCGACAATTAATCCAACGAAAATCTACGGCCGACACTGCAGACGATGGAAAAATTCGGGAATCTCGTCGTTGCGATCGAATTTCGAGAAACAAGTGAAAATTGCCAAAGCAACTAATTAAACAATGACTTTAAATAATGCTTCGAGTAAGTAAATAACTTTGCTCACACTATTACACCATTACCATTGCTCTTTTAGCAGTATTGCAATTTTGATCCTTTGATAATTGTATTTAAAAATCAGAGTTGTAATTACAGTCTACTCATCTCTCTCGGAAAAATGTGCAAAGAAATTTTTGTCTCCTGCGAGAATTAAAAAGAGCTCTAAATTTTTAAGTGGGAATGTACAAAAGAATGATTGAAAAAGAGAGTAACAAAATAATCTCGTTCGACCGGTTCTACCCGATGTTTAAAAATAAAAAGGCACCTGTTGTTAAAAGCTAAATTCACTTTGACCCAAATATCCTACTATTTGTACAGCAGATTCGCTGCGAGTTCCAAGTATTCGGAGGGAAATTGTGGAAATGGGACACGGTTTTAACATTACGTAATAGAAAGGTAAGCGCTGATCGTATGCAGAAAAGCGATCGAATCGTCAGAACGTTCAGTTAACAAGAGAAACGAGACGAGCGCGTGCGGGAAATGAGACACGGTGGACAAAACGTCGTCGACGGAAATGTTTCGAAAATTTCGAGCTAGTACGAATGTCTCAGAGCAAAAAAGCAAGCCGGAGCACTCAGAGCGCAACTTTTCCATCGGCGGTCCGCCCGGGGGCGTAAAATCGTGAGGTCTGGCGCTCCCTTTGCTATCCGCGTATTCACGGCCCGAGGTCTGAGATTCCGGCCATCTGTCGAAAATCCTGATTTTACATTTTCCTTCTTCTCGTTGTAAGTAAATCGCAAATCACCGCCTCCGCGTGTGCTCCCCTCCCCTGTCGCTCAAAGGAAAAAAAAAACGATATCTTGAAGCTTTACGAAAGTCGAAAGTCGTAGCGCTTGACACTACATTACGCTTTAGTCATTAATCGTCAATTTCGATGATTTGTTGGACAAATCTTGCTTAAGCATATACGCACGTACGTATAAACTTCGAGAAAGAAAATTCACGAGGCACGCACGTCGAAAGCAAAATTCTTTTATGCAAAATTGTTAACGTTAACAATGAGAGTGGTGATTACGTGGCACGGATAGAGCTGCGAGTAAAATGCAACTGGACATAAATTGGATCACTTGTCGAACTTGAATACACCTTTCGTATCTCGGAGTTGACCCCGTTTCAATCACGATTGATTTAATGGTGACAGAAGTCGCTTAACCTACACTTATTTAAACTTGTCATAATCGTTACTTGTAGTCTGCTATATCTTTCAGAGACAAAATTATTGTCACAATTTTAAACGGTGCGCGTTTTATCAATATTTATATCTCTACTATATCGCAAGGTAATATTTCTGAAAATAATTGTCATTAATCGTTTGCTTAAACTGACGAAACATTTCACAAGCAATTTTTATGAGAAAAAGAGAAACGATCATCCGTTTGAAAAACACTGAAATGTTACGATCATAACGTGAATAATTTGATAATTTAGGTGTATTCGGATCTTCGTTTCCTCATTGGCAGACAGCCTTCAAGATAATCCAAGTTCGTGGAAACAGACTAGGAGCAACAATGATTAGACGTCAGTTGCTCAGATGGTACAACAAGCGAGAATCGTGAGAATCTTTGAGCACAAAATTTTCACGAGAGCTATGTACAGCGATGTACAGCGTGTTCTAGCTTTGTCCGCCAAAGTGAATGGTGCCCATGAGATGTCTGGGCCACTGTAGCCTCCGAACTTCGGTAATCATACAGTCCAGTGCACCACAAAGCAAATCTATGAGTGGTAATCTCCTTCTTGTGGAATATGAATTTTGATAACTTTATTTGATAACTGGGAATAACGGGTGTATAAAGGTGTATCAAAGCGTATCTCGAGATACAGCTATTAGCAGCACGTTTCAAAAGTTATTAATCCGAAACTTTTATTCGTGTAACATTGAAAGACAATCGCGCATTTGTTGAAAATATTACGGTGTTGATTTGCCTACGACCTTTTTTTGAATTTCTTAAAAATAAACTATTACCGAACAAACGAGTCGGCATTTTTTCAACACGCTGAAAAGATCATTTTCAAAATTTTTAACAATTTTTTTTTTAGGATATAGCCAATTAGGCTTTAATGATTTTCTTTAACGCGACACGATTTTCACAAAAGCTAATAAACTGATAAATTGCAATTCGTCAATTTTTATTCCTCGAAGTTTTCGACGAATTGAAAATCGACTGATGCTTTCGACCAACGTCGAATACAATAAGAGGTAACACGTGAAACAAATCTGTTCTTAAACAAATGTAGATGAAGAGCGGCGAGGATTTCCGGAAGATGTCAAGATCGCCGCAACCACAATCACTCAGAATGTCTTCTTCGGTTACAGCGTTCATACATCCCATGAGAAACCCCTTTCTATCTTACTACCGTGGGTAAATTATTGGTACGACGTTACTTACTACGTAATTGATTAATACTTCTATTTCTATTACACGCAAACTGATTGAACATTGCAACGCGGACAGTCGTCGTACTGTTTGCAAAGTTTAATACGTACAGTTTGAGCTGTATTTACGAATTTTACTTGACTTTACACCAGAAAGAAGATGGAGGAAAACTCTAGCAAATTAAGAACAACGAAATCTCTGTGATAGCGCGAGCACTTGTATTATTATCAGTCAATGTAGGAATAACAATTTATCGACGCATTAAGATACTGAAATCAAAAATGCTTTCGTAGAAAAACCAGCCCGAGATACGACATATCGTGATGACGATAACGAAGAAATGACGAACTACGACCTACCGCTACAATTATCTACGTTCGCTGTTATTGAGCCCAGCGCTTCTGAATGAACTCTACGATTTCGATCGAAACTATTACACTCTCGTAGAAAATTCTCCGAAGCTGTCGCAACGCGCGCAACACGCGATAACTCGCGCGGAATCTCTCGCCGCGAATTTCGCAGAAATGTCAATAGACTTTTGTTACGCTAGATCGATAGGAACGATTCTCCGGCGCAACGTATCATTACGGAGGCCGAGAGATGGAGATAGTTGAATTACTAACGCGCGCCCGCGCGCTCGGTTAATATCAACGCAGCATTTAACAAGAAACGAACATTAAATACGTCAAAATATCATGGTTCTGGCTGGCACGGAGTTCGGACGGTTTAGCCGGCTTTGATCTTTGTACGTAACGGTGCTCAAAGTCTGTTACAACGGTGAATTATATCCTCCAACTCCTGTCGTTTAACAACAAAGCGACCTGTTTCGTTTGGTATACGTTTCCTCTCTCTCTCTCTCTCTCCGTCTCTGGCGTCTCTGCGCTTTCGCGTTCTCTTCGTTCGTTCCTGTGAATTTCTATCGTCCCTTTGCGTGCTTCCGGAAAAAAAAGGGGGGGGGGAAACGAGAGGGAAAGGTGAAAAACGAGTTAATGTCTCGCGGCCGGGATCCAAAGCGTTCCCGTGCTTTATACCATTTGCCAGGGAACGACGAGAACGAGCCACGAAGCAGATAACGATGAGACGCGATCGTTTAACGCGTTTAAGGGCATTAATTGCTCGCCTCTGTTGCGAATTTAGAGCCGCCGGAAGTCGAACGCGGAGGAGCAACGAAAACTGCTCGTGCCTGGCGGAATTTTTTCCGCGTACCTAAATATTTGCCGTTTCGCGAAACGACATGTAAAAATGGCAAAACAAATATTATCGATAACTCGGAGGGGGGGAGGGAACGAGACGTACCAACGATAGCTACTTCCTGCTCCTCGCGAGTTCGTTAAAATCAATAATACCTAGCCGCGCGTACGCCGGACGCTAGCCGTAACCCTGAAACGCTCCAAATGAAATGGGACCAGCTTGAGAAGCAGCACAGTTGAAAGCGTGGTGAGGAGATGATCGCCGAAATCCGCGAGCGAGGGATCCAGACGGTTCAACGAAAAGCGGTTCAACGAAATTCTAGACTCGGCCCAGGCCGACATAGATCCACCCTCGCTTCTCTCTAACCACACATAAACGGCAAGGATAACCTAGCATTTTATACGCAAGATCTATGGAGGCTAAGCAATAACGTTTAGCGATAATTCTAGGGTAGCCCCGGCCGCGGGGCCTCGGGCCTTACGGATGACTTATGCTCGCTGAAGTTATTTGAACTCGTCGGTGCATCGAGTTGGTGGCACCGTGAATCGCCCCCCCCCCCCTCCCTCCAACCCTCTGCCGACGTCTTTGTCGATGCGCTGTGCAAATGTTGGCACACAAGACGTACGGTGAATCCCGCGCTGTTGTCTCGCGGATGACACAGGAGATCTCGTCTGGTGAAATTGAATGCGAGTCCGCTTCGCAATTCCGACGTGAAAGGGATACACGCCAAACTTATTATCCAGCCGCGTGCGAGCGTTATCGCCAAATGCCGGGTCGTTTCTTCCGTTTCTACCGATTCGACTGACTGAGAGAAACACGAGCTTCTATAGGACCATAGACACTCGAATGTTGAGCCCAAGTAAAAAATTAATTAAAAAATTGAAGAATTAACAGAGGATTAGTATCATCTTTTTGGTAAAATAATTAAAGCACGACGCATTTAGAACAACTTTTGGATTTACTTTGGAAAGAAGAATAGATTTACTCTTCAGAAATTTACCACTATCGCTTCCTACTTTTAAAATCATTCGTTTTCTAGAAACTGAAGATTCAGCAGTACAAATTTTTCATTAATTTCCAACATTTTGGTAAAAGTCGAAACGTATCTCTTCGTAAATATAATTCAGTGTTTTTTCAATTTCTCACAGCTTTCGAAATCTAGACTTAATCGGTCTTTGAGCCAGTCTTCGATCGATCCTAAAGTAAATCATTTCTCAGATATCACGAATTAAAAAACTGCAAATATTTTATATATGTTGCTTCATCAGTGACTCACGAGAATCGAACGTCATTCCACGATTCTAAATTCCTCTAAATCCACTTCGAATCTGTCATCTACATTACAAACTTGTTCTCTAATCGCCTCTCTCCTGCCATTTCATCCAAACTTCGTTAAAATCGATCGTCCAGATCTTTTAACGAAAGTGTAAATGAGAACTGGACGAGATGGCGATCTCGCAGAGGGTTTGCAAATGAAAGAATCGGGAATGGTGGGCGCTGGCACTGCCAACGGGAGCTCCGGGTCATTCAATAAAAATAATTGTAGTTTAATCCAGGTAGGGACGTGGAGTACACCAAACGAAGACGGTATCATTCTCTCTCTCTCTCTCTCTGTCTCGTTCGGAAAGACTGATCGAACCGTTGCGCGTACAGATACGAACAAACGGAAACGAACAATCTGTTGGATGGAAGGAAGGGTGGAGCGAAGGATAAAAGGGAGACAGCGGGCGAAGAATCGAAGGAAAGAATCGAGAAAGAGGGACGACGACAAAGGGGTGGTAGAACCGACGATAGATAATAGATGTGGAGAGAAAGCGAAAGAAAAATTTCACGCGGAGGAGAATTTGGAGCGAAGCAGAGAGGGAAAGGCAGAGGAAGGGAAGAAAGCGTGGGCAGGGAAAGAGAGAGAATCCGTTGGGATCCCCAGCCTCCTGGCGTAATTCTACTGGATGACAAGACGGGGGTTAGAGGACAGGTGCTACTGACGCCTTTGATCTCTTCCGCATTACACGCTGCGGAGTATCACGTTCAAAAAAGGGAATTATCAAAATATCCTGGCTGGTTGCGCTCGCTCCGCCAGAAAGAACGGCGATCGATACCCGCTTAGGGTCATATCAACCGTGACGTTCTCTTTGTTCTCCTCCTGGTCGTCGTTTCGAATCGTTTCTCCGTATTCCTTTTGCATATTCCACCTGTGTACGGTGTGCCGGGGTACACTTTGTCACGTATCATGCCGGATAACATTACCAAATTGCGGTGAAACTCGAAGAATTTCATGTTCCTTTTGCTGTTTGTCATAGAAAAATGGGGGAAAAAATATTGGAAAAATATTAAACGTTGGGACTGACGTCGAGTGTTGGTTTGTAGTGTTGTATTTTTTGAAAATTTTAGACTCAGATACAATTCAAATTCCGAGAAACATCGTGGTAGAAATAAAAGGAGAAATTTTCTTTGTTCAACACATCCCTGCAATTAAAGAGAACAGAGTGTCTGAAATAAAAGAATAGTAGAATTGTTTGAACGCAATCGAAGTAGATACCTTAAAAGATATCAAACGATTGATATCTAATTATAGTATCAATCTTTTACGGTATAGATATCAGCTTCGAATTCTACACGCGTACAGCTCCGTTTTCAACGATTTACTTTACAACACAGGAACCCGACTCTTTTCCAAAATGGTAAAAATCGGTACGAAACGTAACAGAACAGTATACCAAGATTAACATTTTTTTCGAAAAGCTACCATCATAACTCGTTCCCTGCCCAGAGTCGACGTTGCTCGCAGGCTATCATTTACAGAAATAAATAATCCGAACGGGCGATATCAAACTCGGAATCTCGATCAATCGGTTAAACTCGTATCGCGAGATTGGAAGCGTTGGAAGAAACGGGGAAACGCCGCGAGGACACGGGCGAAGATTTACAGCTGATCGCCAGGAAGCATGAGCGGAACTATTTATTGAATATCATTTATCAATGACGAGATCTCGCGTTCCTCGGTGATGCGAGTCGAAACGGACGAAACCACCGGCTATTAGGCGTAACGTCGCGACTATCGATACGCGTACGTGGCAATTACGCCGGTGGCTGGCGCACGTGTGACGCAAGAAACAAATTATCGATACCTCGAGCGAAGATTCGCCCAACTCCGGCACCGAGCGTCTAGCAACGATAATCGGCACATGTCGTTCCCGCGGCTGCCGCGCAAAAACTAAGCGGCCAGATTCCCAATGGGCTCCCGAAAGCTGTTGACGACAAATCGAGGGTTAAAATACTATCGGTAAATAGCAGAGTAGAACGAGCACAGGGACGAGGCCGAGGCCGAGGGAGACGCGTATCAGATGGCACGAGGGGGGATTATAACCCTAATTTCGGCTATCCGCGTGACACTCTACTTTAAATGAAGTAGCCTGGTCGCTCCCATGAACGAGCAACAATCAATCCCTGTGCATAGGAACCCCTCGTTATCGACGTCGAGAAATTCCATCGATTGCTCGATCGCCTCCTACCGAATCGGTCAGTGATACTGGACTGATCGAGACGAGAAGGTAGATATTGGAACCGTGTGAAATCAACGTTGGCTTAACTGCCATTGGATGATACGAAAGGCAGACGATAGGGTTCTTTGGTTTTTATCTTTTTCATTATTATGAATTGAAGGAAGTTTGAGATTGGATAGTATCACGTGTTGCAGTTGCAGCAACGTAAGATTATCAAAGCTACGAATTACGATTGTCTCATTTGATTACGATTATTATATTATATTCGTTTCATTTCACGTTCAACTCTGTGCCGAAACTAATATTATACTATATACCGCATCATTTAAATATGTCAAATCAAAATTATACCACCGTTAATCCCCCATCTCACGTCCAAAGTATAATTTTTAATTTTCGATAAGATTATAAGAATCATTCTGACATTTGAATATTCAAATCGAAATTTTTATCTCTCTTTTATTTTACAAATCTCATCAATGATAAGAGAATAAGCTTCGCCTTATTTATTCGGTGATAACAAGCAAGTATCGCGCAAGTACAAACGATAAACGTAAGTTAGAAACGCAGTCTGAGAATACAGTGGTTATTTCTGCGCCGACCAATACACGCGCCATTTTCGTTAATCCGTGGTAATAACGCGCCGCTGATTAGATAAAATCACCGTGACCGTGATAATCACAGCAACAGCGGTTAAAGTTATTTCCAGCTCGTCCGAAAGTCCTCCATAAATCACGTCTCGTGGACGTCCAAAATTCTTCTGCAATCTCGCAAAGCGTTTTCAGAGGAACCGCGAGAGCCCGTCTAGTTGCAACCCTTCCCCCATGATGGCGCATTCCTTCGAAATGGCCCCTTACGCTGGACCGTGAAAATTCCACCTTTGCTAGCACGCTCGGCTCTAGGCCAGAAACTATCCTACACTCTTGTTTCTTACGAGAAACAGATCTCTGACGATAGATCGTAGAATCATCGTGGAAGATTTTTTAATTAATCAAACATGTCGAGAACAGAATATATTGTACATAGAAAATTATTCTATTCGAGATATTTATGTAAAATGCACAGTTTGTCGCGAAATCTCTCGACACAAACAAAGGCCTTCGCAACTAGAAATTTTTTTGTTACACGGTACGACAATTTGCCGCGGAACTACTTGCAAAGACGAGTATAAAAAAATATACTTTTTGCGTTTCGACGTAAATTTCTCCTTACTGATGAAATTTCTTCCCCCTCGAACGCCAATTATTACTTGCACAGGCGTCACAATGGCGAACAAATATCGTGTTGTAGAGTAATCCGGCCAAAGGCGAACCTTTCTTGCCTAGATCGCGGCGGTGGTTCCTTCCGTGACCAAACTGGACGACAGACACGCTCGATCGTGGGAGAAAAAAATGAACGACGTTGCCGACGATGTTTTTTCTTACGTACCGACTCACTGCATGCCGCATAGCCCGGAAAGATAATTATAGTTTCTCGATCGACGTAAAGAATTTCCGAGATTTCTGCCAGCTAGCCGACTTGTGCGCCGTAGAAAAGTAGTAGAATATCGTTATAGGCAGCGAGTGTGGGTGAACTGGCCGCCCCTGCCACGGTAAAAGGCAGTGCTGGAGGAGAAGGAGACGGAGGGGATGCTGGGGGCCAAAGTGAAGGGTTCGCCGAAGAAAGATTAGCAGACCAGACCAAGACTTTCGTGTTTCTCGGATCCACGGACCCGTAGATCATGATAATTGTGAGAACAATTCATCAGGTAAATTTCACGCTAAGCGGTCCCCGGATTCGTCGGCGTGTACCGGCCATCCATTAATCACGGATCTCCGATTGTTGGCCGACTCACTCGTCTCACTCGTCGGTGTGACGTGTGTGTGCGAACTCTCGCCCTTTTTCTCGATCAAATAGATCGATTCTGATCGCATCGTTGCGTAATGTCGTTCTATCGTTACCCGGGATGTAACAGGCCACGTTCAACCCTCTATGTCCCAACGGCACTCGAAAGTATCGTTTTGTAAAATGAACATTTGTGAATCGCTGGAAGATGACACGGTATTTATATACACCCTCGTTCACAAGTCTTGAGAACAACTATCTGTTATATCTACTTTATACAACATAGGCTCTGTCGTATTATGAAATACACGATAAATTACTGAATTTAAATATTACTGAATATAAGATTAAAAACAGAAACTTTTGAACATAAATACTCACATAGTACAACACGTAAGCCAAAAGGATGTCTAATGGCGTAAGAACAAATCATAGAAAATTCAATTCTGGATATAAAGGGTTAATGCTACCAAAAATGATTACGGTTCAATCGTATAAGAAGTAGAAGAAACTACGTTTGTTTTTCAAATTTTAAAGTTCCAAATTTACTTGCACTATAGTTGTTAAACGATCTACGCAAAAGTTGAGGATATAATGCAGGAAAGAGAAACAAATTGATTTTTCGCTCGTCGAAATGGAAAATTATTGAAAATTTCTCAAACAGTCGAATAAAATCTCGGGATTTCCCGCACGTTGACGTCTTCTTCGCGTTCATAAATGCTCAATTTGTCGGCACTTTCTACAGGTGCTCGTGGTTGAAATCACTTAGCAGCCATAAACGGGAGAACAACCGGACGGGTAATACATGTTTGCACTAATAGTAGGTCCTCCGTAAACACAGGGTAGCTTCTATACACTAGCAATTATTATCGTATCCCGTGTAAGTGTACTCGAATACGATGTACAAGCGTTTATTGATGAAGTTGCATCATCAACATCTCAAAATCACGGCTACGATAACGGCTGTCGCGTTATCGTTGACAGCTGCCACGACGATGGTAATCACGAAATCAGTCATTCCGGTATTGGAGGTTTTTCCAATGATTGCGATGTTATCATCGTCAATTTTTTCGATCGACTCGACTCTAGAAGAAACTGCGACTTTTATTTAGAAACAATCTACGAAAGAAAAACTATTTTTATCAATTTTCTGATTTCTCTAGACTTTTATAAAGTTCGACAAGTATGTTCGAAAAAAAACTACGTTCTTCTGTATCATTTTCCAAAGGAGAAGTGTTAAATTTTAAAAATATCTTTTTTAATATTGAAAATTACTAATGAAAATTCTTTTCGATGTTTAAATTACTCCTTCAAGTGCTCGTTGTAATTATCGTGCGAAAGCATCATTCTTGATACTACTTGATTTACGTAATTACAATTCGTAATAGCAAACAATCTTTGATTTCAGAATAAAAAGAAGATGCAGTCTCGCTGAATTTTTCGTGTTATGATTGACACTGTATCCAAAAACTATCCAAAACTTCTTCGATACAATCGTTAATAATAATCGATGACGTCACTTCGGTGACATGCCATATCCGATGATTAGTGTTCATTGCATTATTCTTACTTTTAACAAATCTGATCGTTTCTTTGCACACAGTAAGAATTACGTTTTGTTAATTTTTAATAAAATTTTTTTTTTCTTACTGGGAAATTACTTTCGAAAATTACCAGTTATTACATTATAGTATTGACCTTTTGCTTCTAACAACAATTACATCTCTTGCGGCATTGTTACGACATTGTAATAGCGCAAAAAACTGGTCGAAACACTTCTCGTCGAAAAAAAGATACAACGCGAATGTTTTGTGTAAAACGACGCACGTCGCGATTCCTCCGGATCGTGGGAGAGGCGCGAGAAAAATACGGCCTGTCGATTCTGCCCGGTCTAAATGTAACCCTAAAAGTTTCCAGGCAACGACCAGAAGAATGTGTAATTACGAGGCATAAAAATAACCCTCAAAAATAAAAATCATCCGCTCAAAAGTGCTCGTTGCGGCTGACCAGTGTGTAACAGCGTTCCTTTGGTTTCGGGTCGTCGCGACTTTTAAGTATAAGGCAGACCATCAAGTGGACAAGTGGAAAAGAAGTCGAAGAAACCCTCGTCCGTCCGTCTCGGGGAATTTCAACGCGACTTGAAGGTTGGAGAACAAAAAATATCGCCGTTCCAGAGTCGACAATTTTCAAAATCGTATACATGTGCAAGGAAGATAATGGTTGCAAAATATATACTCCAACCAGTGATAGCAACTCTTCAAAAAAGTACTTTCTTTAGATATTCAAACTTCCGTTAGAATTAAAGTTAAAAGTGGAATTTTATTCCTCTTTGGGAGAATTCTGAAAATTTTGGTTCTCGTCGGAATGAAATCATTATGAGAGGAAAAGCAATTTGTGGTTCATTTAATTATTTACGTGCCCATTATTGCGTCGACTTCAGAGCACTGTTACTAAAATTTATTGCAGTAAAAAGTTCATACGATAATTTATGAAAATGTATTATCAATAATGTGGTGTTTCCTATAATTTTCGTAGACTCTTGCAAACAAGTTTTGCAAACAAGCCGAAATATAATTTCAATACTGGCTGATTGTGAGTATAATATTGTGAGAAACATCGCTAGTGAAATTATCTATTAAACTATTGATTGACTTCTGCGAGGAAGTCAAATATCGAGTTGCTGATGATCGATAAGAGAACCGGAAACTCGTCGATGGAAACGGTGAGCAGGGAAATCGTTCGGATCACCATCTGTCATGGCGGATCGTTAACTCGGTTATACCGCACGCATATCAAATCGTTCATGACGTACCTTAGCACGAAATAGGCAGCGCGGTAATGCGATTTGGATATATGGAGAGTCCTCTGGGATATTACCAGCACAGAGCTTTCTCCCCTGCGATACGACAAATGATATGCATATGTAAATATGGTGACCGAGCATCACGAATCGGCCTAACGTCGAGAAATCTGATTTGCAAACCTTTCTACGAATATTCAAACGCGTGTGTCACTGCCGCTTACCGCTGTATATTTTTCAAAATCTCCTTCAACTTCCTTCGCAATAAAATTCTTTTTCTTAATAATACGAGGACGGCAACACTAAACGTTTGATTCTAATATTTGTAATAACTTTTTATAGCCTTTTTCAATTACAATGGAAACTCTACTTACATAAACTTGCCTTGTGGGACAAATAGTTTACAAAATTTCCATTTATATTGTAGTGAATTTCGTACTATTTATTTATTTTTCAATAAAGGATATACATCAAATATTTAATTATTACGCTATTTTATTGCTACTATCTGTTGTTAAAAAAAATTAAGCATTTAAATTCAATAATTGAATACTACTTATTCGTAATTGAAATTTGTATAATAAGAGTCCATTGAGTTTCCTCTCCATTAGCGATCTTCATACGATACGAGTTTAGCTTGAAATGAGTTAATTCAACTAGTAAGAGTCAGACAATTCAAATAAATGGGATCCCTATAAAGAAAGAGTACTACTGTAATATTTAACGCTGGTTTGAGGAAACCATATTCCACGCCATTTTCGCCGAGAAAAGTCTGAAACGGACAGCTTTCTACGAATTGATCCAGTGACCTCGAAACAACAACTAGAGAGAAAGATCCAAGGGAGTTTGGTTTTATCTCACGGTCTTTCGCTCTATCAGCGGTGCTCGGATGATCCCGTTAACAGGATCAAGACTCGTGGCGCAGACGAAGGGTTCTTGTTATTCGCAATCGCCTTCTCTGGTCCTTAGGGACGCGAAATCCCCTTTGGATGCTCGGAGAATTACCAGGAACCACAAAGATATATTCATTTGCAGAATACACAACGAACGAACCTATTCGCTACTTGTCGTTCTTATTAACGTTTCTCTAATAAAATTAAATCGAGAATAGAATTTATTTGGAATTTCACTCTCACAGGTCGCGAGAATATCTATCTCGAATACTACCCTGATACTGAAATTGCGTTTCATTCGACTGCAATTCGATCATTTGATAAACGTGCTACGCAAAAATTTTTGATTTCTGTCATACTTTTTTTAAGAAATTAGCTACGTAATTATGGTAATTATGGCTATTGTCAATAAAATATTTTTTATTATTGTATTTAGTAACTGAAATTATAATATTATATTAATTAAGGATTATAATATTTAATAATTGGAACAAATCTCTCTATGAATTCCAGTTTCCTTTTACTACGTCCACAGAAATATATAGCTGCATAAAAATTCGTAGTCTACAGTTTACAAATACTCACTAACTTGAATTACAAATAATTTATTATCATCAAGTACCATTTATTTTTATCTATTTTTACCATCTATTAATTTACTACCTATTGTGAGAATTGCATTAATAACTTGCTGTTTTATTTTATCTCGTCGAAGATACCTCATCTCTTTGCACAGAATTATCAAATTAATACCATAGACGGTAAACAGAGATTTTTAAGCACGATTAACGACGATTCGTAGAACATTGTTTCGCGATATTCAGAGTAAATGTTGTGTTGTAATTAATGAAATGAAACAAGCGTCTTGAATACGCCTGGTAATAATGCGAGTATATACCTGCAAGACATCGCGCAGACTTTCAACCCTCGCCTCGTCCCAAAGTACCAACCCTCAGCCCTTGCTATCGTACTAATGATTTGCAAACATCGTCCCACCCCGCTCGTTTCGCTCATTACAAAGTTTTTGCCCGGCGTGTTGCGCATGAACAAGACGAAATTCTTCCAGAAGTTTGGAAAGAATATTAGGTGGAGGCTTGCTCGGCTTGCTCTTTCAATCTAGATTATTGCAACGAATCGAAAAATTTGTGTTTAATTCCTCGTAACTCGCGAAAATTTGGAATTTCTTTCGATAAAAATAAAAATTTGGAGAAAAAGAAATCCACTCAAAGGTGGAGTTTGCTACTTTCCTCACAGAAAATCACGTGATATTCATACTTTTTCCTTGTGGAACGGAATATTTAATTTTTAGAAAATATTACGAAATATTTTTTTTTTTTTTTTTAATGAAAGTGTAATGAAAGCACGTTCTTCTCTTATTTATCTGTATTATCTATTTAATCATTTAGAAAAATATCATATAACATTTAGAAAAATGTAAGATGAATAAAGCGAGATAACCGTCACATAATATCACACCACTTTACATTAACTTTGTAACTACTTATTATTACTAGAATTTCTTTTTTATCAGAGAAACGTCAATCAAATTTCTATTTTATACGCCAGTCGAGTGCCCGTTAATATCTAAATTAAACAATTGATTGATCTGCGTTACAAGAGACAATAATTAAAAGATTAAAGATATCATTTGAAATTCCACCAATGCATACTATCAATTGAAATTTTCACGCGATGTTTATTAAAAAAATAAGCTAACCGTGTATCAAGTTAATTACTTCCTAGAAAAAAAAGACAAAAAAAGAAATGAAACTGACGATACTGATACTATTGGATATATCTCGTCTTTATAATCAGAGCTACTGATTTTGCTTGATCGTTATTTTCTGTGACTGTGCTTATTCACGTTTCTGATAATAATCTGACATTTTGTTTATCTTTATCGGCGCGTATATAAAGCGATCAATACAACTTCCGTCAATTACAGTTTTGTGAACCTTCTTGCGAACATGTTCACTTTAAGCGCTTCATTTGTGCTCTGCTGCCTTGCAGTCACCGCATTTGGTAAGTAATAACAATTGAGACAGTCGAAGGTTTTCAAAAGAATTTCCGTAGTTTGTACTTCACGCTTATGTATTTTAAATGTAGCCTCCGTGTCTGATCCGAAACAAGTCAAAGTAGCTAATTCAATAGGTTCCAAATGTTCTAAGAATGGAAACAGAAATCAATGTGCAGCGAAACTTTCTTTCAGTTTATAAAATTGAATGGATCTTCGAAGTTTAAACGATCGCCATGAATGGAACTCTTTATTTTGATGATTTTAAATTTCCTAATATGTCTAATCGACTCTCCAGTATATAAACGATTGTAGTGACTAAACAAAAATTAAACTGTATAAAGCCGTTGAAAGCAGTAACTTCACTACGATTTTGTCTTGGATAGGCTTCCCTGAGAGCCAAATTGTCGGTGGCAAAGATGCACCGGTCGGAAAGTTTCCCTACCAAGTGTCTCTGAGAAAATCTGGAAACCACTTCTGCGGTGGATCCATCCTCGACGCACGTACCATCCTCACTGCAGCTCACTGTGTCCAAGGGTACGTTCCAAGAGAAGCAAACGCTCAAAATGATCGATACGATCACAAAAGGAAAATCTTTAATAATCAAGTGTCAGCTTAAGAAAGTTTGCCACTGACTTAGAAAATCAATGTTTGTTTTACAGTTTGACCAACTTGAACTCTGTTACCGTACACGCTGGAACAAATCAACTGAGCCAAGTGGGACAGTCTTACGGAGTTAGTAAGATCGTTGCGCATAGAGGTTTTAGCTCGATCACCCTCGTTAACGATGTGGCTTTGATTCTTGTGAACAGCAATATTGCGTTCAACAACTTGGTCCAACCAATCAAATTGGCAACTGGTAGTAAAACTTACGAAGGAGCATCCTGCGTTCTCTCCGGTTGGGGAACTACCAAAGTGAGTGCGAGATACAATTGTTTCGGCAATGATTTCGAAATGTAGTGATTAAGGGGTTTTTTGTTGAAAAAATTGAAATTTTCGCAGTGAAAACTATTTAAGATTAATTCTGCCAATGTAACTTCTCCTCAGGAAATTTGAAATATTAGAATTTAGAATTTTCGTATAGAAAACTGCTTAAAGCTTACTTGTCAAAATGACACTTAGGAAGATCTGAAGAAGCTTTCATTTAGAAGATTTCGAATTATTTTAATAATTCGACAATATGAAACGTTTAAACGTATATTTGTTTTTGTTTTTATAGCTTGGAGGAAGCCCACCAAACAACTTGCAATACATTAACTTGTTCATTGAAAGTCAGGCAAAATGCAAGCAGGCCCACAGCAGAATTCAGGCTTCTCATATCTGCACATACACCAAAGTAGGAGAAGGTGCATGCCACGTGAGTATAATTGTTATATTCTGTATTCAAACGATGTTAAATTCGAGTTCATACAATGAGATCAGTGCTAGAATTCTTTCGTAGAATGAAACATTAATTATTGCGAACATTCAATTGACGAATAACTTTTCTTTCTTTCAAATTTCAGGGTGACTCTGGCGGTCCACTTGTCGTTAATGGCCTGCAAGTTGGTATCGTTTCCTTTGGGCAACCTTGCGCCGTCGGGAAACCCGACGTTTACACCAGAGTGTCATCTTTCATATCTTGGATCGATTCTCAGAAAGCCTATCTTTTGACTGAACAACCAGGAGAAGCAATTTATATTGTTTAAATTCAATTTAATTTATTAATTCCAATCTATTCTTTCCCAAAGTAAAAATCATATTAATTAGCAATAAAATGTGAGTACATTCTATATTTTATTTTTCTTTTATACCTGAAGACTCTTTCAGATACCTAATGGATTAGACGACACAACTGACTTGAGAGGTTTTTATTTGTACAGAGAATATTTTTAAAATATTATGAATATTTATATGATATTATAAAACTATTATGATAATTAATAGTCAGATGCTAAATTAAGAATGCAATGGAACGCTCGTTCTACCTAACGACGACATCTATCAGTTGCACTTGGAATTATTCGATGCATTCAATTCGAATGGAAGTTACTTTAACGAGATAAGACAAAATTGTAGAAAAAAATCATTTCAGAGATTGTATTATCATTGACTAACTAGAATCGGATAACCAATGCTTTTTCATCTTCTATGTTTTGAGGATTGAGAATTACCTAACCTCCATATCATTTTCATGTCACATTCTACCATATCGATTTGGGCAGATTTTGCACCTCAGCGCTATTAGTAATAGGAATTGAAATCAGAAAATATGAATCTTGCTAAATCTGAATATTATATATAATTGAAAATTATTTATTGAGTTAAACGTGAACGTTTTCTTATTTGTACAGTTATTCTTATAAGACGACCAATTTAATTTTTGATTTATCAAGTATTAAATCAAATACTCAAAATTTATAAGAAATTCTTTAAAAAGAACGAAAATATTCACATCTGATGAAAAATTGTCAATATTTTAAACTGAGACATGAGAAATTTTATTATATTACGCAATAGATTTACTATTTCAGCCATTAAATACATGCATCTTTAATAAATTATTGAATTTAATACTGAAATCGTTAAAAATTACGCAATATGAATTTAGATTAGGTTAGAAAATGTCACAATAGAAGCAAAAGCATATTATACATGCATACATATAACAAAAAGGTAATCATATTACAAGGTCACAGTATATATTTATTATGGTTAGAATTGAAATTTTGGTATAAAATTATGAATAACTTTTAGCATAGTACGTTCTGTTTAAATTTTTATGTGCCATCATTTAATTGTTGAAAATTATATGTAATAATTATTTGTTTAAATCTTATCTTGAGTTGAAGCCAAAAATGCAATTTTATCTTAAAAATTCACAACACAAACACTAATCTAACAGCTATTAATTTATATTTTTACCTGAGAACTTTTGGATGATAATTCTTTCTCGGTGATTTTCCTGGATAACGCTTCCTTCTTTACAGATGAGTCGTACTCCTTTCCGCCATGCTTCCTGTTTCATATCATAAAAATGTAAATTTAGCTTTAGCCGATAGAAAATTAATAAATTTTACATATAATAACATTTAACATTGTAACATATTCATGAAAGTGTAATTGTGAGATAGAAATGTAAAAACTACTAAATTATTAGTATAATAGAAAAACTGTTTAAATGAAAAAATTATTAATATAATAGAAAAACTGTTTTTCGAAATACTAAAAAAAATTACCAGCTGTTCTGAAACACTGACGACCGAAATGTATACTAACCTTAAGCGGTTAGTTTTAAATAATATTTAAATATTTAAATATTTAAATATTTTAAATAATATTTAAATAATATTTTTGAATATTCTATTTGTTTAAAAATTATCTAATATTTCTAATAACTTATTTGTAACAAATAAGAATTAAATTCTTTTTTATAATTGTTTAAACATTATCTAATATTTCAAATAATTTATAAGTAATAATTAAACAATAAATTCTCTTTAATATCATTTTCAACAACTATTTAAAGTTTTCAGTTCATTTGTAGCGATCGAGTCACTAATACGTTTCTACGAAATTTTAGTAAACATTTTCCCCGTCGACCGATTAACGCGGTCATATAAATATCGATCGGTACGGAAATAAGAGCTCAGTACAGATCGAACTTTCGTTGCGTACGCATCGATGCGAATTTTAAACGTTTTTAAATAATATTTCTGAATATTCTAATTGTTTAAACATTATCTAATATTTCTAATAATTTTATCTTGAGTTGAAGTCTAAAATGCACAACAAAATATAGTTTTATCTTAAAAATTCTAATCTAACAACTATTGATTTAAATTTTGCCTGAGAACTTCTAGATGACACTTTTTTCTGAATAATTTTTCTAGATAACTATACCTTCTTTACTAGATAACTATACATCTCTTTAGATGAGATGTGTTTCTTTCCGCCATGTAAAAATCGATTATGAGAAATATTGATCACGTTCGAGAATCGTAGGAAGTATATTATGTATTTCACCGTTGGAGCACTGTAATCGCACGAAATGTTACCTGGGAATAAAAAATAAAAAATTCTGGCCTAAATCATCATAATACACAAAATTCATGAGAAATTCTTTAAAAAAAACGAACAATTTTTTTTCATGGTCAGAAATTTACACCACAGAGTCGTCAAAATGATTTTACTAGTGACGTCCATAACCACATCCCATTGAAATGATTCCGTCAACAACACTCACTCGATAATCTGCAATAAGAGAAAACGAAAATTTGAAGTTAAAATACAAAATTAAAAGCGATAATATTAACAATAACTTGAACTCTCTCTCAGAAGCTCATAATACATAGTAAACATAACCAAAGATAATGAACAAATAAAATTCGAAAAATTACTTAATATCGATTAACAACACCTGAGAAAGTATCAAATAGAAGCGTTACAATTGAATTGACTCGATAATTAGCAATAGGTGATAAAATAAAAACATTAACCAGTAATAAAAATTATATACATACGCACATAATTGACACGTATTGATACGACATTCTTAGGATGCAGACTGATGTTATCCCGCCAAATCTTCGTTTTCCTATTGGCTAGCGTAATATGCTGTTTCTTTTGCTTAAAATAGCGCATAAAATTGAAATTTAAAATCTAGTCGCGCTATTCAAACCTGATCAATAAACTATGACAATTTCAAATTAGATAATTATAAGTAATTTTTGCTGTTTTTCCTTTTCACTAATAAAAAACGCGTGTACGGATAGACAAACTTATACGGTAAATTTGAAATGTTAACATTATAAAACAATACCAAGAAATAAGCATAAATTTTTTTTTTTGAGGAAGAAACCAACTTTAATTCTACGAATTAAAATTTTTACATATGTTAGTAATTTTTAATTGATCACTGGCTAACTTAATTTGTGAATATTATATAATTATTCCTGTTGTAAACTGATACACACTATATGTATACTAATATATACAATAAACCACGCGGAAATTATACTATATATATTTTTGATTTTGAAATTAGAAAACATGCGCATAATGTAATTTTCATTCTAGAATATTTTAATCGCGTAAAAATTAACTAGTTATAATTAAATCATGTTTTACAAAGTATAACATAGGTTTATTATGTTTTATCGTGACAATTGAGATGTAGGAATCAGATTTTCGAGGATTTACATAATTAGTCCTTTATTGTTTTTTTTTTTTTCAATTCATTAGATATTGATGTTTATCCCTGACTTACAGCTGAGATCTTCAACACATATGAAGACATGAGATATATACGTATATTTATTGAGTATATGATCATTTTAAGCTTATTTTATCATCATTAGTTTCAATTAATTTTCTATTTTACATTGCTGTATTTTCGGTTTAAAATTACCACATCTTGGGAAATTGTCTGGCGTTTTTGACATATCAGATACATCCCCAATTTGTAAAATCACTTCCATACCAGCAATTTGATGAAAAATTTGATGACAGTGGAACAACCAATATCCTTAAAAGTGAAATAAAATAAAATCATATATTTATTACGTACGTAAAATCCAAAAAATTTCTATCGATTAAGGTTACCTGGATTATTTGCTCGGAATCTAATTGTAACGTATCCATTATTTGGTACGGGAAGAGTATCTCTTCCATGAGGAGAATCAAAATTCTTTACAATCTGATTTTTCTTCTCAAGTTCTTTGAAATATTCGAGTGTCATTTTATCCGATTTCGGAATGGGACCCAAAGGTTGACCCATGCTCACGACATAGAATACGTATCCGTGCAAATGGAAGGGATGTCGTGAATTTGGCAAATTAACTGTAATTATAAATTAACATAAATTAACGAAGTACGAATTAATCTATTTCAAAGTATAAAATTCCCATCAAAGACATTAAAATAAAAAAATGAAAAAATTTTATAATACAATAAGATACACAAGCTTTTATCTATACATTCTACGAAAAGTCATTTAATCTCTAAACAAACATTTAAACATTTAAATCATTAAATAATCTTTCAGTGTTAAATAATATCTGACATACTTACACTCATCTATCAAGTTGATCTCTACAATAGAGTTTAATGGAATTTTGATCAAGTGAATACACGTGCATGGAACATCTGGCTTGCAATGAGATGGTAAATTTTCGGCGTTACAAAATGCATCTGCAGGAATGTCTTCCAACTGGGTGAGCGCCGGAGAGGATGGAGAAGATGAACTTATGTTGCTTAACGTAGCGATTGATATCGACTTTGGACCTGTTACTGTTATGATTTAAGATTTAGAAAAAGAAAAAAAAGTAGGATCACGTGTTTCTTTCAAGACATAAAAAGAAAAAAATATACAAAAATGCACGTAATATATAAAAATATATATATAATATTGAAAGTAAAATAGTTGTTATAATATTTAGTAACAAAAACAGATTTCTACTGAGATTTCACTTTTTTAATTGCCTTCATAGAAATATAAAATGAATTGCATAAAAATCTTCTGTCTGGTAATCATATAATTGTATTTATATCTTACCCAAAAAGTTATTGTATGTATTAGGTACGAATATTTCTTCTGGTTGATATTTTTGAGAAGCAATAGGTAAATACAATTTCACATCTATGTCATTCTTCAGAATATCTGGATCGACTGGTAATGCGTTCCTTAATTTATCGCCACAAACGCGCGAAGAACAATCAGAACTTGCGACATCTAATACCTGTAATTATGAAAATTATAAAATATTTGTCACTAATTAAATAAATTAAAAAGATATATCTTTAATCGCCTGTACTCTGAAAATTTTTAAAGTACGATAATTCTCCAAATGGAATGCAATAGAATAACTTACAATGCCCTCAGAAATAGGATTCTTAAAGGTAGGTTCTTTGGTCATTGGCTCCGTAGGTGCTCCTTCGTATTGCAGTATGGCTAATTGCTGAATGCCCTTATTACCACAATCACTCAATCCACGCAGTTGTATCCAATAAGCACCAGGTTTTCGATTAGTATTAATGATGAAATCATATCGTTCTCCTGTAAAAATTATCCGAAAAGAAAATTGAATGAGTATAATGATAATTAATGATCAATAGTATATTTTACATTTTTATTAATATCGTACCAGCTAGAGAAACTATAGAATTAACTACGATAGGTTCTATAGGTTGACCATCGGTAGCAATAACAGTAAGACTGTGGCCTTCGATAGTCAATTCTCCAGGACAAACGGTACAGAAGGAATTGATTAAACGGAAACGATAACGATGATTAGCAGCCACGGTGATCACTTCATAAGGAATATTCGTCGTACTACCAGTGCGATCCTAAGACGCATGAAATTAACGTACATGGATCGTTCAATATAAAATACAAATATAATTAACTTTGAAATTATATGTGATAGCAAGAAAAGTATATATTACGTAATTAAATTTTAGAATATTTGAACATAGAAATATGAAATTTCATTTCAATTATTTTTTGCAATAATATATTTGAATCAAGAAAAGCGTACTCACTACGAATCTTCCTTTTCCATTGATCAAGAAAGTATCAGCAATCTGGCGAACTACGCCGGCCCTACGACCTGGAAATCGATTCGTGGATTCTTCTTTAAACCAATCATTAATAACGATTACGTGGTTTGCCAAATCGAAATCGTAAAAATTCGAATAAAGTTCATTTGGTACTCGTACGATAAGACTTCCGAATATACCATCCAATTTTTGTGATGCAGTGTGAGCATGCCATAAATGGGTTCCGCGGTTATTGGCAAAAAATTGATATCTGACAAAAATATAATTTTTTATTTAATATGTATATTCTAATAAATATTATTTACTGTAACTTTTGTTATTAAACATTTTATAGGTAATATCTAGATCTTCGTTTGATATGGTGCTTTGATTATAGACAATTATTCCACGATTTTCCTAAAACAATCAAATGAGATTTTATCGTATAATATTGTTCTAGTATTGTTTCAAAGACAATTTGAAATTCAATGTATTATCAATCAATTTCATATTAAAATTGTCATTTCAGTCATCATCCTGTTGAACAGTTAAAAAATACTAGTAACATTAGTTGTACAGACTGATATTAATTAAATTAAATTGACATAAAAACTAAACTAACATTACTCGTCGTCATTTATCGTCGTGAATTTATTATCTATTTTCAAAAAGATTTATTATCTATCTTTAAATTTATCAATTTATATCATCTTTTAATTACTTCATATTAAAATACTTTTTTTTTTTAAGCAAAAATTAGCAGAATTGGATTTATCATGTTTTGCTCTCGTAATCTTCATTTATCAGCAGGCAACATATTAAAATAATCAATTACGAAAGCTATTCAATTTTTCTCAATTTTGACTCAATTGTTTTAAATTTTACTGTACCTAAACGTATTACCAATCGTGATCGGACACTGTGTCAAATGTGGGACCCCATCGTAATGAGGAGAACCCTGTTGATAGATACCGTGCCAGTGAATTGTGATCGAATCTGATTTTAATAGATTCTGAACATCGACCACGATGTAATCTCCTTCACAAACTTGTATGCTTGGACCTGGTATCATTCTGTTCACAGTCAAAGCCATTCGCTGCGTTCCATCCCCTGGGACACATTGGCAATCAGCGCACAAACTATTGGTAGCGTTTGGCATACATAAATTGCATGCCCTAGAAATGTAAGATTATTTTTTAACTAACTCTGATTAGTTATAATTTCTTTTACCATTTTAGTACAAGTAAAATTCAATATAATATAATCCTTGGATTATAGAGATTAAGAGATTAAGAGTAGCATTCAAATTATGAAAATCACATATTTTTTTAAATTACAGACTAGTTACGGTAACAATATTCGAATGATTCTCTGTAAATTTAATTCTAGATAGAATAAACAATGTTTAAACTTGATGTTACGATGATATCAAAAATTTCAAAAATTTCTGATCTTTTAATAGTTAACTCTTTTTTTTTTTTTAATTTTTACTATATAACTTTAATACTTCTTGATTACACTCACTGGCCATTAATGGGATAACGTTCAACCACAAATTTGTAATAACACGTCTTTGATTGTCCCAGTTTACATGTTCGTGCACATTCAGCAGCATTCGACAAATCAGTATTCAGAACAAGTTCTTCATTCAAACAATTTTCTTCATTAATTGATGACATTCCACTAACGCCGGGCGCGTAACCTGCGATAATAGATTGCGAGACTGCATTTTGACCTGCAACTAAAACATTAGATTACAGCTTTTGCGAATTAAATAACAATTGCATAAAAAAATGTAATAATTATAAATATTGATTATATTTTATAAACACTGATTCACTTGCAGCAATTTTGAAATATTAAAAAATTAGCACTAGATGGATGTAGAGTTACAAGAGACTCTAATAACACGAATATATTTCTCAAATTTTTCGAATTAATGAAAAATAGTTCTAATTTTGTTGCTTGTACGTTTAGCGACAATGAATTATTTCCAAAGAAAGATGTATACCAACAAAAATGAGAATAAAAAGTAAAGACATTCGTCGGAGTGTATTCATTGTTGATTGCTACGTACTATATCTTTTAATACAAAATTATGAATTTATATAATATCAGTCATATATACTTACTTCTCTTACACGAATCAATTCTTTGATAAGATTAATACTTTTTCCATATATATATATATAAGTAAAATTAATATAAAAAGCTTGATAGATTTATATATCACAGGAATTTTAATCAAAAAGTACATATCATCTATTTATCTACAATATGATATTAATTATATATATTAAAATTATAATTCCAATGTGATTGCAGATTTTCTATTAAACAATGAAATTTATTTTCTCCAAAATGTGTTTATTAAAAGAAAACCTGTTTTATCCATACATTCGTAAGAAAGACAATTGTTATATTTCAAACATAGAAAAAAACATATAAGTGAAATTAATCCGTTTAACAAAATTTGAAAGATAAAGTCATTTTTTAATTCACTATTATATGCGATAAAGAATTTAATTTAGAGCGATATAGATAAAAATATATATTATTGAAGTAATACTACTTATGTTTTATTCTATACACATAAATACATACATTTTATTACATATATCCAAGTATTTGACATAAAAATTTTTATGTTATCTAACGCATTAATTCTTTTGTTTTATAATTAATCATTTAGGTATTATACCATTTATCAAACGACGAAGTAAGTAAGTAAAACGAAGAATCTTCTTTTTTGCATGAATAAATTTTTCGTTCATACATATTACACCACGAAATTCGATGCACTGCCGAATGATGAAGTAATGAGAACGACTCGCATTTACGAAAATATTTTCAAGTTCATCAAAATAGAAATACAAGTGTTCCATCTAACATCAACATTATTATTTGGGATTTCTTCATAAAACATTTTTTCAATTGTAAGTTTCCGTCAAAATTTTAAACATGTAATGCCTCTTCGTTATTCTTTTAACACATTTGTTGAAATGAATAATAATTATGATTCGATCAATTTCATCATTTTAAGATATAAACAAAATATAAACTTCCATTTTTTTTTAAACTAGCTTATCGACGTACAACACGAATTTAAAAAAAAGCTAAGATTATATAGCTCGTAGTTCAGATGTGAAATGAGAAGTAATTGAAAAAATATCGAACAGATTTTTAATAACATACGTCTTTTTAATTTGTTTTCTACTCTAAAATAAACATTTATTTTAAATTATCAAATATTTAATAAACATTTATTTTAAATTTAATAAACAATTGAAATTTATTAAACATTTAATAAACATTTATTTTAAATTTCTCAAATTTTTCATATTACAGAGATACAAAATACGCACACTATAGATATATAAGAAATATAGAAGTACAAATAGTGAAGTGAAAATAACAAAGTACAAATAAGTCTAGTGTATGTTATCACCTTAATGAAGTAAAATTGATAAGGTATTTTGAAATAAGTTAAAATAATTACCAGGCAAACTGAAATATTTATTGAAAAGAGAAACAGAGAGAGACTTTGTTTATCGACAGTACTGATAACGTTATTAATTGCACTTACAATTCAAAGTTTATCTTAGATACTATATCTAATATTACAGATATCTTGGAATTATTGAATTTCTAACATAAGGAAACAAAATAATAAATGGTAAGATGTTACTCCATTAAATTTCGTAACATATACTCGAAAAATAGGGTTAGAAATAATGCTTTAAGTTAGGATAAACGTATGTAAATCGGAAGTAAATTTATTTCTTTATAAAAATATTTATCTCTCTGGTATCAGCTTAATCAATCAATGGAATCGAATACAACAAAAATGTTCAACTAATTCGACTTTCAACAGAGCATTATGCAGAGTATTATGAAGGAATATAAGCCCTGGTAACCAGTTGGGAAAAGTTAAACGTAAGATTTTATAAATTATTATCATCGGTAAGTAAATTTAGAATTGCAAATTTGTACAAAATTTTTAAAATTTATGTTACATTGCAGATCATTTACTATCGAATACATCAATCAATCAGAAACATTGCAAGTATTAAACGTAATTATAATATTGCAAACAGAATGTCAGAAGAATTATTATCAATTCACGGGAAATAATATATGCACAAGATATGTGCACAATAATACGTGTCAAGAAATAAAAGACTTTGTAAAGTGGGTGTATTGATAGTTTATTCGCCTAAAATTTCCTTTGATAAAATTTGAACGAAGCTTATTGCTATGCTAAATATAACAAGATTTAGTTATAATAATAATGTTTTTGATTATTATTATAACTATATCTATAGTGATTGCAGTTTCACGTATTAATGGGAAATTTCAACTTAACATAACATGCTATAAACTTATAGTGGGCAGTTATTTGTTTAATTTATTTGAATAATAGTGAGAAATTGTAACATATCAAATATCGATAAAATTTTATAATAGAACAGATATATAATTAATAAAATTAATGAAAAAAGAAAAAAACAAGATTTAGTGTTAAAAGATCTTTATTTCACTAATAAAATAATTACAGGCCAACAAAGTAGTAACAATAAAAGTAAATCGATAATCACGATGATACCGCGTTCGCTTGGAATATACAAGTATACTACAGTAATTGTAACTCTTGACTTGAGTTATGTGGGAAACGCAATCAACTGCACACCGACCGACGTGGACTATTTAACGCACTAGACCTTCAGGGAACTGAGAGCTTAACCAGTCAAAGTCGGTTCTTTTATACTATGGGTCTATGCATGTCCTTTTCCCTCAAGAGATTGGAAAGCGGACATTGTCTATGGTCAGGCCCATGTGAGGCTATTTGACAATTACCACATGGCCCTGCCGATACTACGAACTTGGGTCCACGTCGTGGGGTGCTTCCTGCAGTCTGGACTGTGTCCCCTACACAAGAACTTATTTTCATACAGATGTATTTATTTATTTTGAAACAAAGAAAAAACTAATCGTCGGCTTAACTTTTTGAGATATCTTTAAAATATCTTTAAGATATCGTTGTAATTAACTTTTTGAGATATCTTTAAGAGGATTTAGGAAATTACCACATTTCGGGAAATTCGGGGGAACAGGAGGTAAATCTTCTTGTTCTCCGACATTGAGAACCATCCGCATACCACTTGCCTGATGATAAGCAAAGTGACAGTGGAAGAACCAGAACCCTTAACAATGAAAAGTTAAATATTAATTTCAACATTGTAAAATATTCAAACATTCATAAATTGCTTCTATTTAAAAAGTTTTTCAAAGATTTAAATTATAATTCTTTGTAGAAATTTAAAATATCCCAATAATTATGAGATATCACAAATTATCCTCAGGATTGGGATATTGGTACGATTAAGTTCGTTATGTATTAGTATATATTGCATACCTGGATTATTTGCACGAATTCGAATCACAGCATATCCATTATTTGGAACAGCAAGAGTATCTTTGCCAGGACCATCGAAATTTCTCTTTAGTTTTCCGTCCTCATCAAGTTGTTTTACATAATCTACACTAATGGGTGTCGAATTATTTAAGATGGGTCCAAGTGGCTGATCCATACTCATAACTCTGTACGCATATCCATGCATATGAAAAGCATGCGAGATATTTTGAAGTTTAGCTGCGATTATACAAAACCTTCTTAGAAACATATTTTCTTATGGAGTTTCTTCAGGAACTCGCTTCAATAAAAATATTTATCTACTTAAAATTATACTCACACGAATCGACCAATATTATCTCCACGGTAGAGTTCAATGGAAACTTCAATACATTAGTACACGAACAATTACCGTTGCATTTAGATGGCAAATTTTGAGAATTACAAACTTGGTCCGAAGGATTATCACTGAGTTGAGAAATCAGCGGTGAAGGTGGGCTTTGATATATTATTCCATCTATTGTTGCTGCACTAGCAATTGTCGGTAACGCAGCTGTGCAGAATTATTTATTACGTTCAATATTTTGAAACAAATTATAAATATTATATTAGATTTTCATAACGTATCTAAATATTAAATTCATGTCTTACATAAAAAAGTATCATATCGATTCGGCTGAAACAGCTCTTTTAAATCATAATTAATAAAGCCTATAGTTATATAAAATTGCAAGTCCGTTTTCAATTGCGTGAGGCCTTTGTCAATTGGAGTGCCACTCTTCAACTTGCTGATGCATATTTCTTCAGGATTATTATCGCAATTAACACCTGACGGATTCAAAATCTATTGTATAAAAAAAAAAGAAAATTGTTCAATAAATGAATTAATAAATTATTCGAAAAAATAAATATCAGGTATTCTTTCTGATCGCAGTATCGAAAATGAAAAAGTAATTCGTGCATTGAAGCACAATATAAGAGATATCTTACAATTCCTGAAGGAAGAGTCTCGTTGGTATTTGAGTCGTTGGATGCACCAGCATATTGCAATATTCCCGATTGCTGTATGTTAGCACATAATTCTAGTCCACGAAGTTGCATCCGATAAGCACCAGGAGGTTGATTAGTCTCTACAACGAAATCGTATCGTTCGCCTGCAAGAAAAACCAGATATATATATTATTTCATGTGCATATATTAAAATAAAAAAATATTCGAAAATAGACTATTTTAATTATTAAAAAAAAGATAAGTAATTAAATTTTTTGTCCGATATAAATTTTTGTCCTATACCGGCAGATGAAACGATGGAGGTTACATTCATGGGTTTAATAGGCTGACCATCTGTTTCTATGACGGTCAAGTTATGACCTTCGATTGTTATTTGCCCCGGACAGACAGAACAAAACGAATTAATTAATCGGAAACGATGACGTGTATTTGGTTCCACAGTAATTACTTCGAAACTAGTATTTGTAGTATCACCCTGGAAATTCTGCAATCGAATCAAGTCAAATTTTATTTAAATCAACGTTTCTAATTTTTATACTGTAATAGTTTACATATTGTTAAACAAACATATTTACTGTTCTCCCTTTTCCGTTAATTAATAGAGAATTAGGTATTTGTCCGGTCGGACCGGTACCGCTAGTCGTACGACCTGGAAACCGTTCTGTAGATTCTTCGTTCATCCAATCGCTAATAATAACTACATGACTTGAATAATCAGTGTCGAAATATTTTCTATTAGGGTCTTGCTCCCTTGGAGTCCGTATGACAAGAGTACCAAAAACTCCGTCCATCTTATTTAATCCTGTATGAGCATGGTAAAAATGAGTACCAGGATTACTTGCCAAATACTGATATCTAAAAGAAAGCGGCATAACTTTCATCGTTATATACGTATTTATTAGAGTATACATGTTTTAAGATCAGTTGGCTCAAATACCTGAAGGTAGTACCAGCTGCAATTGGACACTGTGTTACAAAAGGTACACCATCGTAATATTGATAATCCTTTTGGAACACACCATGCCAATGGATCGTTATTCCGTCTTCCGCAATTTTGTTTGTAACATCTACCACAATAAGATCTCCTAAACAAACTTGTATACTTGGTCCTGGTATCATTCTATTTATAGTTAGAGCCATTCGCGATACTCCATCGGCTGGCACGCATTGACAATCGGCGCAAATCGAATTAGTAGCAGTATTGGGAGTACAGTTATTGCATGCTCTAGAAAAGGAGACTATGATATAACAGAAATATTTAAATCTTAAGAGATCAAGAGATTTAAAAAAATATCTCTCATAATTACAAATCGCGATAACAATACGATTATACGAATTACATCGAGAAAAAAGTGTTGAATAATTAAACGAAAAAAAAAAATTTAATTCTTAGTGAATTTCTAACTTTTATGAAATGTTTAATTTTATTTACTTGTAAATGTTTAATTGTAACTTTCTTAAGACATACTTACGCACTCTGAACTGGATAACGTTCAATTACGAAACGATAGTAACATGTTTTCGGTGTACCCGATTTGGAACAAGGGCGGGCACACTCGAGAGGATTTGATAGGAAAGAATTCTCAAGAATTACATCGTTCACACAGTTTGTCTCGTTTATTGAAGACATACCAGCCATTCCGGGGACATAACCAGTCACTGGTTTAGTTCTCTCAGAACACTGACTCTTCACTGTAATTAAATTTTAATATGAAAATATTGAAAATTGTATTTTAAGACTGTATAATTACACATGTATAAATTACGCGATTTAAGAAGCGTCCTTTTTATATGATGCAAGAAACTTGAGATTTACAATAATTACATTTCATTTTTTAGTAATTAATATGAAAAACAAATGTTTTTTAAACGTTTGTTCGCGTTTGTAAACTATAAAAAATACAGAAAATACAGAAATATCATTTACAAATAAAAATTACTTAATGTGAATTATAATGTGAACATATAAATATTAAGCAAATGTCAAATATTTAAAAAAATTCGTACCACAAAAGAAAAACACGAAAATGAGAAATATTTTCCAAATAAAATGCATCGTGTTAACGAATAAGAATCACATTCCGTATATTTCCATTTTGGTCTTATATATAATACCTCGAATTTTGTTTTTACTTTTTAAAACCTCAATAAAATACCATATCATCTATTTAAAATACAGCTGTATACATATTAGACATACATTGTACATATTTAAGTTGTTTAAAAAATAAATTTGCAAATGATAAGATAAGATAATCATATTTGTGAATTTCGATAATAAGATGAAGTGATATTAAAAATTCATTGAAGACAAAAAATTTTAATTAACTATGTTTGATTTGCAGACTTTCCTGCAAAAATATGAATAGAAATGAGGAAAACAGGAAAGCGGAAAAGATGTTCTCAACATCGTGCGAAGATACAATTGTTTTATTTGTTTTTGTCACCAATTATTATGAAACAATAAATTTTCTAATAATATCTAACTGAATAAAAATATATAATTCTATTTTTAAAATCTTGAAATCTCATATATAGCTAGATGTTCTCTGAAGCAAAGTAAATTTTGTTCAAAATACTAGAAAACTCTATAGATGTCCTACTTAATTTTTTATACGCAATATACTTCTTTTAAATTATTTGTCATTCGAAAAAATGTTTCAAATGAAATTTATTTTGCTTTTCTACATCTTCTCTTTATTTTGTTTTGCTACATCTTTGTATTATTTTATAACTCTTTGTATTATTTTATAACTCTTTCGTATTTCATAGTGACTAAATTTATTTTATAATTAACAATAAATAATATAACAAACAATATTTTATAATTAAAATAAAAGTATTTTGCTTTCAAATAACATTCAAACATACTTATCTTTAAAAATTCTTTTACGATTTTAATGTGTCACGTTTTATAATGTTTGAGATTTCCGACTGTAAGCCATATAGAAGTGAAAATTCTCCCAAACGTTTCAGCAACATTTCAGCTAACAACTACTTCAAAACTCTAAAACTTCACTACCTCAATAATCTCAAACATTATAAATCTATATTTTCAATTACAAAGCTAAAATCAATTTAAATAAAATAGAATTATAAATATTTGCATGAACAAATGACATGTATCATATACATATGTATATAATGATTTCTATTATTTAATAATTTGCATTTTCTTTCTTTGCATTTTCTCTTTTATTTCTTTATATTCTTAATATTATTTAAAATGTTTTTTCATTATTCTAATTTAGTATTTGCTATAAAAATTAATTTATAAATTAGTAAGATTGATAAATTATAAAATGAAGTTAAAATAGTAATAAAGGAAGAGTAAACAGTAATACCAACTTTTTGAATATTTTTTTTATTGAACGATAGAATTTGCAATCATTTGTGACTTTTCTTGTATTATTTGTTCGGCGTGATATACCTTCCAACAAATAAGGTAATCTCTAGTAACTTTAAATAAAGTATAGTAGTTGATCACAAGAAGTAATGTTATTGATAACACTTGATACCAATCGGTTGTGCGTAATAAAATAAATAATTGTGCACAAACAAGAAGAAGCTGCAAACCCAACAATGAACAAAGTAACACTGTGGGATTACTAAATATAGCCTGCACAAAATAATTGAAATATGTGTTAATTTAGAATTATTTTCACAATGTACTCATAGGTAGAATTTATAAGGAAATAAGTCATTATTCATCACGTACATAAAATCTATAATGGCCTAT
The DNA here is from genome assembly GCA_032399605.1 of Melipona beecheii. Taxonomy (NCBI): domain Eukaryota; kingdom Metazoa; phylum Arthropoda; class Insecta; order Hymenoptera; family Apidae; genus Melipona; species Melipona beecheii. The sequence continues at coordinate 551,802 of JAUCMO010000047.1, read as the reverse complement.
ATTCCCTGGCTCTGCTACAGTACATAAACCTTCTGAACGATAAATTTCCTTATTATGTCTCACAATTGAACCATGAGGCCACAAAACAGAATCATTCCAGGCTTGAGCATATGTATGACTATTGCGATTTTCAATTTTAACCCATCGACCTAGATGTAATGCTGCTCTATGCAAAACGTCACAGTACCTAAATAATTATGGTATTCATCAAATTTCTGCAAATGAATTTTTCAATACAACATTCATATTTATATATTTATATATTCTCAAATTAATATGATATATACTATTAAAGAATTTATAAAATTCATACAAAATGCAATATTATACAACATAATTATATAAATACATACCTCACAGGATAAGCGTGTAAAAAATGAGCAGTTATTCTTTCCAGCCAAAACATAATAACATGCTGCACAACCCATGAAACATTAAAATGTAAATGTTGAGGTACAAATATAATGGGTGTTATACCACATACATAAGCACTACTAGAAGATGCAAACAAAGCACGTTTCAGACGCCGATTAAAATCCGATCTTAATGTTGAAACTTCTGCTCTGATTGCTGATGCGTTTAATGAACAATTATGTAAAGGTTTGTCTGCAAAAAAAAAAAAAGATTTTATTAATCAAATTAATTTATTAATTAATCAAAATTTTACATCTACGAATTCAACAATTAGAAAATATTATTGTTATTAATATAAATACAAGTTATATACCCATCAAAAATTTTGTTTTCTTTTCATCTTTACCATATAAAGATGTTGTTGATATATCAAAGAAAGGTATTGCACTTACACCAAACATTACAAAATATACAGATAAACTTCTGAAATAATAAACATTTTTATGTTATTATATATATTTATATAATTATATTTTATGGTATGTATAATATATTGATATATCATAGTAAAATTAATAACTACGATTGAATAGAATAATACAAACGGGTAACATAAGTAAAAAATCTTCATTGAATTATGCCTTTCAGCCATACGATAGAGGCACCAACTCAATATACTCATCACAACGATCAGCAAAGTAATCCTGAAACACAATTTTTACAATTACCTTTGATTATTATTATACATATTTATATATTTTATACAATTTATAGTAGTAAAACTAATACCTCATCATTTTCTGAGAAATAGATAACCAACGAACTGGTGATGAAATATCAATAACTCGACGCAATAAAGAATAAATAAACTGCCTTGCAATCATAGTTATAATAAATATAAGTAAATAAGGATCTATTAAATAGAAATTCTGAAAAATTTCAAATTGTATGTTTTTATCGAAAAATATGTTACAATGATTACAATATATGATTCAAAGTAATATAAGGTATTTTAAAGCATTTACCATACTATAATTATTATAAGAATGAGGTAACCACCAAACAGTTCTGTATAAATTAAGCATTTGTAAAGAAGCTGCAATAATTGACACAACTAAAGACAAAGCTTCAAAAGTTAAATGACCATCCATGGGTACAACTGGTATAGGTACATGTTTTGGTGCTTTTATTCCACAAAATTCTTCTGACTTTTTGTCATCTGCACCACTTCCAGCTGTTCTTTCTCCGCTATTACTTCGTATACCAATATTTGAAGATATAGAAAAGTTAACTTGGGATTTGGTCTGTCCATTTCTACTAGCAGTATTACGTCTTCCACCAGGCATAATGTATAACTTTACATTTCAGTTCAGTTACTTAAATTACTTCGATGCATTATTATTCTTATACATTTTTAATATATTTTCATTTATGATTTTTCAATTAAATAAATTTGTTTGGCAATATATTTCGATTTATCACAAAACTTTTATTTTTATTCATACTTTGTTCAAAATTATAACACTGAAAAAAAAAATACAAATTCGTTGAATAGATATACATTACTTTCTATGTTGTATATATATTTTTAAATATATCTAAAATTATTTGGTACAAAATGTTTACGTTTTTGTTTTGTATACAACATATACAGTACTTCACCTTATCTTCAAATGTATGAAATACAAAATAGGATTCCTAAAGTGAAAAACGACATAGTAATACACAGCGCACTCTATATGTAAATAAATCAGTCATAAATTTTACTAAAAATATATAATTACAAATATTTTTCATCTTTTAGCATTTATATAAATAAAATTATTGGAAGTCTAAAGTTTAATACAAGAATTCTCAAATTTTTTGAATAATTTAAATTTTTTAAACTTCTAGTTTCGTATTTGACCATATATATGCTTAATTGGCTTATTCTACTTGTATATCCATTAAATTACATATGTATGTGATTATATAATTACAATATGTTTTATAAATAAGATCAAACTAGAAATGGTTTTTTCTTTTTTTTCATATATACACATAAATATCAATATATTTGATTTTTATTTTTGTGTCGTACCTTACTTGTATTATGTTACTAATTTCATATGCAAATTAAAGATTTTATAGATATTTTCATATATAATATATAATTTATTATGAGTAATAGTTTGTAATCAATAATATAAGAATTGTAAAGGATAATAAATAATATTTTAGATTTTTTAAAAATTATCATTTTTATCACAATGAATATGTACATAATGAATCAAAAAAAGTATTAAAATGTCAATAGTCTTTATGTATATATAAATATGATCCAAACTTAAATTAAATCTTTTTGAAGTTTAAAAATATTTAGATCATTTAGTTTCTTTTAAATTCGAAAATTAAATAGTGTATCTTTCCACAAGACAACATAATTTTCTTAGATGGCACTGTTTCATGGTAAATTTATATTATTTATGAAACAAATTAAATTCTCTAATATATTTAATAAAACAAATGTACCAAATGATATTTTAAAAAATACTTATAAATAATTATTTCATTACACACATATATGTGTAAAATATAGCTGTGATGAAGTGATGGTGTCATGTTTTTTCTTTGAAAATTGATTTTTTGTATTAAATTATGAAAAATTGTAAATTATAGCACAGTGAATATTAATCCCAAAATATCTTTTCTAAAATGTATGTATATTTTACACGAATTTTAAATGTTTAATTGTTTATATTTTAAATAATTATTCCACAATGTTTTTAACATTAGATTCCTTCTTTTGGAAAATATGGAATACATAATTTTGTCAATTCAGTATATATAATTTTGTATCAGTTTTATCAATCAAGTTTTTAATATTTAATCCTAATAAATAATATAAAAATGCTAATTACAATTCTTTTTTAGTATACATGTGTAAATGTTTAATTCATTTTTAATAATATGTAGATGTTTAATCCTGTACAAATAAAACATGAATGTGAGGGAATAGAAGATGTCAATTCAGATGATAAAGTTAATATTTCGAACAATTCCAAATATCAAACATTTATTGAAGATGTTGATTGTAAATATGAGATATCACAATTTTGGAATCATGCACAGTTATCCAATGATATACATCCAAAAAATGAAATTCATGGTCAATATAATTTATTTCAATCTGAAGTGAGTTTTATAATTCTATATAAATATTAAAATATTATAATATTATAATTATTAATATGTATTAAAATGTATATAATTTTTTTTTTTAATTAATGTAACATTTTATTAAGAAACAAAATATTTTAGGGAAATACCTCTTTAGCATATATGAAAAATTGTGTACAAAATAATACACTCTTCCAAGTTAATCAAGGAGGTAATTTGAATCAAATGAATCAACAATGTCAGATAGATATGACCCAAAAAGCTGAACAGTCACAATTTTCACAAAATATGCAAACAGCAAAGTTTACAAATCAAATAGGAACAATTTCTGAGTCTATATCTCCTATAAAATCTAATCGTCCTGGAAGACCACCTAAAGGTTCTTCAGATTCAAATATAGGAAAAAAACTTAAATGTCAATGTGAAATATGCTTCAAAGAATTTGGACATAAAAGTAATTTATTTATACATATGAGAACTCATAGTGGAGAACGACCTTATAAATGTAATCAATGTGAAAAGTGTTTTACTCACAGTGGAAACTTAGCCATCCACATGAGGACACATTCTGGTGAAAGGCCTTATGGTTGTCAAATTTGTGGAAAAATGTTTAGTCACAGTGGAAACTTATCGACTCATTTAAGAACTCATTCAGGTATAAAGCCATATAAATGTGCTATATGTAATAAAGAATTTAGACATAGTGGCAATTTATCAATACATGAGAGGATACATTCTGGAATTAAACCATTTCAATGTAAGGTTTGTGGAAAGGACTTTTATCATAGTGGAAATTTAACAACTCATATGAAAAAACATATTGTAAATATTAACACTAGCATTAATCAATGTGAAAACAATGTAAAGCAAACAGTATGTGTTGCAAATCTCAATAATACTACATCTATAAATTCATTCAATAATTTAGCACTGACTCAGAGTACTGATATTAAACCGATGCCTATTGAAAATAACATTGTTCCTATAAAAAATGAAAGTAATGATGACGAATTAACAAATGCAGTTGGTGTTTTAACACCAACATCAACTTAAGTATATTAAATAAATACTTTAATACTTTTATAAATTTATTTTATAATTATAATTGCTGTAAAAATGTATTATCAGAGTTTAAATTTCTTAATCATCAATGATTACAACAATGATTATGGATATATAAATATATATTTTTGAAATTACATATAAGTTTTATATTGTAAAAAGTAAAAGCTGTTTGATATTTGACATATTAAATACAAAATATTAAATTAAAAATCGAAAATATGTGCAATTTTACGTATTAAGCATTTGTGAATGTATTACTACATAATATGATAAAAATACTTAAAAATTACAATTTTTTATTGAATTTTTTATTGAATTCATTTTATTGTTTATATTATTTTAATTAAGTATTTTAAAATCTCTTTCTGTTATATTTCAAACAATTCAGTATTGAAAGATATATTGATATATACATCTCTATAAATTTGTTTCTACTATTGTTATGTAGAAGATAAGCTAAAGATGGAACTGAAAGATTTTTTTATAAATGTTAATTTATATTTTGTGATATTAAAAATTTTTAATTTAATCTAATATATATCTAAGTTTTTTATACTCATACTCTTAACCTACCCTGTGCTTTTTGATGAAATATTAAATAAATTTGTGTAAAATGCTGACTTAGTGATTTATTTATTTGTTATAAAATATATAGAAATTGCTTTAAACATATTAAATTATAATTAATATTTTTCATTTTAGTTGCACATTGTTAATAAATATTATATAAACTACAAAGAATTACTTAATCTATTTAAATATCCGAAAAATTTTATAAAAAATATTATTCAAACAACATTAAAAATTATCTCAAACTTTCTATTAAGTATTAGTTAAATACATATCTCTATAATGTGATACATATTTATATTTAATATATTTTGATCTTTCGAATTTGGCTCTTATTTTACAACTTCAAATATATTTGCGTATTAATATTAGAGCGTTATTTCGAAAATTTATTACATTTATACATTTTACGTGTATGTATTTGGAATGTAAATAATAGTACTTTTTTTTATAATATTTTATAATATATAAAAATAAATTTCTAATCTCAGAAAGTCAGTTTTTTCCAGATTTATCTAAATTATGTTTATTCTCATAAAATCTCTAGTTTTAAGGTTCAAGTAAAGAGATCTTGCAAAATTTTTGGTACCAACTGAAAGTGCCTATAGCTTCTATTAATATTATATTATTAACTTGTATGCAAATTGTATACTACATATTCATTCTTGTTAAAAAGTCATTGGTACAGACTAGGACAAATGTAAAGGTATAACATAAACATTATTTTAGTTAGAAATTGTTAGGTATTAATATCAAATGAGTATATCTGGTTTGTATATGCATATATCTAGAATTGTGCGTATAAATATGCTAAGTATTTTGTTTTTTTATAAAATTTCTTTGTAACATGTGATAAGAAATTTTCTAATTCGATTTTAATAATTTAAAAGTTAAGAATTTCATAATTATAATTAAAATATTAAAGGTATACCAATCCTAGAATATTTTATCTTATTCTTAAGAAAAAATAAATTAATTTTACATATATTAAAATTTGAAATGCAATTATACTGTGTATATCTAATGTACATTTGTACATTATGCATATTTCAATCATCGTATAACATTTAAAGGTACCGTCATATTTCGTGGTAAACGATAAGTAATACTTGTCGCGAGATTTTCAGGTAACTCATGCCAAATGAATTTTCCTGTAGCAGGTACATCTTCTACAGGTAATTTAAATGATACCAATAATGTTAAACAAAGTCCATCTCCTCCTTGTCCTCCACTAAATTCTATGGAAAGTATACCATGTGGTTTATGTTGTGCAACTCCATTTCCAAATAATTCCTAAACAATTTAAATTAAATTATAATACAAAATTATTTGCTTCCAAAATTCAAGAAAAAGTTTTTTCTAAATCTAATATAAAATAATATACTTTACCTTCATAAAATTATGTAAAGTAGAAAGGAGGTTGCGATTTGGATTAATTTCACAAATTGGTAAATGAAATGGCATGGTGTCTGATATAAGCACGTGCAATTTATTCCTGTTGATAAAATACATTACAACATACTTATATATCAATCTAAGACTGTTAAGACAAAAAAAAAGTACTAATATAAATATTTTTATATTTCAGATCTATACAATTGAATATTAGGTCTATACTATTTACATTTTAAACAAAACATTTGTTTATTTATGCATAAAAAATATAGTTAGTAATTTTTATATTTTGCATGTATTATAATATACTTTATATTATTATTATATAGAAATTATGCATTATAAAATAGTCAGTTCTAACTTATTAATTATAATTTATTTGTGAACAATTACTGTTAGTAATATGAGTTTAAAGCAAAAGAAAGAGATATGAGAATTTTATTGCTATAAATGTATATGTACATGTGCATGTGCATGTAAGTGTACCTACTATACTCCAACCTAAGCCTTCATCCATATTCACAGTCATAATCAGATTGTTGCTGTTCTGTTATGAAAACTATCACCAGTGACCTTATACTGCAAGCGTAAATACTAAAGAGGAATCGAGCATAAGCAGTGATATATTTGCAAAAATAAATTTGAAACTTCAGTGTAAAATAAATTTAAATTAAATAGATTTTAAATGTATGTAACTTACGTTGATCTCTTTTTTGAGGTGACTGTTAGCCGCAACAATAATTTAGACAATGGTGTACTAATTGGCATTAAATGTGGATGTTGTGAAATATTTTTACTTATGACATAAGTTTTACCTCTCTCTATCAAAGATACAATATCATGTGATCTGAGTGATAAATCATTAACATTATTCACCCAACATGCTTGCAATGATTCTTCATTTGCTTCTTCTAATGTTTTTAATTTGCCACCAGTTATTTTTCCAGTAAATACAAATCTAAACCATGAACCAGTTGCACATTCGACTAGTATCAATGTTTCTGGATTTAATATAAGTCCTGTTTCCTCTAAGACTTCTCTTTTAACAGCATCTACTAAATTTTCATTAGGTTCAACACGGCCAGCAGGTAAATACCATTTTCCATTGCAAGTAGCTTTTGCTTCTTGCATCATTAATACTTCCCCTTGATTATTTATCACTACAGCAGCAACAATATATGTTACAGTTTTTTGACAAATTGGTATATAAGTACTAGGTGTTCCTTTTTCACCTGTGATATATTTGTTATATAAATATATTGTTGTATAAATCGTTAATAACAAATAATTCCATAAAATAGAAAATGAAATTAGGAAAAAAATATATGAAATAAAAAATTGAAAGAACTAAATACATTATAATCTTCAACATACTTTTTTGATTATTTACTTATAAATTTTATAATATTACATATTAAATGTAAACTTATTAAAATATCAATACATATATATCAATGAAGTGTAATTTTTAAAACATTAACATTTAATTATATAAAGTTAATTTTTACCTATGTCATTTTGCACAGTATGGTTCATATCATACGTGTCATCAATTTCTAGAGGATGACCAGCTAATAACAATTCGATTTGTTTTTCAATAGATAGTGACATCTTATAGTATAACAACGATTTTAAATTATGCACAAAATAAATATTCAAATTATATTTTAAATCTCATATACTATCTTATTACTACTAATTTAACAATAGATAAGGTTATAAACAAAGTGAAAGTGATGATAATGATCATATATAATCGAATTAGGCGTGTGCATTTTGCCGTAGTTGTATCTAAGTCGTTACTATTCACTTGGGCTTAGACCATCTTCGTTCCTATGTCGAATTCCCTATAATATTTAAAAGTTTCTTTTATGATACATAATATAATATTCAATAATATGATATATAATAAAATATAAAGGAAAATAAAAGGAAGATTATTTTAATTTGTAGAAAAATTTTTTAAATTTAACGTAAAAATAGTAAATTTTGCAAATATTTATTAAATTTGATTCAAAAGAAATAACTGTTTCTGTTAAAACATTATGTTATATTATATCAAATATAATTTATACTTAATATAAATTTGTTAATGACATAAACGTAATTACAAAACGAATTTTTATCATCTAGGGAATGTAGTTGTCAGAAAGTTATATCTTTACAACTTTGCTTGGAAAATCAGATAGTTCTGTACAAGTTATACGACATGCGTTTCTAGTAAAGAAAGATTTGATACATGATGTAACATGAAGTGTTTACATAGAAAATCAAAATAAAATACCAAAAAATGGAAGCTTTAAATGTACTAATTGCAATAGGTCTCATTCACTGTTCGCTATTCTTTTTTGACACAATTTTTAAGGTACAATTTATTAAGACAAATATTTTAAGTATTTTTTAAAACATAATTTTAGAATTGTAATTAAGAAAGAAAGACTATTAATTCTAACTAGTTTTATTTCATGAATTTTAAACTAAATAATTATGAATACTATTTATTTTACAGACATGTTCACATTATCCATACTTTTATTTTCTGAAAAACACTGGTTTAGAAGTTCAGATATTGAGAATAAAATGGTTTACTACAGCATTTAATCGTAAAATAATTAAATGGGGCATGGATCGTTCTAAATTTTGGACTGCCTGGTTCAATGCAGGAGTAATTATTAGTGTCATTATTTTGCCCATTGCTATAATTGTAATATTAAGAATGACATTTAATATTTGGTCTAATGGGCCATCTCTTGATAATTCTAATTCTGAACCTTTATTAGAACCCATGGTAATCTTAAGTTAATATATAATTTAGATGTTTTCATAAGATAATTCTCTAATATATTACTTAATGGTATTCATAAAGTTATATATGATATATCTTTATTTTTTTATAGTTACCTGGTATAGATGTGCCCTTTAATGAAATTGGATATTATATTATTACATTAGCAGTCTGCAGTATTATGCATGAGTTAGGACATGCATTGGCTGCAGCAAGAGAGGATGTTCAATTATTTGGTCTGGGAATATTAATTGCTTTCACAATACCCATAGCTTATGTACATATAAGCAGTGAACAACTTAGTTTATTACCATTAAAAAATCAATTAAGAGTTACTTGCGCAGGAATTTGGCACAACATAGTACTTGCTACAATAGCTGCAACTATTCTTATGCTTTCTACATGGTTCTGGGCACCATTTTATACAGTTGGAAATGGAATTTATGTAAAAACTATTTTACCTGTAAGTCTCTTAATAATGTATTTTTATACATTAATATATTGATTGTCAAATAATTTTTGTATGTTTTATCAATGTTATGTGAAAACAAATGATTAATCTTAAATTAAAAATGGTAAGAAAATTTACGTTTATAGCATTCACCTGTACTAGGTCCAACAGGACTCCTTGAACAGGATCTAATATATGAAATAAATGATTGCTCTATAAAACGTACTGAAGATTGGTATGATTGTATATTAAATACAGTTAATCAACCAGCTCTTGGATATTGTGTTAAACAATCATTTATTCAGGTAACATTTCTTCCTGTACAATTTTCTTGTATTATTTATAAATTTTTATAATCTAATTAGCAAATTAATTTAGGAATATGATGAATCAGTTCCATCGAAACAGACTAATGGTGTCATAAATTGTTGTACATCAGATAGTGAAACTACTGGAAGTTTGTGTTTTGAATACATAGAAGGACCGCAAGCAGCTCCTTTACATTTACCTCCTCATTCTTGCCTTCCAGCCAGAACTATGATTAATCAATCGCAAAATTTTTGTCATGCTAGTCATGAATGTGTATTTCATGATACTCATTGTTTAAGACCTTCCCTCGATAATATTACCAAGGTATGTATTAAAAATAAACATTTAAATGTTAATAATATTTAAAGTAACTAAAAAGATTGGTTTCTGTCGCAGATTGTTCAAATAAAGAGAAGAGAGGGAAAGGATGTATTATTTTTTGGATATCCGGCAGATATTTATCGAACTGTTGATGTATCTGATTGGGTACCTAAATACTCATTTTTAAGTCCCAAATTACCAGAATCTTTAACACTTCTTTGCAAATATATTACAATATTTTCTGCGGGATTAGCAATTATTAATATTGTGCCTTGTTTCTTTTTGGATGGACAATATATTATAAATATACTTATACTTTATTTATTAAATTCTACACCCCACAATAAAAATATTAGACAAACCATTATATTAACAATAACAAGTATAGGTACATTATTTCTTACTATAAATTTATTGTATTTACTTATGAATAAATTATTATAAATAATAAAAGGATATTGTTAATATTTGGAATTTCTATTTATAATATAAAGTACACTGTAATGAATTACATTTCTATATAACCTTAAGCCACTTTGTATCACTAAATATTTTAATAAATCTTACAGTTTCATTTGAAAAATTATTTACATCTTTGGAACAGATTGGACCACATAAGAAGATTATATTATATATTTTTATATTTTTTAAAGATAAGTTATATTAAATATAATGTGTAAAATCTACTCATTTCCAAGCACAATATAAAAATAAAGCTAATGCTAAATTCCGATATAACAAAAAAACAATTACTATTTACTATTCTTACATTCAACGCATTGTTACAATTATATAACATTATTACAATTATATATTATATAATTATGTAACAAAATTTAAATATTGTTAAAAAATAAATGAAAATTATATACTTTTGTTATATATATATAATATTATATATTATATATATATTATATTATATATATTGTATTATATATATTATATATATATAATATATATATATTTTTTTTTTGTTTTGATTATTATCTATTATGAAATTTTTTTATATTTTTATATTTTTTAGTTATAGTCATATAAAAAAGTGATGTTATCGTTTTGCTGCTGCATCTCCATCTAATGCTGCAATAATACAAAACTTTGATACTTTGTAACAATATACGAATTACTAATATTTTTTAAAAATAGATCTCTTAAGATATTGCTTAATATATCAATACTTAAAATAATTAATTAAATAATAATAAAAGTAAATATATTACATACTTTTTCCATCACAAGCAACAATTTTAACTTTATCTACGATTGCAACTTCTTGAACTTCACGAAATTCAACATCATTAAGCATGAAGGTCCATACATTGTCACAAAATCTATAAGTGTTCAACTTACCAGCCTAAAAATTTTAAATAATTAATAATAACAATTAATGTTACATGAGATAATTAATATCAAATGCCAATGTTAATTACCTTAAATGTAAGTCTTGATTTTACTCTAGTTGCAAGTGCTTGATTTATTGCTTTATCAAATTGTAGTAGCACTTTAATTGCTAATTGAGGTGTGATTTGTCCATACTATAACATTATATTATTATATAAAATAACTGTATTATTTATAATACATCCAACTTATAATATAAAGTTGTTAATTTATATAAAAATTAAAATTTTTTAAAGTTAAATGATATTGCACAATAATGATAAAATATAAATGCCAATCAAATACTTTTTCATTTGAAAAAACGTATTACATTCAGGATTATTTTCTAAATTTTAAATGACAGAAATGACACTGATTTACTGATAATCTTAACCTCAATATTGCATATTTTTATACATATACCTGTATCAGTTCATCGAGACTTTCTTGTAACGTATTACCTAATGTTGTGTTTCGATATAATTGATAAGACATTGTTCTTAATGTATAATAGGCACGATATTAAAGCAGATTGCGGTTTGAATAAAAGTAACCTTCATGCGTAATGAAAATAGGAAACGGTATTTGTTGATTATCTGTTGATTAACTGTTGATTAAATAAAATCGTATACTACTACAGATGTATCAGAGTTTGTTGTATCAGAGTTGCCAAAGGATTCCTCACCATAGAGATTACATTCCCTACGCCGTCATGTTTCCCCTACATTCGGCAATTCTGATGGTAATACATATATAGATGAATTCGCGATAGTAGGAAATGACAGCGGTAGATTCAAATTTAAGATTACATTCTCCGTTTTCTCTAATATATATATATATAATATTTATTAAAGTTATTCATTTATTTAATAAATTTATTATAACGTTTAATTTATATATATATATATATATATATATATATATATATATATATATATAAAACATTATAATTTTTAAAGTATATTTCTAAATTTACTGTTATTTAATTGAACGATTTCCGGTATAGCAATGGCGGTGGTATAGATACATATGAAACGACACTGTACAGTAATTGAAAATATAATATGTTTTATGTATAATACAGAATTATTTTGAAGAAAGTACAGTCTTCAATAACTGAATAATAAAAACGAGATAACAAATTTATTTAATTTTTACCCAATTTTAAAATATTATCTGATACTTGCAAAGTAGTTCATTTGCGGAAATATAATTATAAAATAACATTTCTAATAAAGATACGAAATTGACGTGTCGTGTAAAGTTGCATAAGATTGTCCTGTAGTCGCGTATGCAATACATATACTTCATGAATGTTCGATAACGTTTCGTATGTGAAACGTACATATATGAATAGATCTCACATACAATTTGTTTTTTGCAAACTCGATTTTATAAAAGCTTGGAAATATTAAAGAAATGTTTCCACAAACAATCTTTGGTATAAAGTTATATTGTGTAGTGTTATTACTGCGGTGCAAAATTATTTTGCAGATACTAAATTTTGTAAATTGTTTGTTGTTATAATTCGTTAAAAATTAATGATTTATTGTTTAAAATTCAATAAAATGGCGAAAACAAATTGTACAGCTAGTTTTAAGGGCTCACTGGAAAGGGAAGATTTTCAAGATCATGATTGATTTGATCAGGAAAAAAAATTGTTTAGTTTCGTTCTTTTTTAAGAATTTCTCATGAATTTTGTGTATTTGATTTAGGCCAGAGTTTTTTATTTTTTATTCCCAGTTAACATTTCGTGCGATTACAGCGCGCCAATGATGAAACAGGCAACAGACTTCCTACGATTCTCGAACGTAATCGATATTTCTCATGATCGATTTTTAAACGGGAAACATAGCGGAAGGAAGCATACCTCGTCTGTAAAGAAGAAAGTGTTATCTAGAAAAATCACTCAGATAGAAGTTCATCCAGAAATTCTCAGGTAAAGATTTAAATCAATAGTTATTAGATTTGTTTTGTGTTGTGTATTTTTAAGATGAAACGTGCATTTTTGGCTTCAATACAAGGTAAGATTTAACCAAATAATCGTTACATATAATTTTCAAGAATCAAAGAAATAATAGCAATAGCATTTAAATAAAACATATTATTTATAAATAAATAAGCTAAGAGTTATTTATAAATTTATATAAAAATTTAATAACCTTGTATTTGACTAACTCATTGTTATATATATACGTATTTTATTATATGCTTTTGCACACACGCACACTTCTGTTATAACATTTTCAACTTATTTGTTGATTCTTTAACTTTATATTCTTATGAGCGCAATTCTTAACAATTCTAGTTAAATAACTAAATTCAATAATTTATTAAGAATGTACGTGTTTAATAATTAAAATAATAATTTTACTGCGTATAATGAAATTTTCTATTTTTCAAATAGGCGTAGGAGGCTTTGAAACTTGAAATTCAAAACAACAGCACGAACACAATGTTTATGTTCTTAATTGTCGTGTCTGGTCGGACAAAATCACTTTATTCTCTACTATTTTCTCAATTGTGTCACGGGGAGTTGTGTTGCGGGGAGTCATTTGGCTGTTGAATTTCGTGACAATAATACGTATTACGTCGCATTAGGTTCGTAACTTTTTTTGACCTATCGGTAACGTCTCATTGATGGCGTCGCTTCTTCGACACTCTTTTATTTCGTTAATATCATTTAATTAATACACTTGTGTTTATACTTCGTTAATAACATCATTTAATTAATACGCTCGTGATTAACGATTCATTGAGAATTATGATAACGAAATCATGTAGTGCTTTGAAACTTCAATTTTTCTTCAATTGTCGATTTCATTCATACGGTTACCGATAGTCTTTTTTTATAGAATTTGAAGTTAATTATCATTTCATTTTTATGTAGTTGCTTTCATTTGATACATTTGTTCTGACTTTTGGTTTCTTTTTTGTGCAGATTATTCCTTGATTGCGGAGATATACAGCATAAAATGCATGGACACCATGATCATTAATGAACAATCTGATGAACTTTCATGGAAAGTTGGTAACATTTTATTCATTTTAAGCAACATTTTCTACATCATATATATATATATGAAATACAATTTTGTAATTATACAGGGATGAAAATGGAAAAGATTAAATCGATTAATATTTTATTTCTAATACAAAGATCGTAGTAGTTTATTGTTAATGGTGTATACTTTCAAATGGATATATATTCTTACATTAAATTCAAAGTTTTCATACTTTACTATATTATACTTCACTACAATATATTTTCTCCGAATACTGACCCGCAATTAAACAATTCAGAATAAGATTTTATACATGTATAATGTTTAAACAGTTAGCTGTGAAATTTCGATTTTAACAAACATTTTCGAATATTTATAATACACGATGTGATATATTACTAATGTATTATTAAGTGCATACTTCATTTTAATAACGAACATTCAAAATATAATTTTTCATATACAAATACAATACAAATATTTCTGCAAATATTGAGTACTTTATAATTTTTAACTAATATCTTTAATGCATATTCAAGTTTATAATCATTTTCTAGAAAAATAGCAGTATTTTCTAAATGCCCTTCCTCTTTTAATCAGCTTTATTTTCAGAAAATTTTTGTGACCACGCATAATGCGGTCAATAGAGTTAGTGTTTGTTGCGCAATGTTTTAATATTTTGCTGAGCAAAATGACTCTCACTAAATTAGATTATTAATTCATTTAAATTATAATTCGTGAAGTTAGAATCAGCGAGTCCGCCGATTGTTACTTAAACGCGCGCGTCTTCTATTTTCTTTATTTATATTTTTTTCTTATTCATTATTCGTTTTCGGTATAGAGTCAGTGCTCAAGAGGATAAGGCCTCTCCTGGAGATCAAGATCGTAAGTAATTTCATATATTGTACTTCAATTTATTCATTTTTCAAATTTGACAACAAAATATAATGTTTGACATTTTGTTACAGACACTTCACAATATCATCTTGTTGAAAATTATGATATCGCGATTTTTTCTTGCAATTTTGATTGTTAATTTTCATAGTTGTCTGAGTTATGTATATTTATCTTGTTTTCTGTTGTTTCAAATTATATTATAGAATCATTGCTGTTAATTAATTTTAGAATATTAGAGTATACAAAGTAGTTTTTTTTTCACACAGTGGCGTTTGTATTGTTGATAATAATTTTAATTGAATTTAATTTTAAAATTAGTGTTGCGATTGGTATTCCATCGCGATTACGTTTCCTTTTAGTGTTGCGATAATGAACAATCGCATTTCTTGAAATAGCGTTGCGTTTACGAAATGCCCAAATTTTTCCACTGGATTCGTGGAAGGCTGTTCCTGCTTCTGTATCACCTGATGCTGTACAAGATGGTCATTCATCAGCAACCTCCACTATGGCTGCATTGGACACGTCGCAATTAGTGTTGCGTATTTCTAAATATGAGTACATAGATTAATAGCGTTGCGTATTTACTTTCGGGATTTTTAAATATGACAAACTCTTCGTGTTTGATTTTGAAAATTTTTTGTTACAATTAATACTAGTGAATTAGTCTTGCGAAACAAGATACGGTTTGTTGCTCGGATTTATATCGAATGTAAATTTGATAATAGCCCTCCTGGTTACTGCTCCTACTCCTATTGAGTAGGAAATGTTCTTTTAATAGATCTTCTGGCTACGGTATCGCGATTTCTTTTTTAGTGGAATGGCTGTTGTATTTTTTATGTAAATTATAATACTAATCCAATATATAAATTTGTTTCAGATACATTAACTTACGAAGAGTATTAGTTACAGAAAATATACAGAGATATGTACATTAAAGGTTTAGAAAGATGGAATATGCATCAAAGGAAGTGGGCACTGAGTGGAAAAAATTGTTACAACAAAATGATGTTTCATCCAACTGCAAGTAATAATTACAGATTTTATCACTCTTTCTTAATTTCTTGTATTTGTTTTAGGCACAAATTATAGAATCGATTGAAACAGACTTTGCGGTGGTTTGACAACACTTTAATGGATTTGAAAAATCATGTTTCTATCGTATTCGCTACTTGACCAACTTTGATCGTTTTATTTGATATAGTTCCCCAACTCACCGTTACTTAAACGTAGAGTGCGCTAAAAAACTAATGTTTTTTTTTTACTATGTCGGTATTTCAGCTGACGGGCCACGAAATTCCATAATATATGAATAAACATTGCATCTTACGGAAACAGACGAGACATATGAATATCTATGAAGACGAGATTCATATATCTCGTCTGTGATCTCGGCTGTGTATATAATAATGCTATCTGATGATGGTCAATACGGTAGATAACTATAACACCAACGTGGCATGTCATCGCTTACCCTGCGAACTTTCCAAGTAGATCCATAATGCACTGCGTTACCCCCTATTGCAACTCCCCACCATTTTCTGCGCAAACAAATCAAAATTTAGAGAGTAATTTTAAAACTTCCGTAGAACGCAAATTATAACGGTCATGTCGGTAGTGATGTATCAATTAACGTGACGTACATATTTTCGCGAGAAAAATAGGGAAAAAAAATGGTCAAACGTTCAAATTTATTATTAAATTTAGATAAAAGTTAACATTTAAACTTTAAAAACTTCAAAATCAGATGGCATTTCGGAATATTTATTTAACTGACTGTGCTTATTAATTCTGTATTTATCACGACGCTCATAGGTGGTCATTTAACCATTAACAGTTAAGCTTGGAACTTAACGGAGCAGCGGAAAAAATCATATAAAAAAACATTTATTGCATATGGTAAGTGGAAGGTTAATTTACAGCGAAAATTCATGTTTGAAGCATGAAAAACTCGTAATAACTAGTGGCTATAACAAGACACGAATGTACTAACATTTCATGTACGATTTTAGGTTCAAATAAGAGATGTACATCACGAGTTTGTGAATCAAGTGCAAGAATTGAGATTAGTTTTCTTCAGATGAAATTTTATTTCGGTAAGTTTTTTCACTTTTAGTAAGTTCATAAAAGAGAATTAAACATATGTATATTTCAAAGATATATTTGTATATGACATTTTTAACGCATAGAATACGAAATTAATTTTTATTCAACAATTTAGACATTATCACTATGGTATTTATGGAATCATTTAAAAATCGTATGGTCGTGTTTATATTATATTATTTAACATTTTAAATAATATTTAAAAAAAGTTTTAGGGATCTGTAAAGAATTTTAAGACCCAGGATGCTGCTTGGAAGGACTGAAGGAGTGTGTGAAAGGAAGTGAGAAGAAAGGCGATTGCGTTTCGTCTCGGAGTCACTGCCTAGACTCATCAGTGGGGCTGATGGCAGCGACTCCTTACCCCAGACGCTTGTTGTTATAACTACCCGCTAGGCTGGGCCCGGATCATCTTCCTAGCGGAGTTCCGCATGCTGCTTGCTTAACATCGGAGATCGGTAGGACCTCGACGCTAGGCGCGCAGCCACTTGCGGCTTGTGCTAGTCGAGTGTTCGAAATTCGTAGTCGAGGAATCGTAGGGCCGCTACAAAAGTGAACATTGCTTTTGTGATAAATTGCATTTATCGATATTTAAAATTTTCACGTTAAAATTGTTGTTATAAATACTAATAAAATGTTTGTACAACAAATGTAAATTATAATAATTGTCTAGATCGTTTTTACTATGCTAAAAGAAAATTATTTTATTTGATTTAAAACAAATGCAATGTTTAGATTTTGAAAGCATCTCCACGCACAATGAAATCTTTATAATTTCGTAGGCAGTAAGATTAGGTGAATGTTACAAAATTTCTGCGCTTTTATTTATTATGTGAATTGTCTTTAAAAACGGTTACTAAAAAATTGTTTTGTCTTTCAAATTGTATTTAACGTAACAATTTTTGCTATTGTCGATCCTACTATGACGTTGAGTACTATGATTACACGTTCGCTGCTTTTGTTCTTATAAATTTCGAGCTGAATACTGACTGTTGACCACCACATGTTAGTGGCTTCGTTGATGTTTCTTTTTTTATAATTTTGTTGTTTCTTTTGTTGTGCCGTCAATCATTAGAATTTCTAGTATATTTTCTGATAATAATAACTATGTTCATCAATTGTTTAGAATTGGTCTTCCTTTGTTCGCAATTGCTCGTGTCCTTAAAACTTGATAAATTATAAATGGTTGAACTGGTCCCAAGTTGAAAGCTTCTTTGAACTCATTTTGATAATTTACCTCACATACAAGTATTTACTTTCTACACTTCTAGTTTCTCGTCAACTTACAACAACATTTATATTGGTTTATTGTTGTAATTATTTATATTTTGCGCATTCAAAAAAATTTGTGATAAATAATTCGGAATATCAAATTATAAAAAAATGGAATTGATACAACAGAATTGAATACAAGCATATATATTCAATTGTTTTTATTTTAAATTGATCAATGGTATAACGTCAGAAGCTTTATTTAATAAGTAAGAGCAAGTTTACTTCATTAATTCACATAAGCAGGTGGGACGTATGAGAGGAAGTCTTATTACTATCCCAGCAAGTTTAGATGCCCAAGTAATTGCGAGTGAAAACTTCAGCGCGTATGCAAAAGTTTTCTCGGTAAACCGAAAGAGGCACAAAGTCTCTCGAGCCGGAAATGAATAGGCAGTTTCCATGAATTTAGCTCACGAAAATTGTATCCTACCCTTTTACGTTCTACGTACGAGTTCCATGTTCCTTCAGATTTATTATTACTGCAGCACTCGGAAATACGGCGTAAGATTCAAATGATCCTTTTGAGCGTGTTTTCAATTCAATCAGAGGTGAGAAATCTTTAACCGTGCGCTCGCTTTTCAATTCTTTTTGAAGGTGTCGATGAAAGGTGTGAAAGGAGTACTCGAGCTTGATAGATTCGTCAGCGATATCTTATTAATACAATATTTAAATGTTCTTTGCGAACACTCTTCGTTTGTATCTCTCTGAAAATACCGCATCGATTGAGTTTCTCAACGATTCAAATCGTTGATCCTCTGTATTCGAATAAATCAACCACACGTAAATGCATGCACACGCGCGCACACACACACACACACACACGCACGTACATACACAAATATATTTACAATTCTCGTCGAGATCTCTCGGGTTGAAGCAAAGCAAAAGTCAATTAAGTCGATGCAAACCGTAACGAGTGGTAACAATGGAGGTAAAGAAACGAGTCGGGCAAGAAGATTAAAACATAGCGTGGTAGTTAACAGGGCCGTAGAAGTACAAGGAACGAAACCGTAGAGGTTTTCGCGGCAGTGAGGTTAGAAGAAGCCAATAAAGACAGTTTAACAATTCTTTCCGTAGGTAAGATTTTGGAGAAACAAACTTCTGGTGATACAAGCATACATCTCTGTAGCCTTCTACGGGACTTGATATCAAAGTTCGCATCCGCCCGTAAGGAATGGAACGGCGGAGAAAAAGGAAACGCGAAAAGAGATAGAGATTTTAAGGGATAGTGGAAACGAGAGGAGATAAGGTCGCGAAATACACAATGGAAGATGCGTATAGCAGGATTCGAGGTCCGGTTTGTTAGAGGAGGACATTGAACGGAGCAAGTTAGAACGGGACACTCGCATCGATCGGATTCCACTGTGTAGGAGTGCAATGAAAAGCATCTTTAAGAGTAGTATAGCGACGTCTCGAAGAGGGGTTGAGGTTGGTTCGGGGTAAAGGTGGGTTGTAGGAAACGCACGGTACGGGGAAGATTTCACGAGACTATTTATATAGCTTGCCATCTAGAAAGTTTGCAAGAACAATTTATTACGGATATACGTACCATTTAGAGACGCCAAAGTTATTATGACAGAGAACTTTATCCGCGATAAAGGGAACGGAGAGGTGGGGGACTTCGTTATTCAATCGATGAAAGTGGAAAGTGCTGGATATAATAAAAGAGGGAGCGTCTATCTGGAAAGATTTTCTTCTTCCGCGAAACCAACAATACTGTTTTCTTCTATGTACGAATTTAGGCAACTCTGTTGCGAGCAGCGTGTGTATTTAAATTGATTTTTTTAAGAGACTGTTCCTCGAGGGTGTTACATTAGGTGTATTTCACTCAGTATGAGATTTTGGCACATAGCAGAACCAAGTACATAGCAGTTACGTACTTGGGAACGAAACTAGAAATTTCTTTAGCAGTGAGAATGTACTATTTAAAGCACACCCAGTAAAATGGAAGTTATGTTTTTCGCCAACGAGTTCCGTCTTTTCGTCGATAAGAAGGTAACATGGTTTGAGCCTTGGGTCGGCAGACTTGGAAAACTCTTTTTTTCTTTTCTTTTCGTCACGCATCACTTACCCGGCAGTGTAGGGGTGCACCATGAAATATGCCTGTTCTTTGTAAGTCGTAGTGGGTTTGGTAGGTTTTATTCGCGTCGTTTAATGTCGAAACGAGTTTCGTTTTTATTTTTCTTGAGATAATAATAAAAATTATTGTCCAGAAATTTTTATTAACTCTCTTTGAACAAATACGTTAATACGAATATTAACGAGAGTGAATTTTATTGTGAAAGATACAGGGATATCAAGTTTGTTCCTCTAGAAATAATAAATCGTGGCACTTTCTGTAAACTTGTCAAACGAAGAATATATGTATATATATATATATATATATATTTTCCGTTGAAAAATGATAGCACGTTTCTTCTTATACATTAAGGAAGAAGACATTTTTTATTTCCCGTTGTTTAAGAAGAATATCGCGACGCGGTCTACATACGTTAATTGCACGGAAATGAAATTTGTAGAAGCGTCTCGGGAAAAACGTCGCCGAAGTAATCTCCCGACTTTCGTCGAATCAAAATCGTGCCAGATTCGTTTCGTATTTGTCGGAAAATTGTTCCAAATACTAGCGATTATCGAAAAACGATACGTCGAACAACATTTCGAATCGGGTTCTCGCTGAAGAAATGAAATCTGCGAAGACAGTGAAAGATGTACAAGTACAGGAAATGGTCGTGTAGGAAATGAGAATATCCACTTGTTACGTCGCAGAAACCTCAACGGGTTTGTTCCCGTGATATGAGGATAAGGAGCATCCAGCAGTCGAAAGAAACACGACCGTCGCGCGGAACGGAGACGAAAGTCGGTAGAAGAGGAAAATGGGAATATCCGTATGTCGAAAGAGATAAGTGAAACGGCGATCGAGCTTAGCGGGAAAGAGAAAAAGGTACGACGATGAGCGTCGCCGTTGCCAGGGCAATGAATCGCAGATTGACGCAGGCGTCACGACGTCCGGCCACGCGCACACCCCGCTTTCTGCTCCCTTCCATCCCTCTCGAAGCGTGCCGCTGCTTAAGACATGCACACTATAATAGACGTTTTCTCGTTCGACGCAGTTGGTTGGACTTACGAGATTTGCCGCATTATGATTCACACGTAAAAGTCTCCTGACGTGGAAAGTGTCGGTTCACCGCTTTTTACAGTTTTCCGATTCGTTGGATATATTTGGAAAAGTTTCTCTTATTTCACAGGGTCTTACAGTCTCACAATCGGATCAAATTTCGTCGTGCGTTGCGCAAAGCTCAGAATCATATGAATTTTTGACTGAATTATTTTAACTTCCTCCAGTTATTTTAATCTCCGTTCTTCTTCTTCCTTTCTTCTTTTACGATTTCTTAAATTTTCATTACGAAGAATTAATCGAAGAACGTTTCGAACCGTAAGAAAGTTTCTCTACTCTCTGGAAAGTTTTCCAATTGTCAAGAAAGTACGGTTTTAGTGTTTACATGTGCATGTATCGCGGGTAAACAGGGGAAGGGAGTCTCAGGAGTATCAAGTTTAATTCAAATCGATTAGTTTGCCGTACGAAGTTTTAACAAGTTGGAGAGAAAGATTTTTGCGTTTCGTACGTCGGCTTTCATTCGTTTGCATTTCATTCATTATACATCGTAGTAATGCGTATACATTTGACGTATTAACGCACTGACTATAATAACGCATTGACGTCCGCGATACTAACTAATCTATGTTTGCAAACGCGTTAAATTCGCTGCACGCATGCAAAATTTACGCTCGTCAAACGTCTTACTCGGTGTACTCGCGCGTCTGATAAATCACTGTCGTAGTTGTACTAATGTCTGATCCAACGCGACCTACTGCCTGAGAGCAAAAATCTATATCGCTCGCTTTACGAGGTGGCAACACTATGAACTCGGGAATGCCGTCCACACACGTCGACAACGTGTTCCAATGGGTTTGCAATCAAAGAAATTGCGAAACGATTTTCAGGTGTTTGCATAAAAGTGCAGGCACGAATATTAAGCTGGCTCGTCGTCGAGTTTCTAAATCGGTGCTTAACGCGATGGTTTCGCCGCTTTCCCCGAAGTTCGGTCCATTTATGTGTGAGCAGAGAGGTAGAGAAAAAGAGAAAGAAGAGGTTGGGGTGGAAGCTGGAGGAGATTGAGAGTGAAAGAGAGATAGAGATAGAGAGAGAGAGATAGAGATGAGGTGTTGTAGCGTTAGCGAATATTCGTGAGAGCGTACTTTAGACTGTAACGCGCAATTCCCAGGACAAGAAGCGAACGGGCGAACCAGCAAGTTAGCAAGCGAAAGGGAATGAAGATAGAAAAGATCCGCGCGCGCGGGATATAGCGTATGTCGTCGCGACAGCGTCGACGTTGTCTGTGCCTATGGTGGGGGATTGGAAAAGTTGTGTGAAACTTGAAGGTGAATCAGAGAAGGAAGCGTGGGATATACGAAGGAAAGAGAAACGCCGGTGTCCAACCGGGGAGAATCGGAATGAAAGGAGGGACGGATTCGGTGGTGGTGAAACGTCATAGATGTGTAGAGAATCTGGTTGTCGGTGTTGGTAAATGTCGAAAAGACGAAGGTAACGGCACGATGGGTGACGGTGTTGGTAGAGGGACGTGTTGGTATTGGTACCGTTGGTGGTAGCGGCGGTGACGGTGGCGGTGGTGGCGGTGGTGGCGGCAGCAGCGGCAACGGCGGCGGTGGTGGTGGTGGTAGTGGTGGTGGTGGCAGCGTGTCCCGACGCCGGGAAAGTTTCGCTGAGAAGCGCGCGGAGTGTGAGAACGCGGCAGGCGCGAGAGAGAGTTGAACGTAGAAAGAGAAGAAGAGCGAGAACGCGATTCAGGGGGGTGAGAGAGCAAAGGGGATGGAGAATGAGAGTGAGTTTGGAGCGTGTCCGGAGGACGGCAACGCGGTGCAGGCAAGGTTTTCGTCTCCAGTTCCCGCTAAGCGGCCGATAGGATTGGAACGAGCTGGCTGCGTACGCGGTTACACACGCGGGGTAACGTGTTTGTCCAGGTAGCGTGCGCGGTGTGACGGTGGTTGTTGTAGCGCGAAAGAAGACACGCGGCACGCGCTACCGACGGAACGGACCGGCCCGTGCTGGCGTGTGTGACCGACTGAGCGCTGCCGGTAATAACGAGCGTAATAGCGTAGTATAGAATATATACATATACATATACACACATATGTATATATACATATATATATAATTGTGGGGGATTCTTGCACGAGTTACGCGTGCTGCTACCGCGGTACTCGAGTTCACGCGTGGCACTACGGCCGCGGAAGACCACGAGCGAGCGAGGTCGTCGAAGCGCAGACTGCGTCCTTCTTCTCCTTCCTACTTCCTATCCTCTTCCACCTCTTGTACCCTTCCTACTTTTCCACCTCCACCTACATCTTCTCTCTGCCTTCTCTTTCTCCTGCTTTTCCTTCGCGAACTCCTAGTCTCGCTATTTCATCTCTCTCTTTCTCATATTCTCTACCCCTAGTGAGATATTGATTTCCCTTAGCTGACTCCCACGAGGGCAGGCGGCAGGCAACCAGGTACGGCTACCTCCGCAAATAGACAGCCTCCGACGATGAAAAGGGAATCATCGCATGTATCGAGAGTATGCACTTTCCAAGTTTCAGCGGTCCAACATTGCTGCTATCGAAAACGATCCCGGTTGGACGCTTCTTCGCGTCGAACTATTGTCACGCTTTCTGTACCACACTCGAACGATGCCGCGCTCTTCTCTATGTTTGTCACGTGTAACTCACGTTCGCGTCACTGCTGTCCTAGGTGGGGAAAGTTAGAGGAAACTCTAAGTCTTATGAAACGGCAAATCATACGAGTGTGATTTCGTAGTAAAGTTATCGAAGTAAGTACGTGGAAGATAGATTTCTCTCTGTAAAACCAACGTTCTTCGCACGTAACGGAGAATGTAAACGTAGATGTAACGTCTTATAAAAACAATCGTACAGCTTCCACTGTAACTCGAGGATATAAGTTGGAGGATATAGAATATAGATCGTCGCGTCCTTAATGCGCCTCAAGATCTCCATCCTGAGCTCCTAGTATGCGGTATACATTTGTCTGATCATACTCGGTCCTATACTACTGACTGCCGTCTCTTTCCCGTCGAGTTCCCTCCTCGTCGATCCTGATTCTTTTCGCGGTTAGTTTACAAAGTGTCAAATCGACTATCAGAGTTGAATTATAAGCGCGTAATAATCTCTTTTGTTGCGCGGCCAAGTTGCCCGGGAGTAAATACTTTTTCTTAGCCAGTAGTCGTCGTTCGGGAATTCGTAGGTGTTCCAAGAAACTTTTGCGAAGTAATCCGCCATCTTGGTTCCTGCGCATTGCTCGCCGGCGGATTCGCGAGTGACTTGAAACTTTTTTATTTACCGCGTTCATGCTTACACACAGAGACAAAGAGGGTTGGAGAGGGGAACTATTTCCCCTACTCAAACTCTGGATGGGGTGTACGTATCTGTCAACCCCCACTCGGCTCGTGCCGCCTGCCGCTTTCCAGCAAAGTTTTCCCGAGATCCTGGAAACTACGAGCGATGCGGGATGAAAGAGGGGCGGAAGTCTGAGGGAGGGGAGAAGCGAGACCGCTTTCTAGTAGCGTGCGCTCACGGGGATCCCTTTTCACCGAATTCTAACCTAGTAACGAGTTTGCTCCGTCGGTAACGCCGGACGCGTGCCAGCGATAAACGTGTCGCGTGTTACGGTGACAGTGGGATGAGTAAAGTGGTACAGGACACGAGACGCGATCGTCACGGTCACGCTTCTCATCGTGTTGGTTTTTTTTACTCTTCAAGCAGGATCATGTGCGTAACTTAAAGAAACGATTGTCGGCGCGATAACAAAGAAACGCGAAATGGGCACACTTATGGTTTTTTTTTATAATGTTCATACGGGAGACGTACAGTCGCATCACGTACCGTTTGTTTACGCCGGTGTTGGTGTTGAATTCGGCTGACCAACGATGGACACGCTGATATTATGGTACAAATGTGTTTCGGACTGATCAAGATTGCTGGATCGTGATTAATTTCCAACGAATAAATCACGTACGTATAGTTGTGTTATTTCCGCGTGATTGTGATTAAATTAAGTACATTTACGATTGGTATAAATATATCTCAATTTAAAATGTTCGATTCATTTCGGGGACTATTCTTTCTCGTTGGAACTGTGCAAAGAACTGTTCAAACTTTTGCGCGGTAATTTGAAGCTGTCTATGCAGAGTCATTCGTTAAACGGTTTTACGATCGTTTATCGGTTTGACTGTGATCTATCGCTGCAAATTGGTTTCGAATCGGTAGATAAGAAAAGAAAAATCGTTCTCTAATCTGCGCGATTCGTTGTTAGTATCCTGGTGATATCGTGTTTCTCTCCTCTCCGGGGACGGAATAGGTCAGCTGATCATTTACTAGGCACTATATAACGTTGCTTGTTGTGAGAGTATCAACGCTTTTGATTATCGGGATTCTGTGCGCGCAGACTCAATGTGAGATTAATCCTCTGTGAGCTCACCCCTTCCACTATAAACTTACCAATACACGCCGGTCGCACGTTCGAAAGTTTCACGAGCGTCGAAAAGTTTTGCGCTTCTGTAGTTGCGCGGATTTGATCGAGAACCTGTGGAGAACTTTGTGCTTGCACACCGGAGCAATTGTTTCTTGCACGATATCATACGTGTACGTAAGACGAGCGACCGTATTTGCGTAGCCGACTTTTAGATTTCATTAGTTTAAGTGTATTGTTGCAGGTAAATGTAATTGTAAATTGTAATTAAACGCGATACGCGTGTTTTTTTTACCAAGCTTTCACGTCGAAATTTCACGGCGAAAAATTCATCGATAGTTTTATAAAATTGCACGCACGGTATTATTCAGTTTATCCTCTTGTTCCGATTTCGCATTTTATTTAGTTGGTAAATGCCGCGCTTTGCTTTTCATACATCTCATTTGGGTGTAATTCCGTTTTTGCGCGGAATCTATACTTCGAGAGCTAACGATTTGCTGGAAACCGGCTGGCAATGGTAAATCCGAACCAACGGATTTCGAAAAGAATGAACCGAGGCACGAGATATCGGGCATTAAACTTGACGTCGTGTTCTCGGGACTGTACGAAATATCATACCAGCCTGGTGTAATTGTTAAAAATCTATGTCATACCGGAAGAATACAAAGCGCTTCTTGTATACGAGCCAAAATGATTTTGAGGAAAAAACCGGCGCGAATTACGCTCAGTAATTTTTCTGAAAAAGAGCTTCGCATACTCCTACGGGCATGAAACATCATGTTTTCAATTTAACAAAATTGGAGAAGCCATACGTATAAAATGTTCACTATCCTCCTTTCTTCGTTATGAATGAACATAAAACAGTGGTTATTCAGTGCAAAATGTCTTTTCTAAAATCTGACACGCTGCTATTCCAACCGTGATGAGAAGAGATACCGTCGCCAGTAAGAAGTTCTCTTAATTTTTACGTCCGTCTTACGTCGCGTTAAATAATAATTTATCAACGCTCGCGCGATATACGTTCGCGTGCCAACTCGAGCAAGCGCTTTGCACGATTATTCAAACAACCGCTCTCTATCTGGAGAGTTACGTATCAATGAGATAAGATAGGGATAAGAAAACAATGGAAACTCGGAGTTTTCTCTATCTTTAACGCGTTGCATGATATCCTGTCCCCGTTTAGTAGCACCTGGGATGGCAGTCCGATGCATGAAAAAGTAGAGAGGCACTAATTAAGCCGCTATCATTACGGTTCCGCGGTGTAATTCCGCGTTGTTGGCATTGTGCTTCGAATTCCGCCAAGTGGCTGTTGGCCGGAGGCTTTTGGAATCCTCCGGAGCGTGGTCCAAGGCCTTTCAACTCCAATTCCACGCGCGTGCGTCTCATCGTCGAGGTTGACGTCGTCGTCAACGACATCGTCGTAGTCCAGGATGTTTCCTGTTGTTTCCTCGCTGCGCCTCACAAGACCGCAGCCAGAGGTTAATCCGCATCCGGTATCTCGCAGTTACTTCTTTTTCCATACGCGTGAACATTGTCCAAGAGAGAGTCAGCCTCATCGCTTTGTATCCTTTCGCGGTGCACCCTTTCTTCGACGCTGCAAAAGAGTAAACGTGCCATACTTTTAGGATTGAGTCTCGCAGCGGAGGAACTCGTTAAATTTGTCTAAAAATATGCACGTTCGTCGGGGGGTGATGTTTTCAAGCGATTAGAAAGGAATTTGTGCAAAGTCCAACTAATAAACTAATCATCTTCTCTCTGTGACTATTGTTTGAATATTATTATTTATTTCCTGTTGAGTATCGTTTATTTCTTTCCTTCGCAATCTGGGTGATAATTGCAAATATTGGGGATCGATGAAACGTATCTTTCTGTAGGTTTCGAAACTTTCAAACGTGTCCGGTGAAAATTGTCGTGTGAGTTACCTTTGATACTTTTTTTCATTCTTGCGAATAAAGAACGAAATGCAGTTTTTGACGTTATAATTTTCTTCTGTTTACTCTGTTTCATTTACCAACGAGTGAAACGCACCGTGAATTTCAACGCTTCTACATATTTTTATAACAAACATTGCAGAAACCATGCTAACGTGGTATTTGAGCTACGATGCATCTATTACATCTAACACATGCAGTTGTTTAATTTATTATATTCTGAAAATTATACCGTTAACGACGAATTTTTTACTTTTACTACAGTTTTACTACAGTTTCGAAAGATAAATGTTTGGATTAACTATTATCTTTTAAACAGGCAATTTTTCGACTATTTTTTAAAAATAACGTTCCACGGGAAACAATATAACACGGTGATATCCATTTTGTTTAAGAGTAAACACATTTTCAGATACATTTTTAGAAGCTGTAAATCTCTGGGGAAAAAACGAAGCTTTCCAAACATAATTTTACAGTATTCGTAACTTCGTGGGGAATAGCTTTTCTGTAACTTCGATACTAAATAAAAATTGGATAAGAAATTGCTGACCTGTGTCAAAGTTCGTATATAGAACTTACTTGATGTCCCGACTTCTTCCAAACTCTTATATCGAGGACACGTTTACCAAAGACTCAGCGAATAAATAAAAGTGACGAAACTTGAAATCATATTGTTTGATCGATATGTGTTTTCTCGTGAGATCGACCGCGATCAAAAGCGATTTCGACAGCGCTTCGATTTTCACGAACGAAATATCGGCATTTCAAAAATATTTTATTCAATTCAATTCTGAAATTTTCGAATGTATGCAAGTTACAAGAAGAGAGAGAGAGAAAAAAAAATGAAATAACATTCAGTTTGTTACATCTTATACGTTTTGAGCAATTATTCGTTCGATTTTAAACGCAAAAGCGTCGAGTGTGCACTCGGTCATTAAAAGCTTTGTTTACCGGAAGGACTGACGTTTAGAATGAGCAATGGATACAATATTTCAAGACTCGGCATCCGTTCGATAGTTTTCGTGCTGACTCTTGGCGAAAAGGCTTGAAATCGTTGAGAAGTTGCGGATGCTGGGACAGATGAATGGGAAGTAACAGATAACCAATCGTGCGAGTATAATAGCCACGCAAAGCTGCGCACGAACATTTGCTTCTTCTTACCGCAATTTTCCTGCGATGCGAAATTTCCGTATTAGAATTTTATATCGAAAATTAGTGATGATGAATTATAACGAAAATGAATCTGCTTACTATTCGTTTCACGTTTGCAAATTAAATATCTATATCCATTCAATTCGAAGAAGAACTGCAAATCTTTTAAAATCTTACGAACGAACAGTATCTACGGAGGATTATAAATCTTTGAAAATGCCACATTTCTTTGAAACGTCCTGCTTTCAAGATAGTTTCCGGATACGCAGGCACAATCGTACGAAACAGCATGACACGCTTGTCGTCTTCGATCGAGCGGTGTTACCTGACAAAAAAGCGTGGGTCGGTTACGATGATTTTTAGATATGCATTTCGGAGCAGCTCTGGTAACTGCCACGCTGCCGAGAATTTCCTTTGCGGGGCGATCCAATTGTTTTCGCGCACAAATCTCCGATATCAGACTCGTCCGCTGTCGTCGCTTGCTTTCGTTGGCCGCCTTTTTGTTCTTCTCGTTGCCAAAATCGAAGTATCGGCATCAGCATGGCCCGGCACCGACACTGAGCAGGAAGTTTACGTCGTAAATTTGGAGTCTTAAGGGTGGAATTATAGTTGAGTAGAGCTCGGCGCTAAGCCACGCAGTTGTTACCACGGTGAGCGCTTTAAAAGTTGGTCTTGGGTGTTCGTGCTGGTACCGGGAGGGTGGGCGAAGAAGAAGAAGCCAGAAGAAGCGAGAGCGCGCGATACGGTGGAAAGGGACGCGGAAACGTGGTTAAGTTGCCAGGAAACTTTGGTAAAACTGAAAAGTTAATTTCGTCGTGTTAAATTACTCGAGCGCTCGGGCATTAAACTTGCAAAAGTTGGCCGGATGACTGAAATACGTACCTTCCGCCACCTCCCTCTTCTCCTTCTTCTTCTTCTTCTTCTTCTGCTTCTGCTTCTTCTTCTTCTTCTTCTTCTTCTTCTTCTTCTCCTCCTCCTCCTTCTTGTCCTTCTTTTTTGTCTTCCATCGTTCGGTCCTCCCTTCCTCCTCGCTTTTATCGCTGTGTCATCTAACAGCGACACGATCACGATCGTTTAATCGTTATCTCAATCGTAATGAACGTTCGACGATTGCTCTCCTGTCTGTAAATCCGCGTCGTGAATTGCGATATGAATGTAATTATGCGATAGTAATCAATGGGTGTACTTGTCATTTAATGATCGTTCGAATTGACGCGAATAACAATCATATAACTGGGAATACAGGACAGATTTAATCGCATTGAGAAAATTAGTACAAAATGTATTATGTATCGTGGATTTACAAACGAAATTGGTTAAACGCTGCCGCGTGATTCTAATCTTTTCTTTCTTTGTCGCGCAATCTAGGAATTATTAATTTAACAGTACCGGGTATATCATTTGATTTAAACGTTGAAAACATCAATCAGATAAAAATTCAGATTAATAGCGTGTACACAATCGTTTATCCGTTATATTGCAATTGCGAGGAACGAAACGCGGAAAGCGCACACTATCGTGGCAAGAGATACAAGTCATTCGAATCGAATCGTTAACGCTTTAGCCAATATTGTGAAATACTTCGCTTTCACGTAATTTCGGAACAATTGTAGAACATTTCAACTAGTGATACCTACGGCATCATTAATTTCCTACGACCTGTATTTTTCTTTATCGATCCTTGGAAAAATTTCGCGAATTTCGCTCGATACGGTACGATGTTTATATACATTTTAAATTGCGAATCTTTATAAATTATGTCAATTTGTCACGTATGTATTATATACATATCACATGCTGCGAAAGAGAAAGAGAATTGGAATTGGAAGAGGGAGAAAGAGATAGAGACAGAGCGAAAGAGAGAGATATTAATTTTATCATTTATGAAATACGTGATGTAGTTTTATGTTGCATATTATAACATTATTTCGGAACAGAAGAACGATGTAACGAAATTATTTGACGAAAATAAAATAAAACGGATGCTGCATACAAGTTGTATCATGCAATTAAGTCGTATTGATTATTAACAAAAAATAAAACAGTTAAAAATATGACGCGTTAAAGTTACATGTCGAAAGCACGTGAATTAAATGTGTCCGTCGAAATCAATAATTCTTTCTTTAATTCCGGTCTTTCAATTCGAGCAAACTTCAAACAAGTGTGGTAGTGTAGGATACACTATACGTCTACTGTAGATTGATCGAAAGGAAATGGAGAAGAACGGGCAAGGGGGATAGGATTTTGCCGTTTCCTTCAAAATTTATTTCGCTATGCAGTTTATGGTAAATTTATTTAGCTTTACGGTTCACGCTGAAATTTCTGTGTAATAAATAGTACTATGGATTTTTATGCATTTAGCGAGAAATTATGAAAAATGCCCAAAATACACGTAACGCGCAAGAACGTGTGAAACATCCAAAATAGTTATACGTTAGAATATTGTAGCTTTCAATCGTAGTCGCAAAGATACGAATTTGCTTACAGCATAATCTACCGTGTAACAAACATGTGACACATGTCTAAACATTTAAATATATATAATATCAATTTATGCTTAATTTTTAATAAGAAACAGTTTTAATATCAGGTTAATATCGTGAAATATTTGACATAATGTTGCAATAGAATGTAACAAGTGAAAAGGAACAATTAAATCCGAATTGGTGAATTGTACGACATAAATGTTATTTTTAACGGACTGAGGAATATAAAAAATACCGGAGAAAAATATTTTGCAATATTAAAATGTTTTAATTATTTTATCCAGGTATTTAGTCATAAAGGTACTTTTATTAAAACACTCATAAAAATATGTGTGCATATTACGTTTCGCTTTTTCACTAAATTTACGTGGAAGAACATGTATTTTAAATAAAATTTGGTATATTTGATATTTATATTTTTATTTTAATATTAAACTGAATTGGAAACTGAATTTAGTGGTTTATGAATGTTTAAATTAATTTTCATCTAAACACTAGAATATTCACACTGTGTAAAGCGTTTGAAAAATAAACAGGAACTAATAGTATATTTATGTCGGTGATAATGTACATGCACTTGGCAAAACGATAAGGAGAAAACATTGTTTCGTAGTAATTTGCTCAAGATTACTCGGAATTTTTATGATATATTTTATCTCGCGATAGGATAAGACGTTCGTTGTTGTTTTTAATTAACTGTCCTCGAGAGTTTTACTTTTGTAATTAAAATTACCTTCATAAATCTAATAAACAAAGTGGTCTCTGGAACCTAGTGGTACCTGCAGTCTCTCTAAAGTTGTACAATTGAAAGTTGCGCATTATCTTCTGATGAGATTTGATGAAGAATCATTGTTACGTTCTTTCTGTGCTAGTAGTAAAAGATGGACTATAGTTACAACAAGTTCTACAGCAGCGTCTACGTTTAGGTAATTTATCGCAACAATCGCGTAAAATGTATTTAAACATCGCCAGAGGAGTTATAAAATTAATTACTTGCACAGAACTCGTTAGTTTCGAAGCTTTCGTAGTAAGAACATGCGGACTTCCTCGCGGAAAAATGATCGCTTATACTTTGCCCTGAAAATATCAGTATTGAAATTACAAAAATCAATATCCATTTCATTTCTGCTCGGCACAAAGCTTATAGATGAACATGTTGCTTGCTATGCGTGTGTAACATATTGGTTTCTAGGTAATTGAATTAAAATGTGTACTGGAGTCAAAATTGTATTAGTTTGGGAAGTAATCGTTGTAATTAATATTAATTGAAGTAATTTTATGTTCAATTTTTCAGCTGCTGTTTGCTATTAATTCGTATGAAAAAAGCACCTGTATCGTTGCTCGTAAAATCATTACAGTGCACTGATTGTACAATATTTTTTTAAACGGTGAGGAGACCTTGTAAGGTGTTGTACTACTTGGACGTCTGACGGAAGTTGTCCTTATCTACTGCGGTAGGGTGCACCCGATATAAATACCGCGAACATTACGTTTACGATAAAGTAAAATTTTGTTTCGCTGCTACATCATTTCTAAAAGAAATTATTGCATGTTTTTTTTTTTTTTTTTTTTAATAAAAATGAATTACTATTGAAAATATCAAGTAGAAACGAAAACTCCAAAATTAAATTCAATTCTACGACTGTTTAAAGCAAATATCGCGACAATATCGTACATACCGTTGAATTGCCCTGTAAAAGACACGAGTCTATCGCTTATTTTTGAGATTGAATCGAATTTAGATGATAGATAATTGTATAATGAATCTAATTGGTTTCAACACTCTCTCCAGTTTTTCGATCGCAATTCGGTCGGTAAGGTCACGGTCGTAATGCTCGCCGACATCGTGCGTTGCTATAAGTGCACTTGGCCGGGCGTGTGTGCACGATCTGGCGCGTGCGTAAACACACAAGAGAACAAACTTTCGAGGCGGCTACAGGGGGTGAGTTATCCCACCGTTGCCGCTGCTGGCCGACAAGCGCGCCGAGCGATCCTCCACCAGCACGTGCAGTCAACTTTAAACGCACGTACACACGCTCGCCGCGATGTTCTCAGTTTGAGCGATTAAAAGACATTACTTTTTGCTCGCGTTTCACGCTTCACGCAGCGGGAAGCTCAGATCTCCTTTCCTTCGAGTGTTTGTAATTTTCGAAACTGCTTACGATGATGACAAAAGTAAGTCAACGTTTGAAGTGACTTGAGAGACTTGAGTTTGAAAATAAGTTTTGAGCTTTGCAATGAGAATCGTCCATCATTTCGTTCAGAATATTCAATTCGTTCCGGACAAGTGTATAGAACGAGTTTCAAAGTGTGAGAGAAGCTTTTGTTTTTAACGATTTCAGTTCGGAATTCCATGTTATTTCTCATCTTTTTAAATGTTTTCTTTTTTTCTTTTTTTCCATTCAATTTTGTTATCTCGTTTATTGTACGAGATGAAAGAAACAATAGGGATGTCCTGCGTAGTGTTGAAACATTTAAATTTGATACGACTACTCGGAGGAGTTTAATATTCATTCTGTTGCGTTGTCGACATTTACCGTTTGAGAATTATAATAACAAAGAATGCAGACATCTGTATACGGATAGTTTGAGCACGATCACGGGTGTAAACGTTGATACAGAGACGTTGATGCAGAGTGTAGGTTTATATCGTGGTTAGCGTCGCGGCGCGCGTCATCTTCTATCCCGCTCGGCTCCAGTTCGTCTCTCTTTGTCTCGGAAAAGTTTCCGGTGATGAGCTTTGTTGGCCGTTTCCCCTGCAGGACGGAAAAGTTAAATGCGAAAGTTTTATCCGATATCCAGTTCCACGACGCTGCTGGAAAAAGGGATCTACGCACACCGTCACGTCGAGATTTGGATACCGTTGATAATTATAACGTTTATAATTTATGCCTATATCGTTCAGCGTAATGAAAACGTTAAGTGAAATATTTCGGAATTTTTATTCGTACGTATATGTACACATACATGCACACGTGTACATATACACGCACGCACGCACGCACGCACGCACGCACACAGAGAAACGCTGCACGATGCAAATTAATCGAATAGCCGGGAATTTTTTAATACAAATAACAAACATGGAAATTTATTATCGATCAGATTTACAGGAGTCGTAACGAAATACTCTTTGACATCTCTTCATTATTCATTATTGAAACCAATCGTAAATTTCGTTATGCAATTAATATGACAAATAATTCATACGGTAATTATGTTATTAGTAATTGATGTGCTGTTTACTAATTCACCAGATAGCTACCACTTAACGTTGTATTAAATATCGAGTGTACTAATAGCGACGTTAATAGTTTGCTTTTTGTTTTTCTATGACAGAATGGCGTCAAAGAAGACGAGGCAAAACCATTCTATACAGCACTTGCTAGAGCTGCCAAGCAACAGAGAGACAAAATTGCCGTTATATTCTGTGAAGGAGTCGACCCAAACGCCACTCATTCCAACCCCTCGACAGGTTCCGGTAACTGTGCTGCATCCCTCGCCGAAAAAGGTAAGTGAAGCATGAATAAGTCATCAAAAATCTTTTGTTGTCATTCAATTTGCAGGAACGTGAAGATCAATTATCGTCTTCTTTCTTTTCGTTACCGTCGCGTTGACAATTCTTTGAAGGATCGCGGTATTAAAGTTGAACGTATATGTTAAAAATTCATTCATGCAGTCCCGTTTCGATGAGAGTCTGCGACATAATTAAATATAAAATTAATTACGTCCATCATTTAAGTACTAAGAAGTAGCGGGTCATTTTCATAATCTTTCTGTCAAGAGCGTTTTCATGGTATAAATGTTCTTCTTTATGAAACCGGTGATTAAAATTCTACAAGTCATTTGTGCAGTAATTGTTTCGTAAAAGAATAAGTAACGAAGTTTTAAAGTTTAATGACAGGGACACGGGTCTCTCCGTTTTGAAGATACTTTTGCAATTTTTCTGATTGGTCGTTTATACGATTGCCTGTTTAACATGAAGTTACTTCCCTACCAACTTTTTCAAACTATTTAATTAAAAAGTGACATTTTACGTAATTTCTTAAAGTTTCGTCTTTCTTTTCGAGAAGCGTAAAGTTTAATAAATTCTGCTTTCTCATTGCGAGTATTATATTTAAATGAAATCAAATATTTAAATTTAAAGCTAAATTGATAAACGTAAGATATTTCACATTGGTTCTTTGTTTGTCACACAACTAGATTATTTATAACGTTGCAGTTGATCACAAGTAGTACAGCAGCGATTAAATGACTTTTGCTAGTAAAAAAATGGAATTGACGAGTAACGTAAAGTAGAACCATTGTAACCACATAAATTGCTGACGGTTTACTTTGCCGCAGTGGTTTTTTTATCGATCATTCGGCACTTTGTTATTACTCGTATAAATGTCTACGCAAGCTCGAATTCGTAGCGACGGAGTAGAAAATTTTTAACTTTATTTTCGCTGTAATTACTCGGATTTTCTTGATGACAATTTTGTTTCGATGTAAGAAATTTAATCTGTAATTTGCGAATATCATTTTAATTTTTCATAATTGATGCGATTGAACGATGTTTGAAGATTATTTCTCTACAAATTTTATCCCACCATACAAATAGGACTTTCGAATTTGTATGCAAAACAAAATTATTTTACATAACTCTAAATACGTAGGAGGATATCTGATTTGGTTGATCGAAAAAGTTTTTCTTGCAGCCGTATGATTACTCTTTTGTTTCTTTTTCGTTCCATTTTATCCGGCAGAGAGTCATGAAGGAGGGATTCACGTAACTCGGTAGGGGAAGCTTCGGCTTCCCTGTAAAATAACGATTTTTAAAGTTTCTCGAGGAGTTTCAAACCTTTTCCCACCGAGATTCGTCGACGAAGTTTCTAAAGTTTGAACCGCGTAATTGGAGAGGAAAGGAATTTCCTCTAACCATATAAAATGGTTTGTACGTTCGATGCTTAAATCCGACGATGTGACATGTTGTTTTGTTGAAAGCTATTTGCATTAACGTCGCAAAAATTTTTCTAGAGTAGAAGTAATATTTGTTCCGAACAAACAATATCATTGTTGGATTCAGATATTTTTATCGGGACTATTCTTTGATTAATTTTATTATTATAAAAGATTTTTGTATCATGTAGGTTTGCTTGTTTTGATACATGTAATTTTATTTGTACCAATGTATCTTGTGGGAGATGCAAGCTAGAATATTACCAATCAGTAGTAAATGTCGTTTTCGTTCAGATATTACTGTCTTACTGGTCAGACACTCGATCGATAATTAAATATTTCACTATGCTGATAAAAACTTATTTGTTTTACGTGTTTTCTGTCTTAATTGAACAAATATGACGAGTGGAAGAAATTTTTTTCATAAAATATTATAAAAATTTTAAGAACAGTTATTACCGACAGTATGGTTGGTACATTGTTATCAACGATGGCTCATAGGCAGGGGATGCTTACTTCATCCAGGGTTGGTTTCAGTAGATGCATCTTTCGGGATGTACCGACAAAGTCAAGGTCACATCTATCGGTAAGGTAGATTACGGAATGGCATACAAACTGTTATCGACAAATTGTAACTTCTTTGCAGAGATATATGAACCTTGTCTGTAGCAGAAGAGTTAAAAACCAAATGATAAGCTTTCAAAAATATCGATTAAAATTTTATTATGCATAAAATTTTTACATATTTTCATGTCTTTAAATTATCTACAAATACATTACAATACTTGTCTGCTATACTATACTAATACTAATATAGTAATTCACAAAATTTACGATTGTTGTTGTTGTTGTGCAATGCAACTTGCTGAAGGTATTTTTGAAATGAGACAACGAAAAAGTAATGAGTTTTTAATCATTACATCATTCAAATACTTTAACTTGCACTTTTCTTGACATTAAATAAAGGTATTAAAAGTTTTTTTAAATAGAAAAAAGACATATATCTGGTTGATAAAAGGAGCGTATAATTTCATAGATATTGCATTTATTATTTAAATTTTCTGAATAATCTTTTATGGGAATAAATGCACGTACTTCACGAGAAAATAATTTGCTATTGAAATCCTATGAATGGAACTACAGTCGGAGCGTCTTGAGCATACGCAAGGTGGTGGGCGGAACTGAATTTATGATAATTGCATAAATCAGAGCTTTCCTCCACAATAATCATAATCTATTGAGATAGTTGTACAAAGTTAGCTATTTAGCCAACGGCGCGCATAACGGAAGGAGGCCAAGGGGTTTCGCGAGACCGTGAATAAGATAAAGTCGATGCTGTAAAATCGGATCAAAAGAGAAAGATTCTTTAGTTTTTTCTAACTTGAAAATAATTACGCTGTTACTTCGTAATAAGCAATATAAAGTTCTTGAAATGAAACTTTATTTCATTTTTATTATTTCAAATTATTAAAGTCACGTTCGGTGGTGAAACATCAAAGTGCCACTATTTTTAATAAAACATTAATTGCTATTTACTTGACAAACTCGTTATAAAAGAATAGACTTTTAAAAATCAATAAAAATAGAGTCTTGCGTTGAATCTCGACGAAGCAACCATAGAGGGTGCCACTAGTGTCGCTACCCTCCATGAAGGGTTGGTTTTCCGTAAATCCTCAGTACAGATTGATCGAGTAAATTGTAACTCTAGTCATTCAATATAAATATTGAACCACGTGAACAATAAAATTATATAATTACTTTTAACAAAATTGTTATATAAAGTTACTCAACAGAATATTTCCATTTTCATTTTTATTCATAAACTTTTATATTTTTTTGTATTGATAACTTATTCGACGAGTTATAATTCTACAATTATTTTTACCAAAAGAATAGGCAAGAATAATTTTCACGACTCAGTTTTTTTTAATCTTATTTCTTATTTTTATAATCTTATTTCAATAAAATTGCAACATGCAACATAGCACCAGTAAGTTCGTAAGCAATCGAGCGATACTTTATACTTTTACAAAACTGTACACCGTTTCAAAGTTACGTAAATCGACTTTAATATAGAGCGATATAGATTTAATCCGAGCGATTGTCGGTCGACGGTGGGAAAAGTAACGGGTGACTGACATCTTCAAATCGCTGGTGATTTCTTTATTAACATCGTGAGACGCGAACCTTCGGGTAATTCACTGTACGCTGCTGGAATATTAATAGGGAAATCTGCCCCGACTGAAAGGTTGGGATCGTTATGGTTACGATTACGATTACGAGTAGTCATTCTTTTTAGAGGAGAATCGTTATACTCCGAGGGGTAACATTCCCACAAGGATTTTTGTAATGCCTTTATTTCAATATACGAACTAGTATTATTGATACTATAAATTAAAGCGATCTATAATTCTATCGTTTAAATAATTTTTACACTGCGGATTTTTGTGTATTTATGGTAAATTAGAAAAAAATATTTTACACATTTGGTATATACGAAACAATTTTCTACTTATAATCCGCTTTTTAAATTGTATTTAGAAAAATATGAATTTGCATAAATATCTGCAATCTGTTGCCAATCCCCCTAAAATCCATCCATTCGAGATTTAACGCTCGTAGCAAAAGAAAGAA
The DNA here is from genome assembly GCA_032399605.1 of Melipona beecheii. NCBI lineage: Eukaryota > Metazoa > Arthropoda > Insecta > Hymenoptera > Apidae > Melipona > Melipona beecheii. The sequence continues at coordinate 512,052 of JAUCMO010000047.1, read as the reverse complement.
TCGACGCGAAGCATTTCTATTTAGTCAAGATGGCATTAGCGATCGTTTACTCTGGAGGAGAACTGAAAAGATGAGGCACAGTACCCTTTAACTTTGTCGGGCTGTCATACTGATCGGGGTTGGAACGAACCCTCCAATTCTCTCGGTGGGAGTAGCCACACGGTTGAGTGAATTTTTATGAATGAATGCGCGAGGATACCTAGATCCAAGGCTTTGGAATGCGCACCCTGTTTTCACCCCTGTACCTATATTTACGTCAGTGACTCTCAATTTGAAGTTCTCGTAACCTATAAAATCTATAGGGAACGATGTTGCTGTTAAAATGCACCCCTTTGGGATGAATAGGCTTGAAATAAATCGAATTGTCTTTTGATCATTCGTTTCGTTCCTAGGTAATAGATACTCTCGTTATTCAACTAATTTCACTATAATTTTTTACTATGTTTAACCTACTTTTTTATTTGGAAAATTTACAATGAATTTACTAATTTAATCGAATATACACGTTACTCCCTTGTTTTAAAAAGTTTACGATATCTTATCGTTCAGAATAATTAAAATCAACATGGACATGTTAAATAATTAAACATCTTCTTCCACTTAAAATTAAAACACCATGTGAAAAAGAGGTTACGCATTTCACACATGTACACTTTTCTCTCGTGCTTTGTCTATTTCGAACGCTGTCACTCGAGTACGTTGAAGCGTACAGAATTCATCCGGCCCATAGTGATTCGAAGTAAAGTCATACGTCGTGCACGTATCATTGTCGCGGGTTAGCGCAAGCTTCTTCCTTGGGGTTTGAACATTTTTTTGCGCGGGATGAAAATCATAATTGTGCACCAACATCGTCGCACTCTTTAGCTACAAAGGGACTTTTGCAGAAGGGTCTGAGGCTGAAAGTGTTAGCGGCAGTACAAAAGAAGACTTAACCCTCCGTAACCAGAGGGGAGTTTATAAAAATCGTGTCAATTAGGCCTCGAGAAAGAAAGGCAGGTCGAGGAAGGTGTTCCGTGTTGGACGAGGGCTTTAAAGCTCGCATTATGAAGAGATCGTTGACAAGCAATTTGCCTTTCGAGCGGCTCTTCAGAAAATTTTGCACCTTCTTGTTATTGTGCCAGGAATCTTCGAGTGTTTCGTTTAACGAGTAATAACTTCCTATTAGTTGGTTGGAAGCATCTTGATTAAGTCTTCGCTCATTTTTATTACACCTCGAAGCATAAATTTGTAACATCGACGTGTTTGAAACTGAGTACTTGTCGAAGTTCTTGTCCTTCTATCGGGATTGATGGAAGAAAGAGGAGAAATTTTATTCCGTTCAAATTTCTGTGTTCCTGTCTCAGGAATTGCGATGTTTAGAGCAAGGAGAAGGCACAGATCCAGACGAGGATTAGCCCACGGGGTATTGTAACGTCGTAAATACACCCCCTTTTTACCCCTCGAGCTTAAACTCACGGTACTTCTCTCTCGGTTCTCTCGTCGTTTGTCGGTCGGTAACACCAACGTCCATTGTCACCGACTTTGTTCGATTCAGCGCGAGAAAATAAAACAATAATTGCACTTTGTTAGTGAATTTCGCGCATACGCAAGGCAAAACAACAATTCTCCATACAAATCAAACTCAGAAACTTAAGCGACAATTCTATCGCGAAACAATACGTTTCACTAAAATTTTCTGAAATCAAGATCAGCTCGAGCTCGTATTCACTCTATTTTTTTTCTTCGTCGAGCATTCGTTCTCGTTTCCCTGATTCAGCAGTCATCTTTATTATCAAACGCTTTATTATCGCGGGTTATAATTTAGGTCCAGGTAGTACCGGTTGTGTAGTTTTTCGACAGGATGGGGAAAAGATTAGGGAAAGCGTTCCTGCGAGGCACTTTAGCCAATGTCGTCGTTTCGATACTTACACCCTCATGGCCCCCCTTCCCCCCTGACTCGCGTTTCCCTTTTCCTATTCGAAAGCGTAGCACCCTCCGGTTTTCTATCTGGTTTAGCGGTAGCGGAGAGAGAAATCGAGAGACCCCTTTTCCGCGGAACGATATCTCGAAGCGAAATCCCGGTCGGTCTCGCGCTTATAGTAGTCGAAATGGAAAGGGTTGCACGCGAAGGGCTCCGGAAGGACTGCGGGGTTATAATGAAATATAGGCTCGTTCCGCTTCGTATAAGACTGCATTAAGATTATACGTTGGCGCGCTCCTTGGCGACCGAAGAAGGTCGAAATAAACGGGGGCGGGAGGGGTGGTATGAGGACGGCGGTATGAGCTGCTGGTGGCTACGGGCTAAAGGGGTAAGGGATTCCTCCTACGGTGTTTTAATCAAGCCGGATTTGCTGCGGCAAGCCGTGGTTCCAACTTTCATTTTAGCCAACCCCGCCCTGACAAGCCGTGCACGAACGTTTTCGTCCGCTTCTCTTTCTCTGTCCTCTTATTCTTACGATCTTTCCACTCTCTGTCTCTCTTTCTTTGTTTCCCACCCTTTCTCTGTCTCTCTCTCTCTCTCTCTCTCTCTCTCTCTCTTCGACATTTCATAGACATCCATACGGAGTGTGTTTGCTCTGTATTAAAACGTTATCTGTTTCGCGGAGACGCGTGATCTCGGCGATGTCGTCCTCCTTAAGAAACTCCGGGAACGAACGGCAGCTTGGTGTGTCGCGATTAAGTTATTAACTCCGACGGAAACGGAGCGCCGAGAAAGATGTGCTTTTCCTATGGTGTAGTGCTTCAGCCATCACGAAGTGTACAGTCTCGATCGCGAAAGGGATTATCGTCGAAGTTAACTTATTGGAGCAGCTTGTTCCGCTGTTTGAGAAAAACGTGTCACATCGAATATGAATTATGCACTTGTTGCACACCAGAAAAGAGAAAATAATTAAAAAGTTTTAGATTACAGATTTATCAATGGTTCCTTTTCGAGAGATTTGAACGAAATAGAAGCACGTGCACTATTGTATAAATTTACGTCCTTTCTCGAGGTACTTTAATGCAGCTTATGATGCATTATTGGAAAATGATGTGTGATTGCATGTCCTTTGTCCTCTGTTCACGTGTAACTGTGTTCGAGTTCGCTTAGAGGAATGCTTCGTCGATCTCTTCTCCATCTATCTCTTTGTACTGGTCATTCAACAGCTTCGTCTATCTGCGACAATCAATTCAGTTAGGCACGTGAATAATCTTTCCCACGGATTAGTGATTCTAATACATTGGATTGTATTTCGTTGTATCGATACAGCGATTTTAAAAGTAAATGTACAAATTTGAATTGTTCGCAATTTCTTTATTTAATATTTTTCGACGCATACGAAGTATAGAATTGCACGTAATATTGCACGATAAATTTCGAAAATATAGATCAACCAGATTCTCATCAGACGGATCAAACTTCCCTCCGGAAGTCGAAACCCTCTTTTCCTCTTCTTCGTTATTGTCAAACATCTCTCCCTTGCTTGGAAACTGAGCCGCCTAATACTTTAGTTAGCACTTCCAATACAGATTACACGACAAACTCGCCTCCCCCTTTTTCGTCGAGATGATACGGTGTTCTTTGTGTTCTTTGCTCTTCGTTCAATATCCTTAAAATCCCGAGGATTCTGTCTATCGAGTCTTCATATTTTGGTGGCCACTCTTCGTTATCACCCGTGTGTTTGGTTTCTGATAAATGATATTTCCTACCAGAGTACGCGCTTAATTTTATTAAGCACTATGTACTTCTATTGCCAAAGAAAATAATTGATCGTAGAAAATTTTTACTTTACAGTAGAAATCGGAACTGAATACTCGAGTTACTGTTCTTCGAATACTGGTCAAATCCAATGGAAATCCGGTTACTTTTATTTCCAATGAAAGTAGTGGGTCGTAGAAAATGCCCAAAGTTCAGCATTCAGTATATCAAAGCAGTTACATCACAGAAACAAACCCGTCTGGAAATTGAATGCTCGAGATTCTACTCTTCGAATACTAGTCGAAACTGCAGAAGCACTCCTTGAGTCAGATCCAAAGGAAACGAAGCGCTAGCCTAATAGGACTAATCTCCCGATCACAATGCCCCGCGTCGACAAAGATATTCGTAGGTGGAATTCGTTTCATCTTGGCCGAAGCTTAAGCCGTGCATGTGGAAGGGAAGGTGGGTAGATTGGAAGGAATGAACATAGAGCAAACAATATGGCGTCAGCCAGGAGAAACCCAAACCGTTGCGGACCGGTCAGTATGCAATATGCTAAGGTTCTGCTCCCTTCCCTCCCCTCCCCCCCCCCCTCCCCCTCCCCCCCCCCCCCCCTCCTCCTCTTCCTCCCTTTCTACTACTAGCCGAAAATTCATTGTCCGTCTTTCTCTCTCCGGCCGTTTCTCTGTTACTCCTTCTAGTCCTCTATAACCTCCGAATCCTTGGGTTTGGGAATTTAATTACAGTATAGTGCCTACATTGTAGCCCCAGCCGGCCCGGAAATAAACTCCCCATTGTCGCGGCACAAAGCTTCTATTTGTCACGAGACCTGGGCGTTCGACACCCTTGCGACGTACGCCACCCCCGCCCGCGCCACCTGCCCTTCGTGCCTTTCGATATCGACTTTTCCGACAGCGCCACGACTTATGTATGTCGCTCCGCGCGATAGAACTTGGTTAATAAGCGGAGCCAAGTGAAATCTCGTTGTGGAATTCTTTTAACGATTCGCCAAGTTTCGTCGAATCGAAAGTTTTCGGTGAACGTTGTGCAAAAGATGCAGATTCTTAGGAAGAATAGATTATATAATAGTAACGCAGCAGAGTCCGATTTAGTGGTAGACTTTTATCCTATTTTCGTAGACGTAATTGAAAGAAATGAAAGTTAAAGAGAGAAATTCGTCCTATCTGTTAAATATTATAACAAATACTCCACTTTAGACATTTTTGATAGTTTTAAATATTTTATGCGTTTTGTAGATTTTTGAAAAGTTTCTGAAAAATACATGAACGTTAGCAGTTTCAGATTTTTGCAACATAAAAATTTCCAGTCGTAAAAATCGACAGCATGGCTTTGTTTTACATATCGTTGAACGTTATGGAGAAAATGCTGAGTTTCATCAGTGATTGTAGACCGAAAAGTAGATCGATTGAGTCATTTTTAATAATGAAGGCGAAGAACGTCTTCTTTTTCTTTAAGATCTTTTTTCATCTAAAACTTACCATAATTCCCAAGCCATACAAATTCTCTTATTTAGGTAATGTATTTTTTTTTATTGGAAACGGATAGTACGGAGGTTCGCTTCATTTACCGCCATACATTATAGAGAAGATTATCCGGGCAACCACAGCCTAAGAATCTCTCAGTTCTGCTTCTTCGCGAACTTCGATGTAATAAGTAACAACGCCATTTAATTATAAATGCTCGCACCCGAGAAACGAACTTACCTAGCTCCCACTTTCCGTTTAATCCTGACTGTGGTATGGGGTACACAGAATCGTACGTTAGAATTTAAGCCATCCTCGTGCCGAAAGGGAGACTGTCTTCGGGTAAACTGTTCTCGGTATTATTGAGTTAATTAAATAAAATTGATTAGTATTTAAAGCACCCGGAAACCATAGCGCGCTCCACCAAGCTAAAGATCAAGCTACTCAGAAATTCCAATTACACTTACAGTTACTTTGTGTCGTATTATCTCATAAGATTCCTACATAATGAACGAAGTTTTCAAAAATAATTTCCTTCGATAAGTTCGATTTAGTTTGTCAGAAATATTTTGCACGTGACGAGATTGGAAATTTTTATAGTCTCGCGACAGCGTTCTTTCCTAGTAGAACGGACAAACGACGAGTCGAACGGGGAATGGCAATTTTAGAATCGTGTCTCTTTCAAGAAAGCTCATCCCCTCAAAGTGTCGCGGTAAATCGAGGGCTGGGATGTTTCATTGAACATTAACGATCGCAACGTTCTTCGATGGGTGTTGTTGCCCCATGGCACGCGTCTTCTCGTGCGGTTTTATCAAACGATCGTCGTGAAAGTAGTAGTTTTGTCTCTCGAATGGCGGCCGACCGTCGTTACGAATTTGCGCGATAATCATTCTCCAGGGAAGAAGTTTTTTTCCTCTTTTTCCGACAGACTACACAGCGGTGACACAGTGTTCGTTAACGATATTTCCGCTGCTCGAACGGAAGGAGCAATAGAAATCGAGAGATACGACTCGATTAGCAACAGTTTCGCTGTTGGCTCCATGACCGAAATTGCCGTCATCGTCGGCTCATAAATATAACTGCGAGCATAGTAGTGCTCCTCCATTCGCCAAACCTCTCCTGCATCGGACCGTAAAGCCCCATAATTATTCACTCGTCGTTAAATCGGCCGCCTACGCGGCAGTTACGACTACCCGTCGGCTAAGTGTACCGTGTATACTGGCTACGTGTTACTAGGATGCTTGCATATATACGGATTAGCGTTCTCCGTTGAATGGTTTCGATTTCGCTGGACGAGTCGCGCTATTGTTGGCTAATTTTACCGCGCTGCAACATCTCCCGCTTTCCCAATGAAGGAAATGGCAAATGAAACGGGGTTTTGACGAAAAATTGAATAATTCGACAAAATTTTCACGAAAGGAAAGTTAATTTTAAACAATTTCAAAATAGGAAGAGTTGAGTTAAGAAAAAGAAGAATTCAATCGAACTAAGAATTCGTCTCTGAAGAAGGCACGTGTCTGACCATAATCAACTTTTCGTATTCTACTTACGACTATTCATCATTCAACTAACTACATTTCTATAAACTACATTTCTCAGATTGTAAAACGAATCAATTTATGTATTAAACAAATTGATACGTGAAATTGGGGGTCGCAGTTATCATAGGTCCGATCACTGAAACGAACAGCTCTCGGTTGGATGCACGTGAATATTGGCCACCCATTTTTAACCGATAACATTATAATAACATTTCTCCGCCGATTGTCACTAGAATCGAACAAAGTTTTGCAAGCTGTAAAACGATCAATTGATCGGCATCGATCAAGTTGATCCGCGAAATCAACAACTGCCGTGAGCCACGGTTATCGTTGAATCAATCACTGAAATCAATATCACGCGCTGTTCGTATCGGTTGATTAATTTTAATCGACAACGATCGCGTTCTCCTGTCGATTTTCGGTGTGCGTGCATCTGCGTTCTGCGCGCGAGACGCGTTTTCGTTGGAAACGAGGGTCGAGAGGGAACGAAAGCGAATCCGAGAGGTGCAGATAAGGGAGGGGGCGGGGGGACTCCCGAGGTAGGGCGGGACAGTAAAAAAGAAACGATTGAAGCGTGCAAAAGTTTCCCCGATGAAATCGCGAGTACCCTCGAAACTTGCAACTTGAAACGGTCGGACTCGCGGATGCACGAGATTCGACGGCGGGTAGAAACGGTTTCATTTTAGGTGGATGGCGACGGTGGCGGCCCTGATTGAGGGGGGGGGGCGGCGTTTCGGGGGCGAGAGGGTGGCGGGCACGGCGGTGCAGGGCCTTAATTGCCCGCGAGTTAATTAAACTGTAATTCAATCGCGCGAATTCGCCGATGTTTTATCGTGGCGCGACGCGCCGTTAAGTTTGTACTTTCTGATGCGCTCGTTACAGAAAGTATATCGGGCGGCCGTGTTTTGCGTGTACGTGCAAGAATTATGGGGATTTACCCTTTGCCGGAATCGAATAAACGTTTCGCGGAATAACAGGGGTACGAGGGTTTAAGTCGGGCTGGTGTATGGTTTAATGTAGTGTGAAACGATAGAAAGGTTCGTCGCGTTGTTCCACCCGAAATATTAATACGTTGCGTCTCTCGCAGATTTCGTTTTTTTTTTATCTTATGCGTGGTTGAATTATATCACGAATTTTATAAAAAATGAAAAAGAAACTATAGAAGAAATCGTTTTATTTATGGGATTTTGATAAATTACGTAATCCTGATAAATTCAGAAAGAACATTATTGTACGTACATCGTCCATTAATGAGAAATAGAAAATTAATTCAACGAAATGCCTCTCACATCTGGACTGTTACTTTAAGCATCGTCAGAAACAACCTTTCAGAGTTGAGAATTTGTTCATTATCCCGTTAGGTTACATTTTCCTTCGTGATGAAATTTGTTTATGGTAAATTACGTCGGCGGATTTCTTAGATCAATGATGAGGTAAGGCCAGCGAGGGCTGCTTACTGTAATTATCCCTTCGGAGTGCGTAGAACCTACCCTTGGCCAACCTCCCATCGCACACGCTCCCGGGCTCGATTGTTCTTGCTTGCATGGCCCCATGCGCCACGTCTATGAAATTAAGCGTACCACCCTTCTTGCCGAAATACGGCTGTTCTGTCAAGACCTCGCTTCTGCCCTCCCTGTTCCTTCCCGTATCTTCCGTTCGCCCTTAATTTCTCGAAGATAATTGCCGCTTCGTCTTCGCGTCGCGAACCTCGTGTCGCTTATGGAGGCGATTGATGACGATCCTTCGCGACAGGGAAATGCAAAAGGAAATTACATTCTTTCATAAGTATCATGAGTATCGCGTCATCCTCGTTGGGAAAGTTGATTGTATTTCGAAATATTGGCAACACACTCAAAGCCAAGAGCTAATATAATTAACATAAACAATATTTAATTTTATATTTTAAATCACATTATATGCAAATCTATGAAATGATTTTATATCTTGAAATCATGTCCAAACGTCCATTTAGAAAATCCTTTACTTTTCGAAATAAATTTCTTCGTACGTTTCCCCGAAAAACAGGAATATAATTAATTACATGATTGTAACATTGATCTTTAATAAATAAAAATGTTTGATCAATTAAAATTTCAGTAGTACGAAAGAATCGTGCTGTATAAAATGTTGTTATTTGTTTTGAAATTTTGCTCTAAATTTTTGAGCGTGAGTGCTTGTACATGATTAAATAAGTATGTGCATGATTTCTTCGTGTCCTTCGATCTCTTCAAAGATAATTTGAACGCCTCATCATCGTGAATAATCGAGTCTTATCGACGATTAATGATTGCCCGCTCGCGCGGCACGCAAAACAAAATTACATTCCTTCGAAAGTTACGTTTCATCGTGAACAATTACAGCGCTGGATGGCATAAGAATCGTTCTCCCCGCGTTACAGCATTTCTAATTCGTTCCAAAGATCAATTTTCCATCGTTAATCTCGCTTCAACGTTTTACCTCGACGTCCGAGAACTTCCCCTCCATCGTCTCCAGCTTTCGGCTATCAATCTCGGCGGTTGACATTTTTTTTTTTTTTTTTTCTGTTCGGCGGAAACTGCGTGTGAAATTCGTGCCACGTAACGGGACCATGCACTTGGTCGGGATGTTTGACTTTACATCGGATACATATTTCAATCGTCGTAACCGAAGAAGCAAGCAGGGGCGGTTGTTTGCCAGTGACCAGAATTTAATATTCATCCAATCAGGGGGTAAACCTACCGCGCCCGAGGGTGTCGCTGTTACCTCCAACTCCCTTTTCCCTCTGACCTCTATAACTCACTCTATATTTGTTCTTCCGCAAGAGTCAATAAAAAAAAATTGCGGTCGTCACTATGAACACATCCACGGGTGTTCGGAATGAAACTGGTCAACTCGTAGAAATTAGATCAGAATTTTTCAGCACGTAGCACACACTGCATCTTGTGAATCTTTTATCGAACCCCGTAGTAACAAGAGTTCCGGCTAACCAACGAGCAGCGACTAATTAACGAATACCTCGAATGATTCCGCGCGTTCGCGCGATTTCTTGCAGCAACGATTCCTCTGTTTTTCTCCTTTTTTAGCGAAAGAGACGGGTGAAAGAAACTATGCCGAGTTCACCTCGATAGAATTTGGGGTTGACCGGGCCATAGAGAGCAATTTAATTCGCATTATGCCAGCCAGCCAGCCAGCCAGCGCGGGTATACCCTTGTTTCGTAAGCATCGCGGGGCAAACTCAGTAACAAACCCGCGGATTCGTTCGATCAAACTTAATTAGCGCCGAATTCCAGACATAATTAAATTCGACCGCCGTGCAATTTCGCGGAGGTAGGCAGCCCGTTAGACAGAGGGCAAGGGGAACGGGATGTAAAAACCCGAAGGAGGGACGAAGAGGGCTCGAGAGGGTTGTTGCCGGAGAAAAGATCCAGACGAAAGGGGGAGAATGGGAAAAATTTTACCCCGAAACAAAACATCCCGCGAGCCGGAATATTGTTCGGATTGGATTATTTCTATTGGCCCGTAAATCGTGCGTCTGTCGATACCGTAAATCTCCGCTTACGTTCCATTATTACGGCGTTTAGTTGATTTATCTAAAATCTTTCCTCCCCCGTTACGTATCCTCGCTTACGGTGTTAGTAAATTTTCGACGTTCTCGGTTTCTCGCGTTTCTCCCTGCTCTCCGCGACTGCCAGCCGCTTTTTGCCGGTCAGACAGATTGAATTACCAGAGTGACGAGAAGGAGAGAGGGAGGGAGAGAGAGAAACCGCGTTTCTTCACGCCTAGGTGCTTGCCAACTGCCGCTTTATTTGGGACGTGTCGGGACACAGATTTCTAATAGAAAACAGTTACCACTTAAAGATTTCGACCAGTGTCTTACGAAAAGGATGATAAACGCGGCCAATAATGCCGCAGCATTCCGGCGGACCGACGAAAGAGAGGGTAAGAGACAGACGCGGGGAGGGAATTCCTGGAATGCTTCCGGGAGAGTTCAGAAGGTAGCCCCTTACGTTCTTAGCTGGTACCCTTTCTCTCCTCGAGGCGGTGCACCGGTCCATTCCGAATATCCTTCTCATTAATTATAAGAAAACATTGTCCCACGATCGTTCGTATCAACGATGGTATTCCAACATTCTACGGACGCTTCGGTGTACGTGCACTTGGAAATCCGACTCGTACGTTGCCAGTGGTTTATCGGATAGGCCGAACGAATAATTTGCAGTATTTGCAACGCGGCGATTAATTGCCATTGATCAAGCAGTGTAATCTGTACGTCGTCGAGTAACGTCTTGAGGACGTTGTGCCGCGTTCCTGAAACACCTTCAAGCGTTATCCTAATAACAAGCAGCATTAATCACCAGCAGGGTAGACTGCAATTACCATGATGGTTTAGCCGAGGATATGGCTGAAACCGTGAGTCGGAGAACTTTGTCGAGTGTAAGGTCAAAATCAAGGGGTTGCGTTTCTCCGCCTCAATTCTTGGAATTTCTTTCTTGCTTAAACGAACGCTAAAAAGGACTTTGCCTCTCTTCGTCTTTCCACGTTCTGCATCTGTCGCGCGGCATCATCGAGGCTTCGCTAAATCTACATTCAGTTCCAGAGTATAATGCCTCGAAGGTGTATTGCGAATCAAATCTTCGTTTCGAGTAATCTCAAGTCAAACAACAAACTGTGTATACTCCACTCCGCTAGGACTGTTTCAATAGATACACTTAGCTTAAATGTATTAATCTCGTGTATACACTGTCAAAATGTACAAACATTTTCTTAATTCTTCGAACAAATTTCACTTTTAACAAGTATTAATAATTATCTCACATCTTCTTTTCATTTGCACATTGTGCTTGTTTAACAAGTTGTTGAGTTACCTTCGATTTAGCAAATTATGGTCTTACGTCGTGACAAAATCTCCACGTTTAACATTGAAGATCGCGATTTATTGTCGTTTAATTTTTCGTCGGATTTTCCACAATGTCAGACGTCAGTAGCGAACAATCAAACTTTTGCACTTACGTTTACACAATGATTATTTTCCACGTCGCAAAAAAATTCACCGTCGCAAGAAATATACTTGCAAAGCGAAGACACTGAGCGAAACGATAGAAGCGAAGGAAGGAGAAAAAGTTGAAGCAGCTAGACACGAGAAGAGTCTGGATCGTGTAGAAGGGAGTTTGGAATCAAGGAGGACACATTGTCAGCACCCTTTGACCGTCACGGTGGGTCCCCTCTTTCGAGAGCGGAATCAAACGTAGCCACGTCATAACCTCTCCTCCAGTTTCTCTCAATTTCTCCGCGTCGTTCTGTGGACTTTCCAGCGTCCGCAGTCGTCGGTGCCGAGCGTGATCAATGAACGGCGCAGATGCTGTTTCGGACTGTTGCCGGGAGTATTGTGCACCTAATCGCCCACCCTGTCACTTTGACCACATCCCGGGGACTACCGTGGGGATCCCTCGGGACGGCGGCCCATAAATCGAAAGTTCGAGGCTTCCCCGAAGGGTACCTTGTATCCCATACTCCCGTTATCGACGTATTCCTGCGTTAACATAAGATCGAGCAGCGATTCGCCTCGGGCTGCTCTTCGTCAGTTGCGGGATTACCACCTGGATCGTTGGGAATCGCGCTTTCTAAGATACATTATCGTCGTGATTTATACGTATCTTGCGGGTTTCGAGGAACACGAGCCGTCCAGTTCCTTTTAGGTCGCGTTCCTTTCTGACTGCGTTTTTAAGAAATGAGTCAGTAGGTGTGAATTTGCCAGATATATTATAGGTTTTCCCTTAATCCTTTAAGTCTCCAACTAAATTACGCGCGACTTTCTTGTTAAATTTTTGTGTCATTAGATAATTAGATTTTGGCATACTGTGAAAGATTATAGGATGAAACTATGATTGATTGTGTTACGCGACAAATGCATTCTTTTGTGACAGTGAGTATGAGAAGTGACACTCTCAAGTATATATTAACGGTTATATAATTTGAAGGGTAAATGATTTAATAAACCACCTACTTTATGTATTTCTTGGAAATATCAGCCAGAACGAAGTTATCTCTTGTTATATCTTGATTTATACGTTCGGTGGTAATATTCCATTTCTCGTGGAACAACTGAAGGAAACTTTATCATATCTGGAGGAACTTTGCGATTACGTATACGTTATTTAGGTATCTGGTCTTTCAAACAGCGGTTTGAACTTCAATTTGATCGCAATAACCGTGTTATTCTTTATCGTTGTTGTATCTGTTCGTACATTGTGAAATATCCAGTGTATGTGTACGAAAAAAAAAAAAAAAAAATTCAAAATTCGCAAATTGCATCATTTATATTTCTTTTTCTCTTTGGACGACTACACGATTCAGTCACGACTCTTCGTCTTACATTTCGTTTCCTCTCTACGCAAAGAAAATTCAATTTACAAGTCATTTCGCTAATATATTTCTCACGTCGATTCGAATTTTATGGATAACATCTCTCGTAGCAAAGTTGGAAAGTTGCTTTGTATGGGACAGATTGTGGTTGGAAATTAGGGTGATTACCAGCTTTTCCTCCTGGTACCTATTGAAGCTACCAGAGAGGGGCCAGGTGACGGGGTGATAGCTGCAAGGGGTAGTGCGCGCTTGCCGCGGTAGGATCCACCTCTTGTCAAGTTTAAACCCGCTACGTGACTAAGTTGCAAGCGGCCTGCTAAGATGTCCTGCTAATTTATATGTTCGCGTTAACTTGCGTTCACCCCCTCTTGTACTTCCACCTGCATCCCACGTCTCTTACAGCCCAGCGAAAGGGCAGAAGGGGAAGGGGCGGTCGGAGGAAGCTTCTGGCGAGAGAGGGCACGGGTCGCATAAGTAATCGCTGCTATCGTGCTCGACAGATGCGTTAAAGATCCCTTGTCCTTTGTGGTGTACCACCGATTTCTCCGACCCACCATCTCCATTCTATTTATTATTACATTTCGCGTTTCTTACGTTTTTCTACGTCTGTCTTTAAATTATCTCGATATTGCCGAGGAATCTCTAGGAATACCTGCTCAATTTTGGAGTTTCAATCTTAGTGAGAATTATTTACGTCGTAAAATGTAGAGTACTAAATAAAATTTGAGATATTTCATTTTCATTTCGTCGACGTCAATTATCTGTAAATGTTCTTCGTCGATTTAGACAACGTCGAGAGTACTAATTTGGATAATTACCAAATATCGAAGCAAGGGTTGCTGGTTTCAAGAAACCAATCGCTGACATCTGAGCGTAAATCTTCGTCTTTGGCGAGGTCCTGCCGAACTAAGACGGCACCCTTTTCTTTACCGATAGCGGGAGAAATCGTCAAAGGAATCACGCTTACTTACCTGAGGAGGTCAGGTTTAAGGAGGTGGATACCGGTCCTAAGGGTGAACTTTCTGGTCGAACCTCAAGGAGGCTGAACCGCAAAAGCCTCGAGGTTTGAGACCTATGTATCTTGATGAATCGTTTGGTGTCTGCGTCCTCTTTGAAGCGTTCGCTAGGCGACCATCGTTCATTAGACTTGATCGGACAGTTTCTTCATCCCGTTTTCTTCAGTTTTCTTCTCTTCTCCGGCCTGGGAAACTTTGAAAATCAACGTTTCATCGCGTTTGAACGCCTTTCGTCGTTCTTACACCGTTCGTACGTCGATCCTAGCCAAGATGCAAGCTTCAGATGATTGAGTAAATTTGCAAATTTTCCAGTATTTCAAGAATGTATGTTTCTTCTTTAATTTAATTTAATTTAACGGAAGAATCGAGAAAGAAACTGAAAAACGAAAAAGAACAACGCTATTCGCTCATCTAATCAATATATGATGCAGATATGAGTTTGATGATTGAAAGTTTTTCAATCTCTTTGATACATGCACAATCTTCACTTTTTCACCAATCGAAACGACAATTTTATTTATTAATCGAAGGGAGAACGTCGATTTGCAAAAGTTTTTTCAAAATTCCAAATACATTTGTACTTTGTCGCGTAATTTTGCTCGTCCCATGTTCAAAGGATAGATATTCAGAAACATCCATCAAAGTGAAGTGAAGTACACACACGGAAGCACAATAAGCGCGAACAACGCCAGACTACAAAGGAATAGACAGTATCGATCTTGGGAGAGGATGCGTGGCAACGGTACCCCAATTAGGACCCCTATGACCCACACGTCCTACGTGGTCCAATGTGGCAGAAACCCACATGCTGAGGATGCATCCGCGCGTGAATATTTGCCTAAGTGATTGCTCGCCTTGAGACGACAACTGTTCGATCCACCCACGAAACTGCCCAGTCCTTCCATCCGAGATGTCTCCTTTCCCAAAGATCCCCCTTCCTCGCGAAACACACGCAGAACTTTGTATTTCAACTTCTCGCGAACGTCGTACGCTTTTGGGGAAACTTGAAACAGTCGTTTCGAGGAGTAGATGTAACTACAGGCTGGCGGCACATCCTTCGTCCCGTTTCTCTCGTCCTATCGTTGACATTTCTACTTACTCTCCTGCACCTTCTGGTTTTTCGTATCTGTCTCTTTCCGGTTTAAGTTAGATTTACGTGAGATCCTTCGCAAGACACTGTACCGAGATTCTAAAGAAAATACAGAAGAAAGCGCACTGTTTGAGAACGGGACGATTTCATGCGAGAAAAATTATTATCAAGAGTGACGGTTTCGTAACGATCTTACGAAATTTTCCAATGAGACGTCTCCTTCTATTTCACGTTTCATTTTTCATAGCGCTACATTGTTTAGTAAAATTACTAAAAATGGTACAATAAATTTATAATAAATTATACTTGGACTTGAACCAATCACTCAGAAGGTAAACTCGATTGCAATGGAAACATCGTACTCCTTATAGTCTGTTGATCGTTTCTTCGCCTCGGCTTCACCAACGTTTGATAATCCTGGCAGCGACTGGTTCTCTCGGAAACGTAAGCCGGAGATTCAGCTGTTGGGCCAGTGCCTCCGACAGGATTTCGTGATTCGTAGACCCTTATCAAAACCGAGTATCCTAGAGCTCCACTCCAGGTCTTGAAGGTTACCGTTGATTTCGCAGCTCGCTTCTCCTTCGCGTTCCCGCTCGTTCGTCTCTGTTTCTCTCACGTCTCACGTCTCTCTCTCTCTCTCTCTCTCTCTTTTGATATAAATCATGTGAGCTGCAAGAAGGGCAGAGAGAGGCACTGTTGGGATCCCGTATCCAGATCGTTGGTCCAGGCATGGTCCAAGGAGTGGCAAGCAGGGGTCGCTCGCCTCGACAAAGGCAAGATCAGTACATTACAGATAAAGCGAACGACTCGCCCGTCCGGGAGTTTTTTAAGCCATAAATTTCGTGGCTAAGAGGGAGCAAGTTTGAGAAAGAAAGGAGAGAGAACAGGCGGCTGGGGGGGGGGGGCGGAAAGGGGGACAGGAGTGTTTGCCGAACTGGTTCCTTCCTTCCTAACTCAATTGCCGCGACACCGGTGATCTATGGTGGTTGGGGAACGGCGAAATCACGGTAGCTGCGTCCCCGTGCCCCGGATTTCTTGCCAATCGAAAGACTTTTCCACCTTGTTCCGCGCGTTTTTCAATCGATTCAGCATATTTCGAACTGGGAAAAACCCTCCTCCGGATCGAAATTATATTTTCCTCGAGAGGGAGCTTGTCAAATTCTGTCAGTCAGCATTCGAATTTCGATGTAGTTTCAAGTTCGGGGATTTTCCAGAGAAATTTTTCCTTCGGATTACCAACAATGAACAGAGTAGAGATTAATATATAATTTAATAGCGGTAATTAACAGCGCGATTGACACGATCCTATATATTTTTCTGTTTTACCATGGATTCAAAGAGAGATTTTAAAACTTTATTCCTTCACATTGTGATTTTCATATCGCGACACAATGAAAGGGAGAATCGCGAGTAAAGTGAAGCGAAAGAAGCACGGTATCTTTTTAACGGAACGATCTAATGACTGGGAATCCTCTTTATGGTTTACAAGAAGTTTGACCCTTCGGAAGCGTAGCAAAGAAGAAGAAACGGCCACCGTTCTAGTTTCGATATCGGTGTCCTCGTCGTTTTCGACGATTCGGAGGGTGGCGCCCTTCCTTTTTTAAGCCATAAATTGTTCACGGTAGAACCGCCACGCTAAGGTGCCTCGAGACAAAAGAAAAACCTCCTCCGGACAGCGTAATGTATTTAACTGAAGTACCCCGTGCAGATTACGACGGGAAATATTGTCCTGAACGAGAAGCCAGGTATTCTTTGATAATACCATTTGCGTCGCCTCTTCCAAATCCTATTTGAACAATGTCATTTTCAAACGTCGTGGAATGAGATATAACACTTTTACTTTTTATTTTATAATCTGTAGGTATTGTTAAGTTTCATTCAGTCATCTTACAAACGAGCAAGTTTGTTGGCAATTAATTAGCGACGAACTCATTAATTTTTATTAATATCTTTCATCGTTATAAACTCGATTCTCAGAAAAAGCAAACGAATGAAAGTACAACAATATTACAAGCAAATGCGTTGGAATTGATTCTACGTATAATCAAAGAGAATCAAAGAGGGGAATTTGAAAGTACAAAAATACAGAGTTTCTCATTTCTCTCGCTCCGTTATCACAATTTTCGACACAATGAGTATTCCGTCGAAACTGTTCGAAGCCACAAGTGCCGAAAAACCGAGCGAAATTCCAGGAACCACGAAACGCGCTAATCCAAAGCTATTCACGGTCTAATTCCGGCAGGTCGTTCGATTTTACGAGTGGCGAAATCCTAACGTGGAACACGAACGAGTATTTCCAGAGAGTTCTTCGGAATTCCGTTTCCACCCCGAAGGAATTCGCGAGGTTAGAATCCCGGGAACGCCCGCAAGAAACTTTCTGTCCCTTTTTTCTCTTTTTTTTCCTTTCCATCACGGATCGACCGTGGCACCTTCGTTTTTACCGCTTTATCATAGCACGACCGATATTCCAGTGGATGGAATCCGGCTGAGCGTTAGAAGGCAGGACGGGGAGCCGTGAAAAGTTAAAATCACATCAGAGGGCCATTATTGTATCGTCGATGTCCCCTGCCGTCCCGTCGAAGTTAAACAATTTCTGGAGCCTTAACGCGGACGACATCGCGCCCTCTCCTCTTTTCTTCACGTCCGTTCTCGTTGTCCTCTGTTTCCTCCGTTGTGTTTGATATCGCGGA
The DNA here is from genome assembly GCA_032399605.1 of Melipona beecheii. Classification (NCBI taxonomy): domain Eukaryota; kingdom Metazoa; phylum Arthropoda; class Insecta; order Hymenoptera; family Apidae; genus Melipona; species Melipona beecheii. The sequence continues at coordinate 494,231 of JAUCMO010000047.1, read as the reverse complement.
CGCGCACGTGTCTCGCTCAGCCTGGAAACTTTTGGCAATTTGTCGTTACTCGGAACGTCTACGTCCGAGGGAAACCAAAGTGAAATTCATCACGCATTCGATTCGCCCTTCTCCCGTTTCATTTTTGATGAAAATATTAATTAGGTTGTTTCGATAAAGCTCATAGCAAGATTTTAAATGTTACGTTTTTTATCATTAGAGAGAACGAACGAGAGAGATAAATGATAAATCTGGTGGAATTGTTCGGATCAAATCTTGACATTGTCTTGCTAAAATTTTCTAATTTACTTATTTGGTATAAAAAAGGTATAAAAAAGAAAATTCAACGTTATTTGGATATGTGTTGGTCAATGATGTGTAGTTTAAAACGTTAGGAAATGATTAATTTATCATTGATTCAAATCTTCTTGTTTCTCGAATTTCTCAGAGACTAATCTCAGAATAATCTACGTGTGCTTCTTCGTATCGTTCGTGTATATATATATATATATGTAATTGATAGGTTCTTGAAATAGGCTCCAAATGATTCTACAGGGCTCAGTGAGTTCTACAACTCAACTATTTTTCCAAGAACGAATGAGGTTCATGTACAAGCGATATTTCGAACAACGTCGAAGCTTCGCGGGGAGGTTTCGAGGTGCAGGCTACGCGGAGGAAGCTTCCCTCTATCGGGAATTACTTAAACCGGCTTTACGACTACCGGAAACTACCGCGCCCGTTGAGGGGATTCCGATGCATTACAGTATTAGTCGCCACGCTTAGAAAGGGTTCGTGGAAATGCAAAGTAGATTATACACACGGCCCATTTTAATCCTCCCCGCCCTTTTCGTACCACCCGCGCCCTCTGGCCTTTCCATCACTATCCGTTCAATTTCCATTGAAATTTCTCTATACGCGTACTTATTTCGAACTGTTACTTTTGAATCAGCAGGAATCGATTAAGGATTCGATTTACACTTAACTCTGGACAATATAGTTTTTTTTTTTACGTATCTGGAAGCAAATTTATTCATTAGTAATAATTGAAGGGAATAATTTGCAAATGTTCTCTCATCAAATATATTTATTTTATATTTTATATATCCACTAGGACTTGTTGTTCGAATGCTCATGTCCTGATATTTATACTAATGTAAAGACATAATTGTAAAATAAATAAGTATTTATAAAGATGTGATGTCGGCAAATATGTTTTTTCTTCCATCGTTAAGAATTTATCGTAACATTATAAATGCTTTAATTTCTGAAATTTAAGAAAAAACTGTAAAATTCAGATGAAAGTATAACGATGGGAAAATATTAAACAATAAATCCGTTGGAATATTCAACAGAAGGAAAATCTAATGTACAGATGTGCTTCCAGGTATAGATACGTCTTGTAATTTAACATTTTCGTCGTACTCGAGATAATTGATCAGTAAAAGTTTTACAATTCGTCAAAAACAAATGTTTCACTTATTTTGTCACTGGCACTCGGAGATCTACCGTTACATTCCAGGAGAGTATATTACCTTGCCACTGATATTTCGTGGTAGTTTCTCGCATCGTGTTTCCGATATTCAAAAATATTTTCGTCGAGAACGTTGGCCCCGGGGACCAACAGCGGCGTATCGCGGCGTACGTAGCCACCGGCAAACGCCGAGTTCTATTATGAATATTCCAGCGTAAGGAATTCAGATTTTTCGTACGCGACACTGGGCACTACTGGCTAAACAAAAAAGCTGCTTCGTGCGAGGAGCGCCGCGTGAAGAATAACGCGGAATACAGGGCCCGTGTATCCATTTTAAATGTAAAACATCTACGCGCCCGTAGCATGGCAAACTTTCTCGAATGCCAGCATCTGCTAGTTTTTTGCCCCCCTTTACAATATGCATACTGCACCGGGACATGTATAATCGCACGTGCTACATTCTCACATTAAAAAACTTCCCGGCGGTCCTCGTCACGTTCGTTACGTTTGCCGGCGTGCGCGGTTCTGCTTCAATTCAACGAATTTCGCGCCCTTCTCGTTCCTCTCCCTCAAGTCACGTTTTCCATCCACTCTACCGACGTTCGTCGCCGACATTACGTATCGCCGTAATTTTTTTTTTTTTCACCCTATTACAATTTCGCGAAATTATTTAACTCTCGTTTCGCTTCTTCATCCTCTTTCACCTGTTCTGTTCGTCGTCGACAGACGACACCGTGGCCCTGACGATCGTCGATATACCGCCAGATTTCGATTGGACTCGTCGCACGTTGTTCGTGGAAATCGTAAAAGTTTCACGGGACACGATGAATTATTCCTGTCGAGGAGACGCAAAATTGCGGGAAACTTTCCTACGACGAGGTGAGCTGACTGTATGTGTGCGCGTTCCAGCCACCGCCATACGCGTTTTGTCAACGTACGAAGGTACGTGTACGCGTGTGCGACAATACATGCTCACTGAAGTCGACAGTCTCGTTGAAGGGGCACGAAGGGCCAGATCGCGGAATAAATGCGGGAAAGCATAGGATCATCGAGAGCGTCGAAGGAGAGGGTGAAAGTTTGCAAGAACGAGAAGAAGGGTTAAAGAGGCAGGGTCTGCAAGAACGAATTCATAGTGACGAAATGTGTATTGAACGGAGAGAATATAAGGGGGTGGATTCTTTGTTAAACATCTTTTCGTCTATGTACGGACTTTACTCGTTCTTGAACTAAATTTCGAATAAAGTCTTGCTTTTTTGAGTCTGAAGTTCTATGTTAACAATTGTTCTTAAATTTTACGTACGTATATATTTTTTTATACTCTTGCCGCAGAAGGCAAGACATTTCTAAAGAAATTTCCAAGAATAACAAAGAAGAACCTGGAGATTGTATAAATTACTCACGGCAGTTTATTACACAAGTGGAATTTTACCGTGTCATTTCCAAAATTACCGAAACGTAGAACTCTTTCGATATACGTTCCTATATCTGAATTATGCCAGCGAAGAGAAATTAGACGAGTCCCTTGCAAAGAATCGCATCCAACAATAGAATATCTTCTTAATGGCTGTACAGAAATAAAACAATCCACGACTGCGATAGTTCCATAAGCATTGTTGAAAATAATTGTCAGACTTCGTTGTTTCCTAAGCTGTACGATACACCGTAATTGTAACTTTGCTCGATTGCGAACCGTAACCGATGTCATACCGTAGTTCCTTAACTTCACAGACAACTTGAACAAACGCTTCACTCCTACGTAACTAGCGTCTGTCTTGTCATTTATCGACATTAAAGTTTTAACACACTTTTTAACTGGACTTTTACCGTTTCTACGTTTCTACGTTTCTACGTTTCTGCTAAACTAAACTCGTCATTTTACACGATTCACCGATAGTACGTGGAAATTGTCGTTCTTTCGGGTGATTATTGGCGGAGAACAGCCAATGGGTGTCGTATATTTCGAAGGAAGCCACCTGCCTCGTGCCCGACACCATAACGCTTCGGTTTCGCTTGGTTCGGCCGTTCGGCGTCGACATCAAGTTCAATATCACTTAGCTTTACTGCGGCAATTATCATTTTACGATCACTTCTGTATTCTTAGGGCTTTATTGCTAGGCCGCCGCCGCCGCCGCCGCCGCCGCCGCTCTCTCAGCGAGGCGTTAACAACTCTAAGAGCCATAATAACCGCCGAAAGAAATACCCCTTTATCCCGCGAGGCGTCGAACGACAATTGCAGTTCTGTATTTCGCCAACACTGCACTGTCTTTTCTCCTTTCGTCGTTCCATCGAGTTTTATGCTTCTTGAATTTACGCATTCGCCTATGAAATTGACGCGCTTCGCTATGATCGTTTCGATGGACTGCATTGCCCATAATAAATAAATTTCTTAAGCGATCCATTGTTTCGAGGTAAATCGTCAACTTTTTTTATTAGAAATATTTATTTTATTCTTGTTAATTAACATTTAGGTTAGATCGGATTATGAATAATTGGGAAAATTGTGTGTGGCGAGTCGTGTAGGCTGCACGTGTCGTGCGATTTGAATGTCGCAACGTTAATTTCTAACGAATGTTTTCCTAATTCGGAGATAAGTTTGTCAAACGCCAAACGTGCAAACGATCGTGCGAGGCACGAGGTTAGATGAATATTTGTGACGAGGCTCGAGGGCAAGACAAATGAATTCCGGGCACATTCTATTCCGACATGTACGGGATTCGATGCGTAATGGAAAATTTAGGGATACCGTGAACGATAAATTTGCGGCTGTCCACTCGAATATTTTCCGTGTTTTAGGTGCCCGGGGAATCGGGGACTATCTTGACCGTCTAGTTCCCGAAGGAGGCGTCCCATTGCCCTTGCATATTCACAAATCATTCGCAGATAGGGCAGCGGAATCCCTTTTCCCCGTGGGATAGCATCTCCCGGCTTCCTCTCCTTTTTTCCCATTTTTCGACCTTATTCAAAACGCGCCTAAGGCTGCTCATACGCTCTCTCCTTTATCTATTGTTTCTTCGATTCCTATTCCTTTCCCTATTTCCACCGGGAACGTTCGATACTTATTCAAATAAGTCGAATACTTTAATTCTTTATCTGAGAGAAAACGCGCAGATTTCTCTTATCTTTGAACTTTTGTGCAATTACTAACTAAAGATCAATTCTTCGTAGATTCTTTTATGCGAAGACTCTCAATCGACTCTATGTTACTAAAAAAAAAAAAAAAAAAAAATTTTTTTTTTTAGAATTTTGAAGCTAAACGTGCGTTTCTTCATTGTCTTCAAAGTTTTTAATTATTGAAATTACTAAAACATTGCCTGTCTCGATAATCACACCATTGGCCTTATCAGCTATTGGAGAATTCTTATTTCTAACAGACCATTTTCATTTATAATCGGAAAATCAACAGAAATGTACTCAAACGTACACATTTTCTCTCATCACTTTCGAGTGTATTTTTATGTTATTAAGTTAGATCGCAATAAAAAGCAGTGAAAAGTCAGTGATCGAAGTAGACGGAGAACAACAGTTGATACGTTTCATTAGGTATCTGGTTTCTGAGAACGGGACGCATTCCATTGGCATGTCGCGCGCTCTGAAGGCCCCGTTAATGGTATCCAATTGTCGATGGAATCTTCGATGGCCAGTGTCTGAACTTCGATTGTGCAGTCTGACGTTGGATGTCATACAAACTGGAGCTAACTGTTAGCATGTAGGTACGTCGGAGGAACAGTCGATACGTTACACGGTGTGACACCGTGTGGACGCCCCAGCGTGAAACATGGCCCCGCCAGAAACGACGGGTCCGTTCCCATGTGGCAGGCCAGTAATAGGAGTTCGCCAGGCTTGTCAAAGTTCTCAAAGAGATACGAGTCAAATTTCTCCGAAAGGCTTCTAGCCCGACGAACGGTGAAATAAATTAAGCGTGCGATACCCGATGAACTTCATCAGCACCAGTTTGACAATACCATCTTGGAAGTACTCGTACGTACTCGTCAGGGAAGAACTCAGTTTACGCACACTGTGCACTTTCCTTCCTCTCATCGATTTGTTATCGAGACGAAAGTTTCCCGGGGCTCGCGAAAGCGCGTCTAACAAATGACGAACACCAAAGGAAAATTGCGACTGGATGCATCGACTGGTGCAGAGCCAACCGAGCTTCATTTCGCGAAAAAGCGGGTTCCTTTGAAAGAAATCAGCAGCCATGGCGGCACGATTATTTTCTACTGGTCGCCGGTGCATGGAAGTTCGTCTTTGACGAATCGACCACTCGGACGAAGGACAAAAAAGGAACGCTGTATAGCCAGGACAACTTGCCACTTAAAACGTTTGCAAAGTCGTAGAGAGAGAGAGAGAGAGAGAGAGAGAGAGGCTCGTCGATAGCTCCCTCGTTTATTCGTCGTGGAAAAGTCGCGGTCGGGCATTCTCTCGTCGTCTCTGCCTTTGTTTCGGCATTTCTTAATGCACCGCAGGCCGCAGGACGAGTCAAAGGATGGCAAAGACGAATCCTCCTTTCCACCCTCGAGTTTGGCTCGTTCCAAACTCCACCCGGTTTCCTTCGAGACGTAGAAAAACCGACGCGGCGTGGCAGGGGAGATTACGTTCGTTCCATTATTTCTCGCGTAATGCAATATCGTGGATAATCGAGTTCGGTTAGTTCGCAGGTGAATTATCCGCGGCAGGACGCCACTCTCAAATTGGCCCCTTCGTTAAGGACACTCTGCCAATGTAGAAAGTTGTATTATATGCGACGGCAATTAGGTTGTTGGCTGGATGAAAGGTATCGATTAGCAGCGCGAAACTTGTTATTTGAAAACCTTCGCTGTGTTGCGGGCTGTGGCGCGGGCTGAACTCGCTCGAAACTTAATTAATATAAAAATTAGCAGAAGTTGCGCCACGATCAAGGTTGAAATAACACGACCCAGATTTTTAACATCTTCCTTCGGGCCAATATTTTCTTGGGGCAAATAGTTTCAGAAAATTTATATCTCGCAGGAACTCGTTCGTGCGAGCAAATTGATATAAAACAAATAACTTTATTTATAATTTTGAAGTATTTATTTCAACTCGTTAACGGTTGAGCAATAATAAAATATTACAATTTCATAAATTCTTCCTAGTTAAATTTCATTGCAATTCCTAGTTGAATTTTATTGTAATGTACGAGTTAAGAAGAGAAGGATAATCTTCTTGGACAAACAAAGTTCCATTGTATTAAAAGCTTCATTGACGGAGAAAGAAGGAAGCAACACTATTCTTGCGAAATAGCAGACCGATTTCAATTCGTGATTTGAACGAAAGTGCAGACGGAAGCAAGCGACTGGTATCAGACGTCCCCGAAATTTTCTTTCCGTTCGGCGATTCTGCTTTGCTCGGCTAATTTCGTCTTCCCGTGCCACCTTTCCCTGCACTCTTCTCCCCTCCGTCCGGCATCGCACATCTCGTCACGGCATGTAATTAAAATTGCAAATCCGAGTTAACCAGTACACTCGGTCGTCTCGCTCCACTCAAAGGTCCTTTCGCAGACCGGGCATTTGCGATACAAACAAATTTGTTTATTTTTATTTGGCTTTCACGGCCCTCGGGGAAAGAAGATTGCCGGCCGGCTACGTCGCGGGCGAGAGAACGAGAGGGCGAAATTCGGCGGGGGTTGGCGCGACGAAGACGCCGGCCAGAACGAAGGAAGAAAGACAAAGAGAAAGAGCTTGGAAAAAGTTGCTCTCGCCACGAGCTGGTTCATTAGGTATTGTAATCCGCGCTGGTTCCGCCGCTAATGAAGATAATGGCATTAAAGTATTTGGCAGCTTTCAAACGTAGTGTACAAAGCCGATCGTTAATTTGATCTGGGCAATATCGACGGGAAGAAAAGAAAGTGCGCGCGATTGGGCAAAATACTCGCGTCGTTTCTTTTTGTTTGCAAGAGGGACGAATATCCCGAGTAGGTATTTTGTATTTTTCACGATTGATATTAGCGACTCAAAATGCCAAATTTAAGTAACTGAAAATTTTGAACCGTTGTCGTCCGTCATCAGTATTCAATGATACCAGTCAAGAATCGCTTCAAGTTGAATTTTTCTAAATGCAAAGACCGAGATCAGCAACTTGGGCCAACCATTCCCACTCTGGGCAAACGTAATCTTCCGCGGATAGAGGAAAGCGTTCCGTAGCCAGTTAAACGACAAAGCATTAATGGAAACCTCTGTATTACTAGGGTGGTTTCCCTACGCTGCAGATGGAGGCTGTGTGTCTTAGAAAGCAAACAAGTTGTCGGCCAACCGGTAAATATAACGTCAATAAAATATACACGTTTCGCGGATAATTGCTAGCTACTGCCGTCGTTGCATACATTTTATTTACACTGCTAGTAGCAAGACCGTACCATTAGTTCCAGCGTGCCACTATTCTCATCCCTTTTTTCCTTCCCTTTCCTTCTCGTCGTTGCCTGCAATTTAATCAGTCTCTAAACGCGGCCTCAATTATCACTCGGCTGAGGGGGAAACCGACGCGGTTAACTTTGAAAACGCAAAGATCGCGAAGGATTAATTACTAATTGCGAGTGTCGTTCCTTGAAACGTTGTTCTCTCCCTCGAAACATCGCGAATCGCGCAAGCGTCGTGGATAGAGCGGCGCAGCGGCGACCGCTAGGTTGGTTGGTAGATCCGCGATCTCCGGCATCTGCGAAGCGGCCGAGCGGCAAGTAAAAGGTAGCCCTCGGCAGGTTTTAACGGCGGTCGAAGGGTAACGTCGCACGGAATGGGAAGGATAGACTGTTGGCCGAAGGGTGAAGCGTAACAGAGACTGGCCGAGAGGAGGCCAAGGTGGTTTTCCCGTAGGTGGTGTAGCTCGAGGGTTGTCGGACGGGCGCCCGGCGAGGCAGAGGCAGTGGCGAGGACGAAATGAAGCATTCCTTTACGAGGGCTCTTACTGCTCGTAAAGTCGACTTTATGATGATAATTACAGGAGAGCGTAGTAAATCTGGTTGGCCGAGGGCCTTTCACGCTGGCTGAAGGCTGGCTTGTACTTTGCCCGCCGCACGTCCTTCCTGAACACGAACATACACGGCCGCGTACGAGTCCGCAGGAACGTAAACGCGCGTTCCTCAACTCCCGTTAACGCTGCCCGTCTAACGTAAGTAGCGTACGCTGGCTGGAAATAAAGCTTTCGCGTTAACTGGAATCGCTCCGGGCTGCCCAGTCGCTGATTCTACTGCCGCGCGGCTGGTTCGACGTCGCGGTCGCTACTAGATTTCGCGAAATCGCGAGTTTTCATGGCGGTTCCCCTACTTTCACGGGAAATCGAAGTTTGATGGACTCGTTGAACTTGGTCTCGTCTTTTTAAGCTTCCAAGTTCGACTTGTAAGTTAGGAGCGATCATTCGGTAGTGGATTAGAGTAACTTTTACTATTACGTGCCTTCTTGTTGGCGATTGGAATTTTTGGTAGTAAGAAGTAACAATCTTCGAGACTTTTCGAGACTTTTCGAGACTTTTTATCTCATGGCTAATCTGTCTAAATTTGTGGAGCGTTGGTTAATTAATCAAAGGACGTTGTATTCAACGCAGAGTATTTTCTTTAAAATTAGTTCATTAACAACACATTCAGATATCTCTGAACGGGTAAATTTCCTAAAAGTACTTTTCAAAAAAGTCACAGAACGAGTCTACGAAGCTACGTTACTCTGTATAAGAGTTGTAAAAATCAAAGTCAGGATTCCCACAGCCCCATAGATTCAAAGCCAGCGATAGAACGGCGAGGTTCCCACTTTCTTCCGAATCTCTCGCGTGTATCCGGCAGCAGTTATCGGCGAATGCAATCAAGCAAATCATGAAGTTGTTTGGAGAACCTGGCCGGGTGGGGGTAGACAGGGTCGCGCGAAGACGCCCTTAAGTGCCCTAAGGAGACTCCTTTTCGTTCCAACCCTACTGATCTAACGCCCTTACGTTCACGAGCTGGTGTACGAGCAGCGAACGAGGGTCACTCGCCGGGGATAAAGTCGTTCGGACATAAGTATCGACATTTCTCGAGCTGTACTTAGCTTCTGTGTACGATGTATCTGATCGGGATCGAGACAAGCACACGATTTATGTTTCGCCCATTTTGTTGCTTGTCTCGGCTCCGGGATTTATCGGCTCCGTCTCCGTTCCGCTCTCTGATTTATGGATCGATTTGCAATCCTTCTTACATAAATCGCAACGGCGATATGAAAATTAAACTTTTACCATTAACTTTTCTACTTTCGCGCGTGTACGCGTAACGCGATCGAGCAGCTGACCGATCTCGCGAAACAATTTAACAGAAACGATGATGCAATGCGAGAGAGAGAGAGAGAGAGAGAGAGAAGCTCGACCGGACGTAAACTTATTTAGGGGGTAGTAAATAGTGTTTACTCGACGTTTAATGTGGCCACGACTTCGCAGTCGCCTTAACGATCTTCACGACCGGCCCCAAATTACGCGATGCTACGTCGGATGCCATCGTGCGGAACATGAAAGAGCCACGCGTGTTGTTTCTGCACTCGTTGTACCGTTCGTACGAAATTTCGTGCAATTCATGCGAGTCGTTCCTATCCGCGAAACTATAACGGAGATTTCTACCAGAGAAATTGAAGCGCCAAGAATACGGAAAATTTTTATTTATAATGTGATGAAAGAATCACAAGTTTCCATTTTCTTTTTTTATAGTAAATTACCAAAAATACATCGTTGTCAACAACTTGCCTACGATAATTTTTCGCAAACTTCTCGCATTTCATTTTTCGTACGTACTTTCGTTGTCAGACGTCCAAATATTTTATTTTCCCGTCGCTGCTTCTAACATCTGCAGAGAATTCACAGGGAAAATGTTGATTGGATATATCGAGAGAAAAGAGAAATTTGTTGGAGGGATGTGTTCGTTTGCGAGAAAACGAAGGGATTTTTAAATCGGAGCATGGGTTGTGCATCAGTACGGACGTTTTACGTCTCTGAGCGGTGTTCTTCGTTCCACGTTCTCCCTTTCCCACTTCGTTTCCATGTCGAATTACATACAAGGAAAAGTTTCGGGTCTGGCTTCGAGGGGGCGAGGTACAAGTTTGATGTGGATATGGATATGGAGTCGAATATCTCCGGCTATCTCGTCTCTTCGTCTTGCTCGCGTCGCTCGTCTTCAGGCCGAACGTTCTTCCGACTTTCTCAATGCTCTTTTAGGTGACAGAACCGTCTCTGATTTGTCCTGGGCTTTAATCTCGAGATTGTCCGGCGTTCGAAGCAATACGCGAGAAAGCCTGCTCCGTGTGCCTCAAAGTATGCTTCTTATATGTCTGTAAATACTATTTTTTGGTAGCATAAAAGTAAAATTTTCGCGCTATTTTGGTGTTATTCGACCATCGGAAAACGTAATAATGAATCACTTGCTTTTAGAATCTTTGACTTAATTAAATCAGAATCTATCGGAATAAAATCAAATATCCTGAATGTCATCAATTACTACAGTTATCTGTGATCCAACTATCTGCGGGTTAATTTTTCATATCATCATTGACGAATTAGTAGAGAACCAACTGAAAGTTTTAATTAAAGTGCCATTCGTTTCACTTAAATTTCACGATTTAAAGTTTAATTAATCGGAAATCAAAGGGCAGAGGAAGGAAGTTTCGATGCCGATAAAAGTGACCGATTGTACGTCGATAATTCGATGCAAAACAACAAGTTGCTGGATTATGACGTGAAATGGCGACGGCATTCTGTTCGCACGTAAATCACCGCAGCACCAAAATTTCGTGCATCAAGCGAAACGAGCCAGGTAAACGAGGTTGGATAACTTCAATCGCAGTAAACAGTATGCGTGCCGAGTGTCCGAGCAACTGGCCGAGAGTTAATTTGTCAATATTGCTAATCATGCGCACCATAATCAAATAAATCGACCAAGTTCTGTAACGGCCCGTGCAAAATCAATTTACCTTCTCCTGGCCTTCTGACCCGTCGAATTTGCGCAAGGAGTTGACCAACTTGAATTCATTGCCCAATAGTGCTATTCATCTGTAAAAGCAATATAAACTGTACAACTGTTTCGCCGTTTGGATATGCCGGGAACTTGATGAATCCCTACCACTTTCGCCAATAACAATTCGCTGAATTATGAGTCAATTTGAAACGAATAATTTGATCACGCTGTTTCAAGCTGTGGGTGAAACTGTGAGTCTGTATTGGAAAGAGTTTGGTAAGGTATTCTCCGGCAGATTTAGGTTTCTTGATAAATCGAAAGATTATTGATAAATTGCGACAATCTTTGATAAGAAGTCGTTTGCACGGACGTTGGTGCAGGATGTTGGTTTAACGAGTACCATACTTTGGATATTTTATATGTTTTTCTATATCGTGTGAATTCTATCCATTTTTTTCAAATTTCACATTAATTAAATTATTACATTTAGTTTTTAAATTAAATAACTATACACAATCTCTAATAAATAATTCTTTGTACACTAGATGGGACATTAACAATGGAGTGATACAAATTAGATCAAACGTGTAGATGAAACTTCCAATTCTTAACGTTGGACCAAAATTTTTCGACAAAGAAGCATTCAGTGCCAATTTCTTATTAACTAACTCGCGTAGAGTCACTTCCACGATTCTATCGATACAATAACTTGGCAGGATCTGAATTATGTCCGTACGAGGAGCGACAAACGAGGAGGTGACTATAGGTAAAGAGCGAAAGGGGGTTAGTAAGGAAGAGAGAGAGAGAGAGGCGGCAAGCAAGTATTTGTAATTCCGATTAGTCGGCGCTCGGAGTGCTCGCCAAAGAGAAGAGAGGAGAAACTTGCCTCGCGGAAACTTACGTGCAACGTGCGGCACTTTTGGCTTGCACGTTTCGACAATCTCGACGGGGTGGCTGGGAGTTCGAGGATGGCCAGCGTAGTCGCGCTCGCGAGACTAGCACATCCGACGCCCGGCGTTGCTTGCGCTCGCTTCTCTCTATACGTGACGTCGAGATGTACGACTCTGTCTGTCTCGATTCCCGTCGCCCTTCTTCCACGACCCTGTGTCTCTCCTTCGCTCTCCCTCATGAATAGCACTGCGATAAATTCGATTAAAACTTCCGTGGTCCTCGGTGGCTTCTATCCGTCCGGCCGCTCGTCGATGCACAGGGGACGGCCGGAAACAAGAAGTCGCAGAAAATCTAGTAAACAGTCCTCGCGGCGATCGATGAGTTTACCGTATCGCCGAATTAGCTGCTCTTAATTTTCCTTCGATCGCTTCGTACGTCGTTGAGTGATACGTGCATCATTGAACAATTTTACGTGCACGTTACGTTGAATTTTATGCGCGTATTTCTGAGTGAATTATTGAACGAAATAGTGCTCATTAGGATTTCATGGAAATTATTGTGGAATTGTTACTTTGCAGCGATCTTTTCTCTCTATGGGTTGCATAATATCAAGCAGGCTCGTCATATTTTTCCTTTGTTCCTTTCGATCAGTTAACTGAACTAAACTCTTAAATAATTCCAACGATCGCGTGTCGTTTCCTTTCCTCGAAAAGCGTGCGCCGGTAGCCGCAAATTACGGGGAACGTTGAAACGGCGAAACATACCAAATGAACACGTTTTCACGCGGCGGTAATTTTTCTTCCTTCGTAACAAGAGCAACGGTACCACCTCTCAAGATCTTCCGTGGCCGTTCGCTTAATTGTATCTCGCGGCGAAGCGCGTGGGCTTTTTTTGGGCGGTCGTTCTTAATTACTAGCGCGAGTCCTCGTTCGGTTCGGAGCTCCGATGAGGAAGCATGTTCGAGCGACCTGTCGGTTCATAACTCATCTTCAGGGGCGATGGAAAAAAAGACCTGAGCTCTCGCTCAGACGAAGGGAAACGAAGGATGGGGAGGGCGGCTGAGAGAGGAGGAGAAGGAGGAGAGGCACGCTGTTCGCTCCTATGGCACATACTTGAGAAAGTTTCGGACCCACGGCGGGATAACGGACCGAGCAGGGAGCGCGAAACAGTTTGAAGTGCTTGCTAAATGTTGCGGAAAATAATGACTGATGGTCGTTGCAACCCCCTCTCTACGGCCACGGTCTTCACTCTAACTACCACCATTGCGAGCCGTCGTTACCGGGACCATTGACACCTACTTCTTCCACTCTGAATGCCACATTATGTTTCCTGTTTGTCTGACGCTGTAAGAATTTGTGATTTTTCTGTTTGTCGAAATTTACGACGACCCAGGTTCTGGGCTCTGTTGCTCAAAAATTTAAAACGCGTTATAATTTCCAAGGGAATAACGACTAAATAAATGTTCCGTTCAAACAATAAAAAGTGTTCTAAAGTTTTGAGCAAGAGAGTAATATTGTGCACGTATCGAAATTCTAATGTGAAAGAAATGTGCGTTTATACGAAATATCTGGTTGCACGCAGAATAATCGAGGAAGGAGAAACGTAGCAAGACCGAGCTTGAAATTTTACGATTCTCTGCACACGTGTTGTTACGACTATTGCAAGGAGCGTATAGTAGCAAAGCGTGTCGAATACTGGAGAGAGTATTCAAAGTATTTAAAGTATTTAAAGCATTTAAAGATGTTGTGAATTTCCAAATTAGCGCAAAGTATACAATATAATTCAACAGATTTGCAAGTAGAAAGATCAAAAATCAACGATTGAGCAAGTTCTGTTAAATAGAAAAATGTATCAAGTTTGTGAGTAGAAAAGATCGTACATAGTGAGACGGTGGAATGGCATGGCCACTGAACGCGCCAAGTAGTAGTACAAGCACACGTTTCGTCAGGCTCCTATTTATTTCAACCAGAAATTCTAGACTCATTGGACGTTGTCGTAGTAATTTAGGCTTTTACGTTACATGATTTTGAGATTTTGAATTCGATTTCATTATTAATCGACTACCAAAATTTAAGGTAAATTATCACATCCACTCACAATATATTCGTTTCAGGATTAAATGCTTACACGGACTGTACTAGTGACAAAAATACAGTTCCTAATTAAGTTTCTTGGATCTCAAAGTTTGTACAATTGACGCAACGTCGAAGAAATACTTATCCTCGAGTAACCTGTGTTTGTCGTCTGTCAAAATTCATTCGAAGACGTTTCGTACCACTTCTTTCGGAGGTAGTCCCGAGTTACCGACTTTCGACGAAGGTGGCGATGGTTTACGAGTTCCAGTTTTCGCGGACATCCTCCACGTTCTCGCGACTCCCGTGTTCGTACACGGCACGCGCACAGACGAAAGTAGCCCGCTAGAACGTTCCTCGAGTAGGTAACTACTTGTTGTTTACGAGGAAGTAACTTTCCTGCGAACGAATCGGCTCGGCCGAGAACTTTCCAGGATGTATGCTCTTGGAAGTTAATGCCCCGGTAACGGAGCTGCCTCGAGGTGCGTCCAGCCTCCTTCTCGACATTCGGACCTAAGCGCGCGAATTTTTTTCGTCGACAATGGAGATTAATCAGAATTCGTCGAACACGCGATATTAAGGTTTCTTTGGTTTTCAAAGTTTTCGCAACGATTACAACTGAACTGCGAATTTTTACGCAAGTTGACATTTTTTCGAGACAAGAGACCGAGTTTGAATGGAGATTTTATTTCATTCATTAAGAATTACGAATCCTTCAATTTCGCATAAATAATGCGTGAAATGCAGTTCAATTGAGACTAACAGTGAGATGGTGCTTTGAAGATGGAGCTCTTGTTTGGAAAGTCTCATTTATAAGGGACAGTTTCACTTGAGTTTCACTCGACACTGTCGACTAAAGTCACAGCATCATGTGCCTCACGGATATTATTTAACACAGATCCGCATCGAAGTGGAGCTTGGCATTTAATGAGCGGAATTTCCGCGGATTCGTAAAACTGCAATTGAAAACTGTTGGACGACTTTCGATCTCCTTCGTGGTGTATTGGTCGCGTCAAAAAAAAAAAAAAAAAAAGAAAGAAAGAAAAAAAAAAACCCGTACTCTGCATGTTGGCAACTTTTCTACTTATCCGTCGTAGTAAATGAGATTCCGATTCCGTGGGAGATCCTCCTCTCTCTTCTCTCTCTCTCTCTCTCTCTCTCTCCCTCCATTCAGTAGATACATCGAAAGCTTGCGCATCGCCTTTCAATATCATAGTCGGTGCTGTTGCCCGGTCCGTTAGGGAAAGTTACTTCAAACGAGCAGCGGCGGCTGGAAATCGCGGCGAAAGGCACACACGAGATCCAGGGGCATATAAAAGCCCCCCGGAGGCCCTTGTTGTCCTTATTTATGAAGCCCGTAAGCGGGCACAGACACAGGAGGCGTCGGAATTAAAAGTAGAAATTCAATATCGTAGTCGTCGGCCGGCCGTTCCGTCTTCGATATTCCTGGCAAAGTGAAAGTCGGTAATGTATTCGGGACGGCCGTGTCATCGGAACGAAAAGTCACCTGCAACGAGATTTCATGAGACCCGTATCAGGCGGCGGCGGCGGCGGCGGCGGCGGCGTCGAAACGACGGGGCAAGGGTCTGGGCATCGAGCGGAGAGGACGACGAGCAGCTGCCAGCTTCTGAAATCGTTCTACGTACGTGTGTACATAGGTGGTGAGAATTAGACCGACAGGAGGCAACGGTGATAGAGCTGCTGCTAGGTGGTAGGTAGGCCAGCAACGTGTACGTGGAGGTAAGGTGGAGAGAAAGAGAGGCGTGGGAGAGGGGAGCGGGTGATCGGTGAGCTTTGGGGGATGATGGAAGGGGTTAGGAGGCAGGGGGAAAGGGGAGGCGGTGGACGGGGGTGGGAGGGAAGAGGGGGAAATCGAGCAAAAGGGGATGGTATCGAGGTCAGTGCGTTTTTCGCCTGCGCGACGCCGTGCGCGCTACGGCCCTGCACAAGGTGGGTAGTGAGGACGGTGGGCGTCGGCGTCGTCAGTGCGCCGGCCGGGTTTCAAACCTCGAACCCACGATTGGGCTTCCAGCGTGGTACCAGGAACGCCCAGGATCCGCCAAAACCCACCGGGATGGTATGTACGTGGGCGGCAGATACGCCTCTCCTTGCCTCTTCTACCTCTTCTTCCGTTTACTCTTTTCTTCTGCTTCTTTTTTTCGCCCGTTGCCAAGGCACACCGGGAGGGCCCACCATATATTCGTTCCGCTCGTGTACGTGTGCGTTCCGACGCCGCTCGGTTCTTACCTTTTTTCCTGCAGCTAGACACCGAAGCCTCGCCGAGGCCTCGCATGCACGCGTGCCTCCGGTCTCACCCTCGACGTGACGCACACGTGTTTTGACCGCTCGTTCGCTTCTCTCGATTGACTCGTTCCGAAAATTCTTACGAATCAATGTTGTTTGGGGAGAGAATTTAACTCGTAATTTCCTCATCTCGAACGTTGTAGAAAAGTGGAAGGTTCGATGATGCGATGGCACCAAAGATACTCAGGGTTTACGATCTTTGGTATGGTTTGTTGGTTTCGACCTGATCGGAGGCCAATCTGGCGAACGAAACCGCGAAAATTGCGAATAAGGACGTCGAGGGCAGTGTCATAAAAACCGGCCAGTCTGTTTGCCAATCACTTACGACAATTCTTGTACGCTCATCCGTTCGGTTTCGACTCCCTTACGCTACAGAAGAGGAACGTAAGAATAGACTTAGAGCTCGCGTGTGTTTAGCTCGATACCCATAAAACCAAATGGCTCAAACTTTGTCCGATAAAAGGAGTATTTCACTAGTCGTACCGCGTGCTGAAACATTCCGGATTCTATACGTTCCCTCGCCCGTTCGAGCTTTTAGTTTCGCGAATCTTCTAGCGTTCAACAAGCAGATCTCGCCGCGCACCTGATTGCAGATAGTCTTTATTACACGCGAACTCACAGAGGATCGTATAAACAGACGAATTGCATTTCTAGTCACGCACGAAATTTTTGCTCGTTAAACCAAGTGTTTGTCGATATTACCACTCGCGATGATTTTTCAAACCGTTTTGTTTTCAGAAACTCAACAAGTATCCAATAAATGAGTATCCTTGACTTTATTGAAATGTAATCCGAATCAACTTTGACATTCAAAGTATTTTAGAGTATTTTGAGATTGAAATAACTTATTGTCCATTGGTCACCAACGAAAGTTAAAGTTGCTTCAAACATACACTCGAAATTGTTGCAGTCACCTATAACTGCTCAGAGGTTGATACAAATTTCCATCTTGATTCAAATCACGTCAGATTCTCCTTGATTCTCCGCTAAATCTTTCCAAGGTTCCCCCCTCTTCGCGCGTTCTCCACTCATCGCGTCGTTCGCCGATCCAGCCACGTTGAGCCGGTGGTTAAATTTAAACCATCCTCCGGCGTTGTACCGAAACGAGCGATGGCCGGCGATTGTTCTTAAAACGAGACGAGAGCGGTGAAACAGGTGTTGCTGACACAGTTAGGAAACGCGGCGTGTCGATATTAATCGACGATATTTCCAGTTAACGGGTAAACGGCCACCGTGCGCGGTGGGTCAGATCGAAGAGGGTGAGGGGCGAACGTGGGTGAGAGTAGAGGGGGGCCGAGTGGGCGGTCGGAGAGGGTGGGGAGAGGCAGGGGGCAGGGGGCGGGAGGGCGGCGGTAAAAGGTCGTTTCTCGACGGACGCAAAAGCCGTTAATGCTGAGAGAGCCGAGGCTGGTTCTCCCTTCGGTAAACCGAGTTACGCGACTCGGGGAACCCTTTGCTTCTTTCCGGATCTAATTAGGAGCCCTTTGGAGCGATGTAATGCGCCTTTAATCCAGTCGAGGCATCGCCCATAGGCCACCCTCTCCTTCTCTCCAGCCATCCTCCTCGACAGCCCTTACTTCCACCTTGCAGGCATCGACCATCGATACCGGTTCTACTGACGACGACGATCCTTAGGGCGGGACCGGCAACGACTAATGATTCCCAACGGTGCGCGATATACTGGATTAATCGTCGTCAGGCTCGATAGTTTCGATGTCCTGATCAGCAGGGCGGGTGCAGTCGCGTAGCTAAATGCCCGAGACGAATTATTCAGCCAGAGGGAAACGAAGGTTATCGAGTCGGATAAGTGCAGCAGATGCCATACCTTCTGCTCACCGATGATACGGTCTCACTATTGCGTCTCGACGATCGTGTTTTGCTTTTCTTAGTTATCCGGCCGTTGAGTTGACGTTAAAATTACAGGTTAAAATTTTGACATAAATATTTGAAACGAAGAAGTGAAAATGGAAGGAGTAAGAAAAGGTTTATATTACAACAAAGAACACAAAAAGAACAAGAAGAATCACTTAAATCATTGAAAATATGTTGTTGTAAATCTATAGAAATTCTACGAAAAATTAGCGTGTCAGTGGAATAATTTTCTTGATTTGTTATAATTTCTAGTTTTGACGGAGAAGAAGTTCCAATAAGAAGTCTACGTTTTAATGTATTCACGAATTTCGAGAATCACCTCTCACATAAATTATTTACCCTCAATTTGACGCTGCGCCGTTTTATCGACCAAATCGTTTTATTGACTTATTTGTTTGTGATCCTGAAACGGCTTGTTTTCGCCGGATATTGCGCGTCCACCAGTCGCACACGTGAAAACGCTACATTACTTACTACCGGTTCCCGAGAAGACATTCTTATGATTTCGACATTTTTGTGGTCGTTTACAGTCCGAAAGGAATGGGAGAAAGAAAAGTTAGGTCAACTTTCAGCGCAGAATCTCTGTTTTACTTTGACTGAGAATTTTCCTGTAAGAATCCAGTCCTTACAGTTTTTTTACTGCCTATCTAATATTACGAAACATTACCGTAGAAAGAAGAAGTTGTAAAAAATTTTAGTATAGTTTCTTTTAATAGAGACATTCTTCGCAGTAAAAATTCAGTTTCCAAAAATGTCGAGATATTGACTCTTGAATGCTAAAAGGATTAATCTCCGTTGGATCGAAATCACACGGTCAGTTTCTACCGGGATAGTGGCTAATTAATAATTACTAGTACCAAATTAGTCCCCCGATCGTTCTAAAATCTGGCATGTCGTGTGTGTAAGATGCGAGAGTCGTTTGGTTCCTGCAGTCAGGCAGGAAATAGGAAAGAGGTCCCGACTACCCCCTCGAGACGCATAACAGGCTTAAAGGGGGAGTAACTCCGCATTTAACCCTCTCGTACGGTGAAGGAATGCGCGCTACACGAGTTAAAAGACGACCGAGCTTGAGTGCCTTACCGTGTTGATGCCGTGGGGGACGCGGTCACCCTCTCGGACCTTTCGTTCGACGACAATTAGCCCTCCACCGTGGAAATGCTGTCTCCTTTCGTCTCTGAAAACACCTCTGGTAATGATCGACGTTTCGTCACTGAAAATTACAACGGCAGTTATACGAGAAAATGTTCGATTCATAAAAAGAAAATATCGTTAACAGCGATGAGAACAAATTTTTGAATTTGCTGAAAAAAAAATACGATGTTATTGACGTTTGGTGGTAAATAACGATTTTACGCGGTCGGATTAATTTATTCGTGCTCGAAAAAAAAATATGCGCGCGACATTTTACCCCCTTTCTGAAATACACGCTGCCCGTGGAGAGAATAAAAAAAGATACATGAAACCGGGGGAAAGAACGCAATAGTCACCGTGGTGTGTGCGTAAATCATAACACGTAAAATATTTATAGCATGGCAGGGGTCGGTACAATGGAACAAGTACAGCCGTACGAAACACGCGGCGCTGCCGCTTCCCTATTTTGCCTCGAATTCTTTCGAAAATTCCGTTTTATGGTGGACCGCGAGGACCCATTCCATTTCTATCGAGAAACCATCCGAAGAAAGTAAATTCTATAAAGACGAGATGATGGATCGCGTCCGACGCATCTGTCGCGAATAAAGTTTCCCTACGAGGACAAACTCCCAAATATCGGGGAGGCTAATCCGAAGAGGAACCGTCGATAACGAGGACACGGCATTTGCGAACGCTAATAACGCGAAAGTTTCGATGAATTTGAACAGAACGAAACTGCGAAACGCGACGGGGAAACTCGTTTAAAAGGAGTAAGAAGATGCGGCGTCGATTAGCAAGACAGTACATCTCGAAAAGAAGTTGCACGAGCGATCTAAACGAGGAGTAACTTTATTCGGAACTAGCATCTTCCACTTAATACGCTCGATTCAAAGATCGTTTACGTTCCCCAAAGTAAATTAGCGACTACATAAATTCATTGCCGGCGAGTTAGTATTCGAATCGCGGGGGAAGTTTCGGTGGAGGGCGGTGAAACGGGAAGGGGAGGCGGGGAACTGGAGGTCGAGAGAACGAGAGAGCGCGGTGTAACGGGCGACGGGCCCGTGGCATTGGGACCGGCGAACGAACATCGAGAAAAGGCGAAGGAAGAAAATATTCAGAATTTAGCACGCTTATTTCACGGTCGCGGACGGCACGCGGACGAAAGTGTTTCGAACAAAGTTTTAACCGTGTCTAATGGCGAAACTTGGCAAACTCGGCTGGAGTTCGACTGTCAGTAACCTCGGCTCCCTGGCCGGTTCTCTCTGGCCGGGGGAAAGTGTCGTAAAAAATATTTTAACGGGGCTAAGCTTGGGAAAAGTTCTCCATCTGGCTGACCGACTATCTGTCTTTTGTATTTATTTGCCGCGATCTTCTCTCTTGCTATTTCTCTCTCTGTCTCTCTCTGTCTGTCTCATCCACTTTCGCGATTCGCACCTTCTCGAGTTCTCCTTCCCTCTTTCTTCCTCCTTAACCTTGACCTATCTGTCCGTCGTGCCTGACCTTGCTGGCAATCGACCTTGAATATCTCTCAGCGAACACCGTGTACCCCGGTCCGATACCAAAGTTTCGAGACTTCCGCGCCGTGGAAATGAAGAGACTCGTTGTGCTCCTCCGAAGACTCGGAACTTTGCATACTTGCTCGAATCGCAGGTGTAATCTCAATTTGCTTGCGCGGTATTGGAAGTTTGATTGTGTGATTTACGAGCGGAAGATTGATTCAGGCTGTTCTCTTTCATTCGTGATACTTTTTTAAATTTTGACAGATAACACGTTGACCTGTCGTTTGTTTTCTTCATCGATGAAATATTCTAAACTTTCTCACGAGTTTCTCACCGATATAAAACAACCTCTGGCTTCCTTTTGTTAAAAAAGTTGAATCTTTCCGCAATAAATATCAAAGAAACTATTCTATCGTTTATTGCGATGGCACATCGAGAAAGAAACGCGTGACAGACAACCTCAAGTTAAGTTCGATCCACATTTCTTCTGTGGATGAACCAATTGTTAATGTTCTCCAATAATGTTTCGCAAGTGATCTACGACAGTTTCCGAAACCCCGTCCAATCGTTCAGTCCGCCGAATCACGAAATCAGAAACTCCTCCTTCGATCACGTGGTTCACGTCGGTGTAGAATTTCGGTTGGCGAGGCACTCGGTGTACGGAAAGAGAGCAAAGTGGAAACGCGTCGACAGCTTCGTCGTGGTCTTGTGGAAAGGGTTGCATGCACCTTGGTCGGTTCCTCGTAGGGTTCCACGTCCCTCGGAGGTGGAGGTACAACGGTACCGTTCAACTTGTTGTTTAGCCTGGTTCCGCGTTGCTGGCACAGAGAGAAAGCGCGGAGAAAGACGAGAGGCGAAGAAAGAGGGAGAACGCACATGTAACTGAGAGTGGCAACGGCGGTAGAAACGAGGGTAGAAACGAGGGTAGAAGCGAGGGAGTGAGAGAGAGAGAGAACGGTAGCAGCGGTGGCAGCAACGGTTAGTGCCCGGCCAAGTAAGTTTCGCGTTATAGTCAATGGAATAAAATGGTTCTGTCGGGTGGTGGGAGCCAAGTTGTGCTCATGGTGGCCGGGACCACCGTTGCCCCGGGCGTTCCGAGCCAGCGTTCTGTGCAGCTCCTAGGAACAACGGGGATATGAAGAGAAGAGGCGAGAGGGTGGACCGCGTCCTAGAAACACAAGCGGCACCAGGAGAACCGACATCCCAAGGCTTTGCTTCCCGCTACGAATGAGTTGGCAATTAACTACGCTTCTATCCGCTTCGTTCCCTGTCTTCGCGGCGGGGGCCTCCCCCCCCCCGCCTCTCTTTCTGCCTGCTCGTCGTTGTCCGCTCGCCTCGGCAACTTCCACCCAAACTGTATCCTTGAAATTTTTCCCCGTTCGTTTCGTCGTTTCGATTGGAAGTGTCTTTGGTACCCATGTGCCAAACGCTCGCGTTCCAAGTCAGCCGCGTGCTTGCAAAGTCAAAAATGGCACACGTTGTTTGAATTTGGTTTAGGTAAATGTTTAGCCGGAGTACCGGCTCTAAGTTGATAACGTCGAACTCGGAGCGAGGATTTGCCTTAGTTTCGGGGTTTAGTTGGAACGTGCACGAACGGACACACGCGGCAGTCTGAGGGGGAGTTTTTATTGTGAATGGAAACAGCCCCGGTGATGATGGCGCCGGAAGGAAGAGCGTTCTTAAAAATGTACGTACCGGTGCGCGTCCGTTTCACTTGAAATTTTCATTGAAATCACAGAAGACAATTCTCGTTTCTACTTCAGTGGTGCAAGTGCCATTGTATAAAACACGTTGACGGTGTCGTTTGAACGTAGATTCCGCGACGAAACAAAAGACAGTCTCCATTCAGGCGTCTCGACCGGGACGCCGCCACCCCTGCCCCTGGAAATCCCGACAACATTAAAATTGATATTAAACTACGTCCCGAATCGAAAACAACTTCGTCGAAACTATCTTTGCCCGTCCTGCTCTCGTCGTCGCAGGTACTGGTTCCTCACCAGCCGGGCAAACGCCAGGCAAACGCCACACGTACGTCGTTCTCGCAATAGGGTGTATACAGAACGAACGATATCCCTAGACCTAGAGGTATCTCGCGCGTATCGGTCACGTACGTGTTGTATCTGAGGCAGGGTGCAAGGTCCCCACGTCGGCCATATATCAGTGACGAGCGGACAGGATACTGTACGTTCCCCGGCGCGCTTCCTCTTTCCATCGGTCGTCTTCCTTTTACTCTCGAGGCGCCGCGCCGGCCAGCCTGTCCGTATCAACGCTGCCTGTCCGTAGGTAGCGCGTCGGCCTGGACGAGGGATAGAACCAGAGGGGGGTAGCTGGAAGTGTCGCTAACTATTTTACGTAACTTCGCCGACAGTTTGGCCCGCGTTGACCACGTACGTCCGGCTCTGCGATCCCACGGGAGTGACCACCAGAGGGGCGAAACGGGGTAAACGTGGGTGTACGAGAGAGAGAGAGAGAGAGAGAGAGAGAGAGAGTGTGATAGGAGTCAGGGGATGGTGGATACCGGACGCGGTCACCGATGGTCCACACAAGGGTAGTTCTAGCACGGTGTCCCAAGATATGCATACGTGACGGACACGCGAACTGGAAACGTGACCGATGCCCAGGCTCTCTCCGAAATACCTTCTTCCTCTTACGTCGAAGCTATCTTGCTCGCGGCCAATTCCCTCGCGGCGTCGCTGAAGGGTAGGAAACGCCTCGATTTAAATTGTAAAATTTATTGCCGCGCGCCTTTCTGGGAGAGCCCATCTCGCCTCGTGGATTGATATTTGGTAGATACAATTTATGATGGGACTTGGAAAGGGTTGTGCTGCAAAAAAGATATTATCATTGTATATCGGGAAAATGAAATATTGGAGAAGATACTATTTGCGAGGTGATTGATGTTATTTGTTTGAAGAGAGGTTCCTATTTTTTTTTTTTTTTTTTTTTAATATCTGTCATTCGGAAATGAAACATTTGGGAGAAATATTCGGTTAAGGAGTTCTTCCACGAAACTGCTGGCAAGATCAAACTGACACTCTTAGGTCGGAAGTGCGACGACCGTTTGATAACCCACAGGATTTCCGGTTCTTGGGAAGATACGAGACTCGTCCTAATTACCGCTCGTTCTTCAGAGAAATTGTGAAGAAACTTTTGAAGCACCGGCAAGAGGCCGTTAAAAAGTGATACGGAGGAAATGAGAAATGATAGCGGATTCGCTCGATCTTCGTTAATGTAAATTAACGTAAAAAAGTACGAAAGCATTAATACGGGAATGTGTTTCTTTTTTATCGTTGAACTCGTTAAAGTGTACGAAGAGTGGGAATGTTTATGAGTCGATATAAAAGTGTACATAGAAGCTGCATATTAAGATTAAACATTATGTCGTAACAAACGTTACAACATAATTTTGTGAATAACTCGTGTATATTTTTTGTCAAGTATTAATGATATCGACAGGTAACGTAATGAATCACAGATAATGTTTCTCGAAGAAGAATACTGTGAGAAGCTACGATCCCGAGAAAAATACCGAAATAATCGACTCTAATAAAAACCGTTTTTCCGGCATGTGGCGGCCATAACGAAACGTTAATGACCATCGATTACATCCTCGTAATTACCGCGATAAATCGCCAGTCCCACCGGTACAATGCATCCCTCTCGACGTCGTTACGATTTTTCTATCATCCCCTTTGTTTTCGATGAAGCAAGGGAGCCTCGCGTTAGGAATTGAATGCCTTCCACTCTCCTTGATAAAGTATACAGGAGGAAGGATATGTATTAAAATATTTTATAGATTTGTACTCTCATCTCTTCGTTTCACTCGTTTCTTACACAAGCGGTTCGTGAAATTCTTTGATAGGAACAGAGAGAGAGATTCGGCCGAATTTCTGCTTAATAACAATTTTCCTCGTGATAAAACGAGCGAGCCGATCGAGCCGACGAGAGAAAAGAAGAACGTGGAAGCGCGTCTATTCCAGCGCGGAGACAAAGGTGTCAGTTCTTTGGAGAATATCTCGGAAGCTGAAGCGTCAATCCTTTCGATCGGACATCCGAGAGTAGAGGGTGCCTTTGTTTTTGTCTCTGCTCTTCGTTCTGTCCTCTTACATCTCCGTTTTCACCCCTCGCCCCCCCTCCCCCCTCCTCCCCCGTCCCCCGAACTCCGCCTGCCTCGCTCTCCCCGTCTTTCTTCGTCCCTTTCATCGTTTTCGCCGTTCCTTCGAAAGGGAGTGGCAAGGATCGACAGAGCCAGCGAGGAATCAATTATGAAACTTTTCAAATTTGTCAGTAATATTGAGATTTCTTTTATACCCGGGAAGCTCATAATTGAAATCTATCGGAGAACGAGGAGCTGGCCCTCGGTTCAAGAGGGATGATCTTTTTGTTTTTCGCTCGGCCATTGTTTCCTATTGCTCGGGCCATCAGGATCTCGCCGTCTCTCCGCCAGTTTCCGTTCGTCTCTCTCCCTCTCTTCTTTCTGCTGACTGGTACGCTTGCACGCTCGTTTTACAACGAACGAGCGTGCAGACGATCCTTTCGTGCCTCGTAAATATAATAGCTCTCGTTCGATTTCGTCCATTTACAGCTCCGTGGGTATAACCCACGAATTGGTAGAGAATCGTCACCTTTAAGCCAGCCGTTTCGTAAAATCTTATCGCTTTGTTGCGGTGCTCGTCGCGTGTTTGACGCAAATGAGGCCATCGGGGGATTGTTTTACAGATTTCGGCTGGGAAATGGACGTCGAAGCGTTCCTTTGCGGCATTGCTTCGAATATGTAACTTTATTTGCCACGGTGATTATCCTCGAATAACGATTCGTATTCTCTAATAGTAATATCTTCTGTTGTTAATATCTTTTGTAATAATAATAACACGTTCTTGACATTAAACTTTTATCACACGTATTTTCCACGTTGACTGTCTTGACAAAATTATAGATTACTGTTTTCTATATTATCTAACGTTTTTGGTAATATTCTTCGAATAAATCTTGATAAAATTTCAACAATTGCCGTTGAAAATTTGAAATTTTCCATTCAAATATCCATTTTGACTCGAGACACAGTTTGAACGAATTGTTTCGTTTCTTTTTACCTTTAAGAAGAAAAAGAAAACCGAACGGCGTTTGTTATTAAAATTCAATTGATACGCCCGAGGGAGAAAACGTGGCCGATCGCAGTCGACGTTGCCGCATCTCGTATCAATGGATCTTCAGTTCTGACAAGTAGCTCCGGCTGGAAAGTTTGTTGTACTTGCGATTCCTGGCATAACGAATATGAAATTAGTTAACTCAAACATTTGAATTTCAATCGACTTGTACCTATATTTCCTTCTTGGCGTTTCACAACGGACACCGCGATTCGAGCGATCGTTTGCGCTTCAACAAGTTCGACACCGGAGACACTCGCGACGATTAATTAAGCGACAACGATTATTCGGTTATTCGTTTGCAGACAGCAATGTAAGAACTTTGCCATCGTGTTCTCGTTGTAAAATTACGGAGTGCCATTTGCCGAAAATTTCGTCGGATATTTAATGGTTAATTACGCGTATCTATCTTCGAGGACCTCTTCAGGATCAACTCGTTTAACGCACGCAACTTTTAATTAATTAAAATTATGACACTCTTGCTCGCAGCCTGATCAGCTCGTGTCTGATTGTTTATTTTTTTTGACATTTTTTTTGTTTTTTTGCTTTTTGTAGACACGGGCGAATTTTTTAATGACGTAAAAAAATGGGTGCGTTCTACAAAAAGAATCGTTGTCAGGCGCAGGCAGAATTAATTGAAAGACAAGTGGTAGCGCGAATGATCGAAATTTGATTTCACTTCAAGTGGCTATTTTTACTCTGCAAATTAATTTTTCCCTGAAAAAATAATTTTTCATCGAAGAAAGAGGCGACAACGAGGAATTTCACAGTTAATAAAGTTTCCATCTCCACTGAAATACGCAGACATTTTTGCCGACGAAATTAACAGTAATTATCGATTAACCGGTTACACGTTGGGGCACGGTGCACGCGGAACTTCCATAAACGTTTCTCTGGCGAAGTTTTGAGACACGTGACGAAGTTGCGGAACTTAATTTGTCTTGAATACGCATTAACCGGTTGTACGTGCAATCGTCGTGGGTGGACTCACTTCATCGAACGGACCGTAGCGTCGTCGTTTAATTAAAATTACGACACTTTTTTTCACCGATCTCGTTAATATCCCTCGTTATTTATTTCACGTACGATCAAGTGAATTTTTTTAATGAGTTGAACAAATTGCACTTAACGCGAATGGGACCGACAAAACATTCGAGTAGAATTAATTGGCCGGCGAAAACGCGCGATGAAATATTCGTAAAATTTCGAGTGGCGATGAATCAAACTTCTCCGCTTCGTTTTTAGGTTTCGCCCTCCTGCCCCTTCCGGCGTGAGTGTGTTTTTTTTTCTCCTTGAGTGCGTTTAATTTCCTCTCTCAGAGACGAGCGACTAAATACAAGTAACGGGCTCGTCTCTCTGTGGGAGACGCGTCTGCGGTTCGATTCGCGGTCGAGTATTTAAGTTGCGATATTTGCGTTCGAAGGGACGAAAGTTCGGTTTCTTCCTTTGCAGAGAAGCACGGCCGCTTAATTGCCCGGTTGTTCGCGTCACTGGCTCGCGCTGCCATATTACCGCTGAAATTGATAGCCCGTCTAGGTGGCGCGGTAATTTTCATTAAAATAAAATTAAAATAAAATTTCCGTTGGCCAGACAATTTCGTCAGGTCGCGGTAGAGAGGGGGGCAGGGAACTTCAACTACGGCGCACAATCGGGGGAAATTAATGTCTCGGGGAGAGATGAATATCTATCGCGTTGAACGTTTCGCTTTCGAGATCTTTCTTTTTCTCTCTGTCTCTTCTCTGTTTCGTCACGGCGAACGTAATAAATCTTCCTCCATCTAAAACTATTACCACGTAACAATTTGTTATACTCGTTCGCCCTTTAAGCCCTCGAGGATTGCCTCGCGACGGAACGCAATATCTCTTTTACGCGGTTCTCAGCGGATGTTATTAGCAAGAATAAAGACGACTGGTCTCGTTCGTTTTAGACGGCTCGTCATTTTGATCGTGGATGCGATCGTTTACGTGTATTTTTCAAGTGACGCGTCGTTGGAACTTGCCGATAAGACGTAACTGAAGTGATATTGTTCATTAAAATTCTATAACATGGAATTTTTATGTGTAGGTCTACAGACTTTACATTTTCATGCAGCTATAGAAACGGAGCCTACTTTTTAAATTATTTCCACGAAAGTATGAATTCTCGTCAAATCAAAAATCTGCCATCTGATTGCAGAATTTTGACAGAGAATAAAAATTAACACAAAATACGCGTAATACACGAAACTTTCCGTAATACGATCAGCCACAACATCGCGACACTGTCATAATCCACGTTTTCCTCCTTGCCACCGTGAAAACGAACGTTGTTTTATTACCTTCATTATACCGTGGCGCGAATCTTTGCGTCTAGACGATTCAATCGTTACGGCCGGAACGACAGAGAGAGAGAGAGAGAGAGAGAGAGAGAATCGCGGTGGCCGGCTGCAAAAATATCATTAACGCGGCTCGCGGTAGCGACGACGAAAAAGAAAGCGTTTTTCGAGCATGTGCGCGTGCACGTGCTCGTCGGGATCGCTTTTATGTTCTCGAAACTTTTGTTTGCAGCGCGCACGCTTCACGCTCCGATAGACATGTCCTCCGCCGTTTTCTACCTGTTCGTTTTGAAAGTTGTTTGAATGATACTCCGCGCTTTCCAAGCATTCAGCTTGTGTCGAGGCGATGGGAATATTCCAAGGGAGCGAGCGCCGTGCTGGGCCGGGGTAAAAAGAGACCCCGGGTCGCGGCAAGGTAATGAGCGGCTGAGCGAGCGAGCGAGCGAGCGGGCGGGCAACCAGCGACCAACCTCCGGTTGGATTATTCAAGGAAACAATAATAAAAGTTGCATTAATTAAGAGGGTAGTCACGTAACGGGGATTGCTCGTTAGACAGGAACTTGCCGCTTCACTGGATCGTTGCCACGCGTCGATCTGGTATTTTTCTATCGGCCGTTACGAAGTCGGCGGGCTCGGTGAACCAGCTTAAATGAACAACCCAAGTTTTCCGCGGCGCGCGCCACGGAAACGGAGTTCCGCCGAGCCAATGATCGCGCGTACCATTGATTTCCCTTTCCTTCTCTGGTCTCTCCTCCCTTTACCTGCGTTTATATACCGTTGCCGTTACCTCGCTCGCTGCTGCAATTTCTGTCTGACTGATTCAAGTAGAATGTGTATTTCTGATAGATGTTTACGTTTTTGTTTCAAATTCGTGTCACTACAGTTGGAACCGAATCAACTGTAACTTTATTCCGAGCTCGAGTACTCTTTTTTTTTTCGCGTGTTAGGTTGTTTCGAACGAAGAAACACGGAATGATTGCAAACAAAAAGTAACTTTCTCTCCTCAGCGTGTGAATGTGAAAGCTTGAATGACCAAAGCGACACTTTTCCCCTACTTGAAAATTTCACTTGCACCCGTCGACGTTGCGTTTACCAATTTATTGCGTTACCAAGATGTAAGTCGATTAAATTCTCTTACGACCGTGTGCCGTCGTTCGTCATCGCGCTCTTTGGTCGTCAATTTGACAGCGGTGAAACATCCTCGGGAACGGGATTCGAACGCGTGTCTTGGCGTTATTGCATCAGATCTGGAGGAAAATTCGATAGAGACGCATTACTCGTGGCGGAGGCAGCCCCAGCGTAACGATCCTTTACCCTAACCGAAGTCACTTTGGAGAATCGGCGGCCGCCTTTATATTTCGGGGACCTACCGTAGGTAGTTCCTTGTCATTATACCTTCGAAACAATATTATCCTATTGCCGAGCCCTCTCCGCGTGCCCGTCACGGGCCGGTTCTCGATTATCTCATCAATTTTCATTACGCATCGTGCGTATCCTGGCGCATCGACGCTGATTAAAGCCTGTGCCGCGTTTACATGTTTTCTTGCCGCGGCGCAACGACGCCCGCTCAGCCGTGATTAGCTTCTGGTAATTAAGAACTATCGCCGGGGGAAAGCATACGGCATGATTTCGTATTCGTTCGAGTAATTGATCGATAGGTTCTCGAAGTTGCGATGGATTCGTCGTTCCGACGATGACTGAACGACGACGAAACGCCATACCGTATAGACATTGAGTATCACGCAAAAATGTGCATTTCCGTTCGGATGCTGAAAAACAGAACGGAAAAAGTAGAGACATGTGAATGCGAATTGAGCAGCGCGACGCTCGGTTTTCAGGAGACATTTCTCGTGGTTTCCGTGTTCCGGGGGAATAATCTGTGGAGAGGGTTTGAAATATTTGGGAAATGAAGGATGTTATTGGTTTCGCGGATTAAAATATTTTGCGTTCCCTCGGGTTTTTTCATTTAAAATGAAAATCACCGACGACAAATTTTGATTTATCACGAGCAGAGAATTCGAGGAACTAATCAGTTAGGGGACAAACAGTTGGATACTCGAAATTACTCAGTGATTTACCGTTGATCATTCCACTCTTTTTATTATATTTCACTGCAATGAAAATAGTTGCGCAAAACGTCATACTATTTTTTAATTATTCTACAAATGGTAATTAACATGATTCATCTCAATGTTGTTTCAAAGAAGTTGAAGTGACGTTCGTTTAAACTGACTTTGAAACTGACGATTCTATTCGAAGATGGAATCATTTTATCACTTTGTACAAAATTATTATCAGTTGAATTCTGACATCATTTTATTCTTAGAATAGAGTAAGACTGTTTCCCACGAGAATTTAAGACAAGATACTCAAAAGTTTTTGGTAGCAAGATCTTTAATTCCAATTCTTGTCTCTGTAAAACGTAACCTTCGGAAATCATTTCTTTTCACAAAATATAAGAAATACAAAAATCGTCGGTTTTAATTCTCCAATACTGTCTCATACTTATCTCTATAAAACGCAACATTTTCATTCGAAGACGATTCCGCTCCTTTCCACAGGAGCAAGTCTGCAAGGAGAAAATCGTCGGTACGTTTTAATTCTTGTTTTTTATTTTAACAAACTCGTCCTCCAAGGCCAGGCCACTTACGTTCCCACGACCACGTAAGAGCGAAACTCGCAAAGTCCAAGTCAAGATATTCGAAAGTATCGGCGGAAAGTAAACGCGGGGAGCCGCGGTCTGACGCAGCATTAACGTTCGGAAAGTTGGCAACAAAAGCGCGGCCGACAGTGGTAACCGCAACCGCGGCACCTACAGCGAGGGACTTAGCCAGAAGGCCATCGCTAGTTCATTCTGCGGGATAGCGCGGAGAAATTGAGAAGCGTGGCAAGCCAGAGGGGCGGAGGGGGGAGGTTGGATACGAAAGGAAAGAGAGAGGATACCTTGGATCCCCTTGGTACCCTCCGCGGGGCTAACCCATAGAAATTCGTACCGCAATTACGTGCTGTGGCCGCGTTCACGCGGATCCTGGCTAATCCTGTGAATGCGACAACCGAACCGTGACAGGACGACTCCGGCTGTTCAACCAGCACTGCACAATGGAATCGCGCACCGGGACAAAGATCTCGGGCGCCAATTAATGTCCAACGACGATTGTGTCCTTTCGCCGGGGTAACGGCGTCTCTCTCGATTTCTCGGCTCGTCGTTAAGTGCCAACGTAACTCGCTAGGAACGCGCGCTCCGTTAATTAAAAACCCTGGATAATTATTATCGCTGCACCTAGGGCTGCCGTGTTTTATTTTTTTGGCTACGCTGCGAATTATTACATGGAATCTTTTGATTTCTTGCTTGCCGAGATAACCGATCGTTGGAGTCTGCAGAGATATAAGAATTTGTAAAATCAATTCTGGTCTTTGAGGTTATTGTCTGAAACGTGAGGATCGCGACTTTTAATTTTGTAAATCTCTTTTCATTTCGTTTCTGAGCGTTGCTCAGAATTCGTTCGACGAAATGAAACCATGCGACACGAGTCGAGTAGTTAGGGCAGAGATAAAGCAGACGTAACGTGGCGAAGAAATCGAGAAAAATGATTCGACGGAAACAGATGATTGTTCTGAGCGAGACGATTTGCCACGGTGCTGTGAGAACCGTCTTTTCTCGGCTTGGAAGGAGCAAGGCGATAGCGTGGCCCCTCGCACGGCTTTCTCACGAATTTACATCACGTTCTGCTGTTGTAATATTACGGCCATTCATAGCAGTCGGTCGCGGCACAGTGGCTGTCGACTGTCGTAGGAGCAGCGTGAGTAGCTGCGACAATGGGCTGGCTGGTTCAGCGCGTAAGGTGAATTTGAGCTGTGGGACTAGACATCTAATTAACAGCCGACCGACAATGGAAGAACCATTCGTCGTGTCGCGTGAATCATATCTGCTGCTTGTTGTGTGCGTCTAACTTCCCTACTGGCGCAAACGGATCGCGTCTCTACAATATAAGAAGGAAGAATACCGAAGGAACGGCTTTCAGCAAGACGCTACCGTTCTGTACTCTCTCGCTTTGGTGCTATTTTTCGGTCTCTTCTCCATATTGCGACTGCGGATTTTTATGCAGTTACGAATTTCTACGTAGACTTTATTTCTTTAGTCGTCTTTGCGAAAGTATGAGATACTAGTCTAGTAAGAAATATTAAATATTAAAGAAGAGAATGAGAATGAGACAAATTGTTTTATTTCAATGTTAGTTTTGATATTTGCATATTAATCAAGTTTTGTAATTTTGAATTTTAACCGAAGGTAGAATTGTTTAATCGTTTAATGAATCATGAACGACGCTGAGGGGAGAGCTCCGTGTATACGAATATAAAGAGTGTTTCAAATAGATATGTTACTTAAGTTCTTAAGTTTAAAGCTATTAATCATTTCGTAATGTGCGTTGCACGAAGAACATAATTTATAATTCTTAGTAACTAATCGTCATTTTCGTAGTATCTCTTATTTTAACTGATAATTGAAAGCTCATTATTTATATAAACTTCGAACTCGTCTATCGACTAATGAAAAGCTATTTCCATAAAATTTCAACAAACTTCTGACTTTTACTGATCGTACTCGATAAAAGTCAAAGTACCAGAAGATGATAAATACTTTCTTTTTTTCTTTCGACATCTCGCAACACCTTTTGCGGAACGCGCACCAAAGTACTCATAACTGCTCATTTAGCACGTTCTCGGCACCTATTGTTACAACCCTAGGAATACGCACGTAAATACGTACTTGTACATGTTTGCTGCGTGTAACACTCTGTGCTCACATGGAAACGACAAACTAGTTACAACTTTGAACATGTAATAGCAGGCATAGACGATTAGAAGGTGGAGGACTGGCACTATCAAGTATCTACGAACTAGTCCATCTAAGGCTAACAATATTTTATTTGCCTGAATCTAACGTAAATGATACGTGTGATATTTTTCCTCTAACGACTCAAATAAAAATATTCGGAAATGTTCTTTCTCAGGGAAAATTGTGAAAATTTAACACCAACTAACTGTAATTAAAAGCTCTCGATTTGTCGCGAGAGTTTTTGTAACGGGATACAATCGACGATAGCTGGGAGAAATATTTAGACTAGTTGAATTGGTTGGAAATTAGTTGTCACGTGACGTAATGGTAAATTAGAGAATTTGTTTCGGTCAGGTGTCACGGGCACACCGTGTGAAAATCCATTAAAGTTTCAAAATTATATTGAAATGCCCGCGTTAACGTTTGACTGAACCTGAACGTGAACAAATTGAGTCCGTCGGTAGACGACCTCTTGATGTCCCGTTCACGAGATGTCTTCAAGTTCCTTCTATTAATTATCGTGGAATGACAAACTCTTAATTAAAGAAAAATATTCAAGCAAGCGATCTAGTATAATTTCAGTGGGGAATACATTATTTTCCTCGTCTGATGGCAAATGGTTTCTTATTGAATTTTATTATATACGTATTACGGTTTAAATTGCATCAATGAATTTTATTTCCATAAAAATAATTCACTTTGTTATTTACACTTCTTTCATTCGTCACATCGGAAAAGTTCTTGGAACACCAAAACACAGGATTTCGCTTTTCGCAAGAGGGATAACCTGATAACCAGAGCTCTGTAGCCTTATACATTGTAAAATAGCAATCTAATCTCAGTCATATCTCGCGAATGTTGCTGAAAGTTCGCATTCAACGCAGCGCGTTCAGCTAAAACGAAGGTTCCAATTTATGCTCGGATTGTTGTCGAAACGTCGATCTCGTACCTAGAATCCGTGAAAATCCACTTGCAATACTGCTGACAACCAAATTTTCATCTGAAAATCACTTAAACTTTCAGGAAACTGTCGAACTTTTGAATTTTTGTGGTTTTTGCTAATTGATAATCTAAAAAATCTTGAAACATATCGATCTTTGAAGTGTATCAAATCATCTAACATAAGAGGCATTATTTCATTTTAAAGAAATTTTTGTTTTTTTCTCTCAGAAGTTTTTTTCGACAATTAATCGACGTTTCTAGATGATTAACCATATTAACAATTTTATTTGATTTTATTGAAACTTCTAAGTGAAGATTTAATTCAGCAAGCTACCAGTAGTTGTCAGATTTTTGTTTCAATAATTACATAACGTGTGTGGTAGGTAATAACAGTGTTACGTATGATATTTTTTAAACTTAGCACAATAATCTAACACTTGCAATGAACGAATTCATAAAATTAAATTGAACATCAATCGATTAATAATGCAATTAAGAAATCAATTAAAAGCAGCGTCGATCAATTCTGCATTCGAGAAGCCGTTGTACATAAAACAACTTTTTTTGTTTCAATCCCGATCTTTTAATCCAAACTTCCAAAACTCGCAAAAGGGATTGCCGGAAAATAAATTCAGCGACAATTAGAATCACTAAGCAGAGTCGTGACGAGGACAGACGTGGCAGAATCTGAAGCAACGAGTGGGTGGAGGAAGCAAAAAAAAAAAAAAAGAAAAAGTTTAATTGTAAACAGTGAGGTAGAACGAGGCAGAGCTGGTACTCGGGAAAAAGATGAGAACGATGACGATACTCTACGACGACGACGACGACGACGACATCGCGTCGGCCAAATGGTCACGGCTTAACGCCGGGGAAAACTCTTTCAGCCAAACGAAGGGAATCCGTCCAGAGATTATCCCTTGGCTTCAAAAAGTTGTTAATTACTTGGATTTCCTCGTCCGTTCTCCCGCGTTAACTCCCTTTCCGCGTTGTGCGTTCTTGTAGGCAGAGAGAGCTACTATTGCCGCTGCTTTTATATCGGGACATTTTTTAATCCCTTCGTCTTCGGGCGTGCTTCGCCGGCTCGGCACAGTTGCAATTAGCCGTGGATCGTTAATCGGTTGTTAGGCTAGAGATTTCCCTGGTAATTCAACGATCGGTCGTCGGCCTCCTGTTCTTTTATTCTCGTTAGAAACGATTAAATTGAGGATTCTTATTTTCCCCTCTCCCCCTGCAATCGTTATTTCGTTCTCTGTCGATTGTTTTCGTACATTGGAATATTTCGCGTCTAATGTGAATGGTTATTCTTGGGTTGGAACTGTTCTTTTAGATAGATTCGTTTCATCGTATATTTTACAAAAAGACATTGCTACCTCCTATTTATTTATTATAAAGAATTATAAAGAATATCACGAGATGTTTTTAATAACTTTATAGTCTATTTTTCATGTTTGCGTTTTCCAGACTGGTAGCTCGATATTCGAAAATTTGTACTACAATTTTTATGTCGATCGGTTGAAGTTTCAATGTTGTTGAGTTTACGGTCTGTGAATCTTCCTTCTTGTAACAAAACGAAGTTGCGTTGTGTTTACAAATCTTCAAGCTTCAAACATTTCATACGCATTTAACACTTTTACACGCTTGCGAAATCGGTCAGTTCACATGCAACCATTCGATATGTACAAGTACAGAAGTTAAATTTTCAAAATGTGTTTAATCGTCAAAGAAGCGCGCAGGATACGGAAATAATGTCCGCAAAGAGTTTCTTTGGCTTTCGTTCAAGCGGGATGTAGTTTTAGAGCGAATACTTGCGTTAAATCAGGGTTTCGTCCATTTTGCGCACCGCCAATAAGGTAGGAACACTTTAGGCAAAGTCAGGAAGCGGAGAAGGCGATCACTTTGTGGTCATTCGGGTCGCAGAGACTTGACCATTAGCTGTCGTGAGTCCTTTGCCACCGTAGATGGTGGTAAGGGGGAAGGCCCTGAGAAGTTCAAGTCCGGTCCAGCTACAAATATCGTTAACGGCGACCACGCTTGCTAGTAATTTTCCAGCAGTTTGTCGAACAACAACAACAAGAACAAACCGCGCCAAGGCGGCCTTGGCGTTTGCTCGAGTGTGGCTATTATTGCATTCGAACACACGTCATTTCCTTCGTGTCCCACAGAGTGTCCTGCACCGAGAGCACCTCGTTCTTTTCCCGACGTTTCAGCTGTTTTACCATGCCTGAGGAATGATACTTGTTGTTGTTTCTGTCGTGCAGTAGAATATTTACAAATTGTCACTGGGAGATGGAATAGGAAATTTATACAGATACACACGATAGAAGATTATTAATTTTTCTTACCACCGATCATTTTTCCTCGATAATAACTTATGTTCGGATAAGCAGAAGTTCAGTTCCACCATTTTACTTCGATAATTGCCTCGCACCAAAGGAAAAGCAAACCACTGCCAAAAACGAAGTTTGAGGATTTTGAAGGATAAGAGAAAAGAATTGGAATATCTGATGTATTTTATTGCGCGAGATGGAGAAAGAAAGAAAAAAAGTAGTAGGCTTCTTCCTACGAGCATAAAATTCTCAGAAGGATTATTTTCAAGAGAGAAGTTACAACCCCCCGTGCAAAGAAAATATTTTTCCGCCCGTCAAGTACTAATACGGATAAATGTGTAGATTATGTGTGTAAATACGCGGACAAGTCGGAAGAAAAAATAATGTGCGAGAATCTTACGATGATCCTGGCACTCGGGGTTGTAACAAGGGCGAATACACCCCTGGCGAGGAAATATGAAATTCGTTAGAGGGCGAGGGTCTGACAGCTCTGGTCAATATTATCCGCAAATATGACTACGAGCCGTTCCTTTGTGGTCGTCGCGTGACGCGTCACACGACACTTTTACCCCTCCGTCAGGTTGTCAGGGTGCGAACAGATGCTAAAGCGAAATGGCAAGGTTAACGTAGACGCTTCTGGAATGTTGATCTGTAGTAACATAAAAATGCACTGGTGTTGGAAACGAGTACAAATTTTTGACAATATCGGTGTCGACCTGATATCGATCTGTTCCATTTTTCTTTTTCGTCGAGTACCACAGAACGGTGATTTATTTTCGTAGATGCGTATGTATCAATTTTAAAGGTCAGTACCAAAGATTAAGAAATTTTAGAGAAATGGAAAAGGATTTAAAATAATTAATGCCATTAGTACGATGAATTTTTCTCATACAAAATTGCAATGTCAGTAAAAGTTCAGGAAAGAGACAGGAAAAAGAGAAATATTACAAATTTCGTAATTTCACAAATATTTCCAGACGCACGAGTACGACGCACTGTACCGTTCCTTAGTTCTAAATGTAAAATATTGAAATGTGTTCTACGACTCCTGGGGACGTTTTTCGTAACCGATTATGTAAAAATATTCATATCCTCGATAGCTTAAAATTCTAGCATGTATATGTAATCTAGTTTGGTATACATAATGTTGCGATGCTGCAATGTTTGTAACTAAAGCATTCTCAAGAGACCAAAGCCGCAATGTTACAGTCTTTGGACGCGCACCTCGTATGTCGCTCAAAACTGGTTAGGGAAATCTAAAGTTTCTAATTTCACTGATAATCTCTTCTTTTTACTTAACGTCACATTCGTATGCCGCATAATTTATAGCATTCAAATTTTATTCACTATCTACTCGTATGCGACGTTCGACAGTTCAAATGTCTAAAATTCGTTGGTTTGGAATTTTATCTAATCATTTTATTTCAACTAGTGTTGTTGGATCATTACCAGCGACTGTAACAATTTAGAATTAAATTGGTTTTAGAATTTTTTATTTAATTCAATTTTACTATTAATTCCAACAATGGAAAACACGAGCTGCAGAATAAAATTAAATAGCTTAAATTTTTGTTGCGTATGCAATAAGTAAGTTAAAATTACGTTTAATTTTTTAAATTATATTAACCACGATAAATTATCTAATGATACTACTTGAGTGTTAAGCATATTAAGACTCAAACATACGTACATACAACTGTATAGTTGTACGTTTTGTGAACTCAACGCAATGCCGTGGAATGTCAGAGACGTCAAAATTGCGCTCGATTTCTGAATATTCCACGATTATCTTCCACGCAGCTACAGCAGAGTCGCACATCAAACCAAACAAGCGAATCTCATCCCAAGCGGTTCGAAACGCGTGTCGTACGAGGGAAAATGTATTTACCGTCTTGCGAGCACGTCGGGTCGTAAAGTCACATGTAAAATCGGTGCCGCGATATTTTCGTGCCGCAGAAATCTCA
Source organism: Melipona beecheii (assembly GCA_032399605.1). Classification (NCBI taxonomy): domain Eukaryota; kingdom Metazoa; phylum Arthropoda; class Insecta; order Hymenoptera; family Apidae; genus Melipona; species Melipona beecheii. The sequence continues at coordinate 455,568 of JAUCMO010000047.1, read as the reverse complement.
CGAGCGCGGTTGCTCCGCCACGACGTCCGGGACCACTCATAAATTTTCCAGCAGACGCCGGTATACACGCACTCGCGAAAATGAAATGCACTCTCCGGAGACGGATGATCGGTGAACGATAGCTTCTGGAAGAAACGACGAAGGGCGAGCTCGTCGATTCTCCCGTGCGACGTGTGCGTTTAGGGACGAAGAATCGTTCTTTATAGGATTACTGTCGCATGGTATGCGATGCTTGATACTTGAGTTTGTGTGTTGGAGAACTTGATATAATTTTATAGATAAAATTCGTGTGACGAAGCTCGAGTAACTGTCACATCGATAAAAGGGAGAGAATAGAAGAGGCACGTGATAATTGTTGACCTAGGATTTTTAATATTGCACTAGTGAAAAGAATTTTAGTACAGCACAAGTGAGAATTAAAATGATCACTTAGCTTCAAATCAAATGTAAAAACAATTTTGATAACACGAGAGATTTTGCAAGAGATTTTGAACTTTCATTTCTTTAGCGTAGCTTACCCATAAAAATATAAATTCTGAGTGTAATATTCCCAATTTGGTAGTCACAGAACTTCTCAAAATTCGTTTCGACCAAACCTCGAGCCATCCGTTAAATAAACAATACACGCAGGGGACAGTCCAATATAACGGAACGGAAGCAATTCGAATCAGTGAAATATCTGGATGCATGAGCAACCGTGGGGGCGAGCACTTGCTAGTGCCAATATGGCCAGCAACCACTTATCGGAATTTCTCCTCGACGCAAAGTCTGTCGTTTCACCTGCAAGGTGCGGTGAGCGAAGCAAGAGCGAGGCAAACTTTTGCGTCCGATCCGCGGTCAGGCTCAGGGGCGGTTGGGTTGCGGGTGGCAGATCTGCAAGCCGGAATGGGATCTGTCCGCTCCAGACGTTACCACCCCGCCTATTCCATCCGAAAGCAGTACAAGTCGCCTCTACGTACCACCCACGATGAGGAAATGGAACGCCGGCGACGGGGCTACGTCGAGAAACCTCGTCGTGACCAGCTGAACCAGTGCCTGCTTCTATCGTCTGCACTACAGTTGGCTTCGCGGAATTTTCAGTTCGGTCAGACTGCAACGAATCTTACTCTTATGGCGGTTTTCTTGCATCTTCTGACACTAAGAATCGTTTGAAGAAACGATTAGCTGGTAATTTTTCATAGAAATTTTGGTATTAAAGCATTTCCCTGTTGTGCTTTCATCTCTCTAAAATTTTGTACAGTTTGCAAACTTTCTTCTGACATAAGCTTCATACGTTAACATTTGTGTAATAAATTTTTGGTGTTTTCTCTCTTCGGTGGGCAATTCTTAATAAAAAGCTTGGTTAAATAAAAAACAAATTGGGTGCATAATGAATGTAATACAAGAGACGAGGTTCGACAGAATATTTGGGTACTGTTTCTAAATTTGATACATTTGAGAATAGAAAGATCTGGTACAGAAGATAGAGAATAGACACGGAACATTTAATCGATAATAACGTAAATGGCACTTTACGCGATAGTATTTTCAAGTTTATAGCCCGAAATATATATATCTTGTTAAATCTTGAATGTGTGAATTATATTAGACATTCTATGTCGCAAGTGTGCTTAAAATTTCGTTCGGTGTTCGAATGGTGCTCGATGTCGGTTCAAATATTAATGCACGGTGGGGCATCAAATTTTCCTTCGTTCTCGCTTCTCTTTTCATTATTAAACATTCACTCAGACGAAAGTCGGTAGCTGTAGTCGGCGTTGCAGCCGATAAGAAGCGAGCGCACGCTCGCGGCTCTGTAACGCGTTGCTTAAAATTTTAAATAATTATTCCAAGAAAAATCCTCTCCTTTTCCCCTTGTAAACTGAAGTTCAAAAACTTTTGCGGTTCCCGGTTGCGCAACTTCTTCCATTAACTTTCTCGAACTTGCACGACCGAAAAGAACGAGTGACTCTCCGTCGAAAAAAAAAAGAAAAGAGCGAGGAAACGTAAGAAACAACCGTGTACGGGTAAAAGATCGCGATGTGAGCGATTTTCAACGTGTAAAAAAATCGCCTCGACACGTTCGACGCGCGCGGAGGCTCGTAAAAATTTCTCGCGTAAATTCGCCACGACAAACATCGCCACGACGTTTATTATCCGTTATTCTGTCGTGTCGCTGGCAACATGCTTCGCTCGTCCAACGCGAAGGGAAAGTCGTTTCGATGCAGTCATCCTCCTATGATCCGTAAAGCAATGGTTTTATAGTCCGAATGTTCTCCCTCGTTCTTTCCTCCTTTCTTTTCCCCTCTCTTCCTCTTCCAAGTCTTTCCCCCCCCCTCCCCCCGCTGCGAATTTCTCGCGCTGTCTTTCGCCGTGCTTCTGCATCGACACGTTTCGCACGCCGAACACGTAGCGGCGCGATATTAGCCTTTCATACGGAGGAGGACCCCCACGTTCCATCTACATATCGGTTCTTTTGTGTAAAAAGGACTGGCAAACAGAATTTAAGGTTATTTCGCAAGAATAAGAATGCACAGACGCGAGACGCGGAAACCGCAGCGGCGAGGTCCCCGAAATTGCGAACAATTCTTCCGCGGCTCTCGTGCCCTTGAATCCTCCAATTCTCGAGCGCGTACGTGGTTCTTTTTTCATCGGAGGAATTTTGTTCCTGTAAATGGAAATGAAGTTCGCCAAGATTTTTGCGCGCACGTTTTTATGTTTTTTGAAAAGAGTGATCTTACGTGAGATATTGCGTTTTTCGTTTCATTTGATTCTAATTTTGTTTATTTAATCTCACACCTAAATGTCACAATTTGCGCTCCACTTTGAATATATTTTGTTGCGGTCATCTAAATAATATTTATATCATCTACATTTTCCAATTATAGCAATTCTTCTTCACGAGTACATCGCATTTGGAAAAATATGTTTCAAACGAGGGCATTTTAACGACGCGAATATTTCAATTAACGACGCATCCTCCTTTTTCTCCATTATCTCGTTCAAAGCGATATCGCGATTCGTTTTTATCAACGCGAGTTCAGAGTTGGATGCCGCGTTCCCAAGCGATCCATTCATTCCATTAGCCGATATAGGTGCGGCCAATCAAAGAGCTGTCACAGTTTGAGAGAACGGTTTCGCGTCCCGGTGAAATACACTCGGATAAAAATCATCAATTCCGAGAACCGCGACGAATTAAAGCGAGAATAACGCTTTAGCGCGGCGTAGGCGCGCTGAAAACGACCTCTCCGTGTTGGATATTCCCGGCCGTGAGCCAGATCGTCGACTCTGCTCTATAATGTTATTAATTAAAAAGTTCCGGACAGACAAATGGGATACATACGAGCGACAATCGTATCACGCCTCGCTCGCCTGTTCGTTTTTACTCCCCGTTTTATCTTCTCTCTCTCTCTCTCTCTCTTTTTTCCTTCTTTTTTTCTGGTACGCAGTTAGGTAATTGATACGGGCTAACTGGACTCCCTCGTTCTCAACTATTTTCCACACTAACGAAATCCGAAATCACGTATATACATTAAATATCCGAGTAATTCGTTATGCTTCAAAACTTCTGGCTGCTTTCACCACTGCCAGTCTCCCTCTCTATCTCTCTGTTCCTCTGTCTTTCCAGACAGCTGGAATTTATCCTAACAAATGTATCCGCGCCGTTTACCCTCGAGCCGGTAATATACGATAAACATTTCTCGGTTTTCCACGGAGCAAGGGTGAATCCGATAAAAATATTTCCGCGAATCCTTTCGTCTCGTCCTAAACGGAATTCCTAGAAGCGAAATACCGGTCCTGATGCTTTTCTGTAGCATTTATTTGACGGTAGGACTGTCAGAGTGGTCAAGACGATCAATTCGTAAAAGGTGATTTTTCATAAAAGTTTCCTGGATTTAGAATGCATGTTTTTTCGTAAAATGTTTGAACAGAAGCTCGTGTTCTTTCTTTTCTTCTATTCATGCTAGTTTTTTCACTTCAGTTGGTAATTCTATCCTAAATAATACCCGTTGAAAGTAAAAATGCACAATTTTTAAAATTTCTGAATGAATCTGTGACCAGTGTCCGAGTAATATCCATTCGTACTACTTTACATTACATTTGTATCTCTGTTTCTGATATAAATTTCGTATTTTGGTCGCAGATAGTTCCAGCGTTAATTATTCATATTTTTTCCTTTTATCCTCTTTCGAAAAATTTCAGAAAATAGACAACCCTAAAATATTACCACTACGTTACCAAAGATTTACATTTTTATATCGCACACTTCTGGCAGATGTAACTTAACATGAGTTAAGGATTTATCTTTGTATTCAGATTTTTGATCGAAGATTTCGTAGTTAACGTTCGTGGTTTCGAGAGCGATGGTAGGTTCGTGCCGCGGTGTGCGTGACGCACGCGGATCGCACGCATCGACGGTTTTAGTGCGTTATAAATTGGCGCGTTGGCCTTCTTGGCGCCTCTCTCTTCACCAACGACGACGATGTCTACGTCGACATCGTCGTTCGGTACGATCGATGAGGATTTCATGCTGCTTAGTCGGCGTTTAGGCCCGCATTTTGAGACCCCTATATAGCACGCGATCTTCGTGCATTTGCTTAATAACGTAAACATCCGGTTCTACCATCAGCAATATACTAGTCTGTTACATTTTACCTTATGGAAGAAGGAAATTCTAATAGCGTGTCTCGAGAAATTGTTTTTTATTTATGAATGTGTCAGATGTAACAGGAATATCAAATATTTCTGGAAGAAGTATTCCACGATATTCGTAAGAATTGGACGTATAAAGAGTCAAAGAAATATTCACACTGTCCCGATTATCGACCCGTAATAACTAACCTAATTAGAATTCTTGAATGCTTGATGTGAATTTTGAAACTTTTGAAACTGTTTTAAAAAATTTCATTTCCAAAGTTCGTCACTTTAAATATCACGAGTTCTTCGCTGCAAAAGGATCATTCACCATTTGATGTACATTTTACAAGAAATCACGTGAATTCGAAAACAAATTCAAAGTCTCCAGCGGTACATCACCTTTTTCGAGATGATTCCTTAGCAACGACGAAGAAATTACCCGAATCTAGACAAATTCGTCACAGTTCCGCGAACAAACAGATTGGGTATACGGATTGGGCATAATCTAAAAACAGGATGTCCTCGCGATCGACATTGATTATTACTGTCGCGTTCGCGTCAATTCTCATTCCTCGCGCAACGGATCGTCTCGTTGCGTCGAACTCGCGAGATGTCACATATTCGGAATACCAAATCGATCCCCGAATAGCCAGCCGAGTTCTGGCCGGGTAGTTTAAGTCAAAGTTTTAATCACTATCGACTTCGGGACATCTCACATCCCGCGGGACTTACGAACCTGCCGGAATGGGATCCGGCAAATGGACTGCTGCTAAAGTCAGTACTATCAGCTGAATGGCTAACCAGTCGTGTGTGTTTATTATTAATCCGAAAACGTTCTAAAATATTTTCTCGTGGAAACCCCGAATTTTTGTACAATTTTTTCTCATACCAGTTAAAAATTCCGAATTTGACGTTCAAATAGTTCTTAATTAGACAGCTTGAGAGCCGTAAAGATAGTTCATTGAGTTAATAGATTACGTTTGTTAGTAATAGCTGCAGTAAAAATTTATTTTTTGCGCGATAAGTAGTTTATAATGTGGATAAAGTTCATTGATTCTGCTTTTTAGTAGTGAATTTATGTTCATAGTTAAAGTAAAATCAACCGGCAAGAGTTCACTCGACAGAGTTTTACTATACATATTATGAGACAGAAAGAATATTGCTTTCTAATCGTACAACATTAGTATATATATATATACTATAGACATATAACATCCCTACTTTATTGACGAAGAAGTTGTTTTCCAAATCCTCCAAAACTTGATACTTGAATCCATATATTCAAGAAAGTAAAAACTAAACTGCTGAAACAGTTTACCTGTATAACAAAGTGTTCACAGCATCCCTGTCCAAATCCAATAATCGACGATGGTGAGTCCGCGATACACGGGGTTCTTCGCGCACGTCCAGATGGATTCTTGCCGGCGCTCCGCGAAATGAAAACGTAGAACGAAGGGTGAGTGCCTCGGCCCCATAGACTGCGAAACGAAGTTTCGGCCGGAAATACCGTCGCGCGCGCGGGGTGAACGCACCCCGTGAAGAGGGTCAGAGAGGGTAGATTAATTGATACCGCCGCGGAGAGACTGAGAACCAAACGGGCGAGCGTGGCCGCGGAAAAAGGAGACGGTGAACGTGTGGAATAGTGAAAGAGATCACGGAAAGTCAGAGATAGATAGATAGATAGATAGATAGAGAGAGAGAGAGAGACGAATGGGAAGAGAGGAATCACGCGGAGGCGGATGGAGGCGGAGGCAAAGTTGTTTGGGCTGCTGCAGGGAAAATGCAGCACCGGCCACTCCTGATCCCGAGTAGCAATTAAACATTCGGCTAATGTGCTTTTCCATTCAGAAAATTGGATATTTCAGGCGCCTGGCCGATATATCCGCCAGTCCACCTTGGGCTCGATACGCTGGATTAATTGAATTCCCTTGCACCCTCCCTTGCGACTACGTCGCGCCGCTGCGAACCTTCCCTCGACCGCGAATTTATTAATCGGTCATTTTACGCGGGGCGAACTCGCGCGTGAACGCGGCATTCCGACAGGTGACTCCGTTAATCGGGGATAAAAGTGTAACAGTGTCAGAAGGGTTACAGTTTGAAACGCGTCATGTTATCATTCCTTATTCCTTGAGTGATCCGAGATTGATATTATTTTCGATACTCGATGCGGTGGTCGTTGCGCTTCGAGTTTCTTTGATGCTAGTTTCGTGCTTTGGTCGTCGATAATTCCAGCGTTGAAACATTAATTGATACAGCTTGCAAATTCGATACGATCTAACGTTGAAAGTTAAAATTTCATTTTTTGCATTTAAAATGTGCGTATTGAAAATTATTTCTCATGCTTCAAGAGGATCGAACGAAATTCGCGAATCTCGATGAAACTTGCCGTTTGTACAAAACGAACCGACGCGCACGATCCGAACGAAATGTCCATCTTCGCGTCGGAGTTTGGTCGCGTTCCATCGTTTCCGACCTGGGGCTCGGACATCTTTCGCCGCGACCCAGAACGTTGGTTCCGTAGGTTGGCGTATGGAACGAGTTTAATTCGACCACCCTAAGAAACTGGCTGCGGTTGCATTCCTCAGGCAAGTTCCTGATTGTGTGTCCGGCTAGGTCGCCGGAGTTGGTGCGGCACTGCCACTGGATGGTGGCCATTCCTACGGCGGGCTGACCACCAGTATTTATGTCCAGGACACAGCCTGGGTATCCAGAGTGTTCCGGGTAGTTTCTCGGCGCTGCGTCCCGCTGGCCCGCTAATGGTTATGGTAATTACCGGCCCTAATTGCGAGCAATGGAATTACGAAATATCAAAGTTCACTGCGATGCCGTGGCTGTTCGCATTCACTCTCCTCCGCATGCTCCTTCCGTGTCGGTGAGCCATCAGCTTGCTCCACGATGGCGAACAGTGGTTTTTAATTTGAGTATGATGCGGAAATGAATACGAAGGTTATACGAAGTACAAGGAGTTGTGCTCTAGGAATAGATTGTATCACTGTGTTAAGAAGATTAGTGTTTGATCAGACATGTCAGACAATTTTACCACACAGTACAAGTAGCAATTTCTTGTCAAAAAATTTTAAATAGTAATACCGTCTAGTACATGATCAGACACTGAATAGTATTGCACAATATAAATAGTAGTAAGTTTTAGTGACTGATCAGATAATATTAAACAGTTGGTCAGACAAGATTGTGTCTCTAACGTATTATGTTATAGACAATAAAATTTAAAATTATTCGTTTTGTGAAAAAGTTTATTAAAGCGTAATATAAAGTCAGATGTTTGTCTCATTTGTACTCGTTCTCGCGCTCACCACGAAAAACAGACGTTACAATACAACTCGATCTACAATGTCTTCTCAATCTCGCCGATTGCTCTTTAAGCGCCGTTCGAAATTACAAATGCACGCTCTCAGTTGGAGAAACATCCGCGGAATTTCCACGCGGGATAACGCAAACAGGAGAAATAGTTGGTAAAAACAGGATGCGCCGAGTCTTCGCGTTTAATTCGACGCGAAAGGCGATCGTTTCCCATCGGGGGCCGGCTGGCCGGGCTCCTTTTATTATTTCCGGCGGCCGTGGTTGATTCCGCGGGGGCTTGGCTATTTCGTGGGAGTTCGTTTCCGTTCTTTCTTCGGCCGGGGCGTGCAAGCTGACCGATGCAAAGGCAAAAGTTGAACCGACGGAGGCGCCTTGATGTGGTTATCGCGCCGAGGGTAGCTCCGGCTCTTTACCTCCCGGACGCCGGCTAAATTGGCAAATATTAAAATTCTTTCGATGCGGAAGGAGCGTGTACAATGGTTCGTAAAATGTAGGAACTCTCGACGTTCCCTCACCCTACCCAAACGGGCGAGTCGAGTGGTTGCCCACATTTTAAACCTCCACGGAGTTTTTCGTGAACGGCGCGCCCCTTCTCCTGCGCGCTCGATTTGAAAAGCTCCTCTGATTACTTTATTGTTCTCCATGCCTGCTTGCCCTCATTCGCATCGCGGCATCGCTCCCAGAGTATTTCCAGCGCACCGCGGGAAACGCGAAAGTGTAATCGGGGAGAACCATCGCCGCTGATCGCAATTAATTCCTGCTGATATTGCTGGTACTTTGGAATTCAAGGTGTTGCGATTTCAAACTAACTCGCGGATATTTTTGCGCCATTTGGGGATCGTTTGTTTGATTTCCTTACAGATTTATTAGGTGCCGAGTAATTCAGGAACCTTGATTATTGTAATGTCGAGTAATCGATACTTTGGGAGACTTGAGTATATTCGAGTGTTCAACGCTGTAGTGTTAATCCAGGGTTAATTTCTGGAATTTATGAAAATTTTACTTTAAATTAGGTACTAATTGAACACGGTATATATTAGAAATTAATTTTCACAGTTTATCGAAGTATGATATTCCTCAAAGTAAGATTTTTCAACGTGATTCAACACCTCGGGATAATTGGGCACACTCTGTATCTTCTGCGTAGATTATTACATCAAAATTCTTGAAATATTTGGACGTATGTGTAGTTTGTTGACAGTCATTGCCGAGAAGCAATTTCTTAGAACTACAAAAACGAAAGTGTAAACATTGCGCAGCCTTGAGGCGAACAAGTCGAATATTTACGATCGTCAGTCGTACGGAAGCTATCGAGAGCGTGACATTCGTGCGAAATACAGTTGGTTAAGTGCGCGTTAACGTAATAAATTTGCAAAAATGGGTCGCGGGAGAGAGACCGAAATCCAGTTGAAATGCACGCGATGTTGAAATTAAATGGAGAACATTATTCTGTGACAAAAATAGTCAAAAGTGAATGATGAATTTACTGAAAGATCCAGATAATTACGAACAAAGAAAAAGTTGTGGACGACCGCGGTGTCTAACAACTCGAGATAAACGTGTTGAAGTACGTATCGCGTCAAATTCAAGCTCGACTGCGGGACAAAGTGCAAAAAAGGCTAAAGTTAGAACAGATGTTAGAAACGTTCAACGTCTTTTAAAGAACTGTGAACATTTGAAACGAAAAAAAAACAACGAAATTGCAACAAAAATGAATCTTGATTGAAGCAAGAGTATATAAGCTGTGCCGTTTGCAATTTGCAGAAAAGCATGCTTATATGAATAAAAAATGGCAAAGAGTCATATTTATCGACGAAAAGAGCTCCAATTAAGATGGATCTGATGGCCTTTGCTACTATTGTGGTGATCTACGAAAGAGCAACAACTTCTGAGTCATCGATTCACCGGAGGTGGCGTTACAATGATACGGGGAGGCATTGGTTACTACTGAGGTAAGATAGAAATGAAATTTATTACGGAAAAATTATTGAAACGATTGACGAACAAATTAGTGCGTGTGTGACACAAATTTCTGAAAATAAAATATTTTTCAACGCGATAACGTAGTCGTACCGCGAAAGCAATGAAACGATACTTTGCAAACAAAAAGATTCGTGCTTTAGAATAACTAGCCTCCGGATTTGAAACCAATAAAATCATTAAAAAACTATTATATGTGCATCTTTGTCTAAAAAAAACAATTATCAAACTCGTTTCTTCTGTTTCTATCCATTGTTTTTCACGAAATGTGCTATCATTCTGACCCACTAAATATTTCTGTCTTTTTCTTTTAATATCACAAATGTATATGCAAAATGTTTAATTTACGTCGATAAAAGCACCACGGAAGAAGTTTAATAATTTTTAGAGTTTGCCGTCTTTTTGCTCCGGGGTTGTTTGGTATTTGATCTTGACGTACGACGTACGATTGTGGTGCAGCTAAAAACAGAATACAATATAACGATTACGATATCGTTAATAAAAGTATTTAACGCAATAGACATTAAAGAAACCATAAAATCAACGTGAGATTGCGAAAGCGTTAGCGCGCGCAATAAAAGAGAAGCCACGGAGGAGACGAAAATTATGTTACCTGGGCGCTATAGAACCGAGCACGTACGAAGACCGAGGGGCACGTTCTTTCATATTTCGCACGTTGGAACTTTACGATTCACCCTAAATCAAAATGTTACATACGTTTCGTACGTGAAATTGGAGGGAAGCACGTGGACAATATTACGCGCGAACGTTCTGCTTTCAATACGTGCGGGCATGTTCTCATAAATAGATTAATTCCTCTGAATTTTTTAAAGCAGACTTCACCCGGTGAAAATGAAAAAAGTTTCCTCGTCGGCCGGTGTAATTAAAACGCCTTATACGAGGCAAGGAGACCTTACAGACAGCTTTGTTAATCGAGGTGGAGGTGCTCCCGCGTCATTCGCTCGCCTAATAAAAATTAACGGCGAGCAGGTGCAGGGCCTGTACCGAGGGGTGAGCCTCGTCTCGCTTCAAGGCGGCCAAAGGGTTGCTCCCACGACGAGAGAGGGCGGGCGCCAAGAAAAATTATAAAAATAATCTGGCCGAGGAGGGGGCAGTCAATTGGGGTGGAAAACTTGCGTAACAAGCAGTCCCGAGGAAATTGCGGGAAAAACCGTTTGCCACGAACGGATGAAAGTGGCGTAGGGCTGGCCAGTAGGGGGACGATGGGAAACCCCTTCACGGCGTTCAACGTTGAAAAGCGAAAGAAAAATAAACGAGTCCGCCACTAGCCGGACTCAATCGTTGAAATTGAAATAATAATATCAACGTTCCGCGGGAACGCCTGGCCGAGCAACGAAGAGGAAGTCGTTCGACGTCTTAAGATCGTATTCCATGGTGTATTCGTTGTTGGGAATAACAATTCGCAATAACAATAACAATTCGCAGGGATTCTTTCTACGCTCCGGCGCACGTGTAACTTTTCTTTTAATCTTCGGTTCCGATCTTTGTGCTCCTTGAAATTATTCTTTCAAATTATAGTCTGTATAGTTTTCTTATTGATTTATTGATTTATTTTATTTGACGTTGGAAGGTTCACAGTTTTTTCGAGACTGTACGCGTATCTGAGGCTGAATAAGTGATTGATCGACGTGGCTTTCAAATCTGTACGTACTCGATGTGCTTCGTTTATTTCCTGCAAGATTAGAATGCGTAGAAGTCGTAAAGACTCCCCGAAGATAATTCGTAGCCTCCGAATCCTCCCGAGGGACCGTTCGAACACAGTCCCGATCGATTTTATCTTCAATTTTTCATCGTGACGCTGCTCCGCGAGGGTGCTTAATTTCCGTACGGCGGTGGAGCTGCATGCAGGTTTCGAAAACGATCCGACAAGTAGCTATTTACGTGCACCATCGCGTGCCTCTCGAGAGGGTGTTGGAGAGGAAGAAGGTCGCGGAGGTATTTCGGCATCCCCAATCCGTACAAGTGAGCTTAAACGGTCCTTGCTTAATACGACACAGGAGGCTAATCTTAAAAAATCCGGAGCGAGATAAGCCGTTGCCGGGGCACCCCCGATCTTAGAAGCAGTTACGAGCCACTGTGAACCGAGCAGATTGAGCAGCCGCTCTTCTTTTCATTAGCTGATAACTGGATTCGGGGATATGCCTGGCCTACGAACGGCAAGTTAACCTTTCGCTTAAGTACCGCTGCTAGTATCACCGAAGGGCCTGCTATATATACACGTCGAATTAACATATCTTGATAAACCGCCGGGGATGCTAGTATAAATTTTTCTCCCACCCGAACACCACTGGAGGGTAGCGAACGTTATGACGGAACATTTTTCGTAATCCACCGAAATTACGTCGCAGGAAGTTTCGTTACGTCGTTATCTTTTGTATTATTCGGAACGGCACGGTGAAATTTACGTTTATTTTTATCTCGCAACTTGTTATCGCGACTTATCGATTGAGGCAACAGTTTTTGGTCCATCGATACCGTACAATCTTTTACATCTTTCGAAATGTTTCAAAGTTAATCCGAGTTATATGTTCATTCGTCGAGACTCGATCTGAATTCCTTGTAATTAATTATTTCTTACGATATTCGACGAGCACCGATTTTTTTCTCTTGGCTTCTTCACTTCGGCATTGCACCATAATGCGATTCTCTCGTTCGAGCGAGGTGTCGCTGGCCGAGCTGTGGCAATATCGGCCGTTGTCTGTTACCGTCATCTGCGAGATGTGCTCAAAGAGATATCCGCAAAACAACTTTCCCCGCAATTTCTTCGGGGAGGTCCTTTTCCCTCGATCGGACGCGTTTCTCTGGTTTTCTCCGTCTGCGTTGCTCGCTCACTCACTCGTGAGCCGAGCGAGGACACAAGAGCGACAGAGAGAGGGGACACGGGAATTTGGTGGAAAGAAGACAGCCCGAAGAGATGACCGTGCCAGGCCGGTGGCTATAATTTCATTAGCCGCTACGAGACAAATGAGCGAGCATTGCGAGACGCGCCGGTTGGTCGGCAGATTTGCTCCTCGCTTCTGTCTTTCCCGTTTTCGAAATAACATAACATGCCGGAACGGGATAATAACTGGCCGCCGTCGAGGGACGCCGCGCGCGTTTCGTTGAAAATTAATTTTCACGCCGGAAAAATTGCGTCAACGCGTCTCCTGATTGCTTACGGACGTTTAGTTGTTGTTTCCCAGATTCGATGAACGTTGCGTTTTGCTTCGTTCGCTCCTTTCCGGGATGAGTTTGGGGTAACGAGGGTAAATGGCGCGGTAGAAAATTTTTGTCACGACAGAATATATGGTCAGGGAGAGAGAATAGAATCTGTCAATTTATAGGATTTATCATTAATTTCTTAATAGAGGAGACTTTTATTTATTTGTTACTGTATAATTACACAAATGTACATTATATTTCTTGAATATTCGGAATTAGAAATTTTATGTTTTCTACGATCATACGATATTTTGCACGATTGTTTGCAATTACGTCACGAGTCATCTTTGATCGTACTGCGAGTAAAAAATATTTCGTGCAATATTTGTCACGTAAACGTCAATTCTGATAGAGAAAAGTTGTTCTTGCGTTTGATCGAACGGTGGTTAAGTTATTTATACCACTTTCGACTTCGATTATTATTCTGCTGAATTAATTCACCGTTCGTGGGAACGTTGATTCTTGGCTGGTAGCTTCGTGTCACGTTTCTTTATTGCTTCCCGTCTCTCTTTCGCGTCAGCTATTTGCTCCGGTAATTACCGGCACACGAAACACATCGCAAGAAAAACATTAATATCAAACGACGTGGCTGCCGACAGTGCAAATAGAGTACCTTAATGGCGCGCTAACTTTCAAGCGGGCTTGAGACGTGGCAGAAGGAAAATGAGGTAGTATGAGATATATCTGCCAACTTCTCGCCTTCGTTGTTTGCCTTCTCTTTGGCCTTATTTAAGCTTTCGGTGATCGCTTGCGTTTCATTTTCATTTATCTTTTCTTTCTCCTGATACTATGGCGACCGAATGCAGTTACTGCGTTTTGTCGAATTCTAAATTAGATGTATTTAATAATAGTAACACGCTATTCCGTACATTATTTTAATGTAATCGAACAGTCGTTCAAACGTACAACTAATTCCATTACAGTATATTTTTCTTGAAAACTAAATCTAGTTCTACTTCTCAATTTATGACGTTGATCAGTATTGCTTCTGAACATCAACGGTCAGCATCATTCCAAAAGGATCGTAAATCCCGAAACCGCGACATTTCGTTTTCAACCAATTTCTCGCAATTAGTCGATCGCGTAATTGCGCTTTCAATCCTCGAGTTCCGGTGGTGTCGGTCGTGTCGCGAGGAAGAAGTCGAACGACGGCAGACGTGCTCGAACTCTAAGCTTCCACCCTCACCTAGAAATTCGCTCTTTGACCGGGCTGTTAATTCTTTCTCCACCCCCTCCGGACTCGCGTACTGTCATCCACTCGTACGCACCCCGGCAGTTCCTGCGAGAAGTGATTCATATTTTTTTTTCCTTCTCCCCCTCCTTTTCTTCTCTTTTTTTCTTTTTTTTTGGCATATTGCGTCCCGGCCCTCACCAAGTAAGGTTGGGGCTTTGTCCAATTAAGCGTCCGAGCTTTTCGACCGTCGGCGTACACGGCTTCGCATATTTCTGTCTGGAGAGGCGGACAAGCGGGAGAGGGTCTGGCCACGTCGCGGGAAAGAGGAAAAACTCTCTTTCTGACCGATTGTTGCGGCGCGCTGGTCTCCTTCTTCTCTTTTTTTCTCGTCTTTCCTCCTCGGCTGCCGCCGTCACCTTCGATTCGAGTGTTTCGCTTGGCAACTTATCAGCAATTAGCTCAATAATTTCCTTCCGTTTTCACGGTCTCGTCGAGCTCTCGTCGGTCCTCTCGTCGGCCCTTGAAAATCCTCTTGCCCGTGGCGACCAAGGAACGCGCCTCCCCGCGATGAAAACTCGTTTCGAAGGCTCGCGTCGTTTGTTTCGTTGCTCGCGTTGAATGAAAAACGCTCGAACTTTATGCAACGGAGTGGTTTTTCCAGCAGATCTTTCGCCGATCGTTTATAATGTTGCACTTAACGGAGAGAAATTTGTTGGGTAATCTGTCAAGCATGTTAGCAAAGATGGAGGAGCGTTGTTGAAATTTTTAGGACGATGCTTAGGTGATGCAGGCTAGCTCGGACGAATTTACAAAAATGGCGCTGCATGATGGCGGTGGAATTCTATTTATTATCAAAATCGAGAGAAATTGTTGCCGAATTTTGCAATCAATGCTCTTTCGTCACTTATTAAACATGTACATTTATGTTTGCGAGATCGCTCATCAGTTTTCATTCATTTCTGCTTCTCGTCCTCTTTTTACATTTTTCATTCATTGCTGTTCAATAGCGTTGAAATCTTTATTTAGCAAGAAATTTTGTACGTACGACAAGCCGAAGCGAAAGGAATATTTAATTCTCGACTCTACGTCATCTACTTACAGTTTTCAATAGGTACGTTTCTTTCAGTATACAGTACCTATACACAATGAATATCATCTGTGAGACCTTCGACCTCCATACTACTTAAGGGTTAAATCCACAGTCGGATTATTTCAACGAAACAAGAATCTCGTTACCACGACTTTTCTCCCTCCGTTTGGCAATACACTCATTCGCCCGTGTCGCGAGCTCTGGAAATCCAGATTCTCCCTCTCGATCGACGAGTCTCGATATGACGGACGTTCTTTTAACGATCGACTTTTAATCCTCTTGGGCGCGAACGCTGTCGAAGGAGAGGACAAAGAGAATCGGTCGTCGGAATAAACGAGCCAGGCCTTTATTTCATCCGAGGAAGGCTGGTCGCGACCTCGTCGAAGCTGGTGTATTAAAACTCTTGGAAAAGTTTCGCGACGCGGGCCAGATGGCGTCATTATCGGCTTCTTTGTCTCGCTTTCGTCCACCGTCCGCGTCTGTTCGTTCCCTAACCCAAAGTTCTTGCACGCTCGGCTCCTTGTCTCGTTTCGTTATCTGGCCAGCAGGTCGGTCGTGCGACTGTCTGCAGCTAGCGTTAGCGCTTGGATAGGTAATGTGACGCGTGTCTTCCTGGCACTCGAGAGCTAGACTCACCTCGTGCAAGCGGAGGTCTGAACTTGGCTTGAGTGCCAAGTTCGCCTCGGGTATTAAGCGTATTAGGCACAAGTGGTTCCTGACTGAAGAGGGCATCGGTCATTAGCATGGATAGATTCGGAGGTTATTAACCATTACTGCCATTAGACGGCCCTTGTCTTCCCGGACGCGTCCTCCTTGTTGTTGGTTCCTCGTATTTCGACCGTCCGTGTTCGACACCGCGGTTGTCATCGCGGCTTCGTTGCTTCTGACCGTGAAAATTTTTCGCGTCACATCGGTCGAAGAATATCGCGGAGTCTCAGAAAAGTTGGAATTGAAGTGTGAAACGTAATTTTTATTGGAAATATCTATTCACTCTTCGGAGGATATTTCCAAATCCAGAACTGAGGAAGAGGAGGAAGAAACTGATCACTAAACTCGTCTTGAACTGTATATCTTGTGCTCTTGCGTAAATGTCGCGAGAACGTGCGAATTTACGAATTCTCGAATATTAATTATTGATAAAAAAAAATTGACAAAAGGGCCAATCGAGCCAAGCCATTCCATTAAATGGAAACATTCGTGGAAAAAGGGAGCAAAATCGTCTGTTCCAGCAGCGGGCAGTAACAGGACGAAAGTTCCTTCCTCTCCTTTCCTTTTCAAATCTCTGCGGCGGGCGTTCCGGTTAAACGAGAATCCGTCTCACATTGTCAAAAACTACCCTTTCGGGATCCGGACGTCCCTCCCATTTCCTTTTTCCTCGATTAAAGTCAGCTTCCTGGCATGTTTGGTTCTTCGCGGTGCGAGAAGCTCGATCCATTTCCGCGGACTGATGTTTGCCGGATGGAAAACTTTGCCATCAAAGAGCCACCGGAGCCGTCTCGCAGCTCGCCGCTGCGAGTGTGTGCAGCTGCGGATGTCTCCTATATGAGCGTATCTTGACGATCTCTTCGGTATAAGAGACGAGGAAGACGAGGACTGACGGATGTTTGATACGTTGCGGTGTTGCCTCATATTGAATTCTCCTCTCTTCCCTCTGTTCCACTCTCCCGCTCACTCTCTCTGTCTGTCTCTCTGTCTCTGTCGATCTTTCTCCTCTTGCCTCTGCCCTCTCTGTTTCTTCCGTAGCCGGGGAACGCAAGCAGCAAGGTGAGGTATCGGCATTCGTACTAGCAAACCCTGAATCAACCGCAACAGCGATATTCCTCCGGGACTAATCACGCACAACTTCTCCCTTGTCATCCGGTAAAATTGATTTGGGTACTTTACTACCGCCGCAGAGAGTTGTATCGAGTTGCTGCTGCTTCTTTCGTCGCCGCCGTGTAAGGGTGGTGTACGTATTCCGAGTAACACGCTTGAACTGAAACTTGAATTATTAAAAATCGAGCAGCAGTTCGTTGCGTAATGAAACGATTTAAACGTTTAAATTTCGTGAAATTCTGGATTTTATTACGGTAGAAGAACTTTCTACCCAGATCCAATTTCTTTTCTCGTAAAAAAAATTCCAATACTGTCTCCGTTCAATGTCGAAAGTGGAAGAAATTTCGATTCACGCGATCATTGTCGGCGTCACTTTGGAATTGAAAATTTCCGGCGACGCATCTGCAAAGTGTCGCGCGTGCAAAAGTTCTATAGTACATCGCGAGTAATCCGCATCAACCTGTTCATAATTTATTCATCCTTAACTTCTGCCGGAACAAATGTAACCCATCTCGTAACGTCCGAGCGACGCCGCCCAATTTCTCCAAAAACTTGGCCGACCGTGGCGAGCGAGGCTGCCGAGTTCTTCTCGACCGTGCTACATCTCGCGCTCTGGCCAGACGAGCTGGAATTCCCGGTGAAATAGCGAGACGCCAGCAAGGTTGCCGGAGGATCCCATAGGAATTCGTCATCCTTCGCGGAGTTTGTCCATCGAGCGTAGACCCGTAGCTACATTCCCGCCAAATGCTCGGTTATTTGTGTGACAAACGAGAGATGTCAGGGTTACGCTACCCCTCCCGTCGAAACGTTCTCGTCCTTCGCCCCCCTCTCCCCCTCTCCTCACGCAGCAACGGTCCTCTCCAGCTTTCCCCACGTGTTCCACGTAGCTCGCGTTTAATCCATTGATTAATTCACTTGGTTCCCGCGTCCTTTATGATTAGTCGGCCCTTTACTGCCACTTTCTCTCCTGTACACACGAGCCGGAACTAATGCGGTCAGCCTCTCCCGCCCTCTTCTTGATACGTCGCTGCTGGCGGCTGGCAATTTTTCTGATGCCCGTGCTACACATAAAACCGAGTACCTTAGACCAGTGGATGTCGGAGAGACGAAAAGAGATTGACGGGATACTATTATATTTTCCTGCGTTGCCTCGCTGCGAGACGTTTCTCGTAATGGACCGCGCGATAATGATTTGAAGAAAGGTCGAAAGAACAGAGTCGCGGGAAATTTTTAAGTTCAAAATCTCGGAGGAAGAAAATAGAAAACTTTAACTTTCTTACGGGCACACGAGCGTAAACAGTCTGACGAGTGCGTCAGTCTAGCATCGAATAAATGTATCTTGCAAAAGTTCTGTTCTGGAAGAACTTGTAGAAAATGTTTGCAGAATATCTTCATCCCCTTGTTTCGAACTTGCAGCGTTTGATCTTTTCATTATGAACGTCTGCGACTTTTTTTTTTTTAGCGACGTTGTTGAAATGAGAATCAAAGGGGATGGAGATTTCACGGAGCCTGTGCGAAAGTTTCGAGGAATTAAGCGACTCGATTGGCTTTCATCAGCGATCCCGGTGAAATTCGTACTAAATTCGTACGTAAATTTCAACCTGACGAGCACGGCAATACGACGACTCGCGTACTTTTTCGCATTACCTGTCTTTTTACCGATGAATTTATGGCGGATTAATATTTTATATTGATATCCTGGCGTTGTAACTAGCCAGTGAATTATCCCCCAAGAACTTTAATGTCAGGAGGATAAAAGCGAGAAAGAAATAGAGGGGAACGGAATAACAGAATCGACGGTCATTAAATTCGCGATTCGTCATATTCAAGCGGCTCGTAAAATCCTCACACGCAGTTCCGACCAATTCGCTAGCAATTTTCTTAAAGGAGCCATTACAAACGCACTTCCAGCCTGTTTACGAGCAGTTTGTTCGTAACGCGAAGAGGATGCTCGATTTATCGCCATTCGAATTGCACGTGCTCTCTGTTTTTTGCATAATATTCGTATTCTCGGAACAAGTCCTTTTCAGTATCTATTATTTACGTTAAATTTTATTAATACAACTCTTTGGTAGAAAGTTCTGCAATACTTGATTGCAGAACTTTACTTGCCTCACTGTCAAATTTATTATACTGGAAATTCAATATTGACGTCGTACAATTTCATTAATATTATCAGATCCTTGGCGTTACTAAGGTTACTCAGAGTTACCCAGAGATGCTAAGGATTAGTCCTTTTCATCTTGCTCCAAATCCGCCATTTACATGTAAAAAAAAAGTAATCTCTTTCTTACAGTTCTTATAACTTCAAATGAATTCGCTTGTAAAAGAAAAAAAAATTTATATATCACAGCATACACAACAATTTTAAGATTTAGGTTAGTAAGGTTCTTGGCTGTGCAAGTAGATCCTGGAGTCTTCTTTTCATTTCGCGTGTACATAAAAAAAAAAAAAACCAATTTACTTCTTATCGAGCAGATTTGTATATTAATTCTGACAAAGTTCCTCACTTTCTGTTTCGATGTCGTCTGTTAGTTCGCCGTCTCATTAAACTACGAGACTTAGGAAATTTATTCCGCTGACATTGAATCTGCGTGATAGTTCGGAGACTTACCGGTGACCTGGTAGTAGTTTACTTTGAATACATTCAGCAGAACACTGAACTATGAGTTTCAATGCAAGTGCGCGACGGGGGAGGGACGACGGGGGTGCAGAAGTTTCGAAGGCACATTTTCCCTAACTCGAATATTTTGCGTGCATAGTTGCGGGCGGCGTCGACTCGCGATTAAACGCTCCGCCACGTGACCTTAAACAAAACTTTCTTCCTTTCGTTTCTACTTCTTCTTCTTCTTCTTCTTCTTCTTCTTCTTCTTCTTCTTCTTCTTCTTCTTCTTCTTCTTCTTCTTCTTCTTCTTCTTCCTCTTCCTCTTACTTCTTTTTCTTGTTTTGTCTTTTAACTCTTGCCTCTTCCTTCTTCTCGTTCTTTTCTTTTTATCGTTCCTCTGTTCAATTGTTGGCAACCCGCGGCGTGTCCCTTCTTACGAGCAAGTAGGTTCTGACCGCTCGGCGCGAACTTGTTTAACGGGGCCAAAGAAACTGGAGCTGAAGTTTCGCAGTTTTTACGTCAGCAGGTTGAAATCGACTTATCGAGCAGGGTGAAACAAAGTTCAAAGCCACGTTATCCCGGTAAGTTTCATTTTGAACTTGTTCCCGATGTTTCGAGCGCTCCTTGAAATTCCCAACTTCCGCGTATCGTTTTAAACGAATGTTGCGCCGTTTTACCGGTATCTAGCATCGTGACTGGTACAGGCGATTGTTATCAGTTGAGATTCGATTCTTAGTACGTTACATGGTAGGTCAGAGTGAAATTATCTCGCGATTAACCATGATGCGAGGAAAGTTTTGATTCTTTGTTAGTTTCGCAAACGCAAGCTTTTCCGAGAATTGTCGGTGAATCAGCAAGTTTAAAAAAATAATTCGCCTTTCTCTAATCACAGTTCGATTTTTTCTGAGAGAATTAACTCTTTCTCCAATCGTCAAACAAACTATGACAAATTGTCCGTAAAACAAAATATTTGTTTTCAGTCAGTAAATTTCGAGAGCTATCCTCCAAGAGAGGTAGGGAACGTTCATGCACGAAATTTTCGTCCCAAAAAGCAGTCGCAAAGAGATTTTTCCCTTATTTCCCGAGTCTGCTCTCTCTTCCACTCGCCTTTGTTTCTCGTGTGTTTTCGTGGCCGTCGGAACGCGTGGCTGCAGCCGAAAGGCGGACATCCCTCGGGACGTTTCGTGTGATGCGAATACGTATCGGTTGTTTACTCGCCGTGCTATTTTCGAGGCGATACGTCAATCCGATATTCGGGAAGGTTTCGCAGCGACGTCGCAGGAAAGTCATGGCCCGTGTTTGCTACGAAAGAAAGAAGGGGTGCTTTCTGCTCTGCGATGGCTTTCTTTCTCTCTCTCTCTCTCGCTCTCGCTCTCTCTCGCCGAATCGATCTCGATGCCTGGCGAACGAGAATCGCGACTCATAAATCCTCGATCCGTTTAGAACGTGTACTTTCGTTGTTCTTACTTTTTCTATTGTTTGATGTTAACGAGCTCGTTTTTTCTTTTGGAAATAATGAAATATTCAATAAAACGTTGGATCGAGTGACGAATGAGACAGAGCTTCAGTATGAACAGAGCAATTAATATTAAAAATCAGTTCGTAACGTTATCATTCTCGTGAAATTCATAATCTCTGAAATATTATTACGTCCGAAAGAACTACCGGTCCGTTTTCAAAAAGTACTAAATTTTATACAGAATTCACAATTTGACGATAAAGTGTTCCATGCTTTGCCACGAAGGGATCGTTTACGATACATAATCAAGCAGTTCTCCAACGAAGTTAGCTGTTGAATTGTGAGCAACAAGTTCCCGTTGACCCTTGTCAAATCTTCGGGAAAAAAGGGCGACCGGTGGACAATGAGCCGGGCATTAACGTGGCTTTTAACGAATCCCGAGAAATCCGTATCCGGACCGCAGGGAAGCGGCTCGTTAAAGCGTCGTCCACGTGCGTAATTCCTCGAGCTCGTGCACGCTCGCTGTACGAGAAGTTGGTCGTTGATCCTCGTGCATGAATAAGTCGTTACGACGTCGTGCTCTCTTGATAAATTGTCCGCAGCGCAGAGAAGAAGAGAGAATCAGAGAATCTCGAAGATAAATGAAAGGCGAAAAAGCGAACAAAAATGGGATGGTCGTTTCAAAAAGTTGTAACAAAATTGCACGGTACTTGTTAAGACGAGTACAATCTTTGTAGAGTTGTATTCTTTTCAAATCGTCGAAATACTTGGACTACTTTGTCGTAAAATGGCAAAATGGTTTGTCGTTTACTGTATCAATTTGTAACTCGTTGTTAACGTTAGTCAACGTCGAGTTAAACATAATATCTCTTGTACGTTCGATTAGTATTGCTTTCTTTAAATAAACTCTTGCGTCTTGTATTTTGGTAAGCTCGTTTTGCTGTCTTTTGACGTCATACGTAAAATAATTTATAATACGAGACGAGATATTTATTTGTTCAAATTATTAGAACGTTCAGATGTTAAAACATTCAAACACAGATTACAGTGGAAAATTTGGAAGATTTTAAATATTTGAAATGACGAATCAGCGATCGCTGATAGTAATTTTCAATGTAATTTATAAAATTTGAAAATTCTACAGTCAGGTATGCGTGGAGGGTGGAGGGAAGGGGGTAATAGGAAGGCTCGAGGATAGAGAAAACACGAGAACGTGCGTGGTGCAAGCGTCGTGGGCTTAGCTTTAGCGTAAACCGCGTGCACACGCTCGCAAATATTCTTCCGTCTTTCTCTTGTGCTCAACGTTCCTCTGCACCGTTCTTCTTACGGTGATCCATACGATAGCGTTACGAGCTGGCTTTAATCGTTCCTCGTAAATGCCTGACGAGTTTATAATTTCGAAGTTCTACTCGCGCGACGCGACGGTCTGAATATTCCGCGGAAATTTCCACGCTGCGGATCCGCGCCGCTATCACCGGCGACAATCCACGGGATAGGTGCTTAGAAAACTGTGATCAGAGATTAAACTCGAAAGGTAAATTTCACGGGACTCCTCTTCGTTCGTGGCCGATCAACGTGCAAGCGCCTCTGTAAAGAAAGAAAGCGCTTCCTTTTTCTCTTTTTATTGATATTTATTACGCTCGTCTCTTGATTCACGTGGATTTTTTAATTCCATATATTCAGTAATTGTAATATTTTTATTTGTACGTAGAAAAAAATTGATCTCACTGTAAAAGCGAATGAATATTTGTCGTTCGCGAACAACGAATCAATTTTACTTTGATTTCTCTGAAGTTTATTGTAAATATCTTTGCATTCTTCTTCCTTTCCATGTGAAAAAATATACAATTAAGGAACGAGTTCAATGATAAAGTATGACGAAGCGAAAAATACCCGTGAAATTTGCAAATCTCTAGCTTACCGAAACACTTGCCGTCGCTCGTGAAATTTTGCGACCCGTACGAGACGGATAGATATGTTCCACATTCGCTTAACCTTGCTGTCAACTTGTCCGTTACCGTCCATTGCTCATAGCCTGCGACAGAAACTTTTTAAAGTTACGTTGGCACGTGGTGTCCTTTTTTCAAGGT
Organism: Melipona beecheii; assembly: GCA_032399605.1. NCBI lineage: Eukaryota > Metazoa > Arthropoda > Insecta > Hymenoptera > Apidae > Melipona > Melipona beecheii. The sequence continues at coordinate 432,198 of JAUCMO010000047.1, read as the reverse complement.
TCCTTTGACGTCTGACATGCACGTCCCGTATCCGCTTTGACTTCAATATCGAACGTCCACTTTTTCCCTTCTTCTCTTCTTCTCTTCTTCTCTTCTTCCTTCCCTCTAAGACGCAACGTGTCGGCCGGCGAAACTCGCGTTTCGATATCGCAAAAAGATCAAAATCAGTCGGCGAGTTAAGTTTTCGAACGTGGAGAATGCTCAGTGTTTCGCGAACTAATTTAGGGGCGAAGTCGCGAGTTATCAGTATCGGTGGCTGGTTTTCTGAGCCCCTCGTCTGCTTAACCAATAAATTGTGCATAAAACAGCCACGCTCGCGCCTCGCGCCGAGATAACGCCGTATCTTTGCGGTTCTTATCGACGGTAATCAGTCGATTTATTATTACGTGAGCAAGGTCTGGATGTGATACGGCCAGAGAGCTTGATCGTGGCGCGCGTGTACTCATTCTTCCTGTTCTGAACAACCGTGTGTAACGTATCGCGTCGGCACGATGCACGACCCTGTACGTATTTCGCTCGGTCCCGAGAGAAATTTGGATCATTCGAAAAATTATTGGTCACGGCTTCCGGTCGTGTGCACGCTTCGAAAGTTCCTTGGGGATCCAATGAATCTTTCCTTACACGTTTGTAAATTAAGCTTGACTCCGAGCAAGTGGAGCTTGTAATTATCGTATGATATATCGGATCTGCCTTTATTACTGCCTCTTCGTCACAATTACATACAATTACTCCTGTAACAAGCATTCGCATAAACGTAATCAATTACACTCACAGCTCTCTAATTATCAACTTATTAATTAAACACGTTCGTTGCGATTATTTACGACAAGTTCACAGTTTCACAGAAGTGCGTGAAATACGGAGATGTAAAATATCGAAGATTCAGCGTCTGCTGTAATATTTTATCGCAATTGAAGAAAATCGACTCGCAAACTGATCATCTCGCGCTTTCTCAAATTCTAATAACGCGCAGTCCCTCGAACCGGATCGGAAACATACTCGAAACTTCCCGCGCGCCACGCGCGGACACGCCACATTCCCCCTTTAACCCATTTAACGTCGAGCCAGGAGCGATCGAAGAGCGATCGCCTCCGCGACGCGGGAATTCCAGCGGCGAGATTAAACCGTTTCGGCGAGCAGTTCTCGCGGAACTGTCGCGGGGAGAGCGATTTCCGAAATCCTCGAGTTAGCGGCCGGTAAAAATAAGCGCGGGGAAGATTCCGCTCGTGTTCCACGACAATTTATTTCCACCGGCCGGATGACGCATTGCGCCGCTTTATCGCTGTTCGGGAAATACTTGCCGCGACCCCCAATGAGGAGGGGGGGGGGGGGAAGGGAGGATGAGAAGCGCGTGGAACGATACGGCCGGCCGCGATCGCGCCGCCTTCGAATGGGTTGAAAACGGACGCGGGGAAAAGAGAGACGCCTGCTGGTAGGACAGAGGTCCGCTAATGCTCCGATACGTATGTTCTTCGTGTTCTTCGTTTCGTGGCTGGTATGCAGCACGGCAACCCGCGCGGGAGAGAAGAGGTGGTGGCCCCCGCGTCTCGAGAGCACCGCGGCGCGGTTGCACGGGGGCTGACGGTAGTAGGGTGGCTCTGATTTACCGAGGCAATCGCTCTTTATTTCTCTCCAGGCGGCCCTCCCGTCCACCCAACTTCGATAGATATCGCCTTGTAATAGCCTTCCGTTACCTGAATATATCCGCCGCGAGAAATTTATTAGACGAACTGGAAGCTCGGGTAGTAGCATCGCGAGCGCTCCGAGACTCCTCTTCCTTGACGCTTAACCGTTATTGTACCTTTTATCGTCTCGTTGCTGTTCGACGGTTTGTTATCCCGGTTATGGCGCGGCGCGAGAGAGTTACTCGGCGAGTGAGAAATCGCTGGAACGTTGCGTGGAATACGCAGGAGATACGCTGCTGCTGCTATCCTACTGCTTCTGCGTATTAACCGAGAAATCACGTTCGCTTGTAGCGATGAAAATTATTGTTTCGAGGAATTTGAAACTCGATAATTGGAACGAATAGTCTGCGTGACGTACGGTGGCTCACGAAAGCATGCTTGAATGCTTACCTCGAAGAATTTGTAAAGCGGTGGACAGTGCATCGTTCGATCTTGGAAATAATTGTCAGGTGTGTCGTGCAAGATGTTTGGATGATTTCATTGACATTGCAACACGATTTAATATCCATTGATAAAATGAATAATGCATCTGTACTAAATATTTTACAATTTCTATGTATATTTTTGACTTGCTCAGGACCGCGATAGTTGCGTCCCATTATAATGTCAATGAAATCTCAAAGTCTTTCACACAACACGCACAAAACACACTCACAAATTGTTCTTATAAATATTCAAACATTTTCACGAACAATTATATTTTCATGTACAATAACGCAATGATAAAATAATTCTCCATGTCCGACTGTGAACGTACGATTCTACTGAAAACTAGAAACCTATCAACTACTGACGAGATTTCATAGATACGCGATACGATAGCATTTTCAATTGTGTTCAATTACGCAATTTAACGTAATTAATATCAGAGCACAGCATCGATTTGGAATTATCGAGTTCCAAGCGAGCGGAAAATCGTGTATTATCTTCGATTCGTTCGGCGAGATGTTGTAACAGATATATAATCGAGATGCATTCGGCGTTACGTGTATAATTGCACGTAATACCAATGCACGTCGAGCTGCGATGCCTGGCACCTCCACCACCCTCCAGCTTTTAAGGGTGCTCGCGCACTGGGCACGCAACAATTAGCTCTTATCGATCGATTAATCGCCCGTGCAAAATCGGCTTCCGTGGAATTTCCAATTAAAATCTGCTCGAAATAATTCTGCGCTTTGATTACGTGCAATTAACGTGCAGATGTTTCCCTAAGTGATCCATTCCGCTTATACACGACGTCATAACTTTAAACAAACACGCGTCGTACCTTTATTTAAAATCTCTACCGACGTTCCAGACGTTTTAACGTTTCACGTTTCTCTGTGTCTTACGTCCCAACCGCTCAATTGGATTTTATGGAATCGTTTGCATATAAAATTTCTGAAAAATAGACGCAACCTTTGTTTCAATTTCAACAAGTATTCCAAATATTTTTGATATTCAATAGCGTCTTGAATTATCGTAAAATGAAATTTTGTGAGGAAACGTTCGCGTACAATATTTTTTGTCGTGTATTTAACGACTACAGATTATAAAATTGTTATACAATTTGTTCAAGGAAACGTTTAAGATATCGCAACTTCTTGGTTAAAATCACAAAGGAGCCGAGTATCCAGCTTCTCTTTAGCGTCGTCCGAGGGCAGCACGCGGTACGAATTCTGAGATGCTCTTAAAAACACCCCCTGTTTTAGAATCAGCTTTCCCATATTTCTTCACCTTTAACGTAATTTTCCCTTGTTTTCTTTTTTTTTCTTTCTACGAAATTTAACGTTAGATTAGGTAGACACATTCATATCGTTTTCTTCCACTTTGTTTTAATTATCATTTTGCTTCGCATTTCATTCGATTACGCATTCGAATTAAACGAACATTAATTAATTGCATTGATATTCGTTCAATGTACGAGTTCGAATTTTGTGAAAGCGAAGGACGAACGAGCATTTGTTCGTTTGATCTAAACGCACCATGAGAGACGGTTGAGTGTCGCGTTCAATTTTTCCTTTTAGATTTATCGAACGATTTATCTCTCGTGTCAATGAAAGCCAGATGTGGTCATTGTTCGATGATCGTTATCCAGACACTCCAAGACACTACAGACACGTCAACTACCACACTCTATCTAAAAATCTCAATTAATGCCGCTGCTCTTATCTCGAGTTCATCCTCTCGTAGTCGTCTAGCTGCCACATTCTTACAGATCTGATCAGATTTATCGTTTCCCCTTATCGATTGACACGTGGTTGCTGTTTGAGGAAGTTTAACTGAACGTCATATAATGTTTTCATTTTGACTTTAGAAAAATTCACTTTGCGGAGAGTTAGCTCTTGTAGATTGTCATTTATCCTTGCCAAAAAATTCCTTGCTGCAATCCAGAAGCTCCAAGAAAATGTAAATAAGTATAAAGATTTTAACACTCCTTAAAAGCAAAAATTCACTAAAAAGTAAAAATTGCTAAAGGAACAACAGGATCAATGAATTAATAATTTTAATTTCGTACGTATCTCAAGGGACAACCTTCTTCTCACACGTAAAAAGTACCGCGTTCCTCGGATAATTACTCCAGCTTCTCCTCCCAGCCAATCTCGCGCAAGGTACTAAATATTTTTCCAGCGATTTGATTCAATCATCGCTGTTTTCACAAACGAACGAATCTTGCATCACACTTGCGGCCGTCGAACGAAACCATCAGCGGAATCCATCAGCTGAACAATAGGGGCCTGGTTCTCTCGCTGAATGGAACTAATAACTGAATAACTGAATAACAAAAATTGCTGCCGGCTGTTCGGCTTCGTTTCGCGGTCGTTTTCGCGTGCACAATCGGCCGCGTGCCGACGGCCGCTTTTCCGCTTTCACTTCGGAATTTGACATGTCGTATTCGTTAGTTCTCCGCTCCGTGAAATTCGTCCGTGTTGAGCTGGTTAAGACTCCCGTGTTTCACGTATTTGGAAATTTCACGTGGTTCGAGAAAATTAAAACGAACGTAGAAGTGATATCCATCACGACTGTGTTAGTATTGGAAGAAATCGGTATTGTTTGGTTCGTTTAAAAGAAGAATCGTCTCGGATCTTTGAGCAAAGTTGGAGAGGTTACGCGGATGTATTGTACAATTAGACTGTGGCCACTTATGCAAATTTACGTTCTGATTGAAATGATTCAGAAAAGAGAGACTAAGTAGCTTTTAAACTTTAAATATTTCATATAATTTTCAAATGCATAAAAGTTCCAATTCAGTCTAGTTGTAACACGTGTTTCTTTCGTAGGAATCTTTTGATTTGCAATTTTATTTTATTGCAATATATTGCCACAGTATTCGTAGAGAATCTGTTGCTACCGATATGACATAGTTTATCGTTCGAAACTTCAAAAGTTTCAAAATTCGTGCCTAAAATCCTCGCACGTCTCATCAAGAATCTCAATATTGAAACTTAACAGAGATTCGACATTCGTACCGAAACGAGTAGTACGATGCACAATGTACCACAATAGTTACAACTTACGATATTTTACTTTTCAACGAAATTCAAGAGCGAGGTGTCAGAGTGATGGATGAAAGTCGACGAATCGAATCCAGATTCGCGTTTCGATTTCGAACAATTCCTGACGAGAATCCCCTGCGACGAATGAAGGTGTACAGACAGGCTCGCGTCCCAAAACAGCGTTCACTGTCTATGAGTCTGCGAGATTGAACTTAAACGTAACCTTGCATACGTCGGTCTGTGTGCGGAAACTTCGGTCGGGAAACTTGCCGGAAACCTTGGAAACTTCGCTCCACGGGAGTAGACGTAATTAAGACGTCTCGAAGAAAATCCCGCGAACTCCGGCTCAGGGTGATCGTGCGTTTGGCGGTCATGTTTTATCATCGGATCGAGGCCTGTTTGCCTGATTAATCGACGAAGCGATCAGAGAACAAGCGAGACTCGTCTATAAAGCGCGGCTATAAATTCAACGATGGCCAAGCGGAAGGTGTGCGTCGTAACCTCTCGGGAAGTCCGAAAATCACGCGGCGAAAATCCGTGTACGTGTGCGTGCATGCTGGTTCACGATTCGTTCGAGCGATCGATTGCTCGACGACGACGACGACGAGCGTTAATCTTCGGTCAAGAGAGGAGCAAACACACGAGCTGGCTAATGGGAGATGGCAGATCGCAGTGCGTGCGTGAGCGCGTGCCTACGCTCTCTCTAACGTATTGCCCGGGCCTTTCCAGCAAATTTATATTCTCGCTGGCAGATAAGATAACACTTGCTATCTGGTCCGGTGTGGCGTCGACGTCGCGGCTAAACTGGACTAGGGTGGAGTGGAACCAGCCGATCTCGCTGCCACCCCCTCTTCGCGAAATGTTTGTTCTATGGTATCGCAGATTCTGCTGAGTCTCGAGAAAGGGAAATGATTTTCTACTAATCTAGTCCTGGTCCCCCTTGGCTTTGCCGCCCCTCCGATCGATTACGAGATCGGTTCGGCTGGCTTGACGAGATAATGGACAAAATGTCGGCGGTTTGCCGTTTTTGTCGTTTCGACGAATTCGTAGAAATTGGTTGGTTGGAGAGTAAAGGGTGTCTGGTCTGATCGTGCGTTGACTCGTTTCACTGAATTTGTGTTTACCTTTGTTGTTTGCAACCTAACTTTGCGTGATTGTTCTCAATTGTTTTGATCTTAATTCATGTGATCTACAACTTTGCGTATACTCGTTGGTATAATAATATAATGAAAATAGGAAATGGCCGACTTGTTGTAATAATTAAATGCACGTTCCGGAGTCTACGTTTGTTACGACGTTTACAACTTCATTCAGTTAAATACAACTGTTCCGCGGGATGTAACTACGGATATATTTATATTTACCAGTCGAGTAATGTGACAAATATTTCGCATCAAAGATTGAATTGTACGAATCAAAAGTGAAAAGTTCACGTTCGATCGATGGGAATTTATTTAATTCTGTTCAAGTGAGTTCTACCGTATTCTACTCGTCTCTTAACAATCGAGCGCCTCTAATCTGTATTCGCCGATCATCCCTCGAACAGGGACCCTTAATGAGTTCAACACGCATTGATCGAGTCGGAATGACCGCAAAGGATTTCGCGGGTTCGTTCCAGGGTTTATCAATATCGCGAGGGGTTAATTGATCAAGTCCCTTTCGTCGTGGCCATATCTCTGACGAAGGGCTGACGTCACCTAGTCCATGGTACACGGCCCTGGCGATCCTGATTAGCATTAACGATTCATAGACTCGGGACTAACTAGGGTCGTCCTACGACCTCTCGCCATCTTCTCCGCTTCCTTCTCGTCTTCCTACATGTCTACTTACCGCAAGTTATCGCGCCTGTCGACAAGCAGGTCGTCTTCTGCGTTCGACGATCGCTGCTGAATTTACATAATAATGCCTCGACGGGCGTGAAATATTCGTGAACCACGAGTTACGTTTATTCGACGACAAGAGGGTTAAAGAAATCTGCGTCATCGTCGAAGAACGAATATGGGCAAGCCATTTGGAATTACTAAGGTTTTTATGTATTTATGCGAGCAATTTAAAGATGCAAAAAAATGCACAGAAATATATATGCATATATATAAAATAATTAAAGTACTCTCTGAAACATAAATGCAGTAGTAGAGAAAATAGTTTTTTCTATCGAGATCTCATTTATTAGACGACAGGTAGACTAGAGTCTTTCTCGTCGAGATCAAAATAATCTTATTAGCGAGTTTGAATTATTCTACGCTTTATTCCTTACTTGTATACGTAGTTCAGCTTTCTGTTCGTACATACGTTATGATTTACTTATATCACTGTATACTCTGCACAAGTTACATCACACGTCAATCAGACCAAAGTTTCGTAACACAGTTAACATTCACTCAATCACGCTGCAATACTTTCCAAAGTATTCCAATCCATCGCCTAACGCTCTCGACCGTTATCGTCATTTTATCAAAACGTTGACAAACGTTGACCTTACGCTCCACTCCAGTCCGCTTGCCACGGTGAGCAGCAACTCTCTCAGAATCAAAGGAATCTTCGCGCAGAATGGACGCGGTGACATGTAATTTCGGCGGAGTAAACTGGGAATAGCGCGCCGCGAAACACGTTAGCGCGTCTTTCAATGGGAGAAACGTACGTACGGTTTCACGAGCGGCGCGCGGTTCTGCGGTTATTACGAAAGGGCAGAACTCGGGGTCTTTCGATGTCCTGCAACGTTCGCAGGCCGATCTCCAGGGAGGTCCTTCGAATTTTCCAGTCGACGGAGGGAAGCTTGTCGGCCAAGTTGCATATTACCATTTCTCGATTCGACGTGCGAGGAGAGGAGGACGCCGGGGTGGCGTCGGTGCGTAGGCACACGTACACACACGCACACCCTCTTTCGCGTATTCGTCCTGTGTACAGCGGCGTTAGTCCCTGTGGCATTAGACAAGGGTATCGGGGATGCTCGGGGGTGCTGCTCGTTGTGATTGGTGTGGGTCCGACTGACCATTTGAATACACGGTACTGTAATCACGACTCACCGCCACCTCTCACACTCTCACGCTCTCTTTCTCTTTCTACCAAAGCTTTCTCACACTCCCCCCCCCTCTGCTGCCAGGCCTGACACTCTCTTTGCCTATCGCACGGTCATCGCGCCTTCTCACCCCCGTGTCACGTGCCTCACCGTCCGGGGAATACCTCCAGATTGCTACCGTCGTCCGACATCCTCTCCATTCGTTTCCATCGTCGTCTCGTCGGACCTTCGCGACGATATCGCGAGGATAGCCATCACCGTGACTCTTGCTTCTGGCTGGATCCGCTACAATCGTCTATGGTGACCGATACTTTCCCTGCGGTTTTTCGTCGCCAAATATCGGACGCCTCCCTACAGGATCCCTCGTTGCTCGCCGCTGCTTGTGTTTCATTAGTTGGACTCGTGGACCACCTGTTTTAAGGGGACGCGAAGCCTTGGTTTGATAATTTTCATTTTTTCTTTTTTTTCTGTACAACAGTATCAAAAGTGTCTGTAAGTTTACACTAGGATACTTTTTACCTTTAACATTTAGTTGCACGTGCATCTTGCAGCACTCCTATTAATGTATTAATGTATTAACAGAGTCACAGATTCGTTGCTGTATAAAGAATTATTAAGTAATCCCAATTTGGTTCACGAATTTAACTCGTGAAATTCCAAGATAAAACAGCAACGAACTTTTATGCGTTTGTAAAAAAATTTGTTGCAACTCGAGATTCATGCATATTACACCAAATTCTTCAATCACTGTAAAAATAAAAATCGCAGCTGCCGAGGAACAAGGAACTGCCGCGGCGGGGGAACAATCGCGCGAGCGAACGCGGAATATTCTCGTCCGTCGCAGAAAGGAAATTATCCAGGAGACGTCTCGTTGGATTTCTCTCGTTACCGCGTCATTCCGGATGTGAAAATGCTCGCGTAACCGGTTCCCGAATTTGCATGTTCGTCGCTCGGAGGCAACGTGGATAGGTTGCCGGGGCAAGCGTTGCTGCTGGCTCGTAGCATCCTCGCCACCACAGACATCACCATCGCCAAAAACCGTCTCACATCCATTTTAATGGATTCCTCCTGCACGACGGAGGAGGGCAGCCGCCGTGGTTCAAAGAGGAACACGAGACACGACTCGTTCGTTGGCCAGAGCGCGAAAATCGCAGGCGAGGACAGACGTGGTTAGCGTCTAGCGTTCGCTAGAGACGCGGGGTGAGGAACGCGGAGCGAAGCAGAGGACGTCGAAGGAGAGAAGAGACAGATAGTTGCGGCAGCTGAATTCGAGCAGGGCGATACGATAGGAGGTGGTTGAACGTGTAAACGTTGCACTTCCACATTCGCGAGCCACGTCATGTAGCCCGGCTACTTTGCCTAAACATTTGCTCGGTGCTTCACCTGCTAGGAGCCCTAACCCTTCGCTATTTCATTAAATTAGAAGGAGGCTGGCTGGTTGGTCGGTTGGCTCGGCTGGCAGTCTGCCTCAGACCTGCACTCTGGCTGCCGTGTTGGTCCTCTGTCTCTCTCTCTCTCTCTCTCTCTCTCTCTCTCTCTTTGGTATCCGCGAAACCGCTGGAAACTTTCGCTTTTACCATCATTTTATAATTCATGGCGTCGTCCTGTCGCTCGAATGTAACGCGGGTCGCCTTTCGTAACGTCGTGCCGTTGAGTAAAGAGGGTTGTACGCTGCTCTCTCCTTCCTTTATGTGTCTCTCTCTCTCTCTCTCTCTCTCTCTCTCTCTTTCTTTCTCGTTTAGCATGTTGCTGTTACTGTCGTCGCTGCGCTTTCGTGCGCGGTGCACGCGCGCGCGCCTCGCAAACCGCTCGGGCAAACGGAAAGGTAAATCATGCATTTTATTATCGGTTACGAGGGATCCCTGAGAACTGGCGCTTGTCAGAGGACCTAAACCATCGGTTGCTCTTCTCTCTCTCTCTCGTTCGTTCCCTTTCCTCCTTTCGCACTCTCACGCTCTTTGCGCGTGCAAGGGAAAGTGTAATGCATTGCGCTGACACATATTTGTCTCGACGCCGTTCAAACCTACCGTGCGTATTTTTAGTATCTCCGCTTCCTGTCTTGTTGTCGGGAGCGCTATCTGCTGGACTAGTCGTAAATCGTTAGTCCGCTTTGAACGGGCCGGCTGCAAGAATCCTGATTTGTTCGGTGCATCTGGGCATGTTGAAATTCTGGGCGTCGTCAAGGTATTGGTCGCAATACAGTATTGAATTTTCAATGCACGTCGAGTCTCTTTGATGCACTAGTTTTTAATCAATTATCTGCGTACACGTATCTGTACTATATGCTTATATATATGTTAGTTCCCATATCGTCTTATGAAACAAAAGTAGTACACTTTCGTATATACGCGCCGAAGGATTTTGAATCTTCGAGAAGAGGAAAGAACATTCACACGCAACGTGTAATACATGTAATATTAAGTTAAATAAATTCTGACCTAAATTTAATTTCTGCTAGATGATTCGTTACGAATTCGTCGTAACATTACTACAAACATGGTTGTTTAATATTTCGACCGGAATAAATCCAAAGTTCTACCCCATCGTCCAGGCACGCTGTCCCTACCCCATCTTTGCATCACTATAATACTGTGCCGCGTTGCCTGCTCTCCATGCGATCCACCTTCGTCTTCTCTCTCTCTCTCTCTCTCTTTCTTCTCCGCTATAAAGCGTCCTTTGGCCTTCCCCCTTGATTATTTTCCATAGGCGTAGAGTCTAATTAAAATGTCTGTTTTGCTCTAGATCGATCATTGCTCCATCTCCTGCGTTACTTACGCATATAATGTACCTTTCTTATTTTATTATATGTAATTCTTTGCGAATCCTACATCTTACACTTTGTTCCAGTTCTATTCTAACTTAGAGTTTATCTCTTTTTATTATTTCCTTTCGTTTATAGAGCTATTGGGTTACGCTTACGTTTGAAGATTTTATTAAACGGTAGATTTTTATCCATTTATGAGAAATTCTCGGATGGACGCAGTACATCGTACAGAAATATTAAAATATATAGATATACGAATAGATGTAAATAGAATAGAATAAATAAGGTAAAGAATATTTGACATAATATACACGGTCTAATTGTTATATACCATAAAAGATCAGCAATTGTCACCTCAAAGAACATTTTGCACGAAAGATACAGATCTAGAAACGTGGAACAACGAGAAATAATATAACGTCAGTTGCACGTTGCTCGACGGATGTTTTCTAATTTCGTAGCGAGCTCGAGAAGTTTGAGCTGAATATTTCCTAATTTCGCAGCAAGCTCGTGGCCTCGTATATTCGAAAGATCTTGCGCCCTTCCAAGAAGTTGGACGTTGATCCTCATTGTCTCAGAGACGGGCGTTACGCCAATGTCGAAGGGTTGAGATCGACCGTTGGTGGGTGTCTCCTCTCTTTATCTCCTCGCACAGATTTTAATATAAATTATAATCTAATGTCGTTTCTTAATACCTTTCCATCCTGCCCCGTCCTACGTCGGTTCTTCCTACCCCCAAAACGGCAGGGTCATTATTAGGGATTTCTCATTACGCGATCAATCATTCCCAGGGATCGCGGACCTAATTTCTTGCGTCAATTAATATCGCGATGCCGAGCATCGACAGAAGACCGACGACGACGTTCCCTTTCTTACTCTTCGATCTCGTCGTCCTCCGTTGTCCCTGTAATATTCGAGCGTCGTTCCAATGTTCCAACGACACTCATTTCTGTCGAACATTATCGATGTCTGTCTTCTCTGGTCTAATACTTCGTCATTGATAATGTTCGCGTTAGGTGACGATGATTCATTTTTCTGTGGGAGGGAGAGACACTTTTACGAAGGATTTTCGCTACAAAGTACAGTTTAATTTAATTTCTTAAATACGCTTACGTATCTGATCGTCAGTGTTGCATTTTTATGATCGTTTAGAAATTACAGTGTTATAATTAAGTTCAAACGACTGAACGACGAAGAGAAGTGATAATGCTACGAGCATTATTTGCAACTGAGAAACCAAAGTTTCAAATACTCGATGATATATACGATAGAACTATGAATTGATAAGAACTCTTTTCTCAAAATTGTCATACGTGGAATTTGGTAAACCTCATCTTCTGGATAACTTACTTCATCTTATCAAAACTAATAAATGAAGATTCAATTCAACAAGATATTGGTAGTTTTTCTTTTCAATCGTACATCGTCAATTGCCTAATATTTGACACACATGTACAGAAACTTGGAATAAATTTCTTGAAACAAAAATTTCTTCCTCAGATTTTTAACATAAAAACTGTAGCGATCTCTGGAAACTCTTTCGCTGTATTTAACTCATCGTCCGTTAAAATCCAAGATTCAATCAGAAACCGCCGCCCTTGGCAAAACTTTCTTTCGGCCACGAAGTCAGCAACGATAGTGGTTCGCGGGGCAAAGAAAAAATGTTCCGAGTGGAGATCTGCCAGGTTGATTTCGCGAAGAGCTTCTTCTCCAGCCCGGAGGTGATAGGAAGGGCTGGAAGATAGAGAACAAACCGATAGATTTATGCCTCGGACCAGGAGGCATCGTCGTTCTCTTTTCCGCGATGGATATACAGGGGACAGATATACTCTACTTCTACCCTCCTCGGTGTTTACCCTGGTACGCAACGCCCCGAGTTCCCGTATTTACGTATAAATACACGCGTACGAACGCCTACACGTGTTTGCCTTCTTATATCTGGCCATATTTCCTCTTGTCTGGCAGTTAGTCTTGACAGTTGCCCGCGAATCGCTTTCCAAAATCGCATCGAGTTGCTCCCTCCGAGACTTTCGAGCTCTGATTTCCTTTCCTTTCTTTCATTTTCAGAAATTCTATGCTCAGAAGCGTCGATTTCGTTAATCATCGCGTTCATTTTCATTCATTGCGAGATCCAGTGTTGCCTAGATCGCTGAGTAAGAAACGGCTAAGTGAAACGGCGCTCGTTTCTTTTTAGTTTCCGAACTAAAAAGTCTGTGTTGTCGAAGAAATTTAAATATTTCCTGCGATTGGTTCTCGTCGATCGTCAAACTGTAAGTTCGTACAGATTATAATTTTACAATCTAGAATTAAAGAATTGTAGAAATCACTGGACGAACGATTTACGCTCGCAATCAGTGCTGCAGAAGTTTATAGCTAATTTGTCAACCAATTTATTTATTCGTTGTAGTTACGTTAGAAGTACGAAACGAAATTTACTACGTAATTACCAAAATGAAACATCTTGTATTATTATAATTATAATCAGAATAAACTCTAGTCGCACGTGGTAATTGCATTTTCGATTCAACGTTCAATTCTTTTAAACAAACGTGAAAATCGCTCCAATTTTGACTAATAACAAGCGAATTGAAAGCCCAGAAAAATGTTCAAAATCCTAGTTTCTCCGTTTGAAATATTCGAAATTCGGCGTACTGTGTACGCAAACTTCTATGATTGAAATTACTAGCACTTCCATTCTTTCTGATATTGAGCGTAGCGTCCGCGTATTCCAAGACAAATATTTCGACGATCGTTGAATGCCGGCGAAACTTTTCGTTCGAATCAGAATCAGAAACGATTGTTTTAAAAACCGTCGGGCCTCGGTTAATGCTCGGCGGGATTGATTCCCGTTTTCGCGTTTTTGAAAAATGTATCCTCAGCTTTCCAATGTTTTCGCGCCACAATCGCTGAGAAAATATCGCTGGTTCGACGGAATTAATTGGCCAGAGGGTCGGAGCATAATACAATCCGTTCGGAGAAAGGTTTCCGCCCCGGCATTGAATCCCCTCCCTCGCTCATTTTTACTAACTCCGGTTTTTTCCAAACTGCGTACGCGTACGATCGCGTGTTTGGCCAGCGAAATGAAATTTCTCGAAGTTGCCGGCCCGGTTATTTAGAAAGCGATGCCAACAAAAGGATTCGCCGACGCGGACTGTTAGCTAGCTGTTCTGTCTCTACGCTTCCATTCGTCGTTCCGTTCGCAGAGGAGCGTGTACGCGCGTCTCGCTGTTCCACTCGCTCAAACTTCGACTCATTGAACTTTGGCTAAGTTATTCTTCAAACACAATGAGCAACTTAGCGACCTAAGTGATCTCAGAAGTTCGCAACTCGGCCCGCAGTAAATATCCCCCAAGTTAAATTCTTAACTTCGATGCTAAGTTGTGTGGGCTACCCGCGTCGCTACCTGCTTTCTTCCGCTACTGCATATATTTCTTTCACCTCTGTCTTTTTTCTTTCCCTCTCGGACGCAATACTTGAAGTACTTCCTAGCTTATACATGTACCGTGGATCGTGAGTCGTCGATTATCTTGGCGTCGCGTTATTCGTTGACCTTATCTCCTGACGAGATATTCACGGACGAAAGTAGAAAGGTACTGCTGTGTCCAGATGAGGATTCAAACGTTAAAAATATTATTTACGCGATGTGATATCATACTTTAAACATTCAATATAGCATTTGACACAATATTTGATAGGTCTTTAAATTATATATTTGAAGAATGTGTAATCACTTTATTCGTTCAGTTACTCATTTTCTCTTAAAAGTTAAAATTTTTATTCTTTTTTATTATCCTACAAATTTGTCAAGTTCTCACAAAGAACTTTTAAAAAATAGAATGATGTTTTTATAATTTTCGATACATTCTTACGTGTATAATATTTGACAGTTGTTGCAGAGCAACATTCGTAGACTGCGATTAATTTTCAAAAAACGCTGACAATTTTATGGAAACGATCGTGGAACAGTGTATTAAGCTAGCTCGAAGTAATGCTTCGTCCCTGTAAAAATAGATTGTGGAAAACGGTGGAAGGAACTGTAACAGTGGAACAATACGACGCGACGTTTCCACGTGACGTCGTCGATTCGGAAAGATAACCCGGTGCATCCCCTCGTAAGAGGGTAGTGGCAGACGATATGGCCAGGGTGGAGAGGGGCGACGAAACTTTGGACTTTGAACTTCGCCGCTCGAGTGACCCGGCGGCTGTTTTATTTCACTCTCGGCCATTAACATACTTCTCCTCTGCATTTTTCCTACTTTCGGTCTCGGTGTTTGCACAATTGTACGTCCATTGCCGCTGCTTCTCCGCGTTTTTCCTGCGAAAATGTCAACGCGCATTGGCAAAGTCTTCGAACGGTCAGCGGGCGAGATTCCCGTACGCGAAACGCGGTCTATTGGCTCAGAAAGTACAAACGATGAGACAATGTGTCGTCCATTGGAAGTAACAATTTTTCAACCTTGTGCGAAAGTGGAAAGGATTGATTTTTTAGGTTTTAGATTCTTGAATGAAAATGACCGAAACGAACGGAATTTTCGCAGAGTGTATAAACGAATATGTTTGTGTTTTCTGTCACATTCAAAATTTTTTCCCACTCCTCGCATTTTCGTTTCTCTAGCTGCAGCTTCTGTACTTTGATCTCCAACTGCTGACTGCTCGATGTCTATTCGTACTACTTGTACATGTCACTCTTTCCGATATTAGTTTCGTACTTTGATCGACGATAGCCTCTATTATTTTTCCTCGAAACAATGTAGAATCGATCGTATACTAATTCCACGTGTTTCGTCGGTACCTTCGGCTTCCCAGAAAAACCCAGACAACCCTGGCAAACAATCGTCACTTCCATCAAACAACACCCGTTGCCCCCGTCGTTTCTCTACTTTCGTGGAGATCTTTTCCCGGTGGCGTCGTCCAGCGGGTAATTTCGCGAGCGGGCACGTTTATTGCTCGTGATAGCCGAGAGCGAGGCGACAATAAGAAGAAAAAGAGGAAGGAAAGCTGGCAAAAAGAAAAAAAAAAAATTGAAAAAGGGACGAGAGAGAAATACAGAGAAAGGGAGGAGGGGGAGGGGACGATGAGGGAACGAGCAGGCGGCGGCGGATGGCAAAAGAAGCAAAAGGAGGAGGAAAAACGCGGTTGGCGAGCAGGAAAGCTCTTTCGTGGCAGCTACGCTCGAGAGAAAAGAGGTTTTTCCTTAGGGCGCGCGCACGTATGACCACGACCACCTACGACGACGACGACGACGACGACGACGACGACGACGACGTCGACGGCGACAACCGCAAAAAGTTACAGGAAAGTAAGCCTACCGTGGGAGGCGTGGATCGTGGAGCTTTTACCCCGTGCTACCTCCCGGAAAGTTGCTTCGCCGAGCTTTCCAGAGAGTGGGGAACAGGAAGCACGCGTGCGCGAATCAGACTGAGCTGAGAGTGACAAGGCTCGCGGGATGCCGGCCACCGAGATGAAGAGAGGGACGGAAAACCTGTAGAATTTCGTGGCCAGGATGGCCGCGCGGGGAGGAACGTCGAGAATCGCCGGGGCAGGACTTCAGCACTCCTCCTCGAAGATCGAGGACGCGAGCAACGCTGCGTGTATCCGCGTTCGCTCGTTTCTTTTTTTTTTTTTTTTTTTCCAGAGGAACGCGCTGATTTTCCTTCGAACATCGATCGATGAGTCCTTCCATTCCTGCCCCCCGCCCTCTCCTCTCCCTTTTTTCCCTATAGATTTTCAGAGAAAGTATCCGCATAGATTTTAGATTCGATTTAAAGAGAATCATTGTTACAAATTTCGGAAAGGTAGGATTTTATTTCTCCGCGGGTTTTACGGTCGATTTGATGGAATTGGTCGGAAAGTTTTGGTATAATGGTAATTGATGTTAATTAGTGTGCTCTATCGTTCGACTGTGATAATAGGGAACACTTCTTCAAGTCATTAACGTTTCACGTGGAAGAGATTCGGCTTTGGAAGTTTCTCGTTCGACTTCTTCTTTTTCCTTTCGCAGTTATTAGGAAGTTCGTCTTGTTGGGAAGCGGTGGTATAATCGGTGCCAGAGAATGTCTGACCAGCTGCGGCTGCATTTTCGACTGTTCGCGAACTTGATTGAATTAAGATTTTGCAATGGTTCCAGCGGAAAGTAGTGAGTTCGTTGATAATGCTGACGGAGCATTGTAAGTGACAAGATTGAGGATTAATACCGCTTTCTTTCGTTTTATAATTTTACAACGAACATTAAAAACACGTTTCGACAGATAATATACAAAAATACACGAAATAGCTTTCTGTAATATTTAATCGTAGCAAGAGACAGAGTTTCTTTTCTATTAAAGTTCAATCTTTTTAATTATATTTTCGGAAATACGAATTTGTACAAAAATCTACGATCTGACGATCACTGACATTGAGCTAAAAGGAAACAATGATTTATTCGTAATTTGGATTTGTTCTACTCTTGATTCTTTGTTCAAGAGGATTTGCCGCAACGATTGCACGAAGGTTAAAGTTAATTAGCAGAAATATAAGAAGCGCCGCTGCTTATGGCGTGTAAATACTAATCGCGTCTCTTAATGACAAGGCGGAACGAAGGAGGAATTTAAATACCTCTAATGTTCAGTCTTTCATGCGTCTTGAATATAGAACACTCTTAAATGTCGCACCAAACCGTCGTGTGACGCGTGTTCGGAATATCGCGGACGAGTTTTTTCCTCTGTAATTGAGTTTCACGTTTCGCGAGTGATTTTAATAATTCCTCGCCGAACGAAAGTTTTTCTCAACAAGTGTCACAAATATTTGAATCTCGAAACATTCTTCGCCGATACATTAATTTATTGCATCTCCAATCTGCCAATTGGTGTTGGAATACTACGGAATGTACGAATGGCGATAGTGTCATGACGATAAAATCACTTCTGCCTTATATGTTAATGCAAGGTGGAAATCCTTTCGTTCAAAGATACGTAACGTACAGAAGATCGCAAAAATTGCAAAATTGTACGTGAGCAAAAGTAAGTCGAGGTAAATGACAAATAAATTGGATTAGTTCAGTAGTCAATTATTACGTCTCTTGAGAGATGTATGCAAAAATATTTCGAACAAACGAGTCTCAAAGCGGAAGACGAGACTCTTTACAAAAAAAGAGAAAGAAAATCTGCATTTCTTCTCGACGAGAAAAAAAATCGGAACAGCTTACCAGGGAATTTTTGGATCGAAGCTCGCCGTAATTTTCCCTTCGTTTGTTCTTCGGTAATAGATCTCGCGTTTCCGCCTTCTTCGCGGTTTTACGTTTCCCCTTTGCAAATTTTCCCCGTGGATTTTCAATTTTAGCTGCCGTCTCCGCGAAACCCTTCTCCTCCCTTCCCCGTGTTCGGCTACAGTTTCACAGCGTGGAACTTTCGGAGGAAGTTGAAAGGAGTAAAAGTTGCCAACAGTCGGCGAGAAGAAGGATGGGGAGGGAGGAAAAAAGACGAAGGTGAAACGGCCACTTCATTGCTAGAACTTAATCCACTTAATAGATTCTAAATGGAGCAGCTCTGATCTGGCAGGACACGACCTCTTCTTGAGCGGCGAAGTAAAAACTTCTTGTCCTCCGGTGAGCATCGATGTGATTCGATCGAACGTTCCTTCGATACATTGTGCCACTTGCAAAATAGAGAGAGATATTTTGCAAGTGATTAATTGTACTCAAGTCGTAAATTCATCGATATTCTTTGATTTCGTTTAGAAATAGTAAATTTGCCATAAAACAGAACATCTCTCCATTATTAGCCATTGGCCATTGTGAATAATTGGAATGTTCGTTTAATTCTTTTACACGTCGTGGAAGTTGCCGAGATCGTAAATTTTTATTTGGAACGGATTAAAAATTACGACAAGTTTCTAAATTCTAACATTGATAATTCTCGCAACGTCAAGAGCAACGAGAACGATCAATCGTTAGGAAACCGAATCGCAAAATATCTGCCGTATTCTCTGAAATCGTCTCTGAAAAATGAAATCCGGAGAAAGTCGATCGCAGAGCGAATGGCCGAAACAGCAGAATACCATTGCGTATGTAGCTGCGCGCAACGCATCGTGGCAAAAGAACACGAAGGTGCACGAACGCGATGATAATAATTTGCCTGGTCCTACCACAAAGCGACGCGCCCGTGTAAAATATGAAATTCTAAACGGACGAACCAGGACATCGGGCCGGTGTCCTTCACTGCAACACGTTGCAGCCCTGGAAATGGTCGATGTGCCACGGCGGTTCGCGCGGCGGAGGATTCTTCTCTAACGGCCGTATGCAAATCACACGCTGGCCTGGCCTGATCCCGTCCGTTCATCGTCGCCGATAAATATTCAGTCGTCGAGGAGGGGAACGGAGGATGGAAGGAAGGAAGGAAGGAAGGAGGGAGGGAGGAAGGAAGGAAGGAAGGAAGGAAGGACGGTTTCGTCGGTTCCGTTGGTTCCGTTGGTTCGCTTCCTAGGATCCGTTTGAAAAATGAGTTTATCCTGGATCGACGAGGTCGGATCGGCGGCTGGACTGCCCTGACTGGTCCTGGCTGAGCTCTCTCTCTCTCTCTCTCTCCCGGCTGCTCGGACAATTTCGAGGGAGGCAGAGTCTCGTAGATACGTGCTGGTTGCTTGCTTTTGACGGTCTCTCGAGCAACGCGGCAGGCGTTGGTGTATTGGCGCAGCTTCGAGGGTGGTGGCCAAAGGGAGAGACGCATCGGTCTCCGTAGCTAATTTATGACTTCGGAGGTGAATTTTGTGCAGGAAACACATCAAAGTTCAGTAACGGTCAATGCAACCCGTGCGCACGTACACACACACACACACACACACGTCGATATCCGTGGAAACGTATACACGCGTGTATACACGTATAGGCGATATAAGAGGAAGTGAGAGAGAAAGAGAGAGCGGAAGAGAGAGAGAGCAAGGTTTAAAAGGAGAGAAGGGTGAAGAGAGGCAAGGGGGAAGAGGGGGGGGGGAGGGAGAGAGAGAGAGAGAGAGAGAAGCTTCACGGACGGTAAAGCAACCACGGGCCGCGCTCTAACTACGTTAAAAGTTTTAATATTAGTTTAGTCGACGGCCACGGTAGATTGAGACGTAATTCCAGGTAATACCACGGTTCTACGAGCTACTTCCAGCTAATACCGAACGAAACGCGTTCTACAAAGGACCCTCCAGCCCCCGCGCTCCTTAATCTGCATTAAACTCGACGTTCGGTAGCCCGCCTACCGTCGACGAACGAGCTGCTGTCCGCGATCATAAGGCATCTTCGGTTTCGCCACGTACGATTCCGGCCCAGGCTTTTCCTCTCTTTCTTCGCCGCCGGCGGCTCAGTCCAAGAATCCCGAATACTTGCTTCGGCTTCCGCTGCTGCTTCCATAATAGTAGTTGATCGACGCTGCACTTGTCTGGATATTTCGATGCACGCCGGTACGGATGAAATCTGTGGCTACCAGCGGATAGTTTGATGAAATTTTTCGGAGAACATACTTCGGATTACGGGTACGGGTAACGAGTGGAATTAGACGTCGATGTTCGAAGTGAGTCCGTGTCCGTATTTGAGAATGGAATCCAGCTTCGAAAGAAACTTGTTCCTTCGATCGTCTTTTCCGTATCTTTGCTTTTCTAAATTATCAAGCCGAAGTGCATCCGTCTCCGCACAATTGCTCGTCTCTCTCTCGCAAAAATCGCAAAAATCGCAAAAATCGCAACGAGAATCGCTTTGAGCCGGCTTGGCAACCGGCGAAACTCACGGCCGGACTGAGGGAGCGAGGGAGGTTCCTGTTTGTCTCCGAGCGGAAACAGTGAAAGCCGATAGCTCTACCAGTTCTCCAGGACTTTCCATCACGCGGTTGATATTCTCGAGCTGGATAGGAAAAGGAACGACGCGGCTTCCTCCGCAGCGGAGACGTTTGCTCCGAAGGAGCAGAAAAAATGCACCTGCGACGGGTAATAATTTGCGCGGTTCGGGCAGTCTAAGGGACGGGGCGGGCCTGGAGGGGGAGGCGAGGGTGGCTGGAAAAGGAAATAACTCGGAGGTGGACCACGCGTTTTGCTTGGAAGCTCGTCTCCGTACCAGCAAAATCGTACTACGCCCTATCTTTCTCCTCCTCCACCTCCACCTCCTTCTCCTTCTATTCCTCCACCTTTATCCGCCTCTCTCTCCCCCGTCTCTTCTTCTCTTCTCTCCTCTCTTCTCTCTCTCTCTCTTTTCAGCCGCGGCCACCCTGCCTCCCTTCCTCGGAGGCGAGTCGATGCGTACGTACGAACACAAGCGAGAAAAGTTTTACTCTCACTACCACTGGCTCACGGTAACGCACATCCAACCTCCTCTCATCCCACCCCTTCTCTCTCTCTCTCTCTCTCTCTCTTTCTCTGTTGGTCGGTCGTCTGTGTGCTTCCTGGGTCTCTCCTCTCCTCTCCTCTAATCTAACTCCTCACGGGCGCACACAGGCGCGCAACTCCTGACGATGTAGGGACGCGGCGCGGCGCGCGGTCCTCTCTCCTCACCAATACCAGCTCGAAATCCTCCTCTGGTTCCTTCCACTTCCACCTCCGTCGTCTCTTCGTTCTCCACCTCCTCTTCCTCTCCGGCGTCCTCCTACTCACGCTGCCGCCGTTCTCTCGCCGTGCACGACCTCTCGGGGTTGCTCGTGGAAAATCGCCGCTCTTCGCCGACGTCGCGGCGCGCATCGTTTGGACGGGGATCTCTCGTACGGCTGACTAACGTCGATCACGGGTCTACGGCCTTCTCTTTTCGCAATCGTGAAACGCGCGTTTTCTCTTCATCGGTGAACGACGAGCGATCGCAGGATCTTATCAGTGACCGCGTTTCTACGCGCGCTTTACCTCTCTCTCTCTCTCTCTCTCTCTCTCTCTCTTTCTTTTTCTTTTTCTCTTTCTGTTCCTCTCTCGCTTTGCACGCGAGTCTCCGGTCGTCCTCGTGGTGCGATCATCCCCCGAGCAAGCGTTGGCTGTCCTTCGATCGAGATGAACGAGTAAGTACCATTTCTACCAAGCAGAGAGATATTTTCTGACAGTTTGTTGTTTGTTGTATCGTAGTCTCAATTTTCGTAACTTTCTACTCTTTTATGTCCGAGAGTTTGTTTTCTGATTGTTGAAGTGTAAATTTGTCTCATTAAGGACAGGTTAGGAAATTGACACTGTTCCGGGTTCCTTCGTTTCCATTGCCTATATTCCAATAGATTTCGTTTTATTCTTTGATACGTTATAATCGGCAAGTTTTCTGATTTGAGATATTGTCACGTTGACGTTTTCCACGGTTGATACGATACGGTTAGTAGACGAACTGTGTCGAACGTCTGCATTAACGATTAACGATTTAAATATCACATAGCAAGCATAACCATATTTGAATATACAATAAAGCAAGCGAAAATCACTGCGAAAACCGCGCACTATATTCGCCACACCATATAACTTTAATTAAAGCCACGCGGTATATTTACATCACACTAGAGAGAACGCAATACCAAACTACCATCACTATCGCCTCTGTTCCACTTTGATCTCCAGACGTTCAACGACAACAATCTCCGCGAAAAATCGTCGCCACGATCGTCGTTCGTATCGTGGATACGATCGCGTCGGTTGGCCGCTCGTTCCCTTTCGCTGGCACTGGTTGCCTCGCGGTGGCAAGTTGGCACGGAGTAGGCCTCTGCGTGGGCGGGCGACCGGGTGCACTTGGAATTTGATTTTCGTCAAAGTTTCCAAGGTGAACTGGTCGCACTGGCAAGTGCGCGCATCTGCAAGAGTATACATGTACGTAGGCGACGACGAGGGGGGCCACGCGGGGGGGCCACGCGGGAGTAGGGGGCTAGAGAAGAGGAACAGAAGCGGAGAGCGAGGGGGTGCTCCGGTCTGGAACTTTGTTCTTGTTCTTGCGAAGAACTTCCACTCACCTTCTCTTCTCCTCTCTCTCTCTCTCTCTCGCTCTCGCTCTCTCCCGCTCTCTCGCTCTCTTCCTCGATGTTGGCCCCCCCTTCCTGCACCCCCGTCCACCCCGCTGCCGCTGCCACAGCTCGTGCCATTGAACAAACTAGTCCGCTTCAACGATAGTTACTTCTTTCTTGTTACGCGGCTACCAAGTTTCGCACCAACGCTCCGGAATGTTGCGGTGAACTTGGGCAGGAAGCCCCCGTTTCCTACGTTCACTCTCGCTCTCTTTCTCTCCTTCTTACTCTCGCCGGTGCTCGGTGTCTGCTGCTCCGTTTTCGGCCACGAAGGATCACCGGGATTCGGGGTTAACGACAGCTGGCGCGTTCGTCCCGGTTTCCAAAGACAGTGCCGATCAAGGCCAAGTACAAGAGGGACTTCTTTGGTACCCGTTCCGAGTTTCCTGCCCCCTCCCCCCCAGCCTTAAGTTGATTCAGCCACGAAACTTAGGCTGCAGTTCCGCGCCGATACTCCACTTCCTCCGCGTTCTGCTTCTCCTACGACGCTGTCGTAGTGCACGTTCGACGTGGATGGCTAGTCTTCCGAGATACGATGACTCTGTATGCTAGTTTCATCAAACGAGGGATGCTTTTCGGAGTGGACGACGATTTCGCGTTTTGTTCGACAATAGGAAAGGAGTGAAGTTGGTTTTACGGAATTGCCAGTTGATACTGATTACACTGTCGTGGATATTTGTTTCACGAGTATGTTTCTATGATTTAAGAAACGTGTGCTTATTCTTACGTTGTACTACTCATGTTTTTACGCACGCAGTAAACGTGACTTGTCTCTCGAATACAATGCTGTGCTACTTGTTTCATAAACACGAGTCTATATTGTGACTCTCTGTTACTTAAGAATTATTATTATTTATGGAAAAAGATGAAGGATTTCAAGTGATAATGGTAATGTGCTTGTCCCTTGCTATCAATGGCATAGCACAGCTGGTACACATGACGCTAGTAGTGATATGTACAATAATTTTCAAAGGACTAAAGCGCTGAAATTAGCGATACACTTTCTTAAAGTATAAATAAATTATACAAAGTCTTGATTAAAGTTAATAATTACGAATTAAAAATCAACTAGTATTAACTCTGAATTTTTAAATCTTAAGTAGTATAGCATAGCTTTCAAGGGACAAGCACACCAGAATTATAGATTCTTAATTCTTAATTTCAAAGTAGTACAGAATATATTACGTGTTTCACAAGCAGCAGTTTCTTTCATTTGAAAAAAATTCTCCCTTCAATCGCGATATCAGGGACATTCCACTTCATCTTTCCATCACCTCTCCTTGTCAACCTAAAACCTATCCTCTCCAACCGAAAAAATTCGCTGTTGCGCCGCTCGCAGAATTTTCCAAACCACCCGCGAATCGATTTTTCAAACAACCACCTCGCGCAACACCCGCCAATCCGCCAACTTTATCCCCTCGTATCGCTGCGATGCTCGAAAGCAATCGATCGGCGGATGATTAATTACGCGAGCTTCTTAAGAATTCTTCTATCACCTTCCGCCGCGGCAAATGGGAGAGACAAAGGGGGGGAGAGGGAGAGAGAGATGGTTCCCAGAGGGAGGAGGAGAGCACGCGAGGAGAGAAACAGAGAGAGAGAGAGAGGGGGGCAGAGAGAATGAGAGAGTTAGCTGGTAGGGGAATTGTTACCCGAAGTTTAAACTTGGTTGTCGACTGCCGTTAACAAGGTTTGCCATGGGGCTGGTTCAGTAGTGTCTAGGTCTCGGGGTGTGCCACATCTCGCGCCCATGTTCATTCCGGCGTCTTGGCTTCGTCATCGAAAGTACCGTGTAATTGTCGCGTCTCGCTCTTTTCCATTTCGATCTTTCCTCGAAAGGTCGAAGACGTTCCACGTCGCCGACGGTGAACTAGTTCCGAAGCGGCTGTGACGCTGCTCGTTGTGTTTTTTGTCTGGTGTATCAGTCGCTCGATTGGTACGAGCGTGGAAGAGTCGGATCGAATCGATGGAGGAGACACGGTTACGCACGTCGATGGCCTGACAGATTTTAGACGTAAGTGTCTGTTTCTCTTTTGGCATTCAAAGAGGGTCGAAGCAAAGCGATGCTAGTTTTGCGCATCGTGTTTTTTGAATTGGTTTCACATCGGGATGAAGAAACTTTCTGAGATTCTGATCCTCGGTAACGTAATAAAAAGAAGACGATCGACGTCGTTTACAATTTATACCGTTTGTACATCAATGAAAATATCTATCAGATTTCTTTAAATTTTACACTTTGAGTCTTCAACAAGAGGCAAACCGTATAACGAGAGGTTTAAATATATATTTTTGACGAAAATCAATTGAGATAAATTTTATAATATTCCGTTATTGAACAATCGTTGGCATTGCGATGGTCCACAAGTTTGGAAAACATTTGGCAATCTGATTTCGGAGGCAGGTTCCCTTTCGATGACACCGGTCCAAACCGTCGGATACCTTCGAATTGGGTAGCGCTCCCTTCTGAGAAGCGAGGGTCGCCGTGGAGAGCGTCCGAAGATTACAGAACGCGCGGGGGGTTGAATTTAGGCGGAAGAATCGCAGTGAAGCAACCGGCGGCGGGTGAAAACTCACCCCCTGCGTGTCCGTTGATTATATCGATTCGAGGCCTACCTAACGAAATTACGTTCAGAGTGGCCCTAACCTCGCTCAACCTTAAAGACACCGGCTAAGGTCGTCCGATATTTTCTACGACCTAAAATTGAAGCTTCCGAATGTTGAGTGACTTGAATTTCAGGATAAAAAAAAACAAATGACTCGAGGTAATTTTACAAAGTGGAATTTAACGGATTGACGATGGTCGCCGGTGACTTGTTTGTAGTTTTGTATATATCAGAGTAATACTCTGTAAATGACAGAGTAGTACTATTTGATAGTTTAGTTAATAATTCAATAATTTAATATTAAGAAACGAAATATATATTTTTTCAATTCATTTTTTATTGTAACGTAATATTCCACGAAAATTAATGTGTAAATTTCGCGTGAATTGAATTGATACAATATGCGTCTGACTCAAATATCAATTTCAAACGTTCCGTCATTACGTGATTAACAATAACTCACGGTTAATCTCTGTTCGAAGAAAGACGATCATATTACAAGAAGCTACATTCTCACTGCAAGCTGTTTAATTTGTTTTGAGAACAAATTTTTCAACATGGAAAATGTTGAAAATAGTTGTTCCTTGAAAATAAAGATATTACGTTTGGAAGAGCGATTGTAGTGTAGCGAATGGTTTCATTTTCTTCGTCAGGCTGCATTTAGCACGACATCACGACTCAATGGTAGTAATTTCTCTTTCATTATTTTCAAACTACCTTTGTCCGCAGGAACGATGAGAGTTAAATATGATTTCTGCAAATTTGTTTCTACGATTTATACTCTGATGGCTCGTTCGGTTAATTAATCGAAATCGTACAATTAAAATATAAAAATTCCACGTATCGTACAAACTAAACTGTTTCACTTTTACCTCGTGATATCGGTTCGGTTACACAGATTTTAACGATGAACTTTTTAACACAGATGGAACCTACATTTACGCATATTTCCCGATAGAGAAATCCACCATCGTATTTCATTAAATTCCCTTTCGCTCTCGTTTCCTACCGACTAATTACAACGCGCCCTTTATCTCTCAACTTCATAATCAGGCGATGTGATAATTTTGGATAATTCACGTTACTTGATTTTGAAATCTTTTATTTCACCGTGTCTTGTTGTTAATCTTGGCGAACCTTGGAAAACCTAAATTGCAACCACAAAATGCAAGTAAATAGTCAAAGATATTAGTAATCCGATACACGAAAGTATTTGAGGGTTAATTAACTGCTGCAGTTCAAGCGAATCTGTTTAGTATTCTTTTAAACGGTCTGTACCCTTCCCGTCTTCAGGCTCTACCTCTTATTCTACAAATACTTCATGAATACCTTTTCTGAGAAAAATGCTACAAAATTAGCAAAACTCACATTCCAAATGACTTTGCCCGAATTCACCTACTTTGCACACTACCCTGCAGCTTTCGAAACGTCTCTGATTTCTCAGTGATACATCTCGATATCACCGAAAATTGTCCGCCTCGTCCATTTCGCATTCTCGAAATGATGATCTCGAGTCAACCGCCATAGCGCCGCGTCGGTCCGTTATCCCGGCGAGTATTAGCCGCTGCAAGCTATCGGCCGTTCGCACGATAGCGTGATCCAATTTGTCGAAGAATGCGCTATCGCGGCCGACTGCGAGACGGCGAGACGGCGAGACGTACGTAAGAAGAGGAGGCAAAACGCGGTAGGACGCGAGTGAACGGGAGGGGGAGGGGAGGACGAACATGGGGTAGTTTAAATGGGGTGGGGCGGAAGGACGTCGGGAGACGAGAAGTCGAGGGGGCAGGCAATTAATACGACGCGGAGGCATGCACGTCGGCTGGCAACGGCGAAGGTTCGCTTCATTAGGGCCCGAAGGTAGGGCGGAAGGGTTGATTTTTAGCTTGGAAACCCTCCCACTGCCGCCTCATTGGTTTCCAATTATCGAAATGCCGTCGCCTTAAGGCATCCTCGCCGCGCTGCCTGTCCGTCTCCTGTCCCGGATGCCTTCCCCACCGAGCATTCGTCGTAAATGTGCCGTAATTTATAGTCGAAACGTGCGAATCGTTTATTCCGCTCGGAGTACGACGGCTATTCGGCGATGGAAGCGCTGTGTCCGGTTGAAACAATCCAGTTCGAACGAGCAAGTCCAAAATTTGCTACCGTTTCCATTTGACGTCGGAACGACGACGGCGATTTCATACTCTTTAACGAAATTATCGACTTGAATCATCCAACATGATGATACCGATCAATGCTGATGTTACAGAACGTCGAGCCAAGCGTTTTAAAAATTAACTGCGTTCCTCGGCGATTTCAATAAAAAGCAAACGTAATCGCGAAGCGTAACGGGAGGAAAGAAGCGCAGCTCGAAAGGGAAAGAAGGGTGGATTTGGGCGGCAGTTTGCCGAAGCGTAGCGATTTCACACGGGCGAAACGCAACGGAGAGAGAGAGAGAGAGAGAGAGAGAGAGAGAGAGAGAGAGAGATTCGGAAGCGGGTGAAATGCCTATCGAGCGTGGAACGTCGGTCGGCGAACTGGGGGGGCTCTTTCGTTTCAGAATTTTGAAAATGCGAGCCGGGCGTGTAGGGTGTTCCACGACGCGACGCCAGATCCTGGGAAATATAAAGGCCGGGGATCCAAGCTGGCGATGGTTCTCCCGGAGAACCAGTAGAAATCCTGCAATCCCCACGACACACACTAGCTTCCGCACCTGTTTTCCGGTGCATCGAAAAAGAGGCGGGCGTTCTTACGCGCGCCGACGGACAGAGCAAGCTGGTGCGAACCAGAAGAAGAAGAAGAGAACCGGCTAGAAGGTAGAGCTTGGTAGAAGAGAAGGAGATTGAGGTGGCGGCTGCAGAGCAGGAGGAAAGAGGAGGAGGAAGAGGAGGAGGCGGATGAGGTGGATGACGAGGAGCAACGGCGCGGCCGTAGTAAGAGGAGAGACGAGAGGAGGAGAAGGAGGATGACGACGACGACGGCGGCGACGGCGACGACGACGACGACGACGACGACGACGACGACGACGACGACGAGAAGGAACGAGGAGTGTGAGAAGGAGTATGAGGAGAGGAAGAGGTGCAAGAGGCAGAGCACAAGAGGAGGAGGCAGAGGAGGTGGAGGTGGAGGACGACGACGAGGATGAAGAGGTGCAGGAGGAACAGTAGGAGATGGAGGAGGAGAGGGATGGCCGGGGTGAAAGCAAGCGGGGGTGGTCCAATCAGAGGCGAGTACGGGTGGGGCAGAATACCTCCGCCCTCTCCCTCAGCAACGTTACCTCCTGTAACTCTCCTCCTCATCCCTCTTTCTCCACGAGGTTGGAATCACCGCCACTTCCAACCAGCACCACCACTATCCACCTTCTTCCTCCTACTCCACCTCCACCTCCACCTCCTACGTAAGCTCTGGTCTCTCCTCCTCTCTGAAGCCCCCGCGGCTCCTGGCGGCTACCCAAGACAAGTGCCCGCGAGAGATTCTCACGGCATGAGCGGGGATCGTTACGTACGACCGACGGCGAGGATATCCACGGCCGAGGATTTCCACGACGATTTCCGCGCGAGTACGCGTTACCAACCACCCATCATCCACGATACGCACGCAACGATGCTGCCCGCCGCACCCGTCGTCGTGGATCCACCAACGATTGCGCCCACCTGGATGCGACCGATCGTCCGACGTGATTGAACGACCGCCGCCACGCACACGCATCGCCACGAAACACGGCGACCGATTCTACCGATCACGCGATCGACAGTAAGTAGGCGCAACGTTGTTTTCATCCTCTCATCCCCTTGCGTTTCACCCGGTCCCCGCGATTCACCCCGCGATTCACCCCGCGATTGTGTAACAATCTCCTCGTAATTACTTGCGGTGTGCATATTGGTGACAGACAAATTGCGATTCGCGTTTCGAAAAATCACTCGCACCTTTGACAAGTGACAAGGAACGCAAACGCAGGCACGCTAAACGAACGCGTATGAATTCGATCCATCCAAGTATCGTAGATGGTATCGTCGATCCGCCGTGCGCCCTATGAATGGAAGCAAAGGTTGCTTTCCTGCCGATGAGAAATAAATCTGGGGATGATCGTACGTGGAATCGAAGGAGAAACGGGGGAAAATAGTGTCGGGTGTACGGTCGGATAAACACCTGTGCGCGAGATAGGAATGGAGCAGTCGGGCGTGGATGGAAAAAGATAAAGAGACTGTGGCAGTGGGGTGTGCTCGGATTGCTCGACCAA
The DNA here is from genome assembly GCA_032399605.1 of Melipona beecheii. NCBI lineage: Eukaryota > Metazoa > Arthropoda > Insecta > Hymenoptera > Apidae > Melipona > Melipona beecheii. Next base: position 402,472 of record JAUCMO010000047.1, on the reverse strand, counting down.
AACGCGAATGATTCGATCCTTTCTGAACCATTTCACTCGATTTGCCTCGGTGAAATATCGCCGGCCGACTCGCGGCCAACTGCCACCGTACGTGTACGCGTGTTGTTCGGATTCTCGCTCGTTTACGTTTCTCCGAAACTGTGCTGTTTGTCCGAACACGGTCGGACACTTCTACTGTTTCTGCTTCACTGTGCCGACAGAGCCCTGACGCGCGTCGCGTCGTAACAAAATCTTCCTTTTTTTTTTTTTTTGTTCTACTCTCCCTCGTTTCCTTAAATACGAAGAAATTTTGGTGTTCTACATATAGTGCGGTTGAAGCAAAAAAAAAAAAAAAAAAAAATTTCAACGTTAGATCGACAAGTTATCGAACATCGAGATTGCGAGAACAGAAGGAACCGGGGCATTACACTGTGATGGATCGTCGGCTTTTTTTGGAAGTTAGGTTTCGGTTAGGAATCTATTCGATGGATGGGTGAAACGTTTTCACGAAGTTAGGTACGCGTCACGTAGGAGGACAAAATGGATAGTACGTGAAAGTAGGGCGATGAGATTATCTTGGCCAATAAAGCGAATGGTTCGAAATGACTGCAATTATTTCGTGGCGCGTGTTTCTGGTGCCGATTGGACGAAACTGTTTCGCGATCAAGAGAGATAAAGACTTTGCGAGAGTACGCGCGAACCTATGGTGGACCTGTCGTGTATTATATGTCGTAAACGAGATAATGCCAGCTCGCTTAGGCGAATTCTCGCAAGAGCGGAGAATGTAAAATGGGAGAACGTTTATCTGGACATAAATTAATTGCCCGACGACCGAGATAATTTCCGTGAAATTCAAAAGATGACAGAAATAACTTGTAACTTCCAATTGCAAAATTATTTTTAAAGGAATCGGTTTGTCGTCTTTTTCGTTTCGAAAACTAATATACAACAAGTAGTACAGTTTTCAATCGTCGACTATATAGTATATTTACATTTTTCTTATTGCAGGCCATTTTTATGGCCTCGCAACGAACACCAGAGGCACCATCCACCGTGAGATAACGCGTGTGGTAGTCTAGCTCATGGGAGGAGGCGACTCTCGCCGCGTTATATCATTTATATTTAAGAGGGAGGACGAAAGTTTGCTAACAACATGGCCGACACGTCTCTGAGCTTTTCCACTCGCCACTCTGTGCTTTCATCGTCTGGCAAGGACGACCTTTATTCTATTCTCGGCGGTTCCATGGCGCTGAGAACCGCCCACTTGCAAACCCATCCTGTGAAGCAATTTTGCGAGGAAAAAAGAGACGCGAGAGTGGCCGCACCGGCCATTACGCGGATGCTCGCAGATTCACCTCGATACACGCCCGCTTCCAGAAACTTCAACCGCGCAGCTTTTTCCATCTAGGACAGAAGCGTGCAATGTTCTTCTGAGAGTTGCCATCGATTCGTTGGAGAATGCTTCTCCGTCCCAGGTAACCGTCTTTCGCCACGCGATATTTTCTCTCTGACCTTCCAAAAAAATTCGTAGATTCTCAGAGATGGAGAATCGTTTTAGAATTATTCGGCGAAACTTTCGATGACGTTGAATTTATTGTATTTTTATTGTATAATATTTAATCTAGGTTCCCGCGTTCTTCTTCGCAATTGAATGCCAATCATACAAATACAATGTGATTTTTCTGAAAATAAAGTTTAAAATTGGAGTTACGTTTTGCAATAAATATAAAAATTGTTGAAGAAATATAGCGTTCTCGAACCTTTTAAATTTTGATTGTAAAAAGAAATTATTACTATTATTTTCAAACTTTCTCGATACCTGCAAGTACTTTGGTTCAGCGAGATTACGACTGCTTCCTCAACAAAGACACAGCAAAAAAAGAAAGTCACTCGACTTGCGAAAAAGTATTTATCCAGCTCGTGAAATAATGCAGGAGAAGAGCGAGTGGACGGGCAGGCGGGAAATCAGAAAGGTTGTCAGCCAAATGCGAGTTAACAAGTTCGCGATCGACATGGCCGCGTCAAGCACGTCAAGCTGTTTAAGCACGCAGTCACGCGAAAGCACGACCGCGAAACACGCGAGCCACGTCGTCGAGGGATTTCCACGCGTTCGACCGCGTGTGGATCTGTCGTTTGGTTCGTCGGCGCGCACGAACACCGGCCGAGATCGAAAAAGCGGATACAGCCAGTCGTCGTCGATAATAAACGAAACGGGGGGAACACGCGCGAGAAGACCGCGGGCAATGACGAATGGTAGAATGGTCGATACAGAAAGTGAAGCAAAGAGAGAGAGAGAGAGAGACGCGAAACATGCGAATCAAATCAATGAATCGAAGGAGAAAGTGATAGCGCCTCGCTGTTTTGTGAATGAAAGCGTGCAGAACCGACGTTAATGTACTCTTCGCCACTCATTGATCGTTTCTCGCATTGTGGCCATTGTCGCGCGTTCATGTCGTAGCAATTAATACACGCCCATTAGCCGCGTGCTCTAACGCCAACGAACGTTTAATCGTTGCAACCAACGAACATTGTAGAAAATCCTTCCAATGGATAATATTTTAGGATTCGTACTATGTCGTACAAGAATAGAAGCTTTCGTTTCTCGGTTATAGATTTTACATTATACAGGGTGTTTGATACAGTGTAGTGATAGAAAGTGCAATTTTACATGCAAGAATAAGAGAAAAAACTGCACGACTTGTACCAATACGATTCATCTCACTGAAAGGCAGAAGCAATTGTTCTGACTAGGAAATGAATATCAATTTCATTAATATGCAAACATTTGAATCGATAGAAAACAAATTATAGGCGCAATCGCTCAGTACCAGACAACGCTACTCCTAATCCACGCCCCCTCGTAAATCACGTGACTCAAATCAACCAATCGCTAATTTTCGTTGCATCAGCGTTGCACCTGAAGAGGCCCGCTAAAATCACTTTCAGTGATAAAAAGAATGACATTCTTTATTAAACGCTTTTGAGCTCGATACTTGATACTTGAATACTTGAATCTACCTGATTTCGAATTGGAAAATCAAAGCCTCGTTTAGTTAAACTTGGCACAACTTAGTACATCTACTCGACAAATTTTCATACTTGACCTTAATTCGATTCTATTTCACTTTCTAACCGACGTCCACTACGACTTCAAAGATAATGCTTTACGTCTTTATGTTATGGATTTTTTGGGGCTTCAATAAGTAGAAGCCGACTGTATCGGAATTTTTTGGCAATCGACGCGACGCGTATAAGAATTCTTCCTACTTTCCTTTTTAACGACAGTTCCGCCAAGTCCGGAATCATTCTCGAGGAACCATAATATTACCACGATTCTCTCCACGCATAAGCTGCACCGGCCTTACTGCAATCCTCCACCGCCGTTGGTTGTTTCCAAATCTATTCTGTTCCTCTGTGAACACCGGCGGCGAAGATCAGGGCACAGGGAGGGCGAAAAAGCGGGAAGAGCGGAGCGAAGCGGGCGAGCAGAACCAGAGCCAGCGGAAACTTTTCCCGTGCAAAGTACCACGCGGACTGGCTCGAGGTTATGAAATTCTGATGGCTCATAAAATGTAAGAAAATTTACAGACTTTGCCCCTCCGCGCTCTGCGTCTTTCTCTTCGTCTCTCCTCTGGCCTGTCCTCTACTCGCAGTCGTCGGCCTTCTTGCCGGTCGTGTTCCGTTTCTCCTTCGTTTCCCGTTCGTTTCGCGGTGCCGCCGACGCCGCCACCGCCGCCGCCGGCTTTGCGAACTCGATGGAAGAACCGGCTGGAGGGCGCAAAAGGGGACGTCGGCGTAAAGTTTAAAACTCGTGGCAATCGATTAGGAACCTAAGGAAGAGAAGAGACCCGCGCCTCGTTGTTTCTCTTCGACTTGAACACCTTTTTTCCTCGAGTTCGCGCGAGACTCGTTTTCGACTCGTTTGGTTAACTCGTGCCGTTGTGAACTCGATAACGTAGCCACTTAATGGAAGTAGATACCGATTTCGTGGATTTTAACTACCCAGACGAGAGCCAAACGAGCGTTTCTGGCCACGGGTAATGAATTTCTCTCTGTATGAACGACGGTATAGATAGCAGTTGCGGGATGTGTCTTTCGAGAGCCAAAATCTTTCTATCTTCGAACATTGGCAACCATCGGTAGATGTGTCTTTAGATCGGTAACGGACACGAAGTTCCAAATGGAGATTTAAAGCGCGCGGTGATTTAAGCGGCGATTTCGCCGCCGCGCTTTTAGTTTCGCACGACTACTGAAAGAGATTTAGAACGTCAGCGGTTCATTAGAATTCAATTTTTCTCGTTCGCATCTTCGAGTTTAAATAAATTTCCCGCTCTGGGAACACGACGCCAAAAGTTGGAATCGCCGAGGGCCCGTTTCGCTCGTTTTCTCCCCAATCAAAATCTTCTCGCGTCGACCAACGCCGAGAAGGGGTTAATTAACAGTAGCCAAATGAATAAGACTTGATCAGTGGAAATTACGCGAGGAGCGGCACAAAGGACGATGGCCAAACTATTTTCGTCTATTATCGGAACTTGTCGAATCACAGACCCCTTCCTTGTACACTCTTTCAAGCTGTCAATTTCAATCACCTCCCTCCCCCCATGTCAGAATTTTCGCTCCTTGAAACAACTTCACTTTGGCAATCGAAATTTTCAATGTTAAAAATTTAAAATCTATGCGTGTAATGGAAGACCATCTTTTGAACAAAAGAAAAATTATTGCAGACGGCAGTGAATTACACAAAAAGATGTTTCTATATCCGTGGATTCCTAATTGAGCTTATATTTTTCTGGACGTAGTTAAAAACAGACGAAAATAGATAAAAATTTTATAAAACGCAGATCCGTGTTTCCTATGTAAGGATAGGTTTGAAAATTTTCTACTGCTTCGTCTCTTCTGTCGAGCAAATTTAACGTGAAAACGAACAATAAAAATTCTCGGTCGCGCAACGACTCGAGCGAATCGTACCCGGTTGAAAATTTTCCTCCCCGCTGGATGTAGCGGGGAATCTTTAGGCAGCGATGCTCGCCTGACACTCGCCAATCTCGCGCGTATAATTATGTATAAAGACGACGACGACGACGACGACGACGACGACGACGACGACGACGAGGACGACGATGGGGCCGGAGTTAGCGAGGCTGATGGCGGTGATGGTGGCGGCTCGCCGCTCAAAATACGTCTAAATATTAATGAGCTGTCCCTGCCTACGGCGTACCACCTTCGTTTGGGCATTCATGCTTTCCTCAGACGGTGGCTACGTGTAGGTGGGCCGACGAACGCGTCGAAAAGTGTGTGTTGGTGTAAAATTAACGCGGTGGAAGGTCGGCCGGTTGTTCGTTGTCGCGACGCGTGTGTGTCAGATGCGAAATACCTGTGGAGCGGAGTTTGAACAACGGCGTCGAACGATAACTATGGTTTTCCGTTCGCTGGTTGATCGTCATCTCGAATAACACCAGAAACGTTGTAGAACAAATAGAGCAATTTCATCGATCGAAGGGGAGCTCTTTCCTGAATACGGGAACAATAGACGTTTTTAAACGCGTATTGCCAATTTATAGGTGGTAGAAAATAGCAGTGGTCGATGGTTGAATGGAAATCGGTTTCTAGCCCTAGAGGCAGCAAGTGGCGTTGCGTTGTAACTTTATTTTCCACGTGTGACTTTGTCAGTAGTGTGACTGGTAGATAGACGTCTCAATATCGTGGTCACAATTATAAATAGCAGCGCAAGAAATAAATCTAGGTATTGAATATTGCTGCATTGTGAAGTACAAAGTGTAGTTTAAGTGATATTTAGCTCTTAGTGACGTTACTTGGAGTAATATTTGTTGGCGCAATCTGTCGTTAAGTGGAATTAATCGATATATGATCAGACGTAGACATTCCACTCTCAAATAATATCCCTGATAATATTAAATTAAGATTAAATAACAATTGATTGTACCAATTTCTGTTAGATCATTAAAGTTCATTTTATTTAGTACTTTTTAAAAAACGAAATTAAATCCAACTCCTACAAATTCCTAAATTAAGCAACATGGAATCTTAAATTACTGTGACTACTAACGTTCAACGATATCTATAATGAGGAATCAATACAATTGTATTACATTTTAATTATTTCGTACATTTTACTAATTACGTCGCTTGATACATACAACGACAAGACCAACGTAAACTACATCGTTCCATTGCCACTTTTCTTTCAAGTGTAACAATTCCGTCACTTCCAATCAACACTTTGTCTAATTCGTTCTTACCTTTCTCGTTCCGTTTTCTCTTTCTTTCATCCGCGCCGTTGAATAGCGAGGGCGAGGAGAAGAGTTTCTTGCAGCTCGCAGCAAGGGAGAAAATAGGAGATGCGAAGGGGTTGACAGGAAGGAGTTACCTGATAGTTAGTACAAAGACTGTCATGTAAGATGCGCCGTCAAGTAGCAGTCACTTCGTCCCTGCACCCTCGTTCCACCCGGTCCCACGCCCTTCATTTTGTTCTCCTCTATTTTCCCGGTACTCCTTCTGTTCTGTTCTTCCTGGCTGGCAGATCCTTCGGGACGGCTAATTGTGAGCGACAGTCGCAACGGGTAACGGAAGGAGGGATCAACGTCACTTTCGAGAACTTCTCAAAAGCTCAGTCGTCAGTCGTGCGCCGTTATCAAAGAATTCGTCGATAAGCTTGTCACTAAACGCGTCGTTCGATCTGCGAAATTGCCGATCGGTCGACAAAGAATCTCTGATTCTGAAATGTAATAAAACATTTATTACATTTTCGAATTTCATTGTCGCTGTAAAGAGTATTAGAATTATGTCGGCAAAATTTCGAATCAATTTGAAACTGTACTTGGGAGTCACAGGGTATTTATTGCGAACATATATTCAACGGTAAATTGAATAAAAGTTACAATTATAATACAGTAGTGTCTTGTTACAGTATGTATTAATAAAATGTCAAGATGTTTTGTTAATGTCAACAGATACAATAAATGTTCGAATACTTTTCCGAACATCTAGCAAATAACAATTATAATAATAATAGAAAAATTATTCAACAATTCGAAAAATCGTAGAAATCGGAGAATATTTTCGCAGAAATATCGTAAACACTTTATGGCTCGCGCAACACTTTGTCGCGGAACCCCGATATGAAATTTTTATTCCAGGGGAGCAGTATAGTTCCACATCAAGGTGGTAATGCCCGTCTCTAGATTCGAGCAGTCACGGCGAAGTGGTTTTCTCTCTGCTATAGCAGGGAAATAGTTTGTTACCCGGCTAACTTGTCACATTAAACACTGCAGAAATGTCACGGTGGTAGCGCAGGTGTGTGTTCCTCTCTTCCGAAGAATCGAGAAATCGATTCGCCCAGTTTCTCGCGGGAAGCGATCGACGAACGTACCGATCACAGACGAAACTGGAGTTTCCGTGCACCGTCCTCGCCTCCGCGGAACGCGTTCGTTCGAAAATGGCGCATCTGCTCCACCATCTTTACGAAGCGGAACGCGACCAACCTTTCTCCAGTTTACCTTCGCGTCTCGAGAGAAACCTTCTGCGACTGTATTTACCATCTCTCGTAAGTACTTAATTTTGCTTTCGGAATTAATTCCGCCAGGGTGGGTGGGCACGGAACGGAAACGGCGTAGGTGTTACCCTAAAGGTAAGAGTTGCTACGTCGCTGGCAGGGACGATGGTGTTGGTGGCACATTGAAATACCAGCGATATGTCGGCGAGGCGAGGCTCGTGGAAACTTCCGTCGAGTATTTTCCCGGGACTGTCTCTCACAATTAGAATACCCCCCGCCCCCGGATGGGGATAGAGCGAGAGAGAGAGAGAGAGAGAGAGAGAGTGAATCGGCTTCGTAGAAGTGGAGTAACGGCGCAGATACGTGCCTATTAGAGGGGGAGAGGCGTCGTCGATTTTCCGAAAATAGAGACGGAGAACGCGAGAGCGGGACGGAACGATGATTTATTGTACCTTGGGAATGCGCCGAGAGCCGGAATTGCGAATCTAGTCGATGCCAGCTAGAAATATCGTTCGTTCTCGAGCTTAGGTTTTTACAGTTGAATGTACCGTCTAACAGAATTGGAACAGATACCTGATATTATTTAGAAGGGATTGATTGACACATTCGATTCATTGGTCCATCACATTTTGGTCGCAATATATATATTGCTTCTTACAACGGAATTATAATTCGTCATTTCGCGATTCGTGGCTACGGATTACGATCACTAGATTGTTCATCTTTATGTAGTTTCACGTTGTTCTTACAAACATTCGCATTCTGTTTAACATTTTCTTAACATTGTTTATAATTAAATTCGTACCCCTAATTAAAATTTAAAATCTCGCTACTTGGTCAGCATACTGACATTGAAACTGATATTCCAACTTTGATTCTTTCCACTGGAAATGACAACTGCAAGTGTACAACATTTTTGTATCAAACCCGCTGCTACTGTAACAAACGCGTGACAATCATATCTGGAATTCTACTATAAAAGTGTGAAGCAAATGGTAAAAAAAAAAAATATTAATTTTACCAATTAGAATACGTGGCTACAAAATCACGGTCACGGCGACCATGGCGATCATTACAGAGATATCTCGAAATTTTTGATCGAGGGTAACCTCGTCATCGCGTAGCAGCCCCCGTCGTCGAGAGGGAAATGCAACGGAGCCACGATGGAATCGCGTGACGTGCAATTCGACGGTTCGGACGGACGGCTCTAGGAATAGTTGGTTATCGGCCCAGCAGAGTGGTGAGCCCTGGCCTGGGTGTGTGTCTTTAGAAAAGCATTAGTGTCCGGAATTAATTGATCGCGGAAGGGAAGTGGATATCTACGCGAGCTTACATGTTCCTCTTTGCCTGGTCCCTCACTCTCTCTCTCTCTCTCTCTCTGTCTTTCCTTTCTCTTCACTTGGTACTCTCCCTTTCTCTTGCTCGCTGGTTGGTCTGGGGGTGCAGGGTAATATCGGTACTAGCCTGTACCAGTCGATGAGCCACTCGCCGCCCTCCCCTCCTCGTCGCTCTTCTTGCATTGCCTTCTACACACGACTCTGCTCGGGGCAACGATATAATCCGATGGCTCGTTCCTCGTGACTTTTGCTCGCGTTTTTAATACCGAAGCACTTCTCGACACGTATCAACCTCGTTTTCTCTCCCCCCCTCTCTCTCTCTCTCTTGATCGACTTTCGATCACGTTTATTCGATTCGTTCGAAGATCGAGCGTTTGATATTCCACAAACACGTTTTCGGTGGCTGGCGTGAAATTTGTTCATCAAGCCAGTTAGTTGATTAATGCGTATTATTTCGTTGGTGTTTGTTTGTGACAGTTACTTCGAAGACTCGTTGCTTTTTGAAACCGTGACATAAGTATGTGACAGAGGAACGTCGTAGACATCTCTGAACAAGCATTTCAGATGCGCAAGACCAGGATTCTTTAACGCGACAATTAATACAGTTCGTAGCTCTTGCGCAAGGGGCGTGAAGTCCCTTTTTTCTTTCTCATCCGTGTCATCGTCGAGGATTCTCAACGCCGAGGGCAAAGAGGCGCGGAACGGTTAGAAACGTTTGTTTGAGGAGGCCGAGGGCCGACGGTTATTAAGCTCAGGCCACAGACCACATCAGAGGCAAGTAGAAAGGCCCCTTGGCGTATTCACCTAACCTGCAACCCTTTCTCTCTCTCTCTCCCTCTCTGCGCCTTCTTCTCTCTGGCGATGCGGCTCGTCCGCGTATCTATCATAATTTACGATGCCTCGCGAACCTTCTGGTCTCTGACGATCAATCCTTCACGGATTTCGTTCGAGCGTAGACCAGACCGGAAGTTTTAATGCGAAATGCATATTTCATTGTCCGTGGCTGTCCTCTCGAGTTGCAGTTTCCGGCCGTGCAGCGTGTTTCGCGGTGGCCGCGATCATTTTCAGCGACGTTGATCGCGCGTGCAACAGGATCGAGTAATCTTGAATAATCGTGAGAATCTCGGATGAAAGTAATTTGCTTTCCATTCGACTCGGAGTATCGTCTCAATGGGAGAGTTGTGTTACTAAACTTACGAGTTTATCACTTGACTCTTTCGCTGCCGATTAAAATAACTGACTACCGAAAAAAAGTGAATATAGTATATATATATATATATATAGCAATATATGTGTATTGTACACACATATTCCTCGTATGATCAACGTAACGATGTTATAGGTGTTTATATGATACTTTGAGAGACTCACACTGCAGCATTAAAACAGGCACAATCTAAACGCAACTTTTTATATCGATTGCCTTCTTCGACAAGAGAAACAAAAGGTCATTCCAGAAGTTAAAGGGATATAGAACTGTGCATTGTTCCTTGATCATAGTTCAGACAATACATACGCAATCATGGTATCAATTATTCAGCGTATATCGAACAGGTGTAAATTGTTACTCGACAATTATCGAATGTGTTACGTTTATTTTTCATCATGCTACTTATGCACACTTACAAATTGACTCATCCTACGAACAAACGACCAACCTTGGCTATTTAGTAAAAAAAAAACAAAAGAAAAATGAAGAAGATTTATACAATGAAAATTTTATTACAAATTTGCTTTTAATTCTGCAAGAAACAAGTGCGAAAGAATGTTATTAATTTCAAACGTGCGATCAAACGATCAGAACCTCTTCGAAAATCATCTGTCTATCTCTGTGTATCAAAAATCTTACTCCAGAAAATCAGCCAAAGGATCATCGATCTCACGAAAATCCAGCGAACGAATTGTTCGGGAGGTGGCCATCACCGGCGATACCGATTACCGGCGTGCCCGGCGAAACACGCCTATCCAAGCCACTTAGACGCAATCACGAAAGCAATTGGAATCGGTAAATATCTGATTCGACTGGTGCAAAGGGAAGCTCGCCTCGGGAGGGCTGAAACGAGCGGCGAGAGGAGGCGCCAGGCGTAAGCGGTTAGCCGGATCGAGTAGTAGTCGACTTGATACCCGTCAGATATGTCCTTGAAGCATGCGAGCCGTGCAACGCGCCGCGTTTGATAAAGGACGCCGATACTCGCTTCAGCCTGATACTCGCACGCCTCTGCGTCAAACGCTCCCACGCGTTTCGCGTAATGGATATACGGCCGGTGTATACGCTAGTTCGCGACCCTCTCGCTTCGTACCTCGCGTTTCACCCTCTCCCCCTCCCACCCGCTTTCAGCTGATCCCTGTTGCACCCGCGCGTTGGCGTGCAATCGCTCGATTTCTCCCCCTCCCCCGTCCTCGTGTCCCCGTTCCCTCTGCAGCTCCGCGGAAATCTGCCTTTAGGCGTGTTGCAGAAGCACCGAGATCCGACGTGATAAGTGGTTAAACGGCAGTAAGTAAATGTTGTAACGCGCGCTTGCGAGCGGAACGCCGTTTCAAAGAGGTTGACGCATCAGACGATTATGCGTGTATCGCGCGGCCGCCACCGCCACCGCATCGCGTTATGAGATTAGGATTGGGGATGGAATTAGAAGATGGTCCGTTTGACGGTGGGCGATTGTTACATTTTGCGCATCTACCGATGAAACATCTTGCTGTATACCATTGTTCGTGATATGTTTTGGATAATGCGTTTGAGATGCTTCGGGAGTCCTTTCGTTAGAATTTTATTTCGTTCGATAGGTTGCACGAATCATGTACGTTGCATCGCCAACTTTACTTTGATGTGTAACAATATTAGAAGATATTTAAATCTTACTACATTGGTCTTGTTAATACTGTTAAAAGATATTCAAATGGCGTCTAAATTTTTTCATTACAATTTCGTAATAATCCTGTCCCGTTGGAATAATAATTAGAATAATCGGTCCATTACATTTTCCGTGTTATAAAATTCAATAGATTTGAATATTATTTTATAATACGTTACAATATATTTTATAATATTTAATTTTATAGGATTTTCAAAAGATATCCACGTATGTTCTTGGATAACTTTCTCGTTCGAGTTGAAATATTTTTCACGATATTTTGAACCGACGTCGACAAAACAACAGATTCTACAAAAATGTGTTTACGAATTTACGTACATATGTACATTGGTATGTACATTAGTTCGGAATTCCTTGCGCGTATTTTCAAAGTTAATAAGAAACGAAAAATTATAAACATGACAGGCCTGGCTGTTGCCTCCAATTCCAAGAACGCAGTGTTTGCGAGTGTTTCGTAGAATCGGTCAATGTTGTGATTTCGTCACTAATTTCTTGCGCGTATTTTCGAGACCGATAAGAAGCGCTGTTGAAAGTTATAAACAGTGGGTACGACTACTGTCTCTCATTCTAAGAACGCAGTCTTCGCCAGTGCCTCGTAGGGGTCGGTCGATGTTATGATTTCGCAGGCGAAACCAAACGTGTCTCGACATGATTTCGTCAAGTTACAACGCGATTTCAACGTGCCTCGAAATTTCAACTCATTCTTTTTCGTTTCGCGAACAAACGTTAGTCCGCGCGTGTGTTCTTTCTGCAGGAGCGGAATCTTCTGAAGACGCATTTTGTAAGACACTTTTTAACATACTTTTGTTCTTGTTTTATGACTCATTGTATTAGATTGCACATTGTACAAGTGCAACATTTTTCTGCAAAATAGATTATGGTACTAATCGTTATTAGCTACAATTTCATTCTCGAATACGGTGAATTATGTATTCCATACATATTTTTTATTCGTTTCAATCTTGACTAATATAATTAGTACAATCTCATTACATTGTTAATGAACATTGAAAATGTTCGAATGTTTTTCGTAAACAATTGTAGCAAACAATTTAACTAAATAAGAACTTAATTCCGATGGATTTTTTTGGAAAATTACAATGTATGAAAAGAATATTCTTTACGTGTGAATTTGAAGTAGCCAAGTACGAATATGGCATTGCATATTCGTACTGTTAAAACTTCGAAACGGTTTTATAGCAATTGCTGCTCGTATTTCTATCCACGTACAGGGATTTCGGGACGAGCACGATATTGTTAACAAGTCGCTTCCCTTTAAATTATGCCCGTCGGCTAATAACAGGGAGACACATGACATTCGTGCATGGCAATAATTAATTTTCGCAATTATGCCCGCCTTCGTTCCTTCCTGCTTCGCATCACCTCACTCGATGTACTTTCTTTACCCCCCTCCCCCTCATAACCCTTCTTCCAACACATCTATCCTATCCCTCGACATATATACATGCATATACGTATCCTTAAAAATCAAGCTTGCTTGTTACTATGGCTAACCTATCATGAAACGATTTTCTGCTTCCAGGTAAATACCACAACGTCTCTGTAGAGCAGTATTTAACCTATTAATCGCTCGAGCCTACCCTTTCTTCCTGGCTGGTAAGTCATGAAATAAATTTGTTCGCTATTAATGCATTCGTGGTTGACGAGGTAATATGCAATATGTATTAGTCCATCGAATTTTGTATTTAGGTTGTGAAATTGACATTTATTTAACCGTGGGTATTAAAGTCTCAAAGATTTGCAATATGTATGTAACATATAGAAATATATGAAATATTCAAAGTAAAATATTTAGTAACGAAAAAAAAATTTTTAGCTGCGTTTATAAAAGTATAAATTAGATGTTAATTACGTACAACAAAGCCAGAAGAAGGTATAAAATAGCAGGCATAACGATACAACGGTATGATACAGTGTGCTACAAGTACACTGTAAGGAAATACGTGAAAATTGAAATTAATCTGAATAGTTCATAAAACTCTCGATTATCATTTTATAACCATAGACTTCGAATGGATTAACTCGTACACTCTCTCTGAAATGTCTTAGACATTCTTTAGTCTATTTGACTATTCAATATTAAAATAATACTAAACATTAAAAATCTGAGGTCTCGAGAATATTAATTCGGAATTGTTGTTATATAAAATATTACCTAGTTTTTCTAATTTTAAAATAAATTAACACTCTCCGAACTGCTGGTCATACTATAACTTTATTACGTTATAAAATATCATTCGAATCTTCCAATTTTCGGAGAAATATAGTACTTGTTCCAAGACCTTTCAACGGAGGTGTACGTCATGTTTCGTCAAACTTATTCTTGTGATCCGCTGTGGTTCACCAAACGTCTCGTTACCGTGTCGTTACTAGGTCGGCGAGGAAGTTGATAAATTCCATTCGAAACGCGAAACTTTGAAAAATCGCGAGCAACTCTCGCTACGTCTGCGCGACGTCGAGCTTCGGTCGAAAGCTTTGGTCTCGGCTGGAATGGTCGCGGGTGCCGCGGGGATGGGCGGCGGGAGTAAATTAGTAATTAGAAATCTGATACTGGTAAGGTAAGTCGGTGTTGTTTCGGCATTGCGTGGCAGTGCGCGTCGCGTGGACTTCTGCGACAGGCACGGCCTCGCGTGACCCGACGCCCCCGCTTAGGGTGGGCCAGGGGTCGCTCCGAGCAAGGAGCAAGCAAGCAAGCAAGCAAGCAAGCAACGAAAGGAGGGTGAGTAGAGGGGGGGGGGGGGGAGGACGAGGAGACCGTCCTGGAAAACGTAAGGGATGACAATTATGCCCTACAGGTAATTGCCAGGTTGCAGCTAAACGGAGCGGGCGGCCTAGCCTGTGTCCCCTTTCTCGCCCCTCTTCGATAAACCGCGCGGAGCGCGCCCTGAAACGCGAGCTTTCGTCGGAAAATCATGGCTTTTAAAAAGCGTCACGCTTCCCGCGGCCTTCTAATTTATCATACCCGCGGTTTTCGCCTTTACCAGTATAGACACACGATCTTCGAGAACCGCGACGAGACTCCGTTTCCCTTATTTAGACGACGATCGCCACTTTATTCCGTCAGGCTTTTCGATACACATTGCAAACGTACGAATAACATAAAATCGTTCACGAGTAATTGGACGAAGAGAATCTTTAAGTTTCAACCGTGTCTTTCTATATTTTTAACTAAACTGGTGTCGAGTAATTCGAACTGTATCAATATAAAATTAATAAAGGGAATTTTTCGTGTGTAATCGTGTATATATTTCGTCGGCGTGTATATATTTCGAATGTGGTTCGTGAATAATTAGAACTTTTCACAAAGAATTTAATCTTGTTTCTTGATATTTCCGTTTAGGGTATCTGTAAAGATATTTAAAAAGACCCAGGATGCTGCTGGAAGGACTGAAGGAGTGAGAGAGAGAGAAGTGAGAAGAAAGGCGATTGCGTTTCGTCTCGGAGTCACTGCCTAGACTCATCATCAGTGGGGCTGATGGCAGCGACTCCTTACCCCAGACGCTTGTTGTTATAACTACCCGCTAGGCTGGGCCCGGATCACCTCTTCCTAGCGGGGTTCCGCATGCTGCTTGCTTAACATCGGAGATCGGTAGGACCTCGACGCTAAGCGCGCAGCCACTTGCGGCTTGTGCAAGTCGAGTGTTCGAAACTCGTAGTCGAGGAATCGTAGGGCCGCTACATTCCGTTTGCGTTAGATCAGTATAAAATTACTGAAGGGATTTTTTGTTGAATATAGTGCTAGATTTTAATCGTATTTTTACAAATATATGGCATATAGACGTATTTTCAACTGTTTTATTATTCTTTATGTAGTCGATTAAGCCGTTGACTATAGATATCCCCCTTGTAATCTAATTTAAATGCTCTTACTGACTCATCCTTCTCAAGCGCCGTGGAATTCTTTTCTATCATCGACAAGCATGACGTGTTCGACACGTTATCTCTTACTCGTTCACTTTGTGTTTCATTGATCGGGCATGATATAACAGTAGAATGAAACATTCTTTCACATCAAAGCCAGCGACTGTCGATTTATATTATTACTCCAAATCACTTGCTATTTATAACATCAGAGTTTTCATATCCGTCGCAATTTTATTCACTTTTTTTTTTTTTTTTTTTAATCAAACGCACGCATTGGCTACGAAAAATATTTGTACGCGTGTTTTCCATTTTCCAGCGAAACATATTATCATCAGATATTCTATTTCAAATTTTTACAATCGTAGAGTTCATTAATAAATGTAACAATATGGTTTCGTATACTGAAAGGTATAATGATTTCGAAACTGGCAGAATGCTTCAAATTTTTGGACGACGGTATATGCAACGAATAATAAGAAAAACTTAATTAACACGTAAATTTTCTGAAAGAAATACTATGCAAATGCTATTCGTAGGCGCGAATTAAAGTCAATTGCAAGATAATTCCGTCAATTTTTACACGTACATGCATGTACGTTCCACGTACACAACGTTCCAGTGCTGATTCAATTTTACACTCGCCGACTGTGCCCCTCTGGCCGCTTCTATCGACTACCGAATAAAAAGATCAAACGTAGAACGCAACGTCAAAGTACGTGCAAATCGTCGAAAACGTAGAATTTAGAGGACGGAGCGGAGAGGAGGAGGGTGGTTGGTGGGAGGAGGACAAGGTTCGACCCCTCGGCGACAATCGTCCGCAAAATTAGCCGCAAATGTGTGTTATTTCGCCGGGCGAGCTGACGCGAGGTGACGTATATGCCCGGCATCTATTATGAAAGCAGTCCCGTAAAAGCTGCCGCCGTCTGACGCTCGTTCCGCACGCGCGTTTTCCCACGTGCTCGTAAGCCACGTAGTCCGGTAGCTGGTCGGTGCGCGCAACGGCCATAAGCGGACAGCATAAGACGCGTTTAGAACCGCGTAGCGAGGTGCAAGAGAGGGAGAGAGAGGGGCCTGGTGCAACGATAGAAAGGAGAATACGCGCCGCTATACCGCTGTCACTTTTATCGCGTTATTGGCGTTGCACCGCCACCGAGAGGCCACGTGGCCTGTGGCAGAACGCGGGCATAAGTCGGCGTCGCTTGTGCCCGGAACACGCCGCATGTCAAACGGACACTTGGCCGATCAGTACGCCTCAAGCCTTGGCACGCTTTATGTGTTTTTACGTACGTGTCTGTTGGTCAGTTCCGTGAATCGAAACGAGGGTAACTAGGAGAGAGAGAGAGAGAGAGAGAGAGAGAGAGGTCGCGTGATCGTTAACTTCATTCTTACATCGAGAACGAGTTTTCGGAGGTTCTATTTCACGGCTCGCGAGGTTCGTCGTTTCTTTTGGTTACGATAAGACTTGGAAGTGCTTGGGACATTTTGACGAGAAACGTAGTGACTGCAGGAGTGATAAAACTTTTCTTCGTTTTTGTCGTGTGGTTAAGTTTTTGGCGAGGGAGGATATTACGTGAGTATGATTACGTACTTGTTTAGACATAATAAATTTTAATAAAGGTAAAAATATTGTAATAATCGTTCGGTGGTTTGTTTGTGAGGTGTTCAATTTTTGTAAGCATATTGGATCTTTATTGATTGGCATTAGTTTTTTTTTTCACAACCTCGTTTAAAAGTCTTAGAACACCTACTTACCGTTTTAAAAATCCGGTATCTGTCGTAGAAATTTGAATATTTAAATTGTATGCGTGTTTTATAATATACACGCAACTATCGATGTATCGATAGTTCAGAATTTCCGTTGTATGAAATATCGATCAATCTTTTCAATTTTAAAATCAATCTAGCATTTTGTCCCAAGACTTTCGAACGAAGGTGTACGTACATCGTTCTGTTTCTTCCGGTTTTGTTTGGTACGAGCAAAGTAAAAATTGCCCAATTATCGTCACATGTTCCGTCGTTCGAAGTAACTCTGCCGGGTAAAAGTAACTCGTGACTGGTTAGATTTTCAAAGTATAATTTCACGGGGTGCTTAGATGCACATCGAACTGTTTCTTTGGTAGTTTCGTTTCGTGCACGCGCCACCGAACGCCGCACGTGAGGCGAGCTGAAAAGTGTGGCAAAAGGAGAGGAAAAAAAGGAGAAAAGGAAAAATGGTCGAACGGTTGGTGTGATGTCGTGTCATTCGAGTGGCGGTCGCATGCCAGCCGGCGAATTAGGCGTCGAGTGGCTAGAGTTACCAGTAGAAGAACACGTATAGAGGCTGACGTTCGCATGACGGATGTCGATTCAATAGCTCGATTTCACCGACCTCGCAGCCCCGATGCCCCTCCGGCATCGAGGAGAAATTTTACACCGATCGATCGCGATTAACCCTCGACTCTGGTAGTTTGGGATCATAATCTCCTCTAATCCGCGATACGTCAATTTCTAATACAATTTTACGCTGCGCAAAACAGTTCGCGTTTGCCTTGTTAACTAACATCTTCATTGAATTACGCTTGACAGTTAACATTGGATGTGAAATTGAAAGAAAGTGATTAATCATCCGCGGATTTTTGTAAATTTACACGTAGGAAATTTCCAACTGCAAGGTAATGATAAAAAGCGTTGTAGTACGAGTGAAACAATTGTACATCGAGATTCTATCTTTTTATTTAATGGTTCAGCGATTAGGAGGAGCAATTGAAAGATCAGTTGGACATCTTTCCTCGTTTTCGAAGAGAATTCAAATAACTTTCAACCACAAACTCGTACTCTTTCTTTTCTATTTATATTTTTATAATCCGGCAATGAACTTTTATTTTTCCATCGCTTAGATAAACACGTACAATCGAATGTAAATGTTTCAAGTTGCAAGAAAGATGGCGTTTCCTTTGCGCAAAGTGAAAAGTTTGCTATAAATTTACTCGTCGAAGGAAAGAGATGTAATTGAATCGAATTCGTAGATCGGTATCAGACTGGTCAGTTTGAGTGAATTATCGATAAGACCAGACCAGTTGCTCGTCCCCTCTGTGTTTCCTTTAGCGTGGACGTCGACGTACTTTGTACCTATCAATTATTCGATCCTCGCTGCGCATGTCGTTGCTCTAAAATTTCCCCTTTGCTTTTGCCCCGACGGTGTTCGTTTATGTTTAAAGAGGTAGTCGATCGCTATGTTTATCGTAGAAGGAAAAAAAAAAAAAGAAACAAACGGAACTGTACTAGAGTAAAAATTACACGTTCAGAGAGAAGTACGAAACACGAAATGTTTGGTCGAAGGTACAAATGGAAAATTCTGCTCTTGAGATATTTCGCAAAATTAGTTTCTTCGAATCTAACCGAAAGTTTCCAGTCAAAGTTTCCAAATAACAATTTGAAATAACTATGAGAATAGCTGTTAAATTGCTACGCGTCGGTGATGTTTAAATTTAAGAGTTTAACGAATATAGAAATTCGTAAAATTTTAGAATATAATAGTTTATAAAAATTTAGAACATTTCCTTCGAATTAAACTAAATTGAAACTAAATTGAAAGTATCAAGTAATTGAAAATCCCGAATTTTTGTAGTCTTCTAAAAGATATCCACTGATATTACTTACTAAGACCAAATATTTGCCGACTACGTGTTCTGTCGTTCGGAGGACAGCGCCGCCCATCGATGCGTTAACATATTATTTGTTACAATATTTTACCGTATCTCGAGCGTTTAATAAATTACAATCGCACCGAAAGAGTCGTCACTCGCAAGGAAAATCACGTACCCGTGAAATCAATAAATCCAAATTGAACAGCCTCTGATAAAAAGAGCTCGCGTTCAATGATTCGTTGAGCGGCCACGCGGAATCGCGATCGCGGTAATAATTTATCGCTGGCACGGTGGAAGTCGATGGCAGCGATATTACCGGATAAAATAAGCCATTAAGTGAGCGACGCAGCCGCGGAGAGAGAGAGAGAGACTCTCTTCTCTCGGGCGTTGTACGTAAGACGTTCATGAAGACGACGTTCTTCCTCGGCGACCGATCGTGGAAGACGGAGGGCTGCCAGGGGAGGAGGAGTCGAGGGTCGAAGCCTGGATTACCCATCCGACCGAAAGGAGATTCCACTAAGCTTTCAGATTTTACCCTCTTAGCCGACCAAGGATTATAAAACGCAAATACGTCCCTTGATTAGTGAGGATAAAGTAAACATCGGTTTGCCGTCGCGGCTGTTGCTCGCGCGAAATACGTTGTCGTTTCGTGAGAATGACTCCATCCTGTCCGGTAAAGTAAAGTCGTCGTCCGTCTCTCCGGAACGGATGGAGTGTTCCTTGATGTTCGAATGAATTTAATGAATTTTCGACAAATTTAATGAATGGGACAAATTCATAGAAGTTTGTGTTCAGATAAGTGAATTCGGAGTTTAATCGGATATCAGAATTTGGTTCAAATTAGAGTTCGTATACAACAACGTTGTATCGTAAAAATTTGCATGAATTGAAACTCGAAGTTCGGATTGTAGATCTACTCTTTGAAACGAGTATCGTTGAATTTTACGCAACGAGTGTTACAAGAATTCAAGATCTCGACGAAAATAAATTATTTCAACTACCCGGTTATTGCGCGCGATAACCAAAATTTTCAGGAGGAACTTCTTACATCTTCATTTTGCGTTCAAAACTTGGAGAATTTTGTCCGTCCAACGATACGGCCAACGATACGAAAAAAGAGTCATAACGGGAGAGATCCGCGGCTCAGGTCCGAAATTCGATATAATTTCGAGGGTAATTTCAAGATAGCCACTTTACGGGGATAAACTGTGGGAAGATAGAAGTTTAGAGCGTAGGGAAGCCTCAAGCATCCTACGGAAGTCTGGCTCTAATTAAGCACCTCCTACCCTCGCCGCGGTTCCTTCACTCATCATCTTTCATCTTGCTTCAGCATCCCTCTCCGTCAACGTTTCACCCGGCTGCTGAGAATCCTCGCGAAGGTCTGAAGCGAAGGTAACCATCCATCCTCCGCGTGTTATCATATTCCTGATTGTTATGTCTTCGCTGACGATATCCCGGTCGCTGACGTTTTCTCTTCGGAGTCGATGCACGCCTCGATAATTCTCATTGTCGTGCTTCCTCTCTCTCTCTTTTCTTCGTCTCATCCCGTTCTTCTCCGTGTTTTTCCCCGATTCGCCACTCCAGCCACGTTTCGCTCTCGTTCTCTGTTTTCGTTTCCGACGATTTCTCTGCCTTACTTCCACATTTACCCGTGTACACGCGGTCCTGTCTCGTTTCTTCATGGCTGCCTGAAAACACGAGAGAGCACCAGTTCCTAATTAAATTCCACTCCTTCCTAGCGTGTCTTTTTTCTCTCTCCTTTCTTCCTTCCTTCCTTCCTCCTTTTTTTTTTTTTTTTTTTTTTTTTTTTTCCAACGGAACCTTAATTGCGCCGGAATCGAAACGGTTGCTGCCCTCTGCCGCTCTGCCGATCTCCTCTTCGGTTCTTCCTGCTTGCGCCTCCTCCAGCCTGCTCTCTTAATTGGCGCGTAATTATGTAAACAATTCTAACGTCGGGCCGAGGGTCGGGAAGGGCCACCCCCTTCGTCTTCGGTTAAACCGCGGGGCTCTATACTTAGCGGTGTCATCAGCCGTGACAAATCGCGAAACTATTCCGCGACGACGAGCCTCGCGAGCTACGAGGGGGACGCGTTGGGAAGAAATTAGCGAGCCGAGTAATTAGCATGTATTTGTGTAAATGCACCACGGACCCGGATCCTCGGAGTTTCTCCGTTGTTTTAATCGTCAACTGTAAAAAATTATTCGAGAGATAGGTAACAGGTCTTGTATGTACAGGGATGGCATTGCCAGGAAATACTCGGTACATCTATCTACACGTGAGTGTAGTTTCAGTAGAGATTGAATCACGATAAATTGCTCTGGCACACTCTGGTTCTTCCATCCTTCTTCTTTTTTAGGAAGAGAAAAATATGCACAGCGTATCGCTGTTGAATAATTTCCCCGCACAATTTATTACCAGATTGTGGATTTTTACGTAAATTTACATTTTTTGTGAAAATTCTGCAAAAATTTAAAAAAACAGAACCTACTTCGTTGTACGTGCAGTTGAGACACTAAATATTACGACCAATACTGTACGTCATACTTTCGTACATCATCCGCGTCTTATCATTTAAGTGTCCTATATATATAGATACATAGAAATCCGCGATTACATTATTGTTCCAGATATTTTCATTTCTACCAAAATCATCCTTCCCTTTCAAGACTCGTCCCGATATATCGCCAAAGGCGCAAAGTCTTCTCGCTCGTGCATAAAATATTTAATTTGAGACGTATCGCGAAAGTTAGATCGACGACCTGAGGCTATCGCGATCAAAAAAAAGCGAGAAAACTCGTCGATTAAGAAAGACCGAAAGCGGCAACGACTTATTTACAACGGTTCGAGACAAAAAGGCAACCCGGCGGGATGAAAAGTGTTGGGTATTCAGGAGCGATGAAGGGGTGATACAGAGGAGAGGGGGCGTGCGGGTGGGCGAAGGTGAACCGTGCTTGCGGCAACATTATCTAAAATTCAAGCTGTAATTACTTTGCTGGGCGGCGCTCCGCTTGATTTATAGTCATCGCGCGATGCAGCTGCGTGGGTGTAAGTAATTAAAAATGTACCATCGCGTGGTACGCTAGCCTTCTTTTTCCCTCCCTCTAGCCGTGCCTCCTCACCGGGGGAGGGAAGACGGTTTAAAACCGGGGTTTCGCCTGTGTGGGAACTAAGGGTTGCTTCTTTTCCCAAACCCCTAGGTACACCATCTCGCATTTCGGCGAGAACGATTGCCCCGATGAAGATTCCCGGGCCGATGCGCGCGAATGTTCCTCGAATTTCGTAAGCGGTTCGGCATCCGCGCTTGTATTCTCTTTGAACGTTGTTTGCTCTTGATTTGTTCTTTGATTAGCCGCCTAATTGACTAGGAGAGTGACCGAGTAATTTCCACTTGTTGTTAGAAAACTTTGTTGAAACTTTCTTTCGCGGGAAACCTCTCGGTATTGGTGCTTTTCCATTCGAACAACAAGGAGAAATTCTTACAGGGCTTTTATCTTTATTTTTTTAAGAATCTGAATGAAATGGAACTTCGAGATAGAAATTTGTTGCAACAGTTTGTCTATTTTTGCATATTACACTCTGTAAATATTCTGCATCCTTCGATCATTTCTCAAAAATGTACCAGAACCCTCTCTCCTTAAAGTTCACGTTGACTCCATTCCACCAGAAGGAAAAAGCCACCGGATCAAACCCGAAAGTTTCAGCTAAAATGGTTCGGATCGCTCCATTTTCGGAACCGTACGTTTCTTCGTCATTCCCGGCACAATCGACAGCGATTAACTGTCCGAGCAGCGGGTCGCCGATCAATTCGGTTCACGGGTAACGTCGGCCATAGCGGTTAGTTGGCACAGTCTCCAGGTTAATTGGCCATTCATGGTTAATTTGGTCTGGCGCGAACCCGTGGAAGGCGATGGAAACGACCCTTCGACCCTCCGGAGACCGGCTCGTCGATTTCGTATTCGTCTCGTGACGAGAGGGCTCGAGGTCCTCGCGCCGATACCGATTTCTCCGCGCCTACTCGCTCAACACGATTCTCACACTCGGCGTAATCTCTCAAAATTAGAAGTAGAAATACCTCGCGTCGTCTTTTTCTTCACATAAGATGACACACACACACACACACACACACACGTGAGATGCATTTGTACCGATTCAACGAAGAGCACATTTGCTACGAAATTGAAAAGGATCGATTTTCCAATAGCTCATTTAACGTGTTGTTCCGTTGATAAATCAATAGACGAACTGTTGGATTCGCAATCCAAATTAAAAGAAAAAATCTCCGACGGTTGTAGAAGAAATTCCACGTTAACGCGGCCATTCTCTCTCCGTTTCGTGGTAACGTTTGCTCGATACTCGCCGCGCGTATTAATTAGCCCGCCGTTAACGAGTGCGCGGCTAAACGGTTCGTGACCGTGGATCGTCTGACCTGCGAATCGTAACAGTTGTTACGCCGATAGTGGCTGCGAACAAGGCGACGGGCTGGCGTGTAGATTGGCGAAAAACGCGATTCAGTGGGGAAACGAGGGGTGGAAAAAGAGTTTCGGGGGTTGAAACTTCTTCGCCAGCTTTCGCAATAACCGTGATCTCGGTGATTTTTTTAATTAACCTCTGGGATTTTTATCCTCGTCCCTATTGTCAGTATATTTTTGCAGTAATAACGATTTTCTTTTTCTTGTGTACTGTATGCATTTTACAAATGTTTACAAAGTGAAAGAAATTCGTGAAAATCGACGAAAGTCTCGATAATGACGAACTTTGTAAGTTTGTAATTAATCGCGGTGGATAGTTACCGAATAGAAAGATGGATAGATTTTGATTTCCATTAGGAAAAATATGTATCCAACAATCCTGTACTTGCACGAGCCTGCTTCGACGATTTCATCAATATTACCGCGTAATCTTCGAAATCGTCTGACCCCTTTTCAATAAATGATCCGGCTAATACGTCGTCTCGGATAGAAACTCGGACGTGAATTTATAATAACGACCGGCGGTTCGCGCGGAGGGCATAGAATTCAAGAACACCTGGGGGAGATTACTAATGTGGCCTAACTACGGGCAGAGGCGTCGCCGTCGAGGTATCATCTCGGGTTTGATCTCGAGGAGACGCGGCGATTCTCAGTCCTCGGTGCGTTCTCGTCGGCCAGAGGAACCGTTAGAGACGAACGGGTGGTGGAAGGAAGGAGAGAAGAGTTTCGTTGGACTTGGACGACGGAATACGTGGCTCGGTTCTGTCACCTATAACCAATTCTGGACGCGTCAGTCCGCGACCGAAGTTGGTTCCTCCGCTTGCTTATCCACTTTCGTACGTGTTGGTACCGAACGCGATACCGCGACAGCCTCGCCGGGCGTCTTGGAAGTTATTACTTCGCTGGAATCCGCGATCTCACGATTCCGTGGATGCCTCGCTCCGCCTCTGTGCTTCTTCTTCTTCTCTCGAGGTCGAAACTTGGTTACTTTGCATAATAACCTGGCTCTCTCCCCTCGCGCAACGAATCTACGGAGTATCGACTGTGTCTACGTGACGCCAGATAGATTCGAACTTGCCAGAATTTTTGATCCGATCAGAGAAAAATGTCGACGAGTCTCTTCGAATATGTGTACTTACGTACACTACACTGTGAAAAATTGTCGAATCATTCTGGACAGAATTCGACGCTCGAAAGATCTTGGAAATCTTGGAAATTTTGAAAGTCTCGAATAGGTCTTATGGGAAGAAACCTGTTCAGAATATTTCATTCGATTCAGTTGCACGAACGATACATTTAAAATGCTCGTAACGTATTCACTTGTAACGTCAAGACTTCTTTCCAATTTTGACAATGTAGTTTACGAGTTAAACCACTCGTTGTCTCAACACTCAAACACACTTTGTTTGATATCGATGCGGGTCTTTACGTTCTTCACGTTTGTACAGTCTCGCGACCTTCCGCGAATCAATATCCACAATAGAACCCGGTCTCTCCTCGTGACGATGATTTTTGCGAAATTATCTTATGTATAGGTTTTCCTTCGACGTTTCAGTTTCGTTGCTTAGAGGTGCGATATTCTATAAGCATTCAGATACACGGCACGTCACTCTGTCGCTTGACGAGCCTTTAAAATTGCACCTTAATATAACGAAGATCCTTCGCTGTCGAGCTAACGCATAATTTTCAAGCTCAAGAAGAGACAAAGAGCCGTTGTCTCCGCCGACTCTAATCGGAGAAGTAGGATACCGGATGCGTATCGACGATAGAGAATCGAGCGCGTCCGCATCCTTACGCAAGGTCTTGCACGCGCGTGGAGGGTTCGAGGAGCAGGAGGAGAGAGGCAAGAGCGACCCTAGACGCCGCAATTCACACATTGAATGCCTTGCGAGGCTTCTCCATCCGCTTCTAGACCCTCGTCCATGGTTTGCAGGACGGTCGCGTTATCTAGTATCTAGTAGCTAGGAAGAGCGAAGGACGAAAGGTAGAAACGAACAAGGACGAGGATGTACGAAATAGAGAGAAAGAGGGAGAGAGACGCGGAGCAGTTCGGTAATCTTCGAGTTTACAAGACGCAAACAGCTTAGGTGGTAACGCACCGATAAGATCTGAGCCTCCCCCTTTCCCGATATACCGCTGATAGCCGTCGTTAGGCCGCGGTTAGGACTTCGTCGAATCCTCCATAGAGGAGGATCCTTTGCTCCTCCGCTCCTCTGCTCCTCTGCCCTACTCTCTCGCAGTGTGTCGTTTGCCTATCTGAAATCTCTCGTGTACCTTAGCCTCGGCGATAAGGATTTCCTACGTTCAATACCGGTGCAGCACGCCTCGGATCATATTGCTCCGGGTTGAAGTTCATCCGAGGACTCGAGGCTTGCGACTTAATAGCGAAAGGCTGTGTGTAACGTATAGCTGACGGTGGCCGCGGAGGAGGTTTCAATTCCGGGGTGCCCTAGCATCCCTTATCCTTACTAGCCACAACCGGCTAGAGGCGTAATCTAAATTAATGTTCGCCTATCCCGGGCATAAACCTGCGAATTAAAGCACGACCGACTTAACGTCAGGCGGGGGCCTGCTGCTGATCGAAATTGCGATTTTCACCGGAGGCCTCCCGATGAACGCGCTCCTCGCTTTTCGTCGAATACCGGATGTCGCGTGAGACTTGAAAACTCGTCGTCGTCAACAACAAAGAGGGTTGTCGTCTCATTTTGGTGACGTATCGCGAGCAGACGGTGGATTTTCATATCCGAAGTAAAATATATGACGATGTGATGTTCAAGGTGTAATACGTAACTGTAAAGTAGTAACTGGGTCGTTACTTTTTTAATCATCTTCGTAGAAATACGAATGTGAAAGATAAAAATTATTACGTTGCTTTTTCATTTAAAACACGGTACGTACACCTGTTCCGCGATGTTTAAGTTTGTGAAAATTGACCTGTTACGTATTGATCGCAGAGTAAATATTCAACCGCGATTTTCTCGCAATTCTCTCTTGCAGCGAAGGGGTGGTTTTCACGTCGCACCGTTCACGCGAGTTCGCATTTACGCTGCGCAACGTCGCGCATGGTTAATTATTTTGGGAAACGATCGATTCCCGATATTTATTTTTAAGTATACACACCGGGAAAACAGGAAGAGGAAGAGGGACAAGGAAGAGATGCGTTGGGGTTGTTAGACAATTTTTTTGAACGGGGTTGACAGGAAGGGTGACAGCCACGTTTTTCTATGGTACACGGCAAGGGGCTGCATTCAGTGGCGGGTCACTCGGGGAAAAGAGGCCATTTCACAGGTCTTTGCGTCTCGATTCACCTTCCGTGGACTCGTTTAACCCTAAAATACTCTCTTCCTCGCTTCGCTGTATCTCAAAAATAGACGTTTATTTCTTCGACTTCTTCACTCCTCAGTTTTGCACTCGTCGCGTCGAGAAATGCAAAGTCTGAAAATATTTTTCGTCGCTCTTCTCTCTATTAAATTCTATTAAATTCCAAATTCCAAAGTCAGTCGAATGGATCTCTCTTGGAAGCACAAGATTCGTATAAATTTATAAATTTCCAATTCCCTTACACATCCCGGGATGTAATTTCAATTATCCTTTTCACCAACCATCGTTTATCACCTTCAAGTTCCCTCGCTTTTTACATTACAAATTAGAGTCAGGGATTTTTCCAAATTTTCAATATAATCTCTCACATGCTCGAACAAACTTTCAACCGCGCAACAGTCGAACACACGCAAACGCTCGAGCGTTCTCACTTCGAACCTGTACATCGCGTGTACGCGGCGGGAATCCGCGCCGCCGCGACCGTTCTTTTTCCCATTACCAGATGCAAATAGAGAGGCTAATTTTAATTTTACGCATATTAAAATCCAGCATTCCTCGGTGTTGCTCAGCTGACAGGGGGGGCAAGGCAAGGCAGAGTGGAGGAGAAGGGAGAAGCGGGGTTGTTGGCTTCGGGATAAGAAAAGGTGGATCGCGTCGCGGAATCGAGGGCGAGTGGGTGGATGGGCAGGGAGGGAACGGCTGGAACGCTCCGTTGGGATTAGTCGGAAAGCGATTTCATCCTCGTGGGTGGTTGCAGCCAGGAAAACGCAGCCCCTCTTCGGCTGTTACCCTCTCGGAGCCGCCGTTACCTTGGCTTGTCTCGCTCGCGGGTGGAAAGCCGGGCGAAAACCAAAGCCCGAAATTAGAATACAAACCCATCAGCGGCGGCGTTCGTGGTCTTAGGACCCTGGTGCGCGCGCGGGAGGAAAGAGAAGGCGAAGAGAGTGTACGAGAATCGAGACCGGCGGGGGAGGGAGGGCGCGAGATTCTGAAGGAAGCCGCGCTTTCGAACACAGAGAGTCTAATTTACATACGCTCCATAAGAGAGATACCAACCACCACTGGTTAGGGGGACCAGGGGGGCGGGCGGGGGTGAAACGCGTACAAGCCGCGTCGTTCTGCTGGAAAATACTGTAATTGGTTGCGTTGCTCGCGAGAGACGAGAGATGAATTCTGTGATTCGCGACGGATTTCTCTGGAACCGCGCGTTCCCGTCTTGCCGGCGCTGGGCCATGTTTTATGGAAAATTCGCAGTTTCTGCCGCGTGCTTGATTCGATAAGACGCGATTAGGTTCGGAATATTCTGAAATTCGATACGGAGACAACGTCGAACTCTGTTTGGGCACGGTCAAAAGTTTGTATACAAGTTTGTTTTTCGTTGATCTGTTCAATATTTCGCTGCGTATTAACTTCTATATCTATAGTACTGAAGTATTAGAAGATTTATGTATTTTATGCACTAACAACAAATGCGCGTCTAAACTTTTGGAATTACGGTTAGAATTTCCATTTGCTTGAATTTGTCAACGAACAAACACTTTGCACAGTTGGAGTCGATGTAGCAAGAACTCGTCAATTTTCCTCGCCCAATTATCCAGTATCTTTCGTACAAAAGTTATACGAGTGAATTCAGCTAGAAAAAAGTTGGATCGATCAATGCGCATCAACTAAAATTTCGTCGCGACGAATAAAGTTTGACAGATAAACTTTGATCCCTCGATAAAATCAAGAAATTCGTTCTACCACGATCTGCACTGCTGTTCCGTTATATTCCACTCCTTTGTCGTATTTCCTGGCAATTAATCGCCAGTGGAGTAACGATTCGCAGGCAAGGTTTTCCACGAATCGTCGTGTCGGTCGACGAGGAAACGCGAATCGATTTTCTTGCCGGTGACCGAGGCGGTTTCCACGTAGACGAACAAATTCCCCGTCGACGAATAGACGTTTATTGCAATTACTGCAGCGGCCGTGTTTGCAGCCGGTGGTCAGACCAGGTAGGTGGACAAAGACGCCCTATCCTCGGCGACTGTCCGCCGGGGGTTGGTCCGAAAGTTTCCAGAAGCCTGGAAGCCCTGACGACCAAGCGGAAACTTTGTCCAGCACTCTGGATGGTTGCTTGGTTGGCTAGAAACTCGCTAAAGCTCAGTCAGCTTCCCTACTGGGCATCGTCGGTAACCTCATCGTTCTTCTCGCCGTCGTCGTCGTCCTCGCCGTCGTCCTCGCCGTCGTCCTCTTCGTCCTCGTCGTCATCGTCGTCATCGTCGTCATCGTCGTCCTCGTCGTCCTCGTCGTCGTCGTCGTCGTTCACGTGGACGCGCCTCCCTCCTTCTACTTGCCTTTCGCCAGTGTAGACGATAATTACCGCAGCGACCGCTTTTGTCCGACTACCGCCGCGCCAAGGTTTCCTCGTGGACCCCTTTGTCGGACGCTAAACGGACCTTTTGAAACGTTACTTCGTACATACCTATTACTACCACCGCGAACCATAGCTTCGAGGAAGGGTGTACGTGTATACACGAGCCGGTCTATCGACGACCAAAACTGTTTCCGGTTGATATTCCCCGAATACACCTCCGTGGCTCCTTTCCCATGGATCGGTCCAGAAGTTGGAGCGTTTCAGATTTTCAACGAATTTAGGGTATCCGGACTTTTCGAATGTTACCTTAGTGGCGATGTGGTATATTATGTTGCACTTGTGTACGAAACATTGTCAATTTTGGGTAGAAGCATGTTTCTCGGGAAGATGAGATTGAAACAACTTGCATTACAAATAAATATGATAATAAATTCTTGGGTGATAATATTAATCAATATTAATAGTAACTCTCGTTTTAAAATTGTCTAGTACCTTAAAAATTCGAACCTTTTAAATTCAAAAATTACATTTTTGGACATTTTTCGGAAAACTACAAACGAGGACCCGTGTTCTTCGTTGTACCATAAACGTCTCTTCCACTTTCATTTTCCTGATACAAACTTCTTATCGAATCGTCGAAAATAAATAATTGGATGATATTGTTAATGATGGATGATTTTTTATTTCTCTATAGTACGCCATAGAAAACCAACGATAGCGTTCGTCGAATATTTACCGTAGATACTACTATTCTCAGAGGTGGATTTCACCCCCTAGTTGAGCAGAGCCAGGGCAATAGTCGTTTGTCTGGTAGATATCGCTGCACGCGTGTGAGACTGTGTCTTATAAATAAAGTAGCGTCTCTTAAAAAATAGGGAAGTATTATTAACTCGCATTAGAGCGCGGTTCCTCACCGACACCCAGCTTCTTTTTTCCTCCCTCTTTTCGCCGGGGAGTCGGGGTCGCCGTCGTAGACGCAGCTGATGCCATGGCACCGCAGGCTCGTAAAATAATCTTCCGCACGGTGAAACGGATTAAGAAAGTGGAGAGCTCGGTCGTACGAGACCCGAAAGAAGAGGCACTTGCATCGAAAGAGGAAGAGCGCGCTTATCGCCGAGCTGTGTCCTCTTTCGCGCGCGGCCGCATAACCGTGCGAGTTCCGTCACATGAGTTTGTCGATTTAGGGATCGCGTGGAAGTTTGCAGCGTCACTCGAATCATATATAAACGTCGAGCTGAACGATTCTGTCGGAGGGAAACGCTTTGTATGGCGTGGGTAAAAGTTTGGTGGAATTGTACTTTATCGTTGGTAGTATTTCATAGATCGAACGAGTATCTCATGAATGAAAATGGATATTATTTTGTATAAATGCCAGAAATTAATTTACTGTACTTACTGTAAGCGTAAAATTATAAAAATCGTCGCAGTCAGTTCTCCGATGTCAATTGGTATATTACTTTATCAGAATGATTCCCAGAGGCATTTTTTCATTTTATAAATGAACATACCGTATCGTCTAAATTCTCAATGATTGAGCAACTCCTTCGCTCTGATCTAATCTCCGAAGAAGAGGAAAGAAACGAAAGGGGAAAAGAATCGCCAAGAGAAGGACAACAGTAACGTTTTTTTAATCACGAGCAAGTTGGCGAGCAGCCCTTTCGCTGCCCGCTGAAATATCCGCAGAGAGGAAGGATTTCAAAAGCGGTAAGGCCTGATGATATGATCTTTTAATGGCTGCTTTGTGGTTGGATCCATTGCCGAGATCTAAGAAGATTCAAGCCCGGTTGGTTGGCACAGCCACCGTCGTCGTAGTCGTCGTCGTCGTCGTCGTCGTCGTCGTCGTCTACTTGTCGTCTTTCTCGTACAAGTATCCAGGCTTGAACGTGATTCCTTTCCCTTTCCCTTCTCCTTCTCCTTATCCTCGTCGTATCCACGACGTTCCGCGGGCTGCTGTCTCGTTCTCGTTAACCGAGCGAAAGGACCGACAGGTCGACCGACCGGCGGCTGTGTCGGTGCTTAATTTTCCCCTCGTAATTACGCGGGCCAGAACGCGCGCAAGACGAAGACCAAGCATTGTACCAGGGAGGGTGCGGACCGTTGGGAATAGGTCGTATATCCGTTGGTAGCTACCCGCCCAGCCAATGTATAGAACCTTCGCTGTCGAACCTTCGCCGCGGAATAAGATGCAAGAAAGTTGGCCGATAATCGCGCCACCGTACCCGGAGCAATCCGGCCAACTTGCAGATTTAAGACGGCGCAGCGATGTGTCTGTCGATATCTCTCGATATCCTCGGGTCGATTCCGTTCGAACGATATCCTCCGGATTTAATACCTCTCGCTGCTTCGGTAAATAAGGATATACGATTTTACGGCTGATTTTCGGGTGAGGACGGAAAGGAGATCTTTGCGTACTTAAAACGCTAAAACTATCGACGAAAAAGTATAATGTTTCTAAGAAATTGAAGTTCAAGGTACAAGAAAAATATACATTGATGGTACAACGCTTCTATCGAAAATACACTGTTACGAGTATATAAAAATTCCTTAGAAAATTATAAATCAGTCATTTCGACGTTAGTTTTAGAGTTGAACGCAGAGTGTGTGAAAGATTCTTCGCTTTCTTCCTTCGTTTAACAGTCCGATATAAAATTCACAGTTCACACGCGAGCAGATTCGACGGACGAAAGCTCGTTTGATCAAATTGTACGGAATTCGTACAAACATAAATGCAAAGAATAAAAAGGGGGAGTTTGAACCGTCGTTTGAAACAGTTTGAGCAGAGTCCGGCAAAGGTGATTGATTCGTTTGGAGCCGCGTGGAAGCATACATTGGAATTAGTTACGCGCTAGATAACACGTAAATCGGCAGGATCGAAGGACGAAGGGTGTACCCAATGGCCGCGGCGTCTATTTACGTGGGGGCGACGATCTTTGCCGCGGTAGCTACAGGGAGTTGGAACCGGCGGACCTCGGCTCGGCTCGGCTCGGCTGGGCGGTCGCATGAATTGGCTATTAGTAGTTCGAAACAGTATGCTCTAATGGCGACCTGTTGGCCTTTGCTCGCGTCGTTGTAGCGAACCCAACCCCCCGGCTGCTTGCTCGTCCTTCATTAGCGCGAGTCCTTGCGTTTCAACCGTTCCCTATCTACCATCAAGCCGCGCGACGTGGCTTAGGTGCCACCGAGTGCTAAAAGCTGTCTTTATAACGACAAAATGGACGCGCAAACCGTTGTTACCAGTTTTCCTCGTCGCGCCGTGGAAAATCACTTCCTTCTGATAGCCTTGATGGACCATTGTACTAATAACGCGAATTCTGCTAGTCGCCGGCATTGTCGGAGTTCCGGGGTTCGACTCTTACGGGCACAAAGTTCGAAAATTCGGCGAAGGGTTGCATCGGAGGTGTTTAAGTCGACGGAGCATTGTGCAGC
The DNA here is from genome assembly GCA_032399605.1 of Melipona beecheii. NCBI lineage: Eukaryota > Metazoa > Arthropoda > Insecta > Hymenoptera > Apidae > Melipona > Melipona beecheii. The sequence continues at coordinate 369,686 of JAUCMO010000047.1, read as the reverse complement.
GACTCGAAATGGATTTCACTCTTTCGGGAATGTGTTTGACAGAGAGAGAGAGAGACTTTGAGAAATTAAGAACGAGATTTAATGGTTCAACTTTGAATCAGCTGTTTCGTTTTCATTGTACATTTTCGTCGAATCTAGCACGCTCTTTAAATTGTTTTTTACGTTACGAAGATATTGTTGGTTTTATCAGCAGGATTTTTTCGTTGTACAGAGGCTCGTGAAGGTATTCAAACGTTTGCGAGCGTATTGTACGAAACGGTATGAAATTTCCATTAGTTATTACCGCAATGGAGTTCGACTGAAATGCTTCATTTCTGAAAATAAACGTGGACGTTACAAGATCGGGAAGTGTATTCGAACGATCAATTATATACGTGTCTATTCGCGTATCCTTCCAGATTGAAATTTCAAAAGATTTCACAGAATGTACAATGTTAAAAGTTGCTTGTGTTCAAAAGTGTTTCGAGAACCATTGCAGCACGATTAATTGCACGATAGAAACGATAGAAAATTTCATTTTGCTAGTACGTCTCACGTTTCATCGTCCTGCATACTTTCCATCGATTTCCACCGTAATTTTAATGCTGGAGCCGTTCTTCCGTAATTTTCGCGAGAATACTTTAAAAAAAGACGAACTCGCGCCGTCGCTCTGCACAGGAGTAATTGCTAACCAAAGCGGAAGATTCCTTTGAAAAGAATGCAGGCAACTTTTTGACGCAACGGGAAATCGAGCAGGAACGCGAAGGATTTCTTCAAAGGGTTCCTCTTTCGTCTCGGGACCTTTGTCTGTATCCTCTTCAGCGTTCGTCCAGCTATCGACTGTTTTAGCCGATGCTCTCCTGTTTTCTCCTTTCTTTTTTTCCTTTCTTCTTTTTTCTTTTTTTTTCTTTTTTTTTCTTTTCTCTTTGACTCTTTCCTTGAAAGAAAACGGTACTCTGGAATGCTTTGCTTAAACGAAAATCCACGTTCTCACTTGGACTTTCCTTCCGAGATTAAAATAAGACGCTTCATTCTTTCGGAGAAAGGAACGCGCTCGTTCAAAGAAACGAACCCACCCGATATTCTCGCAACTTTGATTGAACGCACTCTTTAAAAATTAATTGCATCCGCGAACAATCCCGAACCAAGTCCGGGATTGTACACTTCTTTATTCGCTGTTTCGAGGTAATTGATTTTTGCAAGAATTCCTATTTCGTTCCGAGTTGATTGTTGCCACGATTCTCTGGGATAGGATTCGCGTTTCCCGTGAAAAATTTTAAATCCCAGTGTTTCTATCGGGCTGGGTTTCATAATTTTTTAAGTACAGAGCAATATATTTTCAGAGAATACTTGAATAATGTTGTTGTAGTCATCGACAGTTTTCGAAACGAATTCTCCGATATTAATTCACTGTACTAAAAATTCATTGCATCCGCAAACGAACGAACAAACACGCTTAAATGAGATCAACTTTTGTTAAAAATTATTCAATCCCGCTGTTGGAACTGTTAGAATCGTTGGAAATTTCTCGAAGGATACCTATTCCAACCCCGTCGAGCCCGCTTCTCTCGGACTATCTTGCCAAAACGAAAGCGTTTCCTCGGTCTTACGGAGTAGCTCGTTTCTTGATAGAATCCAAAATCCTAGGCGTTTCTATCGAGCCATGGCGGTGGCACTCCTTAAATCGAAGCGATGTCTAGGTGGTCTTGGTAGCGCCACCCTCCCCCCTGTACCAACGGCAGCCATCTCCGTCGCCCGGACGGAGCCTTTACAATACGTCCTGAGCAGCCAGCTACCCTTTCTCTTAACGTCCAAAGTTTTCAAAGTACGACGTTCAATGGGGGCCGTCGTATATATGACCAGCACACCCTCTCTTGCTTCTCGCGCGCCACCGTCCTTCGTTCCACCGCTCTCCTTTTTCTTCGTCCTCCTAGCCACGTTCTCTCCCCTGGCCACGTTCTCTGAGGCTGACGCGCTTTGTGAAAGGCGGCGAGATAGCGTCGGCTAGCGGTCCCTGAACCGAGAACAGACCAAAACAACTTTATTCGACCGTTACCGCCCGGCGGAGATTATTTAATCTGATTACCGCAAACGGGTCGCTGTTTTATACGTATCTTCAGAAGTAGCAACGATAAATACCTTCGCGCGCGAACATATTACTCGTACTTTGTGGAAATTGTTTACATTTACATTGCGGTGGTTCGATGTAACTACAATTTATCTCTGCAAGCTGTGCAAATCATCCTTCAGTTGTGGACCTTTTAGACCACGAAAACTGTCACGATAAACTAGAAGAACTAGCTAAAATAACTGATTAAAACGCAAATTAAGTAGGGTACGTAGTTGTAACATAAATTTATAGTGTTTGCTTTTTATAGTCTTTGAACTGTAGATTCTTTCGTTCGTGCTACGTAGTCATTGATATAATCGTTCGCTTAGCAACAAACAGTCACGTTAAGTGTTCAACTAAAATGAACAGGAAACTAAATCCGAAACTCGCTCTGATTGAACAAACGACACCTACCCATCACACGAACGAAACGCATCCAGTTTACCTGCGTTCGTTCGCCAAGCTCGTCGCAACGACGTCGAATACATCCGCAATTTCTTGACAAACCGAGCGTAAAGCGTCGCTAAAGTAGACCGTGTCTCGCAATCGTCTTGCACAGTTGCCTTTCAATCTCGTCTCAGACATCGACGATAGGACACGGAAAGAGAGAGAGAGAGAGAGAGCGGAGACCAGCGGTCGAAGAGGACGTCGAGGGCGCGATACGGTCGCGCAGGGAAGAGAGATAGGATGGTACTGGTGGTGTGTTCCCTAGCTAGTTGGCTGGTTGGTCGTCCTTTGTTGACGGTCTCCGCCGCTCCACGGAAACAGTCGCCAGGAAGCGAGCTAGCGCAACGACGAGGACGCCCACCACCGTGACGTCATACACCACTGACTTCATCTCGTTATGTTACGTTCGTCGACGAGACGTCGGATGCAGGAAGCCTACCGTTCCTCTCTGTTCATCCTTTCCGCGTCGACGACGTGGCCGTCGTTTCCATCCCTCTCTCTTCCGCCGCGTCTCTGTCACCCGTTCGTCTGACCCTCTTCTCTCGTCTCTCGTCTCTCGTCTCTCGCGGAGAACTGTTCTCCAGCCGTTCAACCCGTTACCTCTTGGGCAGCCCGCATGGCCGACTACGAAAACCCGCAAGCCTTTCGGCACAGACAGACGTCCCGAGGGGGGATCGATAGCGCTTGGAGGCGAGTGGAAAAGTCATCGGGAAGATAACGCGACTCTTTGACGCGTGCGAGTTGTTGCGTTACTCGTTGAAAGAAAATTGCAGACAGTGGGCAGTTTGGAAATGTGCGGTGTGGAAGGTTTGGAAAAATATTCGTCTGCGTTCCACCAGATTGGTTTGATTCTACTGTTTCACACTTGCGAAAATAGAATTTAGCAGATATTTTTTGAACGCGATATTAAAATTCGAAATCGGATATTCCACTGTGCGGGTGTGGCATAAACGCAACGTTTGATATCGAATACCAAATTGTTCATACAACGGGAGTAATGATTTTTGTTTTATCCGTATAAATTCTACGATAATTTGGTTCACGTCGCACGAGTCGAACGATCTCTCGTTCGTGTAACAAGAGTTTATGTCAAGTTCAAAAGAATTCATTCAATCGCGCATCGAAACAGCCTAAAATAACACTGTCCACCGAAAATGGCAAAAATCCTCGTTCGTCTCTCGGAAAACAACCCCGAGATCACCTGAATCCTTCGTCATTCGTCAGCGTTACCCCATCCGAGTCTCGACGTCTATGCCTCTTTTTTTCTCCCAAGTAGCTGGAAGGGTGGCACGAAATCCCGTTAGGACACGACAATAGAATAGTGTAACGAGCGGAAACGTTGATTTCGATTAGGGGTGCTGGTGGCGGTGAATCCGGGCGTGGGGTAAACGTAAGTAAGCAGGCATCCAAACACGCGTCTAAGGGACTGTAAGAGCAGCGCGAGTCTCGGAGTGGTTCCTCGTTGTGTCGGCGGCGCCGTGAATTTATGGGGCCGTAACAGCGACAAGTGGTTCACAAGTCGCCGGTGGCATCACCGTTTGGCGCCCACCCCGAAAAGGGCTTTCTCGTTTCGGTCTCACCTCCCTTGCCCGGAACGAAATAAATTGGGTTTACCGTAGAAGAGGCGTCGTTGCTTCGCTAACGAGCCTCCCGTCAGCCTCCCGTCGTTGTCGTTGCTCTCGTTGCTCTCGTTGCTGTCGCACGGATTTCCTCCCGGCAACCCTGCTGATTTTACGCCCTCCGCGTGCTGCTATGACACTCGCGGGATAATTATGCAACCTGCCTAATTTCACGCGTGTATCACGTCTGGCTCTGCGCTTCGTTTCGCGCGCGATCACTTCTCAGTTGGTTCTCCTTTTGCACTCGTGGATTTTAAGATCGATCGAAGATAAAGATACGAAATGTACGTAACGCGCGTACGGAATGTCTAATGCGAGCTAAATGCGATATTTAGAATTCGTTTCGAAGATTTTGTTTCAATGAATATTCTAGTCTAAAGTTAGCAGAACAGATGGATCCGACAAGCAGGAGTTCGTTCAATCGGCAACTGATGAAAATTCCGTTCAAACAGGTGAAATTCGCGCGAACGGAGCTCTGCGGTAATCGATTCACAATCCGCTGAAATAACTGCTACTTGACAATCTCATCGTGAAAAATCCACCGCGGTGTTTGTTCGTACTTTTAAAACGAAAGTGTCAGAGAAGGGGGATTCACGCAGTAACACCCGCTGATTCGATTCGTGTGAAAGCGACAGCCAACATTTTCCCACTCTGTCTCTCCCTCGGATCCTCTCGAGCACTTTGTAGGTCGTGCCTCCACCCCGGGCACCCCTCTCGAGAGCGACGGTTTAAAGCGTATTAATTAACCCTTTATTAGACCCGAGTGAAAACCACCGCTTTCGCGCTGGCGCGAGATGAGCCCGATTCAGGAGGCCAACGCCGCGCCTGGATCAAGGGGGAGGCGTTGGGGGGTATCGTTCAGTATTTATGAAAAGCTCGCAGGATATTTTCCGCTGGATCGACCCTTCCCCCTCTCCTCGACGCTCATCGCCGCGCGACAGATCCGAAGTCAGCGTTTTTTTCTCAATGGAATTTCGCCGGCGTGACGTCCAGGCTTAACGACACCGATAACGCGAGACCTTTCGCGAACCGTGCTTCTACTTCTCGTTATAACGGTATAACGTCGTAGAGATAGCGAGAAATATTTATGGAATTCTATGAATAAATTGACAGATGGGTCAGAACGGTCTGTGAAAAGACAAAATCTACTCGAAGTAACACGTACACGATTCTCTAAACTGCTGTTCGATCAACGTCTACTTGTACTACTTACTGCCATGGATGTTAACCGTTCTCGAAATCACGAAAGCTTCTTACTGTACAAATCTGCTCAAAGTGAAAGTACAGAATTCCAAACAATTTTCCAAAATCCACTGTACTCTCGAACGTACAACTAATAATCTTAACAATCGTCATCATCTTTCTGACGCGTGCAAGCACGTCACTTAATTTTCCACGTAAAAAAAGAGCCTTTCAGGTTTCTCGTTGAAAACGTTTTCAACTTTGTAACTCGGATGGTACCGCGCCGCGTCTTACCATCGACTTGCGATCGTGCTCGGAACCACGGCGGAAAAGGGCGCCGGGCAAAGAAGGAGGAAAAGACGTACAATACGGGTGGATCTGAGAGGGAGGGAGAGCCGTTTGTCTGTCGAATAGTTCACATATATCGCTCGTAACGCTGCTCGGTCTCTCGCAAGGGGCGAGTGTGCTCAATTTGCCACGTCGAGGGTCGCAGGACCTCGGTGTACCTAGCAGAACGTGAAGGAAGGGGATGAGGGTCGTGGAGGGTGCAACGGGTCCCTGAGAGGGACGTAGGACGAGCCGGGAGATGTAAGGCCTCGGGTGGCACGATGTACGATGGGATCGAGATGAGATTGTCCCGCTAGAATCGCTCCTTTCCTCTCTTTCTACCGGTTGCCACCCCTCGTTCCCGTTCCGTGCTTCACCCCGGCAGCTCGCAAAACTACCCTTTACTCTTAACAGTCCTTCTTCTTCGATAAACTCTTTACAGGTTACGGGACTTGGATGTCCCGCCATTCCCGGGTTATACGGCCCCCATCGAACGTCTCCCAGGGAATATTTGAATACAACGTAATAGGTATACTTCGTGACACGGCCATGGCGATGCTCGATAAGTTGTGGCGTCAGTGACATCGATGTCGTGAGAGGAATAATAAGAATAACGACAATGTTCCGGCGTTGGTTCGTATTTCTGCGAGTTTTGTTGGAAATTTGAGATTTTCTCGCTGTTACCTTCTTCGGAGATGTAATTGGTCGACTGTAATTGTTATAAAATATAAAAATTTACGTCTGTATCAATCTACACGCATGCGCATAGTCTGCATCTTCCAAATCTATCGATGTTAACCCTTCTCAGTGTAGACAACGAGTCCGTTATTCACTCGTATACCGAACGGCGTAAATTTACATCTCAATATTGGAAATCACTCGAAATCTGTCAAGTCTCAAAAAATTCGAACTATTCGAAATTTTCTAATTCGTCAAAAACAAATGTGTTTTCAACGATTCAACGTTGAATTCCCTCGAAAACATTTCGCAGTCCACGCTGCGGTGGATCGCCATCCTGAGAGAGCGGCGGCTCTCTCTCTCTCTCTCTCTCTCTCTCTCTCTCTTCGTTGGAAGACGCAACGTGCATTTGATCGCCTTATCCCGGGACGAGGATCCTTTGGTGAAAGGGCGGACGATGATTTTCGAGCGTAAACTCTCTCGGCTAACGCAACGAGAGACCATTTCGAAGAAGGAGGACGAGCGAAAGAGGTGGTGTCGGGCGCCGAGGGGATTCGAGTCGAGTCTTCGCACACGTGAAGACGCAGCCAAGACGAGAGAACGCGGATATTGGAAATATCCAGGCAAAGTAGAGAGTAGTTGTCGATAGCGAGGCAAAGAGGAGAGCCCGAGAGGATGCCGAGTGACGCGAGGTAACGCGAGTAGACAAACTTTCAGGCCGTGGCAAAATCCTCGTTGGTTATCAGAGCTTGTCGCAACGGTGGGTACGAGACTTCTACATGGATGCCTGCTCATTATACGGGGGAGGATGAAGTGGCAGGCAACACAATATCGGCTCGCGTTTGAGATTCCAGTAATTGGTGACGGCGCGGAGGGGCGGGCGGAGGGGGGGGAGGGGGAAGGGGTTCGTTGAACCGATACTGCTGTAAAATTCTTGCCTTCGAGAGCGATAGGATCGAAGAACGTAGTTTTCTTCCCCGGCGTTTTTTAATTGGTTGCCCGATTCCACTCGGAAGAGTGGACCTTTCTGGAATTCTTTTTCCACAATTAGTCGGACTTTCGGTTAATCCTCGACACGGGCGTATCTCGTATCTCGTATCTCCGGGATACACCGTCTCGTTTGGTGGAATACGGATGCTTGAAATTATTATAGAACGGAGTAACTTGGCTGAGTTCGAAGTTAGCAAGTTCGAGTAGTTCAAAATTCCAAGTTCCGAGTTATAAGTCAGAAGTTCTCGGGAGTTCTAATGGTTTTATTGACAACTGAATCTTCGGCGAAGTTTCTCTCGCGATGGTACACGTGCACGGCCAACGTGCGAAGCGCGACGATCGTGACAGTACAGAGTGTCTTTCCCTCTTCAGTTTCCCTGTCAGTTTTATTATAACGATCTTATCGACGCGAAAGGACAATTCGTCAGACAATTCGCAAATGTTCGAACTGTTACTTTCTGTACGATAGAAATGTAACAATGAAACAACAATAATATTTTTTTTACGCAATAGAAATGTATTATTTTCCGCGTAATAGGAAATATTACGCTTTGATAAAAATTTCCATGCGACACGACGGGAGGGAAAACCGGTGGATTTCTTCCGTTTGGAAAGCCGGTGTCATCGAGGCGGACGGGTAATAACAGACACGGAGGATCGAGCTCAATCGCGCGAAACCCTCGGGGATCCTCGGTATCGCGGATCGACTTTCCGACCCACGGCACGGGAAAGACGAAGGGGGGAAACTATCTTTCCTGCAGCTCATGGAGGTATTCGTTGAACGTTTCGCGACGAGTTAGGTTCGGTCGGCCTTTCCGGCTGCACGGGCGAAAGTAGAACCTGTTTAATGGAGCTCGAGCCATTCTGGAAATTTGATCGGCGAGAACAGCCAACCAGCCGGTCGTTTTCTCTCTTTTCTCCTTCCCGTACTTGCTCCCTTGTCCCGTCATCTCGGTCTCTCCCGCGTTTCCCGTTTCGCGTTCCTTCAAAGATTCCGGTTTCAAGGACAACTTTGATTTGATTCCGCTCGAATTGTCGTTCTTTCTCCACGCGCGCGAGGAATCTGCAGCGGATGGTAGACGTTTCTTACGGTGGCACGATCATGCGAAAGTCGATACGGGTTCGTCGTTCGTCGGAAGTTGGAACGTTGGAAATTAACGTGAAATTTTCTGTATTCTGTGTCACAATGATGAAATATTTGAAATATGACGCCTGTCCACGATGTAATAGTTTTCACGGAGAATCACTGAAAATGCTCTTGAAAATTCTAAAGTTCCAGAATTAACAAGTTACTCTCTTCTGAAAACAATTCAAACTGTTGCCCAAGTTGCCCTTAAGACGTTAAAAGGATCTCTTTTAGAAATTCGTTTCCTTTCAACTCCCTGGATCCTAAATATTTTCGTCGATTTTAAAATTCTTTCTTGGATCTAGGTTAGACCTGTCGGTGTGTCCTAGGATTCGAAATTCTTTTTACAACAATTTATTGGTATGGCATTTTGCAGTTCTTTGGCCTGCAACTTCCGTCGCGTCGCTTTCACGAGTGATAAAATATCGAAGAAACGACGGTGATTTGAATTGAAAAGAAGAAGCGTATCAGCGACAAGTGGTGGCCTCGCTTTCGTCGTTCTTGAAATTTACTGTCCCCCTGACCGGTCATTGGGCGGTGGTAGACGTAACGTTTTCTGTTTGCATGCAAAGCACCGGCGATCGACTGACCATGGACGTCGGTCTGGTCATTGTGGGAACGCATAGACGTGGCTGCGTGTTCCTTTTCGCTCCGTAGACCGATACGAACTTAGCCAGGAAGTGACATGCTTGCGAAATGGGGTGAAAATTCTGTAGCGGTGAAAAAGGCAGCAAGAACGTTTTATATATGTGTGCGCACAGACGGATATAGAAACGCGTTCCCGGGGGTGGAAACAAAACGGACGGCATTGTCACGCGAACACGCGCTTACAGAAATATCTCGGCGCGCGTTGACGTTCTCCTGATAGAAAATGCTCGTTCCAGTTCCGATAATTTGAATAAATTACTCGCTGTTGCGCGGCGTAGATAGTTTTCGTTACACTTTTGTTTTTCGCCGATGTAGCCGATTGCGTTCGAGATGCGCGTCGGAGAATGCGCGGTTGACGTTGCGATGGATCGATCGCGATTCTCTTTTTTCAAGAAATATTCGATATGTAATAAAACTTGGATAAAAAAAGGATACTTTCGTAGGTCTTGTTCGTTAAAATTAGATCGTTTCTAAAACATATTAAATCATCTTGCGAAAATTACGTGTATCTCTTCCATTAAAACCTCGTTCGTTCATCACTTTTGAGCATCGATAAATACGACAGGATAACGTTTCGGACGAATCAATGTAAGGAGCAGCGTCTCCCCTCCCACGAATAATATAATAAAAATGCGTGGCAGCAAGTGACCAAAGCTTGAACTCGCAGAACTCGCAAGAAACTTTCCAATATGATACGAAACTATTCTCGTGTTCCCTCCCCGCACATATGTGTGCGCGGTAGAAAATTTAACGACATCTCGTGCACGTCGAGGAGGAGGAGGACGACGACGAGCGGGGGAATAAAGGTAAAAAAAAAAAAAAAAAAAAACGCGGTAGGAAGAGGCAGTCTTCGGACATGGGGTCACGGCTGGCTTGTTTGCACGCCCATTCTCTGCATGGCCATCCTTGACCGTCCAGGCTGTCCAGGGTGGAACCGACCAGAAGAGGACCCTCCGTGGCCATTACTCGGATGGCAAACACACTTGGACCGTTGGTTTGTCCTTCCATCCCGGCCGCATATAACCGCCCGACCCCTGTGTATCGGCATGAGATTTCTATTTAAATGAGAATCCATTAGAATCTCAAGGCGGACCGGAGGCAGTACGGATGCCTCGGAAAGTTTCCTCCTACCGGATACTAATCAGCGTTTCCTGCCATCCAACCGACTTCTTAAAAACCTAAAGATTTTGGCTCGTGCGTGTGCCGTTATTCGGCTGTGGAACCGTCTATCGGAAAATAATATCTCCCGGGCGATAAACCCGGAGTGTAACGCGGAGAATTAATTTCGAATGTGTTTAGGGGCAAATTGTTGTTTGTAGATTACGCGCGAACCGATTCGTGAGAACCAGAGCACATCGGACGTTACTGGGCGATTTACGGAGAAACGTAGACGGAAGATTGTTTTTCAACAACCATACGTATTTTATTTATACATTTTTGAGTTGTACGTCGATATCGAAATTTATTTCTCCATCGTCTGTGCGACGATGGGAATTTGGTATTGAAAATTGCTATTTATTATCACTGTGAATTTCTCGCGACAAGTGCATGAAAGAGAATTTTGCCAATCAATCGTCGAATATAATTTATCTTTCATCGCCGTTTGTACGTACAACTATTCTCGTTTCATCAACTACTCCTCGCACGGTTTTAATCTTGCAACTTTTATCAGCACCTCTTTCGGCGCTATCGACGGAACGAAAAACAACATTCGGTCCCTCCCACGAGCAGTTATCTTTAGATTTCCTTCCGCTAATGTATTCATAATCGTGCGTGCGGCCGCGCGCCCGGTTCCCATCGAAATCTCTCCTCGGCTGGCACGCGCCTTAATCGTCGTTAACGATAACACAAGTGTCCCGGGCCCGCGTAGAATTTCCAGTAACGCGCATTCAAAGCGCTTCTCTCTCCCCCGTTTGGTCTGGATAAACCAACATGCGTGCGGATGGGAACGCGGTCTTGAGTGGCCTAACGGCGGAAGAGACAGGCAGCCGCCGCCGCTCATCCTGCATGCCCGTGTCGCAAGGGGCTCGGACCTATTTACGTGCATTGGCAACCATCATTAAGAGAGAGCGTGCGCGAGAGAACACGGGAGGGAAGACGCAGAAATGACAAAGCCGCTCGTTAGGCCCTCCGAGGGTCCTCACAAGCAGCGCCAAGGGTGAGAACGTGCTTAGGCCTCGATCCGTCCCTTCGACCTACGCTTTTCTCACCACCACCCTCCCCCTGCCCCCTCCCCCCTTTTCACGATTTCCACCGTCGTCTCATTCTCTGACCTCTTCTGCTCCTGTAACATCCTTCTCGCGATGGTCACTCGCTGGTCGACTCGCTGATTGACGATACCCGTGACTTGGTCGAAGACTTTGGCTTCTTCTTGGAGATTTCTGCGAGTCGCGATTTTTTAGGTACGTGGGCCTCGGTAGGGGTTTCGCAAACTTTGAACTCTAAATTTTCTATTTTATTTATTTGTTTCATTAATGTCCCTTCGACACATATCTTACGCAAATGTATCAATCAACAGTAACGACATAAAACAGGAGCGAATCAATGGTTATTGACAAACTGACATCGTTGATGAAACAAGAGCAACATTATAACGTAATAATTAAGAGAACCAGAGAATTGTTTCATATCATTTGGAAACAACGAACAAACGTCGGTTCGAACGTGATTAACAAACTTCACTGCGTCGGATAATTCACGATAGAATAGGCGATGCCAACTGATGATATCGGTGGTATGTGTTACTCGTTATTGTTGGCGGTGGCTGTTGAAGCATCGTTAGAGCTTGAAAGCCGCGAAGTCGTAGGAAGTGAGTTACTGCACCATTGGCAATTACGCGCTGACAACATCCGTCTAATGGTGCTTCGCTCGTAAACGCTCGGTCGTCTTGCCGCGTCTCCTCTTTCGCTCGCGGCTTCCTCATCTTTGCTCGCAAGAGCGTCATATTCACCGGTAACGCGGGTTATGCTTCTGCCGCGGCGTGATATAGTGTTTTACAAATTGTGCCGCGTTCCGCCATCACGTAGCCGAGGGTGGAATAAGCTAGACGTGTCTCTCTGAATCTTGCCAGCTGCGTGAAATTATTGTCTGTTTTCATCGTCGTAGAGCCATCCTGCGCTCTGCATTCTAAACGACTGCCTAACCGTAACGTGTTTTGCGGTCTACGTATTTTTCGACGTGATTAAATAGAAATTGGAAGCTCGCGCAATGTTGTTCCGACACTAAATACTTCAATCTTCGACGTTGATAACGTTGTAAGTTAATTTAATTTGATTTAACTGGTGCTTCGTCGGAACGTAAACGCGCAATCATTCTGTCGATCTTGTTTCTTGGATCGCAGTGACGTTCCAAGAACGAAGAAATCGAGACGAATTTGAGGCTCGAAGAAAGTCCGCTTCAAGTCTCGCTGATCGAAATGTAACGAAACGAAAGAAGCGATGCCAGTATATACGACGAATACATGAAATTCACAGATTAATCACGCACAAGACCGATTGCAGAAAGAACCTACCCATATCTCCGCCGTCACAGCCCGATCATTTCGCATCGCGTAATAATACCCAGCATCCATTACCCGCTAAAAGATTACACGTCACGTCGTCGAAGCAGGCCGCGGTTCCACAAAACCCTCGTTATTAATGCCCATCCCTTCGTTATTAATCCTGGCGTTCCACCACCTGTCGGAGACTCGCAGTGCTCGACGAAACGACAGCAGACGATAGGTGGCGGAGACGGTTTTACAGAGGAGAAATCGTGGTCGGTGTACGTTGCGGGAGTTGGCAATCAGTCAGGGTGACAGTTTTGCCCACCTAGGTGACCCACCGCGTCGGGGGTGCGTTCCATCACTTTCCGTCGGTGATGTATGCACGAGGTCGCGACCGGTAGCAATCGTGGTACACGCGCGTCTCACGAGTAGCCAAGTAACCAACCAACTCATCCGCCTTTCGCCTTCCTATTTCCCTATGAATATATGAATCGAACCGACGCGCAGTTACACGGATCTGCACGAGCAGTTGGTGCTGCTCCTGGGTACTCCTGGGGCCGCGGTGGTCATACGTTAGCATCGCGAGACGCTCGCCTCCTTGTCTCATCCCTTGGCGCTAATACTCACCGCGAATGTATCGCGGTACGTCTACGTTTTTTTTCTCTTTTCGTCTTGGGAGACGAACATTCAGGCGACGATCGGGCAGCGTGAATTATTATTATTCTATTTCATTTGGACGATGGTGGAGACCAGTCAGAGAGTCAGATTCGTATCGTCGGAACGATGTTGAGATAGATCGATAAAATAAAGTATTTCCATACTTTTTAAAGTATAGTGGATGTTTTGTTGGAAGAGCAAGAATTTGGAATCGTTTCTTCCACGTAGAGTAACTTTTATCGATATTCGAACATCATTATTAAAGTTTTATTAAATCGCTCTTTATATCACTCTTCGTAGAAGAAGCAACGATATTTCGATGTATTCGAAAGGAACAAAAGCGATGTATTCAAATATAAATTCCACGAACGAATAATTTCTCGAACAACACGGTGTTTAGAGTTAGACTTTTAAGAAGGGCATGAAAAGTTTCTAACGTGGAATATTTTCAACCGAGTCAGAATTATTTTCACACATCGAAAGAAATCGTTGTTACAAAATCCACTAATTGCGACAAGAGATACTGGAGATACTTCCGATTTCGCGTTGAACGGAGTTTGCATCGGTCTTAGAGAGCCTAGGTCCTATCTAGTGTCCCTTCGGGCTCAAGCAAAGGGCCCAAGTCGAAAACCCAAAGGCTTAACGAGTTGCGCGCACTTCGTGGAAGGCAAGTCAGTTCACGACGTTACAGGGTGGTAATGGAGTTAATTGCCGGCAGCGGACGAAACCAGGAGCTTACAACTTGAGATACCCCCTGCACCTGATACCAACAAATTGCTCGGTTCTTACGTTACAACGTGATCCGGCGCCAGCCTCTCTCCGGCTGTGATGCTTCGAGTAGCAGGTCAGCAGGTCTTTAATTCTGTCCGCAGAAGCGTCTGAGGGAAATCGCGGATGAATTCTCGTTAATTCGATCGTATCGAGAATTATTGCTTCCTTCGAATATCGAATATCAGACAGCTTTGTATTTGCACGCACAGCGGGATTTAATTCAATAATTTTTATTTCGTGAACGTGCCTTTTATCATCGCCGTCATCACCGTTGAAAAGTTCCGTATTATCGAGAGAGAGCGAATTCTCGATTAAAATAGACATTCCTTGCTTTAAATTATACATTTCACAAATTCTAAGTCACTCTATTCCCTCTAGACATTGATATTCCCATTCTCTGTATTTTCGTTTGTTATCCACTGGGCGTTAAAATCATTGCGAAATTAGTCGGACGAAACGGCAGCGAGCACAATATTCATTCGGGTAGGCATCGTTTGCCGGAGGTAGCAAGTTATCTCGTCGACGACGCGTCTCCGGCGAAGTTGCGGCGTGCGTTAGCCGCGTAACTGAACGTTGACGAGAGGACAGCTCGCGAAATAGGATAATACCTCGGTCAGGACCTTCCAGCGGCATTGTCGAGGGACGACGACTAGCGCAACACAGAAAAGACATTAGCCAGCGTCGTGAAAGGCGGCCGAGAGGGGCCAACGGGGTTGCTGTTGCGTTTCCTAGCTTTGGGGGATGATGCCGGAGTCGCGTTGAAATGGCCTTCAACCGAGCAAAATTACCGAGACTGCGTACGAACGTGTATCGCGTCATCTTTCTTTGCTTTTTCGCTTGTGATTTCGTTGCACGTTGCTGCAACTTGTCACGAACGTAGTTTGACACAGCTATATCACGAGTGTGTAATTATTTTCTTTAAAGGAGTAATCTACCTGTTTCTATCTTTGCTTTTATCCCGAACATTTTTAATCTTCAAGTACTGCAAGCCATTATTTGTTAGCGATTACCATTACGCTGTCGTTCAATTACGCTTGAAATTCTTTATCGCTATACGGTAATTGTCCAATTCCAATATCTATAGCACGCAAAGACCAAACTTTTCAGATGAAAGAATATTTTTAACATTGATTTTGATATCGATGACACACTAGAAGAAGAGGACAAAAATTATTCCAAACAGACGATATTCCGAACTAATGTTGGATTAATACTGTGAAATTGATAAATGATTCCGTAAAATTCTGTTCGCAGTTAACAAGCGTTCCTCTCTGCAATTATTGTCATTAAATTAGGTGTCACGCTGTTCGGAACAATGTTCGGCCTCGGTTGAAACATTACCGATAATTACCGTCGGCTGAGTAACCGTCGTGTGCAGCAATTAATGTCATTGATTCCTTGTCGTTCAATTAAAAACCAATTTCATAGGGTTCGCTTAATTGGCCGGTCTTCGTCGCGCTGCCAGATATTGCTTCTCACCGCCTCATGCGCCCTTTTGTCTCGTCGTATCTTCTTATCGGGAACGCCTAGAATTAATCGTGTATCAGGCTCAAGGCTCACGTACGGGCACCGGGTTTAATCGAAGAGGGAGAAGATTAATTAAATTATATTCTGCTCGCGAAGTTGATTCCTTATAGTTTAAATTGCAAATTTCCCCAGCCATCGATTAATTAATCAGCCGGTGCGTGAAGTTGCGTGAAAGTTAATGGCGGTATCAACGAGACGTTGATGCTTCAATAAATCTCTCCGTCGAACGAATCTCCTTGGTATCCGGTGACGGATATTTCAGCAATTGTTCACGTTCGAGAGTGATCACTCGGTTTTTCTGAAAGACTGAAGACTAATTCTTAACTAATTCTCAAGGCACCTTAATTTTATAAGTTTTAATTTCATCGAATTTTATTGCTGATTTCTGTACTACGGAGAGCATAAAACTGCTGTTACATCGAGCTGTTTTCTGATCATTGTCGAAAATAATTATCGAAGATAATCTTTGTGAAACTTTCTTTCAACTCTTTCGAGCTGCAAACGCGTCAAAGCGTAAAGTAATTCGCAAGATTTATAGAACTGAGGATACTTGCTCCTACGACGAGTACTTATTGCCCGTGTATCTCTCGATAGAGAGAGACCGTAGAGGGATCTCTTGTCGCGGAAATCGTGGCAACAGTTGAAACAACGTTCAGCCAACAGTCAATTAAAAGTCCGCTCCGTGGACCCGTGCAAATCCAACCTTTCCGGATCGAGGGCTTTCGAAACGAAATAATAGTTGGAGAGATCGGATCTTGACTTGCGAACGAATGGCATACAGAGAGAGAGAGAGAGAGAGGCAGTCGAATTCATCGGAACGAGTGGCGGAGCTTCTGACCGCTGGAAAATCCAGCCGCTCTCATTAGCATTTAATGCCGGCGAAACTTTCGGCTATAATGGCTCGTGTGTGCGGCCTGACGAATGCTCGAATTAGAGGCGAGAGAGGTCTGGTAAGAGTTGGTGGTAAGAGCTGGGCTTTTCGAGGAGCCAGATCGGAGGCAAAGCCCGAAGAGACCGAGACCGAACGACGCGTTCCTGCTCGGAAAACGTTCTCCGGTCCTTCACCCGATTAAATTCTTCCAACCGTGATCACCGAACCACCGCGTTACATCAAGCGCGTCAATCGCTTTGTCGAGTTATTAAATGGTTTCGTACGAGATCCGACGGATTCTTCTTGAAAATTTCACCGTGTCAAATAGTAGAGAAAACTTCAATTTACCTTCAAATATTATGTTGACAAATTCATTAATTTATCCCCAAATACAGATGTTTAGAATGACATTCTCCGTGTTGGGGAATAAAATCAAAAATTCCAAAGTTAAGTATCATAATCGCCAATGGAACAAGTAAAGGCGTACTAAGAGGAAATGTCATCGCCGCATCGTATTTAAACCCGTTCGATCTTTTTTTATCAAACACAAATTCTAAAGCAGAGTCGTGCTCCTCGCGTTCAACGGTGCAAGTTTCGCTGCTCGTTTCTGCAAACACGCTGCAACGCGCGAACCTACACCGTGTTCTCCGCCACCGGCGTTAACTCGCCTACGCACGGAACGGGGAACGCAATATAAAAGTGCGTGTAACGCCGGTGAAAAAGAGGATTTGCCGTCGTAAATTAACGGCGGAGCAAGCTGGAAAACGAGTGCGGCGCAACTTCGTCGAATCCCCCCCCCCTCCCCACGCTGCCATAGTTTCATCCCGTCAGATGGTATTTCGTTATTATCCGCGAAAGTTAATATCCCAGCCGCGGTACGCGTGTATGTAAAAACTCGCTGCACGAGCAAAGTTAATATACTTTTAATTTTTATTTTCGCGCCGTAGCTCGGTGCCGAGTGACGTGGACGAGCAGAAGGTCACGAGGTTCAGAGCGTGCGCGCTCGTCAGCAGCGGGCGGAGAACTTTAAATTCTCGTGCCGCCTGGCTTAATCCGCGGCTTAAAGAGCTTAACCCCACGAATATCTCGTCAGAGCTTTCCCCTCCCCTCCCCTCCCCCCCCTCCCCCTCGCCGGTCTCCCTTCTCGCCCCGACGACCGACGACCGACGAACGACGTCGGTCCGCGGTGCCAGAGAGCAGGTTTATTAGCGCACGGATTTCGGAATTCTTTTCATCCCCGGCTGGGACACGAAGCCACCCACGCCGTTTACATAAGCGAGTTCTCCGGATTGCCTTTTTGATATGTAGATAAGGGGTGGTGCCGCTTTTACGCCGTTTACGCCCTCCCTCCCCCCTCCCCCCTCCCCTTTCGCGACGCGGACTGAAAAGAGAAGGTAGCGTGTCGTTGGCTGTTACTTGACTCTCGCTTCTCAGAAAAATCCGACGTTCCGCGGAAACGTCCGCATCTTGCGAGCTATCCACGCGTTTCGGATTTCTCTGGCGCGAGGAATTTTTAGATTGTTAATATACATAGTTACAAAGTTGATCTTTTGGGAAAAAATTAGTTTTCTTTCTCTCTAGCAGTGAGTTTGTTGCTGTTTCGACTGGAGGGATATTGTTAAAATGTTCTTGAAGTATTTGATCTGAAGTGCTGGTTGGACAACGAGAAACTATTACGCTGCTGTTCAATTTATTCCACGTGTTCCAAAAATGCACAAATGTATGAATTTTTCATACTGAGTGTAACTTTTTTTTTTTCTCGTCTTTTCAAGCATACGTTGTCTGACTATGCATCTGCAATTAAAATAAGAGAAGTTGTTCAAGTATCGATCGTTCACGGAGGAAGTCGCGAATTAAGCGTGATAATCGACACGGTTCTGGCGCCGCACGTGAACGCCACTGGAACGGGCCGAGCAATTACGAACAAGGAGCATGACCGGGATAAACAAATTACACGCGAACGGTTTCTCGGTGGTGATTAGAGGCAAATCTTGTTAGGGAAGTTTCGCTCTTGAAACAACTGCAGCTGAGAATAACACGCGGGAAATTACTTTTCCGTGCATTTTCTTTCTCGTTTCGATTAACAACAGTCGCGGCATTTTAACAATCCGAACTGTGCTTCGGAAACTCTTTCCCTCTTGGGAAAATCCTAGATCCGTGTATACTTCGAGAGATCGGCGAAAATTGCGAATACGACGGAGAACGATCGTGAAATTACGAAAATGTGCGTTACTCGCGGAGATCGATAGAGAGATAAATTGCCAATGGTGATTTCAACCGGCGTAACGTTCTCGTGGGACCGGCAGGCGAAAATCAGCGGCGATGCAGGAAAGTAGGAAGCGAACAAATCAAAGAGGGACCAATCTTTTTCCTTAGAGCGGAAACGTTCTATCATTATTGGGCCGCTTCACTCCGCACGAAGGCGTTCATTTACTTCTATTATTTGAAATAAACAGATTTGCCTCGCATTTAGCTTCTCTTCAGCCGGTAACCACAGCAGCTTCTCGTAGCTTATCGTATATATTTTCATTAGGCTTCTACCGTGCTCTCGTCCATCTTCTGTTTTCGGCGAAATATTTCCCGAAATGTTTGCCTCAACGTCAGAACACAATATCTGATTTCCCAGTTTTCAGCAGACGTGCTCTTTTTTGTTGATACGAAACAAATAACGAAGATTCGAGTGAGAAAATTTTCATTCATACATAAATGGATTCACGTTGAATTCGCCTTTGAAATTTCATTTCAATTTCAAGAGCGAAACTCTCGTCGTCCGTGAAAATTCTGACATATTTTGTCAAAGCAAACAAAACGTCGAGCGATAAATAAAAATATTCGTCGCTGAACGAGGAGTTCGAAGTGACACGGGGAAAACGCGAATCGAAGAGTACTTTACGACTCGTCGAAACGACGATGAAGTTGAAATCACGTGGCCGGCAGCTGGGTACCTCGTACCTCGACGGCGGTCTTTATTTCGGTTTCTATGCCAGAAACGATGGCGGAGATAGTTTTTGCGGGCAAATGGAAGCCGATTTCTGCGCGTTTCTGCAATTAGAACGGCAGTAAGCATCAAAGGCGACCCGCGTGGAAGACGTGAAATTTCATCGGAAGCCATGCGACGACTACCAGAGAGAAGGAGAGATGAAGAGAAGAAGAGAAGAGAGAAAGAGACAGAGACGAAGGTACAGAGATCGGGAGGTCGAGAGGGAAGGAGAAAGACAGAGAGAGAGAGAGAGAGAGGAAAGGCAGCAATGAGAGCTAGTCGGTCCGAGTTTGCGAGTTCCAAGCCAAGGGGATTGCCGTATATTAAAGTACTTTTCGACTCCCCCTTTCCTTTCTACGCCAATCCGTAGCTCTGGACCCCCTCGAACCTGCTCCTACATCTCTTTTCTCTACGTTCTTCCTCTCTCGTCAGTCTCGTTGCCATTCGGATCGCGAGTAATCGTAAGCCCTCAACTAAGCCTCTTGCGTATTTTGCACGTGATGTTCCAGCTTCGTTCGCGATTCGTCCTATAAGTTTCGCTGTCGGTCCGTCGATTACGACAGTCCGGTTAATCGCGAGCCGCGACTCGTCTTCGTTCTCGATCCGTTATTCCTCGAGAAGACGAGGCTGAAAACGTTCTAGATTTCAGACCTGAAAGAATTGTTTGGAAAACCAAACGTTTCTGAGGGGAGAAGTCGAAGGACAAGAAGTACCGTGGAACTGGATTCGGTGACTTGGAAAGCGACGGTGGTCTTCTGAATTTTTGTTGAAATTTGAATTGCGCAGAATAACGAGTATTCATCTCGAATGTGGTATAACCTACGTTCTCCGAATTAAAAGCCTGGAAAAAATACCGTTCTCTTTGGAGCCGTAAAAATAATTTCATTCAATTCCCCGGTGGAAGCGGAAAATTTGGAAAAATTCGCGGACGCGCACGGATCGCCGATCCGCGAACGCGGCATCCATCGGCAGGGGGTTTCCTTTTGGTGCCATTAGTCATTAGAGATTCTAAAAGCACCCAGGGTAGGATATTACAGCAGTAGCCACGCCGGCTTTTACCATACTTTAGCTTTATACGAGACCCATTCATCAAGAGCCAACGAGTCCAATGGCTCCATGGGTACACGTTGCTTAGCAATGGAGCAGGTTCTTTACGATCCGCGATCCTGCGAAAATTAGACACTTTCGAAATCATCGGCGCTTTTTCTCAAGTCTTTTCTTTTTTTTTTTTTTTTTTTTTCAATTCGTAATTCCAACTTTGGAAACGTTCAACTTTCCAACTTTCTTGTTATTTTATAACAACTTAATTTCCACCCTTTTACTTGCAGCATCTGTATCTCTCCATCGCGAAACTCTATAACTTTTCCAACATTTCAACTAGTACCTTATTTTACAATAACTTAATTTCTGTCCTTAATTTACGTCTTCCTATCACGAAACCTCGTAGCTATTGATTCCAACTATATGTCAGGAATATATTTCAGTTTCATTAAGATGGTTGTTCATTTACGCTTGCAACTTTCAATGTACAAAATTTAACCGGCGCGAAACGCGTCAAGTATTTGATATAAGTTTCTGTAACAGCCGATACTCGTCCTCGAACGTTCAATTCGAATCACCCAAGCCTCCAAACAGATCGTCTCCCCGCACGTCCCAATTTCACCCCGCTTCGTTTCTTCGTTTCTTCGTTTCACCGATGCGCGCTTTGGAAGGATCAGTTTAGGCGAGCGGTCGAGACGAAGAAAAGGTGAGAAACTGTCAAGGCTGTCACGCGTCCAATGGACCATACAGTCGGCCCATTATCGGCGGAGGGGCTCTGTGGAAGAAATAATAAAAATGCCATTAGTGTCTCGACGTCCCAGGACGGTCGAACGATGTGAACGTTTCACCCCACAGATTTCCACCGATATATATCTCTCATCCCCCGTCTTCGACCACTTTAACGTCTTTGTCACGGACTCTCCCGCTTGACGAGGTTAATCCTTCTTTCTGGCCTTCGACCTTTCTTTGGCTTCCTCCTTGGTTTTCCTCCTTGGTTTTCCTCCTTGGTCCACTGGCCAAGGGCCGAAACCATCTTAAAATCCGTTCACGAACTGGAACGAAAATAATTGCATCGTGATTCTTCCGCTTTTTCCTTCAACCCTTCCTCCCTCTTCGTCCCTCTTAGCTACCGCCGTTTTTTCTCTCTTTCTCTTGCCATCCTCTTCGCACTCGTTGACTCTCGAGCACTCTCGGTGACTCTTCGACTCTCTGACTCTCTTCCCTTTTTTGCGTCTCGCTTCCCCGAGCCGCGAGACCGAGAGAGGGCATAAATCCTTCGGGATCGCCGCCGAAAATAAGATAAAATCTCGCCGCAGCTCAGCTTGGAGCGGAGGGGGGAGAAAAAGAAAAAGGCAAATTCCCGAATAAACACATCCGCGGCTCTTTATGGTGCCACTTTGCGGATCCACCCCTCCCACCCCTGTGTACCGTGCGCATTATTAACTCAACCACCGGAAAATGTCAACGCGCGGCCGGGCTCCTTATCTCCGCGCTTTTCTTTATTTTACCACCGAACGCCGCGCCTCCCTCGACGCGGACGTCGTGTTGCTTTTTTCCCCTTCTGGCACGGGCCACGCGACTTTTATCCGTTTGATTCCTATCTCCGGGATACCGCTATATTCGCCGGTGGATTTTACCCGCGCAGTCACTTTACCCAGGGCAGTTTTTTCTCTCTTCGGCAGGTGTTGAATAGTGTATTTGAATATCGAGATTATAAGATTGGCTTTGTCGTTTGAAAATAAAAGATTTGACTTTTTTTTGATTTTTCTACATTTGATCAAATTAAATTTTCATAGCGAAGATATCTACGTCCAACTGTACTGTGGAGTAGATCATTTGATTTACCCGTGTTCCACCGTATAAACTTGTCGACGTGATTTTGTAAAATTCTCCGTAAAACGAAATCGTGGAAATTTATTGCTAAATCAACGTTCATCCACACTTTGAAGTCTTGGTCTTTTGAAAGTACCGAGGAGAGGCTGTAGTGGCTGCGAAAAAATTAAGTTTTCATCCCTTCGTCGGCGGAATCTCACCCTGATATTCTACTCGGTGGAAGGCATCGAACGCCGTCTATCGTTTCTAAGAGCGTTTCCGTTTCCTCTGAAGATCCGACAGGTTAAAGAACGCCTCTGGGATCGGGTTTCCAAACGTTTTAATCGGCGTTTTTCTTTTCTTCTGACTGGTCCCGATTTCACGATTTCCCCCACCCTTGGGGGGAGAAGAAAGAAAGAGAAGAGAGAGAGAGAGAGAGAGAGAGAGAGAGAGAGAGTCCTCTTCCAGAAAGGAGTTATCGCCGAAGGAAGCTACAGGCATCGGCGTGCTCCTGTGAAAAGGGAGTGGAGACGGCCGGCGGGGTTAAAACGACCCCCGCAGTCGAGGCTGAAGTCTGAAAGATAAGGTACCCCTCTTCTCTCTCTCAGCCTCCTAGATTATGGAATGGCACTTTAATTACACTAATGGGAGAACCAAATGTTAATTACAATTCGAAGTCTAAAAGAGAGACGATTCGCGCCCTGTGTAAGAAAGAGAGAGAGAGAGAGAGAGAGAAAGGGAGAGGGAGAAAGATAGTGAGCGAAAGGGGGCACGAGGAGGAAGGAGATAGGCGAGTGGACGGGGAAGGGACCAGATGAGATTTCCCTGCGCAAGAGGGTTCCTGTGATTAGTATTATTTAATTAAAAATGCCCGGTCTCATTATGGTCACCTCTCATAAGAACTTGGCTACTACGTGGCAATCTGCTTATAAATTGGATTATCGAGAGCGGCGAGAGGTGAGCGACGTAATGAAGTGTCATGGTCAAGAAATCAAGTAAACGAAGATCCGATTAATTATCATTCGGTGGAATTCGTCCAGAAGCGAGGTGCGAGATTCGTATCGACAGCTTTATTCTCGAGCAAAGAATCGAAAGAATCGAAAGAATACAGTGAAAGAATACAAACAACTGGACGTGAAATTTCTCGAAAAATTCACGATAAATTCTCCGAAGGATAAGGATCGAGGAAACAGCTTTTCGTCGCGGGTCACGATGAAATATCAAGCAAAAAGGAACAATCGGAGCCACGGGAAAGTTGTCGCATTCGAAACGACTCTGTCGATGGCGGGATCGATCGGAACGGCGGCGAACGGATATCAGACATTTTGGAAATCTCGTTTTCCACTGCCCCGCCTCCCTCGACGGACGACGTTTAGGCGACGTCGTCGTCGTCGGGACGACGCGCGACGACGAGGAGGACTGCTACGCGGATCGACCGAGGAGAACGGTCACGACGACGATGGGCTATCGACGCCGGGGTGGAGTCGAGGCGGCAGCCCGGGTTTCAATTTAAAGTTGGACGAGCGTGTCGGGATTTCAATGTACAAAATGCGTATGCTAAACTTTTCGCACCCCTGGTGGCGGTGGTACTGGTGGTGGTGGTGGTGGTGGTGGCGGCGGCGGCGGCCGTCGCCCCCTCCGTTTCGTCTTCGAGTTCCCAAACACCCTTGACGCCGTGGCACTCGGACCGCCGGACAACAACGTCGACGTCCGTGTCGACGGACGTTCCGTCCGGGAGGAAAAAAATCAGCAAGTCTGATGCATCGTCAAGTAGAAAGGGTGCGCAAGTCGAACGTCGGCGCCCGTTCGACACGTTGCTCGCGGGACGAATGCTCCCGTGGAACACTTTGAAGTCGCTGCCACCAAAGGACAAATTACTTTTTTTGAAGCCAGTCCACGCCAGGAGGCCTTAGGCGGCGCTTCGCCGCTCGGTCTGAGGATCCCTTAATGATGATCGCCAGCTACGATCGAAGGTGATGCATATCGATGATGAAGGGTAGGCTTGAAACGAACACCCGTGTGAAGGAAGTTTCTAATGGGCATCCAGTCGCCAACTTTCCTCGCCGAAAGGTACGCACCGTACCTCGTATCCGGTATTTGCATCTAGGTAGGTTCTAGGTGCCAGCTTTGTCTCTCGTTTCGCCGTTATACCAGGGGAGGGGGAGGGGGGGGGTTTAGGCTTTGTCGCGACGTTAACTAGATGCCTAGGACTCTCTAGATGCAATGTCCTCGATGTTTAACCCTTTGCTGTCGAGGCAGCGTAGCTGGGACGTGGAAGTTCGACGTGGAATCTAAGAGGCTTCTGGACTTTTAATCAGTTTGCGTTCGAATGCAGGATATTTCCGCGATCTTTTTTTCTAGCGGTACACCTTTGTCCACGTTTGGATTATTTTTTATTATTCTTTCACTCACGTGTGATTTTGCGAAATTTAAATTAATTGAAATATTTATAGTATCACTATAGAAAGATGAATTACTATTTAGACCTCGATGGATCAAATTTAAATTATAATTTATTACAGGAAATTATCGCAGATTCGGAGACTCTAGTTTGATACTATTATAGAAATAGTATAGAAATGAACATAGGAAGCAACAATCGTAAAGATACGTAACTAAACTAAAAATTATACATACTCCTCCAATCAAAGTAATTCCACCTCGCGCTCTTTTCATTTTCTTTCTATTTACAAAATCTTTCGATCTCAGCATCCCGAGTTCCCCATCCCCGTCCCTGTCCCGGCGGCTCTAAATCAAGATCGTCGTTCGAAAATAGACAGACTCGAAAACATCGTTGTCCAACTCGATCGCCTGGTTTCGACGCCTGGCATCTAACTTCGACAATGCCAACCAGATGGAACGTCACGCCGTGTACGATTGCCACCGAGAGGAACGCGAACGTAGGAGAGGTGGGCGAAGAGAAAGAGGAGAAAGAAATGAGAAAGAACCGGTGGAACCGAGAAGAAGATGCTCGAGCGGCCAGGCGATCGCGGATGGGTGAGAAGTTTCGCCCCGGGAGTTGGATTACCGCGTGGCTTCGGTCGGATTTGAAAATCGTGGGGTCTCGACGGCTGCCGGGCGAGGCTGCCGCGTGATTGATTTTGCATACGACACGGATTGGACAGGTTTGAGAAATTGGACTGGCTTTCTGGCCTCTCTCTCTCTCTCTCTTTCTCTGCCCTCTCCCTTGGCGTCTCCAAAACCGCCCTTTTTCTTCTTCTTCTTCTTCTTCTTCTTCTTCTTCTTCTTCTTCTTTTTCTATCTTCTTTTTATATCGCGAGTGTCTGTCTATATGCTTGGACGGTTATATCGACGCGCACGTCGATGTAACGTATATACTTAACGTATCCAGCGGTGTCTACTTGGCGAGAGACGAAGAACGGTTCCCTCTCGTATCTCTCTGACGGAGAGCCGAGAAGGGGATTGGCCTCGAACGAGCGATTTGTGCGATCTTCGAGGACGTATTTATGAGCGTTTCACGCACGCTTCTTCCACTTTCATATTGCGTTCCACGGCATTTTTCCACGGTGACGTGAGTTACTGCGCGAAAAATCGAAACGCGATGTCTGATGTGAGCGATCGCTTCCTGGAGAGGTTGAGTGTAACGTAATTTTGATTGTAATACTTATTTTTTGGAAGAACGTTGGATTTGCAATTTTTGCAAATTTCGTAGCAAGTCGCTGTTAAATTCTTCTTTGCTGGCATACGAAGATGTTCAAATTAAGCAAAAATTGAACGAAGATTTAATAACAAATCTGAATGCCCCTCTGAATGTAAAAATATTAATTTTACATCGTTACAGCGTTTCAGTCTAAACGTAAGATTGGTGTTGGTAATACATTTTTTTTATATTTATCTTAAAATACCATTAGTTTTAGTCATCCTCTTGCGTAGTCTGTTATATTTGCGTTATTCGGTCGAGAAATTGACAAAGAAAGGAAACGAGACTTAAATGCAAGCATCGATCCAAAATTCGTCTTGAACAATTTATTTTAATCCGCCATACATGAAGGAAACACAAAACCGACCAGCGACGATGCTCGCACGTAAAGGGTACCGCGTAAGAAGAAGCTGTCGAGGCATTCGGGCTAGACTGGTCTGGCGTTATCTGCCGACGTCGGAGTGGATAACAGGCCGAACGATTTATTCTAAACCTTTATCCGGCGGCCCCTCGAAATTTATGAAAGAAGACGCCCGTTTAACCGACTCGCTCAG
The DNA here is from genome assembly GCA_032399605.1 of Melipona beecheii. Classification (NCBI taxonomy): domain Eukaryota; kingdom Metazoa; phylum Arthropoda; class Insecta; order Hymenoptera; family Apidae; genus Melipona; species Melipona beecheii. The sequence continues at coordinate 343,222 of JAUCMO010000047.1, read as the reverse complement.
TCATCCCTCACGATGGTGGTGAAGCCACCCTTCCCTCCTTGCCGTCCTTCTTCTTCCACGAGCTCGCGCCTCCCTTTCCGCTGGTTTCCTCCACCTCCTCTCGATTCTCTACCCCGTGCTCGCATGTCAGCCCTTTATTTTATACCAAGACGAGTCGGTCCGAGTTGGCCCTAATATTAAAGGGGATGGTTCACCCTTAGCGCGTGATCGGGATACTGAAATTCGCCGGTCGGACAGGTCGGAGGTTCGCGACTTCCTTATTGGAGGGCCAGGGCGAGTGTCGAGTGGCAGGTCCCTCCGAGGGAAACGACTCGCTTTCGAGAGTCTCGAACCTTGCAATCTTTCTTCCTCTACGGTTCGTGACGCGTGGATTGCTTTGGATCGTTGCTCGATTGTTGAGAATATATCGCACTGAAATATGCACGATGGGGCGTTCAATGAGGGTCTTTGAGCAAAGTTCTTCTCACGAAATTCCTTGGTTCTTTTCTCGCCGGGAAATGTTTAGCTCGATTCGAAGAATTTGGAACGATCGCTGATCGTTCCATGAACTTTCTAGCAATCTCCGTAATTTTGATAATTTCGAAGAATCGACTAAAGTCTTGTAGCCTTCATCTTTATTAAAAAAAAAAAAAAAATAAATATTTCTAACGCGTCAATCTGTTCAGTTTCCGGAATGAAAGGGCAATTCTTTGTAAAATTTCTGTCATCTTTGTTCGTTGCAAGTTCTACCTCGAGCGGGATTTGTAACGTTTCGAAACGTTACGTATTTCCAGAATAACCTTTCGTTTCTCTGCTTTTCCAGTTGTATCTGAGCAAAACCCGGCAGAGTGGCCTCACGGACGATCTGCGTCAGAGTCTCCCACGAACGGTCAGTCCAACTGCACGCCAGCAAGGTGAGTCTCTCCTCTTTTTCTTTTTTCGTTCTCAAATTGTTTCTAGAGCGACGCGCGTTTCCCTCTCGAATCTCTTCGGCATCGTCGACTGCGAAACGCCTCTGAATTCTCGTCGGCGCGCTTGAAAAGATCTCGCCCCCTGCCGCGGTCTCGTTTTCTTGCTGTTTTCTCGTCTCTCTCGAATTCGCTCGAAACTTTCCACACCCATGCACACACGTGTACGCACACAGAACAGTGCCGTTTAACCGTCCTAACGACGAGATACTCGCCTCGTGCGTATATGGCAAACTGGCAAAGTCCCGTGCCGAAACACAAGCGACATTTCGAAACTTTGGCCAATTTCGCGTGTACTCGGTCAGAATAAATATGTGATCCACGTGTGCCGGCGTATCCTTGCTCAATACGTGCGTCTCGCTTATAAATTGCACTTTATCTCTATCGTCCTCTGCAAAGGACGAAGGTAAAGCGCAATTTGTAAGCGATACTTGATCGATAATCGACGAGTCGTCGCGATTAATTTCTAATTTCGTGGTAGGTTTGCTCAGTGTGTCAAGTGGTAGATTCAGTGAATTCATTTTGCCAAAAATTTTCTACGTTTTAGTGTCTACGGTGACTTGCGCACGTATTCGATACTCTTCGCTTACAATTTCTGTTTCGACCACTTTTTCTCGACCATCACAGTCATTGTCCGACGCATCGTAAAATTATTCGAGAGATATCCGAAAGAAGATATTAGTACCTACAATCTCACGTTCAATCGTTTGCTTTAAAGTCCCTTTCAACATCTTTTGCGAACAGACAATGTGCGATTGCTCGTATTCGACCAGTCGCCGGAAACTTTTCGTCGTCCAAAGTATTTTTTTTTACCGAAAACCACCCGAAAGGAAATATTTCTCTCTGTAATCGTCTTCTTGCGACAGTTCGCAAGTGCAATCGAACAGTACGGTGTAATCGTTCGCAACGATACCTCTTCTCGGTCTTCGCTTCGTCCATGACTATTTTTTTACCGAACCAACCACGAGACGGTATTAAAGTAATCACTGTAATCAAGAAAGATCGCTTCCACCCTCGCGGCGATCTACGGTTACGCTTCTCGTGTGGACGTCGCGATCTACGCGTATTTCGTATTCCACGCATATATATATATATATATATATATATATGTGTGTGTACCCGCGATACCCACTTCGAACAGGATATTATTCCTGCTGGATGCAATCATATTAGTTTCCGAAGTTATTAGAATATTTATGCGAGGCCGACGTGGGGTTATGCATGATGCCGGCTTCCTCGCTTTTCACGTCCCCACGAGCCGGCGTTCGTCTACGTTGGATGCCGCCGTTTCACCCCGTGAAAATCGAGAAAGTGTGTACTTGGCCAGCGTCTTCCTCGATAATTTTCTTCTTCTTTTTTCCCTTCTCTTCCCAACGACGGATTTTCTTTTCGCGTTTCATGCTCTTCAGCAATTTCTATTTCTAGTTTGAATCATGGTATTGATAGTTTGTATCGGTGTGATTAGTCCTCGTGTTGGCTGCTAGATCAACGATATTCATCAAACTGCCCTCGGATTTTTGTCATTATTCATCAACTGTAATGTCGAGTGTTATTTATAATGTACGCGATTACAAATTTGAGCGATCATATTTAAATTTTACGTTGCACTGTATTTCTAAAATTAACTCTCAAGTATTTCACAGAGAGAAAAATAGCAGTACGTTATGGGAAATCCCTGTAAACTGTAACAGAGTTTTTATTTAGTTTTCATTACAAATTCAACATGCCATAAACTCCATCGCGTATCGCACAAAGAAGAACGTCGATTTCGAAACGAACGATTTCGACGCGCAACAAGGACTCTCGTCAACGGGAAACGCTGTCGAATCGATTTCGAGACGCGCTTCGAGACGAAAATTTCATCCGTCAGATTCGAGTTCGAAAATTAATTTCAATCCGTACTTGAGCCCCGGCGGCGGCCCTCTCGCCGCCACCCTCCGCCTCGTCTCCTCTCTTTCGCTTCGTCTCCTCTCCGGCTGGTCAAACAGCGGGCGTGTACCGCGGTGGTTGGAAAATCGAGCAGCGCTCGAGTACTGGAAACAAAAGGCCGACGTTTCAATTAGGTCCCTTATTAGTTAGCGATAATAGGGCCAGCGGCGGTCGAACGCCGGTAAGGCCAGGGCTTTCCAGTGCTTTCCAGTGCTTAACCGTTCCGGCTGCGTTAGGTCCGCCAGCTTGTTTGCGTGGATCCAGCTCTTACGATATTAAGGGCTGACTAGGCATTCACCGCTCTCCTCCTTTTCCTTCTCGGCGTTTCGATGTTTAGAGCCCACCCTCTCTAACCTATGGCTCGCTCCTCGATCCGTTTGACTCGACCAGTACCAGAAGGGACAGCACCAGAGGGAACCTTGCACCTCGTGGCTGGTCTGTTCGCTGGTCGGGTCGATTGATTTTCTCGCGTTGGGACGTTGCTGCAAGCACGGAACAACCTCTTGTATAACCGTAACCGGGTTTGCTCGATGGAATAGATCCAATTCCCGTCTTGCGGAGAGAACGTTTGTTGCGTACAAACGGTGGTGCTTGGTTCGTGATTTTCTCAGGAACTCAAAGAGTCGTCGAAGAGAGTAAAAGTATCAGTGTCTGTCGTACGAAGATAGGGGATGCGTTTGGTGAGTGACTTACCAAAAGGAGAAATTTAAATTGTCGAAAGTATTGTCGAAAGGCTGGCGATTTCACACGCGAGAGTGAAAAGGGAAGAGAGTGAGAGAAGTTGGCGGAGCCCAGGAGGAATTTGTCGCGAGAAACCGGTCGCAGCAGTCGCCTGCGGCTCGCCGCAACGATACTTCGTCGTCCTAGCCATTGTGCGGCACCGCACGCTACCGGCGGAGACCGTTGCCACCGCTATCGTCGGGACCCTTCGAAACTAAACTCACCACGGCCGAAACTGCGCGCCGCTTCCCTCGCCGCGAAACGGTCGGAAAGCGGTTAACGAGCAGGCACGCGATGCGCATCCGCTATCGATTCGAAAGTGAAAAGACCGGGGGCGACTTACGTGCACCACGGTGTGTTGCACTGAGAAATACAATCGTGAGACATATCGGGCTGCTTGATGGACGATGATCAGTTGTCGGGCGAAACAACGTCGTAAACTTTGGACAGCCGTGTACACTGCTCTCTTCGCTGGCGGACGCCGGTTAACGATTTATTTATCGCGCGTGACGTCGTTGGAGATCGGGAATTTTGAGCTCGTTGAGCAGACTGGCGCAAGGTGAAAACGTGAGCTAGATCGATCCCGGCGGACAGTGGCGACGATGTTGTTTGTACAGTTCGAAAGTAAATACAACAACGAAAAACTTTTTAGAGAACGCGAGAATAATTGTGATTTGCAATTTACAAATGACAGCACCGACGATCTTCGTATGCATATATCTTTGAAATTAAATCAGAGATTCGCAATGTTCCAAATTACAATTCGTTGCTGCATCCAAGTCCAACTCGACACTCTTCTACTTTTGCTTCGCAAAAGAGGCAAAAAAAATGTAAAAATGTAAAATATTCCGAAATATGAGTCGGCGTCGGTTCTTTACGCCCGCAGAAACCGGAATTGGTTTTAGTGTAAATGCGGGGCGGCGGGTTTGCCGGGGGTGTCGGAGGACGTCGCGGCGGATAGGACGGTGCGGCGGAGGAGTGGTAGCGACATCTTGTATTGTCAGATCCCAACGCGACAAATTCATAATTGCGTTAATGCGGGTACGGCGAGGGTTCTTGCCGCAACCACCGCAAGGCGCGCTATGGCGTCTTGCGGCTGTAAGAGAGATAGGGACCGGGGGCCTTGGCGAGAACGGGCGAGCGACGGAGGGAAAATGGACGAGAAGGAGCGAAAGAGAAGTCCCTCCTGGCACAGGCTCGTTAATCTTCCAAGGATTACGCCAGAAGGAAGTATCGCCATTGTGCAAGGCGCTCCTCTTCCAGCCGATAATTATTAATTAAACTGGCCTAACGGGCCATTTCGCGATTTATCGATCTATCGGGGGATAGCCTCGGCAGCCACGGCCGATGTTGAGACATTGTCGGTAAGAACCGACTGATCTTCTAACGGGTTGAGTATCGTCGAAAATAATCAAATTCAGTTTGAATTGATACAGTTGTGAATTAAACACAGATTTGAAATGAACTATCGTTTTAACAGGTCGTATTGATTGATTGTGTAATCTTTTGTCGATGTGTCATTGTAGTGTAATCATCAAAGTACTTGAGCTATGAAAAAAATAGACCTTTTAGAAAATAATAATTTATTATTTAAGCAAGGTACATGGCAAAATTGTAATTTCATCGAGAAGATGTACGAATGAAGAGAAAAACGATGTTTACTATTCTAGAGTAAATCGGTATAGGATTATTTCAGTATGAAAAGTCCACTTCCCTTTTTAAACAATTTTATTACAACGCTCAACGGGACGCGTGAAATCGCGTGCCAGCCCTTGAGAGACAATCGCAATCAGTCAATCAGCTCGTTTCGGTAGAGCGTAGCTGTCGAACGTAGGAACGCAACGAGCCGTACGATCGCCAGGTTTTAATTAATCGTGGACGATTAAACGATCATGAAATCGAACAGGAAGGGTCATCAAATCCGCACGAACGAGCACGAGAACGAGAGAAAAGGGAGAGGAAGGGTTGCGGCGTGCGACCGAGCGGCTCGCGAACGGGCCGTAGGGTAAAAAGGATAGAATTGCAAAAGCGAGAGAGCGGCGCTGGAACGAACGAGCCGAAATAAAACAGTGATATCGAGGCATTTCACGCACGAGCGAGAACGTTTAGCAGATTCAACGTGCGTGCCGGTACTCCGGGGCACCGCTACCCACGGTGAAACGATCTTTCTCTCTTTCTCTCTCTGCTCCAATGGTTTGCTCTTTCATCCCGTCTCTTTTTTCGCCGTACGTGCGGCACGCGTCTTCCTTTCTCACTCTCCGGTATTCCTCTATCACCTACACCCTCGGCCTACAAGCTCGCTGAAAAATACTGCTCTCGCTGACACCTGTAGCTTCGACGTTCTACATATGTGCGTTACGTACGCGAGCCGTGCGCCCATCGAGGAAACGAGGGGCAAAAAAGAAAAAAAAAAAAATCATCGCCCAAGAAAATTTCCATAAGACGACCGATAGAGCGCCAATCTGGCAATCTCGTTATGTTTTCCGCGTTTTTCTCGCGCAGAGAAAATTGGTACAGTGTTCAGTGTCATGGGGTATGAAGGTGTGATTTTTCAAGGTTTCAAGGGCTGTTTCTCGAGTTTTGAATTTATTAAACCAGTAAAAATTGATTCGTTCGATATTCATTCGGCAGATAATCGTTCAGATTATTAACGCTATTAAAAGCGGAGCAAATGATAAAAGTTTAAAGTAACGTGATTTCGACGGTGAAAATTAAAAATGTTAATACAATTGAAAAAGCTCGCGAAGAGTGAGTACTCTGTCGATATCCAACGTCCACGTTGGAGGAACGTCGCCGTTATTTTAATCAACTTACTCAGTCACGTCGGCGCGTTAAAAAGACCGAACGGAAGCATCGGGTATCGGGACGAAGAGATTTTTCATCATTCTCGCGGCGGGAGGAAAGGGCTCGGGGCCGAATTGCCGCGAAAGGGGAAACAGATTCCACAAGTGGTGGACTTTACGGGACTTAAGATTAATCCTCGTAATTACTCGATTCCGTTCTTCTCTGCGGGGCCCCCACTTGTATCCGCTTTTTATACGGTAGCTTGCACCTCGCGCCGTCTGCGGTGTACTTTCGCGGAAGGGAACCAGAGCCGAGCGAGCGGCGAAGACAGAGAGGACTCGGTTGCTCGGCCATAAAGATATTTATCAGGTGACAACCCTGGTCATCCTTTACGATCCTTCCCTTCTCGAGAGGATCCTTCCACGAGAACGTCTCACGAAGGCGGATTTACCCTTCGGGCAGTCGCGTGCCACGTTGTACGGCGACGCCACCCTTGCACGTTCTTTTCTTCCTCGCCGAGATTTCTCGTACCTTTCGCTCAGGGGAAAGGGTGGCCGACTGTTGAGTCAGGAATGTTCCCTACATGTACATCTTCACGCGTTACTATTTCTCCAAGTGCTTGGAGATGTACAGTTTCTTTGTTCTCGTTCGTGTAACGTTTCCTGCCGAAGATATTTATTCCTACGGAAAAATAGAATGTAAAATATCTTCGTAATTCAAATAAAAACGTTCTACAGAATCATTTTGACCCTCCAGCGTTCTAGTATATCTGGCATAATGGATACATTCGCAAGTTTCCTTTTACAGAAATACAGAAAATCAATCTCCAGTTTAAAAAGTAGTCTCGTCAAGTACGACGACGGAGTAACTGAAATTTTCCCTCGACCAGCGAGAACGTTCCAGCGGGAGACCCGAAACCGAAACCGAAACCGAAACCGAAACGAGCAGATAGATAGTCGCATCGTTCGGCGCGAGACGTTCACCGGAGAGAAATATAGGGGTTGGTTCGCCGTGGATGACCGACAACGCGCACCGTGGGCGTGAAATCGGACGCCAGCCAGGACGTCCGCTCGACTCGGCAGCCGCCGGACAATAAGAATCGATATCTTAATTAACGAACGCTGGTGGGTCCGATGTGCAAGCGAACTCTCCTCCGAGCTCGTAGAGAACGAAGGGAAAAGGCTTGTAGCGAGAAAGAGAGAGAGAGAGGAGAGAGAGAGAGAGAGAGAGAAGCGGAGAGTGAGAGGATGACGACGATGGCGAGAGGGGGTGGTCGAGCACAGGGAAATCCGGAGACTGGGTGGTGTATTCGATGGGGTAGGAACGCGGACGCCTGACCGGAAGCGAGAGTCTGCGAAGCCCTACGGACCTCGACTCGTCGTCCCACCGGAAGCGCCATTCACGCGGCCCTCTCGCTTTCGTCCGCCTTCCCGTCGTGGTTCGCCGTCCTCCTGTTCGGCAACGCTGATACGTTCCTGAATAAACAATACTCCCCTGGAAAAAAAAAAAAAAGTTCGGCTGCAGCCGGTGTTTCGCAAAAAAAAAAAAAAAAAAAAAAAAAAAAAAATGATCGCGCCGCCAGCTACGTCGCCAAATCGGGCGACGCCCGATTCTATTCGGTCTCGTCTCACAATAGAGACCCGCGGCTTTCGCCGGTCGCGTTAATCGCGCCTAACCGATAACGACAGAATCGCAACGAACGGTGCAACAGTCGCGTTGTTGTTCGTACGTTGCGTGGAAAATTGAAAGACACAGGAAAAGCGAGTGTCGTCGGAGATGATCTGTCGTTTGAATTTCCAAAGCTGAAACAATGCGATGACGTTCGTAATTGGCAGGATTCTTTTGAATTATTTCAATCATTCGAAACGAGTTTTATCGTCGTCACTCCTCCCGGAAAAGTTACACTCGTGTAGCTTGCTTTTCGTCACGGTTTCGTCCTGTTTACGTCGCGCGAGGAAATGGAACGAACGTGACGTATCCCTGTTACTATAATGCACGGCGTCTACGATATTCTCAGAGTTCGGCAGACTCTCGTGCGTGCCCTGTCCAATTAATATCAGCGGGAAAGAAACGACCAAGGCCGAGGAAATTAACGAATTGTTGGAGGGTACGCCTTTCCGAGATGCTTTTACCGCGACTGGCTAATCCGATAAAGTGGCAGCCTCGCACGAACCTCTTTCTTCTCGCTGGCATTCCGTTTGATGAGATATGACGCTAAGCATTCTATATTGACTAATAAACTTCGGTCCCCGGCTTCCGAGCGAATATTCGCTTCTTAGACGCCAGAGTCATTTGCACTCTCCTCGGGATTTCCTTCGCTTATTAGGTCTCATCGCGATGGATGTGTGCGGTGAAATAGGCGCGTGAACATTTTAACAAGAAGTTGAGAAAAGTGCTGCAATTGTCACCATTACGACGTTCGATGAAACCTGATAAAATTAGCATAAGAAGGGTATTTAATTTAAGAATAATTCAACACTTGCTGCGTTTTATCATTAATTTGTTACATTCCCGAAAATATAAGACGAATTCCTTCGAAATTTAATTCGAAGAACAGTTCAATGTTCGCTACGTTCCATTAATTCTCCGCGAGTCGCGTCGCGATGACGTTGTTATTCGAGAATCGGACGGAGTTTCAATCGTGGAACGGTCCAATATTTGCGTAATTTTGCGAAACACCGTGAATCGAAGAGAGTTAATGGCGGAACGGTCGACTTTCGTGTACATTACACACCCCGGTCGAGCGCGTTTCCTCACGCTGGTTGCCGGATAGTCTGCTGGGCCTAGGATGAAGTAGTCAGAGGCCGCAATGGTAGACACCTCAATCAGGACTCGCTTTGGAACCCAATTTCACCAGAGAGAGAGAGAGAGAGTATTTGCTCGTATTTCTGGTGGCGGTAGGTTTGACCTCTCGTTAATCACCAAAGGACCCGAAGCACGAAGGCGAGTCGGACAAGCTGTGTAGTTGACCGCAACGACTGACCATTGCCCTGTGGACAGGCCCTTAAGGGTATCCCAGCTACGAAATACCAGAACCAGATGGCTTCGAAATCTGAGGTGCGTCTTCCAATCGAGGTATCCCCCCCCCCCCACGGTGTTCGTCTTCGCGGTTTCGATGGAGCTTATGCCGTTCTAATTACCGAGTTGCGCGAACTTCGGAATCTGCTGAATCGTTATTGATTAAGAATACTCGCTTTGACATAGAAATACGTAGCGACTAATACCGACACAGAGCCAAAATTAATTTCGCGTCGTCTCGTTAGTTACGGTCCAATCAGTTGGTAAATTTTCGAATTTCTAGTAAAATTTCGACGAGTAGAAAAGCGAGTAAGTGTTCGAATTTAGACACAAGTTTTGTCTCGTTTACCGAATATTAATCAACGATTAACAAGTACTCTGTTCGTTGGAGTATTTACGCGTTTATGGAAGATGTGAAAATACACACGACGCGCAAATAACGTGCAAAACTAAAGTGTGAAATATTCAAAGTGGAATATTTATCAATGCGTTTAGCAGGCGAAACAAATCTTTGTTTAGGTTTCATTTCTTCTGTCGTAGCGTAAAAATTTTAAAATGGATAAAATTTTTTAATACGCGTAAAACTTCATAATCCAGCATCGAGCGTACCGAGTTCAGAAACTGAGAACTTCTTACTTATTTTATGGTGTTCATAAAACGTAGGAGAGTCTGGCAAGAGAGTGAGAGAGTTTCTTAAATAAGGAGATATTTGAGGCTGCGGTGTTGAACGGTGTAAGCAATACGGTGCATCGATTTCACGCGAGTCGAAGCATCGCCCGGAGCAAACGTCGCTGGCTTGTACACGACGTCTAATCGCTGTATTAGCTAGCTTTGTGGTTAAGCTATGCTATTGCTGAATTAGGGGCAATTTGCTTCGAAACACACCCTTCCTATGTTTGTGCTTCCTGTACGAATTTACTGGAACGCGTATTAGAGGCCAACGATCGGCATTACCGATACGAAATGCCAAATATTTAAATGTAAATGGAATAAAAATTCGAATTTAAATTCTTAAATTTCAGCATACTTTGATGATGATTGAAAAGTAGTAGATCTTAGTGGTACGCTAATCTGAAAGACTCCGAACATTTAATATTTTAATTTCAATTTTTATCAAAGTATTTGATAAATTGATCGAGTCAGTTTGTTCTTGAGTGGAATATCCTTCAAATTCTTTGGATTCTGCAGACCATGTTCTTCGAACAAATCCACGATGAACGTTCTCCTCTGTGCGCACGTAAGAATCCTCCTCGCCACACACGAGACCATAGTCTCTTGACGCATATCGTTTGTTGGTTTTGCGGTCTACCATAACGCTGCCTTCCCTGTAACCTCTTCCCTCCTCTTGGGAAAACGTGGTCCCAACAACATCGCTCGGCAAAGGGCTGCTCCTCACGCTCCTTTCCACATCCAGCGCGAACGAAATCTAATCACGCTTGCCGGTTGCCCGGCTCCTGATAAATTCTTCCGCCTAACTTGCCAGCTATGCAAAATATTCGAAACATCGAGATCTTTGATCACAGTTGATTCCTCTGAGCCATCCGTTTCTTCAAATTGTTGCAATTGTGGATGCAGAATGATGCTTCTTTATTTTTCTACAAGATTCGAAATCACAAAGTGGCGAAAGAACGTCCTTTTCGATTTAACGGCGAAATCGTAGGAGAGTTGTTCCTCTTTAACGAAAGATTAAAAATCTGACCCCAGTTTGCGCGGTAACTTCCGCGGATGGTGGCGTGGTATCGTTGGGAGTAAAGTAGGTTCATGCTGCACGCTCAAGCAAATAAGAGTCAGTGTTTCTTTCTTTCAAGTCGTTCACTGACTCGTTCATAATAGTGCTTCCCTCTAATTACTCCCTCAAATCCTTTCCACACTCGCACCTCTCTTCCCTGTTTTTCCACCCTTCCGTCACTTCCTTTCGCTCTCTACGCCGTCACTCTTGCGTTCTTCGCAACACTCAGTTTTCCACCTGCTTGATTCGGCCGACAAATATATTCTCAATCTACCGTTTCTTCGCTTACCAACTCTAGGCAATTGAATTCCGAAGGCAAAATTAGCAATTTGAAGATTTTTTCATTTTCCCCGTTTCGAAACCTTTCAAAAGTTTGGAGAGTTTTTTACGGCATTTTTAATAACACAGTCTTGCGCGAAGAAAAGATGTTGGCACGATTCTTTCCAAATTCGCGAGCAATTTGCCTTTTGCCTGGCTCCCCAAGACGAGCAGCAGAAGCTTACTGACGATTGTGCCAGGTCACAATGTCTAATTGCCTTCTTCGCGGACGTCGTTTAATTACTTCTCTCGACTGCATTAACGACGGATGAAAAATGTCACCGTTCCGTCATCCCTTTAGCGATGCTCTCGAGCTCGTTCGAGGGTGTTCTCGGAAGTGATTCGACCACAGAAAATCCAACGTGACAGGGTACGGGACGAAGAAAAAGCTATGGCAAGAGAAGGAGATAAAAAGAGAGAGAGAGCGAAAGAGCAAAGGAAAGAGAAACAAGCAGGTTGCGGGGGATAAACAGAGGTGACGTAATTACCGAGATTAATGCGGCCTTGAGCTTTCGGTGGCAACCGAGGCTCCCGGCCGTGCTCGCTTTTATCTCGCGGACCATCATCCGGTCTCGCTTCTCCACTCCGACTCTTCTTCTACCCGCTCCACCTCCGGAAAGTAATTTGAGGACGAGAGGGAACGGTTTTAAATTTTACTTATCCGTGGGAGTTGGATTTACTCGCGGCGTTGCTCGCGCCTCGGGCGACTAACCCCGTCTTCATCTTCGTCCGGTAATTTCGGAGAATCGTTCGATCGAGGAGAATGTATCGACGCTCGAGCTCACTTTGAAAAGCGGCAGTTCGAAAACACTTTTCGATCGGTTAATGAAAATTTGAAAGTGGGGACCGAAAAATTTTCAACGTGCTATACTAATAGGATCAGCACAATACAAGGAAAATAATTAAATATCTGTGATTGTTTATATTATCACTGAAAGTGATTTTATAAGTGATTCTGGGGGTAACCCAGAAAATCGGGTCTCAGGTGCAACGCTGATGCAACGAAAATTAGCGATTGGTTGATTCGGGTCACGTGATTTGCGAGGGGTGTGGGCTATTGCTTCTGGTATTGCCATTCAGTGAGACGAATCGTACTGGGGTACAAGTCGTGCAGTTTTTATTTATTCTTTACTCTCTACAAATCCATAATTAACAACTGTTTCTCCATTCAGGGTAAAAATTACAACCCCCTCTGATCGGTACAGTGTTACTCTTAACCTCAATTTTATCTGACAACATGTACAACAGAGTTGATAAGAGAGTCGAAGAAAATCGGGCGAACTAAAAAGGAAATTGAAACAAGAATGAAATGAAATCTTTCCTTCGAAATTTAATCGACAACATTCGTTTACCAGAGATTACAATATCATAATCGTTTCATAATTCCACTTCTCCTTTGTCTACGATAATTCACCGACTAGCAGCAGCGAACTCACGGCACCGGCAGGATTAAAACCGGCGCCATCCCTTTACGACTCTAAAACAGAAGGCTCCGTAGTCCTCGATAATTCCCGCGGAAACTATTGCGAGAAGTCCTGACAGAGGCACTCAAAGGGATGCCGCGGCACTTGGTAGGAATTTTCTCGGCTCGTCGCGAGATTTCTCGCAGACGACATCCGCGTACCTCTCTGACACCAGGGACCCTTCTCCTCCTCCTCCTCCTCCTTCTTCTTCTTCTTCTTCTTCTTCGTCTTCTTCTTCTTCTCGCCGGTTTCTCACGAACAATCTAGAGAGCCGAGTGCAGGAAAGAGAGAAGTCGTTGCAGAAGTTCCTCTTTTCAAGCGAAGAACACCGACGACGACGCGAATCTACCTCACCGTTGTTGGCTGCTAGCGCGTAGAAGGGAGGGAGAGGGTTGGGCCACTATTCACGCCGCGTTTCTGGAACCCCTTTCTTTCCCCTCGGCCTCTTTGGCCGCGGCACGCCATTGCCTGGCATTGCCGAGAGACAATGATATCGCAGGAAGAGAGAGGAGCGTCTCGGCTCGCTTTACAACTCCCGCAGGGGTTGCCTTTAACCGAGGCAAAATTAATATCATAAATAATATCGTAAAGAAGAGAGAGAGAGAGAGAGAGAGAGAGAGAGAGAGAGGAAGAGGAAGAAAAAAAGAAAGGTACAGCCCGCCAGCGTCACGGGCGACGTTACCGCAAAACGTTTCTCTCCGCGGCTTGATAAAGAAGGGTGGAAGGGGGTGGAGAAGAGAAAACGAGGAGGATAGGGTGGATGCGAAGAAACGGCGAGCACGCTCCCTCTGAAAAGGAAACGCTCTGGCTCCTGCAACTCGGATGTCGGATTAAAGAAAACGAGTTACCGCGGGCTATCTGCGAGTGCATTCCATTTGTCTCTGATTTTATCAACTCGCTCGGTTGCCCCGTAATCAGCATCGGGAGACATTTAAACGGAACGTTTCAACGTTTGAGCGATGTTCCTTCTTTTTTGCCGTGTGTACGTGGAGATGTATTTGAGTACACTCGGGAATTTTAATGAACTCGCGAGAGCTGTAAGAATTGCACGATTCTCGATAGTGTAATTTATTTCATCGAACAATTCATGAAAATGTACTCGATACTCGATACCAGACTGCTGTCGATTTTGACGCAAATTCGTGTTTCCGAAAATTTACGTAAGAAAGTAGAGCGAACCTCGAATAATTTGTATATTTTCTTATATCACGAACATTGCGTATGATTTTACACTTGTCGAAAATTTGAAGATTTATTTTTCATTTCATAAAACAATTCTTCCTCCGCTTCGCTCCGATGTCCATGTCACTCGTCAAACGCAAGAATTACACTCGATCAATTTCCACGCGTTAATTTCGTCGCTTAACAACGGCTCGACGGCTAGGAGCGCGTCGTATCTTCTTCAGCCGCTAATTCCGGACCTTCGGCTCGTTATTGCGCATTGTGCCGAGTCTCTGGCGTATTAGAGAGGCGAAGAACGACGATACCTCGCGCACGGTATCCGCATTCAGCAGTCTTGGCCCGACAAAAGACGCGTCCCTGTGTTCCAACCGGGATTCGAAACAGCGACGCGTTGAATACACGACGCGAGCTCTCTGTATTGTAACCGGTTTCCTCGTCGTCGCGTGACGTTTATTGCTTTCTCTCTCTCTCTCTCTCTCTCTCTCATCCCTCGGTCGCTCATGTGACTTGATGTTTCTCGCCGAACAGCAATATAATCACCCTGATAGTACAAAGCGGCTAGCCGCGTTTCCCTACGGCAACCGGCGGCAGCCACGTCGCGCCTTCCGCGCCATCAAATGCTGATGATACAGACGATATGACGTATGTATGCGCGACAGCGCTAATTCGCGCCATTGTCGTGTCTCCTCTCGGTGGAAACTAGGCGAAGCCACAGGTAGCTGAAATTCGCCGTCGACGACACGGGAGGGCCGTGCGTATTCCTGCCACCGAAATAGAAAACGAGGGAGGGAACCGGAGCGAACGTGTGCCGTTCAACCATTACACTGATTGGTTGGTTAGAAATGCGGCGAGACTGGTGTCGATTTTCCTTGACACTTTGAACAACGCGCGGAACGCCGTGGCTCTCCCGAGATCGTTTTGTTACTGGAAGAAGAGGACGTTCAAGTTGACGAAGAATGCGAGATCAATGCTTACCCTCGCGATTAGTCTCGTTCTTCGTTCTTCGCTGTAGACCGTGAAATTTTCTTGCTCCTTTTGTGACCCGTCCGGAACATTTAATTCAACGTCTGAGCGTTGGCTGGATTTGGGTAAATGGGTCAGAAACTATCGTCGCGCGCTTCCGAGCCATCTAACTTGCTCGCGGAGTAAATTGATCTCGGTGAGTGAACGATTCGCTGGATGTGGTAGTTGCTGGAATTTTTCCGTAACCACGCGGTTTGATCCGTGGAATTGTATCACTGGCGATTATTCTGTCGTTTCATTAATTTTCGAGTGGATCGCCAAAGATCCAGGTCAACTCTGCGAGCGGATATTATTGACTCGAACTACTTAAAAATTCCACTTGTTCGTTGGGTTAATTGGCCATAGTTTGATCCGACGATTCAATTTTCCAATTTATCACAGAATCAATTTGACTCGAAAGTATCGTACGACTCAAAGTAGAACACGCTGCAATCTCCGTCTCGTCGGAAATCATTGACTCGAGCTACTCGATCTGTAAAAGAAAAAACCATTTGTTTGTTTGGACGAGTGGGTTAATAAAATTTCACGTCTGCACGTGCTGAGTAGGAAACTTTTAATTTCCTTCTTAGCTTGTAGAGCAGAATGTCAAAGCCACTTCATTTTTAACAGTCCGATTCTGAATGCCTTCCTGTGACTTTAGTGGCATCGTAAACTGAAAGTACGTAAACGAAGTCAGTCAATAACGTCTGGCGAGCAGGCAGACGAGATTTTAACGTGTCTCTCGTTTTCACGGCGAACGGAGTTATGATTTATTAAAGGGAAAAAGTGTCGGCGTTTCGAATAATCTCTGCGTTACGAGTTTTGATATATGTATTTATTTTGTCACCGAATGACACAAGATTAAAAAGTTTAATCGCTCTCTGAAGCTTTCATTAAAAGTACTGATTTACTATCATTGCTAGATTGCGGAATTTTATGCATTTTAAATTTTCGCGAATACCATCAACGGAATTCTTTCATGTGGAATTATAATTAATATTCCTCCTTGGATATTTCGTATATTTTTGCACAATGAAATTTATCGCGCATTGCGTGCGTTTTTGCAGCTTCAAATTTTCCACGAACGCACAAAAATTCACAGTCTGATTGCTAGGAAATTATTCTGAAACTTTATATCGTAAATTGAACACGTTGTTTCATCTTTCAATTATTGTATGTCGATGACTCTCTCCATTTTACCCACTAAATATCACAGCCAAAGCTGCATTTTGAATATTCTACGTACGTGCTTTCGATAGTTTGATAAAATTTCTCATAAATGCAGAAAAATCCACAGTCCACTCCTCGTTCCGTCAAAATGTAAAAAGGTTCGAGCTTCGACGGAACGAATTTAACACCTGATACGAATTCAACTCGAACGAGCACGTCGATAATTGTATTCGATTTTCCATTCCGGTTGCGAACAGGTTGGTAACGCAACGCGAGAGAACTCGCGGCGGCACGGCGCGTCCCTGCCCATCGATAATAGGTCGATAGGTCGCGCGCGCGGTACATCCGGTTCGGATAGCGAGAGATAAACTGGACCGGGCAGCGGCGGAAACGGGATGAATAATGAAGTGAGTCGCGCGTTGGCCGGAAGGCGAAATTCAGCCAGGGCTGCTCCAGACCCCGAGATTAGCCGTGAGTTATGGCGTTAAGATCACATCTAATTGTATCAGTTTGGCCCGACCAAACCAGGCCTTCTATCTACCTATCCATCTGTAGCAGAGCGAGTCTACGCCTCTATAACCTGCTTACTCGGCCCTCCTTCCGCGTCTCTTCCGCGCCATTGACCAAGACCTTAAACGCCGGCCGACCGTCGATTTGCTTAATCTTGCGCTTTGCCAGGACTTTCCAGACCCACGAGTCCGCGTAGTTACGACTCCACTTAGCGCGGGGTTACAACTATTCGTGGTTACGCTTGGTTACCTATCGGCGAGCCACCCCCTCCCCCTCCCTCTCCCTCTCCCCTCGACTTCGCCGAGCCGGAGATGCTCGGCTGTAGGCTTTATTTGAAAACCGCGATCGGCAAGTGTATCGAATTAACCGGCTCGTGACTTGGCTCGATGGCAGACGATACACCTCACCGATGATGCTATTTTCACGAATTTGATTTGTTAGCTGGAACAGTTGCGCTTCAAGGACCATCGAGGGTTCAAGACGGAATGTTTGAGAATTGTTGGAACTTTGACTTTGAATTTCGAGCTGGACTGAAAGGACGAATGGATTTTAATTTGAGGTAGTTGAGAGAGAGAGAGAGAGAGAGAAAAGCTGGTTTTCGTCTCGGAGTCACTCTGCCTAGACACTCATCAGTGGGGCTGATGGCAACGACTCCTTACCCCAGACGCTTGTTGTTGTAACTACCCGATCACCCATCCCTAGCGGGATCCGCACATTGCTTTTATACTTAACGTCGGAGATCGGCAGGTCCTCGACGCTAGGCACGCAGCCACTTGCGGCTTGTGCTAGTCAGTGTTCGAAACTCGTAGCTTAGGAATCCTAGGCCGCTACAGGGCTAATGTAAAGAATAAAACAGATAAATTAAATTGGTAAATTGTGCGAACGTGACTGGCTGTTTTCACCGAATTTCAACTTTCAAACGAGTGTTTGATACGACACACTCGCACTCGTGCACCAAAGATTCCAACAGCTGAATCGAAACATTTCATTTCTTGGAAGAGGATCAAGAGAAAATATCCGTCTTCAAGATTTTTCTTCGATCCTACGAATTTTTCGGAAAGACAAGACGGTGTAAATGAGAATTTCTTCCATCTGTGGAGGAACGTACCGAGTCAAGGAGCGTTTTAGACTACGTCGGGTAATCTCGATACCCGTTTCATCGAATATGTATCGCCGCCGGTTATCTCTCGCATTAAAGAGGAAAGCGATTGTAAGTAGAGCGAGAGACAGATAGAAGGATCGAGCGAGAACACGAGTCTATAATGGTTTCCTCCAGGCTCATCCGCGCTCCAGGACGTCGGCTCCGAATACACGTACGCCTGTCTATCTCGTGCACGAACACGTACACATCTTGCGGCGAACGCTATCAGCTGCATGTATCGGGTGTACCAATTATTATTTTCTCGTCAACGAATCCACGAAGATTGCGAATTTCTGTATGTAATTAACGCCAGCGTAACACGGTCGCTGTTGAATGTCGATCAACAAGCAGCAATCAGTTTAACGGCGTAAAGTCTGGAACTGGGCAATTTAACGAATAGACGACGATCGCGAAAGTTTGCGACGTAAAATGTAAGCTGAAATCCGATAGACTCGATACGTAATTAAGTCAAACTTTACTCGAGTCTAATCGACAAACAAAGAAAATGATATTTTCAGAAGATGAAAAATACAGATACGTGGATACGTGACTTTCAACTTGCACGATGTTACAAAGGGTATCAATTGCACGAATCGAGTAACAAATCCTGCGAACGCATTGCGTTAAGGAAGAACGGGGTACAAAGTTTTTCAAACCGGCAGATAATCGATCCTAGGCAGGGAATATTTGCCAAGTTTCGTCTACGAAGGAGACGAGAGCAGCAGAGGACTAGAGAGGACTAGAACGCGCGGCAGAGAGGCATTAGAGACCCGGGATGATCACTGAGCGCTCGGCACTAATCAAGACGCATGATTATAGGCCTCGGAGCACCTAGCTACCGTTCCCTTCCACGAGAACCCGCCAATACGACCTGCTCCTCTGTTCATTGTCGTTTTATCCAGTTCGGATGACAAAGTCCTCCGGTTTTTGGCGTGAAACCTTCTTCGTGACGCATTGAAGTCTCCGTCCTTTAACGTCTCGCGGCCGTTTCCCGCGCAGTCTTTCTTCTCGATCGACTGTTTTTGACACGTTTCAACGCATCATTTGACGAAAAAAGATATTACGATATATATATAAATGTGTATGAACGAATTCATCCAAGAAAAGAGAAATAAATAGTATCTAACGTTTCTCAGTCATAACGAATAAATGTTATAATAAATCAAGTCATTATACAAAGAAACGTGAAAGGAAATTGTCAACGATTAATCGACGAAATTCGATGCAATTAGAAGAAAGAAATAATTTGTCCAGCTATCAAAGAGAGCGGAAGGGCACAAGAATCGGGACGTCGACGACCAATTCTCTAGTAATTAATTAATTCTCTCGGTATTTGCTGGAGTATACTTTGATACGAAAACTTAGACATCGAATCAATTACACGCAGGTTGATGTACTCGGTGTGAAACGTCTATGAGACGCGATCGATTATGACACGACGCAAGCATCGGGCGATATATCACAAAGGGCGACGGTTAGCAGAGGGTAAATACATTAAGCAGCGTGTAATTCCGTTAACTGGTCGTTATATCCGCGTTCGATCGTTAAATAGTCGCTGTCAAATCACCAGCGTTTGATTCGTCACCGGTCGTGGTATCCAGTGATCACGAGTTACACGTTTAATTGCGGTAGCCCTCAGTGGAATCACGCGGCTTGGCAAATTTAATGGCCGGCTAAGTACTTCGGGTTCGCGAACCCGGCACCGCAAAATGTTGATCTGAATCTTCGTTAGGGGTAACTAAAATCTTTAGCGGAGAATAATTATTTATCAAGTTGGACAAAGACTTTTGAGGCAACTGTCGGGGTTGAAAAATGGTCACGATAAATATATCATGGAAAGTTTAAAGGTATAAGTTTGAAGATTTCAAAAAGGAATTACTTTAGTCTCAAGTACAGCTTTTTATTGTAAATTTTGAGAATATTGTACACAGGTATGAGGGATCAGCTGACTCCATCTTAAAATAAATTTCATTTACATAGAAGTTTTCGAGAAGAATCCTGTTTTGCAGGAAAAGTGAAAATTAATTTCACGTTGTTCACACGATACAATGATAGGAAAAAATATAATGAAATGCCACTCGTGGAATATGAAACACAGAAAAATTCACGTAATACACGATATAAAGTATACAGTAATTCGTGGAATATAATAGAATTTAATGTATAATTTACAAATACAGAAATCCGTGCAACATTCTCACGTCGATAACTCGAAAAGAACTCGCGTTTCATTCTATTGTGTCACATTCATCGCGATATCGTTTTCAACCAGATTTATTAAAGGCGAAGAAACACTTCCGTGGAAGAAAGAACATATCGCACGGTAGCAGCACGGTGATTTATTCTCCGCCCAGTCATCGCAGTAGCTGCTACGTGCGCGTTAATGCCACCGGTTTCCTGTCATTGTTGCTCATGCAACACCGCGATCGGTGCTCGCACGATTTCGCGAAAACACATCCAAACCGTGCAGGTTCTCCGCTCGTGGTATCCCAGCACGTGGGCTGTTGTTTCCTCGACGCGGGTTCGTGTTACGACAAGTGAAGAAAATGGAGACGGATGATTTCCTTTTTCTTGCGGGCTTTCGGTCAGTCGCGTGACAGTTGGTACAGGGTATATGTACGCGAAAAGGGCCTGCGAACACGGCTGAACGCAGCCTCGTCGTGATTACGAGACTCGTGCGCACGACGAGGGTCGTGGCACACGTGTCGCGTGTATGCGTAACATACGTATCCGCGACAGCCGCGCTGCTTCTGAGCATAATTTAACGCGATACGTTGGGGTTGTGCTAACTTGCTTAGCGCAACCTCAAATAGAACCGTAGGTCGGGAAATTTGCTCCCGTTGTGGATGCAGGCAAATCGACGGGGGCATCGCTTGCCAACGAGTGTGAGAGAGAGAGAGAGAGAGAGAGAGAGAGTCGCGAGAATCCTAATTGCCGGAACGATCATTTCCACGGAAATGACGTACATACATAATTGACGAAAGCGAACTTGATTTATTAAATCCACCGACCTGGATTGCCTGGATCGAGGATGATGTTCAAGTACCCAAACGTGTCGTACGCGTTCCGTGCGAACAAATAACGATGAATTACTTGGAAGAATGGCTAATAAAAATTTTTCATGACGTTATCTACAGATTTAAATATTCAAAAGAATTTTTAAATACTTACGTCTTCGACTGAAAACTTCAACGTACGTTTGATCATTGGACGTTCAATCGTTCATTGTCGAACGTAGGCAAGAAACGTCGATCGCACGTAACAGCTTTACTTTCAATTCTGCGATCGGAAGGGAACGCTGCACGCCGTCGCTAGAAACGCAGACAATGAATTTCACGGCACGTGCCGGTTGTATCTAGCGTTTATACTCCGGCTTCCTGATTGCTTCGCACAAAGAAGTCCGTGAATAGTTCTCGAAGCACTGTAGGCAGTGTACAAAGGAGGAATTCGATCTTTGGCGAGAGGAGAGAAGAAACAAGGGACAGCGAGGAGGGAAGGTAGGGTACGAGAGGCTAGAGATAGACAGGGAGGAAACGCAACAAGGTTCGTTAATTTTACGAGCGTCGAATTCGCAATTCGCTCGATCGGATATTAGGATGATCCACGTTCATCGCACAGAGCACCGAAAGGCCAAACAGCTCAGATCAGTTCGATGGATAGAGCGTTGGATAGAATTCGACCAAGCCTCAAGTTCCAGACAATTTCGTAGTAAATTGTAGTTTCTTCGTTTGTGCAAGGCACTTTGCGTCGAAACGAAGGTCTGTTTTGCAATTTTTTATTATAGGATTTTAATCCAACGAACGCTGATAAATTTTACTCGCTTCGGATAAGAAATTCCAATGCGATTCGATGGCTCAAAATTTTTGATAATTTTGGTTGGTCTCGAGTCTTGCAAGCGTTGATGTAGATGTCGACATACATTGTAGATTGGTCATTATATCGATCATTAGGTTAGGTTATAATAATTTGTAGTTTACACGTAGAAGTTTTTCAGAATAGATTAAGATAATCCAAAATTTCAGGTCGTTTTACCGCAATAAAAATAGAGATAGATTGAAAAGTAAGTAATTTTTTTCGAGCCATCTTGTTAAATAATGGCTGCTCGTGATGATCAGTCACCGCGATGAAACATTTATCGAGCCACTGCACGTCGAGTTTCTCGAACGTTGAACGAGAATAAGGGCCGCGATTGATCTTCGAGGGGAAAGGGAAGAGCGAAAAGCCGCGAGGTTAAAGAACATTCATCACACCCTCCGGAATCTGTCGGGGACGTCTTCTATCTCGGAGCCCATTGAAAGTTCTCTCGCGTCGAAATAGGTACCCGAAGAGTACGGCGAAGTGTATATCGTCATGCGCGAGGGTCGACGCACCGGCCTTACGTGTGTTTGCTTTTATTTAAATTGTAAGTTAGATGCCATCGGAGGACAAGCCTTCGCGGCCCCGGGAAGGCTTTTAGCGAATGGAAAGGAATGTTTGAACTAAATGGTTCGAACCTATATGGAAATGAGCGCTGCATCTGCCAGTCGGCCGCGCGACCGATCCCGGGGACTTTCCTTTTCTTCAAGCGCGAGTTCCTCCCTGAAAATAAACTTCTTTCGTGCGCGCTGCGGGAAAGATTTCAACCGAGGGAAAGAAACATGGTAATTTTCTTAGTTCTCTAGCTCGAGACAAAATAGAAAGTATATATACTCACCGAAGCGACATCACCGAAGAAATAATAGAGCTTCGTAGAATTGACGACAGAACCTCGAAATCTGCAATTAACGTTCAATCGTTACGAAGAATCTTATTTTTCAATTACGAATATTCCGAATATTACGAATCTGCATAAAGAATATCTAAATTAACATCTAAAGCCAAATCTTTGCGTTTTCAATCGACGCATTCTCCTCAACGCAAGTCGCCCTCGTTCGAGGGAAAACCTCGAAGCATTCGAGCTTCATTTCAAATTCAATTTGATTAATCGGCAGCCACGATTCGTCCTCGGTTGCACATAAGCGGCGCAGCGAAATCAGCCGGCAACATCAATGCCTCTCTCTCTCTCTCTCTCTCTCTCTCTCTCTTTATACACTCACACCATCAGGCCACAGTTCGGTACAGAAAGTTGCTCGCTAATGCGAATCCGCACATAGGGATTGCACTGTTTCGTCTACGCCCGGGATGTCCCTGTGACGAGGACTCGCGGAGATGTACGGGGTGGTTGGCTCGCATTTGCATACTCGTCAGCTGTGCTTCCTTCAACTTTTCCTGCGACACACCCTCTGTGGAACTCTGTCGAGAACTCCGTCTCTGGTGCGGGTATGCACTCACCTCGGATAGAAGAGAGGGACCTGGGGGATCGTGGCTGGAGGGTGGGCCAGCACACAGCAGCCGTGTATTTCTAGTCTCATAATTGCAAATTTCCTTCGGCTTATTTATGCAGCTTTGGTCGTCGCCTTCGCTACCAATGCGCGGCCACCGCATTTGAGTTTCTCCCGAGGTAAATGTCGATCGTCGCAATTGTTGCGAGATGCGAACTCGTCCGAGGGTGAGTAATTTGGAGTGATTAATGAGATGGGAAAGTGTAGAATGCGTGAAGAATTGGACGAGCGAATGTAAATAGTGGAATATTCAGCAGGTTACTTTCAAGTGGAGTAAACCAGTTTATGAGCAGGCTAATTGCGATGAAAATTCGTCGTCCTCGGGTTATTTAAACAGACAGTGAGATATTTCGTTTCGTTCTAATTGAGCAGCAAGGATTTATAGCACATTTCGGAGAAAATTGAATTTGTAGTGAAATATTGTTCGATATAACACAGACTGCGGATATTTCGTCAGAAAGGTAAGGTTGAACGCAAGTTAGGTTAGTTTGAAACTTACGGATAGCACGGTTTAGAAGTAGACGGGTTACGGGTTCGTCAAAATTGTTTCAATGAAATTGGGGTTTAAAGCATAGGAGAAATTCGTCACGCTTATCGGACGAATTTAACTACGCGCCTGCACGGAAGTTTGGAACAGCTTTTTCCTTTTAGACAAAATACACTCTTCATTTTTAAATATAATTAACTACCGCGAATAAAATATTTATCGTTACTCGAGGAAGTGCGCGTTGCAAAGGGAACTTGTCTTGTAGGCTATTTTTTCAGTAGGTGCACATTTAAAGAGATGCATACTTTCATTTTATTTAATTTTCTCCCTTCCTCCAAATACGTTAAATGTGCTTTAGATCCTTATTCGATTAGTGCTCAAACGGCGAGTCTCGCATTTTACCTCAAAGTACATCCGCGTTATCGGATGAACGTTCGTCATATCGCGATGTACGGGGTGAGTTTTATAATTCAAGATGCTTTATGATCCTTTTGCACGTGCGTACCCTCGTGATTCACGTCAAATCGATGGCGTTTTTACGCCGGCCATAAAGAGGAACGATAAATATTTCAGAAAAACATAAACACCCGGCTCGTGCAAATCCCCTGTACGTCAACGTGAGCACAAAGTGATATTTGAGCGAGGTCGGTTGACGCGGTGCTCCAGGAATTTTAACATTCTTCGACCGTGTGCTCCTTTCAGCCGCCCCACGATTCTCCTGTATTATGCATGGCCCTTGGATCGCATTTCCACTTCAGAGAGAGAGAGAGAGAGAGAGAGAGAGCACGCGAGCACGCGAACTCCGCAAATCTACCCGATTCGAACCAATTCTATGATGATTCTTCCTACCTTATAATGCGCTTTGATCCTTACTTCTTATGATTCTAAATAAATTTATCGTGTGATACTATCAAATGTTTCAAGTGGAAACGTGTGAGCCACTTTCTGTGGCTATGGTAGAAAGAAAAAAACTTGATCAAAGACAGTAGATCGTCCATTATCGTACGAGCTTAATATATATTACTAATGAAACGACCAATACAATAAAGCATCGTTCAGAAACTCGAAAACTTTGAAAATTTTAACTGTAATAATCGTAACTTGATTTTCGTGTTGTAAATCATAATTAAATGCAGAAAGTTTTATTATTAAAAGTTCAGTTCACTTTGCGCGTGACAACCTATATATGTATATTTCAAGAGATATTTTCTCGCGTAGAGCAGCGTTTACTTTCAATCCATTGTCTAGCCACCTAGATCCGTTCGTAAATCCATTGACACAGAACACGTAGAAAATGCACGTACGACACCCGCAGAAAAATGAAACGACCCGACGAGGCTCGAAATCGGTTTTCGGTTAACGGGCCTCGTCAGAGGTGTATACATAATGCATAACCGAGCGCATCATCGTATCGCCATTTCGTCTTCTCTGCAGGCGGGAAAGGAAGCGTCGTTGTATCGAGAAGATACGCGCGAGAGCCTGCCTTTTCACGGGCTGTCCCCTTATCGTCGTCAGTGACGGCTGCTCGACGTAAGGTGACGACACGTGCGCCAAAGTGAAAATGTATGGCCTGCGAACGCGTGAGCTGACTCCCCATCGCGAAACGTCGCTAAAAGAGATTCTCATAACTAGATTCGCGGTGGACCAGGTGACGAACGAGCGAGGGACACTAAGCTGTTTTCGATACCGTTTCACCAGAGTTTTCCATCCCTTTATTGTCCCTTTGATTAATAGCGTGATTGGTATTTGTTAATACCATAACATCGAATGACGCGAAAGTAACGAAAGTAATGAAATTCGTAATTTTAAAAAAAACCGCGAATATAATTAACTTCGTTAATTCTTATTTTATCGTAGATGAGGTAAATACTGAAACGTCGAGCTAAGATCCAAAGTTGGATAACGTTAAAAAATTACTTTTTTTTTAACAAGAGTGCGATAAATGACTGATTTATGACTCTTCGAAAGAATTGGTCATTTCCAATGGTAAACTGATAAAATTACGTGCCACGACGTTCACGGAAATCTGCATAAAAAATCGGACGATAAATGCACCGGGATAATTTTCGCAAGAGGAATTACTGGGGGTAATTACGAATTTTTCCAACGCACCGCGAGGTGCCAATAAAATGATCAAGCCGTTATTACCTCATCAGTGGCACTTAGAACGAGACCCTTGGCCCCTGTATCTCTGTTGGTTCGCAGCAGTTAGCAGCCGCAATCATGTTTGTTTTATGGGCCGTTACGCGGCCAGATACTTTTACTAATTGTATAATTGCCTCGAAGCCAGCCAACGGGCGACGCCGGGCGTCGCGTCGCCGCCGTGACGCCGCACGTCCACTTTTCCCACCCTTTTCTTCTTTTTTTTTTTTTCCCTTCCCCTGCAACCCCGCCGAAAACCATCGGGCAGGGGGACCCGATAAAAAGCTCGCCTCTTTTTCGCCGATGGAAAGGAACGCGAGCGTAAACAGGAAGGCAAGATTTAGCCCCGGCCTTCCTGACCGCTTAATTGCGCGAGTTTTAATTTGTGAAACGCCAGGAAAAGAGCGGTCCTCCGATTCCTGACTTCCATCTGGCCTTTCATTAAGCTTATACTGTATCTACCCGGTCCCGGGCTTCAGACGCCCGGGTATAAGCATTAGGATAAATTGAAGTCAATTTACCTGGCTTGGAACCATCGCGTTGCTGGCTCTCCGGCTTTTCGTTCTCCGTCGAACGAGAAAGTTACGAATTGCATTTTGACGTGCGCGGTGTGAAAATCGAAAATCGGTCGATTTGCAATTTTGAAATTCTATCGGGTGATTTATTCCTCGTAACTTGGTTGGAGTTGATATTCCTTTAGTATAAATTTATGTTGGCAAAACACTTTGGATAATAATAATAGACGGTGGATTATTTATATCGGGCAAACTTCTTGATGATTTGTATTGACCAATGATTAATTTTTCTAGCACGGTAATTTAAAGGTTCAAACTCTGTCAAATTTTTATAAACGCGATCGAAGAATTAAAATTCTTAGTCGTACCTACCAAGTGTCATGTCGAGTATCGTGCTTTAAACTACTTTACATATTTTTGCTTGTCAATTGTACTAGTTCTTGAAGTGTTCGTACCTTTATCTGGAGATTGTATGTTGTAACAAAGGGATGATAAATTGTTTTAAACGAATCTTCCCGTGGCACGAATATCGTTTATGCCTATTGATTCCTCCGTTCTTCTCTGTCTCGGAATGGATTGTGCGTCCGCACGTTTCATTCCCGGAGGCAGAAGGAGCAGAGCTTGCTAGCTTCATCAAATATTTGCTCAATCACCGCAAAGACATTTCACTAACTTGACGACCAAGGATCGACCTCTTCTGTCGCCTCATCCCCCCATTTACCGTCTCTTCCCCGAGAGCTGTAGATCTTCCGTCTTTCGGGCATATCTCGGCGCGGCTCTCGGAATCGAGATTATGAAAAATAGCTAGCAGCACTTCTCGATATATTGCGTTTGCCGCAGTTAGTATTCTAGCTTCTGCTTTTCTTAATAAAGTACGCGCTTGAAGGAACGAGGAAATATAAAGAAAGTAACACGCTTGAAACATTCGTCAGGCAATTCGCGAACGATGAAACGTGAAAGTTAGACTTTTAGAATTTTTGATAGCGTGAAAGAAGATTGGAAATTATCAAAAAATCTTTACGCAACCCTCGGTGAAACGTGAACTTTTCTTCCTCGTCCCTCTCCGAGAAACTTCTTCTTCGAATTCGCGTTTATTATGTTTATGATTCCCCCTTTCCTCTCTCTCTCTCTCTCTCCACTGTGTTTTTCACGTCGGTCGTTAGGCTCATTCATTGAAATTCCGCTAGAAACGTAATGGACTTTCCGTCGATCGCGGTCGTCAGGGTGATTTCAGCAAGTCCGTAAGTCGGGGCGCGCAAAAAGAAGGGCGAAGCAACGTTGGTGAAAAGGGCAAGCGACGTTCTGCCGGAGCCGGTCGCTTAATCAGAGGAAGGTTTTTAGAGCCCCTTAAATCACGTAACGCGAGACGTCACAGAGCGTTAGGTACCAAGCCGGGAAGGGGGCAGGGGTGGAAGGGTAGGGTGGGCTCGAAGGTCGTCGGTGGTGGTCGCGGCGGGTGGGAATTAGCCCGGCTGAATTGATCAAAGCTGTTTAAACGCGGCCTCTTATTAAAGAAATCCATAATCGCTTTGGTGTCTGAAAAGCGGCACCCCCGGAGCGACTGGGAAAAACCTGAATTTCCTCTTTCGACGCCAGACCCGTTTGTACGTTTCGTCGTTTCGCCTGGCTTTCTCCGCCGAGGGAACGGGTCGAATAATAAGTCATCGACGTATCACGTTCCTCGACGCGACGCGAAAATACAACCGAGCCTCTCACGTTCGCTTTGTAATTTCGCTGTATATTCAGATACACAGTCGCAACCTTCAAAATCGAGAGGATTAAAAAATTGATCGAGAAAACTTCTTAGAACGTAACTCCGTAGAAAGTTTTCTTTAGTTTTTTCGAACTCTCTTTCCTCCGTCACTGTGTGTTTTCGCATTGTTTATATTTAATTGCTGATAAAATAGAATAAAAGTTCGCGTCACGTGAAAATTATAACGGGGGGGCTTTATTTTATCTTTAATTGCTATCCTCTAATAAAAAAATGATGATAAATATGAAACAGCCCAAGAGAAAAGATCCATGGTCGGAATGCGAAAAATATTTTAGGAACGATATTTTCACAATTAACAAAATCGTGTCTTGTTACATTTAAACGCGGTTTCGCGCAACTTTAATGAAATTTAAAGCAAAGATGCGATATCAGTTTGAAAACTAATTTCAAATTATCGCGGACAATGGGCGAAATTGGAAGCAATTTTCGCCGGGATGGTGGAAAGCCAATTTTTATGCTTGAAAACGATGGAAATGGAATAATAGAAACGGTAATTCGCGATACGGTGATACGGAATGTTTGTGTTTTACACGTGTACGGTAGTTATAAAATCCTGGCTGAATAATTTTGCCAACGATTTTTAATTTCAACGTTTATTCAATTGCCGCCAATTAAACATTTGCTTAAACCTTTTCACCACATTATCGAGCATCGACCGTGCATTGTGCTCGCCTGATACAACGTCAGCGATACCGGGAATTCTATTTGACGATTCGCGTGTCTCTTTTTCCTCGATATAATTTCATTTTCTGCAAAATCGCTGAATTTCCATTCCCCCGCGTCTCTGTGTCTCTCTTCAGTCAGTTCGACGTGTAGGTATCCCCGCGATCTATCGTTACGTAAATTAACAATCGCACGTTTTGTAACACACGAATCGTGATCTACCGTCAGTAATTCGAATATCAACGAAACGACGAAAAAATTAATCCGTAGACAAGTTTACGCGAAGAACAATCTATGAAACAAGCATCGACGTGTCTCTTTTTAAGAACATCCACTGTGTATGAAACGAATCCTCGACAGTTCATCTCGCGTGATAGTCTCAATCCGGCGGAACGCAATCACCCTTAGGTCTCCGCCTTAAGATTATAACCAGAAACGAAACGACCGCGGGGACACAGCCGTCCTCCGTATGCCGTGCTTTCATTAGCCAGAAAATACAAAAATACGTGGCCGTCGTCGTGGAATTGTGTCTGAAGAATCGAGGGTACCAGAGAGAGAGAGAGAGAGAGAGAATCGTCCTCGCGGAACGCACACAGGGAGAGGGGACGGTCGCGTCGAGTCGCGCGAGATTAGCAATTCATAGTCGGCACGGTTGTTATTGTCGCGGTGGCGAGGGCTGAGCTACATTTAGCGCGGTGGCAACACAATGGCAATAATAATAATTAAGAAACATCGTAACGGCGGCATATTCGGCGAGTATCGCCCCGCGGTATCCTCCGAGTTTAACGCCCTCGCCGTTTCGCGCCCTCTGTCTTTTACTCCCTTTACACACCTCCCTCCCTCCCCTCCCCCTCGCCGCCTCCTGGCCGCCCGTTGGTAGGTCGACCGGGAAGGTACCAGTCACTTTTTTCTCCTCTCACCTAATCTCGAGGCCCGACGCTTGTTAAAAACGCCCGTGAATATAAAGAGTTGCATTATTAAAGAAGTTGGCGCGACTATAACAAAAAGTTGCTGGGCTGCGTCGGGGGAGGAAAAAGCAACAAGCTCTCCGGTGGAGAGAGAGCTACGCCCCGGCGCGACCGGCGAGGGTGAGAAAAACAGCCCGGGCTGCGAGGGGGCGAGAGCGTGACAAAAAAAACTGCCGCGAGAATGGAGGGGGCGGATAGAACGATTTGATTTGTCGACGAAAAGAGTTCCTCTCCACTTTGACGGCCGACAAGTTCGACCGTCGGGCGTCGACAAAGGGTAGTTTTCCCGTAAATTTTAGTTACGCGCGGGTAACCCGTGTCTTCGTGAATTTCGCCGGGGCGAAACGTGAGATTAATTTTCGATTTTCGCTGTTTCGAAGCGCTTTCGAAACGGTGGCGCGAGGCACGTTCGGAGTTAATCGAGTCTCGTTGACCCGTTAGAAAGTAAAACGTTCGTCATCCTTCCAACAAATAGTTCAACTTCCTCAAGGGAAATGATCAAACTATCGTCGAATCTTCCGGGAACATTGTAACGTGTTTTCGGTATTTTTTTTTGCAGATGTAAGAAGAACTCTTAATGAGAACGGAATCGAACATTTTTTTTAACAGTTTTCGTAAGTACGCAGCCCAAGACCGAGAAATCTTTCATTCCGCGCTCTGGGAATTTAATTTTCGTCGTCCGCCGTTTCGCTTCCCCGATGGTATTTTTCGCGGAAATATACCGGGAGAAAACGGTGGAAAACAAAAACGTCACGGGACAAGAAGCAATGGCGCGTAATTAGCATAACGACACTAATTAAAATACAAATGAAGAGTCTTAAGGCGCTCCGCGCCGGGTGAATCATTATCACCGAGCTGTCGGCTTTCTTGGTCCCACGAGAACGTCTCTCTCGCCTGTCTCTCTTCTCCACATTTTACTGACACTCGCAAACGTAATTATATTTAATCGCAGTCCCGTATCGTTCGCGGGCGCGTGAAACGTCGTCCCCCGAAAGTATCGCGCATTTCCTCGCAATTGAGAAATGGCTCTTGCAGCTACGCTTCCTCCAAAATTCGTCCAGAGGAACTTCCTGATCAAAACGCACGACAAAAACAAACCTTTCGAGTTTTCACTTTTTCCTACTCTCGATACTTGGTTCTTCCAAGTTGAATTTCATTTGTCGATGATAGGTCTTTACGCGTCACGTTCTTCGAAAATGTCGAGATTTATAACAATCCTTTTTATCGAGAGATGACTCGGCTGTTAATTAATATTCGTTCTCTCTGTACCGAAAAAGGTCGGTTGATTTTATTGTTTAAATACTTTAAACGAAATTAAAATTACACAATTACGCGAGTAATTTTGATTGTACACACTTGGTTTCTTAATTGCGTATAAATTACACTTTTAGAAATCATCCTTTGTGCTTGTTCTGAGAATATGTCAGAAGACGATTTTTCCATCGTTGGGTTCCTAGACGAACACACATTTCCCTTTCCACTTTGAACGAATAATTCGCTTAATTCTATGTTCGACTTTTCAGAAATCTTGCTAGATTTCCACGTCTAACTAAGAACTAGATATCGGCGTTATTCGCGTACGTCTTCGAAGGTCTTTCGACGAATCAAGCTGAGTCACGATCCACGCACGGTTGACTGGCTAGTCTTTCTTTACGACAGGCTGAGAAAAAGAGCAAGAGGCAGAGGGATGTAAGACCGGATACTGTAAGGCATCCTATTTGGCCACGTAATCCAGGCACAGGAATCCGCAGCGACGAGCCACCGAACCCATAAATATGATTGGAGCATCGGTTGGCTCCGCTGGTATCGCCCCATGGAATCTAACCCCTACGGCTATTCACCGGCAGGATTACGCTGCGTTGTCTCTTACCGTCTTCGCTTTACGACGATCTTATTCGATTCAATCGAAGCCACGGTTAACCCTTCCTCTCATATCCGTCACACGGATCCACGAGTAAATCTGAGATTTTTTTACAGTCGCCGGTCTCTCCCTCATGACCACGACTTTGTTTGTTCGCTTGATATTCAGTTTGAAATTGTTGCTGAATCTACGCGGTGGAATATATTTGACTTTACGAGTAGAATAAATTACCAAAGAAAAACATCGACAATTCATCAAAATGTAACAATTTCCTCATCTTTGAATAAGGATATAATTGAAAGAATAGAAGAAAAAGGAGAAATCGAAGGCTAGAAATGAAAATGTTTCGAGTACATTTAGGGTGTAGACCAGCGATGGCAAATACATGGCACGCACGAGATTTTTTAATGGTGCCCAAAGAATTGTATGAAAAAAAAATTATGCAACGAACTGTAACTTTATGTAACAAACCTTTTTTAAACTTGTATTTTTTAAATTTCTAATTAATGTAGCACTTCGCGACGATTTTATTTATTTCAAAAATCTTTCAAAATTTGAAAGATACTGGCACCATACCGTAGATACCGGCACGGGAAAAAAATTGAAATAATTTGGAAATGATTGGACGATCAAATTTCCTCAATCCTCCGAGTGAATTTGTTTCTTGCGCTGTCGAATTTTAGTATTATGTTAATCAACGCGTATGAAATGGATCTAAACTTTCGTTTATAACCGAGAGAGAGAGAGAGAGGGAGAGAGAGAATCCCGAAACGAAGGTTCGATCGAAACGAGCCGTTCTTGCTCTCACATCAACGCATTCAGATTCATCGCATCAATGTTTTATTGCGGGCATTCCTCATGTAAATTCCCGCAGACTTTATGACAATGTAGTCCTCACGACCGCGGCGATTGCGACGCCGCCTTGAGGATCGCAGGCCGCTTCCCGGGCTGCTCGTTCGCGGTGGTCCACGACGAAGGGTGATTTTTATCTTCGCCAGCGCCTCCGTCATTTTGAATGCTATCGCCCGCTGTCTGCTGCTCGTAACTCTAAATTTCCCACTTATTTCCATGTGCTTTACATCCACGTAATCCGACACATCGTCATTCATTTTTTTGGAACAAAACTGAATATAATTTTTCGTCGTGTAGATTCAAATCGTCTGCGAAAGAAAAAGGGGAAGCTTAGGAGTGAAAGAATTTAAGAATAATATATATATATATATGACATCGAAAGAAATTACGTTTCCAGTTTCAACATTTCATATTCCTTATTTATGATTTAAAAATTGTCATTATTTTTAAAGAAATCGAAACTCGGATAGAAATTTGTTTGAATGATAAATGCTCTATTTTGCACGTTTACACAATTTCCTCGCTCTCTGAGGGACGTTCTCGCTGAAAGTTCTCGAAGAAGCTCGAGGTGACCGAGAGGTAAGGAACGAGTATCGCGAGGATTCGTGCGTGGCGGGAGGGAGGGATCGGCTGGTTAACTGAGAGAATGAAGGAGAGAGTGCCGAGGGGTTGCGCGGAAGAAGAGCAGTGGAAGGAGTGAACAGCAGCGGCAGCAAACGGCGGTGGGTTGGGTAGGTGACATAAAGCCGGTGTGTACTGTGGATTGCGTACGAATAACGGAAATTAAGTGTCAACCGAAAGAGAGGAGAGAGGGCCTGCAGAGAGTCGAGTGGAGTCGAGCGAGAGAATCTCCCTCTATCGCTAGCCTGGCGGCGTCTCGTTCTCCTTTTCAAGAGCGCCGCCACGCCGCGGCTCTTTCGGGGGTGAGAAAGACGAAACGCGATACACCGGGGCTAGGATTAACGCTACGTGCGTGGCAAGCCTAAAACCACTGGTTACTCTCTCTCTCTCTCTCTCTCTCTCTCTCTCTCTCTCTCTCTCTCTCTCTCGTTCTTACTCGAGCCGGCAGTCGTTTCCGTGCCGCCTTTATGGGATTTTAACAACGACGAGCGTTATGCGAGCCGCGGGTCGGATGATGATGGGCCAAATGCAACACACCAGAGCTTCGTTGTTCACCTCGGTGAACAGGTGTTTTGAACTTTCGACTGTGTTAGAGTGTCGTGTAAATGGGGGATGTAGGATCAGGAATCTGAATTCGTACGGAACGAGCTCGAGCGAGGGAAAAATTGTAGAAACTTTGTACTCGAGCTGCACGCTAACGAGACGCGCGTTTGATTTTCAACTCTTTACGTTCTGGAATTAAGTCACACGTTTCGCGTGTCACGAATGTATAAAAAAGGAACATTTTATAAAGTATCAGGTATATCTTAGTATTAGGTAGATCTTCTTATACATATACATATACATATTGTGTATAACGTGGAGATCTGTATAATCTCAAAAACACTAACGTAAATTCCTTACGTAGGAAGTAATATCTCTGCCAGTTTAAAAATCATTCTGGTCCGTCGTACGGCTACGAAACTGAATAATTCTTTTCCACGGACGGTAGTGAATCGCAAGAATGATACAACGTGTGTTGCAAGAACAAGACCAAGTACGTTTAATTCACGCAGTTGCAACGTACAATACAAAAAAAAAAAAAAAAAAAAAAAAATTGAACGTAAAACTGGCTCGTCACTAGCACCAGGTTTTGAAGAGACAATTATAAATGGAGCGAGTCGGTAGGCTTGGGCGATCGTCCGACGAGCTGCCATCCTAAAACCGGTGGCCACTTTGCCAGCTGGCAGATTGCCGCGTTACGACTGCTGGCAGCGTGTTGCCCGGTATTGGCCCCTTCGCGAACCGCCAAACCTCTCGCGAAATATTAATTAACGTTATTAACGCCCCACCTTTCGAACTGGTGGCGAAGGGTGGCAGAGGAACTCACTTCTGCCTCTAAAGTCTCCACCCCTTTCCACCCTCGCGTCCCCGTCCCCACTCGCCGTTCGTCTGGAGGCAGGGGGAAAAACCCTCCCCCTCCATTATCGTAAATCATCGTTTTCCAATAACGCTACCGAGGCTCTTCACGGTGGCTCTTTTCTTCTCCTTTCCACCCGACCGTTCTTTCGTCTTGCTCGAAACTTGCTTCTCCGTTCGTTCCTTGCCCCGGCGAAATATACTAGATCCCGCGTCGCGTCCATTCCGCCAAACAGTCACGCTGTTAAATGCAAATAAATAGAAAAAGTTCTCTCGGCTGTCTTTCGTATTTTTTTTTTTTTTTTTTTTTTTTTACTCGACTCGAACACATTGATGAAATATTCCCGTTAACCGGCGATCCCATCGATTTTCTCGCGCATCGTACGCGCCTCTTCGATACGCTCTACGCGATCAGGGAATTCTCGGGTCGGTCAGAGGCCCCCCCTCCGGATAAAATCGACGACTATACGGGACCGCAACTCGCGGTTTCGATATCAGCCGGAAACTTTTATATTAGTTTCATTGCGGCCGATGCGGCCGATTTCCCGTACGGTAATCTCATTAGCGCGGTTAATCGAAATCTGATCGAATAGCTGATATTCACTGGCATCACGTCACCGTCATCGTCAGTCAGTTTTTAATCTCTGCAACGATCGCGCTGCTTCTCCTTCAATGCTCCGTAATTGTATCAAATGCTACTGATATGACTGCAAGTCACCACCAATTGACGAATTGAAACTTGGAACACTTTGGATCGAGAAGTCGTTTAAAATTCAACGACTAATATTTCGCTACGAGAAACGCAGAAAGAAAAACTTTCTCTCTGTAATCTGATAAAACGGACGTTCGTTTTATTTTGACACGGCACGAGTATGCACGTGACGTAAAACGTGCGTAATGAGAATAATTAAAATTAACGACGCGAGAAAGTGCCGATTGCAGTTGCAAAAAGATCGATGGAGCAACGCCGATCGAGAGCGTTCACTTCGTCCGGAACCCCACGTCGCAGCTCCAAGTCCAAAGTCTCCACCCTCCGACGCTCGCGAAACTCCGAAACAGTTTCTCGATGTCCATTCCCCCTCATTATTAAATCATCGCGTCTCGTCTAATGATTTATCACGTCGACTACTTTATGTCCGCGACATCTGGAGCTGCCGCGTCGATGAATAAATGAACGCGTTTCTCGTTGCACGAACGCCGAGGCGAAGAGCCTCTTCTCCTCTGGCTTCGGCTTTCGCCGAATTGAATTCACCGAACGAGGAGATCTCTGGGAAGGGTGGCGAGAGAAGCGGTCAGAAGCCACGGGGATCAGATAGGCGGCTACGTGGCGAAGGTGTCGATCAGGATTTCCAAGCACGTGGTCCAATGCTAACAGCATCGTAGCCGGTAGCGAAAGCTATCCTACCTTCGAGGATAGATAGCCGAAGCCAGACGGACAACGGGGTGGGTGAGCGGGAGGGTTGCAGGGTTCGGAGTATTAGACCAACAACCGGGTTGCGCAATCACCCTCGGGGGTTAATGCCATCAGGAGCAAACAAAGTATAAAGTAGGTACCTAGCTGCTAAGTAGCCGCGGGGCCAACTAGCTGGAACCGGACTCGCTCGACGCGTTTGTCGCATATCAAAGGCGCTTCGTCGTGACGAGGTTACTTCGTGACAAGGAGTACGTCCAGGGATAGTAATGGCATCTGGGCGGGATTTCGTAATCCGTGGCGTGAATTCGATTGATTAAGACTGCACGTTGAGGATCGGAGGTATCCCTGGATCCCCCTGATCTCGTTTGGCTGCGCTATTTGTTTCTCGGTCGGAGAAACAAACAGTTTTATCCGTGTAGCTTCTACTCAAGGACTACTCGTTGGTTGGATGGAATACGAGACGGCAAAGGAGATTGTCCAAACGTGATATAAACTAAATATAACGTAACAATAATAATAATAATAATATATTAAATTATATGTTAAATGTAAATTAAATTTCCGAGGAATACGCGCGAACAGAGTTCCCTTGTACCCTTCCTCCGACTCAATAGAAAACGAAGAAATTCTATCTCACGTTGAACCAACTGAACAAACCATTCATATGCAAATGCATTAGTTTCCCTTCCATAAACGCTGTCAATTTCCTCGATATTCGTATCACGTATCCGAAGAATTATTATCATAATGTTGGAAACGAGACCAAGGGTCGAGCGCAACGCAGTCGTTGAAGGGATCGTGCAAATAGAGACACGGGCAGAAACTTCGCCGGGAACAACAAACTTGCGCGAAACCGGTGCCTCGGTAACTATTATATATTTACCGAACTAATTGAAGATGTAATAGGGGAAGTTTATAAAGTGCTGTTTCGGCGGCGGCGGCGGCGGCGGCGGCGGCGATATGCAAGACACGCGGCCAATATGATTTTAAAACGGAGATGTAACTCCCTGATATCGCATCTGTGCTAAAACCATGGAAGATTGTTTCACTTTGTTTGGGTGGGTGGAGGGGGGTGGGGAAGGGAACTTTCACTTGGCGCTCATTTTTCCCCAGGTCCAAACTTTCGAATGCGAACTTGAACTTCCGCCGAAACTTTCCCGCGGTATAATGACGAACTGAACTCTCAAAAAGTTACGCAGTAACGAGAACTTCCTCAACAGGCTTTCTGTGATACAGTTTAGCGAACGATTCCTTGGACTCCGGTGTGAACTATCGCGTCATCCGCATAGTTTCGCGGCGTGCGTCGTCATTCCTCCAACTGAACTTTTTCGCGATGTTTCGTCGACGACTGCTCAAACTGTGCCGTTTGGAAGAGTCTCAAAGCAAATTCTCGAGCGAAATTAAAACGCACATTAGCAATCAGATCACATTGGTGAAATTAGTTTGGCAGAGATATTAAATTGTTTGACATTTTAAAAAAAGATTTTGCAAAACGAACGTAATTGACCTAACTCTTCGTGCATTCACAATGAATACAGTTATTGTCTTTATGCACTATTGTTATTGTTTTTTTCTTTTTTTTTTTAATAATCAGCAACAAGTCCAAGAGTTGGACAGACACGATGCGATTCAACTTTCACGAAGGAAATGCACCGAGAGGAGATGCTGTTTTAAAACGTGTTGGTCGAACGATTGATAGACAGAGGGCTAGCGAGTGAATGGAAACAGAGGGAAACGTGGTTAAGACAGTGGAGAATTGGGGAGGACAAAGAAGGAGGAGTGGAGGCGAACAAAACGGGGAAAAGTGGAGAAGCGAAGGCGAAGGCGAAGGCCGGGATGAAAATAAACGCAAGAGAAGAAAATCTTATCCGGGCTTCCAGTCTCGTGGGCTTGTCCCGTCCCTTTTCCACCTTTCTCTCCTTTCTTCGCCGCGAGATCTCAACGGCTCAGCCGTCGTCTCCTTCCATAATTTGATTGTTTTAATTAAATTTCGTCGGGGAATCGCTTTACGCTGGGCACACTGGCCTGGCGGGCACAATGCAAACTGTGACGTGTACGGAATGAATCGGGAATGGAACAGCAAATGGGACGATCGGGAGGGAAAGAAGGCGCCTCCGAGTCCGAGGCTTGAAAGTCTTGGGAAAATTTCGGCTGGAAAACCGAAAGCGTGTTTGCCACCCTGACTCATATTCTTAATGTCGTTGCGCGGATTGAAATTGTCGAAAGGAAACGGGGAATGTTTGAAGGTTTGGATCCTTGAATTCGGTCGGGTTGAATCCATCTTGTGGACGATCGGACTCGTTTCGATCAATGAAGAGAAAAATTTCGTTACACAGAATCGTTCTATCCAGTTGTTAGTTTTTATTTTTCGAGGTAAAAGAATCTTGGTAGAAAAGTACTTATTCTATTTATTCTATCAAACTGTTTGTAAACGTAATACCGTAATTGCAAACGTAAATATATCGAGTGATTCTGGTTATTTTAAATATTTCGAAACGGAAGGGTATAACGGTGGACGAAAGGAACGTTAGAACTTTCGTTCGCAAAAATGTCCGTAAATACGTAGCAGCGTCCAAGAGTTCGATTCGATTCGGAATCTTGGAAGTAGCGGACCGAGGAATCCTGTCGCGGCGAATGTCCTTTTAGATCGGACGCTAATGCTTACGACCTTGCGGATTATCGACTAAAGACCATACAGTAGAAGGGGTAGACCGCGCCCGAATAGCTAGGGTGGAAGATAATTCGAAGTAACCGCGACAAATTCCAATATCTGGAGAAATATGCGGGGGTGGCGCGTCGTTACCAGCCGCCATGGCGTTCCTCGCGGTCATGTCTAACCTTCGTCTTATTACGGCAGTAGCGCGAAACGAGAGAAAGAGAGAGAGAGAGAGAGAGAACTGCTTTCCCTTTTTCATCCTCCTCCGGGAGCTGCATGTTTTTGATAGACAAGCCGGGATTGCTCGGCAAACCCGAAAATACGCGCTGTTTAAATCGACCGGTTGTCTCGTCGGCCCAACTCCCTCGTTGTACGAAAATTTATTCTGCCATATATTCGTTGATCGAGATATTCCGTTCTACGGAAGAGCAAGTTCAATTCTCCCCCCCTCGGTTCTGTACGACTTGAAACGGATATTACACTTCGAGGAATGTTTCGTGCTTTTTTTTTTATAAATTATTGCGGAGAGATATCCAAAGAGGCTAAGGGATTGAGGGAATAGCAAATTTAAAGTAAAATTTTCCACAAATACGTAAAAATCCGTCGACCAAGTGAAACTCGGGAAACGAGGGATAACAACGAGGCCGATTGAACGTTGTTGACGTTGAAAACACGGGATCGATTTGAAGAATTGGAGATTTGACGTACCTAATTACACGGCCATTCTCGGTTTTTACATTGTGATTTCAAACAAAAGGCGGTGGAAACGGGAGAAGGTTGTCTTCGCGTGGGTGGCCAGCGATAGGACAGGGGTTGGGATCACTTCTTCCGCTTGGATTGTCATCGAGGGGGCGAAAAATTCAGCTAGGGAAGATTTCATGGCTCTCGTAAGGATAATTTTCATTTCGAAGTTAATCCACTCTCGTGCCACGTATTTCTAACGTTAATTGCGTTAATTTAGATGTAGGCAACGCTGTCTGTAGTAGTTAACGCTCTTAAAGTTTATTTAAAATTTATCTTTTACTCGGACGATAACTCAACTCTTCGAAGCTATCAAACGAATGTTTGAAGAAGGAACTAGAAAAGTGTACAATTACGCAAGTTACAAACGAAAATTTTCTGTGTACGATCCGTGCGTGAAATACACAGATTTTCTAACACTCCAACGCGAATGATTTCTCCGTCAATTCTCTTGTCAATTCGTAAACTTCTAATTAAAGGCGTCTACCTCCGTAAATCCACAGTCTCTATAA
The DNA here is from genome assembly GCA_032399605.1 of Melipona beecheii. Classification (NCBI taxonomy): domain Eukaryota; kingdom Metazoa; phylum Arthropoda; class Insecta; order Hymenoptera; family Apidae; genus Melipona; species Melipona beecheii. The sequence continues at coordinate 303,345 of JAUCMO010000047.1, read as the reverse complement.
ATTATTACGTTCAAGTCACATTCACGTGCTTCGTTCGACAAAGAATCGTATCCTGGCGAGCACAAAGACCTCCATCCTTCCGCTCGACTAATCTCTAATTCTGAAAGAATACCAACACAATACGTTGAACAGCACCACCCCCCCCCCCTCGTTCGCCGGAAGAATTCTCAAATACGAAATGCGATAAATCTGTGTCATCCACACTACCGACAGAGATCAACCTCTATCAGCAGACTCTATTTTCCCTCCTCTCTTCATCGCCATTTCCTCGGATCGGAATATAAGTTCGTCGAAGTTGAGTCCAGGAGCTCTCGAAGACTGGCCTGCTACCGGCTTTTCAGCCTCCCTTTCAGCGACTACGAGCCACTTGACGGGTTGAATGCGCATTTTTAGTAAATTAAAAAGTATCGTGTGACTGCGCCAGAACGCAGACCTCCCGTTCTAAAGCGTTCTTAACCCTGGTCGAGCCCCTTAACCCTCTCGCTCTCGTTCGTTGCCCTTTCTCTCTCTTTCTCTCACGCGCAACGCGGATGGTTTATCCGGATCCTCCCTCGGTGGCTACTCCCCTCCAAGGCTTGCTTTTACCATGTACAAGCCTCCCCCGGTCTTCCTCTTCCACTCGCTCGCGACCTCTCGACTCTTCGAGTCCCCTCCGAAATTGCTACCCTTGTTTGCGTTTAATGCTCCGCTATTTTTTCCTGCTTCTCGTCGTTGCGCTGCGCTACCCCGCCACCCGCGAGCACGCCGGTAAAAAGACGGGCCGCCGCTGTGTGTTATCGCGTTGCTCGCTTTTCCCAGCTCTCCACTCCGCCGAGAAAAGTTAACGAATTTAGCCGCTGCGAGATTGTCTCTGTCGCCCGCGTACCTGTCCGCCACCGGGGAACGTGGCGTTGCAACAACGAGCAGGAAATTGAGACGCTTAGTTTGGCCTCTAACAAAGGGGAACGGGGAATTGACGGCAATCTTTTTGGCAATCGTTTTGGCGTCGAGCGCGACGAGTTTTCCGATGAGCACGGTTTCGGCGAATTCGAGAAACATGGAGATACTTTGCGTGATTATGTGATATTTTATGATTTATTGTGTGTTGACAAAATTCTTAATTCTCCCGTTTCTCGTACATAATGTATGCTATAAAATTATACATACTACGTGACTTTCTGTGGGACAACTAGTTTAATACAAATGAAATTCATATAATGCATTCAAGTTTATTCGTTCATGATAGATTTGATAATTTCCTTCGCAAAATAAATCGTGGAATAGCGAGTTCAAATTAGAACGATATTACGAAATATCGTTCACCTGGAACATGAACTTTCCGATAAGAGAATTCAATCGAATACTGTCCAAAATTGGAATCTTACGATCATCCTTTTTCATTTTACTCGAACAGTCACGATCAGATGTCGGATATTAATAACGCAGTCGAAACAATTTTGTGGCTCGTGCAAATGTAGATATAAGCTACAGCCATCTTTGAAAAATTAGCGGGGTCGAGACGACGATCTGAAAGGGCTTTCCGCCCCTTGTTGCGAATACTTTGTCGAGCGACTGTGGTCCGATGGAAGCCAACGCTGGCGAACCTTTTCCCCCGTGTGCCTACGCGTATTTAATTTGTAAAAGTATTTCGTAATTCGCTCGGCTAAAGCTTGGCCCGTTACTTTAAACGCAGCAGCCCTCGCGCAGCGTTCCGAAACGAAAAACGCTTGTAAAAATCAAAATCACTTGTACAACGGGTGTCCGAAAGAATACATCTCGTTTAGTAAAGTGTGTCTCACATATTCATTGCCTAGGTTTCTCAAGATGAAAATTACTCGGGATATCTGCAAATGTTCCATATCCATGTATATTCCAACAATATACAAGCAAACTGAAAACCAGTTACAGAAAATAAATTTCTGAGCAAGATCATTCTAACCACGAGCGTCTGACGCATCCCGATATTTCCCGTATGTTCTGTTCCTTCAATTCATTTTAACGAATTAAGAGAAATCCTATATAGGGGAACGTCCCTTGCCATCCAAATTATTACACATTCAAGTACTATAATCAAAACGAACACTTTGCCGAAGACTGCGACGCGAAAACCTCAGTTCGTAAGTGCGCAAAAATTACGCGTCTCTGAAATATCTGGTATGAAAAAAAGCAGCTGGCGTTCCGGCTCCGGAACTCCGCAAGATCTGTCTCCGTGCTCCCCCGTTATCGTGCCTCGCGCGAAGGCACGTTAACTCCTTCCTCCGGCAACCTTTGCCGCGCTTAATGCCAAACAATGCGCTCGGTCGGGTGGGAGGAGGAGGGCGGGGGGAGGGAGGGAGGGAGGTAAACGCGTGCTTTGTCGTAATAAAAAAATATCGGACTGTGTGTTGCTCGGTAAAAACCAATAAAGGTTGGCAGGCATGCTTGCTCGTGCAGCCGGCGGTTGCGGTGAAGGTTTTCCCTCGGATCCTCTTCCCTTCGCCCTCACCCCCTCTCCCTCCTCCACCCGTCCTCCTCATGAACCTGGTCGTGGTACACGCACGTATACCTGCGTGTATAGGTGGGGCCTCCCGTGTACGTGTATCCGAAAACTCGGGGGCGAGTTCTTGCTAAAACAAACCCCCGGGAGAGAAAGAGTGGTCGGGGCCTCCGGGCGCGGTGGGCTACAGAGAAGTGGTAAAGAGAGAATTTGCAAGGGAAAGCCTGGGGATCCTGTCTCGGTGTCAGAGGGTCGCCAGTCCGTCAGCTTTCCGCCGGCCCAGAAACGGACCAGCGCACGGATCAACGAGCCTGACATTTTAATACGACGCGGAAAATGTTCGCGCGAGTTGGAAGAACCGCATTCCTTTTTTTTTTTCTTCTTTTTTTCATCGGGGTTGCCGTGGATGACCGCGTGTTTTTACTTACGGGGTAAGTTCGTTCTTGCTCTTGTTCGCGATGCGTCGTACTTTGACTCTCGCGCTGGTCACTTTAGCGTTCGTCGATTGTTAAACATTTGTCGCGAGGGATTTCATTTTTCCACTCTTCAACTACCCTTTGTGCGTTACACAACAATATCTCTCAGTAGATGAAATTAATCGTGTTAAATGTTTTTTTTTTTTTGGAAGTATAAACATTTTTGTGCATCAGGGGATTTATTTTATTATTCCTGAAAAATATTAGGATTTCAAAGTGCTGCAATTTTCATCAAATTTGCATTTTAAGGTGCGTAAAAGGAAATTCGATAAATTTCTCAATTTAGTTGCAACTGAAGTGCACGTTAAAACTCGTTAACAATCATTTTGCGAACAACAAATCTCGAGACGGGGCCTATCGGCCGACGCATTTAAGGCCACGGCGCGGAATCAGTTTTCGGTATCAGAACCGGTCGCGGGGTAGGGTGAAATTACCGGTGGAATTTCCTCGGTCAAGAGTCGATAACGGCCATAAAATATTTAGGGAAACATGCACCGCCACCGGGTGCTCCATCCTCCAGGATGCTCTTCGTTATTTCTCCACCTCCGGTCGACGCCGCCTCGGCTCTCTTTCCCCGATACTCGCGCGAGAATAACGAGCGAGAGAGGGAAGAAAGAAAGAAAGACGGAGCGAGAGAAGGGAGATCGGCTGCTTTGCGATACGCGTCTGCCGCGAATCCCCGAGCGCAGATTAAGTCCGCTTCCCTTAAATATTCATCCCCTTGGAAAAGCTGATAAAAATAAGGAAAAGGCTCGCTCGACTATTCCATCTCGGCTCCTCTCTCTCTCTCTCTCTCTCTCTCTCTCTCTCTCTCTCTCTCTCTCTCTCGTTCCCTCCACTTTGAAAATGCTCCTTGGAGGCTTGGCTCGGCCGCGCGCACGCCGCCCCGCGACACGTGGCTCCCTTTTTATCCTTGAATTTATCCTTTATTAGCGGTTCCTCGACGCAACAGCCTTCGTAGGTTCTCTCGCGATCGCTGCACGCGCAATCTCTCGTCGAGAAGGAATTCGCGAATATTCAACGGAGACGCGCCACGATGCGAAGCCGGAAACGACGGCGAGAAATTCCAGGAGAAAGGAAATCGGAGGATCCCCGGAAGAGAACGGAGGAGAACGAGAGCAAAACGGTGTTTAACGTCAGACCTTAACCGATCCTAAGCCTCTTAAGTGTCTCTGAGATTCTTAAGCCGGACAAAGAGACGGTTTTTTTCCCTTTCGTTGGAGCCACTCGTCGGAGGTCCTCGAGGGAGGCACGAGAGATGCCCCTGATAATTGAATCAAACGATTTATTCTCCCGATTAAAAATGATAGAGAGCCTAAGGAGGTTTTCGGTTACAAAGCTGCTTTCCTCCCCGCCCCCCCCCCCCCCTCTCCGGCTTCTCCCGGCTCTCTTCCGTTTCACTTCTTCGGCTCTCGCTGCGCCGGGGAGGAAAAAAAAAGCGCGAAGAAGTGCTGCAGATTCTCACCGTCAGGGGTGACGACGAGGGCGGTAAACGGTGTAACGTGATCTCCGGCCGGCACGATCTTGAAACCACTTCTCTCTCGAGTGGAGAGCGACCGTGGAGTGAGACGCTTGGGTTTAAATGCACAACGTGTTTCATTGTGCGACTCAAGATCATTGAAGATCTACTTTATACGTAACGTTTCAAATCTACGTATGCCGCGTGGACGAAATTTGGAAAGTGCAGTTTCATTGCTGCACTGGATCATTCAAATTATCAGAAAAGTATAAATTGTCGAAGTGGCTAGTTGCCATCCTCATTTTCGTCTCTTGTACGACACATTGGCGGTTTCATCAACGATAATTTTCGCACGAGCATCCGCGGAAGATATCTCAGCGAAATAACATTAAAAAGTGAATCATTCGAATACAGTGCCTTGCTCATTCCAGCTTTACTTCGATGTGTTGTATTTATTTGTAATTGTACGGTCGAATGAACGGATTTAACAGAAATTTGTATATTTTCACTACGAAATCTCGAGAAACGTCGACGTTGTGGTTTCTCTCGCGTCGAACTGCTCGTCGTCGTGCAATTTTTCTTAATAATAATTCAATTCGAACGTTCTTCGCCCGATTCTCGCGTGGTTGGCGCGAGAGTGCGAGAAAACGCGCAGCCGATAGAGGGAATTGGGAAAAAAGGGCATCCAGATCGACGAACGAATGGCAGATTGATTTCGTTCGACTCCTCCCATTTTCCACCCCTTCAATACCGGGCAAGGGGGATGCGTTCGATCTCATCTCGAGTTATTAATAATATCTAGAGGTTAGTATTTCCGAGCGGCGCGGCGCAGAGGAAAGAGAAAGCAGTGGCATTGGGGAGAGGTAGCAGCGGCGGCGGCGGCGGCGGCGGCGGCGGCGGCGGCGGCGGGGAGGAGCGGGGAGGGGGAGGTAGGTTACCAAGAGGAAATGGGAGATCTCTTCATTTCTGTATCACGCGAACGAACGAACCAGCCGGCGTTGCAGAGCTAGGGCCACAGATGGAAATACCCGATTTATATGCAAATTCCATATTTGTCGCAGCGTGGAGGTGCCAGCCTTCCGTCGACGTAGTCCTTCGACGAAAGAACCGAATGAGCGATTCCCAGTCTCCGAAAGACCTGTACTTTTCCTTTCTGCGGGCAGACAGGTAGCCGCAGGCAAGTGCGCCCGGCTTAAATGAATATTATAAATGGATCGTTGTTAATTGAAAGAATCGATAACGAGGCGGTGGACGGAGATTGAATTTTTCAATCTTTCCGGTACGAAGTGCGGTCGAGGGCGATCTTTGTAGCAATGGTACGAAATATACGGAAGAAATAATTTTTGAAGCTCAGACAAAAAATTAAAACCCACTCGACGGTGATAAATACACGCAGGAACGACTGAAATATTAAATTGATAAACAATCATAAATTTCCAAGCACGGAACATTGGAATATATTACTTGCCAATAGTATCTACTATTTTGTAACTTTATGAATTAATTTGAATATAAAAGAAATAATAATCGAGGATATATATTATATAGTGATGTGAGATAATATAGTTGACAAAGTCGTAGTTAATTAACAGTTGACAGTCTGTTCAATGAGCGTATCGATCATACACATAAACGAAGAAATTGAATTAAACACGGAAGGAACAATTTCGAGAGATTTGAGGTAAAATTGAACTGATTTCTTTCATATTATGACCGTTGCAATTTCTGTTCCTTTTGTTTTATAAATCATTTCGATTTTGAAATATCGATACCAGAACGAGATTCAGCGTTTGATTACTTTTTTTGGAGGGCTATGAGTAATTAACTCTGTCTTTCTATAATCTGTGCGATATCCAGAGACTCCGTTCGTTACTAAGAGCGAATGGTTCTCTATAAAATCTCGTTAACGTCAGAATATGGATTTTCTTTCAAGGGTGCATGAGCCAGCAAATTATCGAGAGTCCTTTCTTCCACCCTCGTTGCCTCGTGATATCGTTAATAAAGCCAGGACCTTCCCCCATCTAATCACCACGCGTCTCTCTCCTCCCTTATTTTTTCTTTTCTCTCTCTCTCTCTCTCTCTCTCTCTTTCTCTTTGAGACACCTGCATATTTGATGCGCCTTGTAAGTGGCTAACCTTCGTCGAATAAGTATGCGAGCCTCATGTATTATTAATAGAAGCTAGGAAGATTAAAAATCAATGGGATCCTGGTTGTAGCATAGTGAACGGTTTACTTCGTCGCTCCTTATTTCGACTTTAACCCCTTTATTATTCTTCGTAAAAGAGTTTCAAACAAGGGCTATGGGTAATTGTATTTCGTTTACCATGCGAAATATCATCAGTAGGCTGCGGATATATTTACGAACGTTACTAAGGAAATGGAAATTTATTGAACGTATCGCGTATTTTTTAAATTTCTTACGGATTGACGAAAATTCGTAGTATACTTGTAATTTATCATTTAAAATCCGCATATTTAATAAAATATTATGTAACAGTCAAGTTACATAAAATTCGGGTAAATTACAATTATAACAGAGTATGAATAATAACATTACATAAAAGTAAATTACTAATATCACGCTGAAGCAGATTATCTTTATAATCACGTAATCAAAGAAGACGAATAACTAGCAGAAACTCCTGAAATATTAATAAACAAGTTAGGCTAGACTTTAATAAAATTCACATAATTCCACCAGCTTTTGACAATGAATATTGTATAGAACTCTCGTCGTTTGTCGTAACAGCTAAAGAATCTTTCCTCGGCAAAGGCAACGCGGCGTATCCTTTGATGTACGAATGTTCGAGTGCAAAATCCGTGGGAAAGAAAATCATCCGGGACTTTTTTAGTGGCTGGGGAAGAATTAAAATTCTTCTGCGCCAACGAGCCTCGCCTGGTGGATGGGGATGGGAACGGCTGTGTTCCCTGGAAGAAACCGCGAAAAGAATTTCTCCGAGATAAGCGGTTGCGCGGGAGGGTTGTGCCGAGGAAGCGATGGTTCCCAGCCAGGAAAGGGGGAAGGATGAACGACGAACGGGGGACTGGATGGGGGACTGGATGGGGGAGTGGAGGGGGCAAGGGCTGGGCACCGCCGGGACATTCCGGGAAAAATGATTATACGAAGTTGGAAAAACTTTTGGCACGAGAAGAGAGAAAAGGTGGCGACCAGAAGCCACCGGAGAAACGCTACCCTCGCAATGTCACGGTTATAGGGTCATTTATCGCTAGATTGTAGACGAATCGAAATTACCAATTTGAGTATTCCCTGGGAAATTACGTCCGTCTTCCTCGTGTCTTTCGGTCACGGATGTTTTTTTTTAAAGTCGAGACACCGAGAAAGCGAGAACTTTTTTATTTTTATTATCACTGAAAGTGATTTTAGCGGGGGTGACCTAGAAAATCGGACCTCTTCAGGTGCAACGCTGATGCAACGAAAATTAGCAATTGGTTGAATTGGGTCACGTGATTCGCGAGGTAGGAGTGGCGTTGTCAAATGTTTGCGTATCAATAAAAAGTCGTCTTCATTTCCTAGTCGGAACAATTGCCTCTGGGACTTTCAGTGAGATGAATCGTACCGGGGTACAAGTCGTGCATTTTTTTATTTCTTTTTAATTATGTTGTACGACTTTGTACAATATCAGAACCCTTTTGAATGTTCTATTGTATCACTCGTACTTCCTTAGAATTATAAAGCATAATATTACATAAATAGACAATATGTAAAACGTATATGGAATTTCTACTCAGGCTTGATCTCTTTAATTACATTCATTTAATTACTCGCAAGAAATTAATCGTAGAATTACTTACTTGTTATACAATAAAAATGTTAACCGTATGTTTCAAGTACAAGAATTAAAAAGAACTGTTAACACGCGCGATCCCAGTTTTAAAGGAATAACCGGGAGGGGGTGTGGAATTAACGAATGAATTCTCAGTACGTAACTTCAATTTGAGAGCTTGATGAAACGATCTGCCAACGTGTCTGACAAAGAACTTCGCGAGACGAGTTCGAAGTTTGAACTTGAATGCAATTTCATAAAACGACGTCGAAGATCCAGACGGAAGAGTTTCGTTCGTTTTTCTTTTTTTTTCTCTCTCGCGACAGCGCCGACAACGTCTAACTACGCGATATTTTTCATCGGAGGGGGGGAGAATGTTCGCGATAACCCCGCGGAGCAAGCGAGTCGTCGCGTATTCCGCTTCTATTCCCGCGGGATTACGAAGATCCGTTAAGCCGCGTTTTACATCCGTCCTCCGGAGACGAATGTAACGCAAAAGAAGACGCGCGCGAAGGGTCTAGGGGGCCCCGATTGGCTTATTTATATTTGTCCCAATCACCGTCACCAGATTTCAGACTTCCGCCGCGCTTCGTTTTTCTCGCGCTTTCTCTTAAGCGACGAAGCCAAGGAAGGGTGCGACAGGATGACGTGATAAATTACCGCGCGTCAAAGCCTCCGCGTGCATTCATTTGTACAACGTTAGCACTGTCATTGGCACCATTGCTCATTTTCCCCGTGGAAACAACTCCTACAGACCTTCTGTGCCAGACCTCTGCCAGCGAAATCGCGCGTACACGTCCGGACGAATAATTCAATTCTGCGCAAGTTAAGATTTTATATATAATAGAAAATTCCAAGATAGAGTTGGAACGACTGTCTAGTGGTATTTTTTAAACAACGTCACGTGTTAATAAATAGTCGTGCGTTTCGTTTCTCCAATTTGTTAAAGTTGATCAGTTTGCCTTTTTTTTGTATTGTAACAACTAGATGATCTTGTATAATTTGTTCCATCCATTCAATCTTGCCATATTATATTCCGGATATAGATATATAAATATATATATATATATATATATACATTCAAAATCTATCTACAAAACCATCTTCGAATTTTCCATATATTTGCTGTACATGTGATGCATTCTACGAATCTAAACGTCCACGATCTCTTTGTAACGTACCAGACTATCTTAAAGATGATTCTATTTCGTCCGTGATGAAAACATCACGAAAGCTATTGCCTCTTAATCCGTTTTTCGAGAACACAAATCGCCCGACTAGCCAGTCGTTTCGAGTCTCGATTCTTTCTCGCATCGGTTTTCCCCTCCTCCTCCGTCCCGCAGTGGCTCGATGAAAACAGCCCCCGACAGCAGACGAATGTACTGGGAGAGGGGGAGGGAAGGTGGAGTATTTAGAGATCGAGGTATACCGGACAACCCCCTTGGTGCCGGACGGTGGTCTCGTCGGAGATAATAGGGCCTCGGAAAGTTTTCGAGTTTGCAACTTTCTCCGCTGTTCCGTGCAATCTCCCCGGTTTTTCCTCCTGGCCGTCTCTTCTCCGTCGAACGGAGAGAAATCCTGGCGGACCGTGTCCCTCTCCACTTCTTTTTTTTCTCTCCTCTCCTCTCGCCCTTCTGCCCTCCCCCTCCCCCTCGAGCTTGCCAACGACAACGACAACGACTTGGTAGACGTCTCGCTCGTTCTTTCCAGCCAGTCAGCTTCCTTTACATCGGGCGTTGCACGCGTTGCCAGTAAGCTACGTAGCACGTAAGATATACGATCGCAGATACCGCGAGATTTGTGGTCGCCAGGGCGTAACGCGGCTCTCACGGCCGAGGGCAGCCCGCTTTCAGGTGGAGATTGCGTTTTGACGTCTGATAGATTCATGGTTATTGGAATCAGATGGCGTGCCATTACATCAGGGGCGAGGAGGAGGAGGCTCGCCTCGAGCGAGCGTCACACGTAAATCAACCACTCGCCGACCGACTAAGATGCTGTTTCTAAAGAAATGTATGTGATTTCGTTTTTTCTCCTTTCTGCTTCTTCCTTCGTGTTCTTGGTTCCTCGCGGGGGTTCGTCTAACTTGGTCGGAGTTGTCGGAGATGCGAATTTTTAAGATGCAAGGTGTCTGAAATCGTTGTATAATACAACCGACCGGAGAGTATATATATATATATATTTTATGTACAAAAATAAGTTTGGAAGGAAGAAACGACAGTTTTCGTTTACTATACTGGAGTTTGATTCTAGTGAATAATTGGCAGAACGTTTCATACGTTTCTATGTATGAGACATTAAACGAAAAAATCTGTCTCCTCCTTTCCTACTTACTTCTGAAGATAAAATATAAAACCATTTTGTCGTGACTTTGGATTATTCCAGATTTATTTCATCGCGGTTATTTTTGGTGAAAAATTTCGTTGTAGGTGGATATATCTGTGAAGCAAAGCTATATTTTATACACGTTCTGAGATCTACTACCGATACTTGGAATTATTCTTACATCCATGTGTTTCACGTGAGAATACTTTAATTTACAAGTTCGACCGTGTTGTCGCGAACGGTAACGTATCGATTATCGACTTTGCCAGTAGATAGACACGGATGGAGGAGTGGAGGGGGAGGGTAGGGGCGACTACTCGACCCCCCTCCCCCCTAACAGAGTCAGAAAGGAGCATAGGACGAAGGCGGAACTTCCTTAGAAATCTTTGGATTCCTCTATGCCGAGCAGAGAGAACGAGACAGACGAGAGGGATTTAATTTGTCGTGTCGGAAGGCACGGCTGATGCAAACCCTTCTGATCTCCGCGATCAATCTTCACCGATCTTCGTTTTCGGTTCCTCGAATGGCAGTATTTAAATGCTCGGTCGTGGACGAGCATACGTCGGGCGAAGGAAGCAACCAAACGAGACTGGCTTTCTCCAAGTAAAACAATTACGCGAGAAAACCAAAACCAAACTGATCAACTGCACTTTTCTTCACTTAATTTCTTACGTATATATTGATATTCGATGCTCGAGAAGAAATATGTACGTGACTCCTATAAGCATCTTTCATAAAATATTTATTCAACGTAACCTGCTGTTCATGATGAGAAATTCTCAAAGGAATTTAAATATTGGATGCTCGAGTAAAAAAATAACTTTTGTAAGCATCTTTTATTATTATTTATAAAATATTCAATATAATTTGTTCCTCGCGATTTTTCAATCAAATATATTTTTTATTTCACGATTTCATTACTCAACTGACAATTTCTCACCACGAGGCGAGAAAAATATCATCATTCTCCGTTTTCTTTTCTCCATTCGTCTCGTATCTGGCGATCGGCTTTTAGAAAAACTTCGGGAATGTTTCTCCGCACATGGGTATCGGTGTTATTCTCCGCGGAGAACGTTGAACAACGGCAAACGGCCGGACGCTTTTCAATCTCTCGGCTTTATTTCTCGGAAAAGTTGTTCGACGGGTGGCCCCGCGCGCCGCCTGACATTGACGAAGTAGATCCGTAGACAGTGTGGGAAACGTCGCTAATGTCGTAACCGAGTGTCATCGTGCACCCTCTGCGAGGCATCGGAACTCCGACGACGGCGAGTGGTGAAGAACGACGAAAGGGGGGACGGGACGAGAGATATATCGTCGCACTCTCGGAAGCTGGAAGCTGGAAGCGGAGGCCTTGATGTCTCGAGGACTTGGGTGGGCTTGGTTATCTTTCGCCTGTAGGTGCAACGAGCTGCCTTCCTCCTAGAGAAAAGACCAGCTCGTGTTCCACAAGAATGACGAGTTCCTATCCTTAACGACCGTGTCTTCCACAAGTCTCTCGCGTGCGTTGCCCTTCCCAACGTCGCGTGAGATAACGCTGCCGCTTTTGTGATTCATCGTTGCCTGGAGAAACGTAATTGTTTGAGATGATTCCTCTTCCTTGCTTTTTGCCTCGACTCGCCTGCATTTGGAAAGTTGTACATTCGCGTTGGACAAAGTAGGTAGTACAAAGTGACGTGTATATGATGGATTTACATCGGTGAAAGATAGATCTGCTTAGTTCAATTTAGTTGGAGGAGTGTTGGATTAGTTAGCAATTTATGATGGTCTCGTTAGCGGGTTGATATCACTGGCGTTGTATGATTTTCAACTTTGATAAGCAATGATGCTCCTTCTAGGTAGCATCTTCAGCCGATCTGACTTAAACATTTTAAGCTACTATTGAAACTCGTGCGAGGAACTGGCGTTTGAAATGCAATCCCTCCGAACGTTTAATACGTTATCCACTACTGCTACATAAAACCACAACAATGCCAATAATGTTAATACCAAGTGATACAGTGTATCAAGATCACTACTTTCCAGCAAATCCACCCCTACGAACGATCAAACAAGAAACGAAACGAAGAAAAACGAAGCCAAAGTGTGGCAAAACGTTGACCAACAAGCTTCCAGTAATATTTGTACAACGCGTAAGAAGGTGTCAGAGCTGGCCAGCAGCGAGCGTCCCAAAGGGTGAGCAAACGGTTAACTGGGCCGGGGAGTCCCCGAACTATATTCCCTTCCAAACACGAAACCAATCGCAACACCTCCGATGGTCGAACGAACGAGCCAGTTGGCAATAACGTCGCCGGCCAGAAGGATGAGGGAGGTGGACACGGGAGAAGTAGATGATGGTTTCAGGATGGAAGAACGGTCCGAGGATCGAAGGGGTCGGTCGTTGCGGAGGCGGCGTGCTGGCCTCACCGGAGCGGCCTTCCTTTTATTGGCCATAAAAGCAATAATGCGATGCCATACGATACGCGTGCCGACACTGAAGTACGACAAAACGATACAAATGCTTGGAATCCGGTTCCCTTCCTTCCTTCGCTCACCCTTCCCCCTCCCAGCCCCTTCCCAACCGCGGCCTGTGTCGCCTCTGCTCGTTGCCCTGCGGTCCGGATTCTTTACATTGGAAAGCTGGGACGGGTTTGTCTTTGATTCCCGGGAAATCTCTGGAAAATCGGGTTTCACGAAGCGTCGTGGATTTGCTCCGTGAGAGAGTAAATGTTATTCGTACGTTTTACAGAATTTTAGGAAATTCGAAGGTACAAAGTTGGAAAGCGCAAAATAGAACGTTCGAAATATTTTTCACAACATTTCTAAAGTATTTGGTACGCGAAGTAATTTAAGTAGTTTAAAAGGCATTTTACAAAATGAAGGCATATTTAACTCAACTTAAATTATATTTATATTTAATATATTTAACTTAAATTAAAAACTCTGAAGAATCTTATGCAGAGAAATTTTTACTTTGCTTCAGCTGTCTCTCAGTGTATCGTCAAAAATTAAAATATCAGCTTATAAATTTCTCGCAATCTAGTTGACGAGATGAAAATGATTTTCTATCTATACGAACACATAGAAATACACAAAACTCGGCAGTCTAATTATTACCATTGGACGAACGTAATGTTTCTTCGCGCAACGGTTACATCGTTGCATCAAGTCAACCAGAACTGCTACATTATGACTAAATAGAGGGAGCATGCTCTGTCCTTTGTTCTGAATTGTAAATGAACGTGTGCGTTTCACCTCAGTTAGTACGTCGATCCTTTAATATTTTACTTTCTGCTGAAATTGCCTTATTGGAGTTGGTGCGCAAACTTCCGTAATTAGAAACAGCACACAGCGGTGAGGGAACTCTTAGACTACATTTGTAACGTACATCAACATTGCGTCCTGCAATCGTAAAAGTTTAACAAGCCGATTAAGCACAAAATAAAGTTTGTCTCGTTGCTCTACAATGAAAGACATTCATTGGTGACTACCACGAACGTATTTAGACTCGTTGGAGACTGAGAAACTTAATTTTCTCTCGTAACTCACCTGGTAACGGATCAAGATAAAGTTAATTCCTCTTTATTTTATACAAAGAAAAAAAAAAAACACACGTGACATGCGTGTAAGAGCTAAAAAGTTTCTTCGATAGGTCGTTCTTTTAATTTTTTGTCATTCGAGGGGCCAGGCGAAGAGACGAAGCCGGACGGCCAGGGCGATAATCGTTCGTTTCTCGTCGACGAGCTGCGAAAGCTCATTTCGCGCTGTTTAAAAATCTCATGAAGGCGAGACAAAGGATGAGGCCGGAGCTGGCTGTTGCGAGGGCAAACGCGCGTCGCTTTCGCGTTAAACGGCTCTCGAAGGAGACGGCACGACCGGGGGGTAGATCGGGAGAGAACGAGCCAGAGCATCGTGATGACGTCTCAATTCCCTGAGAGTCAGCTTTTAAAAAAAGCCGAGGGAGAGATTCTTATCAAAATCTTTCGTCTCGTCCGGCCTAATTTACTTACGCCTCCCTCCCTCGGCCCTATTTACAAGCGCAAAATTGTCTGCAACCTTCGACACCTCCTCGAGAGGAGCCTCCTCGTTCGCTATTTTAATCTCGCCCATTCGTTTTAATGGTTGATTAACTTTTCGCTGCTGCGAAACGAGGCAACAATTATCATCGCTGGTCCTCTGTGTTGATAGTGAGTGACATTCTTCTTTAATCCAGTTAAATCTAATTAAGTAAAAATGTCGCGTACATATCGTGCAATTTTTCCAAGAGCAGTCAATTTTAATTACATTACGGGTGATTCCGTAGTACATCCCCAAAGGAATTTCCATCTTCTCTTTTTGCCAAATATTTTCACCAACGCACCCCGGTGCGAATTGTCTCATCGCAGGATTCAAGGCGAATACGACTTAATCTTCTGCCGGCTCAACTTGCTCCCCGTGTCCGGCAGGATACCGAGGCGACGAACGACACCTTGAGCCGAGATTACAAGCCGTCCGAATCCTCTTTTCTTGCCCTTCGACGAACAACCTCCGGCTGCCTCTACCTTCGTCCTTCGCCCTTACGTCCGCCCTCTTACATGTGTTCCCGTTCTCCTTCCGCGAAACCTGTTACCTTCTTATACCGTTTCTCTCCCTCGTCCGAGCTGCCGGTTACACGGATCACGTGCAACACACGAAACGAACGAGCTATCGACGCACGCACACGCGAAGAGGGGGCTCGACGCGCCAGAAGGGGCGGCCAGTGAATACATTTAAAACGGGAATACGATTACTCGAGTTCGTCGAGGGGTAGATTTTTGTTGGCTCGCGCGGATTTATCGACGGAAATTTGTGCCGTTACGGAGGAGTCTCGGATGTCTGGGCGAAACGGAAGGACACGCCGATGAAGACGCTCGCGAAAAAAGCACGGACGTTCCGCGTCGTGTGCGCGGGCGTTCTACGTATGACGATTCGTTTTGAAGAATTATGCGAACGTTGAAGTCCGAGCGAATGGAAATTGGTATAATAAGTTCCCTTCGGTGTTTCTTCTTTATAAGAATTTATAAGATACGATACGATACGATACGATACGATACGAGGGATTTTAAGCGTCTTGTAAGTTTAAACAAACAGAAGGGTAGTTTCCAACACTGAAATTTTTAATTTTACGCAAGTATAAACTTCGTGACGATAATTCTTACACTAAATGATACTAATAACCGTGATACTAATAAATTAATTCTGGTTTCCTTTACGCCTCTAACACTGTGTAATAATAAATACAGCAAAAACTTCACTTGTAAAAATAATTTATCAATGATCATTCATTCTGTTCATACTTATTTATACAAGTCAATTAAAATTTAGTTCAAACTTTTGCAGAAAGAGAAATATATAAACTCTGATACAAAGAAATATAAAATTCGCTCGACAAAAGTTTTATAATTTCCTCGATATCGACGCTATCTTAATTTATCTCTACGCCGACACACGAATACAATGCACACCCCCTTGAACAACTTTAAATTCAGACTTTTATTTGGACGTGCGTAAGCGAAAACTTTACTAACACGCGATACAAGAGCAACAGTGAGATCCTTGTTTCCACCAACTTATGCCGTTTCCTGCGATAAAATCATCGGCGCGGTTATCAGAATTGAATGGCCGTCGTAAGACGCGCGACGGGGTGAAAAATTGCACGATTCCGCGCGTTACGATTCTGACACAGTGTAGAAACGCGTGCAGCGCGATAATGATATTCAACGGCGTGGCGGCTTTTACGAGCGATTATCGTTCGCGGGATCCTTCCTTCCATGCCTGTGAGGAAGATCTCGTCCAAAGAAGCTAAGATTTGGCGGTGGCGCCTGACCCGCGGCGGGCATAAAGGGAATCGCGCCATCATCGTAAACCGACTAACTCCTCCTCCGTTCCCTCTCAATCCCTCGAACGAAGCTAGAGAGGAAGAGAGAGAGAGAGAGAGAGAACTGGAAGCCGGCTCGACGTAAACTATCCGGCAACCGACTCTGATCGCACCCACTTCTCCATCATCCTCTCATCTCCTCCAACGTTGGGGCGCCGTTATAGCTCCGGATTCTCTGTAGCGCTCGATGCACGCTGTCCTTTATTCCTGTCGCCCTCTTCAGTTTCTTTCTTCAACGAGAATTACCTTCCGGTGAATTCTTTCGATCAACTCTTCCGCGTCTCCGATGTTTCTTTTGTACGATCGCCAGAGGCGAGGGTGTTTCAATGATTTTGAATTGTAATTTATTTCCTCTCTCATACATTCTGTATTTAACGCAACAGTCGCAACAGTTGGGATTAATTTGTCTGATTGAAAGAAACTTGAAAAACGTCCGATAAACTGTTCTTGAAGTTTAAGTTTAAATGTAGAAACAGCGAACGCGTCAGGATGTATCGAAGTAGTCTGATTGTACACGCTTTACACGAAAAATATTTCATCCGGCGTACCCCTTTCGAAGCACTACCCTCGCGAAGGATCGCTACTTTCCACCTCTTGTTCGAGCACCCCAGCACCTTTTGTTCCTTTGGATTTTTCACACGCCCTACTCTCTCGCTGTCTTTCCAACCCCGTCCTTTCCAACCTCTCCTTCCACCGTCCGCCCTCTTGGTGGTAGTTCTTCAGGAAGGGTGAGGCAGGTAAGGCTAAGACTTTTCCTCAGTTTCCACACATGTTCCACGGGTATCAGCGGTCCCGGTGGAAGGATTTGCAAGTTAAATGGCATAAACGAACACTCAGAGAGGATACTCTTTGTCTTTCGTTTTTTATCTGGAAACTTCCAAATCTTCGGGGGGTCGGTGTGAAAGATTCGCTGCCATATTTCCTTTGAGTTTTGCTCTTCTCTTTCTTTCTCTTTCTTTCCTTTCCTTTATTTTTTATCTATGATTATAACTCTTCCTTCCGTGATTTCTTAATTCTAACGATTTCTTTCACCGAATGAAGAATCACATTGTTTCTATCATTTCAAAAATTTTATAAAATTATTTACTGTCTCTTTGCTTAAATATTACGCGATAGCACCAATAAAATATCTGTACTTAAAGAGTGTCTTTCGACCGAAAATATAACAGAGCCCCTTTGATGTTTCACGCAAAACAGTTTAAAACTTCGATGAAAATTCTAGAAAAAGAAAAAATGTTTTAACTCTCTCTTGCGAATTATTTTGCAAATTACGTAAATCTTGCAAGAGACGACGCAACGAGGTACCGGTAATGGCTCCTTCGCGACGCGTGCGCCTACTAATTTATTTCCCTATGAATATCCGAAAAGGCACCCTTTCCTTCCCGCGAAAACCAAGGCTGTTGTCTTCCAGCACCAGTGGGCGTCGTATGACCGGGACATTAAGACATTGTTCCCGTGATTTACGATCTGATTTGCATTCACGTGCCAACCGTATATCAAGCATACACTGTGAACTAAGCTTTCTACCGGTTGCGTTGTACCCTTCCCCCGGAATCTACTTTTCGTTCGCTCGAAGACGCTCACGAAGGTGTTGGCACCTCGATGCAACACCGGCCGAGAGGAAAATATTACGCTTTACCGCGTTAGCTTACTAACCCGTGAAAGTGCTAATTGCTTTTAAAATCTGCTCCGAGGAAACAAGAATGCGCGTAAAAGGGACACGCAATTTTTAAGACGGAAGTCACCTCCTGTGTGTTTGAGAGGGGAATGAGTTCGAGCTTGGAAGAATTGAATATGAATTTTTGAAACGTTGTCGCCAACATGCTTAGAAGGAACTTTAGCGACACGCAAATATTAATCAATCGTTTTTACGAGAAGAAGTTTCATATATTTTCAAAGATATGATCCACGCTGTTCCTTTGATCCTTTAAGCACATTTCGATGAAGATAAATTTTCTTGCACTGGTTACATGTAATTAAGATGTAATAATTATCGTCGCTTATCGATTCCATTTCGTTTCATCGTGTATTAACAGTATAAATTAACAGCATCTATTTAAAAGAATCAGAGAGAATCTCTCGTCCAGAAATAAATAAAGCCAAAAACTGTCAGATTAGCGAACACGTTCCAACAGTCAAATGGCAGAAACGAGCCAACAGAGCCCCGAAAAGGGACTAAATCGAGCTATCAGTCAACAAGAAAAAGAGACGAAGCGACCGCGAAGAATATTAACGCGGCTTGTTTCAACCTTGCCGGAGACATCGAACCAAAACCCGCTTTTCCCCGCTTGTCTCACACAGGTCTACACGAACGTAAGTTACACGGATACAGGCACACGTACACTGGCTCACTAGGTGGGGTTGGCTCACGTGCGAACGAGGCATCCTTTGCCAGGAGCTGAACAGCCACTGATGAACTTGAGTCATCGATCATCCAATTAGCCGGGCGATCAATCATCCGGCTGCCATTTGCCCCGAACCTGGCTGGGTTCCCTCCGACCGCTGGATGCCTACAAGCACGGTCCAGCATCCTTCCAACATAGCCCGACGTGTTCGACCCCAACACGCCGAATCCCTAATCAACCCTTTTCAACGCGTGCAGCTTCGGCTGAAACGCTAACCTCTACCCCGCGTTGCTTCGCGACTCGGCTTTTCCCTCTCGTTTCGACGATTCCGGCGATCAATATTCGAAGAAATACTGACGCCGCGGCCATCGTTAATTGTGTTTTATAGAGTGGCGCATCGACGCCGTGGCATTCGATTAAATAACTTTTCCAGCGTTCGGACCGCGATCCGGATTTGAATCGCGCGAACGGAGTCAGTGGGAATGATCTATCGGTGATGGGCGGAAATGGTACGTCGTTCGATGACTCGTACGTGGTTTTCGATTCGATTAATGTCGAATTGATACGATACGATCGCTGTGTGTTCTGTACGATGACAGGGTATCTCGGCTCTACGACTTTATTGCGAAACAATATTTCGATCGCTATCGACGATACGAGAAAATTTACATTCGCAGCGTTCAAAATGTAGACATTGCACGAGTGTAAAGTCGCAAGATTGCGTTAGATTAATGCTTCGTTAAATATTTTGAAACAGTGTTAAACTTGTATCGACAACCTTCATTATTTTAAATCGTCGAAAGACATTCGGCGATCTTCCCATTTAAAAGAAATTTATCGACACCTGAGAGAAGAAATTGCTCACTCTGCGTATTCGTTGATCAGGTTAGAACGTTTTCCAGCGGAACGGTTCCACGTTCGCGCGCGCAGGGTGTTGGCAACCGCCCCGTAGTTGGCGGCTGCTCGCGAAATACTTGGATGGCACTCGTCGAAGAAGAAACGTCACCCCGGCGAGTGAGCCGGGGCATATTAACGACTCGCGACACGCCAGACTGAACACGTCGATTCGGTGTCTTGGCTTTCGTCTGGAACTGATAGTCCTCCCTTTTCCTTTTCCCCCCGGAGCTTCGTTAAGCAACGACGTTGGCACGACGTTTTCCGCGTATAAACGCCGAGCGTAGATCGCGTTCGATCGCGTTGACTCGCGTTGCTGGCTGGCAGACAGAGGGGTGGCGAAGGTGTTTGATATATAACTGGATATATCGGATAATAATGCGCGATATGACGCGTGAGTTGTTAATTCGCGCGTCGCGTCCGCTGCACATGACGCGAGCTTACCAGACTTTCGACCCACGTATTCTTCGCTTTCTGATCCTTCCGCGTGAATTCGCGCCAATGGGGAGCTCCGGTATATCTCTCCTTCTCTCTTTCTTGCCGTCTCGCTTTCGCAAGCGATGGAACGAAAGAAAAAAAGAAAGAAAATTAACCGACAAATCGACCGCACCGAGCGTCTGACCCGGAGGATATCTCTCTCTTCAAAGAGCGATTAAGTTTCGAAGCTGCTGCCGGGGAAAGAAGGAAATGATTTTTTAATGGGGAACTTGGTGGAGTTTTATGTGGTAAAAAAGATGGCGACAGGTGTTCAACTTTGGCTTATGGCGATATACGTATTGTGAAATTAATGCGCGTGTTCTTTACAACGCATGTAAAATTTGATACGTGAAATATCTGAAACAGTGTAATATTTAGAATTTTGATTTCACCTCTTTAATTACGTAAAAAAAATTTTCATAAAAAATTCATACGTTGATTAATAAAATATAACTTGCATTGTAGTTTGCAAGTGGTGTATCTTAATTTTGACGCGACGTTCGTCTCGTAAGTAGAAATGGTCAATGTTACGTGGACAAGAGAGAATTTGAATGAAACATATAAATAGCTCGTAAGTTATAGATCTTAGAAAGGAGTTCTAAATATCCCACGTTCCAATTATCTTAAAGAAAAGTTTCATCTTGGCAAACCAAGTTTAGAAGTTGAACAATTTAAGAATTAATTTGAGCCAAGTTTTTCCGGGAACCCTTTCTCCTCGACCGGTGAAAGAGATCATCGATGAAGCTAAGACAATCCTTTACGTCGACGCGCCATGTTTAATTTATGCTGATGGACCTTTACATTTCAAATTGGTTACTTAAGCTCCATTATTTTAAAGGCGAGCCAGCCTCTGTTGGTGCACCGACCTGCCCCTCCAGAACTGGTTGCCTCGCTTAACAGCGACGACACTGTCTGCGCTCTTCTTCTCGATTTATATCTATTTCCATAATTTCCTCTTAGCCAATAATTCGCAACCGCGAACATTTCACCCCTCGCTGTTTCGATGTTATTTGCTTCGAGCTGCCACCAAAGAAGAGTTGCCAAAAAAGAAACATGTTAAGAATTAACTGGTATTTCACGATGAAAGTTTTCTTGAAATTTTTACCAGAGGGCGGAGAAGAATATTTTTATCTTTGTGCTTTCTCCTTTTCTGACATTTTATTGCTTGAGCAATTTCATCAGGACCGAATTATTGCATTATTTTAGTATTTCTTAAAGATTTATATTTTATTTACTAATAAAAAATGTATAATGAAATAATAATAATAAGAACAGAAACTTTTAGCTTAGAAAGCGGGCAACGGACCGAGTCGAAACGACTTGAAATTTGACAAAGCATAGCAAAGTGGAAACCTTCCAGGCTTTTCACTTCCTTCGCTTATCACTGCTCGAACACCGCATTCAATTGCGACTACATTCCGAGAACCAGTTACTCGCTCGTTCCGCCACCGCGAGCGCTATCTCGACCCGCGAAAATATTCAAATGAATTTCTAATCTTCCGGAACCACCGAAAGCAACGTCGCAAGACAATAAAGGGGAGCGAAAATCAGGGTTGAAAATCCTTCTATTCCACCAATTTATAAAATATCTCTCGTTCGTTCGTCGAAGTTGTTCCCCGGGAACAACGTTCCGGGAACGCTTTCATCCCCCGTGTGTTTCGATGTTGTTACCGCGCGAAGAAGACTCTTTAACGAGTGGAAACACCGTATGCGCCCGGGGTACTTAAGTTCTTACGCTTAGGAAAATATTTCCTAGAGAGAAACGGCAACGAACCTCGTCCTTCCTCGTCCTGAATCCTCGTCCTGGAAGACAGCGCGGAAGGAAGGAAGGGAGGAAGGAAGCTAGGGGTGGCTGCGGACCACCCGCCAAGCGCTAAGCCGATAGGCCGGGAATCTATGGAGTGGGCTCGGCAACGAAAACCTAAGTGTCGGGCGGAAAACGTCTCTTTAATGCTCTTAACGTCGTCACGCTACTTCTCCCGGTCCCTCCTCTCCTCGTCCTTACTCGACCGTCCACATAGCACCGCTTCCTGCCGCGCAGGATAAATACCTGTCAACGTTGAAATTACGTTCCTGCGACGGAGTTAGTTGCCCCGTTGCCTCGTTGTTGTTTCACCGAGTGGATGCATGGGAATCGAAAGGCTTTCGGTCGAGCTGAATTGGTATCTGAGAATTTTGTCAATTTGTTATTTTTTTTTTTCTCCATCTCTCTACCCGATTGAAATTCTTTGGAATTAGAATTCCTAGTAATTCTAGTTTGCGCGAGTTTCACTTATTTGCACAAAATTTTTTTCATTCGTGTTCGATTTAATGGTTTAAGTTTTGGTGACTGATCTGCTACTTATCTGAATATGAATTTATATTAGAACTCAATGCATCATTTAAACAACTCTCTAAACAATTTTTCTGATATTCCTCAAAGTACTGCAAGATACGAACGATCAATGCGGAGAACGTCTTCGTCTCAAAGAACGACAATTAAAAATGAAACGTAGTCGTTTTATATCATATTGCACGTAACACGTAGATGTTCAAATCTCTCGTTTTACAGTGTACGAAACTGTTCCGTGAAATCGGATTCGTTCGTTGAAAGCAAGGAACGCGCAACGTTTCCCGCAGTCAGACTCCGGACAGATTAGATAGGCGAGGAGAGGCGGAGAATCGGAGTCCAGCGTTGGTCGTTTCATGCGTTTCCTCGAGCAGGAAAGGAGGGTTCGACGTGCAGGCCTTCGACGAAGCAATCCCTACGCCACGGTGGTCCGTGTCACTGCGTGCCCCTGACAGCCAGCAATTAACAGCCGCGGACTCTCGCCTCTCTCGTCGCCGGCGTAACGGTAGCGGACTAGAACGTCGTACTAGACGCCCCGCTAAATAATTGTCCCCTCCGTTCGGTCGGTTAAGACACCGATTTGCCCCGCGCTCTTGTTTTCTACCTTTCTGCCCTAACGCTCCATCCGCCGCTCCTTCCTCTTTTTCCACCCCTGCCTAGTTCCTGCACGCCAGTCAATAACAGAACCTCGATTTCGACGAGGCCCGTTTCCCGATTATTCCAGATTTATCCCGTGCCCCCTCCCCTCTCCTGCCCACCTTCTCTCTATTTCGCTTTCATTGTTCCGCTCCCCCCGCCCCCTCCTTGATTGAAAGGCACGCGCTGATCGTTGGATTTAAAGGCGGCTTGAATTTCGCGATCGGACAGAGGTGTCTTTGGCGACTAGGATCGATTGTCGTATAACTCTGTCTGAGAAGTTTTCGAAGTGATCGACAGTGATTGGGTGGGTGAGATGATTTATTTTTATTATGCTCGTGTAGGTTTATCATGAAGATTGCGGAGCAGAAATTTTCGAATGGTATTTCTTCTACCCAGGAACGCAGTGACCTTTTACCTTTTTCTAAAATTAACAAAGTGGAATAAAGTAACCTCGTAAAAAATGGTTTCGTTCGAAATTGGGATATAGAATAGAGCATCGTGAAATAACACGAGGTGTTATTAACAAGTCTGACAATCGAATAGTTCAAATTTTTGCTACTTTTTTAATTATTCATATTGGACGTGTCTCTCGAAATCGACAGCGTGCGAGGCAATCTATCGATTCGAAATTCAACGTTATAAAGGATGAAAAGTCGGAGACCCCCGGGGTGCCATTAATGTAACTGTCGGTACATTAGCTCATCGAATTAAAAAAGCAGCGCCCTCGACTCGAGCTGCTTTCTTCTTTTTTTCCGCCACGGGAGCTTGTCCTTATCGATTCATCTCAATTACGGAAGAATCAGGTGGCGCGGCACCGAGAGTGGCAGCCACCCTGTACGAGGTGTCTGTGACAATGGTGTTTAAGATGATTACCACCCCGATTCACCACCCCTGTCTACCTCCGGCCAGAAATACAGCGTGTACTCAAAACGGAGAGAAAAATCGTCGTTAGACAAATGGGACGTTTTATCTCGGCATTAAGGCTTTTTATTTGAACACCGATTACAACCGTGGAAGGTTTCGCTTCACTTTCGTCCTACCGACCCCTCTGTCGCGAGATTGAGGTAAAACGATTTGTACAGCTGCGACGCGACTCGTCGAGGATTGAAACTTTGATTAAAGAAGAAACTTCGAGTTGTGTGTCTATAATTTGTGTAACAATTGCAAAAGAGGCGTTGCTCCAACGATTGTGAAAGAAAAGTCGTAGATGATTAGACTATTGATTAATGGGAGAATTTTGTAGCTTACAAGTTACAAGAATATATTTTACAGAATCCTTTTTTTTTACTCTAAATTTCTGAAATTTCTGAAATTTAAAGAAATCGATTTATATTTACATTGCAATGAAGCATTATTTGGTGGTTGTTCAAGGTTCCGTTTCTTTTCTATAAAGTAGTTGGTAGACCTCACTTCGAAATGGACTCGTACTTGGAACAATCCAATCGCCAGTTGTTTTCACTGCCGTGGTAATTAACAAGACCGTACGCTGTAACCGACAGTGTAAAAGTTTCGCACCTCGGCGTTACACAACGCACACGCTTGCGGTGCGTTTCGATGACGAGGTGAGAAACGAATAAACGAACGAGCGCGGTTCGTTCGCTCGCACCGGTCATCCTAACCTCGTTAACCGTTGGCACACCGTTTGCACGGTAATCGTACGCGAAGGGTATGGAGCCGAGGTGAAAGAGAGACGGAGAGAGAAGGGAGAACCAGGAGGGCAGAGCAAAGGAGGGAGAAAGAGCCGGGGCGAAAGGAAAAGGTATACCCATCCATGGTTCTCCACGTCCAGGCCTCTTATGCGCTGTTTAACTTATCCATTTAAAACTCAAACATGCGAAACAATTAATTAGTAATTAACGCTGGCCGGTAGCGGGCGAAGGAGCGAAAGAGAAGAAAAGTGGAAGGACGATAGGGCGTTCGCCTCTGGGGTGTCTGCATCGACTCCCCCCCCTCCCTCAAGAAGGAGGGTAACGGCTGGGCGTAGGAGGCTTCTGCAGAGGCAAGAAACTTTAAAGTTCCGAACTTTAGTTCTGCTGTTAGCTTCTAATTAGCGGACAAACAGTTAACCTCCAGATACAGTCACGCCGCGCCGTGCCCGCCTCTAACTTCTGGCCTGGTCTCGAGGAAAGATATTCTAAACCTCCCCCCCTCTCTCGTCCCTCCCTCCCCCCTCCTCCTCCTCCTGCCGTACGCGTGAATTCGTTCGCGATCGTTATCGTACGCTTCCATCTTGCCACACCGGGAATAACGAAGTCATAAACATTCGTGGCGGCCAAGAACGGTTCCTCTTAGGAACGAGAGTTCTCCCTTTTCACGCCTGATTTCTGCAACGTGTGTTTTATATTAGTTCTTTGTAGACTAATTTCGACAAATTTCCCTTTATTTCTTAATATGATTGTCAATAACAGGTAATAACGGCATTGATTCGTCAAACTGAAGCTTCGAGCAAGCCGCATTTCACGCGCATCTGCGCACTCGGGGCGCCACAAAAAAGGAATTCTTCGCTCGTTAAAATGCAGCCTCTCGCAGTCCTCCGTTCGTCCCAATTTCAAATTCAACATTCGTTCCCGAACGAATTACGACCGCAGATTTTAATTCCAAATTCTTGGCTCGTTTGCGCGCGGATAAATCGTCGGTCATTACGCGTGTCCCTCTGCACCCCTTTCCTTCACGCTGTCCTTAGCTGGTCGTCTACCTTCCTGATTGCCTGTCACTCCGCTTTCAAATTGCTCAGACGCGGTCCGTGCTGTGAAAGCAAGAGAGAGAGAGAGAGAGAGAGATGGAAAGAGAAGAGAATCTTGTACTCGCGGTCGATCGACCACGCTCCGCATGCGGGCAACCTTTGCACGCGAAACGACAAACGCACGCTCGCGGCGAGATTCTCGCGACGAAGGGCACGCCACACGCCGGCGTGTGTGTGTCTATTACGTGGCGCGACAGCAACAGAGAGAGAGAGAGAGAGAGAGAGAGAGAGAGCAAGTTGGGTCATTGTTGGTGTGAGGGTTTCAATATGCTTCGACAGTAGTTACGATACCCACTCTGGCCACGCCATAGATCGGACCAAGTGGATGCAGAAGCGGACGAAAGGGCGGAGACCGGTGGGAGAGAGAAAGAGATTGAGAGAGAGAGAGAGAGAGAGGGAAGACTATCGTGCTGCGGTATCGGTAGCCTTGGTTATTTAGGAAACCATATCAAAGTTTGAGTTGGCTGGTTGCCGGCGGTGCGCAACCCTCCTATCGTGGCCTCCGCTTTTGGACAATGAGATCTCTTCCGGCCTCGTCGAGGTCGCCCTTGACGTTCGTTACCGGACCGAATAACGGCCACCTGGAGCCATGAAAATGCCGCTGCATTGAATCCCTGAAGAGATCGCGAACTCAGAAAAGACGTTATCCGCGATAGATCAATCGGCCATTATGCCGAGGTCGGCGCATCGAGTTGTCCGATGTAACTTCTTGCCGCGGAATAATAGTCATCTCGCGCTTCGAAGAATGGCAAATGTAGATCGTGGGGGTATTTAATCGGCGACGACGTGCGGAGAACTGCCGTGGCTGGAAATCCCGGCGGTTTGTCCGAGGTTCGCTTATTGGAGTGATATTTTAGTTTGAGAAGAATCCGAGCTATTATTCGAACGAGAAATCGCAAATAGAACTTCTGTCATGCGAACTCCGATTATAGGTGTAGCGTTTGTCCACAGACAGAATCGTATGAATAGAATTCTACTGCGTGTGCCATTCTACGATCTTCGTTATAAATTAATGCATGAATGGTCGGTCTTTGTTCGTTTTCCACACAGAGAAACGAGACCAGTTTTCAATTTCATTCGCTCGGATCGGGAATAAATTTTCTTTTGTTGGATTTAACCGTCTATTGTCGAGGTGACGTGCTTAGCACATGAAGCTCGAAATGGAGACACTCCAACTTTCAGTCAATTTATACATAAATATAGAACATTTTTGACAATGTCTCTTACTAATCTACCTTTATTGTACATTTTCCTAGTAGATGTAAAAAAATATAACAAATATAGGCGTGTCAAATAGTGTCATGTGATGGATTTCATTTTAATTTGTAGCCTTAATAAACTTCATCTCATGACAGAGGGTTAAATTTAATTAGAAAGCCCTGTGACGAGTCTCGTTATATTATTTCACCAATCAGAATTTTTATAATTAAACCAGACTAAATTTTTACGCAAAGGATACAAAATACAGAGAAATCGAAGACGACTATCTTTGAATAACAATTATTAGCAATTATTGTCGTTCCATCTCAATAAATCTCTCTTTCAAAACTTCACAATCTACCCATAATCAGATATCAATTCGATTCAGATTCAAGCAACGCTACTGCAAGATGAAAGCTCCACTCTCGCTGACGGTTTGCGTTAGACATTCGCGACGATTAGGAAGAAAAATCTGGCGATAGCGACGTGTTGCGACAACGAGGAACGACGACGAAGATGGGGGGCCATTCTACTATACTTCTAGCTTTCTGCTAGAGTCGCGCGAGTTCTTCAGGAAGGGTCGAGAGATTTAATTAAGGGAGAACGACGGACAGAAAGACGTCGCGTCGTGTAAACTCGAGCTTCGTGTCCGTTGTGCCGGCGTGTTCCTGTCGTAGCCTCGGGAACGAGCCAAGTCGTTCCTCCTTCTTGCCATTCTGGAAGATCGCTCGAAAACTCGTGAGAACGCTACACACGTCTACGACGTAGATTCTGTTCGGCCGAGCGTGTGCGTCAAAGTTCGTCAGGCCACCCTGATTCCGGTGAGCGAGGAACTTTCGTCCGAGGGCCCTGTTTTCTCTCCTCTTGTACATCGGAGTCTCGTGCGCGCGGGAACCGAGCCATTTCGTCCGACTGACTTCGCTTGCATGCTGATCGTCGACAAATCCCTCGTTTGTTTTCTGAATTTTACGGCGAAAGAATTTTATGGATTTTTGTGCAAATTTATATTCCACGAAAGCTCGAACGTTCAGTCAACAATTGCAACGAACGTTTTATATATTTTTGGATGTCAGCTCTCAACTGCTGGTGCTATTGTGCCGTTGGGCCGTTCGTAATTATTTTTCGAATTTTCAATTTAATTTTAAGTTTGTTGTCAACCTTCGTCATGGTGAATATGACACAGAAAATAAATTTTGCAATCGTTCCAACAATGTCATTCGTGGATTAAACGCATTCTATGTTTAAATTTCAATTTAACAGTTTAACGAGCAAAATCTATAGCCTAGTTACGAATATCTTTTCTAATAATCGTATTATTGTTGAATATTGAGTAGTTTGTTTCTCGATCATTTCTTCTTCTTTAAGAGTTCTTTTAATCGCCAGATTTTGTCTTTTTCTGAGAAAAAGAGAAACGATTGGAAATTATTTTGAGACAAAGATGTAGAGATTTCAATGAGACGATGGTGGAAATACCTTCGAACAAAAGTTCCCCGAACCTCGGAAAATTGAGTTCATTGCAGGACAACTTGGGAACTTGCGCCAGTGTCGAGTTAGTTGTGAACATACTAGAAACCTGAATCGAAGTTTCAGTTTAAGATGCGCCGAGGCGATAGGCCTATCGCGCAAGAAGTTGCGGAATCATCCTCCAGCATACTTTTGGCAAATCTTCGCGGTGGCAGCTAGCAGGATAAAATTGTACTTCAACGCAAAGTATTTCCTTTATCAACGATGTCACAACTTGACGATCATTTTCTTAGAAATACAGTACGTAATTAGGTTCGAAACTTTATGTTTCTTTTGATAAAACGAAACTTTGCCAGCTACACGCTACGTCGCAGGTATTGGTCATCGAGGTATTAATCATTGAAGCATCGAGATATTTTCCAACAATTATCCATTCCGACTTGAAATTCTCTGGACTCGGCGGACTCGACGAAGCGTCACAGTTCCCAGCGGCGACTACTGGCATTCGTAGCACTGGTGTCGCCGAAATGCCGAGCCCCGAAACACAGCTCGCAGCATCATCTGCTCCGCGGTCGTGGTTTCAGCGTCAATAATTCGCAAAGGCTGCGGGGCAGCCTCTAACCGACTGATTTCACGCATCTGGCGTTTGGTGGTTTGGATCCGTGCCGCTTGCACGCCGAGAGCAACGGCGAAAGACGTTCGATGCTTACGCGCGAGAGTGTAGGACACATTTACCGGGGGCAAGACGATAGAAAGCGAGACGGAGAACGAGCGAATAGAACAAGAAAGAGCAAAAGAGAAAGATAGAGGAGAGAGAGAGAGAGAGAGAGAGAAGGGGGAGGAGAGAGAGAGAGAGAGGGAGAGTATGGCCAGTCCCTGCCTCGCCGCCGTGGTGGTCCCGTGATCAATATTCCTTACCCCCTTTGCCTTGGCTTACCCCTCCGGCGCGGTACGGGTGCCCCTTACCTCGTGAAAACCCTCCTTCTGCTACCCACACCCACATCCTCCCACCTCCCTTCAGGGAGAACCCGGCAGAAACCCCTGAAACCCCTCTCGCACCCTCGTCTTAATTAGGAGTCTGAATCTGCGGCGGACACGCGTATAAGGGTAGGCTGCTGGAGATCGGCAAAGGCTGGGCGGGGAGCGGGTTGTGGGTGCGAGTGGGCGAGAGCGGGTGCAGAGCAGAGCTCTCGGGGCAAAGCCAGACGAACGTCGTGTCCGAAACATTATTTCCAACTTTCGTACGATCGCCGCTTGCGTCACGGACGCACCCGGACGACCCTTTTTATTATTCCCAGAAAATAAACACATTTGCGCTTCCTTGCCCTGTTGCTGCCGAGCCTCCGGTTTTTCCACCGGTGCCTCGAGCCTGCGTGCCTCTTTCTCGTCCGTCCCTTCGTTCTGGACGAAAGAACTTCGCCTTGCTTCCACCCGTCCAGTAATTAGCTGTTGTTCCGCTGCTCCGGATTTAAATATGACGGCGGATGCGTCGCCGGGGGAGGTTGATGCGAGAATTTCCATCCGTGAATTTCGTCTTTCTTCTATTTTTTACTTGTGCTTGTTCTTTTGGCGTTTTAGGGTCGTTCTTTGTCGTCGCAATCGGTTAGATAGTTCACTGGGGGGGAGGGGGTGCAGGAGGGGGGGGGGGGTCAGACGTTGGCGCGAGTCGCGCTGGTCGGGTCACTACACCTAACGAAGCGCATTGAAAAGTTTCAACTCTCTCGCCAATTTGCTTCCGACTAATTTCTTCCCGTCCCCTCTCGCATTTCCTAACGTCTCCACCATGATGTTTCTTGGTTGTTTCGCTGAACGTACGCGTCCACGATCTTCTCCGACAATCAGTAGTATCCTACTTTTGCAGATAAACCTTTGCTCGTAAAAAGTTTATTCGTTAGCATTAACTCTCGACTAGTTGCAGTATTGGCGATCTGCGATTAATTAATTTTGTAATTTCTAAATTATTCCAATTATTTTTTTTTTTTTTACCAATTTCTGTGCCAAAAATAAAAATAAATATCCCGCATCCTCCGGGATAATCTAACAAAATTTACCACGCTGCACCAGTCGAGGGAATAATTGATCCGAGGGAAATTGCTGGACATCGGAGTCGATCGTCTTGGATAAATCGACGAGGGAAATAGTCTCGATAACGTCAAAATAATTAATCGACGCTGGAGGGTAGTCGAATTTTAAAGAAACACACGCCGCGCATCGGAGCGAGCCGATATCGCTCGGATCTCTCGTTCGTGAACGTATTTACATGCATGGTACATACAGGCAAAGTACATAGAGGGTAGCGGCGGTGAGGCTGAGCCGAGAGGATATTGGGGTTAGGCCATTCATTAGATTACGGGAATTCGGTGGTGCCCGTTGAGGGGCAGAAGAGAGGAGAAGATTGGGGAAGGGGGGTGAAGATGCGGGATTGGATGCACGATCAGGGACTAACCTGCGTGCATTCGCTGGCGTCACGAGGAGCAGCAATAACGGAAAAGGTAGAAAAGACATTTTCTTCGCGCCCAATCAACTCTAAATTAGAGAAAAATTTAGTTGGAAAATATTTAAATATTTACTTTGATGCAATAATCAGATATTCCGTGCTATAGATCTTTTGAGCTATAGACTTTGGAAAATATATTACATAGATTTGTTTTAGAATCAAAGGGAAAAGATTGAGAGGCTGAGTAACTGGCGCGAAAATATATACTTGCTTTACATTTATCGTATAACTTTGGTTCATTGTAATTCACTATAATGTTAAGTAATTATGATTGATTTTTTCTGTTACAGAGTCGATCCTTACGAGGCGGGAGTATCCCCGCCAAATCATGAACAAGGTAAGGCCAATGGTGTCTAATCTCTGAATGACATAAATTGACGAGATACGGTATACTGGAAATTCGCGTTAATATTTGGTATCGTCGAACAAGTTAATAACGTGTTCTACGATTTGCACTGGCCGTCAGCGAGTGAGGCGAGTCAGTTACTAGGGAAAATCGATCCAACACCTTTAATCGCTTTTCATGCAGCATGCGTCGGTCATTACGTGCTCGTATTTTCGTCGGCTATTATTTTAATGGTCTGTGTTGAGCAACCGACTACTCTACCGTGAGTGAAATTCATTGACAGAACTATAATGACACTTAACAACCCACAAAGTTACTCGTACTACGTAATACGAATTCCTTATTTCGTCAGAAATATCGAAATTCAATAACAATTACGCTTTTTGAACATTTTTTTAATCCTTAAGTAGACTTTAGCTTAACGTATAAAGGTTTTGTTCGATTCAAATTGGTAAGTGAAAATAATGATATCAACACGTAATGCAACTATCAACTTAAAATTTACTTGAGAGTTGAGAACACGACATTGTTCGGAATCTATCTCGACTTTTCGAGATAGATTCACATAACTTGCACGTCTGAAATAACTTTAAAATTACGCGTTTAATGAAAAGTTGTACGATTTTAAAGGAGGCAAGCGTTATGGCGCGTCAATGTTTTACGTGCGTGTTAAGGGCTTTCGAAATTTTCCAAGTTCATCTTTACTTTTTTCTAATCGGATCATGTACGACCCACATATTTTCCCTGAAAAAGTCCATTCTCTAAATCTCGCGTCACAGTCCGAGGATCGTTGCGCGCCATAACGCGAGCGCAGCGCAAACAGAAGATCAACCGAGAACTTTACGAGTGCACCGTTACCGAAGTTTCCACCGGGATAACTAAAATCAGAGGGAGAAGTTTTTAACTTGGTTGCGCGTTTAGAAGTCGCGGATGGCAACGGTGTGTAACCCAACGTAGGTGAGAGGGGTGGTTTCGCGAGGTCTTTCGCACCCCGCCTAACCCTCTGTGCGTGTGCACGTGCACGTGCACGTTTGCACGCGTTGGCTACGCGCATCTAGCCCGAATGTGTATGTATAACCGGAGCCTCATTTGTAGGCCCTTTATACGCCGTCTGCCTTTCCTCATTATGCATTGCACATGAGAAAACTTGCTTGGAATCTCTCCTCGTCTCTGTCGCTCCTTGCTCGCCTCACTTTCTTGCCGCCCCCGTTCGACGAGGTAGGGTGTTGATCCCTTCGCCCCCGTCTCCGACCCTCGTTCCTCCACTTCTTCTACTTTTCTCTCTCTCTCTCACTCTCTCTCTCTCTCTCTCTTTCTATGCCTCGACTGGTAGCTCTGCTTCTTTATAAACTTTTAATGACGGCGAAGCCTAATCGAGAGAACGAGCGAACATAGCCGACCTCGCCTTGCCTCGCGAAAGCTATCCAAGAAAATCAACGTTGAATCTCGATTTTCGATACTGCCAGGCGAATGTCTCGAGGAAAGCTTACTTGACGAGGCTACGGTAATGGCGGGCGGTCTGTTCGTTAATTGTCGTAGATTAACCAGTTCCTGGGAGTATAGAAAAATATTTAAAAATCACTCTTTTCAAGCAAAGGCCTATCGGGACGACAATTGAAAAAGAGAAAAGCAAATTTATTCGTTGTAATCGAATTGATTTTCATTTATCGTGGGAATAGAATAAAATAGAACGGAACGGAAGAAAAAAGAAAAAATTTAAGTCGCCTTTCTTTTCTTTCTTCTTTTTTTTTTTTTTTTTTTTTTAAACCAATTATTAGAAAGAGAGAAGTTTTGGTAGATAAAAGAAACTTATTCATCATAATTAAATTAATTTCACCGTAGGAGAAAGAAGTTTGAAAAGTTGCAACAAGTTCGGGCGAAAAACGAATTAACAGCACGCGATGGTAATTCGATTCGCAAGCTCGCACGGAATATAACATCTCGTGCGCGATGGATTATAGATATCGCTTCTCGATTTGTATGGAAAAGTGCGCTGATGCATTCGACGACTCACTCGGCGTTTACGCTCGGTCAGCTTCCCGGTTGAATTAAACTTCTACGGGGAATTTCATTCTCCGGCAGCCGCTTCCAAGGCACGCGTATTCGCGATATATGTGCAGAGAACAGTTTGTACCTGTGAAATGCTTTGCCGAAGTTCGGTACACAAACCTTAGCGCGAAGGTGGTTAACTGTTTGCTATATTGAAATAGCCTCTCGTTAGAGCAGACTAAAATTAACGTGTCCTGAGACCGGGGGTGGTTTCAAGTATCGGGCATATTTGTCCTTGCGGCGATTAGTAAATTAACTGTGTTCGGCGAAAGAATTATATTTCGCGGAAAAATATGATTTTATTCGTTCGTAGAATTACACGATTGTGGGGTTTAGATTCTTTCGTAGACAAAAATGAAGAATCAGTTTCTGTCGAGAACATTATTTTTCGATTGAATTGAATTATTGTCTATTTAACGTGAAAAGATTTTATTCGTACCGTACGGTAAAATGGTAGTAGACAGTAGGAGAAGAAAGGTAGAATTAAGGATACTGCAACGAAAGCGTTCCGATTAGCGGAGTTTTATTTCGTGCCATACCATATATTAGCGAATTGGACCGGACATTCGGTATACGACCGACTATCGTCTTTTCTTACCCTTAGTAAATGGGGGGACAACAGAAAGGTTAAAACCTTCGACTCCTAAAGTACGATTAAACTAACCCTTAGTTATTTCTTCCGTATACGTTGCTACGTACGTTCTGCTCCGTCGCTATATACATGCTTCCTGATCATTAGTTACGACTTCCTTGGGATCACCGACGAGAATTCGAAGTTCATATTTCCTTTCCACTGGCAATAAAAATTTCCAACTATCTCTAGGAACAAATAAGAAACGAAAGCACAGAGACGAATGTTTCTCTAAAATCGATCTAAAAAAATTAACAAATATTTCGATTTTGAACAAAATATGGAAAAGTTTTTGTCATCTTCTTTTTCCTTTTCTTTCTTTGCCAAGCTGAAATATAAAAATTTGACGATCACAGTTCGGATGAAATCAAATTCGATTGTTACCGTTGTAATTTTATCAAAAGAAAATCGCCCGCCTCCTCGAATCAACGTTCCAGGGAAATTATCCGATCGGGTTAAAGTGTTCACGGGCGTCATTTAGCGGGCGGCACTCCTTCATAAAGGGCCTTAATAAAAATCCCAATCTAAACAAGCTTAATTTACGTCCGCCGCGTAATTACCTACCCCCGGAGGCGAGAGACCCCCCTTCGTTTTCGCTTGCTCTTTTTTTCTCCCGTTTGGCGTTGGCAAACCACTTCTGGCGTGCACCAGCAGAGAGCGGCGAAAAAGAGAGGCGAGGCGCTGCGGTCCGCAGGCGTGCCTCCTTCGTCGTCGCTTCGGTGTCGAGGGCTCTCTGAAAAATCTAAGAGGCTTAAAGCATTAAAAGGGTTATATAACATTCATTAACAGAGCGGGGTCAGCCTTTGTGGGAATTTCCCTTGGAAGCGGACTGCACCGTGCTTGGACACCGCCTTCTCGGCCATTTCTCTTCTCCAGGTTGCAATTTCGCCCCGTCGAGGATGTTCCGCTCTTTCTCTGACGTTCCACGCAAGCTTAATCTCTCCTTGTCTCTAGGGGGGAGGGGCAGGAAGGTAGGTGGAGTGCAGGATAGTCGCACGAGCGGAGCAGTATCGTCCAGGCGAGAGGGGCGGTAGGATAGAAAGTGGCGGAGAAAGGAGAGGAGGGTCCGTCTCTGATGAAGATGTCGCACACGCCGGGGACCCCGGCGAGATTACTCGGGTTAGAACCCGTGGACCCTGGTCAGGGCACATGCTAATTGCTTTATTTGACATCAAGAAATAATGTACTGCTGTTCCATGGCACGGCGGCCATCGTACAGGGAACCCCGCGAGGAAACCTGAAACCCCTCGCGCGCTCTTCGCACACTCTCGCGCTTGCCCCTTCGTATAAATCTCCGACGACTCGCGCACTTTCGTGCAGCGTGTGCCCTCGTTAAACCTCCTTAAGGCTCGGAATGCCACCGTTATTGGAACTTTAGGCCAGCAACGTTCGTGCCCGTTGATAATTCACCTCGTCCGTTTCTTTCGCCTTTCGAGGTTTTTCGTCCCGTCCGAGCGAGAAAATTAGAATTTAAGTGCATCTTATCACTGAAAGTGAGTTGCAACGCTGATGCAACGAAAATTAGCGATTGGTTGATTTGGGTCACGTGATTCGCGAGGGGGCGTGGGGTAGACCTCGAGTACGAATGACGTTTGGCATTTCACGGCAAAAATGTCGTCTTCGTTTCCTAGTCAGAACAGTTGTTTCTGGGCCTTTCAGTGAGACGAATCGTACTGAGGCACAAGTCGTGCAGTTTTTAGTTTTAATTATAAATCATTAATATTATCCCTACCCTAAATCAGGTTACCGACGATTGGAACGAAATTTCACTCTTGAAATTTCTTCAGATAAAGCCGAGTCTGAATGTTAAAAATATAGAATGTGCGCTAATTAGAAACGACGCTGGTATTATACCTCAAACAACGAAATATCGTCCTTACGATTCTTCCAACGTTCGTCGTAAATCCAAGAGCGTTTGCGTCGGAAACAATTCGGTATATCAAATTGACGATCGTGCGTGGGACGCACGGTCACCGGGAGAGAGAAAAGGAATCCATTCACCTACCGGACCTAATAACCTCAGTTGAAACAATAACCGTTTCTCCAAGTTACATATGGAGGAATTTGTATTCGAAATCGGTTGTATCCGGGGGATGATGGTAGGTTCCAACGCGGGGCACGCGTCTTTCTCGTAAATATGCCTCTCGATCGAGTCGAGTGACGTTGGCTCGCTAAAGGTAGGGAGGGGGCAAAGCGTGGCCGTACAGAGCGTTAGGGTCGCTTTCGAGGTCGCCAAGGGTGCATTTCATCTTCGGGGGCGTCAGCTCGGAGACCGATCGGTCCTACGTTCGATGTCGGATCATCCATCTTTTATCGAATCGAACCCGATGGTCAGGCTGACACATTTTCCGCGCAACTTTTGCTCTTCGGCAACTCTCTCTTTGCTACCATCTGAGTTCCTTGTTTGCAATTTCAGTCAAATGATACACGTAGTGTCGTTAACATAATGAGAAATTAAATAGCATTCATTTATTTTCACTGGTAGATGACGTATAAATAGTTTTCGCTAAATAGTTTGGAACGTATTAAGATTTATGAAATTAATAATTTTATTTCTTAGAAAAATTGTGCGTAGTTGAAAATAGTAGTTGCAGTATAATACCCGAGGTATGCAACATCTGCGTGATAAATTTTCTGTTCGAAAGATTCGTTCAATATTCGTGGAAAGCATCCAATTATTCGGGGAACATGATCGCGTACGTACGACGCCGCTTCTCCAGACGTAGCTCAGGATTGTTTCGAAAGTTCGTCTAGCTTGTAAATATTTCAAGCCGCGAAAATATAACGAGATTCGAATGATATATCTTTTATCGGGCCGAGCGGTCAGCTGTCCGTTTCCACGTTCAATTTTTATGATTAAAGTTTTCGTCTGGTCTCGTGTGCACGTACCGGCTCGCGCCGGGGCTCTGTGTTCGTGATCGCGTTCTCGAATTTATCAATATTAATCCGAAACTTGTCAGTGTAACACGTGAAACCACTTATGGAAGAGATGTTAAGTTCATATCGGCGTCCCGTATCTATCAATGATGCATTTCCTTTCGCGGGGAATATGCAGTTCCGTTAATAAATTTACTTCTGGAATTTCGCCCAGCTCTCGGACAATGCAATTACGAATACGTTGCACACCGTGCCGGTAAATTATAGAAAGATGTCCGTCGTTTACAGAGAGATAAGTATGTGAGGGAATTGGATGATCCATCTCTCGTCGAACAGGGGTCCGACATTGAACGTCAAGAGCGTACTTTTACCCGAAGTTCAGGCTTCGAAAGCGTCCATCATGCCTGGACAGAACGCATTCCCCTAGGCAAACATTCGTTAATATTCACCTGTGCCGCGTGATACCGATGGAGAAAGTTCAAACATCGACGGACACTCGCAGAATTTTGTTAACGATTATTGATGCACCGTTCGATGGCTCCGTAATTCAAGACCGATAATATCACATTATTCGCGGATTACGCAGAGTTCCACTCGGTGTGACTTTTTGACACACGTATTCTGCTTGTATTTCTATTAATTATTTATTAATCGACTACTTGGAAAGACTCGGTTAGAGTTGGTTTCGAATATTGTCTGTTCTAACGTATCATATTAATTCGATCATGGTGTCTTCTAGTGGATAGAAGGCCCAAAAGCAATTGTTCTGACTAGGAAACGAAGATGACTTTTTTGCCATCGATAAAATTTTATCGATATGTAAACACTTGAATCGATAGAAAACAAACTACAGGCGCGACCGCTCAGTACCAGACGACGCTACTCAAGGTCTACCTCACGTCCCCTCACGAATCACGTGACCCAAATCAACCAATCGCTAATTTTCGTTGCATCAGTGTTTCACCTGAAGAGGCCCGATTTTCTGGGTTATAATTACTACATTGGATAGAATCATCGAATAATTTTAAACACATTAATCGACAAATCCCCGAAAAAAGAGCTATTCCGCGATTTTTCCATAAGACGACAATTCCATGCCAGCGTTTCCCAACCACAGCGGATAAGCGGCACGCAGTAAAATAAATTTCGGAAAACAAAAGTGACCGTGGCGCAAACCACCGTTGGAATATACCGTCGATGCGGTCGAGGCGATGACCATGGTGACACGGTGTACGAGAAAGAGGAGAGGAGATAGACCGGGATACACCATGGGCAGAGAAATAGGGGTGGCAAGGGGCTATTTTTGCGGCTAGCAGGGAATAATTTAAGGGTGGATAATACGCGGAGCCAGTGTAATTTAGCCGCGATACTGACACCGGCGGCGATGGAGTGCGTGGCTGGTTTTCATACACTCTGCGTGAGAGACACGGCCAACGTGTAACCGGGAATCAGGGGCTCAGGTGTTCCGCCGGATAATAGGCGACATCATCCCTACCTCTGATCCTTCTCCTTCTCCTTCTGTATCGTCGTCAAAGCCTGATCGATGTAATATTCACGCTCGATACGCGTCCCAGCTTCTGTAACTCGGGACGCTTGTACACTTTCCCTCGAATCTCATCAACGTCCCTTTCACGTGTTCCTCGAGCAACGTGTACTTTATCCTGGTCTCTGAAATAAGGGTGACGGCAAGGAACGGTGTTTTTCCTCGCTATTGTCGATCCGGGATAGCGTTGCTCGATCTAGGTAATAATAAAGTTTCTGACTATGGATTTTCATGCATATTTATTTTATCGAAGAGTTGTACTGTTAATTCGTTAAAACTATTTTTCAGTTGATTATTAAATTAAATGTAGACGTTAATATCGAACTCATCTGGAACTTTCGAGCCTGCGAAGGTCTATGTTTCAACAACAAGGAAGGAATCTTTGAGATGCAACAGGAGGTCTTTCAGATACAATAGGATATCAGTGTCGATTTAAAACACGGTTAGCCAGGGTGTCGTTTATACAGGATTTGCTCACAGGTATACACACTCGCCGGTAAACACTCTCTTTTGTGTCGGGTTCCGCGAGGAGTTAAGCCGAGGTCTCCCATTAGCGCCGCTCGGAATTACAAAAATAACACTTGTCCCCGGTGCCGAGCCCCCACGGGTTTCGCTCCGCTAAGTTAAGTAAAATTAAGCTAAAATTTTCGTCGAGCGGCGCGCGACGTGTATATTCAACCCCTTTTCCGGCAGTTCTGACGACCGGTGGCCAAGCCTGGCCAACCCCTGCCTCTCTGTCCGCCGCCTCCTTCCACATCTCGGACACTTGCACGGCTCACTTTCCGCGTCCGCGTTACACTTCGGGCCCCTCCCGTCCCTTCTCTCTGTCGCGTCGGCATTAAATATTTACCTTTCAATGAATATGCAAATATAATTATTTACGCGCAATTTAGACGTTTTTACGCGGCCTCGCGTATCCCTGGCCGACAATTTCGCCCCCGCCCGTTGCTCGGCGATTTTCAACGGGAAGAAACGAGCGTGAAAGAGAGGACGGCCGGCGTTCCCGGGCCAGCCGTGTAAATTTCATTCGTGCCCGTTCCGTCCCCCAACGATGGTGATTGCACGCTTTCATTAAACGTATTGCCGGCACCGGGGTGCATCGGTAATTGGGTTATCGGCTTTTTAACGAAGTATTGGTATCGAAGCAAATCGTTCGTTTTATGTCCACGTTGTTGCGATCTGCTGTATCTTTTCCCACCTAATTAATGGAAAAAATGAATGTTTCAAGGGGGAGAGCTTGGAGAGAAGCTTGTTTTAAATTTTATTTTATTTGGGGAAATATCGTTAGTCGCAGTTTCTTACGTCAGAAATTGTTAATTAGGAAGAACAAGAATTCGGGGAAGCAGAAACAAAAAAGTTTGAACGAGAGAAAAAATATATTAACACACGGATGTCTCACACACGGATATTTCACATTTCAGAAAGCATTGATTAATTAATTTAAAGATAAAGAAACGTTACACGTTTGTTTATATTTCGTAATAATTTGAACCAGTGTCTGCGTGCAATTTCTCACGCTAAGAAGCATTAACCCCGCATTATGCCCGTATTTCGTTACACGATCAACGAGATCACCTCGCCAAAGGCAAACCTGTTATTAAACCCGTGGCTCCGTCTTTATCTGGCCATCGTTCTTCGCGGGATTAACCTTTAACGTTAATTATCTGCCCGGGGTTCGAAGGAAACGAGGCTGAGGCGGCATCAAAGAACCGAGTGTTTAGCTGCAATATCTTTCCACCGGGTTGCACATCGGTGACCAGGAAAGGGGGGCCCGCGGATCCAAAAGAGGGTGAACGGAATGGATCGAGGTGGCGATTCGTGGTTGCCGAAGAAACCGGAGGACCTACCTTTCGTCTCTTGACGAAACCATCTTTGCTCTCTTCCTCTCCTTCAGTAGGTTCATTCGACGTCACTTTGATTCCTCTGTCAGGCAAATTAGCGTTGTCGCTTAATTATCTTACGTCTTGTCTGTGACTCGAAGTATTTGAACATTTAGCATGAAACATTGTACATTGTACGTGTATGTAAAATTTTATTAGCACGGTAACACGAGCGTGTAACATATCGGTGAAATTTGAAAATGTATCGTGGAAGTTAGCAAATATTTACTGCAACATATAAAGGATCGTCATACGATGAACGTTCTCTGAATACGAATCTTGTTAATATTAATGTAATAGATAATTGACTGTTTGAGTGCTTTCGAGGTGTAATTGGATACACTAAATACTTCGTAGCTTCCAAATTTTTCGACTTGATTGAAACTTAATATTTTCGATCTCATTACCGTCCTAATTTGATACAACATACGTAATATATATTCATGAAAGGTTTCTACAACTGTTCAAACGCTTTCGTGAGTTATTAAAATTTTATTTCACGTTTCCATTGTAATTTACTCGAACTCGAACAATAATTTCACAGCAGAATTTTGCAGTCGAAAAATTTCACGACAATAAAAATTCACTTTTACTACTCTCGAGAAGAATTATTGTACGAACTAAACTAATATTCTCAAGTTTTCTCCGAAAACTAAGATGATTTTCATATCCCCGCGGAATAATTCTGATTTAAAGCTTCGTAAGTAGCGGCAAGTCCTCTCCACGCAAAATATACCGCGGCGCCTCGATGGAACGGTAGTAAGAAACTGGAAGAGAAATACCGTTATTGAAAGGAATCATGGCGAGGACTATCGGGAGCGGGAGATATTGCGCGTGGCGCACGGTACGCGGGGCTGCCTCAGACGAAACGACCAGAAGAGAGGACCATAAGCAGCCATCTTCGGAGCCCTGTCGTTGCTTTAGCCCGATGTCGTAGCCAATATCGCGAGGAAAGGATACAAACGACTCGAAATAGACCTTGAAAGTAGATCCAGGGAGAATAAGCCATCGATATAAATTGCTCCATCCACTGACGCCGTCGACGTCGTTGCGTCGTCGTCGATGCTATATTGTCAAATTGAAAAAGAAAAAAAAGAAAAGAAAGAAAGAGGGCAGAAAAGAAATTGGAAACCGAATAACGCGCGCGTAGTCAGGCACACGCGATAGAAACGCGCGAAGAGAAACGTGTCGCTTGGTCGAGCGATTCTG
Organism: Melipona beecheii; assembly: GCA_032399605.1. Classification (NCBI taxonomy): domain Eukaryota; kingdom Metazoa; phylum Arthropoda; class Insecta; order Hymenoptera; family Apidae; genus Melipona; species Melipona beecheii. The sequence goes on along the minus strand of JAUCMO010000047.1, from coordinate 261,852 downwards.
ACACTTTACCACTGGCACGTTCCATTATTCCTCGGCGGGAATGAAATTTTTACAAGCACACGCGCGTCCGTTCTGACGAGTTTCGGGAGGTTATTTATTCCCCGAGCTGCGGTTGTTTCGCCGCGGTTAATGGCGGAATTAGCGTAAAGTTCCGCTGCCTTCGACAATGTATTCGCGGTTGAATATTTTCTTTTCGCAGGCATGGGTTTGGAGAGGGTGCATTTGGTGAATGAGGTGACGGACTATTTTTGGAGAGTGTTTCGCGACATTTATTCGACGGTGGCTATATTTCAGAATAATCAGAAAATTTCGAAAGCAACTTTTGTACAAAGTCTGAATTAAATTATTTGTCTTTGAAAACAACATAAATTATGATAAAGAAATAAATTTCGTACGAAAGTTGGCATGTACTTGCAATTAGTTTGTCACGTTTATTTAGAAAGACGATACATTATTTATTTCTCGAAGCAGTGTGCAAAGTATATCACAGAAACGGAATTATCAGAGACAATTTAATTTATACAAACTAGTAGAAATTTTGAAGATACTTGTTTATCTCTCAGAACGAATCGCTGGATTATCCGTAGAATGCACGAAATTCCTCAGCAGGCTAGCGTTAATGCCTCGATTCGAACGATCATCCACGGCGTCGTTAACGCACTCTCGAACGTCCGACATCGCACGGCAAACAATTTCGAGAAGGCGAGAAGAACGAGAGAGCAACGAAGGGAAAATGTATTCGCGAGTTTCCAATTTGCGGTTGCGGCTGTTAGAAGAGAGCGTGGTGTGAGAGAGAGAAGAGGATGGTCGGTGGGTAGCGAGGGGTGGTCGAGGGGCGGAGGTGGCGACGGGTGGTTCGAGGCTCTATTATGGTAATTATATGATAAATACAACAAGGCCTTAGGCGGTGTCTCCTCTCTCTTGGATCCTCGATTCCACCCTCGCCTCTTTGGGGGCTTCTCTTTGCAGCCGCGAATCCTCTTCTTCCAGCGGTGGCAGGAATCTCACTCTGCTCACGGTACCACCACCTCGTTCTTCCTTTTCTCCAGGGTGCTTGTCGTTTCCTCTCTTCGCCTCTTGCACCGCTAGCTGCTGCTGCCTCTCTTTCAGCTCCTTCATCATCTCTCTCTCTCTCTCTCTCTCTCTCTCTCTCGTTTGCTTCCTTTCAGTCGCCTCGGCGCGGCGTTTCTCAGCGAGCACCGGCGGTTTCGTTTAAAATACGCCTCCTCTCTTGACGGAATGCAATTAATCTTACTCCCTCTCGATCTCGCTTTCTCATAGAAGAGCCCATCGTGAAAGGGATGAGTAACGCGGCTGGAAGAAGTGTTACTGACTTAATGAAGTACGACTTCTGATGCGTGCTGTTACCGTGTGGGAGAAAGAGAGAGACAGAGCGAAAGAAGAGGGGGAGGAAACGAGGGACGGAAAGCGGAGGAAGATATAAATACACAGAGGCGAAAAGAGAAAGGTGCAAAGAGAACGACTCGGCCGGAAATCCTGACTAAACACCCGCTTTCATTATCACGCTACGTTTACCCAGCACGTCTTTATGGCTGGAAAGAGGGAGCGAATTAGATAAGTAGGTTACGCTGTTTGCCCGAAAGACTGCCGATTCTTTTACCTCGTGGTCTCTTTCCTCCGTTTGTTGGTCGTAATTGTTTGTCGACGTTTGGTCCGCGCGACGAATTGTAGTTAATCATGAAGCAGATTTAATACCAATATGGAGTTCAAGTGTCAAATTGAAGCGTCGAATTCAGATCACGGTCCGAGTTTGATGTAAAAATTGATAAATTTTCAACTAACTTTCTGAAAAGTTCAAGCTCAACAAATAAACTGCCGTTCGTGTGAAAAATTCTAACTGGCAAATGCAAAGATTTTCATTGCAATAATCGAACTGTTGTTTCACAGTTCTGAAAATCCATCGATATCTGATCAATGTTATTTTCAACGAGGAGCTTACAACCGTCCAAACCACGTTAGAAATCCGATCGTTTCATCCGCAACAACCTAGCAACAAATTACCCGATGTTCGAGATTATTTACCTGAGTTTCGAAACTCGAATTAGCAACGATGCTTCCGTTTAATCGTACAAAACTCCTCAATCCCGACAAAACTAATTCTCCTCCGCGTCATCGCTCCCGATCTCGATCGTCCGAGGGATGGTTCATCCGCGAAAACCGCCTCGCCGCGGTCTCCCCAAAGGGCCCGGTAGAGAGCGAACGGAGCTCGCGGCGGCGTTAAACGCGATCCGTGTACGCGCGTGTAAACTAATATTCGTCGGTGGCGACTCGCGTGGATACGCTACACGAGAAAGAGAGAGAGAGAGAGAGAGTGTGTATTCGTGGGGTAGATACACGCGGCGGAATCATTATAAATAGTCATAATTACAACAGTCGCGCGTGCTTAATTCAATTAGGCTGATTAACGTTGTACGTTGCAACTTCTCCCTGGGTTTCGCCCTTCTGCCGGTTGAGCCCAAGCTTCAACCAGCTAGCAACGACTGGAGAGTTGGAGAGTTCTCTGGCTGGTCCTGGCGGCGGGGGGGGGTGGTGTGTGCGCGCGGCCGAGCAGAGCGCGTAAAATATACCCCGGTATCCTGGCCAGGATCCCGGGACCACACCGCGCCACGGTATTATGCTTATGCATAGACAAGTTATAGCCCGGTTAATATGATTATCTCTTCGACGAGAGGCGGAGCGAGCCACGCCGGGATGGAACGAGAAGAAACGAGGTGCAGAGCCACGTTGCGTTGCCCGGGATCTGCTTCGCCGCGTCGAACCAACCAGTTAGCACTGTATGCATATATTATGCATGCATTACGAGGTCGAAAATTCCGGTCTCGCTCAGCCTCGGATGTGAAACGTTGACCGATTTCGCTTACACGAAACAGGATGATGGTGATTTTTGAAGATTATCGGAGATAACACCGGTGGTGATTACTCGGGAGGCTGGTCATTTGTTTCTCTTACGTTCGCTCGTGTTCAAGAAACGATGAGTCGTCGATAAGTTCGCTAGAAAATTTACATTTCACTCGTCCGTCGAATTGTTTCACTCGCGATCGCCGTTCGTAAAGAATCGTCTCAGGCCGTCGGACCGTGGAAACAAGAGGTCTCAAAATCGTGGAAACACGTCAGCTGGCATCGATTCCCTCGGTCGTAAAGATTGATCTGCAAGTCAGAACGGAATGAGCAATAAAAAGTCGGTGGTATTATTAATAGTCGCGAAATCGAAGGCGAGATGGAAGGGGAAAAGAGAGTGAAGGAAAAGGAGAGCGAGGGAGAAGGAAGTAAAGAGGAAAGGCTGGGTGAGAGAAAACGAGAGTCGTTGAATTTGTCGCGGCACGGATCGAATCCGAATAAATTAGCCCCGTCGCAGGAACACGGGCGAGATATAAAATTTTGAATATGAATGGACGGTTTTGCATTCGTAATGAGCTCTTATTCCGGAAACAAAGCGCAGCTGACGAGAACATATGTAGATGAAAGCGGTTGCGAGGAACAAGCGGCCCATAATGCGACTTAACGTTCGAAGACTCGCTCGAAATCGTTTGGCTCGTTCCTTTCCTTCTTCCAATTCGAATCTTTTGTATTTATCTGCGCACGATTACGAGATTCGTGAACGTTATCTGCTCTAGCTTTGATAAATTGCGATGTTCGATCAGAATGTTCGATGAAAGCAAAGTAAGGAAAGTCGAACTTGCCGAACTCTATCGGTGTACATATTCTGGTGTATATTTTGCAATTTTGTTCATAAAATAAAATACCAAACTGTCGTGATTATATTAATCAAATTTGAAGGAAATTTCAATACTCGGTATTTTTAATAGATACATCTTATATACGTGTTAGATTATTGTTCTAATTTATCAAATATACCTTTTTATAGATATTATCGGATATGTTTCAAATCTAATTAACATAATCGTAACAGTCAAAATGAAATTTCAAAATGCTTTATATAACACGATATGTACATAAAAATATAGAGAATCATTTTATCACTCTAAGTACATATAATGTGGAAGTTTGCATGAGGGAAGCTTATTCCCAAGTACGAACCACGGTATAGTTCAGTATGAGATAGAAGATACGAGAGGGTGATATTGAAGAAGAAGGTTGGCAAGACAGAAAAGTGAGGGCGAAGACAAAGAACAGTTCTCTTCTTTCGCCTATCCATACTACTAAATTCATCACCCACCGATAATTCCATCAATGTTTTAAGCGGTAATTCTATCAGGGAAAAATCTACGTCGCGTATTTCGATCTGCAATTAAAAAATTGTACTCCAATAATGCAATATTTTTTTCAACGTTAAAACTGAAATATTAAAATTTAATATTGGGACGCAACAAATCACGCGAAATAGACGTAGCTAAATTTCTGATATTTGCAAAAATTACGACCAGACTGCAGATTTTTAATCATTTGTAATTTATGGGAAGTTGAAAATGCAAAATGGAGCGTATTTATACGTTACATTATATAATCGACGAAACGAGTTTCGATCTTTTAATTACAGTTGGTGAGAGTTTGAAAATGTATAAAAATTCGCAGTCTATGGTGATAGAAAGTGCAACAATAGACAGCGAAGATCAGCGATTACGCTGGCTCGTCTTTGTGTAAACGGGCCAGTCGACATTTAATACCAGCCCGTTGAATATTCCGCCGAATGGACCGCGATATTGAATTGGCTGCTGCTTAATTGTAACCTCGCTCGTCGCGAGGGTCCCATTCACTTGTAAACGGCATTTGCATAATTTTTACATTGGCCACCGTGTAATCGATTTGAATACCGCTGGTGATATCCACTTCCTTCTTTAATCGATTCGAATCCGCGCGGGCTTCTGTCCCTCTTTACGTCGATTGTTTTAGTTAGAATTGCTAAGTAATCATTGCGACGGGCGAGAATCGATAACAATAATGGGCCGCGACACGTGAAACCGAATCGGAACGCTTGAATTTTCATGACCACGATGAATTCTCCCGTCACGAGAATTTTTTTTTTTTTTGTGAATATAATCAAGCATCCGAGAACTTGACAAAAATATGATTTTTGAATATTTCGACACAATGTATTCGTATTTTTTTTATTTTATATTTGTCAATTATGTATTATATATTCCACTTATTTCCAAAATCATCTTCGAGACACTGAGACAATAGAGTGGCAACACGTGTAAGCAGTGATCTTCCTTTTAGGCTCCCTTTTCGGGGAGATATTAAAACGTTCGAAATTCTCTGTGAGAGCGTTCCTCTCTGTGCAGCAGACGATCAAAAAATGGATATAACGCAAATAATATTCCGCGCCATCCTTAAAAGTTCATATGAGAGCCGCGTTACGGGCAAAGAGATCACACGCGTGCCGATTTCTCGTTTCCCCACTCGCTCGCGACTTGAAAACGTTGCACTCTTGTCGCGGGGAGCGATGCGTTTGATCTTTAATATGCCGGCGGCGTGGTCTTCATTGACCATTTAAATTTATCAGAGTCACGGCTATTAACTTTTATCAAATGTACCCGACGCACGCGAATTTCCCTTCCCTCTTTCCAGCCAAATTTTTTCCTTTTTTTTTTTTTTTTTTTTTCATTAAAAGACCCCCGTAAATTACCTACTTTCTCTTTTGCGTTGCACGGCTCAAAGAGACGCACGGCGAGGTGACCGTCGCGTGTCCCGGTCGCTCAGTTGACCAGCGGAATGCTGCTGCTACCCCTCCCCCCTGCCTCCCCCCGAGAAGGCTTAAAAAAATTACACGCCGCGCGATTAAACGAGTTTTCGAAGTTCTTTCGAGCACGAACCGAGTCGAGAACCAACGAGGACGGACAGGATAAAGTGAGGGACTGGGAGGGTGGTACTGGACCACCTGGACGAGGAGCAGGGGTGAGATTCAGCCTCAAATACAGAGAGGGCTGAAGAGATTGCCGAGCAGAGGGATATATTTTCTGTGAAATCACCGAGCGACGTCGCCTGTCGTCTGCTAATTTAATAAAATTTTTCCTTCCTCTTGTACCAAAAAAAAGGAGGGGGGAGGAGGGCGGGAAGGAACAGAGGAAAAACACAGAAAAAAGGGGGGAAAGTAAAGGGGTGGAGAACGAGCGAAAGGGAGGTAACGAGCGATACGACCGGCTGAGGATAGGACTGAGAAAGCAAGAGGAGGAGAAGAAGCACGGGCAAAAAAGTTGTACACCAATTAACGGATTGAAGTTACCATCAGATGCAGGCTGACTTCGAGAGGCCAGCCAGTTGAGTCCTTGAAGGGTTGGACTATCATTAGCGAGCCACCACTTAAACGGCGATCTCTTCCACCGTCAGAGAAGGACGAAGTTGAAAAAGCACGGCACCGGTCGACCACGGTGGCCCACTCGTGCCACTTCCTTCGTCGATTGCCTTTCGATGCAGTCTACCGTGTCCGTTGCTGACAGTCTGCTCCCAACTCCTGCCGCTTTTACAACGTTTTGACGAGCCGTGGCTGGATTAATTGTAAGATCCAGTGGTAATTGGAAAGTGATTGATTATTTAAATGAACGAAGGTAGGTTTGTTATTAATATAGATTTAAACTTATTAACAGAAAATCAATGGAATTTTTAATGATCGCAAGTGTAAATTTAACAACGACTGTTTCTTGTTGGACTTTTCTTTTTCACGGTCCCTAAGAGAATTAGTAACTTTGACCAAAGTTTGATTTGCCATTAAAACGAAATAACAGGCGCGGAAGTTGGCAGCCTGTGGAAATATTTGACGAGAGCGATGCTTATTAGTAATCCAAGCTCGTCTCAGCCATTACGCATTAGGATTCCGAGATAACCCTCGAGATGCTATTTCCAACCCTCTATTCACGTTTCACCTTCTCCTTGACAATCGTTCGTCATCAGTCTCAACCGTCTTGTCGTCGCGTAAGATTGAACATTGCGTTCGTTCGCAACGTGGGCACGTCTTGAAATCGCATTGGTTCCTGTCAAATCCGTTCAAATCTGTTCTCGATTTTATCGTCGCTCTTTAACCATTAAGGATCGACGTTGCTTCAGCGCAATCTGTAATTTCTTTGCGATCGTTGTATTCTTCTAATATTGAGCGTGTGAATGGAAATGCCAAGGTTTTGCTCAAATCTCTTCCACCTAAATTCTAAAATTTTACGATATTCAAAGAAGACTCGCAGTCTTATTTCAATCATTTTTTTTATAACGTAAATGTTTCGAAACAACCATCTCCGTCGCGAGCTAGAAAGAAAATGTCGCTTTATTTTTTGAGGTGAAAAGAGAAGAAAGATTCGAAGGGCGCAGGGCAGTTCGCCGATTTTCGCGTTGGCTCCGCCGGTGAAATCGGTCGCAAATATGCTCGGAGCGTTGGAAGCGGCGCGCGACGTCGCGTCATTCATCAAAGTGGAAGAGAGGCTCGGTGAATAAATACGTCGCCTGGACGTATTAAACGTACCTGTGGATATGTCGAGATAACGACGGGTCGATTCGTCCAGCGGTCGAATCTGCCATGGGGGCGAGCCAGAGAACGCGCGTCAACTGACGAGCGGCGCGCGCGAGGGCGGGAAACAGAGGAGGTAAGAGAGAAAGCTCGTCGCCGCGAGCCATGCGATGCCGGCTGCGAAACAAATGGAACGATCGCGACGGGGGTTGGAAATAAAGCGTTCCCGCCGTCCTACGTTTCTGTGGTCCTCTGGCCGCGAGGATCGAGCAAGGGATCGGGAAAGGGGACAGGGAATAAAAAAAAAAGACCGCTCTTGATCTCTGGATTGACGAGCGCTCGATCAGTAAAAATGACAGTCTCCGTCGTAGGTTCGAAAGCATTCACTGGTCGTTTTTATCTGGATCCACTCTTTTGTTGTTTCAGTAGTGTTGTAAAAAACTTGGTAAATTGGAAAAGAGAAAGTTTTTGTTTGAGTCAGTCATCTGGTTCTGTAGCGTGTCTATTTCTACGATCGTGTTTGATCCATGAAAATAATTAATGTTTTCTTCTAACTGATGACACGTGTAATCATAAGAACGATAAAATTTCATTCCGCTTATACAAGACTGAACACGAAGAACCGAGGATAAATCAAGTATAGGAAGTATAGTAATTTATTATGCCCCGGAGCAAACGTTAAATTATCGACTAAACAAAAATGTTTTCTATTATCTTTCTACATATATTTATACTTCAATTTCCACTTTCCGTTGCAACAACGGAAACTCAGTTTACGCAACAAGCGTTCAACACCGTTGAATCAAAGACACCTTTCAACCCTTCCGCTCATCGATCGTTAAACGAACACGGATCTAATTTTCTCATTAACGCGTTTACGAGAGTCAAGGACCTCGACACCCTTCAATCCGTACAAAATCGAACGTCCACTTCAATCGCCCTCTCCATCGAACAATTAACCAGAAGGATTCCGTTGGTCGGTGAGGCAATTATCATAGACAGCGGTGTTGGCAGCGGTCACGAGTCATCTCTTTTCTCTCTCTCTCTCTCTCTCGTCTCTCTTTCCGTACGACTTCACGCATCGTGGACACAACGCGAGCACGCCACTCGTTATTCCGGGCCGTTTCTTCGGTCATCACGGATGGAAATATCATCCACGCTCACGGGCCTGTGAGGGAAGGCCGTGTGCCGTGCCGGGATGAGCCGTGTGTGCGTAGACAGGTGCGTGCAGGACCCTCAACAGGTGGTCACTCGTAACCGTGAGGGTTACGGCACCGCCTGGTGGCTACCCATCCGTCAAGAGCTTTGTGTGCCCTCGTGAACGCCACCGTCGGTGGTCGGTGTGGCCGGTGTGCCGGTCGTCCTTGAAAAAAATCGGCCCTTTTTTTCCATCTCCACCCCAGCCACCGTGGAAACGACCCCCCGCCGCCGTCCACCAGCCACGGCAAACCACGCTTCAGTCCTCGTGGCTGTCGCCTCTCGTCGAGTTTCCACGGCTGAAACAATGGCTTCGTTAATTAAGATTTCTTTCTGCGAGCCGGAGCGAGCTTTGTCTCTTTCTCTCCCTTTCTCTCTCTCTCTCTCTCTCTCTCTCTCGTCCCGCCCTTCTTTAATTTTTTTTTCCCCTCTGCAACTTGCGGAGAGGCGCGCAGGTTTGCAGGGAAACGATAGGGTGAATTTATGCGAATCGTTTCAAAAGAGAGACGTATCTTCGGTTGATGCTGGGAATTGATGGACATTCGATTATCGAGGATTTCTTTTTGGTTTTAAAAGTTCGACGATTGGGCGGATTTTTTCGCTTCGTGCCAGTGTTAATTGTTAGTTCGAATGTTTAGGAAGTTTAGGATCAGAGTTGAAGTACAATCTGTCTAAATGTCCCATTTCTGAAATTAACTTGGTCCAATCGAAGCCACAGGACTCCGTTCGGTGGAGGATCCGAAAATCACGGTTTCCTGGTGGATCGCGTCTCGCCGCAGAGACACCGCGCATTTTGAAAACCGCTTCCTGGGTGTTCCAGCGAAGAAAATCGCGGCAGCGACGCCGTCGGATTCGGGGTTGGCTCGAAAGGTGGTTGAATAAGAAGCAGGCGGCGGGCGAGAGGGTGGAGGGAGAGGGCGAGGGCAGAGATCCGGATTTAAGGCGTCGTCCGTGAAAGCCCTCTGGAGGTGGCGTAGACTTGGTCCGGGGTGGTAGTTTAAGAGAAAGAGAAAATGGCTGGGGATGGAGAAGCAGGGAGGAGAAGGACGACGAGGACGAGCAGGCAGTGGCGGTGTTGGAGTGTAAGTGCTAAGATCTCGGAGTGCATTAACATGCCCCGGAGGCAAGCTGAGTACAACCCTTCTTACATCCAGATCTCGAGCCGAGACCACCGTGGCTCGGGGTGACGTTAAGGTGCGGATGCTTTGCAGAAGAAAGAAGAACGGATACCGCGGAGATTCGCGTTTAATTGTATTAAAAATGCTTTATCTCTGGTGGAGGAGACGAGTGCGGCGGGACTCGAGATTTTTCCCCTCCCCGTTGACGAGGGCTGATTTAACACGGCCAGACGTTGCTCTGTCGCGACGTTCCTTTGAGCTTCGTTTTTATTGTCTCGATGGGGAAGTTTGACGATGAGTTTAGAGAGACGTTGTCGATGTTATATTGTCCGACTGGGTAGACCGTAGTGCAATTCGAGTTCCGACGAATGAAGTATTTGAAGATCGTGATACAGATAGTCAGAGAAGTCTACGTATAAATACATGTAAAAATTAGACCAATTATAAAAACATTGATAATTTTAAGAAAGAAGTTAAAAGTGTAGCAGTGTAGATAGCAGAATTTGTGATTAACTTTATACAGAATAAATACGTGAGATATTAATTAGTTTCAAGTATATTAAATTTGGACCACAGGAATTTGAAATGTAGAATCTGTAATCTGTATTTTGTTGTTCTAAAGCCGTAATTTTATACACACACAAAAAGGGTTCGTAGAATATATTTCTTTTCCTACACTGACAATACGGATGGTTTCATAGAGAATGATTTCAATCAACGTGTTTTATCGTGGAAATTTTGTATCATCTCCATTGTAAGTGCGGCGCGCATAATTATTTAAATGCGAATTTGAGGCTGCACGAAATTATAGGAAGGGAGGCAGGGATTCTTCGGCGACGACGTGCCTGTACCAGCACGTTCTTACGGTCTGGTATACGTCTTACATTATTTAGAAGGAACCGAGGACGAAGATGCCGAGTACTGGCGCATGCTAATCACTCGACCCAGATTGAATAATGAATTAGTATTCTTTTCCTTCGTCGTTGCCACCCTCCGGATTCAGTGGTTGGTCCTCAACGAAGCCGCCGGCTACGTGACAGATTTCTTATTATCTGCTGGGAGGAATTTTATCTTGCTCGTTCGTCGAAACGTACTGAAGCTCGTTAAGGGTATATGTCAAATTGAGAACGTTTTGCGAATTAAATATTCTAATTCTGTCAAATTTAAGTTGTGTTAAATTGTACTAAAGCTCAATGATACCAATTAAGCTAGATTGTATTGGTACAAAAAAAGTAGATTTTCTGTTTAAAATAGATGTAGATTTAACAAAGAATAGAAATGATTTTGTAATATTAATATTTAAATGAAAAGTGTCCATACATTTTGTTAAAACTGAATAGATTTAGCTGATATATATATATATATACATACATATGAATGATTTACGCTTAATTTTATGTATTGAAACGTAATATAATGTAATAAGGATACAAGAGTACTCTAGCTTTCTTATTAAAATCTGTATAGATTCAGAAAATGAATCGTTGGGTCTCCATGAAAATATAATATCGTTCGTGGACACGTGACAACTATTAAAACGAGCGTATCGAGTGGAAGAGAGGAACGTTAGCATAGTGTTTCCGAGTATACGCCATACATAGGCAAAGGTTGCGCACGAGTTGTGTGTGTACATAAACGTGCACACCGTGGCAACCCGCACCGGTACACCTCCTCGGCACTTTGTGTGCAAATTACGCCCGTAGACGAGGACGAAGAAGAGAAGAGTCTGGCTCGAAGGATGAAACAGGTCCCCGACGTAACCTCCTTGTACGAGAGCCGAATGAAAATTTAAAGCGAAAGAGTTCGCGTCGCAATTGCGATTCCTTGCCAACCGAGGGCCTGATTAAGTCCTTTTTCGATGTTAATATTGATAAGAAGTTGGCGAAAGTTAACGAAAATTCTGGAAGGTACTCGGAACAAGGAATTTCGTATAAACTGCGTTTAAAATTAATAAAACCGAGTAATATAAGAAACAAAGTTCTTGGTCGTGCAATTGATAATTAATTCCGAAGCATAAACATTGTACGAGTATTTCAATGGTTACGTTCTTGTATTAAACAGTACCTAATTTAATATCGCGGAATAATTCCAACTTTCCAACACGAAAGGAGAAGTTCTGTTAAGAATATTTTTACAAAAACGTAATTTGAAATTAAGATTCTCAAGTTTAGATTTCTAAAAATTTATTATCATACTCTTTCAGATGAAAAATATTTTCATCTGGAAATTGTCGCTCGATGAAAACGTTCAACGGATAACTTGAACGATGAATTGTACAGTTTCACAACTTGAAGGAAAAGTTCTTTTCCACTAGAAAAATAAAAGTCTCTTGCAAGTCTCTCATCGAAAGTCGACTTTATCTCAAAGTTATCATTTGTTTCTTATTTAACTGAGCGATCGTCCGACGTTTGTTAATCCCTGGCGACGTTTAAAATATAAAAGGCCTTGTAAGGTACGATGTAAGAAGGGTTGAAAGAAAGTGTAAACGAAGGTTTAGCGGGTGGTCTAGAAGGATCTCAAGGGGAGTCGAATAGGAGATTACGGCGCAACCTTCCACGAGACCTTGAATTAAGTTCTGGCTCGTTCTGCTCATCCTTGTGCTCCACACGCCGCGGCAATTTTAACGCTGATTCCGGGAGTTACGGAGAAAGGATTCTTATTATTGTTCTTAAGGGATTAAGGCCTCTGGTTTTGCGGCAAGCTGTATTCTCTGTCGTGTAATAATACGGGCTACGTATCCTCGCCAAGATGCTACAATTACGTTCATCGCCTCCTGCCATTTATCCTCTTGACCATTTTAAAATCCTCGTGATTCGAATTTAGTCAAATTCCTCGACTGATGACTTTTTAGAGATGTTCCAATGGGTTGTTTTTGAAATGATTATATTTGAGTTGTTATTAGGAGGTGTACTATAGCTTGCAATTTAATGACGATTCGTATAATGAGATTATTACCACCGTTTCTTTTTAAAATTTTGTTTGGATAGTCCATGTTATATTTTGGAAAATAGAGATGGAGCGTGCTTGAGAAATAGAATCTGTTAAAAGAATTCTGATATATCAGATGATTCAACTATTGAGAAACATGAAAATATAATTTCTGCATCGACAGATTTTCGAAAAATCTTATCAACGTGGAACTTCCTTCATTGCCCTCGAGGAATATACCGCGATATACTCGGAGGAGTATGTGCTTCGTTTCTCACCACCCACCTTACGTTAATGAGGGAGCTGAGCTAAAATGCGGTTAGAAACGCTCTGTCCCTTTCAGCCTCGATCCGCGACGCCGTTTCGCTGGAAAACAAGACATTTATAAACACCCACCGCGAGATTAGATTTGTTAAGATAATGGGCTGCTTGGTTTAGCGGGGCTTCTCCACTGCGCTCGCAACTATCGTCCTGAAGAGGCTGCAACCGCCGTCTCCTTAATCCTAAATATGATCTCGGTAGGCAGTTGGGTTGCCGGTGCTTCCTCGCGCGACGACCGCGTATCCTCCAGATCTTTCTTTATGAATTCGTCGCGGTGAGACGCGCGTTACCGTTTCGACCCTCTTCTCGAATCAATTCTCAGGGAAACAGATTGCCGAAGTTTAAAAATCGGACAATTTCCTAGAAAATTTAAAGTTGCAGCGTTGCGTCTTTGTCGCGCGATGAAACGTTTAACGCAACGATGGTAATTGAAAACTTGGTAGTTTAACGTAACCGAAATTGAACGAGATAAAATTAAAATAGTAATGAAAATCCTTAGTATCCTTGGTTGTTACAAAGTTAAAAAACTACAACGTATATTCAATACATTTTAGTTTGGTGTACAGTAAGTAACGATCGAGTCTCTCTCTCTCGAAATAATAGTCAACCTTCAAAGTTTACGTAGAATTTCTGTATCGGTACTGTTTGAAACACGATTAGCGTGTACCTCATGGAGGATGCAAGCTGAAAGATGTTGAAGTACGAATGGCGTTCTTCACGGGCGGAAACGACGATCCACGGACGATCAGGATTTATCTTTACGACCACGTTTGCCAGCCATATTCAGTGACGCGTTATTTCGGCATCGGTGGAAAAAACATAATAAAATTTAACGGTCCGTCAGGCGGTGGCATCTCCCTGTCCCTGGAAGGCCAATAAATATCGGGAACAGGGCGGCTACAAATCTCAAGATAAACACGAGCTCGTATTTTTCTATTCCCCCTCTTTTCGGTTTCTCGTTCTCGCTCTTCTTCGTCGTGTGGTCGGAGGCGAGTTGGCAGCCGGAGGACGAGGAAGGGCTCGCCCTTTTTACATTCCTCGTATGAATTATTAGGTGGCCGGACCTAAGGGGTGGACACACCGCGGTATTTAATTTTCACTCCCCATTAAAACAGCACGAATTTTTCCCTAATCGTATCCCTGACGATGAAAGTGCGGTTTGCAGTTTGTCACAGACCCTTTCCTTTGCTATCGATATATTACTCGCTTGCTTAGCCTGATAGGAAAATTGGCCGCGCCGCTGCGAGTGTAATTGTGATGTACGACGTTGATGTTGAGTATAAATAAAAAAGTTGCATTGGAAATTATCGAATAACTCGGTGAAAACAATTGATTAATGAGAAAGAGAAGATATATATATATATATAATATATATATTGAATTTGTTTCAATGATAGGTTAATGAAATTACGGAATATTTTCTATGATACACGTCGTATATTTATAAAAAGTTTCTACGAATGATCGAATACTTTCGCAAGTAGTTACAATATATATATATACACGGAGCAGTATTACGAGCAGTTCATTTGCCAGGAATGTTCCTCTAAATAATATAATCTGCCGTAACTAACTGTGGTGGGGAATTTTCTGAACGACGGCACAGGTAAATTGGTGTAGGTGATGCCAATTAAAGGAGACGACGGCGGTGAGCATTGAACCAGAACTAAGGGCTGGCGGATGCCGATGATGTATGTGGTGGAAAATACTGAAGGCAATCTGTCACGCCATCGACGTCTCGTAGGCGCTACCGCCTCCGTTTCTCTTCACCTCGTTTCCTCTCATATTTTCTCCTATTAACGAGTTACACCGTTTGGAATAAAACTTCCACTCGAGAAAAGTTGATCGAATCAACTGAACTCATTCGTTACTTTCATCGAGCAAGGCTGAATAAAGGCTTTAATTTCTCCTAAACTCTCTTCCTAAAGTCATTTCACAGTATTCAGTAATTCGACGTAATTAATTTAAATTTATTCTTCCTTTTTCAAAAGATAATTTCGTTTAAAGTCCGAGCACGTGCGATTGATTTTTCGTATGTCGCCGTACACACATACGCAAGCACACACATACGCACGTCACATTCAAGGTAAAGTACAACTGAAATAAAATGCAGAGCGAAACGGAAGGAGGGATCACACAATGATCCACTGTCGGAATCGGCAGACGACGACGACGACGACGACGACGACGACGACGACGAAGACGAAGCAGCAGCGTCCAGTGGTAAACAGAGTCCCAGTCACTTTGGCCGCACAAAAGGCACGAGGCTGTTGAAGCCCCGTCGTTCTTTGGTATCCGGAAGTCGAGGCGGTTCCTCTTTTCCTTCTTCCCTTCTGTCACACGCGCCCTTTCCGGGCATACGGCTGATTAAACGTGCAACTACGTAACGTAACGCAAATATACTGGCTTGCCAGGCCAGCCACCCGTCCCACTCTGTCCTTCTATCGTTCCTCCTCTCGTCGACCGTCCCTTGAACCTACTAGTCGCTGAAGAGAGGATGGACTCGTTTCGCTCTCGATTCCACCTTTCGGCTCTCTTTGAATTCCAACCCCGGTCACTTGACGGAAATATTTATCGAGGGTCTTTGCCGAGGCCCCTGCTCGTTGCCCTACTCCTTCGGGCTAGACAGCACGACGACAGGGAGAGGCAACCAACAGCCAGCAGCCTCGTAGCTCGTCGTCCTGCTACCTTTCACCACGACGTCGCGCTTCTATCGGTACATATCCTTCCTTCTCCCCTTCCCCTTTCCCCCTTTCCCCCCGTTCCACCATCTCACTCCCGCTTTCCAGTTCTTTGATCCATTTCATGGAGTTTGTTCGGCTCGGATTATTTGCTCTCTTAATTACATTTCGATCCTGTCTCTCTCTTTCCCTCTGTGTTTGACTCCTCGTTTGGTAGGAAATTTCACCAACTGAATGGGAATGATCGACAGTTTCGAGTGTTGCTACGTGGATTCGATAGTGAAGCGAGTAAAGTTTGAAACATCGATGATTTTTTGGAGCGTACGTGAATGCAGTGTAGCCGCACTTTTTAATCGCGAGTCTAGTTAAATAAAAGAAGATTTAGTTCTCGAATGATATATCGTTGGATTATAGGTGGCTTTTGATAGTTTATGTTGGACAAATGAAATTTAGGTGATCAACGACGAAATATTAAAAAATTAATTTAAAAATTCTAAATCTAAAATCGTTGTATTCTCCAATCGACTAATGCTAGTCAAGTGTTAAAATTACGAGTGTCTAAAATACACACTCTATTAAATATTTATAACATTCAATTATCCGAATATAATCTCACACTCTAGATTTATCTCTATCCTTTCTTTTATTCCACTAGATAGAATGCGGAAGGAAAGAAAGAATCCCTCTCAATTTTTGTCGTCATTTAAATCAGCAATTGTAGGAAAGAAAATAGAAATTTTCTTCTTACCATTGTTCTTGACATGAACCAACTCTGCGCGATTGGATATCTCAGTACTACCGTGGAAAGTAACGAACAGTTTTTAACAACAAACGAAAGGAAAAAGACCGGAGTCCTCAACGCCTTTAATTAAGGGGAAAAGAATGTAATGTAAACCGAAAACTAGTCGGTGTTATGGGGACTCCCCGTGGCTTTCCAGCCGCAGGGGTTGCTCGTCCCAGCGTCGGCCATAGAGGGTGGAACAAAGGAAGTTATCGTCGCGGAATTTTTATAGCGAGGAGAGAAAGAAATGTAAATCAGGTTTTGGTTCGTCTTTGCGTTAAGATGAAGAGAATCGCGGAGGGAAGGAAGACCGTGGAGGCTGTCGCCGGCTTACCGTGGATCGGAAGTGTTGTCGTATAAAACTGAATTAACTGTGCACCCGCTTTTTCTCTCCGCGTATGTACTCCTCTCTTATTTATTATAAATATAATCCTGTCGTTTCCATTCTCCTGCGTCCCTGTACATTCACATCCACCGTTTTGAAATTGAAATGCGCCGTGTCGCGTGGTTCAGACACATCCCGAAGGTACGTCAAGTAATTTGCGATGTAATGAAAAAGCGGATGTTCGTTCGTTGCAAATACAAAGCGAAGCATCTTTCAGATGGAGATTACGGTCCACGATGAGATAAATTTTTAAGATTCGTTGGGCGCAGTTGCTCAATTTCCGCTCGCGCGTCTGACTACGATCTTGCTTATCTCCACTGTCGTTCTTATTTCTACGTTTTTCGATTTATTTCACTTTGTTTCAATTTTGCGCTATATTGAACGTGACTTCTTCGCACCAATAGAGCGTTGAACGCCAAATTTTCCAGAAGGAAAACAGCTATTCAACTTTAAACTATTTAAAATAATCTAAATTGTTTTGCCAAATTGCTGTAATTATTAAGGGTCTAACGATCTGAACGTTTCGCAAAATGTTCTATTTTTCAGAATTATTGTATCGCAACGTGGTAGAACATTCGTGAGAACGAAAATTACATTTGTAGAAAAAATTCAATCTGCTAGTCGTTTAAAGTTAAATTTGCAAGTATCGTAAGTACGAATCCCGAAGGGAACACGTTGAAAACTTTAGTGTTTGTCACTCGCAATGTTCCTCGCGAGGACTCTTCGTTTATCTTGTCCATATCCCCGATCACCGTTAAATCTCAGACGTATTATTCGAACGTATTTTCGCGTGAGTTTTCACGGTGGAACGCCGGAAGCGTCGCGAAAGACAGTAACCGCGCAACGATCGCAACTTTATACGTTCCTGATAATCTGGCAGACAGCACCGGGAACGGTTACTCGCCGGTGGTTGCCGGGATTTATGAAATGGCAATAAAATTTATATGACTCGGTGGCTCGTTAGGGGCGCGGCTCGCTCGTTCAGATTGATGTCGGCGCGCGAGCCTGGTCCACTTGCCCGGGGCTGCGTTTGTTTCTCTCTACGATTGTCGTAGAACGCTCTACTGCCATTATTAATCCCTTGGAAATCGCGGGAGAGCTTCAGTCATCGTTCACCGGAGAAAAATATGGCCGTAATATTTCTTTGGAGAGCGTGCGGGGCTGGGGCGGAAGTTGCTCAATTTCGACTGAATTTGTCAGCTCGTGCCGATCGCGATTATGCCTCGCTTCTGGCTTCTCGATTAAAAGGAATTCTCGCCTGGAATTCATTCAGGGAGAATGAAAAATTCAGATTTGTTGCCCCTGGGGAACGGACTTGGATTTATCAATCTGTTGTTTAGTGGTTCGACAACTTTGTGCCACGATTGTTTTGGCACTGATCTTTGAATAGTTGAGAGTCCGAATACTATTTATAGACAGATTTGCATGTCAGGTAGTACGAGTCAATCATTCTCTCCTCGTTTGCACATTTTATAACCAATGCAGTCTTTAAGGTGTTAAATTCAAAATGCAGATATCAAAAGAAAATCAATTATATCTATTGTTAATTAACAGCGAATAATTTTGTACTCGCATTCGCATCGATGACTAGTTTCTATTAATTTCTTTTCTATGTTAAACATTCCTTTTGTTAAATAAATGTAATTTTAGAAATTGGGAAATCGAAATACATGGTTTATTAAGTGTATGATTGTATATTTTATAGTTATAAACAAATGTTTCAGACTGGCGTGTAATTGATGGCAACGGAATAGTGCACATAATTCACAGACAATTATATAATAATGAAATAAAGTTTCTTCGGAATTGAAATTGATAATTTATCAGGAAATATGGGCTTTACCCTCGGATATAAATTCTCGGTTCTCGTTCCCCCGGACAGGGTCTAAGTAAAAGAATTATTTCCTTCGCGTTTCGTTCCGTTTCGAGAGAAAGAGAGGGAAAAAGGGTGCGTTCGATGAGTCACTTATACAGTAAATCACGCGTATGCTCTGTCGAGCATGATACCTCGAGGACATATCTGGTCTACCTGTTGCTCAATTCCCCATCGACGACAGCAAGGATCGTGCAAAGAATTCGGTAGGTGCACGGCGGAGTATTCCTTCTGTATTCTTGAATTTCATCGTGGACATAATCCCTCGGAGCAGGTTAAAGTCAACAATCGTGTCATAATACGCAGATGTTACTATATGCTCAAACTCATATCTTGTACCGATAGTAGTTGTTAAATTGTGAAATTGTTATATATTTTAAAATTAAACATTTCAAATATAGTATATATACAGGATAGAATATTCTTATTATAATATTTACAATATTTAGTAGAAGAAACAAATTTATATCCATAGAATATATTCATAAAAATTGTCGAATCGAAATTACGTATATGATGATAATTTCTCACGTAGGAACAATAAAGTATCGAATTCAATTGCTCTGCAAGTTTTTAAGTTATTGCTACACGTTAGATTTTGACTGACTATTCGCGTCCTGATTTCAGGTGGATGATCGAGTCAGGTCGCCAGGTACATCACGATGTCTAACTGCCACCATGTCGCTCTCAATTTCCCCCTCGAGCCCTGAAGAACCTGTCACGCTGTAAGTAGAATTTTATTTCAAACTTATATGTATGTGTATTGATAAGGAGTTTTGTCGCGACGCTTTGTCCCCTGAAGGCTACATAATTTATCTTGCGAATTAGAACCTCGATCCTAATAACTCATTCCTCCTTGATAATTCATATAATAAATTATACAATAATTAAAAAATATCATCCGAATCAAATACCGTATATTTTCAAATTGTTATAAATTAAATCACAGATTGAAAAATATTGGTTCAAATTTGTAACATATTTCCAGTATTTAACCCTTGAATTCGTATGAATATTCAGTTATGTTCAAAGAAATTCCTAAGAAACACACTTATCGCAGATATTTTTTTCTTAACAAAATCTTTACGTGTATCGTGCATAAAATCATCAGAGATCCTCCCCTGATTAAAATTAAATCGCACGACATATCCTCCTTTCGTTTCTCCGTGCAAACATTCAAATGCGCAACGATACAACGTAAAGTATTACAAATTCAGAGGCGGAAAGATGGTCGGTGGCAATCCATGGCGCCCTTTAACCGTCGAAAAAGCCACTCAGACAAATTAGTCCCCGGTCGTTTTTCTCTCGTGCGAAAGAACGTTTCCGCGTAATTGTAGACCGCCGGTATTCGGGGCCTGTTGGTTCTTATAGCGGGCCACAGCTCGGCCTGGTATCGGTGTCGCGGCACGCCGGGGGCGGGCGATATTTATGCCAGTTTTTTATTGCGCCGAGAGCAGAATGGAAACAATATGTCACCGGTGGTAAGGGGGTGAAACCGGTGTACGAAGTTCTTGTAGGTGGCCCTGGTCTGCCAGCACCTAACGTTAATACTAACGCCTCCGCCGTGACTGCGCCCCACGCTCCATGTCATGATTTTAAATGAACAACCCCCTGTTTCACCCTGTCGTGCGCCACCGACGGGCAAAAGGGCGGATCGAGCGAGCAACCAAATCGATTTTGATACGTTTCCCTGTTGGTGGATGGTTTATCGCTGTTCTGAACTTGAGAATGTAAAACGTCACATCGTGGAATTTTTTTTTTAATGAACGATCGGTGTATTAACCTAACGAGGGTTAATTAAACTTCTTTACGTTTCTTGCAATATCTTGAAATTTCCTTTTGTAGCCACAACGTTGGAAAAGTAGAAATGAAATTTGGCATAAATAGTGGTACGCGAAAGTATTTAAATATTCATAGAAATATTTTAAGAATATATCATGCGTATCGTGTACCAAATATATTTTGAAATTTTATTGCTACTGTTACGAGACTCAACTCGATCGTAATTACTCGTATTAACGAGATATGAAACGAGTCTGAAAATGTACATTGTTGGAAGCATGTATGAACAGCAAATTAAGTATTCAGTATATTAACATGTTGCGACATCTTCAATATTAATTACATGTACGTTTAAGATCAGTTCACACTTGCAGGCTGTATGTTTGCAGCAAATGTTTTCTAACTTTTTATATATATATTTCTAAATTAGTTTCAATGATCGTTTCAAAATTGTAATAATGCACTTAATTGCACTTAATTGCAATAATGTAATAATAATGGAAAAAATTTTTCGTCCTTTTGGAGCGATATTTGAAACTGAATTAGTTTCGAGTGGTTTCCAAGGGATGTTAACGACATCGTTGTTCCATGGAAATTTAAATCTCCGCGATTTCTGGCTGTTATGGCCGTAGAGGTACGATCGAGAGGAGGAAAAAAAAAAGGAAAGAAAAGAAGAAAAAAAAGGAGCAAAGCGAGAGAGGCCTCGGGTCTCAAGAGTCATCGGATAAGTGCATATCGATTTCTGCCGATTGGCGAGGGTTGGACGGTGGTAAGATCGAAGCGAACGGGGAAAAAAGAAGGCGGTAAAAAGGGCAAAGGCCAGAAGTAACGGACCGTCTGGTGGAAAGCGCTCGAGGGCGAACAGTGATTTAGAGAAATTAAAACTTTAATTCATGTTCGAGTTCGTGGAGGAGGGGGTGTATCCTCTCTTTCGGCTCTCCTCTCACCCTCCGCCACTTCAGTCTGTGGCGTTCCAAAGTCCCACCCTTCCCCCCTCCCTCTTCCCCTGTTGATCGACCAGAATTCACTCGACGCGTAAATTGGCATACACCACGACAACGTTGTTATTCATCTCGATACTCGTTATTCCTCCTCTTCTTCGATTGTTATTTCTAACTTGCAAGATACGTCAGCGATATTTTTGTCGGTTAATCTGTAATAATCTGTGATAATGACTTTTAAAGTTCTAGGAACAAAACTATCAATTTGCTAATAATATTTTAATTTAAAAATTTTTTATCTAATCTGGCCAATCAATTGATTTATACGCGCTTTACAATATCTCGAGTTAAATTAACTAATTTTAAGATGTTTCATATCGTGAGAATTTATGACAAATTCATTGTCAACTCGAAATTAACTTAATAGTACAATATATCGATCGAAACGTATCTTTTGCACAATTTAAGAGTCAGCAGACTTGACACAGACAAATGGGAAGCAGAGGGTAAGAAACTAACAAATAGGTCCAAATCCTATCGAGCATGTCCACATAGTGGACACGATTATTGTTGTCTTGATTTAAGGGCGGCGTGTATTTTAAAGAACGACCGTACCGAATGGTTTTACGTGGCCTTTATTTGCACAGGGGTTGGATAAAAATTCAGCATCCTCCAATAAAATAGCGTACAATACGTTCAAGGCAACAATATGCGTGTAGACGGACATCTATTCTCACAAAGACCCTTCGAGAGGTTCGAATCTTTTTTTTTTGTTGGTAAATTCGGACAAATGGCTCATAGATTCTGACTTCTAAAGACTTCTAATTTACATTGACGATATCTGCTCTCTTCAATTTTCGAAAATAAGGAGGAATTTTTAACTCTGAATTTTTTTTTTTTATTAATTTGCCAAATCTGTTGGAGGACATGAATTCTAGAAGAAAAACACATTTTTACACTTAGTTTTTTCTATAAGTTAATCATTGAATGTAAATTTAAAAGAAGCTTTCAAAAGTCGTACAGCAAAATTTGATGCCAAACTCGTCCGTTTAACAGTAGAAACAATGAAGACAGCTTCGGAAAGGAAGAAACAAACAGGAGACGTTCCCATAAATTTAAATTTCGAAAGGATGCTCTTGCAACTTTCACGAGCTACCATATGGGATGCGGAATATGAGAAAAAGACGCGCTCTTTATTTTCCTCTCTCTTTCCTCACATTTCTTCTCTCTTATTTTCTCTCTCTCTCTCTCCCTCTCTCTGTCTGTCTGCGTTTTCCTTGCCCGTATTCAGGACGACCTCTGTCTCTAATAAATTCCCATCACCATCCTCAGGTACACGCTCTCGCCGAGTAAATCATGGCATAAGTGAATCCGAATTGAATTCAATGAGTAAATATGACTCGGTTGAATAATGAAAAGCAACCAACGCGTTCGGGTATTGCCAGGCGGCAAGGGAGATTTCATCGGACGCGAGATTTACTTCAACGCGGGCGGGGTTCGTGTAATTATTCGGAAAATCCTGATAACAATTAACGCGATAATATTTTGCGCCGGGGCTCGATTAAATTACCGCGGGTACGCGCGGAACGTTGCCGTAATTGTTTGTAGCGTGGCCAACGTCACGATTAATTATAAATCTGTAACCGTGGACACGGTGCGGACGATTTAACTTTTCCTGATGCGAATATAATTTCTCGCATAGTTTTCAAGAATCGAACGCAGTTTAATTAACTTCTTCTTCGTGGCTCGCGCGTTTCATCGGACGGGCCATTATAGTGGCCTGAATTCGAGTACGACGATGAGATACGCGATTCAGTGAACTTTTTTTTTAGAGATAAAGATAAAGGAAACACCATTTCTTTTACCAAAAACTATTTTTATTTTGGTGAATGATTTTTTGCATTTTTGTTTTTAGTACCTCACAATGTAAGATACTGACAAGCATGTAAATTATAGTAAACATTATGTAAGTTCTTCTGTTTTAGAACAATCAATCGTTAAAGTAAAAACGACTATTTTAAAAATCAAATTGATTTTTTTTTATCTTCTGCCATAAGAGAATTTTCTTGCCTGATATAGGAAATTTGAAAATGTAAAACTATAAAATCCAAATTAAAATGCTCGTTATAATCTTAACAAGTCTTTATTCAAGTTTCATTCATGACAGAATGAAACAGCAGTAATAATTTACTACAAAAAATCGCCAAGTATAACATTTGCATTTGTTTAAAAAGTTCCTTCAAAGTATAAAAGTATAAAACATTAACGTACAAGAATTAACAAACACCGTAAGGTCACATCGTCTTCCGTTACGAGCCAAACAAATAAGAAATAAAAATAAAAAGAAGAAAGGAAATAATTCTGCAACGTTATATGCGGCAACAAGATGGCCGAAAGTTCGGATCGCTAATTTAAAAGCAATTCAGCGTCTTGTGTGCTTTGGTCTGCTCTCGCCCCTCGCTCGGCCATCTTTCACGGCACATCATCGAGAGGAGCAATACATGTAAATCGTCTGGCGCACAATGGCGCTCCGCTGGTCCACGATTGTGCGTGTGTGTGCATGTGTGTGTGTGTGTGTGTGTGTGTGTGTATGCACATTGGAGTCTAGTGAAGAAGCGGCGGCTGGCTGGAAATGCATAAATACATGAACCACGGCGAAACTATGAGCGAAAGAGGGACGGGGACAAGCTTGGCCCGCATATGCCTCGAGCGGGTTGTACCTCCTAGAGGCGTAATAACGCGTGGATAGCAGCTCTCTTCTCGCGAAAATGCGCCCTTTCGGAATGTCGTCGCTTTTTCTCTCCCCCTCTTGAAAAAAAATACCACGATTTCGAGAATCGCGTCACGTGGATGAGAAACGAGAACAGGATTTTATCTCTTACGAATTCTCTTTACATCTTCAGATGTATTTCTTTGTTTCTTCTTTGTGTATACGTTGACACGGTGGTCACTGCTTCCGTTTTCATAATCAGACGAATATCGTCAATGAAAAGATCATATTTGAATTACCATAGATACTTAATTTTATATATAATTTTTCCATAAATTAGAAAAAGGAAAATACTGAGAATACTCGCTTTCTTCCGGCGAAATTTGTTGAGAGAAGTTTATTAAAGAGAAGTTAGAGTATTCGGCAACCGAAAGCTCTCTTCAATATCGAAATCTTCAATTAGATAGACTTTTTATATATCGTAACATAATATTTTCTGAAAATGAAATAGTACTTGTAAATTTTTACGTATCGGACAATTTGTTAATACGGGATTCATTTTTAGAATTTATACGTTGAAGCGTGTGCGCGGGTAATGGTGGTTGGATTACGAGGAAGGAAGGATGGAAAAAAAAGTTTGAAACTTTCTGGTTGGTAAATA
This sequence comes from Melipona beecheii, assembly GCA_032399605.1. Taxonomy (NCBI): domain Eukaryota; kingdom Metazoa; phylum Arthropoda; class Insecta; order Hymenoptera; family Apidae; genus Melipona; species Melipona beecheii. Next base: position 237,060 of record JAUCMO010000047.1, on the reverse strand, counting down.
CGGGGTGAAGAGGAAGTAGGTTTCGCCCGCACTAATACACGAGAGAATTTTTGGAAAGATTCCGCTCGGGCGGGGTGATACGTGAATTTTTACGGCGAGCAAAAGTTGAAACACAGCCGTTAGTTTCGCCACGCGGGAAGTCAGCTTTGTTTCAAATAGGTTTACATGGGAATCCTCGCAGGTTTAATGCCCGTTCCCGTTGTCGTAATTTTATTATCCTTTCTCGAGGTTTTGAGCGTTGCGCGAAGCGAGGCAACAGCAACGAGATGAAAAGCAAAGTAGGAAAAATTAATTGCACGCAACGAAGAAACAATGAAAAAGGAAGAAAATATTTTAAAGCTAAAGCGTGATGAAACACAGCGAACGAAATTCTAGAATGGAATAATTGAGGAATATTTCGGCCTGGTCGTAGACGGCACACTGGCCGCAACAATTTTCACCGCGACGCAATTAACCTTTTAGAAGTATGTGAAACATCTCAAGAAACACGTTGACCACATTAATCTTGCCGGTCCGTCCGGACATACTTTAAGCAACGTCGACGGCCACGTCCCATCGTTCCACGTAAATATCTCACAATATGATACAATATTCTAGCATCTTCGGTGGTTAAGAAATTTCCTTGAAATTCACTTTGGTGAAACAAAGAAGAACTATAACTTCTACACAGTTTCACAGTCAACCATAAAAGACTCTGAAGATCAAAATCCTGTGATCTCTTCGAAGAGAATTACTATATTCATACATTATACTCACACAGCTTTATAATTAATGCAATTCTGAACGAATATTACAATTACAGTAATAATTCTACGAGATTTCGTTTGGTTGCTTTACGAAAGACCCGTTCAAAGACCGAATTTCTGAACAGAAGATTTACAATAAATTCATTTCGATAGAAGAAAAATCGCAAGTTTTACGAAGCAGTCTCGGTGACTCTAAAAGAACAAGTCTTTCCTGCACTTAAATTCGAGTTTTACGGAAAAATAGCTCAGAATCGACCGGATCGAGCATTAATTGTACAGTGCGACGAGCCTGCCGGCATTAAAGAGACGAGGCTCGCATTCCTGCGTTACTGTCACGCGAGTAATTACGCAATGGCGAACAGAAAGGAGTCGCAGGAGAAACACAGAGGCGAACGAGCAACAGTCACGCGGCGGGGGTGGAAAATAGACGAGAAAGGAGGCTGGGTTTGGAAGGGTTGCGTTGGTTGCCGTTGCCTCGCGCTGCCGCGGCGTTGCCTGGCTGAACCGTCTTCGAGCCGGCGTTGCGCGATTTGCAGCCAACAGGAGAAACCAGAGCTAATAAAAGCCCACAATTACCTCCGGTTCGAGCCATTTGTCTTGACGGGCGTCTCATGCCCGATATAATTCACCCTGGCAACAACACATTGTTGCCTAATGAGGTGTAAAACATTCCGAGATATCTGGCTGTCTCGCTGCGGGGTCGGTCCCTGTTTTCGCCGCGCTGATGCGCGATACCGATGACTCTGCCTCTATCCGTGATATTCTTATGTCAGCTGGTCAGTATTTATCCGTTTCGACTTCGTGAGTAAGAGATACTGGCGTTTTTGTATCATTTAGTCAGCTGTAACATAAATTATTTTCTCTTAGATTGGAAGGGGACGGATGTTTCGTTCTTTTGGATTAATGATTTGTCTAATTGGATTGGATCACCGAGTACAGGGGATTATTGTTTGGAATATGAAGATTAAGTTTGAGCTAAATGTTCCGTGATGTCGTGATCGCTGATGATAAAATATGAAAGATATTATGTCGTAGATGTAGGAAAAGTAGGAATTAGATTATGTAGATAATCCCAAGTATCTGCTACATGACGAACATTAACATCGTTAATATATATCGTATATTCTGTCTTATAGTCTGATATTTCAATTCAGTCAATTAGTATTAATAGAGAGTATTAATAAATATTTTAATTTATGAAAACACGAATGATTTGACGTACTATTCATGGAATCTTTCGTCGCAATGCATAATTATTGTCACAAACTAATCACAGGATTCATCAAAGTCGATGTTCCTTCTCACTTCGTTCCAACATTCGTGCAATTTAAATACATCATTATCGCACGTTAGAAATATATCATCCTCTCCCTCTACGAGCTCCAAAAATTTCTCTCGAAACAACCTTCGAAGAACGAAGAAGCTCGTTCCATCGACATTGTATCGCAGAGCATGGACGCAGCTATACACACCCCGATGAGAACGTGTTCCGTCGATTCGATTTAGCGGAGGGATGTGCTACGTGGCCTTTTCACTCGGTCCAGCCCCTTCCTCTCGCCCTTTTTGTCTTTATTTCTTCTGGGCCGGCAGTGATTTGCTGCGATAAAGCCGCATCGACAGGCGACGCACGTGTATCGCGTGTCGAAGGACATGCCTCCGTTCGCCGGCGGGCCCTATCGAGTACGTTGCCGAGGAAAAAGGGCCAAGCAGGTTATGATATATTTGTAATCATGTTACTCGATACGTGCCCTTCCGTTACAACTGCTCCCGGTAACAAACTGCCTGTCGACCTTTCTTTCCTTTCTCTTTTCTTTTTTTTTTTTTTTTTTTTTTTCACTTTATGGCCGTGTGCACGCACGTATAACACCTCGCGGCGCACGGAACGAGAGAGTTGCCGAACTCTTCGCGCCTTGTGTATTTATGAGCGAAAAAGACGTCGTAAACGAGATTTGTACGCGACTCGCCAGCCAGAGAAGTTCCATCAATCGTTTGGATTGTTTCGTCGTGGTATCAATCGTTCTCTCTTTCGGTGCTCGTAGATTATAATTATATTGGTAATTTTAAATCAGGTGTAATTAGTTCGGTAGTATAAATGCGACAATTTTTAAAAATTATTCGCAAAACAGAATTGAATGCAGTCCGTTTGTATAATTATAATTTTATATTTTAGTGGCACTCTTACTTACACATGTCAATGACACATCTGTGAGCCTCATTTGTCGATCGGTTCCGTTGACTCACAAACGCCACGAGAAAGTTTCGATGAACGTGATAACGGAAACGGTTTGAAGGCCAGTCACACATCGGCACACACGTCTACACGTAATTTCGGGCGAGAAGGGGCTGTCGAGTTTTAAGGGCCGTCATCAGCGCAATCCCGCGAGTCTGGAGAAATTGCATCGTAATCCAAGAACAGCGCGCGGCGGACTGGTTTTCGGTGAGGCAATTCCAACAACCCGTAACAATCTAGGAGCGGCGTCGACGAAGGCATATTATTATGGCCGTAGCACGGACAGTTTATTCCAGGTTCGTTTCAGGATTTACTGCGTTCCGCGCTCTCGCCGGTAAGAACTCACCTCTCACCCCCCATTGGCTGACGTTACTTTTCACCGGCATTTCCCGTGCAGATGCCGCCACGTCTTATCTTGTCCGGCATAATGAAATTGTCAATCATAAGTTATTAGTTGGTCGAGAGAACAACGCGTGGTCCGTCTATTTTAAAAATTAATTTGTCTCCACCCCGTGCTGACAGGGCTCTGATTTTTTCAACTGCGTTGTTTCGACAGTCTCTCATATTGAGTCATCCTACAAGTAGTTTTATGCGGTCTAGAATACAGAATTTTTTATGTGGAAATTTTACAAATAGATAGAAAAAAATCATCATTGTCGTTCAGTAAATAATTTCTTACATTCACCTAGTAATCAATAATCTCGTAGAAATCACCTATGAAATGATCTAATGGATATCAAAAGATAAATTTGGTAGCTGTTAGTCCTTAATTTTGATTAGTAATGAAAAAAGTCATAGTTGAATTCACAGAAATTAATAACTCTTGCAAGTTTGAAACAGTCTCGCGCAGTTTTAACTTTAGAACGAATAAAAAATTTCAGTAATGAATAAAATAGTGAACGAATGAGGATCCTGTTTATCCAGTTACACTTTGTTGGATATAATTGCACTTGATTCTAAACTCGTTAATTCTGTATATTATACTTTTCCAACGGTCGGATATCAGAAACTTCAGAATTTTCGCTGAAAGTGGAGTATTACAGATGCCTGACTCAAAATTCGAATATATGGAATATTACTATAACCATAAGAAAGATACACGTGCTGGTACTTGTCACTATGACATTATCGATCCAATGGCTCGGTTCGTCGTCGGTTGGTCCGAGTACGGTCCCTTCTTACTATCCCCCCTTCTCCCTTCGTCCCTCTCTGTACATACCCGACTTTGCAACCCCCTCTGTGCAACCCTTTAGGGTCGCGTTCCTCACAGATATCAGTGTGAAACTTTCAGGAACGTCCTTTCCGATTTCCGTTCTTTGCAACCCTAGAAGTATCGAAGCACATGCGAGCCATGTACTCGTACCTATTTTCCAAATGTTTTCAACCAGTTACGTTCGGAAATTTCCCTGACGTTTCTCCATCGTTAATTACTTTCTTTGTTTTTATCTTTATTTTAAAAGTTGAAACTCCATTCGTCGAAAATAACTCACCAGTTTGAGTAACGTTGCAATGTTACACACACTGCAGTTTTCAATATTTCAAAATCTATTGTTTCGTATATTTATTGTAATTTCGAAATATTAATCCCTTTGTTATCTTGGATTTCATCGTGCGTGTCTTTTCAACACAGACGCTTTTCACTGCGTTTGAGAAACCTATTTTTAGAACAATGAGCGTATTGTGAATTATATTTTGAATTAATTCTGTGTTTTAATTCCGTGCACGTTATTGGTCCCTTTACAGCAACAATTTCCATCATTTACTTTTGATATTATACAACTACTTTTGGTACTCTGTATGAGGATTTGTTTAACGTGTTATTTCTTCGTTCGAGAAAACAGTTACGTTCGTAAAATTTAATTGAAACTTCGAACTTGTAAAATACACACTGATTCAATCGCAAAATTGAACTTTGGTAATCAACATCCCCTAGAGGTTGCTCGATTATCTCGCTGAATTCATATCTTCTGCAATATCAAGTCACAGTACGTTTCGGTATTTTGAAGTGTATCTGAGAAGATTGAAAAGTAAATCGTCAGACAAGGTGTCGACGACTAAAAGCACAAGTATATACTACATCAAACATACATTGCGAGAACCACTTGTCATCGTCACGGACTCGGGTAAAAGGAAAGAAACGTAATAGGAATATAAATCGACGAAAGAAAGGAACAGGACTGGCCGGAGTTTCTGAGAACGGCGTCGACGCCGGGCACCGACGCTGGCGTAACTGCGAAAATTTGCGCCCGCCTACCCCAGCCTCACTATAAATCAGTTGAAATTTGTTATGCGCGGCACGCAGATGGTTTTGTTATATGAAAATATGTGCCGCGTAGGGATGGTATAAGTATCCCTCGGTAAAACACATCCCTTATACCCCACGCCATCCGGCCGGCTCGTCTCGCCCCGCTCCTTACGCCCCAGACAGGCCCGAGGCGTCATGCTGTTCTGCGCTCTCTTTAATTACGCCCCGAAACCGGAACGCGTGACGTATTGCCGTGTGCTGAAAGGGACAAAAAAAGGCGACCTCCACCTTGGATCTGGCGCCGTTGATCCATGACCGGACCGTTAATCCAACCAGAAATCTCTGGACCACCTTATCGCACAAGAAAACGACACCTCGAACATTTGGGTTCTGGCTGTTTCAGAAGTTGCAAGGATTGGCAACGTTGCCAGATAGCAACATTCGAATCGAACGTTGGATTTTTATTTAGAATCGGATTAGGAACCGTGCAAATTCATTCGGTACAGTTTGTTCGTAGTTTTCTTAAATTAGTCATCGCGACTGATGGGTCGAGCGATTTTTCATGCAAATTGCAATAATATTTCTGGCCTCTCGTGAAACGTAACTTCCGAATAACTCTTTCAAATTTACATTCTACGCGAATCACAATTGTACCATTCGTTCCAAATTGCAACGCCAATCGAGAATCAAGCATCAAGTACAATATATTAATAAAAAGTCTAAAAATTCAAGAAGTAAGTGGTAAATGTGTTTCTCGTTTAAATCCAAAGTTTAGAGATACTCCCGTCAAATATATACAAATAAAAGCTTTTGCTCTTTATCGTAGTTTGTAATTTAATTTCTCTGATGCAAGTTCTATACCTCACTCGTCGGTAGTTGCAGTCTGACTAACTAGTCAGAAAATTCGATGGAACAGAACAACGATATAAGGCACTTCTTACCACGGTGGAATGGAACAGGGTCCAGCGATAGAGCAGTGGAACCACTTAAAACGTTGGCCCCGGTAGCGTTAAATATTTGATCAGAATTCGATTGGTTTAAGACGTCAGTCTGCGAGCTGTAGGGCGCGGCTGGCGAGGATACGGGAGGAAAAGAAACGGGATGAGAGCAAAGTGGTTGACGTAAGGGCGGATAGTTAGTAAAGGGACCGAGAGCTATTCCCTCGAGCTGGAACGATGTCCGAATCGGGCAGCTGTCCTAGTCACAGCGTTCTTTCTCCGGTTGCACTGATGCCACGACACGAGTCCCGCTTTAAAATCCTTCTCCCTTCGCTGGCCGATGTGAAAGCCGATGGAGAACAGCACCGCTCGATCCCCCTCTGAAAATAAAGCTAATTCGTTAGGTTTCTCGGGTGCTCGAATCGTGTTCAGTAGAACGCCACCGCCGATGGTCAGACAACGCGCTGTCACTGGTCCTTTCTAGTTAAATGAATCTGATATTTTTCATGATATTTTCAACACTAAATACTTTGATATATTTGAACATTTATCGGTGGATTGTGACTTTTTATAGTATTTATAAAACTGTATAGAATATAGTAATAGTATATTGATAGCAATACTACAGCAATAGTAACAGTTTTTTACCAAGTTCTCTATTTTTATTATCTTGGTTTCTTATTACTCTTCTACTTTCTCAATTATATTTTCAAACGGTGTAGATTCGCGTAAAAACTCGCAGTTTGTTCATTGCCCAACAATATCGAGAAACTAATTTTATGTTTCCAAGAAATGATAATAATGTAATAACGATTCAAGCGAGAATGGAGTTAACCTTCTCGGATAGAGAATGGAGTTTTATGGATATGAATTACACGGGATCCGTGTTGGTGTGATGTTGTTCCGCAGTTCCACGCTGTGCCTTCATTCAGCGTTTAAGAAAGCGAAGGGTAAGCGGGGAAAGTCTGCGAGTCGCAAAACTCACGCGAATTCACGTGGTGCCAAGTGGGGTGCATTAGCCAAGTTCCCCATTATCCACGCGTGAGAGACCCCTAAATTATCCGGCATTCGCCTAGCGCCGACCTACCCCTCCCTTGAACGTCGGCGAGAAAAAGATGTACGAGTTCCTTTCGCGAGAGAACACCCTCCGTGGGTGTTCAAGACGGCGTAGGCGCGATGAAAGTCATTCGTTGGCGTACGAGAACGAACAAGTGGAAACAAGTACATCGTACATTACAACGCTAAATTTTAGTAAATTATTAGTCATCTATAATTCAACGATATTATTCGTTAAATAAAAAAATTGACTTATATATATTTAAAAAAGATCGAAGATATCGGCACCAAGTTTCCCATTCCCACCGCATCTTGATGAGCACACCTTGACTGATAACGAATTGACTAATTCAAGAAACGAAGCACTCAGTGCTGATATTTTGCAATTGTTTCGACATAAATTTAGAGACAGGCTTAACCTCGAATACCGTTAAGTGTACCGTGATCCTGGCGTGGTTTATCTAATTAGAATTGTCGAGAGCTTGAAGAACGACGAAAGATGAGGAGAGAGTGAGTAAAACTAAGGAAGTGAGTATAGAGAAGGAAAGTGTATTCGAGAGAGAAAGAGAGAGAGAGAGAGAGAGAGAGAGAGAGAGAGAGAGAGGGAGAAGGAGGAGTACTTGAAGAACCATCGGCAAGGGGGTGTGTAAGTTTGGGCTATCTCTGAGTGCACAGTTCCAAGGAGGCTCCTTTAGACTGTAGTGACGTGACGTCGCCTAATACTCTAATCCCTTCAGCAGAGGCACCATCGTCCGCTTCTGCAGCCCCGTGTTCTTGGGTAACCATCTCCTCCGCTACGAACGACACTTGCTAATTAATTGACGAGTACGGATTTTGAGGTGTCGAGAATCTTCATGTCTGTCGAGAGGGAGGACTGTTATCAGTCGGTGCAGACTGAACACTAAACGCACAGCACTTGCACCGAGTACTTTCCGTTTACATTGATCCCGTGTGATTTTGGGAATATTACAGTCTGTGTATGTTTTCCATTTATTTCTTGTCATAGTCATCGATGTCATCGTCGATGGAACAACTTAATTACAATATCGTAATAGTTACATTCTAATAATTAAGCTGTTCCATCTACTGATGACTCGATGAAAAGATTGCTTCTCACGAAAAGCTGACTTAGACCGGTTTTTGAATCCTTCATATGTTATTCCTTTTGATATTGAAGTGTAAATTGTTCATACGTTCACTTACATAGGTTTGGAGAATTTAAAAAATTAATCGCTCTCATTTCTGAACCCTTCTATAACTAATCTTACTAATAAAATTCTAACGAATCGCAAGATACAAATTGTCAATGTCAATAAATATTGTTACGTAATAGTAAGAAATTTACTAATAATAGAAACGAAAAAATAAATTCAAACTATAAAATATCATTTTCAACTCATCGATTTATTATTAAGTGTAAAAATTCTTGATGAGTATCAAATTCTTTCTTATTTTCTCTTACTAGGCAAATGATCCACTTATTAAATACTTTGTAACTTCGAGCAGTAAAAATGAATGCGTACATCGGTCACTATAGAGAGATACTGCCCAGCAACAGTGCAGACCGTTTTCATGAGAGAGACAGGGACTTTAATACGGACGTGACATTTCCTTGGACGCGAAAACGAAACCAATCTTTACGCGACAGCACGTCGACGGACGTAGGTACTCGGTCCAGGAGAAGGGCTGCTTTCTAATTATTCCCCACAGGCCATAAGGGATGACACGTAATTGGAGGGTGGACGAGGAAGCATTGATCCCTAACTGGAAGGGATTCGAGATCTTCCTTGCTCCGCTTCAGCCACCTTCCTCTCTCTCTCTCTCTCTCTCTCTCTCTTTCTCCTTTCATCTTTCACTTGCTCGTTTAGTCCTCGAACTCCCGAACACCGGGATGCCGGACCAATGAACACTGGCCGGCAAAGAAAAGTGATAATGTCTTAAGCCTCCGGTGCGATTTAACTTCCGATTTTAGTGAGAGAGGGCACACTCTCTCTCGCCGCGGTCCTTTCTAGGAGTTCGTTGCTCTAAACTCACCGAGCGTTCTCCGTGGTCTGAGGAGGGTTTAGGGTTTAAGGAAAGCCCTCTCTCACTCCAGAGATCCTTCCGAAGCTCCCGCTAAGCGCTCACGCTGATCCTGCTCTTCTTCTTCTTCCTGTATCTCCCTCCCACGGAACCTCCCGGTTTATCTAATTCCAGTTGTAGCTTCCGCGCTATCGCTCTAAACCGTACGCGAACTGGCCGATGGGGGGCCCCGTCGATTGAAAATATACGCGATCGGGGAAACGGGCCGTCCAAGATGAATTCGGCACGCTAGCCTTTTGTTACGTAACCGATCGATAAACGTCGTCCGAATATAGCTGCATCCTAATATCTAGCTGAAGAAACGTTCGGTTTCAACCCGCGTTCTAGCAGATATTTTGCGATATTATTTTCGTCGTTCAGGAAGTTGAAAAACTTGGGAAAAATCGATCCGCTGTAGTTTAACTCGATCGAAGTATACACACGTACACATACACGCATGACTCTGGTTGCCTTAGAATCAATATAAATGATTAATAATAAAAACATCGAACCGATGTGATATCGTTTTGCAATGTGAGCTTTGAAACTCTTAACAATGATGATGTACATTTGCTTCTTTTATACAACGACCATTACCGTACTCAGACGTTACAAAGCATACTTGCGTTTAATGAAATTCCAACTCAAAAGATCCCGACGTAAAAGTGTCGAAACAAATGCATTTGTATATTACACAAGTACTGGTAACGACGCACTGCAATCTCCGAGCACACGTTCACGATACATTATTTGGGCCAAGCGTGATAATAATCGTGCGTTCAACTCGGTACCCCAGTTGTCTGTACAATCGCAAGAGGGGGCCTGTTTAAAGCCCCCCGGCGAATGCTCGGCGGTGATCGGTAATCAGAAGTAAATACGGCAATGATCACGGAAGCCGCCGTCGCCGCGTTCTCGCAGTTTCTCGCAATTCTAATTGAATTTGACGTTGCTCGTTACGGCGGGCCAGACCCTGGCTGAATGTAAAAAAGACAGGAGGTCTCTGGCCGGGGACCAGGATCGCCGGGACTCTTAAGGCAAGCCGGGAAAAGAGAACCAGGTAGCACAGGTACACCGTAGATCGTGAACGAGACGGACGAGCGAGGGTGGTCGGCGAGGAGGTGGTGGAAGTTAAGATGTGGGTGAATATAAGCGGAGCGAAGGTGTACCAGCGCCCGTAGTCCAACACACTGAGAAACACCTTGGTGTGCATCCAGGGGCCGTGTCCCCCTACTCCGTCTCTCTCCTTATTCCCCTTTCTCTCTCAGTCTCTCTCTCTGTGCTCAGGGGGGTTGGTGAGGTGAGAGTGACGGGGGATGTGCTGAGAGGCCGGGAATCGCGTTCCAGCCAAAGCTAAAAGGGGTGGACAGTGCGCAGAACCCGCCCCCACTTTTCGCGGCGAAGCAGAAGCTGCCAGTTGCTCGCGCAAGCCTTCATCCCCTCCGGTGTCGCGGTGGAAGATCGCCACCCCCGAACCAACTTAAACATAGCATACAGTAGCTCGCGAGCACCCTGCGTGGAAGGGCTTTTCCGCGCACTTGTGCGACGCAAAGGCCACCGTCGTCTATATATCGAGTCGTATATATCGAGTCGGCGAGGCCGACCGAAGCACGCGTGACTGGTGCGTGAACACGCGAGCGCGCGCGTGCGTACATATATATCGCGTCGAGTGCGTGCACGATCCGTGTCTCTACGAATTCCGTGTTCCCGATAAAAAAAAAACAATTATAGAACAACAGATCGAGCGAGAGAGTAACGTATAAAGAGAGAGAGAGAGAGAGAGAGAGAGAGAGAGAGAGAACATAAAAGAGAACAAAGTGGTGTTGTTCGATCGAAGAGAGATACACGTTCGCTGGCAGAATTTCATTCCCGGGCTGAAGATCGGAGACGTCTCGACTGGATGGAAAGGGGCCCCGGGACTCGAGGCAATGTCCTCGATGAACCTGCATGGCATTCAGGTGAAGTTTCTTGAGAAAACCAGGTTACTTTAGGCTTCGCAAAAAAAAAAAAGAAAAAAGGTAAAAGAATAGAAAGCGAGGATTAAGAAGATGGGACGGGTGGTGTGAATCGTTTGGAACTGACAGAGATTCTGTTCCCCAGCTACGGGAATTGATTTTGTTAGATGTCGAGCGACCTTGAGCGAGCTGATTGCACTCATTGATCAAAACTCACATGCATCCATGCATCCGATGAGAGAGCAGATTTCCTGATCCTCTGGAATTTTTGTGTTCCAGGGTGGAACTGACCAGCGTGCCAGGTGGCCAGAATGCGATGGCTCATCTCAAAAAACGGAAGCTGGAAGCAGAATCTGTCAGCCCAAATCCTAAGCAACCGCAACAGCAGTCGCAACAACAACAACAACAACAACAACAACAACAACAGCAGCAGCAGCAACAGCCGCACTATCAGCAACAGCAACCGTTGATGAATAAGAAGGCTGCTCAACCAATCATTCCCCAAGAAATGGAGACAGCTGATGCTGCGGCTAAACGAAGAAGAAAAAGCGTTCGCGATGACGAAACCCGTAAATCGTTGGACGCCAATGACTCGAGTAAGAACATACCGTTGCCGCAAAAGAAGCGAGCGTTCGCTGCCGGTAACTCGGGTAGTCCGGCGAGGAAATCGAGCAAACACTCGGAGGAACCTGAGGATGACGAGACTCTTATCAGAGAAACCGAAGCTGCTTTGAAGAGTCTGTCCGGTAGTTGGCCTGGTCCAAGGGATTCCTTATATCAGCGAGGCAATTCGGAGGAGGACAAATACGAGTCGAACTTTGAGAACTTGTTCGAGGAGAAGAAAGACAATCCTAAATTGTCGCCTTCTTCGATGTCCACCTCTTCGACCACCAGCAACGACGCAGGTTGCTCCTTGAAAGACGTGATATCGTTTCGTGGCCAGCAGGATCGAAACAGCAGATGCCAGCAACTATTGAAGCAACAAGATATCAAGCAACAGCAACATCCGAGCAAAGTGAAAAAGGATCTGGACAGTTTGTTAAAAATGGAAAACGAGTGCAGTATTAGCCAAGTGAACAACCAAGTGAACCCGAACGAACCAGGTAAAATCAGACCAGTGCCGGTGAGGTCCTTATCGAACAAAGACAGAAACGACAGGAGCATGATCGGCACGCACATGGACGCTCAAGGTCGACAGACGGACAAATACTCCAGATACGATCCACCCGACTTCAACGAGCTTGTTGACGATTCGTCCAACGAACTGGAGATCGACATGTCGGACCCAGCTGCCGAGAAAGACGAGGCTGACAGGGACAAGCTCAACGACAGGGACAGGGATCGAACGTGTCGGAACGGTCAGTCGTCGCAAAATTCCAGACAGCAACAGCAACACCAACACCAATTGTATTCCAACTATCACAGACAGTACAACGAGAACGGTATGAAGGTTTCGCCGACCGCCACCACCAGCTCATCTTCCTCCACCTCGTCGAATTCTCCGTTCTCTGCCACGTCCGCGTTCAGGCCACCCAACACGGACCACGCGAAAGCGACTAGCAGCGGTGCACCGGCAGTAGCCGTGGCTTCGACGGCGATTCCACCTATCGGCCCTTACCCAGCGTCCGCTACGTTCGTCGGTTACCCCACTGCTGGTCCAGGACCAACGATGCCGACACCGCAACCTGTTACGGGAATCTCCACTACCACGGAGGACAAACACTCGTCGTCCGTGTCGTTGCTACAGTTGAAATCGTCGAAGGAAGAGGTGCATCACGTGACGAGGCACGAGGTAGCAGCAAATCCCATGACAGGCAACAAGAGTCCAACGGGTGGGCTACCTGCCGTTACCAGTCCCGATTCCTCGAAACAGTACACGATTCTGCAGCCAGCTGGTATCGGATCGAGGGCGGCCAGTGCGATTCAGGACATAGCCAGAGAGGGAGTGGTCAGTGTGACGGCTGTTAGCAGTTGTAGCACGACCAACGGCAACACCAGCAACGGCATCAACAGCAACAGCAACGGTACATGTACGAACAACGTGGCTAGCAAAGCTACAAGCAACAACAACGGTAGTGGTAACGCGAATAACACTGCCAATCCGGTCAGCAACAACGGCAACAACAATGGGAACAATGTGACGAACAGTATCGCGATCACCGTAGTCTCCACCAGTACGACCACGTCCAGTCCAACGACTGGCGCCGATGCGACATCGGGAACTGCGACTGGTCAGCAAGAGTCTGTTATGAAAATGCCAGAAAGGACTGTGTCCTTTGATGGCAGCAGACCAGGAATGTCCATGTCTCCGTCCAGTCTTAGCAGAGGTGAGAGTTTCAATGCAATACATTGTTCGGCCAATCAAATTTTGGAAACGCACAAGCGGCGAATGCTTGTCCTCGTGGACTCGTTTGAAAGAACTTGAAAGGGATTTCGTAGCAATGAAATACACTACTATTCCTCGCAAAAGAGATATTCGATCAAACGTATTCATAAATATTGGAATTTTTGAGATAGAAAATACTACTACGTTTGTTTGAAATATGTACGTATGAAAGTGAAGTTAATTGAATTTGCAGATACGACAGATTTCAATAGTTTTTGATGTTTCGAAAACTTAGGTTTCGATCGAAGACTTTTTCCATGGACGGTAGCCAGTCGCGTGTTCCGTCGAGACTTTAACGACTGCAAATACGAGCAACGTTTCAAACCGCTTTCTCTAATTGGGACGATTTTCATTGACGAACTAGGATAGATCGAAGTCGAGGAAATTTGCGAAATCATTGATAAGGCAAATGTCGATGGTGTTAGTAGGCTTAGCGTCCGTGTGTTATCCAGTACGAGAGGGGGACAAAAGGCATTTTCGACGCTCCCGCGTACGGTACTCTTCTCCTACTGTCAGTTTCTCTCTCTCTCTCTCTCTCTTGCTTTCTCTATGAAGTTAGGGGAGTTAGGGTAGCACGGAAAATCAATAATTACGAAGCGAGGGGCGATGACTCAAATGGTGAAATCAAGGTCTCTCAAAGTAAAGTTATTCTCCGTATTCTCTGCTACAGCCACTTTGTCTTCGTCTTTGGCGCAGCTTCGAAACTATTCGCTTGATCACGGGAACGTCGCGATGATCGTAAAGACTGGCAGCACGCGGGGAGGGGAAACTTGCACCTATTAAACGCACTCGACCACGTGCCCTTTAGAATCCTATGCTATAACTCGGAATTTACGTTGCCATGTGCTCGCCATTCTTTCTAAATTACCTTCTCTCTTTCCTTTTTCTTTTTTTAACTCATTCACTTTTTCTGAAGTTACGTACGTATTCTGATTGTCTCTCCACTCTGAGGGAGTTACTTCACAGAGATTGGAATGCTGCTGAAAGGTTCTACGTGACTAAAAAAAATTTCAATATGAATAATTTTGATACTGTCATATTTTAAATATCAAACTCAGATATTTTAATTTTAAAATAAAATGTAATATTTGTTCGATTAAGCCGAACGAGTAACAACTGAACTGACGATATTTGTGCAAATATATAAAGTTTAATAAATGAAATTAAAATTCAAGTAAAAATTTATTTTACCGATTAAAAATTAATTATAGTCTGTGATTGTATTAACATAAATAATTATACTAATATGAAGAAACTCATCAGTAAAAATAATAAATTGTTTTATTCTATTATTATAATTTTCGTTATCAATATCTTGGTCAACTGATATTCTTTGGTAAATAACATTTGTCTAAAACCTAAATGAAAAGATTGAAAAGAAGGAAAAGGGAAAGATCAGCGACGAGGGGAAGCAAGAAAAATCAGGGAAAATTCCAGTTGCGCCAACGGGGAAACATTCCACGGTGTGACAGGTGGGAGTTCGAGTGCATTCCAGGGTCTTAGGGCAGCGACGACACGATGTGCCTAGACGGGGAAATTTGGGGTTGATACCACGTCATACGTATAAGCCGCAGCTGTCAGCAGCTAGAAACGTGACTAGCATCCTAGCCACACCACGCTACCTTATTACCACCATGCGGCTCCACTGCCTGTCCTCATTATTCCCTCAGCGTTTTCTCTAACTGAAGCTGCGAAGGTGAGCAGTTCAAAAATTCAATTATCGTCATTTCGTGCCCCGTTATAAATTGACCTAGATAGATCAGCTGCGGTATTTATATAATAAACTATATCAGTTACTCGTCGTATTGTGAAAGAACATTGATATCACGTTAATCACAAGTCTCAAATACTTTCATAGCATAAATTTCAATATTCTGATAAAATTCATCGAGTAAACCGTTGTATAAACTTTTCGATACACTTGTATTTAATTTCATTCGATGAAAAATATTATGTCTATCGATAGAAACAAAGAATCGTACATCACAGATCAATCTTATCCATTGATACTTTCTAATTTGAATATCTATCAGACTTTTAACTTGTAAAACCTTAAACTTTATAGAATGCGCTGTCTAAACTACAGTAGTCTAATCGGTCGCTTTCATTGCCGTTCAATGACATTACCATGCACGTCAAAAAATTTGTATAATACAAACAAGAACTTCCAACGCCGCTCGGAACGTTTACGTTGGAGGAGTTGCAGCGGCACCTGCCAATTTCTGAGGGTGGTCGATTATTAAAAGATCCGCAGGTGAAGATAAGCCGAGCAATCCAACTCGACGGAAATCTCGGCGAATAAACGCGGGGCCGTGATAAGTGGGCACGATTAATCGCATACTTACAACCGTGACGGCGGTACAGGCGTGCCGGACCCCACGTAGCCCATAGTTTTAATCGCCATTCGCGCCGCTCGTTCCCAAAGCCTTTCGATTTAGCGACAGGCTCGCGTGCATGTCGCGCTCCTTCCCCTCTCTCTCCCTCTTTCTGGTCTCTTTCATTTTCTCTCTCTCTCTCTCTCTCTCTCTTCCACTTTCACTCTGTCACTCCTCTCTCTCTCTCGCTTTTTTAAAATATTTTCTCTTTTTTATTCAACACACCGCCGACACACACGGTGCACGGACGTAAGAGCGTGTTGACACGCCATAAAACCGCTATCGGGAAATCCGTCGGCCGCAAAAACCACCCTTTCCGCGTTGAAACCGCGCGGCAGGCAGGGTTGGCCTGGCTAATAAAAAAATAAACTGCCCTGTAACTCAATTTTACGCTGCCTTTGCGACCGCACGCATAAAAAGGACCTTTACTCGCAGCGCAGGGGCTCTACCCTCGCGTTACGTCCGCGCGCGCGCTCGCGCACACGCACGCACCACCGTGTGTAAATACGTACCTTGCGATTGTTCCCTGGGCTGTTCTCTTTTTTTAGAATCTTTCGTCTTCCACATCTGCCTCCGCTTCTCTCGGCCTTTAAGATCCCATTCTAAGTCAAACGATCACCTTGCAACATAATTACACCATCCAACGGCTCCCGATATTACGAGAAATATCGGTCCTGTCTTGTCTCGCGATGCATATTTAGCTTCGCAAAGATACGTTGGACTTATTAATGGACAGATAGGAAGACACTGTTCTTACCTCTATCGACACCTCTTTCTTCGACGACTAGAGATAGCCTGCGAAGGCAGCCCAGTATCGGTCGATTAAAATAAATATACGCGCGTCTATTTATTCGCACTCTCACCTGGCTGTGGACATTTCAATCTCTTCATCGATTAATCTCTTAATCGCAACATTCTTTTACCGACGATATGGTATTCGCGATCTCAGCGCGGCGTGTGCACGATAGAGAGACAGAGAGAAGAGATGAGAAGAGAAAACAAGGAGAAGGGAGGAGAAAGAAAGAATTCGGCACGCGTCGTGCAGTGGACCGAATGAATAAAACAATCCTGGTGTTTATGTACACCTCTGGACCTCCCGTGGTGACCCTCACGTGAAATGGCAACAAAATAACACAATTACACACTCGGCCACGGTCCTCACCCTCGCTACCCGCTCTACTCGTCCTCGTTCTCACCCCTTGGATCCGCTCTTTCCTCTTTTCTCTCTGACCCTCTCGCCCATCCCGCCACGGGATCCCATAGCGGAGAAAGGGCGGAGAAAGAGGAAAAAAGAGGAGAGGTGGTCTCTGGCTGACCGACTCGTTACAAGTCTATTCAGAGATCCGGAAAGAACAGCGCGTGCCGGTATTCATTTTGTTGACCGGAACCATTATCTGCCCCCCCCCCTTCACCCTCCTCCTTCGTTCTTTTCTTCTCTATCCCCGGTCTACCGCTCTTCGTTGCCGTTTCTTTCTTTCCTTTTTCACCCGGTGGAGCTTAGGCACCGGCCAACCGCTTTAAAACCTTACGGCTAATTTATTAATCCCGCCGGCGGCCAACCAACCGCTCTTTAGTCGTTTTTTTCTAGCCTGCCGCTAATTAAAAAGCACGGGAATCCTTCGTTCCTCTCGCCGATCTAGGAAATTGTTAGTTACTTTTTCATTGGCAGTATGTGCTTCTCCTATCTGTCGAAGTGCTGTCATTATTGGTAATTTGCTGATAGTTTACAATGGAGAAAGGTTGAAAAAGGTTTCAAGTAGAGGTATGTTTGTATCGGAGATTATTAAAATTCAAAATATCTCATTTTATCAAAATTCAAATGAATTAAAAGTTTTAAAGTGAATGAGTGATTCAACTCTGAATTGTCGTGGCTCCTAATGGCTCAGTGATTTAGATACCGTTTAAGAATAAATATAACTGTAATAAAATGCGTACAAACATTGGTGATTTTATAGTATTTAGGTGGGAAATTTGTATTGGAAGCGATAGCGAATGAGATTAATCTGCGTATGAATGGCTCACACTGCGTTTGATTAATGTGGCTAATTCTACTTATTGAAGTAGGAGCGCTGGCGGCAAGTCGCATATTGGCATATGACAATTTATTCGTGATATTTCTGAATTCAAAAAGAGTGAAATTAAACTGCTGCTTCATTACGTGTGTTACATTTATTTTGCTGTTGGTTTATTTTTACTACTGCGTCATATCCAATTTACATCGAAATATCAATAAATACTTGATACTAATTTATTTCCACTGTCATTTTACATTAAATACTTGAACGACACATATAATATTTTCATTTTACAATAAATCATTGACTTGATCGATAATATTTCTATATCTGGTACAAAGCGTCCAAATATCTCCATTTAAAATACTCAGACCCCATGCAAAAGAATACGAATCACGTATCATTTCCATACCGGCAGACATTTCTCATTTTCGCTGTTTCCACTGTTCCAACCGTGGAACATTAAAAAAAAAAAAACAGTTCTATTCGCAATTCAAAAGCTAGATCTACACGGTTTTCTTCTCATTAATATCCACTAGCCTGGAATTTCTCTCGACACAACAAACCAGCAGCGCGTTTCGTTCCACGTTTCCTCCGGTTTTCGCGAATAAAGCATGTCGCTAATGACATCACGTATCGTGATCCAATTTAGGATGAAGGTGGACCAAGCTAGCGTCTTAGCAGGGATCGGCTCGGTCCCTCTCTTTCTCGAACGCGAAATGACGGCCTGATGAAGTTTCTCGGCGTCATGGCGGCTGTTTCGTGGGTCGGGTGTAGTTGGCTAGAGGGATCCGAGCCGAAGCAGGATTAGTACACGACAAAGTTTATAAAAGTGTACTCACTCCATGGGAAACCCCCGGCAACTAACCTAAAGCTGGCCTCCCCTTAAGGCTCGTTCCTTCGGAATCCCTTTCCGAACCCTCCCGCAAACGTGACAAACGCACCTATCGTATGAGCGAAGCTTTTCGGGTTAAGAAACGCGGAATTGATCGCAGCTTGGGACGAAACGAATTAATACGTGTACAATAAAAATTTGGCAAACTTCACTTTGATGAAAATCGTGGTGAGCTCATTTGTGAAATGGACGAACGTGTCCATTGATATCGTGGCAGATATCAATGAAATTTTTAACAGTACCATTGATATCAGTAAAAATCGTTGAGTTAGGTTCGAATTAATAGACGTAGACATGGTATCAGTGAAATTTCATGTCGTTTGTAGAATAATAATCATGAATCTGGTACAATCAATAAAATATAACACAAGTTTAATAAATTAATATTGTCAAGTATCAGATTTTTAAACGATCGAATTTCAGACACTATGATTCTTTTATCTGATAATACACGTTGAGGTTTAAAATAATTGATTACCATATTTTACCGACCGAATTTGATAAATGAAATTTCGATAAACAATACAGTCTACTGTATATATAGGTACGTTACTCGTTCCGATGGATTTACCTGATCGTGTAAAGGTTAACCATACATAGGAACAACCGCGTGCAGAAAAAAAGAGTTCACTAATCACGAATGACACGATCTTCCACTTGTCCATTTTACATTCTAAATTGCAACGTACCGTACGTAAACTCTAACGCGAAAGTCTAGCGATGTGGAACGAGCGTTAACTAGGAAGAAAACCAACTCAATGGCTCAGAGGGAACCAATTACGCGTATCGCGACATCTGATTATTGGGATTATGATTTTTTATCGCTAAGTCACCGTGACGCGCACGACTAATCTCATCTCGGTCGCCGTAAAAAAGAATTATTCAGCGAAAAAGTTGTTAAAATCAACATCGCGCTGGAAGCGAAAGGGCCGAAGTAGTAGACGTAGTCTCATCCTAAGCGATTGGTACTTCTGGACTACATAGAGCGTACTGGAAACCTGTAATTGTCTGGTCACGCGAGGTCACCCTGAGAACACGAACACGATTATACGTGACGTGCACCATACCAGCCATTAAGTTACAGCCAGCACACGACAGATGGTACAGGTTGCTTGAGCATGCCCCCGATGCAATTTCGTGACAGCGGTAAGAATAGCGAGAATCAAGGAGGGGAAAAAACACGAAGGAAAAAAATTTCTTAAAGTTCTCTGAACATTAGTTTCGCCATGTGACGTGCTCTTGCCGAACGATAATTATCCGTTCGATGGTAAATTAATTTCTCGAAGGAATACGCGTTTTGGCTGTATTGTTTCACCGGCCGTGGTTATTTATTTTATCGACCATTGATTGGCATAAAATTGGAATTTTATTTAATTAATTATTGTTCACAAAGCTCTGCAGCTTTCGATGCATTTTTACATTTCTGGCAATAAAATTGAACAAAAAATTATAGAAAGCTTCGTACATTTCATATACGTACTCTGGCAGTTCAAAACTTCCTACTAATGAAATTTAAAATTGCAAAAAAGCACAAAATGCATATAATATTCAAAAGTAAATAAAATAGCCGAAACATAGTACTTTACAGTTACGATATCCAGCCAGTGAAGTAAATCTCTATTCAGGTATTCCATTTTTTGTGTAAACATTCGCAGTTGTTAATTCGATAGTACTTAACTTGATAAGTTTATCGTACAAAGTTGTTACGCGTAGGAGATCGACGCTTTCGTTTCACGATGATCAACAATAACGCGAGCTCACTTGTCTCTCGTTTCATGGGCAAGTTTTCGGTCGTATGTACGTATACGTGGTGCTAATCCCCGAGGCTTAGACGCGGGACAGAGAAATCCCGGTGGTTATTCGCAAATGCGTAGCTCGCGCGACAAGATCCAAGGTACCACAATTGGCCTCAGCCTGTCCGTTTTCATTTAAAGTTTCCCGTTAAAATTTTCAAGCGTCATCTTCACTTTAAACTATCTTAAACAAGCCTAAATTACCCCCAAAAACTTACCATTGCTCATTAGCATTAACCGAATTTATCATTAATCTTTCCAGAAACATTTTATATTTATTAAGAGATTACATCTACATTCTAATTATAAAGAACGTGTGTATTATTAACGTCAAGTAAACCTGTTTATTATTCTTTCTAGGAATATCTTATATTTATTAGACATGTTATTATAATATATTTACATTTGTGTCTTTATTCCCAGCGTGAGAAAAAGAAACGTAGACATAGAAATATTTTCGCATGGTATTTTTACGTTCTTACTAAACCTGGAAGGCAGAACAATTAGAGGAGCTCAAAATACATCGAGCAATAAACGTTGGTTTATTTGCTTATAGGTTCAACGCTCTGAGCAAGGAATATCAAGTATACATGAATATTGGCAAACGGGGAAATAAAACGTATTCTGTAGTAGTGTGCCGGATGAAAGTACACCGCGATGTCGGACATAGTTGTCATCTATTCGATGGTTAATTTTCATTGAATTCCCCGCGCCATCGCGAATGTTCCCGAAGAACATCGGCCGTCGGGTTTCTTACTGTTTCTCGTGTTTTCCCGTCGATACATTTATTAAAAATTCTATTTTTCGCCGTATTGAATATTTTTAATATTTTTACATATTCAAGATTTCTGTGCAATGCAGTAAGAATATTATCAATAAAACAACATACGGTGTGACTGCAATTGCATGCTAATTAACGAGATCTATATTAAATATCTTTTCATAGAATGTATTAAATATCTTCCATATCATTTCAATTATATTATACAAAAATTTCATGTCATGAAAATGGAATGTGGTATGTCAGATTGTACATTTAATTTCAGTTGTTCAGTATTTTGACGCTAATGTACGTATAATATAAACAATCTAATTCAAATTCAATCTGAATTATCATTCTCCTTTGATTGATGATCCAACCTACGATATCAATCGAGAACTACACGAATTATCGTCATCGTGTGGTACTGATACCACCAAAAAAGTTCAAAAATGCGATCCTCAATACGCGTGTCCGTCATCAGCTGATAATGATAGTGAGATTAAAACGAAATATTTACATATTTCGTCAACGAACAGCAAATAACATGCATTCATCGCAACACAATAAGAATTATTGTGAAACCGGTGTCAAGGGAGAGCGTTTCATTTTCCCTATTACAAAAAGACTGCGTCCTGTCAACACACCGGTGCGTTCCCCCGTTAAAATATTGATTCTCTTGAGGGGGTTGGTTCGATTGCCAAAGCGAAAGTGAACGTCCGAACGGCGAGGAGCGAGTCGAACGTCCGCGCGTTACAAAAACCAACCGCAGTAACAATACTTTGCCGTGTGTATCGGATCGTGAAGCTGTCACGGTTCGGCCATCATTCCGCTCGACATTCCATGCCGTATGGACACGTAATTTATCCGCAATCAAACGTACTTGTCGCGGTCATTAAATTCAGCTGGGAAACCGATGGACCGATGGCACCGATGCACCGTGTTGTTCAGTTTGTTCGATATTACAATTACGGCGCGTAATCGATATTAATTAAAGAGCCACAATACGATCGATTCGAAATGGACGAGTACATCGGAACTGACACGCTCTATCGTTGACAGCCGTGCATCAACCGTGCGACAATTACGCCGGAACAATCGCTCGAGGTTTTTAGACCGTACACTCGATCGTTTCCCATCAATGGGATCGATATTTTAGCTCATTCGCAGAGATGTTGGCCGTGTATTAATGATCTTTGACTGTGAAAGCGCAGATGGACAAAATGACACAAAGGAAAGTGAGGACACAGATGTATCATTCTTGGCTAGATTTTTACTATAGAAAATTACAGCGCTAAATGCATTAGCCAGATCTTTTTCAGAAAATTTAATTTGATGTAACGAAGAAAAATTACGCACTACGTTATTTGAAATACTCTCCTTGTTAATCGTCTCTTCTATTCCTTTCTATATACTACTTTCCATCCTTTGACTGTATCTACTACGTTTTGATCATCGTCGACCAGCCCAACTCTAGTCCAATATTAACCTAAAAAATTCCATTACAACTGCGTTCGAAATTTAGTTTCCTACATTTTCGCACATTAATTCTCGAACATTGTATAATTTTATACTTACACGCACACTAGTGGTCAGGTCAAATTCAACTAAATTCTATTTGCAAGAATTTAATCTTTCTTCGTCAAATTCTTTCTCCACCTGCCTGGAAACAAATTTTTGTATTAGATTTTTTTTTTAATTAAATACACTAACTGTTAGAATTATTTCAATGATTAAACTTAATAACCAAAAAAGAAAACATATTTTGACTTGGATAATAATGTACTCGCCGCGCGCTGTTGACGGACCATATGAAGTCTGACCATTCGCTATGGTTTGATTTGTTGCAGAGGGCAACAAGTGCCCGACCCCAGGCTGCACGGGGCAGGGTCACGTGACCGGACTCTACTCTCACCACCGCAGGTAAGCAATTATCGGTAATTAACCTATGCTCCGCACTTTACCCTGGTCGATTAGACACTTACGCGCTACGACAGAAAGAGCAAGTGAAATAGGACTGACACTAGCAGACTTAGTCGATATATTACGGAATATAACACCTTCGCGTTTTAATATTTGGCAAAGTTCTTTTTGAAATATCTGGAAAATCTAACCAAGTTGAAACTCTGATTTTTTTATAAGTTCCCAAAGATATATATATACATCACGTAATGTAACTATTTACAAGCATAGCTTTTGTGAAAAGAATTTGCATGATTAATGCATTATTGTAGGATGAATCAAATTGTCTCGTTCATTTCAAGTTTTACATAGTATTTTTATAGCGCACAATTGAATGGAAAAATATATAATCTTTTTCATTATATTCTTGAAAGTATGAATTGAAATAAATATATCACACTGAAACGTAGCATACAGCAATCTCAAATTCGTATTTTCCCAATTCACTTAAAACTTAAGACATTTGTTATTTTATATTCCACCACCACTTCATAATTCTCTACTGTGATTTCAGCCTATCCGGTTGTCCACGAAAGGATAAACTAACGCCAGAGAGTAAGTAGTCGCCGATTGCGGCACCATTGTTCTTACTTCTCTTATCGTAGTTACATAGATGCATCTTCTTTTTGCGAGACTGCCTTTTTCACGCGACCGCCAAGGGGCAAGGGAGTGGCGAGTGTACGATCGTGAACGGCCGTACTTATTTTCCCCCAGCAGCGGTGGCACGTTTCTTTCGGATCGATCCGACGATCTTTGAACCGACGCGATCGAATCTATCGCGAGTTCGAGCCAAGTTTCGCGACACGACGCACTTTTTCGTTTCAGCCACGCGAGAAACGTTCGTTCGACGTCCAAAGTACAAAGTCCACGCGCGACGCACGATGTCGGTGCCATTTGTTGGTAGCGATGTCGAAAGAAACGAACGGCGGGAAAAGAATAATAACTGAATCTCTCCGCTTCGAACTCGATTGGACGAAAGTGCACGGGCTCGTTGAAACCCGTGCCCGTCTTATGTGTGTCTATATGTGTCTGTCTGTTTATATTCTTTGTGCTTTTTCGTTTGCGGGGTAGAGAGCTTTATTTATTGCGTTTCACTTCCGTTTCAATTTTTACCGTTCTGTTTGTAGTTTTAATTATAGTAGAGAATTTATCACCACACATGAACTTGGTTATGTTGGCCGTACCAACGAACTATCTGGAGAACTCGAGACACGGGGGCGGTGCAAGGCTAGCTGGTATGCGTGTACAAGCACGCCGGATCCGAACGGAGGGTCTTGTGCGATTGAGTATAATTGAGAAACGGCGATCGACACATTCTTGTGACACGGTTCACCAGACACCGGCTTGTCGACCGCGTCCCATAGGACACGCGACAAGTTTCCACCCTGTTAAGCGACGAAAGAACATCGATTCGTCGTGGATCGACAAACTTGTTACCATCTCACGAAGAACGTTTACCACTTTTTAATTAAATATTTCAATCTTAATTGTTATTATATCAAATCACACATTAATTTCGCATTTCCATTTCCAAACGAATTTCATTCCGTAAATTTTCATTGAGGAATCTTGAAGTTGAAATTTCAAGCTGCTATTTTCAGATGTTTCATTGAATATTCATGTTTCGTTTTCAAGAATTATCGAACGTCGAGTATTTCAGCGAATGAATTTTCCCTGCGATCGTTTCAAACGTGCACCTCTCACGGTGCACGATATCTATTACACGAGAGACCAACAAATTATCCCCAATACGAAACACGCACGAACAGTGATCCATCGATTTACACACGAATCGCAAGTTGTTGTCTTTTATGATTTTGTCACTCGATTATGTCTTTACTTGAGTTTCTCTCTACCCGCTCGGTATACTTAATTGTACTATTACACATTTGATTTGTTATATTTCATCCCGTGACGTTGTGTACCCCATCTCTCTCTCTCTCTCTCTCTCTCTCTCTTTTTGTTCCTCTGATTTTTGTTCTCTCCTCTGTCTTTCTCTGTATACTATACACAACATCTCTAACGCCGTGTGTGACGATCGATTTGAAGTCGACGCGATCGAAATGTGTCGGGAAAAGAAGAAAAAAAACGAACCGTGTTGCCGACAAATGTAACGATTATACTCAACGCATAAGAAAGAATCGAGCTGAAATTCACCGAGTTGGTTCGATTCCACCGATCGTATCTTGGTATGCGTGTATGCGTATGTGTGGCAATTGATGCGCGTGTAACTCGATCGGAAAATGGCAGCGTTCTATAACCACGCCACGTGTCTCTGGGTTCTCTACAGTTCTGGCGATGCATGAGACTATTTTGAAATGCCCGACACCTGGTTGCAACGGCCGTGGCCATGTCAGCTCGAATCGGAACACGCACAGGAGCCTGTCCGGATGTCCCATTGCCGCGGCCAATAAGCAGGCTGCACGCGAGGCACGACACAAGGCTCAAGGTAAGGCGGCGCGGCGACTCTACAACGTGCCTGGAATTCGATCCCGGTGGAGAAAATCCACGGATCGAGCCGCCCCCGTGAAAATCGGATCGGGGCGTAGAAGCTGCGAAACGAATCTCTCCAATCGTTTCTCGATAATTCTCGCGATAGTGAACGCGACAGATCCATTTCTGTGTTTCCTTTTGAAGATACACACGAAACAGCCAAATGTCGTTGATTTATCAAGGGTTTTATTGCCGGTGAATAGTTTTATTTGTTCGAGAGCGAGATGAGACTGTAAATCATTTGAATTTTTCAGACATAAAATTGGTTATCCCTACCTTTCACGAAGCTATTAACTTTCTTATTCTTTCTAACGTTCCTAACCTCATTGTTGGTATTCAGTATGTCACGAGAGAAATTTTATAAATTTATCTATCATGAAAAGACAGTGTAACTAATTGCAAGGTTGGTTCTGAGCATAATCTGTGTAATGATCTTTCACTCAGCATGTTATTTGCAAACTTTCGTTTAAAAATTTCGTTTCAATCTTGCGTTGGTAGCGTATTAATCGAGAAGCAAGCATGATAGTCAGTCAACTGTCTCCACGATGTAACCAAGTAATCGAAAGTGGAGCACGTGGTAATTATTATATTTTCGCGACAGTGTCCGGAATACCTCCAGAATACATCAGCACGAACCTGTTGCCACCGTCGATGGATAGCAAGAGCTATTCCCAGTACGGGTCCACGGCGCAGGACACGAAACCGGTGTTAAGCAGCTTGACTTACGACTACTACTCTACAACGAAGAGCACGGGGATCAACGTAAAACCTCCGAAAACACCGGAGGAGAATCCCTCGTCCCGTACGACCAAGGTGGTCCCTAAAACCGAGAATATGACGCCAAGCGGCAGTTGCTGCAACACTCTGCCAACCAGAGGTCAAAACACCACCGACTTACTGGTACCGAAAACGGAGGAGACTGCTTCCTGTCGAGTTAACTCACCGCCACCGCCTCCGCCGCCCACAGTGCGACCAACCTACGACTCCTACATGAATCAAGACTCGAACTCTTCGTCCATGTCGTCGATGGACGCGATGGGATCCAGGGGATCCATTGGCGCGACGATACATCATCCGAGTCAGCACCCGACGCACCACGTGCTGCCTATGCAGCCCACGGTCGCTTATCCGATGCCAATGGTCGAGGACACTAGGATGAGTCATCAGATGTCGCAGAGATCTCCGTACGAGCCGTCGGCCATGATGGCCGCAGCGGCGGCAGCTGCTGCTGCGGCCACCACCAGCGAGGAACTTTATCATCACAGATCGGCGGAGCACGCGAGAGCCTACATGCACCCTGGAGCGAGTAACATAGCCAGACCAGTTGTCACTTACTCGAACGAGATCGCAAACGCGAGGGGATATGAGAACGCGGTAGCCAGTGCGGCGAATCATCGACCGTACGATCCTGGCACCACGTCAGCTTACGAAAGATACGACACGCAGAGTTGCGCGCCGATTCAATCTCAGCAGCAGCAACAGCAGCAGCAGCAACAACAGCAGCAGCAGCAGCAGCAGCAACAATTGCATTCAAGGACGAATATGTATTACCTGGGACAGACTGGGATGACGCCCGAGGAGCAGGAACGGGTGTACCATCAGGAGGCTGCGGCTGCTGCGCAACAACATCAGATGGCGATGGCCGCGGCTACTGCTGCTGGGATGATGAAGACTGAGGATGGTGGGTTTCGTTGTTTTTATTATAATGTGAGGAATTTTTTATTGAATTGAAATTAATGGTAGTGCTCGTTCAATTTTATTAAACTTTCCAAGTAACGATAGAAGTTATTTACGAAGCAGTACTTTGTAATTGTCTCGATTATTTTTATCGTTACAGTGAAGTGCGTCACAGTAGCGCAAGTTCAGCAAATGCAGAAGCCTGGTGGCCCTCCAACCTCTCCAGGTGGCTCAGTGATGGATTTGTCAACCTCTAGCGTCACGTCAACGAGCCCACAGGTAGAAACGTCTATCTAAGCGTTAGAAAACCAAAGTCGTAATTTGATAAATCTATAAAAAAAAAAAAAACGCAACGACGATTCATTGCAGGCACCGCCTTACGGTTCCAACAGTCTTAGCCCTCAGTATGGCGGTGGTCAAACAGTAGGTGGCAGTCCTCAAGCTGCAGCAAGCCCGCACTTGACTGCAAGTCCTCAGGTTCCCAGTCCCCAAGGACAGACCCTCGATCTCAGCGTCAACAGGCTCCATAGGTAATTATCATTGACTTTACTCCTTCATTAAATCAACCTTACTACATAAAATTTGGAATTGAATTTAATCTCAACTGCGAATAAGAATCTCCAGCATATTTTGGTCAAAATTGAATTAACAATAAAGAATAGATCGCTGTCGATCGTTTTAGTATACGCAAGATGATGCAATTTTAAACATAAGTACATTCTGATACTTGTGAGAAAAAAGATTTAAAGCACAGTTTGAAAGTTCAAGTGTTTCGCGATTTATCTCCGCTGAAATAGCTTCGCATGAACCAAGAATCTAAGACAGTAAAAGAGTAAAATACATAAAATAAAATATAATTGTTCCATTTTCTCGAAAGTGCTGCACAATTTTTTTAACCCAACGAATTGTCATCCTTCCAACGAGAATGAAACGAAAGGGAGAGATATTAAATCGTACATCATCTTCATCTGATTATAGCGGCGCGCCAAGTCCCCAATATCCGACCGGCCACGGAGAAGCTGTGGCGGTTCCCGTTGGACCTGGTTTCCCAGCGCCCAGACCAATCGAGGAGCAAACCGAGCCTGTGGACTTCTCGACGGCAAACGAGCCGGTCAATTTCAGCGGGGGTCCTGGAATCAGGCCTGTACCAGGCTTCCCGCCACCCGGTGTGCACGTCACGGCATACAGTCGCGAAAGCACCCCCGACAGCGGGGG
Organism: Melipona beecheii; assembly: GCA_032399605.1. NCBI lineage: Eukaryota > Metazoa > Arthropoda > Insecta > Hymenoptera > Apidae > Melipona > Melipona beecheii. The sequence continues at coordinate 208,261 of JAUCMO010000047.1, read as the reverse complement.
TTCCCACTACATGGATGCTTACCGCGATCCCACTGGTGAGCCATCACTGTTTATCACTTAACTTGTCAGATAGTTCGTCATCGATCATCCGAAAACGCTTTATGACCCGCTTTATGACGACTCGATTTTATCCTCCGTCTCTATTTTATCTGTCGTTAATGGTCGTTTTGACAACAATTGAAGATTTAGAAATTGCATTTTCACCGAAGGTTCGATCAATTTATTTCTTACATGCAGTTCCTTGTTTCTTTTTCCTGAAGGGATTGTGGTATAATTCTTAATTCTTAATTTTTTATTTTACTCATTATCAGAGATTCAAGTTCAACAACAACAAATTCTGTAATATTTTTAAGAAGAAATTTGGCAATTTTTGATCGATTCTTTAAGTATCAAAAGTAAGTGATACTTCGAACCTTCGTTATTTCACGTCACACGCTAAAAAAACTCCAAAACTACGGCGCGATCGATCGAAAAGAAAATCTAATTGAGCTCGGTCCCTGCAAGTCCGCTCGCCTGTGCAGCAACGGAAGCCGTTACGCTAACCAGAGACAAACTACCCAGAACAAGTAATACGCGACGTATACGCGATAACGCCAACTGGGTGGTCCAACTTGGACATTTTCCTCTTTGGCTTTCTAAATTTCGACAAGCATATACTTGAAGTATACACGGCGCGTGTCAGCTTGACGCTTCATCGGCCACGTGTAACGGGGGTTGCAGCGAGGAGATCCATGGACGAGGGATACGGAAAAGAACAAAGAGCTCGACGCCCTCGGGGGGTCGGTTGGGAGAGGAGCGGAACGAGAGAGCGATACGCGGTTACAACCGTCGAATAAAAATTCGCCAGAACAGTACATGACTGCCATAATAGGCACCTATGGCCCCGACTCTCATTTTCCTCGGTCTCTCTGTGCCTTGGCATTCCAAACCTACAGCAGCCCATTCTCCTCGTCCCTGTCGTCGTTTCTCCTATACACACACACACTCTCTTTCTCTCTTTCTCTCTCTCTCTCTCTCTCTCTCTCTTTCGCTCTGATATGCTTCATCCTTTTCCTCTTTCTCTCATCCTCTCTCGCCGTGGCGTGGATGTGCACCAAACCGGCACCCTTCCTACCGGACCCACCTCCCTGTGGCGGTACACGACCATTGTTAATTATCAATATTTCGCGTACACGTAGCCGGCAAAAGTCCGGCACGGCCAATATTGTGCGGACTCTGACGCTGGGGAGTAGTTATTGAAATTGAAACATTCGAGCACACAGCCGGCATGTCGGGTTCGTTCGTTCGTTCGTTCGTTCGTTCGGCGTCGTCGTGTTCGCGCGACGTCCACCGTCGCCCGTACACCGGCTCTCCTCGTCCGTCGGCTATTTGCACTGCAGACGAAATGAATTCTTGCCGGTAAATAAACGCGTAGATTTTACAACGGTTAATCAAGCGACGCGTCGGTTTCGACCTTTGCGCCACCCGAACCTTTGTCCAGCCCGCTTTCGATTGCTTCTTCCTCTTTTTTGTTCCTATTCTCTTCTTCCTCTTTTTGCCGTGTTCCCTCTTCTTTCCCTCTGGTTTCTGTTGCCACCGTTTCTCGTTGCTGCACCAATGGCGGGCCGAAAGAGACGCTTCTTTGCTTAATTCGTTATTGGATCTCGTTGATTACGGATCGAAGAGATTACGCTGGATTTTTGATAAAATTGAAACTCGCTGCGCCGCCGCGTTCGCCAAAGCATCCACGCACGGGTACATCACACACGCTCCAGTTTTTTTAGCCCACTCCGCGTTTCTTTGTTCTACGTTTTCGCAAAATATCCGTTGATACAGTAGATATTTGAACGACAAGTTTGACAAGTATCCGAGTGATTTTGATAGAACGTTGCCAAGTTCCAATATACGTACGTGTAACGAAAAGTGAATAAAGGATGGTAAATATGTGGAGAACTAATTGAATATCAATTTCGTATTCAAAGTAGGATTTTTTCATTTCATTCGAAACGTTTATCATCGAAGGACACTGGAATACTATAGAGATATTTGTATCCATCAGATTTCATATTTATCAAATAGTTGATCCGCGATTAAATTTTTGATTATCAAGACCACTTTTAGGCTATAGGTATCACGATAGAAATTTTTCATTCCATTAATATTGATATTTTGAAAATAGTTTATACAATTTCCGATATTTTTATAAAATTTACAATTACAATTCTTCTGTGCAACTTTTATTCATCAACAAAGTTACAGTGTGAATATTTCTGTTTCTCAGGTTACGGACCAATGAGCCCGCACCCAGGATACGGAATGACAGGCGTTCAACCGGAATATCCTGGGAACACGTACACTCCTTACCCCACTGCAGGCTATAATTGCGGTGGAACTTATCCCGGAGGTCCCGTGACTTCCGGTTACCAAATCCCAGCTGGCTACACGCCGACACCCTGCTACAGTATGCCACCTCCGCAGCACACAGTCGGACCTCTCGATAAACCAACGGGTAAAGACGATAGGTAAGGAACTCGACAATCTATTTTCCTTTAAACATAATTCCGCGATCGTGAGATGACATATGACGTTTCTGGTTCATCGGAAACTCAATTCAGAGATCGTTCAATGTGGATATATTAGTAGCGTCTGATTAATGAATTGTCTTACTTTTGAAATTGAAATTATAATAGGGATACGACTGAGGATGATACATATGAAAATAAATCAATGGAATTGGTAAAACTCTAAGATTTCTAGTCTTAATTTTTGGACATTTTTAATTTCGATTCCAATTGACTTTTGCTTGTAAATTAAAAAAAAAAAAAGAAAAATGGAAAAGAAACGAAATTAATAAAATGAAATTCCACAATTTCTAATTTTAACTTTCAAATTTCTAATTTCTATTCCATTCCAATTGATTTCGACTTTCGAACATTGAAAATTCATCGATCTTTCTCTATTGTTATCACTAAATTAAACTCTGAGCAATTCTGCGAATCAGTCTACACGCGATATCAAAGTGAATTACTCAGAAAACTGCCCGTATCCACGATCGTCCTGAAAGTAGAACGGGACGGCGCGTGGCCAGACGTGCAACGGGCAAACAGAAACGTTCCATCCCGATGGTGTCAAAGTTGTCCAATGAGCCGGACGAAACGTCCACGTGTCAAATAATCGTGCATGCGAGCATCGCAGATTTTGGTACTTGCCTTGCGGAAAGGGTCGCGCGAATCTCTCTCGCGAGAATGTACATGTACACGCGTGTATTCGCGGCTGAAAAGGCAACGGGGAGGCAAGATCGGTTGGCGGCGGTTGGCGGCCAACGACGGCGCAGAGGGAGGCGGAGGTCGCGCATACCTACCTCCATTTTGTTAATTAAAGTAATTACTCTTCGTACCGAAAGTGCCAACCTTATTCTAATTGACGTAAAGCTCCGGCGGTACGATGGAGGAGGCGCTGTTCGGCGCTGTTCGGCGCGTAAGGAGAGAAGGAGGTGGAACGAGTGGTTGCTGGAGAGGGTGGGGGGAGGCGGTGAGCTGCCAAGGGTGGATAAGGTTGAAAGTGGAGGTGGGGTATAATCAGTTGCCACCGCACTGGATTATGGGGCGAGACCCGCGTCGTCCCATCGAGGTTAGACCCTTGAAATGCACCTCGGATACCTCGGGCAAAACTGGTTTCCTCTCTTTTCTAATCTCCGCCCATACACCGGAATTCCGTTAATGTCCCCGTTTGACACAACGTTCGCACAGATTCTTCGCGAATGTTCCCGCTTACCGTGGTAACGCGCAGGTTCTTGGTACATCGTAGATCGTAATAGTCGAAGGATAAAAAGTAGTGGAAGAAACTGGAAAGTTAAATTGAAGTCTTTGAGACACAAATGAACTTAAGATCGGTATATTTTTCTCCTACCGCTATCAAGTAGTTGAATATTTGCAAAATTGATCATGAAGTAATACACGTAGAAAAATGTTGTAGCAGGGACATTCGACTTTGAAGACTGATTGTAGGTTTTTTTAAATATTCTCACATGCAATTGAAATTTTTGTCACAGTTTCAGACACAATGTAATATTCTGTAACATTCGATGCTTTTAGAGCCGTTAATAACTTCAGTTCTATTATAAATTATCACATTGTGTGCATATATTTTTAGAATAAAATTCTAAATTGAAAACCATCAGAAGAGATTCGTTTCTGCAACGACAAAGAAAGAATTCATCGAAAAGATAAGGAGCGCCACTCACCTCCAGTTTCGATTCTCATTAAACTCTAATCGTATCAGTTTATCGAGCTTAATCACGTGAAATGGACTCGCCGTCCACTTCATACGAGGCAATAAGAAAGCAAACTTCACGTCGTTCTAAGACGCGCTCTCCTCATTCTCCCCCATAGATAAACCTTCGTAAATTAATTCCCCTGCTGTTCGGTCGATTCGCGATTCGAACGAACAACGACAACGCGACTTATTGTTCGGGTACGAAGACAGAGAAGTTAGTCGGTGGTTAGACGGAGGCTGGGAAAATACAGAAGGCAGAGCATCCGGAGGGCGTACCGGTGAATTGCACTCAAGTCCGCATCCGTCGGCTCGGTTGGCCGGCAATATCGCGGCTACTCAAGGGCCATCGAGGTTTTCGAGGCTTCTCATAGCCCGACGGTAGTTCCGCGTTCATCTACGAGACTACGAGGAGACGAGAGGGAAAAAGCAGAAGCAAACCGTTCTCTCTCTCTCTCTCTCTCTTTCTCTCTCGTGTTCTCCGTGCGTATATTCCTTCCGCCTCCTGCTCCTCCTGCTGCCGCGCCTCTTCCAGGCTTTTTCTCCACCGTCCGGCTGCCGAACTTTGCCGCGATATTTTTTTTTTCGTTCCTCTCTCATATGTCGCTATCACGCCCGGCTGTCCGTGCACCGGCGCAACCTCCACCTCTCGCCCTGGCCGAGAAGGAAAAGTTGCGAAGCGCAATAAAACTTTCCGGTTTGCTATCCCAGCTCTGTAACGACGCCGCGCCGCGGCGATTGCGTTCCGGCCACGTTCGTACCCTGGATGTCCGGAGCGACGTTGTTCGAAATTAAAAACCCTCTGTCGTTCTCTATCTTCGTTGTCAAACGTGCAAAATGTTCATTGGATCTCGCGAGAATGAACTCGGGAGGGAAAGCGACGATATCTTTATTCGAAGGTGTTTCTAATGTCGTAAGGTGTTGATATATTTTTCACTTTTCTGTCGGAGCCCTCGAGAATGTTCTCCGTTAGCACTATAACAATCAAACGACGTTGGTGTCGCGTGTTGTTCAGCGTTAGCGAACGTTGTCGAAAAATGTGTTGCAACGAGACTGCAGATTTTGACAAATATTTTTACAAAACGTTGCTGAAAAAGAGTGGAATGCAAACAGAAACGTTCGTTCCCTTTAATATTCTGCTTTGAATATTAAATATCCCACGAATGTATGAAAATCTTTGTTCGTATTCGTTTGTCTCTACATATTTCAGTACTTTTACCTTTTAAATTTTTACAGTTATAGATTCATAGTTATCGATCGTTCCTTTATACGCAGTAAAAAATTACGTTTCATAAATTCTTAGTAGAACCTCCTGTCCCCCCTGATGAACGGTTACTGTCGAAAGTAACCGGTCGTTATAGTGTTAACGATGGAATCGTACGCCGCCATCCATTTGTACGATGTAGCGGGCGATTACGTGTACGAAAGAATACTATTAATATTAGGTGGCAGGCATACGAGAGACGAGCAATCGCGTTCAGTGTATCTTATCGTGTTGATGTTGTTCGGTGCAGTATGAATATGAGGCGGTTGAATTTCGCGCCTCGGCCCGCCCCTCGTGGTCGCGATGGCAAGGAGCTGATACAGTGCCCCACGTCGTCCTGTGATGGCATGGGTCATGTCTCGGGAAACTACGCTACCCACAGAAGGCAAGGCAGCATTGACATTGACATTGACATTTTTACAATCCGACGACATCCGATTATGTATAATTTATATATTGATATAGCGATGCAGCACGCACGCACGCACGCTCGACATATTATGAACACACATGAACACTCACACACATTCATACACACTGGAAATTTGTTACACGATTTATATTCCTCTGGTTACCTCCTGGTTGAGTCGGTCCAAAGTAAAAAAACAAAAAGAAAGAAAAAGTTCCTTGACAGTAGCTCGATTCCTTGTATAACACGTACATCTTGAGTACTCCCATTAAAAACCATAGAAGACACGAGAGGCGTTAGAGTCACACACATCGAACACGTTCAAACATTCAGAACGATCCTTCACGAAATATGCGAGAACTACATGGATGGGTTTTTTTTTGCATCGATGCATATTGGTGGTCCGTGGCGTAGTGGCTTCTTAAGTGTTTTGTGACACTATATCATTTTTATCTAGAACATCCCTTTCACCCTTTAATTCCCTCGCTAAACCGGTCTTGACACTCCCAACTCGATATTGTTGTTACTCTATTATACGTGTTACACGCCCGATTGATATAAATAGCTACTCTTACATTCGTTTGTTTTTTTTAATTTCCTTTTTTTTTTTTTCTTTCTCTTACATTTGTCACGTTTCACGGTCTGTTCTATCTTTTTCTTCTCTCCCCGATATATACTTTCTCTTTGTGTACCTTCTTTTCACGTACGTAAGCCCTCCACCCTCAGTTGCGTTACGATATTATTATTATTATTAACCAAAGTGTGTAGATGAGTCTCGTGTTGAATGAAGCACCACTTGCTCCCTGTTTCGACCCGACCCCTACGAAAAGGGATGGCAAAATCATTAAGACGATCGCCGCGCCGGTTGAAGAGCAGCTCCGTGCTCGTACGATGATACGATGCTTCCACCAAGTCTCTGTCTTGAACTGTTAACTGTTGTTGATTGATATTCATTTTCATATACGCATCTCTAAATATATATATATAATATATATGTATAATGTATATATTATACGATCACCGAACCCGCCCGAATCCGTTGTAAGAACCGCTTCGCCAGCCTCGAGTGGGCAGCTTCGTAGCGAACTGTTGCCAATGACCATGTCAGAGCAGAACCGTAAGAGATAGAAGAGAAAAAAAAAGAGAGAAAAAAAAAACGTAGAACGAAAGAAAGTCGGATGATAACGATAAATAAATTGTAAAGATCACGAGAGTGCGCCGCGTCCGGCAGCGTGTTGCACGATTGTTCAATTGTAATCGTTCGATGATAAACGCAGAGAAAGACAATTGGCAATTGACGAGTTTCACTGGGGTCAGGTGTGAGTGTGCTCCCTGCTCTCCCTTTCAGTGTTCCTAGAGTAAGGCCAACCTTGTATTGATATGAATCAGAAACGCGATCGATCGATACGAGCGACACCTCATGAGTGATCCAACTGGAACACGGCGTTGCCATTTGCATGCTATCGTATACATATATATATATATATACCTCTATATATATCTATATATAATTATGAATCGTTGATTGCCCGTTTCGACTGTGCGTCCACCATTCACCCAATAAATCCATGGGAAAAGAGCCTCGATACGATCATTCGATGTCACCGTTCGAGAGAGAAACGGCACGAGCCTGAAACCTTCCTGTTCAATGTCTTCGTTCGAACTGGACGCAAGGCAAGTCGTCCGACACAGTGAATCGCGCTGAAGGCTGCTCCATTTTACGAAACGATTATCGAACGTGCGAGCAGCCCGCGTAGATGATCTCGGTGAGCGAAATTTCCTTGTATCTCTCGCTTCAAACGTCTTGTCAAACTCATCGAGATCTTCTTTGAAATGATTGAAGCTAGCACCTGGTAGCTTGGACGTAAGTACCCGAGACTTCTTGGCAACGTCGCGTAAATTGCATGCGATGTGTTGCTGAAGCCATCGTTGGATGTTTCTGAGGTGTGCGTTCGTGATCCTGACCATGGGGATTCCTGCGCTGCCTGCTCGTTCTACACTTGACGCTTTATCAAACGAAAACAGATCGTTCGTTCGATCATATCTTTACTTTGGCAAAGTCGGAGCAGCGCAAAATCGCCATGGTACGTCTGGAACGAGTTTAAAACAGCAGGAATTTCTGTTTCCTTTTGCAGCTTGTCCGGTTGCCCGCGTGCCGATCGTTCGCAGATCCAAGCGCATTCTCAAGAGCTCAAGTGTCCCACGCCGGGATGCGATGGTTCCGGACACGTGACCGGCAACTACTCCTCCCACAGAAGTCTGTCCGGTTGTCCACGGGCTAACAAACCGAAGAGCAAGCCTCGAGACGGCCAGGACTCGGAACCGCTAAGGTTTGTCATCGACGACGTTCTATCGTCAATGCTTAAATTCTTCGCAATCAAGCCTCCTTCGTCTTCCGAGTATCTTCAAACTAAAGCCAACTCTCGAATTTCCAAGCTGATCTTTGTACAATGGATCCCATCCCATTCTCAAATTTCCGTACTAAAGTTCTAATACGACGATTTTTCAAAAATTTTGTGTCTGATAAGTGTATCTATTGCTTGTTAAATTTGATAGAAACGCACGCCGTCTATTATAGATAAACGCAATGCAAATGATTACAAGATTTGTATCTTTTTATTGTTGCTCCCACCAAAAAATATGAGAGCTTTCACACTACTTTACGAATGATAGACAGATCGACACAACAAGCGATAAATATACTTACCAGCTACTCACAAAGAGTTAACTCGTTTTTGCTTTGAAAGTCGTTAGGAATTAACCGCGATGGAACAAATCCTAAATCAGCGCGACTGACTTCCGTAGATTCGATCGAGATTAGCGGAGAAAGACAGAATGGAATTAATTGAAGGGGATTCCTAGTCTCTTGCAAACTCTGCAACTTGCGTTACACGTAATCGCGATCCCAATTTGCCGTTTTCACCGTGTTCACCGCGTAGTTGCACGCAGCTACGTGGGTACCTTGCTGACCGCATTGCACGTGCTAAGATCCGCCGGCGGACCGAAAAGGTACACCCCTCCCCCTCCTCCCAACCCTTCCTTCCGACGGCAGTGTCCCTTAAACCTCATCCCTGCGTTTCCTAAACGCAAAGACGAAGACGCTGACTAATAACCAGCGGTTTCCGCTCGTTTCATGCTCGCTCTCTCACACTGTGTGGATGGATTATATGGTGTTGGTAATGGTGATGTTGGCATTTCGGGCAACAGATGTCCAATCCCCGGTTGCGACGGCTCTGGCCATGCCACTGGCAAATTCTTGTCGCATCGCAGGTAAGCTTTCCTCGCGGTATTACGTGGAAGAAGAGGGAGAAGAAGAAGAAGAAGAGTAAATATTGTAATTAAGAGCTTAGATGCCCCTTCTAAAAAGTATTTCTTTTTTCAAATGCAATGGTTAAGACAGCTAAGATGGGAAAATTTTTAATGAATGCCAAGACATTCGAGGAAGTCGAGACAGTTTTATCGTTGTAATTAGGGATCGGAAAATTTGGAAGAGAAATTTTTAAAACAGCTCAGTGGCTGAAAGAGTACTGGACATTTTTAAAACACGCAGTAAAAATGTTAAAACTCAAATCCTTAAAAATTTTGGTTTTTGATCTCGATGTAGCCAGTTACCAAGTACTTCATTTTTTATTCAGTACAGTATCGGTTCTACTCTTCTGCAACCTAGCTACTTTTATTAATAAGTACAGAAACAAATTTAACAAATTCGTACTACAAATTGTAAAAAGAATCTCTTTCTGTTTCACACTGAAATCCTCTTTTATCTCCTGTGAATACAAAATTCCCGAGATCTGCTAAACGACATGTCCGTAATTGCGATAACAACGACTTGTTGCAGCGCATCGGGCTGCCCCATTGCAAACAGGAACAAAATGCGTGTACTAGAATCAGGAGGCACGGTGGAGCAACACAAAGCAGCGGTGGCCGCGGCGACGGCGATGAAATTCGAAGGTGTGAACTGCCCGACGCCGGGCTGCGACGGGATCGGCCACATAAATGGCTCGTTCTCCACTCACAGATCTCTGTCAGGTTGTCCGATAGCTGGCCACGCGGTGAAGAAGCCCAAGTTCGAGGACATGTCGACCATGTACAGCAAAGGAATCACCGGTGAGGATCAAGCTGCCGTTGATGTCTTCGATTATCGACGCGCATCGTTATTAATCGAAGAGTAAAAAACAAAACAAACAAACCAAAAAAAAAAAAAAAAAAAAGAAACAAAAAAAAAGAGCAGAATGAAAGGAAATCAGATCGGTTGGCTCTTCGTGAACGAGTCGACGATAGCAATTGACACACATTATTACCAATTATTGAAAAATTTATTATTGTACATTCGTGAGATCTCATTCACGTCGAGCTTCAATGTTGCGACATGTGATTGCCTACCACGGTGGCCAGAAGCAGAAAGAGTAGGCATGATCATTACGAGTTTGCCTTTTTATTCTTTTCTCGCGCCGTGCTCGTCCAATATAATTCCTTTTTCTTCGTTTTCTTTTTCATTGGCTTTCGCGTCGGATGATATATTTGAAAGGAATGCTAAAATTAGTATGTATGGAATTAGTAATTCGTTAAATGCTCGAATTTCGTTGCAATTTGGACGAGTCAGTGGCAAAAAAAAAAAAAAAAGAAAGAAAGAAAGAAAGAAAGGAAAAAAAAGAAAGAAAGAACCGTGACGAAATTTCTAAAACTTTATTTGTAAACTTGTGCATATACAACCTTTATACTTGATCCTATGCTATGCCATACTCTACTCTTCACGCAATGATGTGCTGTCATACCAACAAGAACAACCTCGTCCTTCTTTCCGTCCCACTTCTATCTACCCGTATGTTCAGTTATTTCTTTGGTCGTTTCTAACTTAAATGTTACGTTTTCTCGCTCCCCCTTTCTTTCCCTCCGAAATTGGTATCCAGGTGTTTTCGAGATATTTTTCGTTCGTTTCTTGTTTACTTTTTATATATCCTTCCACGAGAAAACAGAGACGCACGGAATTTGTTGACCAAGGACGAAAGGACAAAAAAAAAAGAGAAGGAAATTAAAAAGAAAAGAAAAGAAAAAAGAAAAACACCTGAACTGGGCACCTAAACTTCCACTGTGTTCACTTTGCTTCTTCCAATTAAGAATTTTTGCCCCCGTGAAATCCCATCTCCCACGTTACTATGTGCAAGAACAAAGACAACTAAAAACCAAAAAAAAAAAAAGAAAAAAAACGAAAATGTAAAGACAAAAAAAAAAGAAAGCAACCGTATGTCATAATAATGAAAAATAATATATTCTGATTTATTCTGGGATCACGATCAGCTCCTTTCCTGTCATTGAGCTTTGAGGAGAACATTTACTTTTGAAGGTAAGGGACTGACGTACTCGCCATTTGTTTTCTATGTGTTTTCGGTGTTACATACAAGATCCACACACCAGTAATTTTACTTTTTATGATATGACGTCCGAGTGTTGGCAGCACCGATGAAAGAAATAATTAGACCAACGTTGTACCAATTAACAGCGTTGACCAAGTGATTTGCAATTCCGTTTGTGATTCCGTAGCTTAAAAACTGTAATGACGTTGAGAAAATAGAAGGCCAGCACTCGGTGTCTCCCATTTTTTTCTTCTATCTGGTATGATGGCACCTCACGCTACCCTTTGATCACCTCAACATCGTCCCCCGATCATTCTGTTTTCCTGCGGCACTCCTGTCAGGTTCGTGCGTCCGTCAATGAGCTAAAACGCGTCACTCGTTTCATCGAGAGAACAAATTGTCACGTTTGCGAACTAGACGAGCTCTCGTTTTTTTTTCCATCACTTCAGCACGAACCACTCGCAGAAGAAACCGTACCGATTCCCATATTTCAGACAAAATCCTCATGCAGCGACTTGGGACACTTTCTAGACACTTGTACCGCCTAGCAAGCGATCATTGTCGTGCGATAAAACGAACCTGCGATGTGATAATGCACTTGTTTCTCAAAAAAAAAAAAAAACAAAAAACAAAAAAAAAAAAAAAAAAAAGAATGAAAAAAGATACCAAGAAAAAAAGAAAAAACGAAACAATGTAACCCGACCACAGACCAACCCAAATCGCTGTCCGAAGCTATCCTGGCGCTACTTACATATACGCTCTCGCCACATTCTCACATTTTATTGTATTATATGAATCCCGCACACTTGTCAAGAACTACGTATCCAACTAGTAACATTTTTTCTCTGCAATGTCGACTCGCTTTCGTACGAAACTCGGGTGAACAGAGCTCTGTTTACGAGCTTCGGCCAAGATCTTGGGTTGATCGGACTTTATCGGGCTTCTTGGCTTCCGATGGTTTTCTTTAACTGAACCTACGTCCTCGAGACCTAATTGACCTAGACCATTGCTTGCCAGCCATAAGTATCGGGACACCTACGATCATTGAAAAACTCTGTCTTTTATTTTGTAATTGGAAGTTTACTGTTATTGCGATTGATAGATTTCTTTGGTATTCCATATTTTAAACGTTACTACTGCTTTTACTACAAATGACAGATTTCTTTTCAAGAAATAACTAAACGTTAGAAGCGTTCGAATCGCACTGAATGTCAATAGGTGTCTCGTTACTTGTGAGACAGCCAGTTACATTAACTCCAAAAAAAAAAGATCTCGAGAATCAGAATGAAAGCTGTTGGAAATCGGGAAATGCGTAAAAGTATATAAGAGAAAGAAAGCAAAAAAAAAAAAAAAAAAAAAGGAGAACAGAGATTTGACAGGCTGTTAAAATGGACCGTGTATGTCCTATCTTCAGGAGTGGACACCAGTGGTCCGGCTCACGGGGGTGCGGTGGGTACGGGTCAGGGTAACACGAGTTGTAGCGGTACCGCCAGTGGCCAGACCGAGGATCTCTACAAACTGGAGGCCGAGATCACAGAGCTCCAGAGAGAGAACGCTCGGGTCGAATCGCAGATGCTGCGCTTGCGCTCCGATATCACCGCCATGGAGAACCAGCTGAAGCAAGGTGAAAAGGTCAGTACGCTTGTACTCAGTCGGTAATCGATTATTACCGTGTGCTGATAGGAATGCTAGAGATAATTCCGGTAGTTAGTTACGCAGAATGCGATATATAATTTTGGGTTGAAATTTCTATTTGCGATGTTATACGAGACAAACCAAGTGTTACAATATAATTGGACTCGCTGTAACAAATTTGTGTTGGAAATTTTAGCCCTCGTATTTGTTTTCATATCATTTGTTGCTAACGTAGATCTGCGCTGCTCACACAGATTTCCTTTCGTTCCAAGTTCGAGTTCAGAAATTCTAGTAGACGGCATTGATCTCTGGATTGCGGATGTTTATATATTTACCGTTCTTAAATATAAAAATCTACGAAATGACAATGTATAAAAATAGTAGATTAATTATTGCAGTATTTAATAGACGAGTGAAATCTCCATTTTCTCAGCTATGTCATCCGCAGTCTACTGATCTCGTTACAAGTAGATCAATCCCTCTTAATATTTATTATGAAATCAACGAAGCGCACATTTAATCAACTGAATGTTTCGTAAAAAAAGGCTCGCTTCTCCGCAGGAAACAACGGCGATTACCCAGCGAAACAACAACCTGACCGAGTACTATCAGTCGCTGCGCGATAACATGATCACGCTGTTGGAGCACGTGCGAATACCAAACGCCCCGGGCGGACCGCAGGAGAAGATGGGCCACGAGAACTTCGACAGTTACCTGACGAAGCTGCAGACACTATGCACCGCCGATGGTTATTGCGCGGACGAGGCGAACCGGCCGATATACGAGACGGTGAAGACCGCGCTGCAGGACTTCACGGTCCTACCGACACCCATCTGAGACCATCCTTAAAGCTCGACGATCGGGTACAACGTGACACGGACGCGTTTCGCGCGGTGACTTCGTTCTCGTTGTGACGCCAAAAAAAAAAAAAAGGGAAACTACACGATGATAACAGAGACACGGAGGTTCGCGTGGTTTACCACACTGGACGGACGATTCTGTGCGACGAAGAACGACGCGAACGTGTGTCGATAAACGAGCAGCAGAGGGGAGGACTTTCTCTGATACACGGGAGATATTGTGTCATGTCTCTTCGTGCTGAGAATGGAGAGAACCGAGAGGACTTTTTACGAATTATCGACTGATCTGCTCGTCTACCAAAGGGAAAACGGTGCTTTCGATGACGGTGAATGTTGGACACAAGCCGACGACGACTGTATAGACTGTTAGTAAATGTTGTAAAATACGGTACTTAAGGTATCATCTGATAATCATTCAGTGTGATCTCGCGGAACCGTGCGGATTGACGTTGCTCATAGTGGTATCTTTTGTATATAACGAACTCGTAGAACGTAAGAGTTTGGGAACGATAGCGAGAACCGCGACAACTCGCAGTCATCGTAATTGTAAATAGATGGCAGAGAAATATATATATATATATATATAAATATATATATTATTTGGCCGAAACGTTAATGTGGTTATTACTCTTAAGTTGTGTAAAGATAAAAATGTGAGACGATAAAGGACAAGCGCGAAAGAAAAGACACGGACGATTTAGCTTAGATGTATATCGAAGAAAACGTATCGCTCTTACCAGTGCATGACTGTTAACTACCCGTTAAGCCAATTAAACGTTTAAAAGAAACAAAAAGTAACGAGAAAGTTAAAAAAAAAAAAGTAAAAAATGTAACGAGAATGTGGAACCGCGCTAACGATGCTGCTTCTGCTAAAATGGAAAAATGGAAAAAAAAAGAAGTGAAGAACCGACGGCTAACTTATAAATTTACCATTGCGTAAACTTACTACCGCTAGATATTATTATTACTATCGTCACTGTTACAACCACCGAGATCGTTTCTAGGACTAACCAATCATTATTATTATTATTATTGCTACCACTACTCTTACTACTGTCTGACGTAGAATAACTAGCGACGAGTATACCGACGCATTTATATTATCAACGAGACTACGAAACGGCGAAACACTTTTGTCCATAGTGTGTACATAGTCTACAAAGAGAGAGAGAGAGAGAGAGAGAGAGAGAGAGAAAGAGCGAAAGAGTGTGAAAGAAATTATGAATATTATAACGAGAGTTTGCCAAGTATCATCGATCCACTTGGCTCATTGTGCGTGAGACGATCGATGAGGGAAGATTCTGTGCGAGAGTAACCTTAAACTTCTATTAACAGGTGCACGTACACACGAGATCGCCGGGTGTGCACTGAGCCTGGTCGTTAATTGCCGAAATGTCAATCGCGAACACGGTGTACTTATCGAATTTCCAGACGTTTGAAGGCGCGTCGAGGATCGACGAGGCCCGTGAAGAACGCGAGAACGATCCTTGATCCTCGTGCTCGTCGTGAATCGTCGAACGATCCGAGTCGAAACGAAGGATATACTCGTTCTTTTGTGCAATAGCTTCGAAACGTGCTGCGTTCGTTTCTTTTGTTGGGGAGGTTTATTAGAGAATAACACATAGACACGTGCATAGTACGAGATTACGCGTCTGTGTAAATTGTTATCATTTTTTTGTTGACGCATTTGCATCCGTCTACGTTGTAAGTTTGCGTGTTTTTTAACGGATCGCGAAGCGCGACGGAGGAACCCGAGCGTGTAAATATCGATAATCGTTCCCGCGCGCATCGCGACACCGACACAGAATATTTTCTGCCTCTAGAAAGCTTAATCGATCGAAGGCTCGACGAAAGAGGACACATTTCTGACAATACTTTGTCGTCGAACCGACAGAAACCGAGCGTTTTTGGTCCGTTTCTCTGGCATCGACACGTATACGAGACGAACGAGATGAAAATGGCGAAATTCGCCAGTAAGATAAGTCCTCGACGTTTATCAAGTAACACGGTGTGTGAACGAGATACTAATCTAAAACGGAGGATTGATAAAACCAGGGGAGATGACCAAACGGAGGCGAAGATATTTTCCGTGCGACGCTTATTATTTTGCAGACTGAGATCATTTCGTCACAGTGGAACGAGACAATGTACATAAATGACGAAAGAGAGAGAGAGAGAGAGAGAGAGAGAGAGAGTGAGAGAGAGGGGAAAATCTGTGAGGTAGAATACAGAAGAATCAATTATTCGTCTATTTCGTCAGATGGGATGAAAGATACCGTGAGAAGAGGAACATACTTTAACCAAAACACCGTGTAGTGAGAGTAATAATAAATTAAAACAAAAAAAAAAAAAATATAGCGATAGTCGGGCGACGATTACGATTAATCTTCGACGTTATCATTATTCTTGTCATTGTCATTATCATTACGATTATAAGTACCATCGTCACTGTGATTAGATCTATTTTTTTGCTCAACACGAATCGAATACAGACGGCCGGGAAGTGTACTTGCAAACGAGCGGGACGAGTTCGTGATCAGTATCGAGACTCGTTCTTCCCGACGGGTTACCATTCTGACGATAATTATTGCTATTATTACCATTATTACCACTATTGTCGTTACGTTCTCGTCATTATTACAATTATTATTGTTGCCGTTGATAAAGTTGTACGAATATATAAGTTCAATGACATGCTTTAAGTAAGTATAAATGTTACTCCGATTGAATAAAGGGTATTTATCGATGAATCTTGAGCTCATTCCTTGCAGACAGAGTTTTCACGCATGAAGGAATTTAGTTTCGTTTTGAGAAACATGATCTTAAAATCTCTTGAAAAAATTTCTTGCCCATTAAGCAGATATTTTTCTTCTTTGATATTTTTCTTTATCATAAAAGGAAAACGAAATGTTTATTACACTTTCTGTATAACTAAACAATGTGAACAAATATTTTTGTCCATCAATCATTAGACTTTTTACATAAATTTATATTTCCGAGTACAGTGAGAAAAATAGAATCTCGGTAGAAAATTGTTATATTTAATAATGATATTGGATATTTTATACACTTTTTCATGTCGCATGCATTCCGTGGAATTTTTATTTTTCAAATTTTATATAAATGCCCACAGTCTAATGATCCCAAGTTAGTATTCTGTCATTTCGAATCTTGTTGGAAGCATTGGGTCAACCAAGGAAGTGGTATAGAAAAAGAAACTCGTGTTTAAAAGTTGCCTATCGTTATATTTTGCATTTTTCATTATAAAAAAAAAAGAGTCTTGTTTCACAAAGCAAGATGTACGCGACGTAAGTGTCGTATCATATAATACCTGCATCATCGTAATATATCACAATAAAATGGACGTGCGAACGAGTTTCGCATGGTGGTATATATGTACATGGTGTAAAAAATGACAATCATCGAAATCATATGGCAAGCAAACGTATTTCCCTCTAAGAAGCCGCACAGATTGTCTAAGCGATGAAATTCGGAACGTTTCCACTTCCGAGCATCATTTTCAAGGACTCCTACGTTTCTCCTTTGATTTCTTCGCGTATCTCAGAGGTTTCACCGATTTTCTTCGACGATTCAGCAAATGCTACTCCTCTTTTGACGAACAAGGGACACGTAAATTGCATACAGATAGAACAACGTATAAATGCACGAAGCTTATCGAGCTGTCGACGATTCGTATTTGCTATTTTAGACTTGCTCTAAATTAGCCAGATCAAGTCGACAACTCGTGCGGGTTTTATCGGCAAGTCCACTTGACAGTTTCGACAGTTCTGGAACTACCTATCGAGTCATGAGTATTTCGTGCAAACATTTAGGCTCGAGTCTCTCTAACGAGGCGCTTTGCGGAAGGCACAATGTTCACAATCTCCTTTGACTCTTTTTCAATCCTTTCCTTCAAGTTTCTGAAGTTCTCGCGAATGAAAGAAGAAACAAAAAAAGAAAAAAGAAAATCTCCGTCATCCGTTTCTCATACGTAGCATCCATCGATCAAACGTAACGACGAAACGCGGTACGGCTCGTATCTTCGATTCTAGCTCCGATCGTGTCGTTGTGGTTGATTCAGTGATAAAAGCGGGGTCCCGTCTGGAGGACTGTCCGTTTGAACACAAATATCTTTAGTCTACTTAAACGAGGTCCAGTGCCTACGACGAGGTATTACTGTTCGTCGTAAATAGTTCTTCGAGTGCACTCGCATTCTTGACGATGTGCCGTGACAGCTACGACGAGCGGCGGAGTGGTTTGCACTCCTCTTTGTGTTCTCGTACTCGGCTGGCGTACGATGGACCTCCAGCACTTCGCAAGCCCCTTTCGTTGCGATCATGTGTGGTACTGTCAAATATTTCACCTGGAATGAGGAACAATTATTTGTATAAATAATAAAATAGAAAATTGCGCGCGCGAGTATGAAGATTTAAACCTCTGTTGAAAATTTGAACAACTATAAAGTCCAAGATAGATTATTTGCGAAAATAAACTAAATTAAGATATAGAGTATTTACGATTTAGTTGATTTCACTTTGAATTGATTTAAAACACACATGAAATTACATTTAAAATTTAATATTCTTTGATGAATCATTTACTGCGTAACATCAGTTTTAATTTCATTTCAACATATAGAAAATATACTAAAGGAATGCTTTACTAGTTTAGTAAAATTTGCAATCTTATCGTCAAAAGGAACGTAAACGAAAGAATTTTATAAAAATTCCAATCTTGAAGAATTACACGATTTTCAGTAGAAGCTATTTTAGTAGTCAAATTCTACAACTACAGATATGTGCGACAAAGCATTTCCTGAATTACACCTTGAATTTACTATGTGAACTGAAAAATCGTAGACAATGAGGAAACTACCCCTTGAGTAACTCCTAGAAGGGTTTAGGTAATCATAGTTCTGTCGCAACTGGTACCACATTAGCATATATACCGTGACGTCAGTACAAGTTTTGTAGAGCAATCCATTGCATCACTGACAACGAATAAAGGAGTGGAATCACGTCATAGTTCTCTCGCGTGTGTGGAATACTCGGACTTTGCTTCATCCCTACTCTGCGCGCCACAACGCGGTCGAGTTAACTAGTTCTCGGGAACGATTTACGAACGAAACAGCACGTCACCTGTTCTTTTTATATCCTATCCATTAACGTTATCAGAGAATCCATTAACCATTATCAGAATGATCGAACGAACGTGTTTCATTGAAGAGAAGGCAAAGCCAGTGTTAATCGAATTTTACCTTGCGTAAGGTGGCGGAGGTGACGGCGTTGGGTCCCTAGAGACAATCTCCACGGTTCTAGGGACCATGCCGTGCACAGTTGGCAACGACAACGTGCTGCTATTGTTCGGCGTAAATAGTTGACTAGGATTCAATTTGATGGCATCGTCGTAGCTAGGTGGCGCGTCCGTGACCGCCTCGTAGTCTGGCGGTTTTTGTCTGGATCCACTAGATGGTTCCTCGATGGAAATTACGTGAATCGGATCGTCGATCTGCAAGATACGAACGAATTTATTGGACACGTACGATAGATCGAAGACACGCAAAACGGTGGTAAATTATAGAGACACGAACACTATATTCAATCACTCAATAGAACGCTATACTCGAAAATGTGATCAATGGCTGCCTTACGAAAATTATCCGTTCCTCGCTACGAATCGGCGGCTCTTATCGCCTGTCGTTAATACTTTATGCCGACCGACCGCAAGGATATTAACCCCGAAATGGTCATTCTTCTATATATATCGCGGCTGGTCTATAGATATCCGCTTACACGTTCGCCTCGACACTCTTTAGAGACTGTATAGCTGGCCGGATCTAAGTCACGAAAGGGCGCGCAGTTTACTGCCGGATACAGAACAGGATGAAAATAACGCCGAGGTATTCGAGGCTGTAAAGAAAGCTTCGCGGAAAGTTGCATAATCGTTTGGTCGGGTTGAATCTGGTCTGGGTGAATGACTGAAGAGTCAGTGTCGACTTTTCTTCTGGCGAAACCGGCATCGACTCTTCACCGCTGGCATTACGGCGGTCGTCTGATTGCGTCGTTCGCCGAACCAGACAGATATTTTGCAACGATCGTTCGGGCCGCTGTTGACGATTTCGTTCGTGACTCTGGATTGGTAAACGATCCGGTGTTTCGTGGTTTGGAAATAATTTTGTAACAGTCGTGTTACGGAGAAAGTAGAAGGTAGATTGTCATTCCGTCGTTGTTTGTATTTTGTATTTTGTGTTAATTGCGGAAGATTGGTACATTTGAGAGTAGTTTAATTTATTCGTTATTTAGTTGTTCATGAAAGTGTCTGAACATTTAGATATATATTGTGTGTGTTATATGGAAGACTCAGAGACGATTATTATGATTATATTGGTAAAATTTGAAATCAATTTGAAATCAAGTTGTGTATAGAAGTTACGAGATATTTATTGTAAATGTGTAATATATATTAAAAATGGTTTCAGTTAACAAATATTGAAACTTGATAATGTAACGGATAATTGAACGTTCAAATCCTTTTTCGATATCTGTAAAATATAAATTTGTATATATTGCACACTACAGTTGAATAAATAAAACTGTAGAGTACAATTGTATCCATATCGTTCGAATTAATTTTGAATAAGTATCGTAATGAAAGATTTTTAATAGAAATGTTTAATAGAAATCATTAACGATTGAAATTGATAACCAGAATGCACACATGAATCTCGATGCGTCGTTAAATTTGCATTCTGTTTACTAACCATGTAAGATTACTTGCAAAGCAATCTATTTCATTAAATTTTTTAGAACCGTAGTAACGTCGTCTATTTTCTTTATTTTTTTATTGTCAATTAAAGTGATATAAAGATGTTCACGTAAGAGAAAATTGATATGTTCAATTGCAACTACAACGTAACAGAATAATCAGACGATGATCATCGGTAAATACACACACACACACTCACGTGCTTTTTTATCTACGTGCTAATCTGTTCTATCTCATTGAATTTTACGGAAATGCGATAACGATGTATAATCTTTAACAATTCTTTGATAATTCCTTCGTAAAGGAATGATTGCACAAGAAAAAATTGTTAACTATTTTATCTGTTCAATTGCAACTACGACGCGACAGAATAGTCGAGGAACATCGATGGCTTTACGTTTAATGTCAATTATTGTATCGTGAAAAAATGGCGGTAAGAATTTCACGTGTGTCGATCGCAACTTCTGTCGACACGGCAGAATAATCGAAGGATAGCATCGTCGATAAATATAGATATGTGCTTCCGGGTGAATATCCTTACGGCAGTAGATAAGTGCACTGTAACTACCAGCGACCTCCTTTATGCATCGAGCCACAGCCAGACCTTTTGCATTTCTATTGTTTCCCCGCGTGCAACGAAAAGAGGAACGGCTGCTATTCTAAGCCACGCGACTATACTACGCCTACATACCGTTTTAGAGGCAAAACGAAAAGAAAGAAACCAGCAGCAGACGGGGAGGGGAAAACAAAAAAGAAAGAAAGAAAGAAAGAGGGACAGAGCTTGCTGAAGGGGAGCTGAATTTCTGAAACGACTAAGATTCGAGTTGGAATGAAAGCGTGGACACAATGGCGCGGAAAGGACTAAAGGAAACGTTGGCGAACAATGATACGATGGAATCGCGAGAAGATGAAAGGCAACGGGCGATAAAAGGCTTCGTCCAGTGAAAAATCACAGGATTCTGATCGTCTGCTTCCCAGAGTTTTACGCGATACCTGGTGGAAATGGCGCGATCGCGTCTCTGATAATGCTCGTGGTTATTCGAGAGCTACGAATTTCGAGCTTTACGTAAAAATGTATCCCTTTGGTGATTGTAAAATCGGCGATATGCCAGTGATGGAAATTTTGCTTCTTAATGTAAATAACTTTCGACAGCAAGTTATCGCGAAGATATCTTGGTTTCGAAAATTATATCTCAGGTCATTAATTTCTTACACACGAGGTTGAAACAAAAGTGATTTTCTAATACTTCCTTTAAGACAGGATGCATCGTGAAATATCGTTACAGAGTGGCATGTTTCATCACGAGGGAATAAAGTTACTTCGACACGGTTTTCAAAAAGTACATGTGATACTTCTAGATAATAATTTATTATGTTGTTGTTATTATTATTCTATCATTATTCGATTTGTCATCGACATCGATATTTATCTCGATCTTGAAGTTAAGTGTAAACAAATTTGTTCAAAATTTATTTCTTCGAAGACAATTCAATTTTTATTTAACTTTGCTGCACACTTTATATTAACATTTTAAAATTATTAACAGGATTAGATCAATCCTTTAATGTTCGAACAGATCCTGAAATAACTACAAACAGCACTTTATGTACCACGTGTTGCAACTACACTCTCGCTCGAAAGTTTGGATATAAATATTTCAGTGTCTTACTTATACAGTATCTCAGAAAATTTTATAAAGTAACCGTTTTCATCCGAAAAGAAAATTGCGCTCCAAACTTCTGAATAGGTACAAAACAAGTTACGAAAATCAATCTCAATTATTTTCTCGCCGAACCTTAAAAAAACGTCCTGTATAAATTTTCAGTCTCAACGAAGCCAATCTGTGTATCGAGAGTTCACGATAATTATCGTAGATTTACGGAACGCCACATGGCGAGTGTTAACTATCTCGGTTTCGAGAGATAGCCAGCGATTTACGAGGCGCGGAAAGGTTGCAGCAAACTGTATTTTATTTTTATCTCGCAGCCTGTTTACAAACGCTGATAATTACGGTTCTCTTGCCTGCTGTTTTCGTGCTATAGACGGCTGATTCGCAATCTATAACGGGGGGTTGACTCGGATCGATTTGAGAAAAAAAGAAAAAAAAAAACGCTGTAATCTTCGGAGGCCACAGCCAAGAATAACGTTTCGAAACTTTTAAACTGCGACGAAACGCTCACCGGTGGTAAGTCGAACTGTCTGCGGAGAAAGTTAACAGACTTCGACGCGTGAAATGGAATCGCCTACGTTCAATTGCTCTTTTGGTAGACGGTAATTATAGCTACTTGGATCTTGAGTCACTCCGGGGGAAGGAACGTTCGGACAGATTTCTCGATCTCGAAATATGAATATACATCATATAGGTAGGCGAGCAAAGTCTGAATTGATAGTTTTGCAAAAAAGCTGTTTTACTGTTTGTTCTTAAAAACAGAATCTTTAAGAACACAATTTCTTGATTAAACCGCTGACAGATAAGTTGATAAAGGTAATTAATATAAACTCTTTTATTTTCTAATTAAATTTCAACAGTTTAACCAATATCTAGATGTTGCAATTTTCTTGGCGAACGACATTTAATACAATGTTCAAATATTAGATTTCTGATGTGAAGATTGACATGCCTCGTTCCATTGTATTTACAAAACATCAATCTTTCTTTGAAAATTTTTCTACTTATGTTACTTTATCGCGTAAGAGATATTAATTGTTTGCAATACTTGTTGAACTGCGACTTTGGATATAATTCAAAAATATTATTTGTCGATTAATTTTAGAGCAGAGTCTGCTCGAATCTGCTATATGTCTGTAAATTAAATATACGTATGTGTTAGTTTTCAGATGTTATCAAATATAAATGTAGAGGTATAACGTTGATCTTAAATATTCTTGGAACATTATCGCTTGCAAAGGTTTCAATTTCAATAAGGTCACTTTCAACTAAGCGACTAAAGGCATGGTTTGGTATTTAATTACGATCGCACTTCTCTAGTTTCATGTTTACAACAACCCAACAAAGTAATTGAAACGCTACACGTTCCGTTGTGTGAAATGAATTCATTCACAAAATTGGGATCGTCGATCCCTGATTAAAACGATTCTGTCATTCTTCAAACTTATTCTCAATCTCGACTCGTGAGAAATTTCTTGCTTTTTCTTGACAATTTCGACGAAAAAAGAAAGAAGAAAGAAAAGAAAAATAGAATTATCATTGTCGCGGATGAAAAAAACCAAGACTTACCTGTGCTGTGATTGGATGATTTGTGTGTTGTGTGTGCATGGTTGCCCTACTTGGCGGTGCGTGCAGCCAACAACACATTGCGGCACATATGAGAAGAGCGCCTGCGATTATGCAAGCAACACCGACATATCGTACCGGTTCGACGTAGTTCTCCGCGAGGCCTAACCAGTTTATCAGTGCACCGACGCAAAGGAGAACCATCCCGTACCTGTACGGACGCTGCGAACGCCGCGACTCCTCCAAGGACATTGCTGAAATCGCAAACAGAGATTAGTTTTGCAACGATTTCCTGCAACGATTTCAAACTATCTCTCGTTACTGTCGCGTCAGAGGAAACATTTCGCGACGCGAAACTTTTTCTGCGAATAATGACGCTGCTACGTTCTTGCACGATATTGAGTGTCTACCGATCGAACTCAAAATTTAGCCCGAGTTTAATTTTAATTGAATTTTTCAATTCGAATGTCTGAATTGAAACAGATCTCAAAAATATAAACTCAAGTCTCTCTCAAAGTTCACTTTGAACACTTTTCGAACGCTAATCTGTGAACACTAAATCATTAGATGATGACACAAGCGACGATAACACGAACGTGCACGAAGAAACAAACTCTCGAAATTGTTGATTTAGGTACAAATTCCTCGATTTATATATTCCTTTGAACTCTATAGATAGACTCGAAGCTATATTTATCGCAAAGTGGAAAGTGTGTACATCTTTTATCAGAGACATTTACGATAGAAAAACTTTCGGTCTAGAAAGATGAAACGCTACGTACATGCATGTGGTTTATTTTTAGGCTTTTATATTCCTCTTCCGCAATTTGATTAAATTGACGTATATACGTGGACAAAGAACACTGGCTATTTGTGGCACTGGTCAATTTTAGAAAATGGTGCTATATATAACTGCGGCGAGGATATTGCCACGTACTTTATTTCCAGCTGTACGATATCGATTCGTGCGATGCGCGACATGTTAGACAGAACTCCGCTTCTGAACTTTGTTTCAGATCATGCACGACGTTGGATATATACCTCGAGCGTGGTATTTTAAGAGAAGACACACGTCCACTTACTTTTCCCTTTTCCTTTTTACACTTTTAATCGTTTCAACATCAACGACTTCGTAAAACTTTAATACGCATAACAAAGAGAAAGTGAGAATATCACAATTTTAATTCAGAGTTCCAACGTGTACTTGTTCTTTCTTTCCTTTCGCTACTCTTAATCATTCGATATATGCAGCAAATGAATCCTAATTCAAATTTTAAATCGAACGAAATATCTACTTCATATTTTTTACAGTTTATGTTATACAGAAAGTTAGAAAATAACACATTGTGAAAATGGTATTAGTAAAATTCAATCCTTTCCAAATTAAAGTCTAAAATAAAAATAAAATATATATATCGAGGTTCTGTAGTAATAGCATGATAGCGACGATTACTATCCAACTATCAAAAAGGACTGCGTGAATATAATTGACGAATAGGATCGTTAACGATCCCACGTGTTCGACAGGTAAAAGGTACATTAAAAACTTATTCACAAAAGTGGGTTAGTCGAACAAAGCAATTGTCTGTCTAGCGGCAGTGACGTACGATAAAAGTTTGGTAAGTGACGCACAATAAAATCAAGGATTACACAGACGATGAACAACGATCCCAGAGAAAAGACAAACCGTTCCAACGGGAGTTTATTTTCACCCGCGAAAGCGTTTATTACCAGCTGTCACGTAAAAAATCTCAACGACGTTAATTCCTGCTCTGAAACTGACAAAACGTATTTTAAACGTATTCCACGTTTTTCCTGGTGCTAAACTGTCTCAACGTGTTCTATTCTCGTCGATCATGATTGTCTGTACATTTATCGTTAGATTGCGAATAATTATGAATTCATATTTTCATGAAAAAAAAAAAAAAACGAAACCTAAAAGATCGTTTTATATTTGAAATATATTGTCACGTGTATTTCGTGTCTTTTGTATATTTTCGTATATTAAAATATAGTCATCTCTTCAAATTCAAAGATACTCCCAGTCCAATTGTTGCACTAAAAAATTCAGAGCGTGTTAAGATTTTAAAGAAAGAAATGAGGACTACAAACATTAAATTTAATTCGAAATTTTCAACTTCTTAATTGTTACGTTGTTTAATGACCCAATTGTAAGAAATCGATAGTTAATTACACGTGGCATTTGAATAAATTTATCGAGGTTCAATAACGCTAAATGTAATGAACGTGCGAAAAGTGTGCAAACACTGCGAGATATAAATCGATCGGCGTGACGAGTTTGTTTTGAATATTAAAGAAATATGCCCGCGCTAAGTAAAAATCTGTAAATATTCCTCAATTTCAGAAGTGAAGAGAGGAAGAGAGAAAGAAGTAGGCTGCGCGGGAATGAATATACATATATATCGGAAAAGATAGGCATCAAGAATCGCACGATCGATATCTGTCATTCCCGACATATGCTATTTTTTAGAAATAAAAATCAATCATTGACGTATCTGTTTCGCCGATTATGAAAAGCGAACGATGTCCCCCCATCGAGTACAACGTTGTTCATTCGTGCGAGACGGGAAATTTATTCATCTAATCGCGTTGAAGTAAATATAACTTAGTAGCTATTAGGGGGATCATCGATTTATTAATACCTTGTATGATGAAGATTTTTATTCTATTTTCACATTATAGTTCCGAAGGAGTTGAACACTTGAATGAACGGGCAAACATTTTGAATCGAAAACGATTCTCTCGGTACTGCGAGAATTACGCTAATAACAAATATCGAGGCGTAATTACGTGTTACAAGAACATAAATATTAATGAACACGAGAGTATAAATATCAATATGAGCTATACGATTATATAAGTCGATGGTTTTATTCCTTTGAAATATTTCTTGCATGAAATTCGCAGTAAATTGAGAGTCCAATTTACGAGAGACGATTGGACAAAAAGTGACAAACGTGACAGAAAGAAGTCCAAGAAAAACAAAAGTCCACCAAGCTTTAAAATCACATTATTTCCTCAAATAATTAAATATTTTTCACGATTTGACGTCGCTTTCGTTTGCGAAAACACTTGAAACACACTTGCGAATTACGATTAAAAAAAAGGAGCGAAGAACGATCAAGATGATTACGAGTTCCGCTACTACGATAATTTCAAGCTCGTTTCAAAGACTTTACCATTGAGTTCGTCCATATTCGTGAAAATGACACCCGACACAATTCGTACTTTGCCGTGCGTAACACTTCCCGTGCGACTAAAATACAGAGTTATGCGTATCTGCGGCACACAGAGTTACGTCTTTATACCTTGGGATTACGGCTGATAACGGGATAGAAATCATAAAGATAAGGGATGATATTTTTGAAATTTATTATTCACTGCTCATAAATAAGTGTACCCAAATACACGTGCATCGCTATATAAAATCTTTCTTTTCTTTCGTCTGTTCGACGTGTCGTCGCGTGATTTTTTCATCGCTTTGCACGTGGTTACTCCGAGGCGAGAACGTGACAAGCAAACACGTGAAATTGATTTTCATTTGCATGAGTACGTAAAATAATGGCCAAGGACGAATGTTTGACCGTGAAATCGTTAAAGTCGTTACAAGGGATGAAAATAGTAGAACAGACTTTGATAGTTGGGAAGTTAGGGAATATTTCATTTCGTCGATAGACTTTCTTTTTTCCTCTTTATGCCATTACGCAGAAGGCAAAGATCAAGTTTAACACATTCTTGGTCGGAAAATACCTTTTGAACATAAATGTTGGTACTTTCGCGTATATTAATTCGCACGAGCGACAGTAAATAACTTTATGGAAATAAAGGAAATAATATACCTTTTTTATATTTTCTATTCGGAGTTTGAGACGTGCATGCAATCAATGTGTAATTTCTTTCAAACACAGCTTGCACTTAGGACTAACAACAATTTCAAAAATATACTCGTTGGAATTTCAAAATATCTCGACATGGAATAAAAAGAATGCGAGATGCAAATATCTCGAAAGATAGTGGATAATGAACACCTAAAAATAGATTGACTCTGCCATTCGTAACGTCGTGGCAGTTTTTCTCTCGCGTAGTTACGAAAATCCAGCACCTATGTGGAGATAAAAGCTGAACAAGAATTGGAACTGGTCAGAAACAAGAAAGAACAAAGAAAATGAAACCTCTTTTTTTAACAAGCATTGAAGAATTCTTCCTGACGTTTTGAGATACCGGAAGATGTGTGAATGTAAATTGCAACAATTCACGTAATATATAACAGTTATATAAAAATTTACATATAAATTATACTTTTTGTATTTATAATAAGCCATGAACAAGGACATCAACGAGTTTTTATTGGCACTAATTAATCCACTGATGAATATTTCATGAAAGGATATTGCAAATAGCCGTTTGCCAACTATTGCAACGTGTTTAACATTGAAAATACAGGCTAGAAAGGAAATCTTTGTTCTAAAATTGCTGACACGACTCGTTGCTTGACTTCAGCACGAACAATATGAGTGCTCGTGATAAACGTCTTATGTTACGTGTGAATTTTCTCAACAGTAAAATCAGACCGTACCAGATCAGACAGGCTTCTGTTACGCTTTATCTCCGTTCTCCCAGCGGGTAACGCAACCGAGCCGTTACTTTTCATTATACTACACACAGGCCGATAATTTTTCGAACGGAAAAGAAAATATTCAATTAGGTAGAGGAAGTTTCTTCTCTAAAGGAACTACCGTGAATTAACTGTAGTCCGATTAACAAGAATTATCTATGGGCGTGGTGCATGACGCTGCGAGTAAAATCTTGTTTTCGTGTCGATTCTTTTTCTTTTTCCTTTTTTCTTTTGTTTCTTTGAGATTACTTAAATGAGATAAAAAAGATGTTCGTAATTTATCATTCGTACGACAAATTAATAATATGTACGGATAACTCGATTACGGATTTTGCTGCATCTAGTAGAAAATTATACATTTTTTTTAATTATCTCCGTAAAAATGTAAAACCGTATAAATTAAAAATGTAATACCGTGCAAACAAATGACTCCGGCATCTTTCATCTTCCATTAAAAATATATTCGAGTCGTGAGTTATTTTGTTCCATATGGAAAAACTAATTTATGAACATCTACGACGCAATATTCGATCAATATGAAATTGTCACGCCATCCAAATGATAGAATTATCGAGATGTTACGCTGATACTGCGAAAAAAAATTGGCAATCCAAGATATCAGTCGTAAGCAGTTAGGTGTAAATATCTGATTATATTTATCTTAACATTGGGAAAATCATAGGATACCTACTTTATCATGCGATTAATTTAAAAATTTTGTGACGTACGATAAATTGAAATGTTTAAAACCTTTAAGTGACAGTATACAGATGTTACATTTGTATTTACTATCAATCATCTCTCGAAACACGGATACGCATTCGAGTTCCCTAGTTTAGACGCCGCCAAAATTCACTTCTGTTATATTGCGATATCGCAACAGGTAAAATTAAGTATTGTCATGAAATCTAAAAAGAATTACGTGTAACATACACATGGTATCTATAACAGACACGGTAATAGCACGTGAATTATTTAGAAAGTCATTGAGTTATCATAGGGATTGATGAGAATACGGTGTGATATTCAATTAATAATTCTTGTTTTTACCAGCCATTCGTTTGATAGCAAAACAATGGGCCGACGTTGCGATGCAAGATAAAACCTTGAGTAATTGTACAACGTATAAGTAGACGTGATGAATTGAAATGAACGAAGTGCGTTTAGAATAACGACAACGACAGTGTAGAACAGTTAGTCCATTAGGAGAGAAATTTCGAACGTTCGTATGGACAGAATTACATGCCACGTTTAAATTTCATATTGTTATAAAAATAGAAAATGAATTCTTCGTATATATATATATAATAAGATATAAAAAAAAGTTTCTTTTTTAAATATACTATATCTATTACAGAGATCGTGGATATTGATCCCACTTTATATTCCTACGAAGACGAAATGTTCTGTTGGAATTTAATATTTTTATCTTCAAATGAAATTTAGATATATCTAGATATTTTGCTTTAGTATGTAATACTTTTTACATATTGTTAAACTTGAACTTATTTAATAGTGCAATACAGTAAAGTAGCACAAAAATAAAATAGCGCAACATTTTTGCACGTTATGTCGTTTTTTAAATATTTACAAATATTTAAAAGTCCTCGATACATTTGTTACTATGTTATTGTACCAATTTAGTTATAGTACTTACGTACTAAATACTCATGTACTTATTTTGCTACTTTAGTAGCAAATACATTTCGTAATTATAGTACTATTCCACACTGCATCACACATATTTCCAACATTAACTGATAAACTTATATATCCGATGTCAGATCAAAGATCGATTAAAGATCATTTACATTTTGTATATAATTACGAATCGAGGTTTCATAACTCGAGTCGCACGCAATAAGTCACACGAGTGCCATACAGGAAACATGATTCCGAACGTGAGAAACGTGAGCAAATTGCGGCAACTTACGAATTGAATCAGCGTTCGTTTTTCAGCATCAATGACTTCGTTCCCTCATGCATTCGCGTTGCAATAACACGTTTGCCAGCGCAATATTGCCGCGTACAATCAGGAAAAGTTTAATCAGTCTCGCGCTTAACCTTAACTTAACAGGTACCTTATCTGGTCTGCTATTATTCCGCCTTACGAAGCAAAAATTGAAACGCGACATTGTCACAGTGTCAAATCGAACGACATGCGAAAGACAAATTATACAACACCGTACACGATTATGATTTTGCTCGAGGTTGATAAATACCTGGCACTATCACGTTGGGAAACATTGTTGCGTCCGCGATCAACGCACGACTCTCGTGCACGCACATCTTCTCGTAGTCCATTAAAATCCTCTGCAAGTCATTCTCTCTTTAAATCGAGCGCAAACAACTCGATGGAATCGATATTCCCGAGCACGGTTAATCGGACGAACGCGAGATGTTTGCTCGATCGTCCCGTACGATCGTCAAATAGAGATTCATTCTGCTTCTGTTTTTAGCAAAAGCTCTTTGCCCTGTCTCGCGTCAGCCAGTACTCGCGGGACACTAACGCTTTAAGTGGACGACGCGTAGGAATATCGAACGTGCACGGCCGTGCGTGACGTTTTAACGCTACTCTATATTTAATACACACGGGCCCTGCCCCGTCATAAATTATGCATACACCGTCCCGGGTTTCCCCGTACAGAGTCGCGTTTTCGAGCCTGGCGATTTCTTCGTCGATCGTTGCGCCAACGAGGCTCTGCAACTGTTACATGGTTACACCGCCAGCTACATGGCTTAACCTTAACCCAATTTTATACCCTGCGCCACGAACACGCCGCTTAATGGAAGAAAAGTAAACGATCGACCGCGCGACTCGCTAATGGCCCGTTTAAAGCAGCCGCGTCGATGCTTTTCCTTCCTTGTAAATATTCATTAACCCCTACGTGCATAAATTTTTGTATAATTAAATTCCTTTTGTGAAGGATAAGAATGTGACATATAACACGCTG
Organism: Melipona beecheii; assembly: GCA_032399605.1. Taxonomy (NCBI): domain Eukaryota; kingdom Metazoa; phylum Arthropoda; class Insecta; order Hymenoptera; family Apidae; genus Melipona; species Melipona beecheii. The sequence continues at coordinate 176,897 of JAUCMO010000047.1, read as the reverse complement.
CAATATATTACGCAATATTATCTTTTATAAAATTATTAAAATTGCGTATGTATGAATTTGAAATTTGTGAAAACGAATGGTGTCTTTCCCTACGATTATCAGAATATTAGATAATAACTTGGAAACGTCGAAAACGAAAAATTTAAAATTCAACAATGTAAAGTTTACATTCTGAATACGTAAAGGAAGAAGTATATTATTGGGTAAAGTTTGCTCGTGCGTGCGAGTATAAAAATATCCGCTGTTTGAAGGCTCACACATATGAGTGGGCCTTTTGTCCACAACTCGCATGGAATCTTAATAATTTTAAAGAAAGTGCTCGTCAATTCTATCTCTCATGTCCTTTTATCCTTAATCCGATTATTCGCAAGATTTAGATAAAAGAAATAAATCGGATAGTTGGAAGAATATGCGATTCATAGTTTCTATTGAATGGAAATCTAATTGATAGGTTCGTCGGTGGAATTCTAATCCTCTGGTGATCTTTTCCGTATCCCACGTACGTGCATTTTATAATGAAGCATCATCAGCATTATTACATACAAATCTACGTAATTGGTCTTCCTTCTTTTTTTTATCGAAGAATTCGTATCACATCATTACGTTGTTATAAAATAATGAATTTCTCAATTCACGAGTATAAAATGTAATGTTAAAAATTCTTACTAAACCATGTATGGATACGTAATTATAGTATTATATTCAATTATTTTTTTCTCAATCACTTCACGATTACCATTTTTCATTGTTAAGTACGTAAATTGCAAAAAAACTTGGAAACATGCTGACGCGTTCTCAGGCATTAACCAACCCGCAGTCTCTCACTACGAATCCATTTGCTTCGTCGAGAGCCTTCAATTTGCCGATAAGGCTATCGATTATTTCAGTGAAAACATCTTGTTGTAAAACTCCTCGCTTTTTTCGAGAAATACGACATATACAGAAGCGCGATTCCAGGGTCGATGAAATCATCTCCAGAAGCAAATTTAAAATTTCATCGAACGCGAAGCCGAATAAAGTCACGACTTGTTGTTCTAAACGTTGATACGAGTTTCGTAAAGTACGATACAAGTGGACAACAACGTTGTGGACGGAACGTTGCAAAATCATCGTGTTTAAATAACCTCGCAATTTCATACATACATACAAAGTTCTACGTGATTTATTGTGTTAATCTGTATTCGAAAATTGATTTGCCATGACGTGATACGTTTAACGACGTAAAAAGTTGGATTGCAGCAGCCACTTGTTACATCCAAAATGTGAAAATCCATTTGATGGATAATCGCGTGAACGAGTCGCTCACTTCGATCGGTTGAGTGTCGTTCGAATTCCCTCAAAGTGTGCAAGTAATCCTTTGAACTCTGACCTGCGTTACACCGCGTAGTGCGAAACTGATAGTCGCGCAACATCAAAGTATCGGCTGAATGTTCGCAACACGGGGTCATGGGTACCTAAGCACGTGACGGTTCTAACTATGGAAGTACCTTGAAAGTAACGCAACGAAAAGAGAAAAAGATCGATAATTACAACGGCGGATAAAAAACAAGTTTACAGTAGAAACACTACGATCGTTAATAATCTGTTAAATAACGCATTATAACTGATTATACTGAAATGTACAAGGTGCAACTGAATAACGTGCAGTTGAATCTCTCTGCTGAAGGCTCGGTCTTCAAGAAAATTGATCGAACACGTTTGTAATAATACGTAGTTAATTTTAGAGTAAAAATTACTTCAGCAGATAAAGAATAAATATAAATAATTTTATGAATTGCATCATAACAAAATAATATAAATGAGATTTTATCCTTTATACTTCTTTTTCTTATTGTTTCGCGAAGAATCATCTACATGTTGTTCGACTGTATATTTTTCACTCACTTGTTGCTCATACGAAATACAACTTTGTATTCTAAAATTATATTTTCTTATCACTTATCTCTTAGACTTTTTTTTCATCCACCAGTGTATGCACGGTCCGTGCTTGATCAGTAAAAGAAAAAGAATCGCATTTCCGATAATATCAGGCGACGTATCAGAACGAATGTAATGGTAAATAAAATAACAAGAGGAAGAAAGAATCTTGATGTATCGCTCTTGGTGATCACTTTTAATAAACAATTCACGATTTTGCAAACGACGCTAAGAGTGCGGAAATGAAACAAGCAGAGAGGAAAGAATGATCGTTGACGTAACGGACGATAAATTTGCGTTACTGATATCAGCAACACGCAACGCGTAAAGTTATGCCAAGTCCGTCGAGTACGAGCTGAATCGATCTGGTGTCAATCGAGGGATCGAGAGGTGAACACATCGATGGATGAAATGAAACGCAGGCTCACGATACTTGGCTGACATTCATGATTCGCGTTAAAGATGCTTTGTCTATCTTGACATTTGCCTCATTGCCAAAAATAAACTCTGATTTTTGTAAATTCGGACGTTTCCTCGTTTTCTCGTTTCTTGATAATCGCTTCACGAAGGCACTATATTTTTGAGACTACAATTGGAAAATTAAAAGCTGAATATACAGTTATTCTCCGTGAAATCTGTACTCTGATGATGACTCTTAGTGGAATTGCCACAGAGGTCGATATCTCAAATCCCAGATCTTTCATTTTTATAATTACTATGAAAAGTTAACATTGATTGTTTATATATACCAGAGATCACAGCGTTCAAAAAATCTTGGAACATAATGCATTCGTTATTTGCTTGATTTATTTTACATTGAAGCGATCATACTTTATTGGAAGGTGAAGTCATTTTAGAAGATCGTTATTTTAAATATCGCACGTTTGTGGTCATTCCTGATGCATCACTGGATTTATTATTGCATCACTGAGGTAACGTCATTTTTATCTATTAGTGTTTTCATGTGTCATCTCTCGATACTTCGAAATTCTAGGTAAACTGATCAAATTTGTCAGTCAATGTCAATTATGCGAGTGATGCCAGTGGCATTCGAGCGCTAACACGCCATGCAGAGGCGTTCTCCGATCGAAACGCTATTAAGTCGAGAGAAACGAAAATATTGTCCAAATCAAGTACTCAAAGATAAACAGAAGTCTGTATAAAAATTTACTCTTCATATTTAATTCGGCTTATTGACTTCGCTATCTCTTATTATGCTCATTTTTGGTTGTGTTCTCTGCAAACTTTCTCTGTGTATTGTACACTTTCGCGTCGAAAGATTTCGATCCCATATGAGCAAATAAATTAAATCGGATGGAAAATATTCATTCGCGAAGTCGTGCATCAGAAAATAATATTAGCCATCTAGAAATGGAAATGGCGTGTTTCTTTTCAGCCGATTTCAACGTTTTCCAAAAACATTTTCTCCGAAATGGTTTTCGTCAACGCGATGCAAATGTATGCCGAAAGCGTATTGCCATCGCCGGGAAATAAAAACAGGATGCAGGGTGAAAGAGAAGAGAAAGTAAAAGTATGAATGCAAATTTGTTGATCGCGGATCTTGCGACTCGAGTTGAAAAGTTCTGTCTCCCGATAGAAAACAAATAAGTATATCTATTATCTGTCTAGTCAATTTGAATAGCGAAAGTATCATGTTCTCATATGGTAATTAATTTTCATATTCAAATGCAAATGTTAATTGAAATTAATTATCTTCAATGTTCCTCGAAAACAAGTGCACGAGAAGCAACCTTCAATTTGAACTCAGTATCAGATAAAATTCAATTTTTCTCTATTATTTACACGATTGTTTTATAATAATTATTTGCGAATATTATCAACAGGGCTGAAATAACTCGGAACATTCTACTGACGCTATGTGCGACATCATGATCCATATATGTTCGTAGCCTTGAGTCTATAGACCGAAACTAAGTGTAAAAGGTTCATGAGCTAAGATCAGTTGTGCAAACGAAAGTGTTAGCTTTCAAACGAACCTCAGTCGTCGAGGTTATTGAATTCGGCAGTTTATCATCGATCCGTCACCGTTCTCGCTACACACTCGTTTCGTTTATCTAGATCACACGCAGCTGAGAAGATTTTTTTTGAAATAGCCAAATGCAATTTAATAAAAAAGAATGATCATAAAACTCACAATGTACTCATATTTATAAGTTTTTTTTCACACAAACAGAATCTTTTTACTGCGACTGTTATTGCAACTCCACGATCAACTACATTCACAAAGGAGCAGCGAGTGTAACTTAAATATCATTTGATTACGTAATTCAAATATCATCAAATATTGTATCTCGTGTTATTGATAGATTATTATAAAAATTATTGACGGCTATAAATATCTTTATTAGTATCTTATAGATTCTGCAGTAAGGAATATTTGCTAATGCCACTTATTCAAATGAAATATTACATAAATACAATTAGGCTAAACAGCGAAAGTGAACAATTGCAAAAGGCCTATGTTCGCGAATTTCGTTACCGAAATTGGAGCCGATTTGAGTAATTTTTACATGAGCGTAGAGATGGAAATTAGAGCATGAACGGGGAAAAAGTTTAGCGAAAGTGGTGGGAGATGAACACGTTTTCGTCGACGCGTGCAACTTATTTCATTTCGAATTGGAGAGCTTGGCTAAAGGCGTGTATTACTGGCTTGTTATACCTGGTGATCTTCATGAAATAGAAATTGTGAAATAGTGAATGGCGATGCTGGCGTCAACCGTAATTATTGCTTCTACGCAATGACTTGTTTCGATTTTCCTAATTGCAAACTCAATTAGAAGTCACATTGTACTCTCGTTCAAACGTTTGAAACAAATTTTTCCGTACATTTTTCTTAATGACAAGAATGTCACAATTGTAATGTTGATTTTGTATAACTTGAAAGTTACATTTCGCGTTTATTTTATGTTCTTCATTATTGCATTTTATCGATATACAATTGCAAAGCTATTAAATGAATTATTTATGACAATTGTTAGTTCCCGGATTTTAAGTCGAAGTAAAAAATCTTGTTCTCTCATAAGCAAAACGGAATTCTGTCGGTAAAAGGTTGCATTGAAGTTTCAGTATTATAAACAATGTTCCGAATCAAATATTTAGTTACTTCTAGAAATCAAATATTACGTTACTTCTAAAAATCATGATTTCTTTCGAAACTTTAACATACTACAAGTGTTTGAACGAGAGTGTACGTACGTACAAAATATTCTGTTTGAGTACACATTTTACTTCGCAGATATATTAAGCATATTGTAAAACTACAACTCTAATGTTATTATTACAACTAGTCATTACTAAAAAAGTTTTTCAGGTACTAACGCATCGTAAGAAATTGCGATTTATAGCTTCCCATTTATAGTTTCGCTTATCAAACTGCTATTTGTCCACATAATTAAATTATCATACCAGGTCTAATTTCCTCTCGCAGTTTCGCACTTTGAAGCGTGCCGCGTGATTAGTTGTTAACGACAAGATCAAATTTACTATACTTATCACGTGTTTTACGATGCGTTCGCAATAACAGATACTGAGTATTAACAAAGTATTGGCATTTTTAGTCACGCTAAGGGATTAGAATGATCTTTACCGTGTTCTTTCCACCTCGTTTACGAGAATAAAGTTTTTCTCTGTAATTTTTCTCACATTTGAAAATATCGAATTTAACTTATATAACATTTTGCAAATTTATCGCCAACTCTCATCGTAAAATAATACTATTTTTCGCGGAAGTAAACGACAGCGATAAATCAAAAGTAATAGTGAAAGGGAAATGAAATTCATTTTATGGTAATAACAGTAATTTTCCGATAAAGAAAATAATTACGCTAGCGCAAACAGAGAAACACGTCGTTGACTTTCACGTTTGAATTCGTAAACATTGCGAACGTGGAACTGTTTCGTGAATTTCTTGGAACATTCCTGAGGACTTAGGCACCAATGACAAAGCGAATGGTCGAAATACGGACGAAAGATAGTTGACAACAATTTTTTTCGACAATTAAAACCTTGTTTACATGTCAGAAATATATTTCGTATCACTATACACAGAAATGTCATTATATTAATTATATGGCTCTTCGTAAACCAATATTTATTTCTGACAAACAAGTCCCGTTTAAATTCTTTTAAACCTCAACTTCCGCAATATCATCAGATCGTAAGCAAAATCTCATTGTATTTGAAGAAAACGATATTACGAAGGAAGTGAAACATGATCATTGTTGCAAACACGGGAAGAATGAGAAATCCTGCTACATCTCACTTCTCGGAAAGGAAGTTGAGATAATTGATCGAATGATTGCTTCTATGATCATAAATATATAACTCCAGATTTCGTCACTGATGTACATAGTTGGAAAAATTTCAATTGAAAAATAGTCAGCTTCTTCGTTCTTTTGTTTCTTTTTTTCTTTAAATTAATGCTGTCAATAAAATCTTTAAAGATGCGTCATATTCGCGGGGTATTCCTGATTATAATCACGCGAACGAGTGACGCGCCAATAATTCACGCGGATTGGTTATTATGTTACTAATTTTTGCACACGTTGTTGCGCAAAAGAAATATGATGGCACTTGTGCACGTTATTTGTTGAAAAGAAAGAAACAGTACAGCGAATTATATTTTAACAAACACGTATTACGAGATTGCTAATCTATGATTCACAATTATCGATTCACGCTTCCAGAGTCGAAATTCTTTCGCTTGTTGCACGTAGTTTATTGGAGTATTTATTGATATCTGAGTCGGTCATGTATATATATGAATAATCAAATGATTTATACGAATTCGCTAGATTCCAGTCTTTGATATGCCCAATGTTGATTTATTTATATATTTAGATGAATGAGTGAAAATTCTTTAAATACATAATACCAGGTTAGAGTACACGCTGTACAGGTGAATAATATAATGGTTATCCTATATGTACATCCGCACTAAAATCGCGCGAAAAGGAACGGAGTAACATCGAAAGAAAAAAAAGAAAGAGAAACAAAAATAAGTAAAGAAATAACATAAATGAAAATATGCAAACAACATGTAACAAATACGATTAAACAAATAAAATTAAATTCCCCAAATGGTAATTGTTACATATTGCAGATAATTTTACATTTTCATCCCAGGCAGATATTTGATTCTGTTGCCAAATATTACAATAAATATTCTTTTACTTTTAAAATTTCCAATAAATGCATGCAGTCTAACAAATGCAGCGATACACGGAGCGATAAGAAGTCATTGTTGATCATTGAAATCCTGCTTGACTACTTTCAAGCGTACATTCGAAGCGTATATTTGTCGTGACAATTTATGCCAACGATGTCCTTAATATTTGTTTACAAGAATCGAAGATCCGTATTTGGGTCGATCGAATGACAGTTACCTGTAATTTCCTACATCGATTCGTCTAAACTAAATCTGTCTCATCGTCTGAGAAACGACTACTAGAGCATATAAATAGCTTTACCATTTTAGAAAGCGTTTTTAATAGATACCGATAAAACGTTCCAGGTCACTCTGTTCCGGTTCATTTCCATTCTCGAACTTTTGCTATTCTTTTTCGTAAGGTTCCTCAAAAATTTCTTTCTGAATCTTTGCGATCAAAATTATGCAATTAAAACAGAGAAGATACGTAATACTTCGATCGAAAGAAATATCGCTGTTTTAATAATTAATCATAAATTATCAGCACTTACAATTCGTAAATTATAATTCACGAATTATGACTGTTGTGTAAGAAATTATAATTTACATATTTTAAATATTTAAATATTTTACATATTCATTAATATTATTATTAAATTATATAAAATTCTGAAATCTGGGCAAACAAAACGAAAATATTCAATCGAATCGTTGCTTTCGTGCAAAGTTCAAATCCTGCCTCGTGAGAATATATGTAAATAAATGAAGGAACTTTATAAAACTGAAACAAGTTTCCTCAAATATTAAATATCCCTTCCTTTCAATGAGAAAGGATCAACAAACTCGAAAAAAATCCAATCTTTCTAACAATAAACCGAAGAACAAGAAGATCCCACGAAACTCTCTGTAAAATTAAACAATAATGACAACGAGTCGCGTTTAAACGATCCAATGAACGAAAGACGAAACATTGAGAAGATTCGAGGTCGACTTTTTGTCATCGGTACACATCTCACGGGGTCATAAGACAAGAGGAACAATCTGTGCTACCCACCTCTGGACTGAATATGGCGATCGAGCCGCTGCGTCTTGACGGTTCCTCTTTCTCACTGTTTCTCTCACCAAAAAAAAGAACAATCGAACTCACTGAATCTCATACGTTTGATTGGAAAGTCTTCGCTGTTCCTTTGCGCATTTGGAAATCGATTCGCACCGGTTGCGTGTGATTAAACGCGCGAACAATCTCTGCGTTACGACGCCAAGAGAGAGAAAGAGAGAGAGAGCGCAGCTCTCGCACGGAGAACTCGCCGCGGACTGGCGCGATTCCCGCTTCTGCACGCTATCTAACCCGCGGCTACCAGTTTTACCGCTTCACTTGGCTACGAGTATAGCGCTTGTCATTGATGTCAGCGCAGACGTGAGGTTGCCTTGTACTTTTACGCTGCGTGGGGAACCCGGTTCTTGAGCATCGTCGCATAGTGGATGACTCCGGTAGATGTAATATCTAGATACGTTCGATTCGCAATCGTTGTACTTTATTGTGTTCACACACGAAGGAGCAATGTCTTCTCGTATAATTACGCAACTGGAACGATTCCGAAAATGGAAACACGATTTTGTTACAAGATGAGTTGATATAATATAAGTAGACACGTCAAAATGATGTTAACGTTTAAACGGGAAAAATCTGTTTGATAAATAACGTTGATAAATATTTTGAATATATTTATTGATATATGTATCGAATGTATAAATGTTGTTTTAAGTGTTAACATGATGTTAACGTACACACAATTGCAATACAGCTTGTGATATGATCGTAAATTGAAGTAAAGGTGTCGACTGATATTTTGAAGAACCTGATCTGCTTGAGATTATAATGTATACTGTTCCCCTCACTTATATACACACACACATATATATATATATTTTTTTTTTATTTCTGGAATATTCTATTCATACGAAACACGAAAATTAGTAAAATTATATTGAACGTTAAAAACTGAGTACTTAAAAATTTAATAATATCCACTGTAACTTTAGGCGATATAAAGTCGAGGAAAGCAACAGAATTAACAGTGAATTCCTAACTAAGAATTGTAATTACTTTCGGCTATAAATTCTGAAATTCATCGAAACACATTTTGTCCGGTATTTTCCAGAGATGTCAAAGTTATTCTCTTTTTATTATTATTTGAGCGCAAGAAGAGATATACCCTCTATTAAACGATATCTTGAACGAAACACCGCGCTTAGAAACGCTTGTGGTGTGCGTCTGGCTTTGATCGTCTGTAACTACTTACGCTTAGTCAGACCGAAGAACAGCCTGACTGTGTAAAATTTAATAGCTATGGCTTCCAGAAACTTGACGCGCATATATTTCCTCAAATACACGTGACTAAACTATAGTTAATAATTACACCATAACGAATAATACCGCGATTAAATATCACCAACATATTATTAATTAAAGGAGTAGAACTTTCATTACGAAAGATCCTATGTTCGATCCTAAGTTTCATATTTCCCTTTTAACATTGTTTTACATATTCTTCCATTTTCTCAAACACTCCGTGCACCGTGTACAAACTTTTTTCGGTCATGAATCATTTACGTTCTTATTGATTGTAATTTTTAGCCAGTTGTTACCCGTCGAATGACGCCAACATTCGAAACATTATCTAGAACCGCAAACAACGTCGCGAAGATAAAAAAAAAAACGAAAGGATTTTGCCGTTAATTCGTCATCGTTGTTTTTTTTCTTCGTTTGTGCGCAACGTCGGAGGCAACGTCGAAGAACGGCAAAGAACCAAGAACACAGACATTAATTTCAATTTATCGTCTATTACCGCTTCTCAGTTGACCTGTGCCATCTAATTGAAACGAAAGATGCCGAGCGATTTCTCGGGACGGCAAGATCGACAAGAGAAACAGAAGAAAAATAGAGGGAAAGAAGAGAAACGTGACGTATACGTGTCTGAAACAACGAAAGAGGTCAGGAAACGCTACGAAACCAACTAGTTGCTGGTTTCGAGACTTGTTCCGCATCGTGGTCACATCTCTCTCTCTCTCTCTCAGACTCGTTCGAAGCAACGGTACAATTAACGTTCTCGAGACGAGACGACTGTTTCGTGTCTCGTTCTATTTGTAAAATCTCACCGGTGTACCATGTTTCTTCGTAGAGGAACACCAAGGTGTACGATGAGTCAGCTAAATCCTACAACTTAATGTAACACGTTCTGTAAGTCGTTAATGTTGCAGAAAATTGCTAGACATTAGTGGAAACGCGTAATGAACGCGTTGCGCATGTCACTGAGGCCTTTTAAGAAGCGAGACCACAATTGTTTGTCGTTTCTATCACGCTGTTACATTGTAGAACAACGTTTTGATTGAAATTTTTAATAAATTGATAGCGACATTAGATAACGCCTTTGCAAAATTTCAATCGAAACAGTCAATTCATCACTTACGTAAGAATTACATATTTCTAGAACGTTGGGATTTTAGAAATTTGATCAATGTTTCGTGACTTGTGTTTTTTATCGCATTGGAATTTTTCGTCACTCCTTGTATTTTAATTTCTCGAATACAAGTTTTATATATTTTTACCTCAATTGTCGATAGTTTCAGCGTTAAGCGGATAACTGCGATACGTAAAATAAAAAGTAACAAAATCATAATTTCTCGCCGTTTTTATTACATTGACAGAACAGTGACGAGATTTTTAGAGTAAATTGTGAAGATTCAACATATAGTATACGAAACAACATTAGCGTATAGATCTTGCAAAATTATACTACCTGTGAAAATGTTGTCTCCGGTATTTTAAATGAAGTGCTACAACGTTTTACCTAGATAGTTGAAATAATCAATCTAACTTGAGCACTTTAAAATTGAACCCGCTGAGAACGTCGAAACGTTAAAATAGTTTCACCGCGAATATCGATTGAATGTAGTACTATAGTGATGAGAAGTTTGGGAAAAAATATAGTTAGAAAGTATATGACATATTCCATTTGACGTGGCGTTCCGTACAAAGTTCCATCGATTACATTAGGAAGTTGCAAACCTCGTCGTGTCAGTTGTCTCACCTTATATGTAGGCATGACTCACTTTGTCTCGTATGAACACAACGCCTTGTTGCCATTGTTCTTCTGCCCAATTAAAGCATTTTCCCCTCGACTGAAATTTTTTACCTTCTTTTACTTCGCTTGGTTTAATAGCTCTCTCTTTGACGATCGCTCCTTCAAACAGCGTGAAACGAGACTTTCTCCGTGTAGTAGTTTTCCATAAAATTGTTTGCAATCCTTTAATTTTCTACGCATCATTTAGTATCGTCAAACATTTCTCACTTCGTTTCCAAACTACTCTTATAAAACAAATTTTATCCGTCTTATCGATTTCAGCTCTTGAGGAAAAAAATTATTCACCGAAAAGGAAACACATATTTTTTTTTTTTTTTTTTTTGCGATTATACATATTGGACATTTTAGATTTCATTGCCAGATTTTATTCCAAATGGAATATTTGGATATTTCGCAACACGCTTTTAAAATTCAGAGACGAAACTGCTCAAACGCAAAAAATTCTATGTATATTTCATGAATTTTGTATGTTTAAAACAGGATCTTTTATGAATTATAATTATTTTGCTAGTCGAAATTCTCAAACATTAATCATGTTTTTTACATTTGTTAGAAAAGAACGTACAAACAGGCCGAAAAGATGCAGTAAAAAATCATATATACGGTAGAGCAAATAAAACTTGTGTATTTTATACTTTAATGTCGTCATTTTGACATTTTGACCAGACTTTAATTACACTAAATATAATAAATTACAACCTACGAAATGTTCAAATTTTCTCTTTTCCTCTAAATATTTAAAATTCAGTTGCTGTGAAATAAAGTGAAATAAAGTTTCAGTGAAAGATTTTTTACGAAGAATTCCTAGATTATGATATTTATAATTAATGACTGTATATTTGTAACCTATGAATAAAAATTAGTGACAGTCTTCACTAATAAGTGAATAAAGGCTTGTAAAACTCCAGGTAGCGTTATAAAGCAAGATTCCATTGTTACGAAAAGATTCTGCGCATCATGTTCGGACGAAATGAAACTTTTATTTATCTCATGGCACTTCCGCAACCTTCAACTCGAGGAATATTTGCTCATGGTACTGTTACACATTGTATAAGAGAGGTATCACGTACTTGAAATCAAGAGGATAGATTTAGGAGCGATTCAATGTAAATTTCAGCGGAGGAACACTGACGAAGGTGAACCAACGTATGCAAATCGATGCCGAGTAATTTAAGCTAATTTGTGCGTTGTTATTGTTACTGGAAGACGATTCGTTGCTTTTGTTTGCAGCAAGAATCATAAGGCCGAGGGAACAGAATGAGACGGAGAGAAAATGAAATAAAATCGAGGCCTGTATTTTCAAGTATTGGCACGTTTATTTGTGAAAATGACAGTAGAAAATAGGGTGCCGAAAATATTCACCTCGAACGCAATTTCAACAAAAAAATTCAACAAAAAACTGCATGACTTGTACGGTTCGTCTCACTGAAAGACCCAGAAGCAACTGTTCTGACTAGGAAAAGAAGACGACCTTTTTGCCATAAAATTTTATCGATATGCAAACATTTGAATCGATAGAAGACAAATTACAGGCGCGATCGCCTGTAATTTGGTACCAGACAACGCTACTCGAAGTCCACCCCACGCCCCCTCACGAATCACATGACCCAAATCAACCAATCGCTAATTTTCGTTGCATCAGCGTTGCACCTGAAGAGGCCCGGTTTTCTGGTTATCCTCGCTAAAATCACTTTCAGTGATAAAAAAAAAAAAAAAATTAGCTGCAGCGTTTGGGTTTTGAAGGATTAAAAAATGGAATGTGGAGAAACTATAAACTCGAGAACTCGTTTTGAATATCCTTGTATCGAGCGAGCCGAAGAATTCAAGTCGAACATATGATGTCACATGAAGCGGTCTATTAATTTCCAGCAGTTTAATTCCTCGATACCGAGACGTATAATTATAAGATAAGAGGTACATAATAGGGGGTCAGACTTTGATAAAAGCATAAGTAATAAGTTCAAGACTCTGGGGAACAACTTGGAAACGTTACCTGCGTGGCTTCACGTAATACGTCGCAGATAAACTGTTGTCTCAGTGTTTTATCTGCAATATTCCCAATGAGATAAGATATATTCCCCTCTCTATATCTGTGAAATATTCTACGCGATAATTCTTGCAGAAAATCGTGACGTCTCGAGGAAGTCGTTTATCGCGAGATGAGATCGTTCGTTAAACTTATGCAGATAGAGTAAGATCCGAATATAATTTGGAATTAATTTAAATTATTTAAAAAAAAAGAGAAGATATTCAGAGAGGAACAAACGAAGATCAATTTTGCATATTTACCTAACTCGAAAGAATATCTTTGTTTGCTGCTCGACAAATAAAAAATCAGTAGATGTTATATTTAAGATTGTAAATCACGGCGGACAACCTCTTGTTATCAGGACAGAATGCTCGCTTGAAATTACGTCTAACTTGTTTCCTGCGAGATTGTATTTCGCACTATTTGATGCATTAACGTCATTCCTAAAAAAACAGATGCTAATTGTCAGCAACAAGATTAACATCCGAGTATTTTCACTTATTGTTAGTCTCTATGCGCGAAATAACACAGTCAGAGAAATTTTTGGATGATGAAATCATTAGAAGATACATTCTAGAAATTAAAATAACTACGAAAGGAAAATAACGATAAAAATGTCGAACGTGGGACCTTCTGTTGATTGATAGAAGTAATCAGCTAAATTTTACGTATTTTACAACTCTACTGCGGACTTTTATGCGTCTCCAGAAAATTTTAAAGTACAGAATTGCACAAATAGAACATGAAAAAATATATAAAATATCCAAAGTGTAACGCTTTCTATAAAATTTAATGCACAAAACCATCTTCAATTGAGATTATCTTTAAATTATATTCTAAAAGATATAAAACCGCATAAAAATCTACAGTTTATTTATAATCAACCACCATTCTCCGCTTCTTATCAATTACATTTGCAGCTAAAAATACAGATGAACTTAAGTCCGCTATAACCTCTGTCTGGAATTTTTATGTCTTGTTCCTGTTATCATTTATACATAAAAAGATTCTTAATATTTAAAAAAAACATGTTAATATAAAATAAAAATGAGGAATGACATAAATTAACGATTCATTTTGAACGATGTATTTTGAACCGAAGAACTTTTTAACAATAAAACAATAAAAGATCGTGATCGTATTACATAAAAAAAGAAAAAAAACGTGCAAAAGGTCATGGCAGAATTATTCTGCGTTCCATGTAACAGAATTCACGACTTAAATGAGAAGCAAATTCTACAATGAAACGGTGTCTTTTGTGTGTTGCATTATGCAATAATTAACGTGACTAAATTCTTCACTAAATAATTGATCGCAAATCGTTGAACTTGCTGAAATTGTCCGAACACACTTTGGCAAATAAAGAGAATGGTACATTTGCACTCGGGAAAGAAAAGGAAAAGAAATGAAGGCTTCATAGCCGGAGGTTAGTCAACGGATCCCGTTCCTCGCCGTTTTTTCTTTCTCTTCGTCTCTCTCGTTTCGCGAAGGTCACCCGGTTTTAAATACGGAATTTCTGATCCGTATAGGCGTCATTTTAAATATCAAGAGGCTGCGATACTTCCTGCAATTTATTACAAGGCTGTATCGTCAATAATACAGCTGATTTTTCCAGAAACAGTTATTCAAGCGATCGTTATTTTCGGGTCTTCCTGAGCTTTGGTAAACGCACTAAAGTTTCCCCACGACGTTACAATTCGTGTAAATTTTACGAGCTTGCAGTATAGAGTTTCTTCAAACAGAATGTTTTAACATTTCCTTTGAATCTTCCCATTCAGAATTAATTCTGAATTTCCTACGATAACCTTTCCTTTCAATACGATTTGACCCCGGCGAGTTTTTCTTATTTTCTCCACTTCTTTAATTTGATATTCCGTCAATTTGCTCTTTATCAATTATTTGTTTCTTATGGTAATTTCTGGTTTTATCAAATTAACGATAAGGAAGAGATAGAAGAAATGCAAAGAATTCTGAAAGATTTTTATTTGTTTGTCCAACGACCGTTCAGTTCGTTTGTTCTTTAGCATTAAATAATGATAAAAACGAGATAAAGGAGTATAAAGGTTTTTTAAAGACTGATTTCTTTCACACGTAAATACGAAATTTTTTTCAATAACATTTTTTTTACATGATATTTTGTTTATCAAGTACCGAATTAGCATAACGATAAGGAAGAGACGGGAGAAAAATGGCAAAATTAACCTCTGAAAAATTAATTTACACCATTTCTTTTACAATGAAAAATATATAAAAAAAAAATTAAAATTTTGACGAAAAAATACGTCGGAATTTCCTTCGATAAAAATTTCAATTCCAACGTGTCACGAGGACCAGTAAAAAATGACAAGGATAATTGACATCGTAATTTGCAATAATTGCAAGTATTGCAATCATTAAGAATGAACCTACATATATTCGCGTCAGTTCGGTCAACCAACGCGATTAATCAAAGATAATTGACGATCAGTGACAATTACTTGATCGGTATATTGTCAGGTTGTAATTGTCCCTGACCATTGAAATCGTGTTAATCGTTTCAGCTACGATACGATTTCACAGGCGCCATACGATTTGTTAAAACAATTTGAACGTTGTTATTGGCGCCGTAAGCTGGTCTCATCTGGATTCGACAGACCAAGTTAAACGCATCGGACATCGCCTATTCAAGCGACGTTTTCCGCCGTACAAACAAATTTCGTTGGATCTAACAAACGTCATTGCACATTGACGTTGTTCGATTGCATCTGGTGACATTGCACCAGACGCAAATATTATTGAAATGTAGATAGATCGTCACCGGGAACATAAATAAATAAACCATAGATACGCGGAGATTAGAAAAATTAAACTCGAGACAAAACGTATTACTTATACTCGAAAACAGTACTTTACAGTACAGGCAGATTGTTTTTTTAACGCATTTTAAAAAATTGGCTATAATGTCGGAATATTGCGAACTTCATATTCATATAATTTTCATAGAGTGTGAGAAGTTGGAAAGTTTCTATATCTATGAAATAACATAAGTAAATTACATGAAAACGAACAGCTGACATTTGGTCCCGCTGAATAATTCAGCTTACTTGATCTACAATGTGCATGTATTGACAGTAGAAAGTGATGAAGACAAATTAATTTGAAAGGAGAGTAGCAAGAAGGTCAGGTGGGTTATAGAATTGTGGGAATGCTATTTCTAGAATATAATTCGACGAACTAGATATAGATATTTTTTCACTAATATTAATTAATTTAGCGACGATATTTTGCGAAATAGAATTGTGTAAAATACATAATGAAACTGAAAGGCATTGTTCAAATTTATAAATATATCTACATGAGACTAAATGAAGAAATGCTTCAATGTTGGTTCTATGACTTCACTGCTACTTGAATCGATGTCAAAATGATTAAGTGTCTGATCTCTTAAATTTAAAAAGTATCACGTTGTTAACCTCGAAAAAGAACCATTAATAAAAGGCAAAGTCACATAGATGGCTTGTGCGATATTTAATATATGCTGCTATAAAGTGTCTATCTAATTATGCAGATTACACTGAAGCACGGAACAAATTATACTACATTATAACGGGTGGCACCATTATATTATTCTTTTTATAAATTTAAATATGTTAAGAATAAAATATTTGGTGAAATTATAAAAATGAAAACTTTAATATCTATCTTATATTTAATATTTAATATCTATGTTTATTATTAATAAAAATGAATAAATTTTTAGTATTGACTAAATGTATGTTTCAGTGACAGTGAGGTGTATTGAATAATGTCCAAGTAAGTAGTTTATCTTCTGAATAATTTAAATTAATCATATGTATCTACATGTATACATAACGAAAAAGGAGTTTTAATTGTAATATTCCAGGTGTATAAACTTTGAAATATGGACAGAAATAGAAAGAAATATTAGATAAACATTTCTCACATAAATTTAAATGAACAATAGAAGAACAATGAACAAAATCCAAGTTTTTAAGACATGTATGATCGATATAATTGTAGGATTAATAGAAGCAATATGAATTACTATCTACATTATATAAAATTGCTTTTTATTCGAAAATAATATTCGGAAGAGTGCAACAATAAAGATCAGTACTTTATCACGCTTCAATTTAAAAGAATCTTCTGGAAAGATTTTAAGATACGAATCAAGTTTATAATTTTTTATGATATAAAATAAGATCTAAAAAAAAACAGATTGTATTTATTAAAAGGTCTCAATGTTTTGTATTTTTTTGTATAACTACACGTAAGAGAGGCCAATAATGAGGTGAAAAGATATTTGTACATGTAAGGTAAATACATGTAATTATTGTGAAACATTCATGGCATGTGTAATATACGAAAGAGCAATATACATTTGTCTGAATCATGTACTCTCTGCAGCGAAATCACTCACACATACTCTATAATAGAACAGCCTTTAGTACTTAAAAAACACTTTGTCAATAAAAAGTAAATTTCCATTCCTTTAATTACACTCTTTGGACGAGAACTATTCAGGCTGAATCTTACATATAATATACTGTACATATATACATAGATCCCTGCGCGAAATACCAATGGAATAAAAACTTTATTAATGATATTTATCATCTGTTTATGCTTCCAGAGCAATTGCCTCTCGCGTATTTTCTTTTGTACGTTCTGCAAAATACAGAAAAGTATACATAAATAAATTAAATGTTTCTTTTCCTAATAGAATAAGAAATCCAATTTTACATTGCAACATAGTTACCTTTTTTCTTTTCTGGTAGTCCTTCCGGTACATCTGGTAATATTACATCCTCTGGCACCTCTGGTACTTTCTCTTCAACTTCTGCAGCTAACAAAGCATCAAGCTCAGCTTCAACTTCATTCTCATCATTTTCTGTAAGTTCTCCCGATAATATCGCGTCAATCTCCCGTTGTTTTTCAATGCCTTCCCTAGTTTCATCCATAACTTTTTCAATCTCATCAATGGATAATAAATCATTCAGTTTCTTCAATGCAGCATTGCCTACTTTCAAACCATCCACAACTTTCAATTCTACTTGTGCAAATTCTAAATCGTGTACCATGCGTTCAAGATTTTCTAGTTGCCCATCAGTCTTTGACAGTATTTGTTCTTGGAACTTCTTTTTGCGTAAAAGAAGTAAAGCACGTCTGAAAAAAATTGTACGACGTTTAAAAAATACATTACGAGCAATTGTATTCTTTTCTAACGATATAACAATGTAAATTTGACACGTACTCCTTTTGTTTATTTTGTATAAGTTTTTTTGCGAGTAATCGTTCTTTCTCGAGATTTTGCTCGATTCTTCGTTGATATTGCTTAATCTTATCCCTAGTTTGTTTTAATTGCTGTAAAAATGGTAAGAATCTGTTAACATGTGCCTGAAATAAGAAAAAAGAAATTGAGGTTAGGAAATACGAGACCACACCAAAATGGCTTTGTCCTGTTCAGTGACGCGACTCGGTGGTTTTTTCTTTGAGAAGAAAATACCCATCTTGTTATAAATAATGCACAACGTTATTAATTAATTTTGTCATACGACGTCTAACAAAAAGCTAATGTCACGTTTGACGTAGAACTTGAGACACTCATTAGAAAACGCCATGGTGAGCGCCATGTTTCTCTATTCGACCTATCGATAATTTTGTTCTCGATTGTAGCGCAAAACAAAAGTGCGGGAAATGCAAACTATATATGTACCCAATTTAGTTTATTAGAAATACGTGTCCCACTGCAAAATTTGATTACGAGTAAACTATGCTATTATTTAATGTTATATATAAATTCTTTAATTTTGATTAGACAAAGAAGGTTCATACAGTTATAATTGATCAATCTAAAAATGTAAATGTAATTTTTTAATTGGTTTAATTGATTTAATATATTTTAACGAATCTAAAGGGAACTGTCAATAGGGAAGTATTGAACTGTATCGAAACTAACAAGGATACGATATAAGATCAGAAACGGGGGAAGAGAAAAACAACAAAGACGTTGGATTGAATTGAACAATGTCCATTATATTATATATTTTATTCCCACATACACACGGCACGTTGTGAACCTTTTCTTAAATATTAATAATATTATCGTAATAATAATAATCATCATCATCATCCTCGTTATCATCGCAATGATAATAATCTTAATAATAATAAGTAAACAATAATAAACATAATAATGTGAATTCATGAGATATATTTATATTTATGTATATATATTTATAATAAATCATATAGTAATAATCATCGTATTATAATATATATTTATATGTACAGAGGGGTACAATATTGTAATTCTTTATTAGTTTAATATTTATAATCGCAATATTATATTTATTTTTTGTCTGTATACATACACAATGAATTAGATTATCGGCCCTTTCTTACGCCACATACCTACGGCGGATAAATTCTCTCACTTTCTATCTTTTGTTCTCTATTTTGTTTCGCTTTTGTTTTTTTATTTTTTTATTTTTTTGCATCTTTTTGTTACTCTTTTCCATTTTAAATTTTAAAGGACCGTAATTTTCGCCCTTCGACGGCACATCATGTTCGCTACGCTCGAATATATTCACGAAAGAAAAGAGCCGCGGTTTTTCGTAACTTCTTCTTTTCTTCATTCTTTTTTTTTCATTTTTTTTTCTTTTTAATCCCTTTTTTCCTTATCTTCTCCATCGAGAAAGGCGTCGTCGAGTAAATTCGAGCTATCCCGAATACGCAATCGACTATACGTTTCTCTGAACGCGATCTCAATATAATCCGTGATCGTTTTGTTTTATCTTACAAAACATCCATTATAGTCTAGCCGCTTTTGGATAGAGAGTCGCGCGTTGTTTCGATCCACACCTGTCCTCGGTGCCTGAAAATTTATCGACGATTTTAAATCACGACTAATTCGAACAATTTTTTGACTGATTACAAGAAAAGGTAAAAGCTTCTCATTTGTCCGTTCGTAATTTTTCACTTTTGTTCGCTCGTTTATCTCGTTTCCTTTCTCGTTTCTTTTATCTCATTCTTTCCTCGTTTTTCTTTTCTTTTTCACCCCTGCGTTCGCAGCCAACGAACACGCAAGAGAAACGCGCGGCTCTTTCGCCAGCAGCGCACTTTTCATAAATATTCTGTACAACGTTATAATTATTATAAATCATCATTATATCTTATATAGAGCCTTACCGTTATGTCATTATTATCGGTAGTGTAAAATTGAAACCTTTTACGTACTTATGTAGATTAGACATTACCGTCTGCGCGGCCGATGCCCGCCCGCAATCGTACTGTTTTTTTTTTTTTTTAGTTTAATTAATTATTTATTTACCATTTTCATTTAATCTGTTCATTTAAATCGATACATAATCGTATAATTTAGTATGTCCCTATACGTATTGTAATCGTTTACGATTAGTAAGAATATGTAAAATCGGTACTTCGTCTTAGTTTCTTGGCTTTATTACTTTTTTTTTTTCATTTTTCTTTATGCTCGTTTTTAATTCAATAAATCTCATTAAGCATCCACATAATTGTTTAATATACATGGAATTAAAAGTGGCTTATTTATTGCTTGTTATATTGCAAGTTTTCTCATTGCAAGCTGTACCATTACCGCCGAGCTTCCGTTTCGTTCTTTCATGCTATTCATCAATCCGCCTTTGCTTTGTGTTTTTTTTTTTCTCGCGAGGCGTCGTAAAAAATATTTGTTTAAAAACCTTCGCTTCGTTCCCTTACTATGCGTGTTAAAACAGAATCGGTAATTATTTAAATGGCTCCCTAATTCGACAATGTGAACGACGAGACTCTAAGACTCTCCCTTGTTAAATTCATAACATGCCGTGTACACAAAAAACACTCGGTGTTCCTCGGTTGTTTCACGCGACAACGAAAATACAATATCACAAAAGTAAGGACAACGATGAACGGGATAAAAGCGAGTGTCTTGAAATTCGTGAACTCCTTTTTCTTTTTCTTCACTTGTCACACATGCACACAACGATCACGATGCAGTTCTATTTTATTTTATTTTTTTCGTTTTTTTTCTTTTTCTTTTTCTGAAACATTCTACGATCGTGTCGACAAAAATCGACGAAAAAATTGATTTCTCAGACTTCTTCTTTTTCGTTCGTTTGAATATATCTCCTTTTTTCCCTCTGTCATTGTTATTTTACGGAAGAGACGAATGAAATTATTGTGCTCGCGTGTCGGTGTGTTCGAGTAACGTTTACATGACTGTTCGTGTTTTGTGGGGGAAATTAATGAACGAAACAACGACACGTGAATTATCGTGAAACGATCGTTCGATGGCTCGGCCGGCAAAAAAAAGCGAAAAAGGAGAGGAAGAAATTTGCGAGTCCGCGGAAATTGATGATCGGTGACGCGACGCGAAGTTAAAAGCACGAAACAATTTTTAGATCTCTTAGATCGACACGATATGTAAATTGAAGAAACGAGCAGTAAACGTGTGTGCTTCGAAGCCAGCACAAAGCGAAATTTATATTACCGATCGCGTATCGTTAAGGGGATCTCGAATATTCACAATCTCGAAGATAATCGACCACTTTACCTATCGATTCGCACGACTCGTTTTAGGAACGAGCGTCTAAAGAGCGTAACAACTTTTGCCTGAACGATTCGAACACATCTGTTCCGATGGCTGAGAGAATCGAAAACGGAGGAGCGGTACAAACGGAACGTTGTGTAATGGCCGTTATCGCGTTTCCTTCTTACGTGTTGTACAAATGGGTGCCGATCGTTTGCGGTAAAACTGCGATGACATAATAGAATGAACCAAAAAAAAGGCACGAGGAAGTACGGGAAACAGCGTGCAAGCGTAAAGTTAACGGCGAGTCATCGCGGTCAAGTAGTGTTACAAAATTGATCATCGAACATACTCGCTCTACAATCGATTCTGCTCGACCACGGAAAAAGTGCATCCGTCGAAACGAAACGCACGGAACGTTTTCTAAATATTTCCTGGGATTATCGTTTAATAACGTAGATACGATACGCTTCGATTAACGCGTATTTCAGAACACGTGAAAATTTAATATCGATCAAATGTATCGTACGTTTGATCGTTCGATCTTGTTTCAGAGATACAAAGTGTCAAACGAGCTGCGTAATTTTATGTATGTAAGAAGGAAAACGACGTGTGTCGATAATATAATAAGAATGGATGTCGAATGGGAAAAGGAAAATAGAAATGGTACTTTTGTAGTGTTACTGTACGATGGCTAGCAAAACTTCATTGAAGCTCGTGGCTGTTATATTCTTGTTCTGCACGCAGGAAGAATATCAACAGATTACGTATAACTGCTCATCCGAACGTGTGCACGTGTAATTACATGATTATATATACTTAGTCGCAATATTTTATGCTTTGCGTGCGCGTATATTATATAATATGTATATACATACATGTATATAATATGTATATACATATATATCGGTATGGGGTTATCTTCACATTTCATTAATCCGCGACTCGAAAAAATCGGCTGGACGTCTGTGTAATTGGCTGAAATTCGATACGCGAATCGGATTGACGTTTCTTCTTGATTTTGCAAGAAAACTTCTTCTTTTCTTCTTCTTCTTTTTTTTTTTTTTTTGTTTAAAAGTGCAAACTCTCGTTCGTATCGAAACGGGTGGTTTCCAATAATCGACACGCAGAACAAAATAATCCTCGTTGATACTCGAGACGAGCCATGCGATTTCTTCAAGTCGTGTTTCTCCTCGGTAGAAACTCGAAATAAACGAAATGATCGGCTCGAAAACAATGACAACTGTATTCGCAGTACAGTTGCATCCTGACAAAATAGAAAATGATGAGTGGAGCGCGTTACAATAATACTACTCGAACAATAACGTTGTCGATAATAATCGAATCGATAGTAATCGATCGTTATTAAAATACATTTTATATATATATATATATATATAATATAATATAGGTCAACAGAAAAAGACAATGAAGGGGAAAACAAGAAGAAAAATAATATTAATAATAATAATAATAAACGAGCGAGCTCTGTCGGCCCGCGTGTTCCCGTGACACGCGAATAAAAATAATTCCTAAGTAGAATCCTTTTAGCCTACGTCTTTGGCTGCGACTTTTCACTTAAAAAAGAACACCCGATCGAAGTAGCACGATCCCGATCGATCGATTATGTTACAACTGACTTGAAATACGACCGATCGAATCGCGTACCCCGCGTTTCGAGCGTTTCCCTCTGCCCGCCGGTTAGCAAACGCGACTCGAACAGGCTTAAAAATGGAAATCGAAACCGAAGGTACTACGAGCAAGTTCCAGAGGCAGTTGGTCAGCAGAGAAGCGCTCGGAAACTTTTCGTGTCAAGTCGCAGCGAACGATCTCTCTCATACGCACGAAAACGTTGTTTCGAAAATTGTCTATCTATCTACGGACTTCTGCGAGTTCAACGCCATTCACTCTATTTTTTTTTTTTTTTCTTTTCCTTTCGCACGTTTATTTTTTTTCTTTTTATTCTCACAAGCTCTCTCTCACACTCTCCCCCTCTTTCTCACTCTATTCTTCTCGATCCACAGTCACATCGCGCGCACAGCGACGGGGTTGTCTTCGAAATATCGTGTGGCATCGTGTCCGCGTTTCCTCCGTGTTTCCGTACTACGAGATAAAACGATTCGTGTGTCGTCTTGTCGCCTGTCAACATTTGCTCGATTGAAGAAACCAAAAAAAAAAAAAAAAAAAAAAACGGTAATTCGCAGATTCGTGTCGTACAGCGAAAAGTACGCTAAACTAGCCGTTCTAGGAAACATATCAGCAGTCAAGAAATAGAGGGTGCGTAGAAAGTGATCGAAGGATCGATATCGACGAATCCGTGAGACGAAGTGAAACTTCTGCTTTTTTTTTTTTTTCTTCATTAACTTTAATCGTTTGCCTTTGTTTTATATTGGTGTATTTGGTTTGTTTATTAGAACAAGTGTAATTTACAACTGGACGAGATTAATCAACTTGTGTAATACGTGTTTCCCGTTATGTTAGCAACTGTTTCGTGTACACTTTGTTTCAAAGAGTATTGTTCTCGTTGTATCGTAAGAAAACTCATGATCGAAGGTATCTACGTGTACTGTGTGTCTGTCTGTGTTTCGTATCTGTTTATAGAACAACTGTACGGATTAGAAAGTGATACAATTAAAAAGAGTGTTCGTAAAATCTAACGTTTGAATCATTTGGGCCACTCTATTCGTCTGTTCCAAATATGGAACTGTTATATCGTTATACGCTAATAGACTGAACGTGAAACATTATTTCAGAATGATGAACGATCATTTATGCGCGAGCAACTATTGCTGTTGAGTCAAGCGCAAACAGAGTGAACGCGCCACTATCTTTCATTAATTGCAAACGGCTTAAATACGCTTGATTATGTCGGATTTGCTCGCAGTGGCTTCTTCATTAAATTATTACTCGATATTGCTGTTATTCTCTACGAAATATCGTACGATCGAACGATTTCTCGATTACTTTAACTCTGTGTTAACGCGAGGTGGTCAAAGTTGAAAACAACTTGATCAACAAGAAATAAAACGATAACAAAAATATTCTTTCGTCGTGTTAAAATACTGTTATTTGTATATCTTTACGCATTCTTACAAAGGAGAAGAAAAATAAAATAAAACGATAATTTTTTCATATAATAACGATATTTTTGTAACGATAAAGTATATAATGGAAACGTTATACTTATAACCGCTATTTGCACTCGAGTGCCGATAAGACTAAATATCGTTAAAGTGGTTTGCTATTATATTTCATTGCACTCATTTTCATATCATTGTACACGTGTGTCGCGCATACCTATCGCATGAAAATTTATCAGTCGTATGCTTCTGATTTCAATTTCACCGTACAATCACGGAATGACAATAATCGATTAATCACTTGATTAACATCTTCCTCGCACTCTCTTTACACAATTGTAACCTCCATTTCCGTTCTCCTACCCTCTTCTCTCTCGCGCTGTGTATATTTATATATATATATATAATATATATATATATTTTTTTTTCGATTATCGTAATTATTACTTATCATTTATACGCGTGTATATTTATATTTATATATATATTTATATACGTGTTGGTATCTGTATGTGTGTTTTATCATACGTGTACAATGTAGAAGTGTTCGTGTGAGCGTGTTGATTGCGCGACGAGTGATCGAGCTCGGTCGATGAGCAAGCGCGGTCTTCCGAACGCGGTTTTTCTATCGTCATCGAGTCTCTACGCTTTCCTGTGCCCGACGAAAATTCGTTCAGGAAAAATGAACCCCGTTCGTGTAAAAAAATCGAAAGAGCATCGCAAAACAAAAGAAGACTTGACTGCATCGCACAACGAGCTCGCCTCCCTCGCATTTCTCTTCCCGTTCTTTTTCCTTTTTTCCCTTTCTTCTCTCCTCGCTTCTTTCTCCTTCCTCGCCCTCCCTCATCCACCCTGCTTGCACCCACGCTCGGATTTCCTTCGCACGATCATCATCATCGGTGGTGATCATCGAAAAATTGTTCAGTACAATAGTATATTAGCTTTTAAAACATCAATAACTATATATATATACAAATGCATAAAACAATGTCTCAATATATCTGTTCATCTTCCATAATCGTCATATTTTTTTATTTTGTCTGTTTGTCGCCTTAATCAATTTAATATATTTATATATATATAGTCATAATATATATCTTGCCTTTCTTAATCGTTCAATATGTATATTTATATTTATATATATATATTTATATTTATATATATTTATATATATACTAGATGTAGATATAGACGTAATATTTCAATATTAATGTATTTCATATTTATAAATATAAACGCGTGGACTGTACTCACATATATATTTTGTTTGCTCTTGTTTCATTTTTAATTTTTCCCCTATCCCCCCACCCCTACCACTTATCTTGCGACACCCTTATCTTCTCTGTTTTCTTTTTTTTTTCTCTCTCTTCTCTTTACTCTTGCTTCTATATCGACCGCATTTTTTGTTTGTTTTGTTTGCTTTGTTTAATTAATAATTGATCGTAGATCTCTTTCGAATATGTATATATTTATATATTTATATATAATTTTCTTTCAGAGGATTCTCGTTGAAAGTCGCCCGGGTTCCTGCCACAGCATTGTTGGCTCGTCTCGCGAAAGGAACGACGAAACGATTCGAATAAATAAGTTTCAAAATAATTCTAAAACACACCCTACACGTCGCTCGAACGTAACATCATAACTATCACATTGCTTCGTTATATATTCACAACTTCAACGGAATTGCCACCGTTCAAAAATTCAAAACGAACGAATCATCAGCGTTAATTGTACAGTGTAAAAGCATCGAATGCGACAAATGATTATTTTTCAGGAACCCAAGATCCTTTCGGCACGCCATTCAGCCTAACTGCGAAAAGTTACAACTTATACACTTAATTACGACTGTCTTCTCTCTTTTGCTATTTCCCGTTTTTTTACGTGTGTATACTTCCTACGTTTTCTCATTTTTGCCCATCCGCTGCGATCTCGCGCGTCAGCGTCTCTTAAACCTACAATCTCGTTATATTTTTATGTTCTTTGAGCTGGTGCTTATGTATTTCTCACGTATTTTTCCCTTTCTCCCTTTCTCTCTCTCGACTCTTCTTCGCGCGATGTCTCCGTCTATTTGAACAATTAGCGCGGCAACCGCGATACATGAAGCGTTCGACGCGTCTATTTAACGCTCGTTTAACTTATTTGTCTCTTACCGAATCCAAAGAACATAACACAAGAAAAATAAAGGCAACAGAAGGTGCTCGCGAAGCTACGACTATATCGCGTTTCATTCGCAAAACCTGCGTGATTTCGTGCAACCACGAGAAACAAACTCTGTCGAAATCGAAATGTTAAAAAAGAAAAAAAAAGATGGAACATCGTCGACGAAACGCTCGTTTCTGCTCGTACTTTTTCTTTTGCACTCGTTTGAAAGCAGCATCGCTGTATAAGTAGCGTACGGTCTACCGATAAAATACCAATCTTTATATTTCAGAGTGTACGTGTACGTCTACGTGTTTCTTCGTTTCTTCACATCTCATGTTTTATCTTAGTTTTTTTTTTTTTGTTATTCGAATTATTAGTTGCCTGGATAATAATCGGTTTGGTCCGATGCATAGTAACTTTTGTCTTTTTTTTTTCTTTTTTTTTTTTAATATGCGTCTATGACGTTAGTCCTGGGGCGTAACGAAGCAGCTACCATTTTGTTTCGCTTGCAAGAAATCGGTTTTGCAGCGTCTAAAATACACGCGATCGCAGTTCGTTTCGCCGTACGTTTCTCTCTTTCAGGAATGGCGATTCATTCACGCTTCGCCTCTTTTTGCCTTTTTCCCTTTCCGCTTTCTTCTTTCTTCCGAGAACGAGCGAAGATCACCCGTCACGCGTGTATGCATCACCAACTTAAGAAATCATGTAAATTTATTCGCGATATAGTTTACTCGTGTATATTATTATTATTATTATTATTATTAGTTTCTCTTTTTTTTTCTCGTTCATTATTTGCCATTTTTTATCCTTTGTGGTTATGACGAAGTATTGCTAACGTTCGTAAGAATTGACTCGTTTGTTCATTCGTTCTTCTTCATTCTTTCTTTCCTCTTTTCTTCTTTTTTTGTATTTCTTCTTTTTGACTTCTATTTTTTTTTTTTTCATCGTGCGCACGCACACCCGCGCACAGGAAAACAAAATGGCCGCCGTTCGACGTGACACGCGTCCCAATTTAAAGTCATCCCTATTCTTCGATTCATTTTTTTTTTTCTTAATTCTTTGTTTTACCCTGTTATTGAATACAATAATAACCGTACCTAGAATTGTCGCATGTATATCCGTCGTTTTGTAATAATTATAGTTAATTTGTCGATCGTTGACTCTCTCACTTGGCGAATTCAATAGTGGTAATCAATAGTATTGTACGAAACAGTTTACATCAGCAGTATCAACGAAATATAAATTATACAGTTCGCGGAATGAGTTTATGCACGTCGACGGTTTATTTCCTTTTTTTTGTTCTTTTTACATCTCTCCCCTTCAGAAGCAGGGAGGTTCGAGCGTCGCGATGCCCTTCGAGCGTCTGAGTCGAACCATTCCTCGAGGGCCGGCCGAAGTTTCACAAAATATCACGTGCGCCGAAGAAACGAAACGAAGAAAATGATATACCTCCCTGTTTCCCGTACGATATTACGCGCATTTAACCTAGACCAATTACGAGTAATCGAATGGAGTATTCCCGTTCGCGCCCTTTGCCCGTCTAATCAGCGAAATATACCTCGAAGCGCGAAAGAATGCGAGAATCGTTTGATGTTCAGTTATTCCGCGATTAAGGCTACGATACGCAATTGAACGTTCTCTCACGTTTCCTTACGTTCCTTTTCTCACGCTGGCCTGCATAAACTTTACAATTTATCTCTCCTCTTATCGTTTCTCCTTTTTGTTTTTTTAATTTGCAAAGTAGCGTTTTCAGACGACCGTGTTTCGCAAATTTTAAAGATTTAATTGCTCTATTTCTCTCGCTCTCGTACACACGTATGGACACTCTCTCTCTCTCGCACTCTTTTCTCTCACACGCATCCGGGTTATGTAGAGACGCACAAAAATCTCACTTCGCGTCCAAAGTGTCATCCTTATTGTACGCGTTACTCCCGCTTTCGCTTTTCATGCTCATGCACTGGCGCATCAAAAATTGGCGATCACGCCATTAACTAACGCTCTGTACATATACGGACGCATGGTATTTAATAACTGAATACACGCGTATGTGTGTATATATTTATATATAATATATATATATTTTTGTTTTTCCTTTTAACGCAATTTTGCTTCGCTGCATTTGATGGTTTGCGTATGGTTTCTCCTGGCGTGTGTGTGTGTGTGTGTCGTGTGTATACATGTGTGTGTGTCTGTGTGTATATAATATAGGCATGTGTAAGAATAATTCGTTTAAAAAGCCGCGGACGCGTGTGAAAACGTACATATAGTATTCGTGTTCAAAGTGTCTGCCTCTGTATGTATGTATGTATGTATGTATGTATGTATGCGTGAAGTGTAGAAGATACTTCATGTATGTTTATAGCGAGCCTGTGTGAAATGCGTATCGGTAAACGTTGCTTGTGTTTCCCTTGCTGGCTCCTCTATAGGGTCATGCATATACGCCATTATGGTAAATCAATGATACAATAATTCGCGTACGTGTAATATGTATGTATGTACCGAGGTTAATGCAAGTAATCGATTGGACAGCTATACAATAGCCGATTAAATTCAACGGTCATCGTTTCGGCATTGGATGAGGCCAGACTTCCGACGATACAACGCTCGGGGCTTGGCGTTCTCATACTCGATCTCGCGACCCTGTATGTCTAACGTTCTCTTTCGTTCCTCTCTTTTTCTATCGAACAGCGTCCTTCGCCGTTTGGATGACTGTCTCCTCTGCCCATATTGACATGCATTATCTTAAAAGCAGATCGCCTTCTCTTCCCGTCTTCCTCTTTCTCTCACTGTTCCCCTCATTTCCTTCTCCTCTTACAGCTCGTCTAACTTACACAGAGCTTCGCGAGTTCCAATCTGTCGATCTCAGCTCGTAGCCCTCGCGTTTTCTACTCTCTTCTTTCTCTTTTTTTTTTCTTTTCTTTTCTTTTCTTTTCTTTTCATCCATCGCACGATAAGCAATGCAAACACCGTCACCGTTATTCGTGTAACACGCGTGTCTACGTCTATGTACGCAACCTCCCTCCGCTCCTTGCTCTTTCCGAGCTTTATTCGTCCTCTTTTCTCCCTCGTTGCACACCCGGGAAAAGGGAAAAGTGCTTCGACGATGCCGGGGCGAGCGAGAAGTGCCATTCCGGCATTCAGTCGGCAAAGAGCACGCTGAGAAGTGGCGGACACGCGCGCGCAAGAAACAAAGAAAAAAAGGGCGAAGCCCACTCATGGCCTGCCTAGCGCCCTCGTTGTCTCGTCTCCTAAATCTCTCTACCCGACTCTACCACCACCCCTTCGTCACGCATCCGTGTCGGGTTGAGCTCCGCCGTGTCGTCGACTCGCACGCTTCGCGAAGAAAATTCCTCTCAATACATTCCTTTTTGTATTTTTTCTCGTTTATTTTTTGCTTTTTTATTTTTTTTTTTTTTTTCGTTTTGTTATTCATTCCGCTTCTACGCAACTAAAAAACTCGAAAGCCCAACAGGGAGACGCCACTCTTCCCGGGTGCGAACGTGCGTTACGCGTATAATAATTATATACTTTTTTTTTTTTATTATTTATATTTATATTTGTATCTTGTATTTATATTTATATTTATATTTTTGTATTTGTATTTATATTTATATTTATATATTTATATATATATATGTATATCGCGCACGCGTACACGCGCGCTAGCACGGCGCATGGCTCCTCATCCTTTTTTGTTGTTTTCCTTTTTTTGTTTGTTAATCAGTTAGAAAAAAAAAAAAGAAGGAAAAAGAAATTTCGCCATAGTGTTACACAATAATAACCAGTAATCATAATAATATTCGTATGTAAGTTGGTATTCCTCCGGTCACGTTTTTCGTCTGCCTTAAATACTAAGGATCCATACGTTTTTTTTTTCTTCTTTATCGTCTAATATTTATCAATTATTTATATATATATATATATATATTTATATATTTATATATATAATATTTATATATATATTCTAGACTTAATCGCTTAATTATTTAGCAATTAATAATATTAATTTAATTCATTATTATTATTATTATTATTTTATTATTATTATTATTATTATTATTATTATTATTATTATATTATTCTTTATTAATGTCGGAGAACGGGCATTAATAACGCAGTTTCGGCCACATCTACCATTATACGCAGCTTCCGCCCATCGCGTTTCCTTTACTTTCCTCTTATCTTAACATTCTCTACAATCTTGCTTTTTTCCCCCCGCAAACTTTCTGGACGTGTACCGCGATTTACAAATTTATACAGATTTTTCCTCGCATTATTGTTTCCTGTCTTCTCTTCCTCTCGCTTCGTGTTTCTTATTTTTTTTTTTTTTTTATCTATATATATCTATATATATATTTTTTTATATATTTTCTTTTTAATTTTCTCGTGCCCTCCTTTTTAATGCCTTCAACTTTGGTTTTTCCTTATTTTTTTTCCTCTTCCGCTGGAAAGTCACAGTTTGCATTCGATCGTTGAAAATTGTTACGGTCGATCGATCACGCCTGCAAAGTCGAAGCCTTCTCGCCAGTTGGAAACCGTTATCCATCTATCTAAATCGCGATTCTTCGGTTTATTGCTGGTGATGGTGCGCATCCCGTTCCGTCCAGAGTTCGTTCATCGTGGTGAATTTTTCCAAGGCATTTACATCGCTCTGTACCGTCAGTCGACCATGCTGCGCTTTGCCCTCTCGTCCATCCTGATGAAAAAGAAAATCGTGGTTCGTTAGTGATAGATTTTGCGACACGCGCGACACACGTACAAATCGTCGGAAGCCACGATCTTTGTGAAATCAGCGCAAGCGGTTCGTGTTACTGTTGGGGTGAATTTGTTGAAAGTGAAACGGTGGTTCAAAATCAAATCTAAAATAAAATCCTTTCGTACTGTTATATTTGATAATCTCTCATTTGCGTTTGAACAATTTTATTTTAGATTTCAAGTAATGCGCAGTGGCTGCCGCGAGCAGTTTCCCAACCGGAGTGAAATTTTATTTCAATCTAGACTGATACGTTAATAACGTTCTCCTTGTAAAATTTTTCGTGACATTTTCAGAGACTCTTTGTGCCCGGAAACTTCTGGCAGCCACCGTAAATGAGAACTGAATCGCGAAAGCATTTTAAACATTTGACAGCGTCCTATTAAACATTTGTATGGTATTTCTTCGTTACAGTCGAGGAATTAACACAAGAAATATTTCATGTAGCGTACTAAGTCGAAACTTGCTAAGTGAATCGTTATGGAAACCTAGTGTTTCAGTTACATACAGCGTTTGCTACAGAAGAAGTATTTCGTTACCGTATTCGTATTCGATAATGCGCTATATTCGAGGAAAATAACAGGAAATATTATAATCGTTCGAAAGCTTGATTAACTGAAATAACGTTTCGTGGGAAATATGATGGAAACTGCTTACAACTATACATTATATCAGTGCAATAATTACGTATAATTACACATGAACCGTACAATTACATATAACGTAGAATTGTTCGATTTCAATGTTACACAGAACTTCAATGCTGTGCAATTACTCTTATCGAATTAAGAAGATCTGTTTCGCATTAAATGTCGCGAAGCACGAAATACTTAAATAGAAAGATAATTTAAGAGTTAATGCAAGAGAACGTGACTACGTACCTGTTATTAGGTCTTAGCAAGGCTCAATGGTAGCCATTAGTGAACGCCGCTGGTATTAGTGGACCCTAAAATACGAAGAGAAAAATTTCATCGAGGTTCACGTACGATGAGAAAGAGTCAAGAACAGGATTTCATTTATTCTCCCACGGTTATTCGAGAAACATGGTAAAAGAAAAAAGAGAATGTTTCAATTACGTGCAATTGCGATACTTGATCCTGGAAGGTTGCATCGTTTGATTAAAAGATTTTCTCGGAACGACAAAAGAGAGAATAAATAAGAACTAAAGGGAAAAAAACAAAATGGAACAAAAACTTGTAATATTGGCAAACTGAGAAGCTCAGCGTATCGAAATCAGTCGAAGCTCAATAGCAATACGTAAGTTACAAACTTTAATAGAAAAAAAAAGGAAAAAGAAAAAAAGGAGAAAAGAAGTTGCACCATACTCTCGAGTCTCTCGACTTTTCTTTGTCTTTTTATCTTGTTCGAATATCTTTTCTAAAGTATATTGAATAAATAAAAAAAAAGAAGGTATCACGGGCAAGTTTAATAATTCGATGCTGCTAGTACGATTAGCTGCTGGAAAAGTTTTTCGTTCAATCCAACTCTGTCGGCGCGAAAAGTTTAATTAAAATCTATTCACACCCTTTTAACAAGGGAATAAAAGAACGTGTTAAACGAATATCAATTGAACCAGACTTCAAGCTGCTGGTGTACAATGGCAATTTTTAATTTCGTTCCAGTGTTTGAAATTTCTTTCGTTACTTTTCAACTCTTTGAAATATTGTAATGTGACGTTTCTCTACGAAGTAATGTAATCAGATCGAGTTAATTCTTACGTTCTAGTATCTCTTTTATGGAAAATAAACAACGCGAATACTCTCCGTGAAATCTCGTAAAATATTATTTGTAGAACAGGTTCTGATGTCAAGTAGTACAAGTCAATCATTAACGACTGTCACGCTCAATTCTTTCTTAAATCAGTACAATGGTCGAAAAATCAACTTTTGTCAACCTATTTCATCTAAAATAATTTAATCTTCAAGATGCACGTATGCAAAATAATTATCTAATGATTAATTAATCCTTAAAAGTGGATAGTTTTATATTTGCACCCGCGGCGAATAGATTTAATTCAATATGCTCGGGAATAAATTCTCACACATTATTGTTTTATATTCTATCGTTTTATATTTGCTATATTTACAAATATCATTACTATATCTTTGCCTACGTATATTTATTTCACAATAATTGTATCTTCTTGTATCTTGTAAAATTCCAATCACTTAATTCTTAAGTACAGGCAAACTCACAATTCTCTAAACGTGTGCTTGAAGAAATAGAATGAAAGCCAAGAATCGTTTCTCTTGTTTGATATCGTAGCCTTATATTTAATCTACTTTGAATATTTTTCTAGAATATTGAAGCATCAATTTCTTACAAATGCACAAATATTCATAGTCTCCTCGTCGAACCTCGTCGAAGTAAATTCTGTTCTTACCAGCTAGCCAGTACAGTACCACGTGACATCGAGAACCTTTCTAAAAGGATGTCTACGACAAGGACAAATCCCACGGGGCCGTAGGTCGGTCGCGAGGGGGATCGTGCAGAATGGACTTACGGGACTGTAGTTGAGCGGGGCACGGGACACGGCGATCGCAGGGAACGCGGTCGTAGGGGGCTGCGGACTAGCTGCGGCCTGGACGTAGCTGGCCACTGCGGAGTCCGCGGCTGCGGCTGCTGCTGCGGCTGCGGCGCTTGAACTATACATGTCGATGGGGCCCGGCGAGTTGGCCGCAGGAAATGATCGGCCCTGTGGCCCACCGTGGCCACCGGCCGCGTGCGGCGACGCCGGCGGAAATCCGGCCTGCGCTGCGGCCGCCTGGTAGTTGTTCATCACTGCAACGAACGCGCCCGTCATTTCTTTTTTCTCTTTTTTTCTTTGGTTTTTTTTTTTTTTGTCAAACGTTGCCCAACGGCACTGCCACCGCCTCGACATCGGCTGACCAGTTTAGCTGCGCTGCTGGATTTCTGTGTGGTCGTCGAAGCGCGGAACGCCAACCAAGTGCTTGGCGAATGATAACAGGTTTAGATTAGGTGAAAGAGAGTGTTGTTTGGAAGAACAGTCAAGTTCTAGACTGACGATTGGTATAGATTGTTTGAAGGGAAATCGATCAACCCCTTGCCTTGTTAATTTCGTTGAATTTTGTTTGAGTCCTTTGTTCCTATTGTGTGACACTGGCCACTTATATCTTAATTGTATCTCAAAGTTTCATGGATTTACTAACCTTTCCTCATTTTCATTTCTCTGATGCAATTTTCAATTATTATCCAGCGAAATTGGCCCAAGAATAAAAGAGTCAGCTCGCAAATTTGTATAGTTGTTTTGTATAGTTTTCTTCATCCGAGTTGACTCTGTGTTAATGAGGCAAGGGGTTTAAACGATCGAGATAATCACTGTGTGTAAATCAAGTGTGAAATTAATTTAAGACTAGACTCGGTCAGCTTTTCTCGTAACTGTGAAAAACAATCGGATTTGTCAGTTTGATGGCACGTTTGAAGAAGATTCGCGCTGGAGCGCGTGTAAACTTTTGGTTTCAGTTTATTGTAAAATCAAAGTGTAGCCGATTGAGATTTGATCATCAAGGTGAAACAAATACGTGTTTATGATGTTTGTAGTATTTAGAATAAATATATATATATTTATATATATATATATGTAGAAGAAACATTTTTTAACGCATACACAGAAAGTACATGGCAAAAGAAAAATTTATGACACCAAGAAGCAGGATAGAGTAGAGTTTTATAGTTTTATATACGCACATAGTTGTTTCAGCCCACAAAATTCAGCTCCCATTACATCGAAATTAATCAAATTCGACACTCGAACGCGAAAATTCCGATTGTTTTCGAATACTCGTACAACCGATTGAAACGTCATACACTGTACAGGTGAGAAGAATTCGTAACAGCATGCTAAAAAGACGAACACTTTGATTAACTTATTCATAACCATTAATAAGTAAAAGGCTATTTCATAATGACTAACCTAACTCCTTCGTTTCAATGACTCTACGCTCTCCAAATGTTAATTGTAACATTGCTAAATCATTATTTACGTCGGTATGCTAATGAGAAATTTATGGAAACTAATGCGTCTCTTCAACATCGCTCTAATGAACACGCTTTACAATATCAGCAACAAAATCACGCAATCAGCACATATCACGGTAACTTGCGTTTCTGTGCGTGTGTATATCCTGCGGAAACATCTCAATTAGAAAGTACATGTGAAAATAAATTTGCACCCTTTAGACGTAGAAAAGAAGGGAGAGATAAAACGAGGAATCGACACGTTTGTCGTCTACGTTTCCATTTCCCCGCTGTACGAACAGGGACGAATTAGTGATAGACATCGACTAAAAGACACGAACACTGGTACGACACAAGAAAAAGATAAATAAATAAATAAATATATATGTATATATACATATATGCAATACACAGAGAGAGAATAGTACAACAACGTAGCCGCTGGCAGAGACAAATAATCGTGACACGCGTAAAACGTGGAAGAAGCAAATAAAAGAAGACACACTCAATAAGCGGATTACAAGACAGCTTTTGCGCGTAATGGAACAGCAGAAAACCACTGGGAACACGGATACGATACACCGTACACCGTCACCAGGACAAGGAACGCAATCGTACGAGACAGTAAACGACGACCAAACACCGCGAGCAAGTATCGCCGAGCTCTAGTGACTTTTGCTGCTCATAAACGCGGGCGGATTTCCTTCGCGAGAGCAACGATCTCGCGTCCTGACTCGCGTTTCCGTTCGCGCGTCGGTGTGACATCTCTCTTCGTTCGTGTTATTCGGCAAATACGGCGAAACGGAACATGCTATAAAACGAAAAACAGTAAGGGGAGAAAAACCGAAGAAATGGATGGAGTAACACGAAACCAGAGTGGAGAAGGAACCAAAAAGTGGAGAAGGTAAAGAAAAGGTCCACGGAGAAAAGAGGAAATGTCAAGTTCTAACGCGTTTGCTTGACAAATATGTCTAAATTAATATTTCTTTCCCTTTTCCATGGACCCTTCGTTTGTGCACGCATTCCACACACAGAAATAAGAAGAAATATCTCACATTCGCAAAACAAAAACGGGGACGAGCGAAAATCGAGCAAACAGCAGATCGATTTATAGGATAATAGCCACTCGAAAGGCAAAACGCGATAACTGATGCAGCGACACCAATGCACAACGATCGTGGATAACACCTAATTGGCCAGAAGTACGCGGGCAACGAGATCCGCTCGAGCCTCTCTCGAAATAACGAAGGGAAACGAAAGAAAACCACGATCACGTGTTGCGATCTCGAGGACCTCGCCGAGGGTCATTCATCAGCCGTGTACCGCGTTCCTCCTTGTATTAGCAGCTACCACGCCTGACAGACTAAAATATACCCCCCCGGAATTGTGCGAACTAGGTCCAGGGGTTTTCGGCGAATAAATTGCCAACTTGTCATCCACGCATCGGCTCGAAAAGCCCCCCCCGTTTCAGCCTCGAATCTCGCGCGGCAGCCGGTCG
This sequence comes from Melipona beecheii, assembly GCA_032399605.1. NCBI lineage: Eukaryota > Metazoa > Arthropoda > Insecta > Hymenoptera > Apidae > Melipona > Melipona beecheii. Next base: position 139,640 of record JAUCMO010000047.1, on the reverse strand, counting down.
AGAGCGGAACGGCGAAAGAGATTAATGTGCGCGAGCGAACTGGAGGATGGATCTCGCACACGTGTCTTTTCTCAACACCAACCACGTACGATTCACAGCGATTCCCAATTTTCTTACGCTCCGTATAAATTTCAATATCTAAAATCAAGACCATTTTCTCCGGGGAACTTTCACGGGGGAAAAGTAATCGACTGGGTTGTTTCTATCTGTACAGAGTCGCTCGCGAAAGTGTTCGAACACACGCCGAGGAATATCTTGAAATTTAACATTTAAATTATAATATTGGTAAAATTTGAGACTCGTCGGAAAATAGAATTTTATATTTGTTAATGTTGCCGATATTTATTTAGCAAACCTTGGTATTTCTGAGCTACTTTATAAACGAGTCATACATACAGTGTACAATATGTGCTTTGTTAAGAAACTTTTTTTGAAAAAGTTTTCGAATTTCACTTCAAATTTCAACGATACAGTCAAACTTAAGAATGTTCCTTGCAACGCACAGTGTATTCAAAAGAAAAAGCTACACCTATAAATGCTCGAATACTTTCTTCAGCGACTGCGCGCACGTGCAACACAATAACGACGACTTCGACGAAGAAGCGGAAAAAAGAAGAGGAACGAGAAAAGACGAATCTCGCTACGAGATTACGGAACGTATAGCCACGGACACGGACGACTGGGTGTAGGTCGAAGACGAAGACGGCGAAAAGATTCCGAGCAGACGGTGGTGGAGGAGGAACGCGAAGAATTCGAAACTCGTCGGTAACGGAGGGAGGGGGGGGGGGCGAAAGGGAAGAGTATGACAAACCGAAAACGCTCGATGTACAATCTAAAACCCCATTCAGCTTTTAAACTCTTGACAATGGCGGCCGGTTACAAAGTTTTCTGCCCGGTCGCCGGATTCGTCGATGCGAAGTGCGGGGAAAGGGGGGCGGCGGGAGATGCCGAGGAGGGTGAGGTCGAGCGCGATTCAAAAGTTTGATTTATTTGAGAGGAGATTGCGGACGGCAGGAGGGGGCGGACCGGGCGGATCAGGCCAGATACTGCGACCAGCCAGAGAAAAAAAGAGAGACACGTGGGATGGCGAGAGGAGAGGAGGGGGCAAGGAGGAGAAAGAGGGCGAATAAAAAAATAAAAGGGTTGAAGTCGGTGTATTTCGCTGCCGGCGTCCAACCGTCCTACATGTGTGACACTTTTCAGAATTTCGCGCCGCCTTTTCTTCCTCCCCCCTTCCCCCAACTGTCTGGATTGCCCCCCTCGGCCTCGCGGGCTAAGAAGAACGTCCTTTCACCGGCCGTGTGTCGTGAAAAGTTGGTTCCGAACCGTGGCCATTTTCCCAGAAATTAGCACGTTTCCCAGAAATTAAAAGTTCTACGTGTCGGTAAAAGATTGGCAACTTTCCAATCGACGAACGAAACCTCATTCGCAGAACAAACAACTACGCGTGAGATCGACCAAGAGAACGAAGAAATCCATCCGCGAGAGATTGACCGGCTGCGCGATCGCGCATCAAAGAATCGAAGAATTAGAGCACAGCAGAAGTCGCTCGGCCACGTACGATCGTATTCATATTCGGAGGCTAACCTTCGGAGGAAACTTTGGCGAGCTGAGACGAGATCGCCGCTCCACAGTTCGAGCTCGCGTTCACCGTTCAAAGTGTACGAAGGAGCCGGAGCAGCCTTGCAATTTGCCATTACGGCGTAATGCAGAGCTTGTTTCTGTTAAAGCTCGAGAATCGAATCACGAAAGAGGATTGAATTACACGAGTCTCGTTGCAAACGGCGTCGTAATATCGGATCCCAGTCTAGCTATATCGTAACGTCTCGATCTAACAATCACGAAGGCCTCGTGCTAAGAAGCGAAGCTGCTATCGTCGTGATTCTCTGTCCCTTTCTCTCTCTGCCCCTCCCTTTCTCTCTCTCATTCCCTGTCTCCCGTCGTTATTGCCTTTCGTTATATCGCGTGACTCGATAATGAAAAGCTATCAAGAATCGGAAATCGCGCGTCGTTCCCAGCGTACCTATTGTCCGTGCGTTCTGATACGTACATGATACACATAATACAACGATATCGGTAAACGCACGATGCGTATTGCAAGTACAATCGTCGAGACCCTTTTTTCTGTTTTTTTGGTTCGGTTTCTTTTTTAACGATGCGAAGTAGAAAATTAAGAAAGCGGTAGAATAGAATCGAAGCCGAAAAGAATGGAAAACATTTTAGACGTACCAGAAAGTGCTTGCGTGAGCAAGGGCGTGTTGTTGTTGGGGGTGAGCTGTCCGTTGGTAAGATCCACTGAAACATAAAACTCTGATCACAACTGCTCCGCGCTTTATGGCGTATTACGCGATTTACGCGCGCTCTCGCTACTCTCGTTTCGGCTGCCGGCTCAAGCAGAGAGTGAGAGAAAGGGAAATAGCACTGTCTGTGGCTGATCGAAGGAGAGAGAGAGAGAGAGAGAGAGTTTCCAAAAAAAGAAAAAAAAAGAAAAAAAGGTAGTAGAAGAAAAAAAATGAAGAAAAAAAAAGGGAGAAAATAAAGAAGTAAAGAGACATCAAATGTGTGATGCCAAAGTGACGGCCGAAATGGAAGACGAAAGACGTGATTTTTCCGTGTGTGTTGCTTCGTCGTTGATCCTCTCTGTACGTCGTGCGACGATCGATCGAGCACAGTTTCCTTCAGCATCGTGATCTCTCCCGCGATCCTCGGATTAAACGATTTCTCCCTTTCTTTCCGTTGCTCTAACCTTGCTACGGACTCGCTGCTAACTTCGGGCCAAATTGGAACCCGGAGTCGACGTTTATTACACTCGCAAAACTCGTCGCTGCTACAGTCCTCGTAAAGGTGGAATTTGCTACAACTTTCAGCGTTCCGGTGTGTGCGTTAAAGATTTGTCGATCGAACGAAGCATGTTCCTGTTTGTCTACGCTGTTTGCGATATTCAAACGGGAATTCCCATTTCTACATCCGTCGAGAGGTATATATATATATATATATATATATATATTGCATTTTTATTTACCATTCTTTCCACTTCTTTTCGCGAACCGTTTCGTTTGCAACGAAATGTACAAGTGTTACAAGCTTTTCGTCGTTCCATTACATTTCTCGTTTGCTATCGTTTTCCATCTTTCGTTCTACCACGATCGCTCGAAACATTCGCCGCAATTTCAGCTGACGATCGCAACAAGGAACGCGGAATACTGGCAAACAATAATTGACGGCACATCTTTTATCACAGCTGCGACGATTCTTTTGGTCTAACGGGGGATTCGTAAATGTGGACAAAACAAGGACATACTTCACCATTGTGTCCGCAGAGGCCAACTCTCACAGAAAATCCCACCTTTACCTTTCCGAGCACCACGAATGCCACAATGAAATATTCGAACATGGAGAAACGTTCGTCGACCACAGATCATCCATTTAAGCAACCCTTTCCCATTCGTCCGTGTTGCGTTACGCGATGTTTACCTGCAAGTCTCCTCTACGCGCTGGAAACCGTACGAACGACCGAACATCGCATCACCGTGCCCGAAGATTCGTGAAATATTTGTCGTTGATGATAGAACCAATGGCTATCGATTGTTGTTACACGGGATCGACGAACGCAGAAACGTATGAATCGCGACCAATGACGCGGAACAGAAAACGCTTCGGCTCCGTCCTTCCCTTCAGAAACGCTTGGCGAACGAAATGGCGAGACCATCGGCGAAACGTTCCGCAACGCCGATAAACTGTAACGATAACGATCGATGTTTCGCGAGAATGTGAAAAAGAAGAAGAGGAGGATGACGAGAGGAGAAACAGATATGTTACAGAGAGATGTAAAAACAGATGGATGGAGAGAGAGAGAGAGAGAGAGAGAGAGAGAGAGAGAGAGAGAAAGAATCGAATGAAGAAATGTAGAGGTATGAGCGGAAAACGCAAAGACAAACGGACAGACAGACAGACAGACAGAAAGTGGGAAGAGGGCGTATTCTTTCTTTCTTTCCACAGTCAATTCCAAAGTGAATGTCAACTTCATACATTTCTTCCGGAGCGCAGTCCGTTGAACTTGTTGCATCGGCGTCTCCGTATACACGCGGCTTGCGTTCTCACTTCCGGTTCCGTGGTAGTACACTGCCGGCACTCCTGACATTAATAAAGAACAAGAAGAGAGCTGAGAATGTGGGAAAAAACAAGAGAAAAAAGAGATAGGTGTGGCTCGAGGTGGAACACAAATAAAAGAATAATCTTGGAAACGAAAATTTCGTCGCTGAGAATTTCGCGAATTGAAGAGCGGTGGAATTTCGTTGACGCGTCGATGAGGTAGATCTAGCTGCATTTTTCTCTTCCGTGAAACGGCGACAGCATGATTCGATGCGGATACACGTGACTCACGTGCGTGAAAAGAAAGAAAAAAGAAAAAAGAAAAAGAAAAAAGAAAAGTATAAACGTTAACGCTGTTGGATCGAAGTACGTGTCTCTGCGTTCACGGAATATCAACAGGATGATTATTGAAAATGGAGCAGAGTTTTCGCATTCAATTCCGCATTTAATGATGCGAGAAAATTTTTGACATTTCGGAGAAATTGTTTTCCGATTAAAAACAAGTTTCTAATTATTTGCCAGGTTATTTATTCGAACCTACGAAAGCTTCTAATTACGAAATCTTCACACTTCGAAACCAACAGCGTAGAAACCATTTCGTCCAGCAACTCCTCAATCGTAATTATAAAGCCCAAAGCCGGGAACCGTTAATTAGCTTTGATCAAAATCAGCGACCAAAATAAAATAAAACCGGGCCGTTGACAAATATCGGGGCGACGTTCGCAGTGGATTCGCATCGATCTCGCGGAACGCAGACAATCGCGCTAACCTTCGCTCGCGTTAATTACTTCGGCGCGTTCGATAACACGGAACTCGTTTCGACGAAACGAAAAGAGCCAAGCAAAGCGAAAGGGGGAGAAAGAAAACAAAAAGAAAAAGGAAAGAAAAGGGGGAAAAAGACGAAGGAAGAATTTTCGTCGTAAGAAAGGTCGGCAGAAAAATCGGAGATCCTTTAAAACCGGTTAAACAAACACCGACGCGATGAATGCGGACGTTCTGACGTCATGCTCTTCGCCATTTTTTCCACGGACTCGCTTTTCTCGCGAAATAAACACGGCGCCTACGCGCGCGCATTACTCTGCCCCTGGCATTTACTCGTTCGGAATCAAAGCAAAAAAAAAAAAAAAAGAAAAAAAGGAGAAGAAAGAAGAAGAGGAAAAAAAATATCGCACAAAGAGCCTCGAGTAAAATGGTTTAAAGTCGGTGAAAATTGTCCGCGAAAGGCGGACTCGTTGCAAAGCGTATCGCGTAGCGTAAGAGCAGCGTGGGAAGCGGAGAGAATGGACGAAACGCGGAGAAAAGACGACCCGTCGAAAATGGGAATACACCGGCGCAAATCGTTTGGCCACCGTTTTGGATTTATGTCCGGGGGAGCCGGGTTAGCCGGTGCTGGTTGATTCGAAATTTGCATGGATTTGCCGGGGGATTCGAGGGGGTGAATCGTCATCGATACTGGGTAAACAGGATGAAAAATAAATCAGGACGGTAGCGCGGTGTTTCGGACAAGTGGGCTGGGTTGCAGCTTCGAAAGGGGGCGGAAATGAAAGAAAATGTCCGATCTGTCAGTAGTGTGTATTTATGTGCGCGCATACGCTTCGGATATTCTCTCTCCTGAATTGAATTATCGGTGCGTTCTTTCGGGCACCGTAATTGATATTGTTTTCTGTTTCTTTTTTCCTTTCTTCCTTCGATAACGTTCGACTTGGAAACTGAAAGACAATAATTTTCAGAAATTGACGAATCGAGAGACTGGGTTTTCCAATCTTCGCAAAGGAAAATTCTATCTTTTAGATTTTGTACATTCGCGATGGATGTCGTTGGGAGGACCGATAGTTTTTCGAATTTGTAAACCATCGTACGATGAAAGTTGTATCAATCAAGAATGCAATTCAATTTACAATTGTTTCGTTGCTTCTGAAACCGTACGCACGCATAATTACACGATATTAGCCGTGATATGATAACGCCATAACTCAAACTACTTTCGCGGAATCATCGTGCTACGTGGAAAGGTTATTCAGAGATAAGCATCGATGGTACAGAATAAACGTAAGAAGAGATCGCCGATAGCGGCTGAAAGTTTCTGCGCAACACAAAACATTACGATGATGTCGTGAAAGCGAGCTGCAGGTTAATTGGGTTACTGGCGTCCGAGTGCGGGTAAATGGTTAGCGAGTCCACGGGAGCTAAATGAAACATTGCGAGCCTCGCGGGGATCGAAGGAGACGCGAGATAAACAGATTTCTCGTAATAATTAAATGAATGGACGATTTGAAGGAGAAACTCGTTTGTGAAAACTAATAAACCGTCGTACGATCCCGTAAATTTCTAAATTCTTGGATACAATTCTGATAATAAATTAAAATCTAGGAAACGACGATTAACAAACTGTTGTCAAACAAATTATTTTAAATATCAAAATCAACTGTCGCACAATTGAAATGTAAGAAGCACTATGCGATTGACATATTGTTCCGAAATAAATGACTGCGAATGGTAAAATTATCGATAAATATTATTAAATCATCGAATAAGTTTCAAATTCAGAAAATAACGAAAGATCACGCGAGAAAACGTTCGTCGGGATGGGGACGTTAACGCGGAGGAGAAGAATCAGGCTCGGACAGCGTGAAAGCAGAGTTTTCGCAGAGTGTGGAGTCTCGTTTCAGGAACCGTAACCGGCAGGACTGATAACGCGATAGGACGAGGGGGTGAACGGACCATAAATCGCGGATCGACGTGATTTGTATGGGGTATCACGCCGCTTAATGGTGTGGCTTGTCTCTATCGGGCACGGTCGGCCTCTGGCCGGAAGTTTCGAGCCACTGCCACGCTACAGAGAGAATATTCGCCGCGTGTCTCTATCGCGTGACGATTTACGTGACTTCATATCTTTTTTCCCCTTCACGTGTCCTCCGTTGTAAATGGAAATAGCACGGCCAGAGAAGTGTACGTACGTGGAACGCGTTCGTCACTGGATTACGAAACACTCGAAGGAAGCGGGAAACTCGAGAAATAATTCGCGAAATCGTGGAACAACTTTTCAACTGACCAATTTTTCATTGGCACCACAGAGGAATTTTCTCTCGCGATCCGATTAAATAACTAAAAAACCGCGACACACTCCTGGATGTGGAGCGACTGTGAGATTGAGATTACCAACGTCTTATTTCTTTTTCGAGCACAAAAAAATTGCTTTCGTAGATCGTTAATACAATTAGGAATTAATTTAATTTAATTTAACTTTACGACGTGTATTTTTGCTTGCTCAACTCATTGAGGACCAAACGACGTTAAAAACACGTCAGTTTCTTTTGACTTTACACTGGAAGTCAAAGTTGTACAGTAGAAACAACAAACAACAATGTACAGTAATTGAAAGACATTGCAAATAAAATTGTTGCGTTCCAGTTAATTGCTGTCTTTGCATTTCTTCGCCTCCTTTCTTGAATTTACCGACTTCAATCGAACTAATTACTCTCATCACGCGAATCTAGTTATTTATCTCTTGGATCTATTAAATTCAAGCCGCAGGAATAAACTGATCTGGGAAATAAATTCGTTACCTTGCAATTTTTCAATATAAAAAAAAAAGAAAAACAGCAGAAGAAATTCTGTCTCAATCTCACAATCAATAACGTCTGCGTTCTTCCGCGATAAGAAGAAGAATCGAACCTGATCCACCATCTTCGAACAATGGAGGTGGAACTTTGAGAGAGTATGGCGGCGAGGCGAGAGGTAAAGGGCGAAAATCGGAGCGCTGTCAGAGCCTGGTGACGAATGAACAGGGGAACTTCGCCCGCAGACGTTTATCGGACGTTTCGTAAAAAGAAGGGGGCCATGTGTCGAGAAGGCTGGCTGGCTCGATGATTCTGGATTTCGCGGGCGACGAGAGTGAAAGAGGAAGAGAGAGAGAGAGAGAGAGGGAGAGAGAGAGAGAGAGAGAGTATCGATAGCGCCTGGGGGCCTCTGGTATCCAAAAATGCACACGATGGTGAAATGCACAGGTGCTCGAATGCACGCGGTAGCATCTGGAAGCGAAATTCTTAACGCTCATGGGATTCGATCGTTTTCATCGAAAACGTCCGACGTATAAAGATCTAGGCCAAGAGTTCATCTATTTCGAGTGTATCTCCAGCTGACGTAGATACGATCGAGAGTCTGGATAACTGCTAGGGAAACTGGTCGGCATCGCGAAATCCACTCGCGAGATATGAAATATCGGCCAGCAAGGAAACTGTGACGTTCCGACAGGCGAATGATTTTCACCGGCCAACTCTCCTCCGTGTCCTCCGCTACATCGTCGATTAATTTTTCAATCCATTTAACGTTGACTCGAACAGCTTCGGACACGTACGCGTTGCTTCTGTTGCTTGCTGTTGCGTCGAGACTTTACGGATGAATGAAATTGACGCGAACGCAGAGACGAGGGGGAACTTGAAGAACAACACTGAATTTCTCCAGTTTCGAATCAACGAGCGATTTGACTCGCATCCGACGGCCAAAGCGGCGAGGGTCTCGAACATAGAAGCAAAGTGGAAGTTTCCTCCACTCGGAGGTTATTCGAATCGAACGATCGCTGGACTCGCGGTATTTTCTCAGACCGAGGAGTGAAAATCGAAAAACCAGAATGTATGGTTGGACGAGACACTCGAGGGAAACGAAACTATCCCCGGTGGATCGATACGATCGGTCCAGCGATTGTAAGAGCGGGCAATAAAATGCACGTGTCTCTCCAACTGGATATTTCTATACATTCCTACGTACGGTGTGGCGCGAGTATGGCGTTAGCACGAGCACGGATTCGTTTCCCTCGGACAGCATTGGCTGGCGGGTGATATCTCGCGCTACTGATAAAATACGTTTTCTTGAACTGTCGGCTGAGGATCGAGGAAAGCGTTATTGGCAATGCAAGCGGAGGGGAAATAAATAAACAACGTGGATCGCCGTGAGCGACGATCTGGCGTTCGATTAAATATCAATTCGATTCGAAATTAGGAAATTAGGAAACAGCATAAACTTTTATACGTTCACGGTGTGTTTAAGTTTGACGGAAGAAATTTCAGATGAAAAAAAGAGGAGATAAAGAAAGCGTTCAATATGCGATTTATCTGAAACGTAACGCAACGTGATTTCATCGTGTATCGTTATTAATGCATGATTTAAGCGTTCAGCGATCGTGGCTCGGTCGTTCGTGCAGCGAAAGAAAAAAAAAAGAAAGCACCTTCGTTACCCTGAAAAATTGTCAAGCGTACAGCCTGGACGAAGCAACACACTGGACGAATCACGCGCTCGATCAACAGTGACGTCGACGGTTAATAAGTTGATTAACAGCGGGCTGTTAGTTGGTTATGTCCTCGTGCAGCCGACGAGAACGCGAAGCGTCAACAAAAGAGGAAATAATTTTGAACACGGTTCAATTCTGCACATCCTAAACTACACACACGGAACGTATTCAACGGAACGGAATAACACCGATAATAATCGTAAACCTTCGTGACATTACGGAATAGGCGTGAAAAAACAGTGGTGAAAAAGGTACATATATATGTGTATATATATATATATATATATATATATATATATGTAGTATAATAAATTCGAATGTCTTCAACGTCGAAACTCTCTAAATTTCAACTATGCACGCGTTCAAAAAACTGCGGTCTCACTCGTCTAAAGATATATATATATATGTGTGTATATATCAACTAAAATAATCAGCGTAATACTAACACACTAGTGTCAATGGAAACTCCAACGGTGTTCAAAAAACATTAACAACGATTCGAGGTAACAGGTAATTCAAGTTACTAAACGTATCCAAAAAAATACTATTCGCAGATACAGCGGGTTGGTCAATGGTACAATAGAAAAAGGATAATAATAGTAAGTGTGATAATAATATATATATACGTATTAAAAAGATACGGACAGTTAATTAAAGTCTGCGGATATACACACGACACACAAAAGAAAGGTTGTCACTCTCATACTATCTACGCACTAATACTACTGTTCTATCAAAATTTATATATCTATGAACTATGGATCGACGATTTCGAGGTGGCGGCTGGCGCGTCCTTCTTTGTCCATCGAGCCGATCGACGCCCAGCCACCGGCCCCAAGCTCGCCCCAACTCTTCATACTACTGTGTCTATAACCATTTAATCAAACTGAGACGACACTTAAAAAACTCTCTTTCAATGTAACAAAGATACTGTTTACGGTCGGTCGACGTGTTTCTATATTTAAGTTCGTAACTTCTGACTAGTATAGCCTAAACACCGCTAAGGCTGCCAACTACCCTTGTCCGGCGTTGCACTCGCGTACGTCTTGTCGCGATAGCGACAAGCCAATTCAGCGAAACGGCCAATTAATTTCGGTTAAAAACGGCGTGCGCTTAGTTGGCAACCTTATACGCTAACTAGTTCTCAATTACTGTTAAAACGTTAAATTACAAAAGTCAAGTTGACAACGAATCTCTTTTACTACTGACTGCTTCTAACCAGAGGCTATTTATATCCGTTCAGCTCGATTTCTCTAAGTTGTCTACTGTATTCGTACTACCACGGGACGATATTTCACGTTGATACAGCAAATTTGTCGCAATGTATACATGTATCTCTACTTCCAACGATACTAGCTCTACCACTTCCAATTTCCCAAAAATCTAGAGCGCAACATTAATCTCGTGTTTTCCTCGTCGTGTAAGACTGAGGATACCGATTGTTCATTTATTTATAAACGGTCACTGCTTGATTTTGTGCACTTGTAATCGAAACGATACAGGTATTCGCGTACCTGTTTCCGACGAGCAGTCGAAGCAAACGTCGCAAAATCAGACGTCAACCGAACATCAACCGTGTCGTCCCGTCGTGGTCACTTCTAAATCTCATTACTATGAATAATGTATAACAATAACAATAACAATAACAATAACAATAATAATAATAATAATAACAATAATGATAATAATAATAATAATAATAATAATAATAAAAACCACTGTATAATACGACGACGTTTCTAAAAGACAGTAGGTTTATGTAGATGGTAGATTACTCGCCCCTAGATGACTGCATCTTCGAAGGTAGTCTTCGTCATCGGTCTCGGCAACAGTCCTGTCCCAGGCGTCTGCCCTCCTCGACTTTTTTTGCGATTACTCGACTCGATATTTAGCCGTGTCTCGTAACGCGGTTACGAAATTCGACCCATAGCCGGTGCAACGAACAGAGCGAACTCGCGCGGGCAGCAAGTGTTCTTCCGCCCAGTGTTTGCGTCGCGTTCGAACGGAAGTCGATGGTTCCACGGCGTTTGCACGGGTCGCGACGGCAACAAGCTCGTGGTGGACGATCGTTTAAACGAAAAGAACGAAAATTTCGAGAGAGAGAGAGAGAGAGAGAGAGAGAGAAAGAGAGGAGCGGCACCGAAAGAAAACGAAATCTAAGGTCTTCATCGACCGTTGGCACTCTCGTCTGGCTATGGGTCGCGCGACCAAGGAAAAAGCTTCTATTCTGCTTCAACCGTCGACTGTTCTCAGTTTTCACTAGAACTACAGACATCGAATTTCGACGCATGCATCCGGCTCGGTTGGAAATAACCAACTTTTCGTCGAAAAGTGTACGCGACCGAGAGAGAGAGAGAGAGAGAGAAAGAATCTAGGAACCAGGCCACGAATCGGAGTAGGCCCGTACCTTCTCGTTCGTGGATGAAAATCCTTTCCCCTCCTCGCCCCTCCCGAAATGGATTTTACGATCGTTTCGCAAAAGGATTCGAAAAAGCTTCTCCTCTTTCATGCTACATATACAATATATGTATAGATAAATATATACGTATTGTACACACAAATCGTACGCGATTAAGTTTTCGTTTCGAGGTAAAAAAGTTAAAAAAAAAAAAAAAAAAAAAAAAATAGAGAAGAATAGGTCTAAAGACGTTGGGCTAAAGTTCTAGTGAAAACTAATGCAGCAGTTTAAGGCTTGTTTACTCATTACGAATAATAATAATAATAAAACTGGAAATTTTGGAAAGTAACTATGTACTATGAGCTAGGCAATCATCCAACACCAGTACAAGATACGGGATTTAAATATATATATATATATATATATATATTTATATAGTATATATATATATATATAGTATATATAAGTATATATACATACGAGTATGATATAATATTATGTATATGTATACACATTAGTCAAAATTCTCTCTTTACCATTACTTCTGGGCTATTCTAGATACTATAGAGAAGAATACCACACGTAGAAAAGTAGAATATAGGCAGAGTTACAGCCGAATGGTGATATTTTACGCTATCTTTTTTTTTTTTTGTTACGTAGAGAACAATTGTATCTTCAAAAAGTATTACTTCGGTGCAGTACGACAGTATCGTCGCGTGTTTTCGTTACGATTCTAATCACTATAACGTTCACTCGACCCGAAACTTCAAGCTTCTCGTCGCACCTGCGTCCACTTCCATCAGTGGAAACGATGCGCGATGATAAAAATGAAAACCAATCAACGAGACTACGTGACTAGAAAAGAGAGAGAGAGAGAGAGAAGAGAGAGAGAGAGAGAGAGAGAGAGAAAGAGAGAAAAAGAAGAAGAGAACGAACAATTCCGTGTACTCCTATACGCGAGATCAACTTCATCCTCCCATATTTACGGTTCATCCCGATTGTGGAAAGTATCGAAGAAGCGGCGCGACAGATTGCAAAACGCGCAGAAGGAGAAAACTCAAGCCCGGAGCGTAAAGTTCATTTTTAGAAATCGCTTGGAGAAACAGAAATGCATTACTAACAATGGCACGAGGAGGAGGAGGAGAAACAGGGAAGAGGAGGGGGAAGCGGAGATTGAAAAGAGTCTACGAAAAGTAATTCCAAACTTTCGACGCGGAAAGTCGTTCGTCGAGGCCGGCCGCCCCTAAGTCGCTTCTTCGATACTCACCGCCGGTTCGAGGAGCGCTTCGAACCGGCTCTCCCCCTCTGAAATACTAATTACAGCGACAATCAAAGAGGCAACGTAACGAGATATTGACGGAGAATTAAAAGGCAACGGATTTGGCGAGTTGCCGATCGAGCGGCAAATCGATTTCTACCGGGTTTTCAACCTTCCTTCCGCGAGCGTTTTCGCGTTTTCGCGTTTTCGCGTTTTCGCGTTTCGTCGGACGCTGCTGTCGCGGAAATTGTTGAAATTCTCGGTGATTAACTGCATCGACAATTTTTATTCACCGCGCGCGTTCCAATTTCCATTCCGTTACGTCGTGCATACGGCACATTCGAAATTCCATTACGTTCTTTTTTTTTCCTTTTTGCTCCTTTTGTTTTTCGTTTTTTCATCGCCTTTAATCGTCGATACGAGCTGGGTGTGAGCGATGTTATCGTTCGGACGAATGCAACGGGCCCCCGAAAAACAGTCGACGCGAACTTTTCGGCGAATTAAATTCCGTCCGCGCGTGAAATATGTGTTTTCCCTTCGGCGCGAGCCCGTTGCGAGGGCGAAGAAAAACACGGGAGGGTGAGGGATCGCGAGAACAGATCGAATCGGGAAGACGTTTTCGGGTCGATGTCGACGCCGGTACCGCTCTAATAGGTTCGATATTAATATTCTGGGAACGCGGAACGAGAATATACGAGCGCGCGTTCTTTTAGCTTCTTCGCGCGTAAATCAACAAACCCGACCGGTGTAATCCAATTACATTAAAAAAAAAAAAAAACGACCCGGGTTACTTTCCTTGCTACCTTTTCTCCTGCTCGCTGTATCCCGATTATTCCTCCGCCCGATAAAAAATGGCCGGGTGTCCGTGTTTTCCCGTTCGATTCCCGTTTAGAGAACGTCCCGATGGAGCTTAGAACGCTTCGACTCATCGTTAATCCATTAAGGACCAAGCGATACTTCAACTTCTTGAAATTTACAAAATTGTGGAATAAAATTCTCACGAAGTAAAATCTTTGGAATTTCTTTTCGTAATATTAACATTGAGCCAAAAGAGAACCATCAAAATGATTGGTTCGTCGTTTTTCTTATCTAAATTTGATAGATTTACAAAGTATTTTTAAAGATTCGAACGATTCTTCACGCGTACAAATAGAATCCTTCAATTCGTTGCACTGATACCGGTAATCGAAAGTTCCAACAATAAAAATTAGAATTTGGTAATAATAACAAAGAGGAGAGGGACATTTCGCGAACGCAATACTGGTCCTCGATGGGTTGAAACGGAAATTAGTTTTCATTCGGACACGCGCGAGTACGTTTGGCGACACGTTTTCGATAATTACCGGATTGTCGATCTCGGTGACGAAATGGTTACAGGCGGAACAACGAACAAACGGATGCACAAACTATAATAACAAAATACCACGTTCTGTCTCCTAAGCATTCCATAAGAATATTATATATATATATATATATAATATATATGTAATATATAACATTATATAATAACAATATGTGTACCAAAAATCCTACCAATCCAATATATAATATAAAACACTATCGTTAAAACAATGCTCGAACTATGGGTACCTAAAACAACTAATTGGCAACAACGACTCGTATCCAATTAATTAAGAACAAGTAACGTGGACCGTGTGAAGGATTGACATGTTTAATGGATAATTAGTGCGCGGCGTGTACGGTGTGTACGATATGGGTGATCGTGTGCGGTTTCAGGTAGAGTGAGCGTTCGTTCGAATTTATGGTTCAGCGACGTAGTAAATGATTTCGGTAGATTTCTAAGCGGCCGGTACGATTTAGCGTAGAATACACGGGCGTTCACGCGCGCGCAGTTTCCGTCGGCCGATGGTTAAAACTGAATCATTAGTTTCGGCTGAGTTCGCAATCTGCATGGAGAAAGAGCGTTAGAATACAGAGCGAAAAATAATAACGAGCATCTCGACGATACTCTCGTTTCGATGTTTTATGCGACGGAGCCCACCGGGATGATTTTAATTCGTTCTTATTATCAGGTAAGGTACTCGGACCGGTGTCTCGTTTAGCGGATTTTCCTACTGGATATCGGGAACGAAACTCAAGCTCCGTACACGCGACATTAATTACCGAACAAAGCCACGTTTGACAGCTCTCATTTTCCGCAACGTGATTTTCATACAAACGAAAAATAACGCCGTTGTAATTATCCCCGTTTCCCGGCGATCAACCCGGGCTCCCATTGTACCTTAATAATTACCGTTATCGATCCGGTGACAATGCGCGGTTGCTAACATACTCCGAGGAAAAGAAGAAAGAGAAAATGAAAAACAAAATGAAAAAAAGAAAGGGGACGCCAAGAACCGAGTTTGCGCATTGTCTTGTGAAAATGTTGCAGAATCGAGAGAATTCGGCAGCCAAAGGTTATCGTTTAAACCGACTTTGAACCGACAACTATGACAAAGCAATTCGCGAAGCGATTCGATACCGCGCGTAGGGATGCGAGTACGATGTAAACGTGAACGTGTTGGATGAACGTGTGCGTGCGTGTGTGTGTGTGTGTGTGTGTCTGCGTTTGTGTACGTGGAATTTGGGTACGTACTACGTACTACGGATTACGGTTACCGTCAACACGAGCGAGAACACGAGAACTTGGTGGAACAACCTGGCACTTTGGGGTTGAAGCTTACCGGTGCAACCCCCGCTGGGGCTCACGGACACTCGGCCTACCCTTGGCCCCACTGCGCGGTACACGACCGCTCCTACCCAACAACAGACATCACCGATCTTACATTATGCACACTTTTCCCCGGGACATCGCGATTATACAACTTTAGCGTGTAACACGTTACGGTTATATTAACACTAAGTTTGTGCGAGTTACTGCTCCGTTGCCGGATAAAGCGCCGCGGAAGAACCGTATTTTGCATTGTTTATTAGACGAGCTTGCGCTCGTATGATTTTCCTAACTTTGCACTCTGCGTGTAATTCATGTTAAGCCTCATAGCGTAGCATCGCTTGCAAGCGACTATTGTAACAGTAATGGTGATAAAATTGAACATTTGAGAACGAAGTAATTCGGTTCTAAATTAGATACCAATGGATATAATCCAGTCGAGGATTAAAAATGAAAACTTTGGTTGCCAGAGAGAGATCGGCACACGTGATTTAATTAATGACACAGAAATCGCACCGTGAGAAGTTTCGGGCTACGGATTGCAAACATTCGATATTGTTACGTTGACGAGGCGCTTAATCCAGCATCGTAAGTTTCGAGTACCTCCTAGAAAATACAAGTCAAAGTTGCTCGTTGCCTTCAACTCGACTCGTAATACCACCAGGAACTGCACTCGTGTTCCAAAGTATCCAATTATACGAATAAGTCTGTTTTTCTTTCTCTTTTTTGAATTTAATGTCAGAATATTGACTGTTGAGTTATTTCACGAAACAAATGTACCGATTGCGTCAGATGATACCTAGCTCATAGTAGTTTCGAACTGAGAAACATTATCTCGTATTAGAAGAAAGATACTTCCAATTTTTTTTTTCTCCGAATTTGATTTTACTTTCCTAGTTTTAAACATTCGTCGATAAACTTCGTTCACGTTCTACAGAGAATTTATTACTTTTTCTTCTAATACGAGACACGATGGATGTTCGTTTGTTCCTTTTCAATACCATCCGTTTGCGTGGTAATTTTTATTTATTACAGACATTCATTATTTATAATCCTTAATCGTTATAATAATAGAGCTTCAGCGAATTATTACATTGTGTCGTTAATATGTACGCACGTGTAAATAAACTTGTTCTTTCATTTTGCTTCAGAGCGATACCTCTGATGGACATTAGGTGTTACGTTTACTTTTTTTTCATCTTACCATTTTTTTTTTTTTTTTATTGTATATTTTGTTCCTTACGTTCTCTCTTTTTTTTTTTCTTTCGTTCATTTTACCGAGTACCCGTTGGAACGTTTACAAAGAAACTCTCGTGACTGCAGATTTTTTTCCACTTATCAATTTGTTTTCTCGTCTTATCGTTGGTGTTTTTTAATAAATTGCCCGAACCTTGCCGGTGATGGTCTCGGAAAATTCGGTCATCCCTTTAGGAAAGCATCGTTTTCCCAAGACGCATCGTCGCGTTAGAGCATAGAGTTTCACAGAAGAAGCTTTGTTCGTTTCATTCTCTTTTTTTTTTCCTTTTATCCCCATTAAATTTACATCAAGAAAGTTATATATATACGCGTATGTATAATATACAATTCTCATCGGCCAATGAGTCGAACGTCATCTAGAAGCATGGGTAAGAAAACTTGAAGTTGACTTCCTGAGAAAATTTCCGTGTACATCTTTTCGCGGCGAACGATCGAAAGTAAATCATTGAAGAATAACCCTTTCGCGGCAATAATAAAAACACGTACGAGGTCGAGATTAGTAACAATTAGTTAATCCGTCAAAGTTAATCCGTAACGAGCATGCAAATATATTTTATGTACATGTGGTAAAATCAAACGACGACAAAATATTCACCCGATCGACGAAGAGAGTAAATAAATCAGTAGAGAATCATCTCATTTCCTTGCGACGCGTGGGTCTTTGCTTGCTGTCGAAATTTCCACGTTTTGGACAATCGATTCGACGCGACAGAAAGACCGAGGGTGACCGTCGGTATTCAGCGATCACCCATATTCGAACTTTTTAAGCATCATCATCATCATCATCATCATCATCATTATCATCATTATCATCATGGACGGTATAAATGTTTTGAACGTTTCCCCAATTTGTCTAACTTATTACGAGTAACGAGAACGCGACGCGTTTGTGTCTTCAAGTATTCTTACGGATGCCGTGGTGCCTTTTCTCAGCACTTGGTTTACTCGCCGTCGACGCAAATAATTCGGTGAGAGTGCAAAAGGCGGTCGATCGATCGGAATTCCGGATCGGGCAACGTATTATAGAAACCCACGCGCGATCACAGCGATATAACAACAATTCTTACGAATAGCAACAATCGGACCATAGCTCGATAACGTTAACCGCGTCAGGTATTTCCTTCTCAGGAAATCGATATGTGTGTATACACGTCACGGAGATTTAAGCAACAATTCGTTCTCTTTCCTCATATTTTTTTTTTTTTTTTTGTCGGAGCAACAAACAGATAAACGGTGAAAAATCGATCGAAAGTACGAACAAGTACGAACAAGCAACGCAGAATCGAAATTTTTCTCGCACAGTGATCGCACACTGACGAACAATTTTACTCTCGCCTTCTCTTAACTAGTGTTTCTTATTCTTTGATTTTTCCTTCTCCCTTTCTTTCTTTTTTTTTTTTTTTTGGTTTTTTTTTTTTTGGTTTTCTTTGGTTTGTCAAAGAGGACGGTGATGTTAACGCGAGCGAACTATAGCCACGCATAAAAGTATCAATAATATTGTTTAAGCATCGTGTCGTTAACATATATGTATAAGCTCAGGACAGATCGTGTCTTCTCTTTCGTCTTTTTTTTTTTTTTTTTTTTTCTTTTGGCATCAGCTTAATTAACACCAGCGACATCGACATTGTCTCTCTCGTCGGTTTTCTCACACGAGATTCTCGACGTCCAAATAACGTTCTCTCTTTCCTTCCAGAGTCGTTCCGTATCCTTTCTCTCTAATTTCCAATCTCTCCTCTTACGATTCTTTCCTCGTGCGAACGCACGAGCTCGTGTCGCTGGCTCTATCGAGAAATTATAAATACTCATGCAAGCGAGCGTTTTAAAAACCTGATTTTGCTTCCTTCGTGAATCCTCGCCTCCTCTCAATAAACGTATTAACGATACAAAGAGGCCAAGGACGGACAGTTCGGTCCTCGTCCTCTTTCTCATATTTTTTCGTGCACGCAAACTCTCCTACAGCGCGTATCGCAGGATCCTTCGCAGGATCGTTCGATCTTAGTTTTCTCACTTTTCTCCGGTTTCTTTTTTTCTCGCCGCTCTTTACGTTTTTCTTTTTTTTTTTTTTTTTGTTTCCTCTCTTGTTCTGTCTCATTCATTAACGACGACTCGAGAAAAGAAACACAACGGAATCAAAATCACCGGATCACAGCTTTTTGCGAAACGTATGCTACGTTACACAACGGGATTAGGGGATCGGATTGGGTTGGATTTAGGGATAAAATATCGTCGAGGGACGTCGAAACGGAACGATCGAGAAAGCAAGGACTCAATGCAGGAAGAACTCAATGCAGAGATACGCAGAAATTGTCGAACGAATTTTCCTCGTTACAGTCCTTTGGTCGTAATTAATTACCGTCGTTAATCCCGATCGCCGACTGTAAACTATATACACGCGGCGAACATAGATCGCGAGCGACGCGTGTTGATCCCTGCTATTTTGTCGATGTTAATGCGATATCAATAGTCGTATTAAGGGATCGGTTGGTTCGCGACTGTTTTCGAAATCGTTCGCCGGGGGCTGTGTATAATTAGTCGACAAGCGCGACAATAGATGGAAGTATTAAACTGCTTTATTTATCAGATTAATTGAAACCGAGGCTTAATTATCGACGTGCGTGTTTCACGATTGTTGGTTAACCGAGTTGTTCGTGCTCGTTCGCGCGACCCGTCCCTTGTCGTTCATCCGTACGAAGAAAATCTTTGACGATGCGATAGGGGTTGAAACCGCAGCATATGGAGAAAACACTTGACGTGATTGTTCAAACTCAACGTTGGTAATTAATTTGTTGATCGACGCTACAACGACCGATTAAAAGAAACGAAAATGTAAGAAGTTTAAATAAAAATACTGAATAAAAATACTGAATAATAACATCATCGGTCTTGACAATCTGTTGCAAGCGTGATCAAACACACGAAAAGAGAATGATCATCCTAAAACGCAAACGTCGTTTTATATTCTTCTTTCCCAAATTTTCGCTCTTGCGACAGAATGTTTTACATGTAATGGTTTAACATGTTTGAATATACGTTGAGTATATCAAGGATGAAACTTCTGTCGTAAGTCGTCGAGATTACGACGAACGTTTCCATTTCAAGAATCGAACGTAGGAATCAACGTCTCATTCACGACATCGTGCTTCTTTTTTTACGTCCTCCCTTTCACGGTACGTCATCCTTGCTTTTACGTTCCGTTTTCAATGTTCGACAGAAGGGCAGAGAAGTGGGTGGAGATCGAGGACGTGGAACAGACGGTGGAGAACGTTACAGAAAGCATAATTTCCTCGTTAACTGTCTTCTGGGCGGTTTGCTTCGGTTTGCGGTAGTCTCTTCTACGAGGGTCGGTACTCTCTTTCTTTTTTTTTTATTTTTTTTTCTTTACTTTCGCCTAACTTTTCAGCGGATGCCTTACTTCTACGTTTAGCAATACGTAATTTGCTCTGGATAAGAGATAGCGGTATCGCGGCTTCAGCATCCTGCCGAGTCTCCGCTCCCAGTCCCGTTCTCCCATCGAACTCGTTATTTTTTTTCTTTCAGCAATTTTGTTCGTTTCTACGGCCACGTCAACGTTCGACCGAAAAACAACAAATCGTCGAATACTCGGTAGGAACAAGAATTTCCAATGAAACGCGGCCGTGTAAGCGTCTGCGTGCGTGACGTGCCTTTATTAATGCTTCAAATTAAATCCGTTTGACCGTGTTTGAAAGCATGAAACATATTTTCGAGATAAATTGCTGCCCGAGTTCGTAGAAACGGCTCGTTTAATCGACGATTATTTCGAAACTTTGCTGGAAAACGTACGTTGAAAAAGAAACGGAAATTCTCGTTCGCCGGAATTATCTCGAAAATAGCCACGACCTTTCCAATTGATTGTTCTATTCCGTTTCCAAGCAATTGTCGTTGAGCATTGGCAGCCACGACAATTTGGGCTTTTGCATCAATTTTGGAATCTCCAATTTGATCCGATTTAACATTACAAATGTCTGTCGGAGAAAATGCAAAGTATACAGAATTTAGATATATAAATTATTGCTGCTACGTTAGTACAAATCTCGCGATCGCGAGGAACACGATTACTTGAAGGAAACGATCGAGCAAACTTCTTCTCGCGCGTACAGAACACTGGCAGGATGCTTCAGCCTGAACACCTGGAAACGCCTATATCGTTTTATAGCTATATGACCTACGCTAAGTGTTTTCGATTAAAACTGTTTAGCTTAGAGATTACATAGAACGTGACTACGTCTCAACCACTACAAAGATCAAACGACTACCAGAGAGAAACACGTTAAACTTTCTTTCAGACTGACAGGAACCGCGGTGACAAGGACTTGGATGCGATCGATTCGGAGAAGAAATCGGGACAAGGATACGGGCCTGAGGGAATGGCGTCTCGATGCAGGAACCTGGGAAAAGAGACAGAGAGATAGAAAGGACCAAGGTATTGTTGTAACTTTTTGCGAACGTCGGTTGCAACCTATGCACAATTCTCTTCTCGACAAATTCGCTTCGCGATCATGTTTTTCTCGCATGTGTGTCTACCTCGAAGTTTGCCACTATCTACTTGCGTTGTACGTCCTCGAACAGACTTGTTCTCTCACTTCGTTACAACCTTCCCCTCCCCACACATACGCATGCACAATAACGAAGGGGCAAGAATGATCTTCGCATTTCGATCTTGTTCTCTTTCATTCTCTTGCGCTAGATCGCTGCTCTTATATTTTCACGAGGCTACACTTGGCTATCGTATATTGTGGCTGGCTAGGCGAGGCCGTCGCGAATCGCTGTATGCCTCTTGGCGTATCCTCCTCGGATACGAAACAACGTATCCGCGTGTTTCGCGTTCAATTTCGAATTTTCGGTATTTCAAACGGAATTTAAAAATTCCAAATATGCCACAAGACGAGCATTCGCTATATAAAAATTTTTTCTTTTTTTTTTTTTTTTGAAACAATCTATTCGGCAATTCGTTTCGGAATACCTCGGGAAAAGTTCGGAATAATCGAAGATCTTCCGGCGTAAATAGAAACGAACGGGTATCGAGCGAACGTTTAACGAACTGCTCTTCCTTCCGTGCACGCCAAGCGTATGCATACACGAGCGCGCAACAGCCTCGCCCGTTGGGCATCCTAGATTCGGACCGGTTGCGTTTTCATCTCTGTACTCTTTTCTGTTTCCTTGTTACACAGTTTCATGGTTTCCTCTCGAAGTGTGACGGTATAGGAGAAGATATACATTAACTACCTACGGTTCTACCGGTAAAGAGAAGAAGAAGAAGAAGAAGAAGAAGAAGAAAAAGTAGTAGTAGTAGTAGTAGTTTTAGTTGATGAAATGGAGGAGCAGAAAAAAAGAGAGAATGTCCGAGGAGGGGGAGACGGTGGGCCTGAATATTCGGGCAAACCGTTCGGTCCCCGTCTCTCGGGCGCATCGATTTCTCTCTTTTTCCCTTTCTCGGTTCAGTGTTTACGTGTATTTTACCCGTTTCATTCCTTGCAGGGACTTTTCCTTCGTTCCTGTCTGTTCGAACGTGAAACATTGTTTTTTTTTCCTTTCTCTTTTTTTTTTCTTTGCGAGAAGCAGCGCTGCGCTTTCGCAGCACTAATCTCTTTCCTTGCATCGCAGCTATTTTCTCGTATATGCGTGTGTGTGTTTCTGTGTGTGTGTGTGTGTGTGTGTGTGTGCTCGCGCACGTACAACACGTGTGTACGCGTTACTTTTTTCGTGTGTATGCGTATGGCTGACGTTGCGTGCGCATGTTGGTTTTTCATTTTCGATATACCTCGTGTTTGCGCGTGTATGTGTTTGTGTGTGTGTGTGTGTGTGTGTGTTTTTTTTTTAGCAGTACCTAATGGAATGGGGGTAGAGGCAGACGACGCTTTGCTTGACGAAGGACCACAGAGTTTGCCAGCCATGCGTCTGTGAACATTTTCGTAACTTCCGGTCAAGAGATTCACGTGAGAAGAGGGTGTTTTTCATACATATATACATTATACATTTCTTTATTATTTTTTTTTTGTATCTCTCTATGCTTTTTTCCCCCCTTTCCTTTTTATTTCCCTCTGTTCATTTTCGATCCCGAGTTATTTCTGCATACGAGTTTTTTAGCGGATACCAGAGCAATTAAGGGGCTCGGTGGTTCGTTGTTGCTCAGCGTTGGGGAAGGGTGGAGCTGCGATTTTTTTTTTTTTTTTTTTTTTTCGTTTTTCCGTTCGGCCGCCGTCGTGAAAAAATATTCGGCAAACAAGCTCGCGGCGAAATCGCGCTCGTTTTTGATGGCAGCTTCACGCTAACGCTTTCCCAACGTTGCTTCTCCACTACGGTAGAAAAAAATCGTGACTCATCGACGCATGGAAGTGTTCAACCTCGAACAAATGCTAACATTTTTCTCTTCGCTCTCTCTTTTTTTTTCAATGGCAAAATCGTTCGTTCGACAAATCGTTAGAATACATCGCGTGACACGTAGACAGTAAATTCGTTGTATTTAGTTAAGCTTTCTTGCGAAATGGTATACGTTTGATGCCTCGACACGTGACCGAACGGGTTCGATCATAACGAAAAAAATGAAAGACGAAGAAATTTCATGCATCGACCAGTCACGATACTCATCGATTCCAACGGTATGCGTCTCTTGTAAAAGATACTGATATAACTGAAAAAAAGAAACCCTTTTCCAGCCAGACAATACGATCGTTTCGATCGATCGGCGAGGCGCGTTTGAAAACGTGTCCCCGACCAATCGCGGACGAACGAAAATCTGGCTTGTCAGTCAAATCGTTCTTTGTAATTAGAAGCGTCGCAATATCGCGTTGTTTGCGACGACAATGATTGTTCGACACCCGAAACACCGTACGATATCAAACGGAACAGAGAACGAAACAAGATAGAACCAAATTCGTGAAAAAAAAAAAAACATGTACATATGTAGTATATATCGCGAAAGAGAATATCAGTGATCATGTTCCTCGCAGAAAAATAAAAAGAAGAAAATTAGAGAGGCCGATCCGACGAATAACGCCGCGAATTTGTAATTATTTGTAGCGATATTTAACGTATCGATCGTAATGGCGAGTTCATCCTCACCGTAGAAATAACTAATGTTCGGTCGACGATTTATATACGGTCCGTACTTCAACAAATATGAACAACGTTAATTTACATAGTTCCCTTTGTATATATATATATTTATATTTATATTTATATTTATTTATATTTATATTTATATTTATATTTATATTTATCTGTATATAATTCTTCTTCTTATTTATATGAATCGTGTATATATAATATATTCTTCTTTATATATTATGTATAAGTATGTATATTTCCACGAGCACGTGGTTGGCTGTATGCATGGATAGCGAACACCAGCGCACCGT
This sequence comes from Melipona beecheii, assembly GCA_032399605.1. Taxonomy (NCBI): domain Eukaryota; kingdom Metazoa; phylum Arthropoda; class Insecta; order Hymenoptera; family Apidae; genus Melipona; species Melipona beecheii. The sequence continues at coordinate 115,301 of JAUCMO010000047.1, read as the reverse complement.
AAAATTACCGTTGTGAACGTACCTGTACACACCGGTGGCAATCCTATTTACAGTTTCGACGCGTTTCACAAACTACTACGATTGGTCTCAATCGCTGATCAACTTTTCCTTAACACGTTTCAAACACACGATTTATCCCAGTATCGTTACCGTAACGTTGGAAATGTAAAAAAATTCGGCTAGTTAATTAATTTCAACGTCACACGTTCGCGCGATCATTTCCAAGTGTATAACGCCCGGTAGTCACCGAACGACCGCCGCAACCAGTCAACGATGTTAACGATTATTTTGCAAATGAAAAGTACTACAGATCAATCTATCCACTCGATGTTTCCAAAACGTTCAAACAAGTACCAGTTCAAAAAAAAAAAAAAAAAAAAAAAAAAAACCCCGATGGGGAAAAAAATCCCGTTACACGGTCAGCTTCTCTCAAATTTGCGCGATTTGCGGACCGTCCAACGCGTCCACACACGCGCCTACGAACGCGCGTACGTGTGTACGTACACGCCGGTCGGAAAGCGGCTCACGTCGCGCCGACGACATGCACAGCCGCGTACCACGACCGCTTTCCGACCGCCCTCGCCTATTCGTGCAATCCCGAACGCACATGTACCGAACACGTACGAAGACGAGATTCCGTTTGTCCTCGGCAACGAGCGGAGGAGCCGACGCGTGTATGCAGGCGCGCTCGCGCGCACTATGACGACGACGACAACGACGACGGCGACACACGCTGCGAAATCCACGGAACGGCACGTGTCGCGTGTTAAGCCTCGGATACTTGGGATTCTTAGCGCGAACCCGAGCCCTTCCCCCGGGTTTCGAACGCTTCGTTTGCTTCGAAAGCTACGTCGCGCAATGTGCGCAACGATGTCCGGCCTGCTGGGGTCGGTGTGTGTACGCCGTGTACGGTACAGTGGCACGAGGGCGCGCAACCCTTTAGAAAACGCACGACACGGTAGAAAGTGCGACGTCGCGGGAAGAACTGAGAAGCGGACTGGATTCGCGAGAGTCACCCTCTCGCGAGTATATATATATATATATATATGTACGTAACAGGGAACGCCTTCGACGAAGATCGTGGATGGTGTGTGTCGTCGACCACGATGCTTCGATCAAGGCAAACTTATCGTTCGAAGGAGGTATCGATTCCATTCATCTTTTGCTTTCTCACGGGTTTACACATATTCGATTGTGAATAAACGCATCTCGTTTAGGAAGGAGTGGATATGAAGATACGTGGAACGTATAAGATGAAGAATCTTTAAAGAAAATTTTGAACAAACTGAAGAAAATGTCAACGGGGAAAGTACGATAAGTTCATTTCTGTTTACCTTCTTACTGTTGGAATTGAAGCACGTAACGAAATATCGTTTCATTTGTTTATAACGTTCTTTGTGATAATTTGAGACGTCAACGAAAATTACTCCGTGCGTGAGACGTGACTTATCGCAATTTCCACCTCCGAAAAGTAAAAATGAAAAAAAAGGAAAAAGAAAAACCAAAGAAACAAGCGTAGCGTCGAAACGCGAGCACGAATTGCACCTTGGATCAAACCTTATCGCGAGATCGCTGGTAACGGAGGCTCGATACCTAAACGAACGGTCCCAGGTGAAAACGGGAGAAAGAGAGGAAAAAGAGGTTACGACTGTTGCGAACGGACCGCGTCGCTCGAGGGCTGATACGAACGGCGCGGGGGGTGTAGCGCGCCACAATAACCCCCGGCCACCGCCAGTGCAGCGCCCGTTCCCTCCTTGCGCGCCAACCATGGTAACGGTAACCGACGATTTATTGCGTGGCGCAACGAGCGCGCACGGTAACACGTTACGGTAATGACTGTGAAATACGACGGTGCACCTCTCCTCTACCGTACAATCCTCCAACCCCCCGTCGATGTTTCGCCGTTGCCCCGCTACGGTTCCACGGCCAGACTCCCCCAATGAAAGGACGCCACACTTCGATACCACGCACGCGTGTGTGTACACGTGGCGTGTGCACGCGTACACTGATCGTGCATCGAACCGTCGGAGAAATATCGCCGGGGGTTGAAAGAGTGTTCTCGGAGAAAACCTCATCGATCGTCCGGGCGACTACTTGTCAACGACTGCTGCGCGATATCGGCCGGCGCAGCTCTATGGTAAATAATGCACGCGTGCAGGTGTCAATTTGGAGGGTGTTGCCTATTAAGTCGCGAAGAATGTCCGGTGGAAGTGTGTCGGTGCTAGACAGAGTGGAAATTGTAATTGGTTTATACTTTTTGATGTTTCGTGCGACGAAGATTGTGGTTTGCACTATGTACATATACATGGATTTTGAGTGGGTGAAACTGATGTTTCGTAGGGTGATTTTCATAGAGGATTGCAATGAATTACCTATTTAGATACATTAGGTTTGATGTGCCACATGCAAGATGCTTTATTGGAGGAAAATTGTAAAATGTTTGGAAATTGTAATTGATTTATTATTTCGGTCTTTTACGCGAGAAAAATGCGAATTAGCGTAATTAGTTGCTTACATGGAGAAAACGTATGAATGCGTTTTGGATAATCAATTACGACAATAAATTTAAATAATTTAAATATGTAGTTACACTCATTCTTGTGAAAGAATTATACGCTTCGATCCAATAACAAACGTGTTATATATCGTGATATATGCCCATATATATCACTCGCAATGAATAATTTTAAAACATTTCGTGATAGCACTTTGAAAACAACCTACGCCGATAAAAAGATATAAACTGAACACGAGTATATTTTATGCTAGATAAAGTTGCGCAATTAATGAAGTTTACTCGTGATTCGCGAAACATTAATTTCCCGCGGCACGAAAAATATATGCGAAAAGCGAAAAAATTAGTCGAATTGAACGAATGGAGAGAAACAACGTGTGACGATTATTTCACGGAAGAAAAAACAGAAAGAGAATAATTTTGAGCAAATTGTCTTCGAATGTTTGAAAAGAGACAAGAATGGACACGCTCTGATGCAAGCATTTTGCTGCTCAACGCTCTGTATCTCGTTTATTTAACGAATCGCTATAGCCATTAATTTGCTGCTATCCGCCGAAAGCGGAAATTTCAATTAGCGCGAAGATTATAAGAATTAGGTTAATACGTATTCAAAATTGAAACCGATTTACTTGAAATTTAATCAACCTTCGACGACTTTTCGCATTGCGTCGCGTGATGAATATTTACTCAGGGCAAATATAAAATGCCCCGCCCATTAACGACATTTGCAATTACGCCAGTGAGAAAGGAAAATATTATTAAAATTATTTTTATTGAAAAAAAAAAATAATTATTAGAGAAAAAAGAAGAGTGGGAGCGCTTTCGTTAATTGAAATAAACAGCGTGACCTCACAAATTAATTTCATCGCACGCAAAGACAAGGGTGACAGAAAAGAGAAGTGACGCATTGAAAGAAAACAATTACGAATCTCTGAAGGAACAACAGTTGTATTCTCAACGTGACGTACATGATTCAAACAATAAAAGTACGCAATCGGTGTACAATGTTGCCGGTGATATTCGCGGTGTGTACCTTCGAGATTACCTCGCGTTCAGACTCCTATCGCGTCGCGGCAACGTCAAGGAAACTACATACGTATATCCAACGTCAGTCGGTTTCTCGCACGTGCAAAGAAGAAAGGGAGAAAGAGAAGAACGACTTCGACAGCTTAGAATAGGCGATAGAGAGAAAGCCAGTGACAAAGAACGAAAGAGAGGCGAGGGAGAAAAGAGGAAGAAAGTACACAGCGAGGGTGTACTGACTTATTTCTGTGTTTCTTATGAGATCCCGCATCCAAAGTTCATCGATGTCACAGGATGACAGGCTCGCGTTCGAGGGACTTCCTCCAAGACTGCATGCAAAGGTGAAAAGAGAGAAGGGAACTCGTTATCGCGATTACGTTCGGGAAAAAATGTGTTCGTTACGTCTGTCCAGTATCGATCCTACGAGAAAGCTCGATGAAACCGCGCGCGCGCGCGCGTGTGTGTGTGTTTGTGTCACGTCACCACAGTCGAAGGGAGCGAGGCATTGAAAGAAACGGTCGACGTCAAAGGGGAACCGGATCTTGTCGCAACGCGAACGAAGAAACCAAGTATTCCAGCTGCCCGTATTCACGAGCCTCTCACTGTCACTTTCTCGCGCACGATCTAATTGGTGTTATTACACGTTACGCAACACACACAACGTACCGATGAATTGTACACGTACTGCTTTGCTGTTTCGATAAGAAGAAACAAGATGGCGTCTACGCTATCCACCGCTTAAAGTACCGTGCACGCGATCCTTTCTTTTATCCCCTCCCGTCCCTTTCACGCGTCTTGTCATCGCGCGATAATCACCGGTACGGTTGCGCAACGCGCATTCCTCGATCCCGATCTACACGTTTCCCCCTAACGATACTCGTATACAGTGCACACGCTCTCGCACACGTTCCACGCCCTTTTGCATCGGGTCCGCTCATTGTTCGGGAATGATTCTGTACTCTGTGGAGAAGCTGTGTAGCGACGTGTCTCCGGCTGATAGGGGCGGTAGTCCCAAGGCACCTGAAAGTACCACCAACCCCCGTCTGAGTCCCCTGAGTCTCACTGGGCTCTGAGTCACACAGGTTTTAGTTTTCTTTCTTTTCTTTTCTTTTTTCTTTTTTTTTTCTTGCAAATTCAAATCTTCTCTTGCCAAGCAGATTGAGTTTTTACTCTCGCGCGCAGCAACAACAGTCTCTCCTCCCTTTCTCTCCGGTGCGTTTAGGTTAGGAACAATCGCAACATCGCACACGCTCCGGTTCTCTGGTAAACAGGGCAAGTTTTCAGGGAATTGCTCGACATCTGGCACGCACAACACACCGCAAGGTGACAAAACTGGAGGTTAGACGCGACTGGCACGTCGTTACGGAGAAACTGCGAGCACGGTGTCCCATGTGCTTGCTTATTCGCTCGATGGAATTCGATCGCGAATGCGACAACCTCGACCGGCGTATACCGTCGTAGAAACGCAATAGTTTCTAGTAGCCGGTCCTGGCGAATTATTCCCGCGTCGCTGAATTAGCCAAAGTTTCGAACGTTCGCCAGGGTGAAGTCGGTTATTGGTTTGCCGGGTTCAAACGATTCCGCGATTAGAACGATTACACAGGTATGACGTGTAATAAAATTTGTGACTTCGTTGTTCGCAAAAGGAGTCGATGTTTCTTATTAAAAGAAATACGCGTATCTTGGTCTTCCACGATCTAAGTGATGGTATAGCCAAGAGAGTTCAATAAATCAGGGGTTACAGACTTTAGAATTCGTACTGTGTATCCGTTGATTATTTCGTTGTTAAATGAATCACCGTGTCGTTTCACGACGACGTACAGTGTGCATCATGGCAGTGTCTGTTAACGTCAAACGCGTATTCGACTCTTTGCGGTCCGTTAATAATTTTCAAAATCTAGATTAGCAGGTTTCACATACCGAGTATATTCGCGAAATGTTTCTCTGAAAAAAAAATAATTCGGAACTATTCTTTTCTTATTACAAATTGACATGATTTGTATAACGTCAAATACTCGTTGTACCAAAGTATATATAAAATATAACAGAGAATTGTAAATTCACATTTTTGCGAGACTAATTGGAAAAATAGAACCCCGAGAGAAGTTTATCTCGTCTATTAGATATTAAACATCTTTCAATTTCCTTCTATCTTTGAGTTTTCCAAAAGAATTATATAAATTTAACATCAGGACAGAGAACCGCAAAGAGCAAACCGCAAAGGCTCGAGCCAAAACTGTGGCCATGGCAAAACTCGTATTCTAATAAACACCAACGTTGAAAACTAGTCCATCGGTCGACTGTATCTCGTCGCGTTGAAATTTCTCGGCCGGAGAGACAAAGAACTGGCGCGTGGAAATCTTTTAATCTTCCTTGATGGATCGAGTACGTCGAACGAACGGAGCGAGTTCCGTCGCGAGCGATTTCACGTGAAATCACCAACACCATCCGACCTCCGACCCTCCGAGAGAAATCTATATCGTCTAACGCGGGTCTAAGTGCTCGTCGAACGAGAATTTCTCTCGAATGCAAATACCGACGCGTGGATTCGATCTCACCCGGGGAAATATATCCTCTCCAAGCATGGAGGAAATTCGTTTTCGCGTATCGCTGCCGACCCTCTTTTTCGTATTCGACGAGAGAAAGAGAGAGAAAGAGAAAGAACGAGAAAAAGAGAGAGAGAGAGAGAGAGAGAGAGAGAGAGAGAGAGAGAGAGAGGGGTGGCTTCGCCGACGAATGTTTTTCGGACATTGGGAATATACGGACGGCTTTAAGGCGGGTGGGTTTTCGTTCGCCAGTGATCAATCATCGTTGGCTGTTATTCGCAATCTTTTTTTTTTTCTTTTCTCTCTTCCTTCTACCGCCATGCCTCGTGAACCATACGCAAAAATACGCGAGAGAAAGCGTGGAAGGAATGGAAAGGGGAATAGTCGAGGGAAGGGGACGTTCGTGATCGCACGAATCGTTCCTCTTCCTGGATCGGCAGGTTATTCAAATGCGTTAAATAGGCAGGCGACCAGGGAGCGACATTGGAAGCGATTCCGGGAAGCGTCGGGACACGCGGTCTCTGGAGGAAAGTAAAAATATGCCGATTTCTTCCTTTTTTCGAAACACGGCCAGGGGAAACGAAGACAGGGAGGGATGATTCTGAGGGATGTGCCAACGTCCGAAAAACATTATGCATTATTTATGAGCTCTCTTTCTGCCCATTCGCGCGAATTGTGCTTGGAACATCGACGTACTTTGAAGAGGAAGATACAATAAATAGATGTCTGTACAACGGAAAAGTTCGAATCGGAAAAGAGAATTCCGCGGTGTTCAAGATTACGTTCGCATAATTACACACGTTGTTCTATCGGATAATATACACACGCGACGTTCTTTCCTCACGTAGCAGCGTCTACGCCTGTTTCCTGGCCGCTAATTTACGTCCGGTCGACGTGCATGGGACACCTTGCAGTCGCAGTTTGTCCGCCTCTATTGGCGTTATACGTTGCCGCTTTGCTATTTTCGTGCCATGCTTAACACAAAGGGGGTAGCATCACGAGTTGGGAGACCGAGAGGGGGTGGGACAGACACAGAGCGCGGGAACGAAGAAGTTGGAAACTCTTCTCCCTTGAAATTCTCCTCGTTGAACAGCGGAAAAAAAAGAGGAAGATCAGTCAGAGAAAGAGAGAGAGAGAGAGAGAGAGAGAGAGAGTGAGTGAGTGAGAGTGAGTGAGCGACGGTTTTCGCGGAGAAAGACGAGCAAGACAGATGGCTAGAAATGGACAAAAGAGAAGGGAACAAATGGGGCTAGTAAGACGTGTAAGTGCAAGAGGGCGAGGGGGTGACGTAGTTACGGGGATCGAAAGAAGCTTCCTCGAGGCTGATGCTACGTCTGCGAAAGCCCACCGTAAAAAGGACGTGATTAGTGCGGTGTACATCTTTCTGTTTGCACGTAGGTCCGTTGTACTACGGTTGGTAGCTCGCGAACGCGATCGTTTCGATACTTATTTAGTAGCTCATTGAACGCAACAATCGTTTCGACGCAACGCACGACAAGCTTTCGATAAACAGTGTGTGCATGTGCATGTGCATGTGCATGTGCATGTGCATGTGTGTGTGTGTGTGTGCCGATTAAATTAAGAGTAACGAAAGTACGATAACAAGACTGCAAACGTACGGCAGAGAGAAATAATCAACGAGTCAAATAAAAATCCGCTGGAACGGAGACAGAACGAAGGGGAAGGTATAGAACGAGGTAGCAAATCGATGGGAATAGTCGATGACCGCTTTAAATTCTCGAGGGTCGTTTTCGCGTCTCGCGAGCCGATCGAAGCCGAACAATAAGCGCTACAATTCCCCCGGCTCTGCTGCGAAATTCCGAGTTCGATGGAGCGCCGGCCGACTACCGACGGGAGGGAAACGACGACACGGGCTGGAAACTCCATTTTGGTTCTTCTTCCCTCGGCCGATAGCGCCGGTGCTGCGGATTTTCATTTCGAGTCCCGAATTCAACATGAAGGGCGCTTGACCCCGAAAACTTTGCCCGCAACTACCTCCAATCAACCGGTTCGATTTAGATCAGCCGATACGCCCGACGCGTTCATTTTCCAAACGTTTCCTATTAATTGCTCTAGCCAGCGTTTGTGTATATCTATGCGTGCAGGGTCAACCGCGATGCGGTTCGCTCGCATATCGTTCGCAATCGATACGCCACTACCCCGGCTTACCCCTCCGCCTAATATTAACAATGACATTTCACCCCCGTTCCACGACCGCACGATTAATCTTAAATTACGATCGATCCGACGAGCCAGCCGATTTGAACTAACGTATCCGTGGCAATTGAAATTCGACAGCTCCGTGTTCTCGTACGAAGTCGCGTATCGAAGGGGCGAGATATATCGGGGATCGGTGTCGATCCGGCGCATACGCCACCCGCGTGCAGGCGTGATTTCCAGCGTGGCAAATGGGTTTACCCTGGACGACGATCCAGTTATTATCATTTATTTACTAGCAGAGAATAGTATTCGTATCGTGGCCGTTCTTTTAACTAATTCGTTGAAATTTTCATCGATCCGATTGGACGTACGCTTTAACGGTTTGTACTGTAAGGGTAGAGAGAGAAAGAGAGAGAGAGAGAGAGAGAGAGAGAAAAGGAGATAGAGAAGGTAATTGAAATTGATTAATCGATTAGCAGAAGCAATTTTAAAGCGTTTCGTGGATTGCAAAGCCTTGATGCTCTGAAAGAAAATTCCGTACCAACGGAGCTGTTTGCTATTGACAGTCGAAGGCACGCGAGCTGCTATCGAACGCAGACGGTAAGAAACACAGGGTTGGTTTAACGACGTAACTTTTCCCATACATCAGCCTCTCATTATCTCGTCCTAGTTCGTCGGATTGAATATTTTTTCCCTCCCTCCTTTCTTCTTTCGATCTACATTTTTACCGCGGCATCTTCGTGCATTTCTCTGGACGAACATCGGGAATACGAATTGTTGCGGAACTTGCAACGCAAGGTGTGATTGGGTGATCAACCGTATCTCGAAAGTACAAATATACTTCACTTTGATTTACGCGAATCCAGAAATATATTCCGCGGAATTTTAAAAAATAAAAGCGAATTTTAAGCATACGTTGATAATTGTTGGATAAATACACTCGTTATATATATTATTCCCATAGTTTAAATTTTCCAGCATAAGATTTTGCGAAATTTATCACATAAATAGCTCAGTGACGAGGCTACAAGTGTCTCTTCGTCAATTAAAATTAAAATAAATCGCGTCCAATGTGGATTACACTTTGACGTATCGCGAGCATTGCTGGTTTCTTCGCGGATCGTATGAAAAATAATAAAATATTAGCGTGTCATCTGATCCACGAAGAAATTATTCGCAACGTTAAACAAACGTCAGAATGTAATTCCTATTCGACGCAGATCACACCCGAACGTTTCGAACGTTTCGAATTTTAACAGACAAATACACGCCGCAATGAGTAAAAAATCGTAAATCGCCGGAAGACGAATCGATCGTTTTTTAAAATGTCTCGCCGCGATGAACACGGAACGGGGGGGTAGAAAATTGGCTAGAGAATCGGCACCTCCTTGAGAATCGCCTGAATTGTCTTAAATCTTAAACTCGACACGATAGTATCGATACGATAATTTATAGCGACTTTGTACAACGTTCACCACTCTCTTCGTATCGAGTGAAGACCGATTGCCCGGTGCTCCGGCGATCGAAACTTCGTCCCGGAAGTAGAGGACCGCCAGAGTCCGAGCAAACGTTGCTGAATAATATACAACGTCCTTCGCGTTGGACGTACAGAGCGCACGACCGTATCGTTCCCGATAGAACGTCGATCTGTGACGCAACATTGGATCACTTAATTCGCCGTGTCCTGTCGCCGAGAACGGATTTTCCGATATCTTTCCGTGTCTCGTGGACACAGGCCGCCTGATCGAAACGATACGTTTCCCGTCTAAAGTGCGAGCAGAATCGACGAAACACGCCTCGACCTTCTTAACACATTGCGAATGGCCGATAAGATCTCGATTTCGCGTTCGACACAAAAAGAAAAAAAAAAAGAAAAAAAGAATACACGGCAATTGGGTGAAATTAGACCGGTTCGACACAATGTGTTTATAGAAAAATCGATCGTCTTTTCGTCTTCCGCGTGTCATCGAGGTTCACGTCGATGGTTCCTTCGAAGAAGCACTTGGAAATCCCGTTTCGAGACTAACCAATCGTTCGAAATTCGTCTAGCTGCGAATCTAACGGGTGAACTCGAGCGCTCGAGGAGCCCATTGTTCTCGGAAACGAATTTCGACCGAGAGCCGGCGCGACACCGACGGCCCCGCAACAAAGGCTCCACGCTGCCTCTCGAGATCTGGTAACGTGCCCTCTCCTTCGAACCGAGGCTAATTTCTGACGTTGTTACCCCCACGTCTTGATTTCCCGACACCCACGTGTAACCCGGTCGATTCTCGTGCTTGTAAATCGACGACGACGACGACGACGACGACGAGTAGCGACAGTGAGAGCACAGTTAGTAAAATGGTGTAGCAATGGCGATGAGTTCTTACTTTTCTCTTTTTTTTTTTTTTTTTGTTTTTTTTTCTTTTACGTTTTCTTCGTTTTGGTTAGAGATATGTGCGCATAGCTCGACGTCGAGATTAGTTATTAGACACGTTATACAATTAGTTAGTTCACAGAGGCATGGCGTTGTAGAGGTCCAAATTGGGATGGTAGAAGAGCGGTGTGGGGGTAGGCGGATTATGATGTGGGGCAGGCTGCGCCTGTATCAGGTTCAAGTTCAGATTCAAGGGCGCGATGTGGGCCGCATTATGGTGGTTAAGGTGGTTAAGGCTAAGGTGGTTACCTGTCGGGTAGGGCAGTCCGAAACTAGGGTACCCAGAATAGCCGCGGCTTGCCGCGTATGCCGCGTACGCCGCCGCTGGGAAACCTGTGAACAGAGAAAAACAGTCTGTCAGCTTTTCCAGTCCCGTGCGCTTGCTTCTCTCCAAGCGCTCGGAGAACTTTCGTGGAGCGGAGCGTTACGGAGCGTGTTCGACCGACTCGTGTCGCAATCGTGACGAATGCGTGTGTGAATGCGTTGCTAACACCGGGTTATGCAGTCTTTCATCCGACCTATTCTGATTTACCAGCGAAACTTGAGGGTTAGTACTCGTTATCTCTAATCTCGAAGCTGTCGATCAGAATTCTCGTACAAGCGCGCAGCGTTGTTTGTTAACCTTTCAATTAACAGCGCGGTAGTATCGTTACCTGTGACGTTTCATTTAACACGTTGCTCGACACATTCGCTTTTGTTACAAATCTTTGACTACAAATAATACTGAAATATCTTGAATGGTATCGTTGATAAAAATTTAGGGTTAAATCACTGAATTCGCTAACATCTATCACGGACGTTGATAACGTTGATAAAATGCAAAGTAATATTAAATACGAAACACTACGGCCATCTACATAACCTAACGATACCATTTGAGGTTTGATCTGATTTCAAAGAGTTTTCTTTCATCACTTGGTAACCATACTGCCAAGGGTTTTTCTATCTTGTGTTAATCATGACGTTACGCAGTACAAAGATCGAGGAGTGTGGTTTAATATCAGTTGCGTATCTATCTACAAATACGTTCGTCTATCAACTACCATCTACATGCTCCCTTCCCTGTAAAGTGTACATTACATAAAATATTTCCCAAGTACGTACCGTGTTACTCTACGGAACATTTCGATCGAACGACTTCCACGAAACGAGAGATCCTCGCGCGTTCGTTTTTCACGTGACATTTGATTTAATTGATTTAAGTGAAATCAATGCGACGGGCATAGTCCGTAATGGGGGGCAGACACGATGTAACGTCGAACGACGCGTGACGACGAGTTACGAATTCACCGAGTAATTACGTTAATGAACTACGGTTGTACTTTCACAAAGGCGATGGCTCTGCCCGCAAAGCGAAACGACCGAACCGATTTTTATCCGTGGAACGGTAGAATCGTGCACGCGACGCGAAACGAGAAAACTCGCGGCGGAATACGGGATTCCGATTCACTCGTTCGTGATTGATCGACGCGTGAATATTACAACGACGGTCTTACGTCAAACGTGATTGAACGTCGTTACGGAATGGCAAGCATGTCACTGGACGTCGGAGTCGTTTTGTTGTTACGTGTTCGTGCATATTTCAATACTCACCATCAGGTAATGCTCCCAGGGACCACATAAAATCTATAAGGAAAAACAGATCGCATTAATACCGATTGCCGAGATTGATCGAGTATCGGGTAAAGAAACAGTTTCTCTTTTCTTGTTTTTTTTTTCTTTTTTTTTCACATCGTCATTCTTTTCCCTTCATTTGTTCAGTTCAATTGCTTCGATTAGTCAGTGCAAATGGTAATCGTAAGTCTGAACGTAGAAATTTCTGCAACCAAGCACGAAGAAAAGTACTGGGCGATCGATTCGCGTCTAAGGAAAGAAAATAAAATCGGATGATGAATCTAAGAGAGAGAGAGAGAGAGAGAGAGAGAGAGAGAGAGAGAGAGAGAAAAAAAAAAGAGGCGAACGTGGTTTTGTGAGTCACGCGAGGACTATGACGAGGACTATCGTGAATTTCAATTCGTCGAGCGTCTAACTGATGAACGTTTTCGTGGTTGTGCAATAATTTTCTTCGTGCAGGCGAAGGTAATGCGTAGACAATTAAGATATGTACATGGAGACAAGTTAAGTATAAAGCGAAGCGTTGCAGAAATTCGTCGGTATAGACGGTTCGAGTGTAACGGATGACTAGGTGTTTCAAACAATGAGAGAAGGGTAAAAAAAAAAAAAAAAAAAAAAAAGTAGTGATCCAACAAAAAATGAAAAAAAAGAAAAACAAAGTTAGAAATTAAAATAGATTGAAACGAGAAATCGAATTAAAAGCGTTCTAGATTAAACAGAGAGTAGGAGATGTAACAAAGAAGTAGATAGACTGACAGAGATAGACAGAGAGAAATAGTATGGAGTATACAGAGAAAGTATAAGTAGAAAGAGAGAGTTAGAGAGAAAAGAGAGAGAGAGAGAGAAAGGCATCCATGAAATTTCATAATTTGATACTAATTGAAAAGACCACACAACTAAGTTTCTGACTATTTATAAATATGTATATCGCATCGACTATATAGCGCATCGACTAAATTCTGTGACAAGGTACTAGTAACTACGCGCGGCCGAGGTGTTTCCAATTCTACGACAAAATAAACCCTCCTATGATCTATGGTTATTGTAGCCTTGAAGGTATTGGTTAATCATTTACCGTTAAGTAATATTTGCTAGGCTGACTATGTAGCTTATTAGATATAGACTAAGGGCAGATAATGTGTCGTGCGATCGCGAGGAAGACACAGCGTTGAAGTAAATAATCTGTAAGTTTTCTCAATTACGAACGACCATTGCGACGAAGAGTGTTGTACGCCTCATGCTCAAAAATTTCGAGTATCTTTCGCTCTTTTGACGAGACCAACTTCTTCACAATTTCAGCTCCGACTTTTATAATCTCTCAATCCACAAAGATACAATATGAATGAAATACTTGTATTTATTTTCAGCACGGTCCAAATTTTTGAGCGTTGGCGTATTGAAAATTTCGTATTTCGAAGAAGTATGGAAAATAGTAAATTCGAATATTTGTAATTATGCAATGTGCTTCGTTCGTACAAAGCGCGTGACACATTATCGACGCCACTACCACACTTAGATCGACGATACAATATTGAAAAAAAACACCGACCACAATACTACACTACTGTTTCACTATTCTAGTGTCCATATTGACGCTGCTCTCACAATATACGCAGATGGAAAAAGTATAAGAGCATTTATTCTAGCCATTAAAAGATACACTGATACATATTAATAGTATTAGTGATTTCGTACCTAAAGTCTCTCTACCGGGCTGGTTTTGATTACGTCAAGCACGCAACGCAATTTTATATATCGTTTCAGTGCGACATATCGTTTCTTTCTTTCGTTACTTTTCTTTTTCTCTGTTCTCTTTTTTTCTTTTTCTTTCATTTCTTTCTTTTCCGTTTCTTTGCTGACTCATTTCTCTCTTTGATCAAATGAAAAACACTTCGAACATTATCTCGTGTTTATTTAAATACCACTCACTTTACTGTCATGTTGATTCACGTCGTGCAATACGTAAATGCGTTCCAATATATCAGACATGTACGTGTATATATAATATTTATGTATATATATATATATTTATTTATTTATTTATTTATATAAATATCTGTAATATGTATACGCGTGTTTTATTTTTTGCATTATACTTGACAATCGGAGCGACTTTGTTGTTATATGCGATATAATAATACGTTTACGTATGTAATGTAATATTGGTAATATAGAATGTACGTGTACTTTCTCAGATGCAACAAATCGATTTCACGTGTAAAGCAGACGTTTACGTACGACGCTAACGTTAATAGTCTCTCTTACAATTTCGAGAAGCGTGTAAAGCTCATTCCGGTCGAGTTTTACGACGGAGTTTGCCGGCCAATTAACATTTACGTTCCACCGATAGGCTTGCCAACATAGAATCCCATTGAGTTACTCGTTCCGAATTTTATAGTTATATTTCTTCCATCCTTTTTTTCGATGCTCGATGTTTCCCAAGAGAAAGAGAAAGATAGTTAGATAGTTAGATATATATATATATATATAGAGAGAGAGAGAGAGAGAAACACACACATATACGTATATATAGTAACACGGAATGTTGTACAAGAAACGTTGTTCGCCGAGGAACGCAAACATTCGTCCTCTTTCTTTTTCCTCATTCTTCTCATTTTCTTCTCCTTTGTTTCTCTTTTCTTTTCTTCCTTTATCGTTTCCTTTCGGTTCTCTTTGTTCTCTTTTCAATTTCGTTCGTACTTGCGTAATGCGCGCCCATAAAACGTTCTTACGGGGAAGGAAAAGTGACGCACATTTCTCTAATTGGATTCTCTGTTCTAGACAAAGAAGGCGCAACGCTACCGTTCCCCGGTGTGTGATGGTAACAAAATCAAAATCCGGCCCAACAAAAGCATTACAAAAGGTGTGAACAGAAAAATAAACCGCATGTTAAGATCTGGTCTACTTACGAAACTGACACTGTTGAGCCTCTCGGGCAAAGTACGTACTTTCTAGGACACACGTCTCACGCATTATTATTAAGGTAAATGATGCTATACTGCTTAGAAGAGTTAAATACTATGTAACGAGTAATAGAGGGTTTTCGAGGGACTGGATAGGTTGTAGGTTGTAGGTGACTGGGATTGACTGGGTTGGTTTTTCTCTTTTTTTTTTTTTTTTTTTTTTTTTGTAAGGTATAGGTGTAGACGGGTATACGCATATATATATTTAGTATATATCCTATAGAGAGGTATAATATTACGTGTAACGTAATATAAACGTACTATGTAAACGTAGCTCGTTAAGTAATAGGTACATTGTAATAGGTCTCTTTGAAGCCGCTGATAATATGCATTCTTCGTGGAAGACCGTTTCTCTTTCTTTCTCCTTTCTGCTTCATCATCTGCCTCTATCTCTTTCTTTTCTCTTTTTTTTCTTTCAATATTTGTATCTTTTGTCAGCAACATCTGGCAGTACTTGCCACAATGCAGAATGAAAAGAGAAGCGCCGACGAAAGACGACGACGACAAGTCGGGGTTTTCCACGAAGAAATACCTAGAATATATTTCTAAACTAACGGTATCATAGTGACTTCCCAAAAAGCTATAGTTAACTAGTAGTCTCAATAGTAGGAACGTATACATAGTATAGTAATTCGTCAAAAATTATATTCGCTCTAGCTAATTCAAACCTAGTTTCACCTAAAAAAAAGTCTCATTAAAAGTAACTAAGGTTCGTAACAACACAAATGTTTACCTAATTTACCTAGATATATATCTAGGTATACATATGGATATGTATAAATAGATATATATATGTATATATATATATATATATATATGCTCCGATATGTATAATCTGTAGGTCTATTACAAAAACTAGAAGGTTGTAATAATGCGGCTCTCACAAAATATATCGATATCAATATATCAAATACTATATGGCATTTTTACCAAATACGTAGATACAAAACAATATATAATATATGTATATAATCTGCTATTTATCTAGAATGGATTAATTACTTTAGATATTTCCTTCTTCTTCTTTTTTTTTCTTTCTTTTTTTTTTTTATTTCATTTCCCCTTTCATCATTTTTTAATATTTTTTTTTTTTTCATTAATTTTATTTCTCGTAAGGTACGTATCGTATATATTATATATTTATATAATCATGTATATATGTTGTATGCATACGAGACTTCGACGTATATGTATATAGATTCGCGGGTGTGTGCATCTATGTACATATAGATAATTCTGAACTCGCGTATTTTTTCTCGTTTTCTTTTTTTTTTTTTTTTTTTTTTTTTTTCATCGTACACGTGTACACCGTATTGGAATACGTGCTTCTTCATTTTCTCGATATTATGAAATTTCATGAAATTCATTGCGAAAAATACTCTGAATGAGGCGCGACGAATGAGAAATGCTTATCGCCGACCATTTGCCGCGCGCTCTCGACGCGCTATCCGCCTTCACCATTCACGATTCACGGCTTTATTTATACCACTCGACATATCATCCCGTGGAAATCAGGAATTCACCTCCTTCTGGGAATAACACACGGCGTGCCGCTACCTGGGAATGTATTCTTTCTTTATGTTTTACTTTCTCCCCTTTCCTCGCTCGTCCCTTTCTTCTCCTTTCCTCCTTCCGTTCCCCCTCCCACCCCCCTCCCCCCGTTCCGATGAAATTCTAGCAATCTACGATCTCGACGACGGGCGCCCTCGCTCTCGAAATCGAGCGAGCAACCTTCACTTTTCTAGAAAATAGAGAATGCCACGGGACCTCGACCTCGATCGAGCTCCAAAGATTTCATACCTTTTCGTTTTCGCCTCCTTTCCCTTCGTTCCTTTCTCTCCTCGCCCGACACCGTCTCTCGTCGATCCCTTCACGATCGTCCCGTACGAACAGAATCGTTCGTCGAATCGCGCGAACACAGCGAGCGCACTACCATAAAGCTTCGATCGAGTTTTCTACGAAATAATCTAACATCTACGAATCAATTGACGTGTTGTCGCGAACGCGAGCCGTTCGAGGCAGGAATTTCTATCTCTTTCGTTCGTCGAAATGTACCTAAGCGTTCCGTGTGGTGTGATTGCCTTTTTTTTCACTTTCCTCCTTCTCTGATTGGAATTCCAACGATAGTCTACTAATCGAACTCTATTCGAAACGCGTGATTCACGTTGGTCGCTCGCGATTGATTGTCTCTTCCACTACTTTAGAATTTTCTTTCAACCCTTTTAGTGCCGGATTGTAGTACAACGATTGTCGTTGGTTACACTTTAGCGAAAAACGCTCGGGACTGTATCGTGGATTGTATCGTGCATTATGCTCGAAAATAACAACGATAAGCCTTCGCTTCTCTAATGATAGAATTATTAATCGTTTATCGGTTGAAATATAGATTTGAGATCTGATCGTTTCTCAACGCGTTTCTTTTTCAGTTTCTGCAATTATCATTGAAAGCCAACTTTTGGTTTGGTTTTGGACTCTATGTCAGCACTAAAAGGGTCGGTCAACTAAATTTCTACGAAATTCGCCGGTAAATTACACTCGAATTCATTTCTCACTGATTCTATCGATTCTATCAATTCTATCAATTCTGTCAATTCTACGAATTGACGAAAAGGAGGAATGGCTTCTGCAAGAGGTACGTTCGATGTATCAATTCGCTATCGAGCGCTGCTCACCGAAACAAACTAGTTTGTCTAAATTTGAACACTTCGTTTTATTGTCTCGCTACTTGTCCCTTGCTACTCAACTACGAAAGTCAACTACCAGTCTTCTTTTTGACGATGTTGGTTCGTTTCACTTGCTACAACATCTACGTTAACCCTTGGCTACTAGGAGAAACAGCGCCACATTGGCGACTAACCGAACACTATCGAACAAACGTTATGACCCGCTACTACTTTATACCTTTTTCTCAATCTTTATTTTTTCCTCTTCCATTTTTCTCACTACGATCACAGTTTTATTGAACTGAGCTTCTCGAGCAGTCTCGCGAGAATTCGTTTATTCCCACACTCGAATCCCGAATAGGAATAAAAAGGAATGGCTTCGTCTATACTACGTTATTGCACTTGTCGATATGTCTTCGATTCGCTGCTACGCCGAAGTCGAAAAATCATCAGCAGGGTAATTTACGCTAATTTACTTTCCCGAAAACGAAGGCGACGAGGAAATCCTAAATCGAGGAATGTTTCAAAGTGCCGGCGAAAGGCACCTGATGTCCCGTTAGAGGAAGTATCTTAACAAATGTAAAAAAATGGTAACGAAAAAAATTGATTTGGCATAAAGAACACGATCGAACGTGACACTAACACTTCGTTTAAATCAGAACGAACCCGACCAATTACGAGTCGATAGAAACATACCCGTTCAAACGCTCTACACGAAATTACACAGCTACACCTCCAAATTTGTACGTCCTTAAATTCCTTGGCACGTCATCTTCATTCCGTATAATCGTACCAAAAATATGCATTCTCCCGCTACCTCGAATATCCTACGTCTACTCTACACTAGTCGACATCTGCAGAATTCGATTTGATCAACGCATCGAACCAAAGAATCGAGAGATAAAGAGTGATCTACGGTAGGAATTCATTTATACGAACTTGTCGGGATGCGAACGGTTTATGTTTGTTCGATCAAAGAATCAACAGACAAGAACGACAGTAAAAGTTTGTTTGCACAAACTTGTCAAGAGACTATTGGTGTGCGTCTGAGTAATTGAAGTTTGTGTACGTACAACGGGTGACTAATCAGCGAAAATATGCCATGATGTGAAAAAAATATCCAAAATTAGCCAAACAATTTTCAACCAAGTGCATAATTTTTTAGAAAAATCCGCGCTTCATCAATACCACTTTGCACTATCTAGACATCAATTCAATATAGTAAAATTCCGTTCGTATAAACAGACATCAACCGTAAATCATCGCCTGCGAAACGATCGAACAACGAAAACGAACGAATGTGCAAAAAACCAGGTTGGAACACCGAAACGAACAAGTCAAAGAAACAAATGCCCCAAGAAACCTGCAGCCTCCCCTCTCTCTCTCTCTCTCTACTGAGGCCTGGAAAGGGGCGTGAGTATCGTCGGTCATAGTCCGATCGTGGGTATCGGATGGTAAACGGCACCCATGTCGAGGCCCTGTACGCCCAACAGGTCGCTCATGGAATAAGTGAGAGTGGCTGCTCGAGAGGCTGCTGCGGCCGCGACCGGATGAGGCCTGTAGGAGGCTGCGGCCGCAGCCGCAGCCGCGGCAGCGAGGGCCCTCTTGACATCGTAGACAGCCGCGGTGGTGGCCGCGGCGGCGGCCGCAGGTGCGGTCGCGCCGGCAGCGTACTGGTAGGTAGCGGCCGCGTTCGGTGCAGCGGTAGCGACTATCGGAGCGAGCAAGTGGTGGTGCGGGGTGCCGGCGGATGCTGCAGCGGCTGCATGTGCAGCGGCGGCAGCCGCCGTCGGAAGGGGATACGGCGCGTAACGATAGGTGGTGGGGGTGGGTGTCGCGACCATCACCAACTCACCGTAAGCGCCTCGGTTGGCCGCTCGCGTCTTCGCCAGGTTCGCCGGGAGCATCACTTCCTTCGGTTGTGCTTTCTTGCATTCGACCTTGAAATTCAACAGGGAACGATCAGTCGAGTCCTGGGTGGTGTGTGACGACGGCTGGGTGACCTGAGGTTTGGGGAGGTTCGTTGGAAGGATGCAAGAATTAGGGGGAGGGGATGCTTGAGTCTTATTATTAGAAATCGAAATTTTTCGTGTAAAAGTTGATGTTATCTTCGCTACCTGTGGTGTGTGTCTTTCTGAGGGAAATCTGGGATACCTAGTTTCAGAAGATTGAACACTTTTGCACGTGGTACTGGGAAAATCTGCGACCGGAACTCTAAGACCGAATTTATCAAACAATATTGATCGGACCACGATCGTTAAATAAAGATTGAATTTCAATTTAGAGTAGAGTGTATATATTCTTCGATACTCTACCGTAAGACTTGAAGGGTTTAAAGTTCTTGGAAGGACGATGGACTTGGGGTAGATGAGAAAGGCGAGAGAAAGAAAGGTTTTGCGTTTATAGGATGCGTTTCGTCTCGGAGTCACTGCCTAGATTCATCACAGTGATGAGAGACTAATGGCAGCGACTCCTTACCCCAGACGCTTGTTGTTGTGTAACTACCCGCTGGACGGTCATCCATCCTAGCGGTGTTCCGCACTCTGCTTTGCTTAACGTCGGAGATCGGCAAGACTTCGACGCTAGGCGCGCAGCTACTTGCGGCTTGTGCTAGTCAGTGTTCGAAACTCGTAGTTGAGGAATCCTAGGCCGCTACAGACTAAAGGACGAAGGAGAGAAATTAGGATGTACAGAGGAATTTCGCTAGTAATGCAGTTACTTCGTTCGTCCGACGAAGGGTGAGCCTCAACGAATGTGGAACGGCGAATTTCCACGACAAACGCGTTCGATCTTCTGTTCGGGTAGCAAACGAGGTTACGATAATTCGTTAGACCGCGTTACATCCTCGTTATGAATGTGTACTTGATCACGCGCTTTGATGCGCGTAATCAGGGGTAATCCGGCGACAGCTAATCAACGTGATCTATCGCTCTAATATTATCATTTCAAATAGACGACTGTTTTATACCCTGGTTAATACCACGACGATGGTGTTGCTGGGTTATTGACGGAATCGGGGGATCGGGGATTCGGCCGTATGGATTTACGGTGTAACGAGAAGTGGCATCTCGCTAAATCCTTGATCGACGTCAGCGGTATTTCGCTGCTAGCAGACGACAAACAGAACTGTCTATTACCGTAGGACCCGTGTGATCTCTACTGTGATGGGCTTTCGAGAAACCGCTTTTCGTCTTCCAGTGTGTGATCCGCACACGCTCGATCGTGGTCGTCGCTGCGTGTTCACGTGTGCGCGCGTGTACGTCTACGTGTGTATGTCGCGTGCGTGCATGTCAAATGCAAATAACCACGGCAGCCCTTCTCAATTATACGGAAAATTAATTCCGCTCGACGCCGTATCCGCAGACGAAGAGCGGAAGGCAAATACCGTTTGATACCACCTCTGTGGCCACGTGGCGGGGATATTGGAACAAGGAAGAGGGGGAGAGAGAGAGAGAGAGAGAGAGAGGGGAGAACGGGATGGTCTCTTCGTTCAGCGAACGGGTTTTGCAGGCCAGAGTGGACTCACCATTTTGTTGTTGATTTCGTGGAAATGAATCTCGCAGACTTTGTCGACCACGTCCTCGCTTTGAAACGTGACGAAGCCAAAGCCTGGAACAGAAAGAACAGGTGTCGTTTAATAATCGATAATGAAAGGCGCTTTGCTCCTCTACCAAGCGAAACTGTACGATAGAGCAATGTAATCAAAGTTAATTGCACAGCAGTTTCACATAAATTCTTCCCTTTCAATGGAAATTTATTTTCATTCCTTTCTCTCTCTCTCTATTTTTCTTTTTTTCTTTTTGTATCTGTGACGTATTAGTTCGAACGACATTTCACTGACGAAATATTGGAACCGACGGAGTTAACAAGATCCACGTAACAAAGTTCCATAGAAACTCGTGCTGAAAGGATTCTCAATTCTCAAGGATTATCAGTTTCTACGCGCAAATCTTACGCGACACTTTAAACACGTGGCACGATTCCGATGAATGTCCTTTCATTCGACGTAATTCACCGTGCTTAAAAACCCGAGTTAACATAACTTCCACACCCTGGCTGCCACGGAGATAACCGTACCGTCAGATCTTCCATTAATTCAATCGAGCCGGACGAGTTTTGTTTCCTTTCCAACCCCTTTCTTGCCTCGAGCTACCCCTTTCCACTCGAACGCGGTCTAAGCATTTCTGCTCGAAATTTATTTCACTGTAGAACGAACGAGGAGGAACGAGGAGAGATAGCAAAAGAGAGGGATGACGAAACGTTGGTGGCGCGCGGTGGGGAAGAGACGGGGTGAGTACGATGAGCCGGCGAAGAGTCATAACTTAATCAAGCATCAAGGGTTATTAAAAACTTTGCATTGGTCTCCAGGTGATTTTAATCTCGCCCCTTCGCGTCGCTGACTTTCTTCTCACCCTTTCCTCCCTTCGTCAGCATCCTTACGCGGGAAGCGTAGTAATTCAGGCTCAAGTTATCCGGCGGGCGCGAGTTATACGAATCCAGTGCGCGATGTCGCTTAAGATAACCAGGAGTTAGTGCTTCCGTGCTGAAGCAGTCTGCGAGAAGAGGCGAGAAACTACGCCGGGTGACTCGTAATTAAACACAGCCGATGGATACCGGAGCCGAATGCGAGCCGACAGCTCGCGATTCTTCGAGCGTTCTCTTCCCTCTCTTAAATTTTACACCGGAAATAGAACTGGGAGTGGTGCGGGGGCGGGGGCGGGGGGGGGGGGGGAGGGGGGGGGGAGGTGCGGCGCGCGCTGAATTAAATTACTGTTGGAACTACCGTTCGTTCTTCGTGCACTCTCCACGCGGGCGAATCCACGGACGGCGAACCGAGAGGCCGCTCGTGCCATCGTCGTCCCTCTTGCAGTTTGTCCGTGTAATTAACATCGATCGGTCTTAATTTCACATCCTTGTTTATTTACTCTTCGGTCAATATGCGAGAAGATCGGGCCGCGAACCTTCGGAAAGATCAAAGTTCGCCCCGTAATGAGAGTAATATACGAGATTACTTTTATTCCCGGCTGCTGGCCGGGAATGCTAATGCACGGGGAAACTTCGGGCCCCCGGAAATTATTTGATTTTCCACGGAGAGTGGTTCCGCGAGGAATAAAGGGAATATAAAGTAGTTAAATTGATGAATGTGTTATTCGTACGGAGCGCGAGCTTACGGCGGCGAACGAATGAAATAAAGTGCGGTGAAGAACGCCGCGTCCAGATTTTTCCTCTCTCCTCCGCCCGTTCGTGTGGTAATGGTCATTTCGCATGAACCGTACAACGGTTTAATGGCTGGCCAGGAGAAACGAGAAAAATCTCGAAAACTCTCTTACGTGTTACGCTTTCGCGTAATCTTTTAATAAAACGCTTTTAACGATTTATCCGCGCAACTCCGCTCCTTTAATGCCACCAACTGGGCAAGGAGGGGCCGATAGTCCTAAAAATCCATCTCTTTATAATTCATCGATTTTACGGCCAGCCAGTTAGAAGCGTCTTTCTAAACTTAACCAACTATATTCAGGCCGAAATACACGTTACATTTAGTATCGTGAATATTGTAAGATCGACTGACCTACAAGTAAGATAGGCAAAATGTACTAAAACCACATAGACACGTGTGTGTGTGTGTGTGTGTGTGTGTGCCGAATTTAATATTCTGTGTTCGAATTGACGGACGTGTTACGCCCAACATCGTCGCAGAATGTAAAATTAACCGACCTCTGATCGAAACGGCACACCCGGTATGCTATATACAAGAATATATATATATAGCATACCTCCGAACTATGTTCCCGAAGCTTCTCGCTTCTTCTCTTTCCGATCAAATTTTCTCTTCGATTCACTTTCTTTGAATATCTTTCTTTTCACGTCGAATATCGCCCCTCTCACTCTCTACGCTCTTCCACGCGGTCCTTCCCTCTGGCATCACTTTCGTCTGCAACTTACACCGCCGGTCCCTCGACCTTTAAGCTCCTTCGCCGGCATGAAAAGCACGAGTGATTAAGTTATAAACTTGGCAAGACGTCCGTTTGAGTGAGGAAGGGGCTTACTTCATTTATGTAATTTATTGTACTCTGCCAGTCAGGCTAACTCCACGGAGCCTGAGCACTCTCGCCGTGGTACAAAGGCCATGCCCTGACACCGGTAACATTTAACTACTTCCTGTTGGAGTCTACCGAGCGTGCACGCAGCGTCCGGATGCAAGGACCGAGCCAGAGTGGGACATGGAGAGAGAGAGAGAGAGAGAGAGAGAGGAGAATATTCAGCGTTCCGATATTATTCGTCTTTTAAAGCGTGCCCTAATATCCTGCAGGATATTACAAAGTCGTCTTCCTTTAAGAGGTATTAAAAAGTTATGACAGGACTGTTCACGCTCAAGGCCCACGTCCTTCAGTCACTTTTGCGCTGGGAATAAAGTCGACGGTATGCAGCCGGCGATATGATGTATGCGAAATATCGCATGAATTTATAATATGACCGACACCGTGTAAAATACGGGCTCCTCCCTTCGTACACCTTCGCACGCGCCAAATGAAATTACATTGTTTCATAAATTCCGGCCGCGTTGAACCGCTTCACGGTATTCCCTAAGTACAATCTTGTTCGCAAGTTCCGAAACAATCGCGAGAAAACCGAAAAATGATCTGCGTTCTCCGAGATTCGGTATTCCACTTGAAATCTTAATCTTATCAGCAGTGGTCTTGTTTTGATTCGACGAAACAAAGTTGTCTTTTTTCTGCAATTTTTCCAAACAGTTTTGCACGAAACCAATAGGTTGCAGGTCTTCAAAGTTTCTAACATGGATCAACCGCGTGTCACGAGTCTTCGATCAGACCCAAACACGTTGCTTCACGAGCGGTTGAAGATACTTCGCTTCATGCGCCGTGGAATATCGTCGTTCGAGGGATTTTGACACGACCGAGCGTTTACTTTTACCATCGATAAAACGAAGGTTACGTGTGCTCAGGGTCTCGACTATTGGACAGGATCGCCACGGGACAAAGGGCGAGGGAAAGGTAAGGTCAGCGCGGTCAGCGGTCTGCGAGCAGTCCAATAAATTTCCCAAAGAAAAACCAGGACCCCGTGCTCGAATTTTCATAAGGGAATTTATTTTCCACGATGGGGTCTCGAGAAGTTCCATTCTAGCTCGGTGGAGGAGGTAGCCAGGTCCAGCGACCGTCTCCGTTGGGGCATCGGAGGGACGGCCGCGAAGGAAAAAAAGTGCGTGCTCAGCTGTCCAACCCCTCGTTGAACGCCAGATGCGCTCATTTCAATAAAAAACACACCCCGAAATATCCTTTACTCGTGGCGGCCGCCCTCTTATCCTCTTACCTACCGAGAGTTCCTCAAATGATCCATAAATGGTCCCGCCGGTGTGAAATTACTGTGGACTCGTGCCGGTTGTCTGACTTTTCTTTTTCCCGCTATCTTTCCGGAACCGTCGAGTTATGGCCGACCTTGTCAGCGGAGGGTAGCGAATCGAATGAAAATATGTTATTCAGCTATTAAAAGGTAACGATCTTTTTTTTCGATCGGACAATGGATTTCGAGAAAAATTGTTGCAAACTCTGACATTTGTTTTTCTCGAACTTTGTAAAGTACGTTGTACAGTTTACTGAGAATATATTTTGCTGTTTGATTTTTAATTTAAATTCCCTGATTTCAGTACGTTCTTATTATTTTTTCCACGTCGAACAATGATTTCAAGAATACTGTCTATGAAATGATTTCCCGTAAAAATCCACCATTTCACGCTGTACTGACCGACCAAGATGACAAATCGAGTCAGCCGTCGGTCCTTCTCAAAAAATTATCCAATCGAGATAAACCCCTGGCCGCGAGAGATAATCGAAAAATCGTCGACGATCGTTAAAGCGCCAGGGAACGATACATCGTGAAAACGACGTATCCAATCTCGGCGACCAAGTTGGAACAAGTATTAGCGGCTTTCGTTCTAGGGTTAAATTCTCTTGACGAGAGGAAAAATGGAGCTTGATGGCTCCAAGTGGCAGGCGTTGACGGAAGAGAGCAATTCTTCCCTGTTCTCCGCGACCGTCGTCGTCCTCGCTCGGTCCTCGTCTTTTCCACCTTCTTTCTCCCTTCGTTCTCTTGTCTTCTCCCCCTCCCTCGCCCCTCCTCACCCTCATTTCCCTCCTCGTCATCTCCACCCCATGGTCCTCGAGCATAATGCGACCCCGCCATTGTACCAGTGGCCATGTTAACGTTTAAAAGCCACGCTGCCGTTAAGCGCGTTTCAGAATTTTACCGTCTATTGAAGAATGGTAAAAGGTTTCTTTCAAAAGGCTCGGCTGGCAGAACGATTTGAAACTTGTAAATGGATACGGCTCAAACCTTCGCTGCTCCGTCATTTCTATCCGTCGCAGCTTCCTCGACACCACACCTCTGACGTGGTCCTACCTGTTAGGTGGCCGATCTCTTTGAACAGTTTGTTTGTCCGTCTGGTTAGCGAGGCTTCGTGCGATGCAGAAACAAACTAGAAACGATTGCAGTGAATTTATAACCCAGTCGAATCGGACTTTGGGCGCACAAAAGTCGCGATTCCTTTCGCGGTCATTTCTCCGGAGGAACGAAAAGTTGGAAGAAATGGTCATTTCCCTTTCTTTCGTTACGTGGTGTTCTTTTACGAAGAAAGTTTTCGAGTTACGAGTGTCTTTTTTTTTTTCAGTCGTTCTTATTTAATCTTCTTGGTAGGACGAAGCACTTATTTCGCGAGAGTTGTTAGGAAGGATGAAGTTTAATTTGGTTTTCGGTTAAGCTGGAAATTCGTTTAAGTTTGTGCCAGGGTCTCCTTTTATTTCCGGACGTTCGCATCGACGAATTCAACCCCTTGACGGCCATTTACGTCGAATAATTTTTGTTGCATTTTGTGATATTTTACATTATTTTTAACACTTTGTATCTCTTATATTTTTCTACTTTTTATTTCGACAAACATACTGCCAAAAACAGCGAACGCGTATTATGACGTTACCTCAGAACGTTTGACAGAAACGTTGTCTGTTGTAAGAGATTAAGGATTGACGATGAGTTTATTTTAATGCGGAAAATAAAAAATACAGCAACTCTGTAATGATCACGCCGTTCTGGAAGATCGTTTAATGGCGCGCATAAGCCGGCGAATATTTATTTTGGTATATACTTCTCGAAAACGTTAATCTCCGTCGAACGAGCGGCGCGGTTATTAAAAATTTAACAGCCACGACGCAATCTACATGCGTTCAATTTTACGCATTCAGCGGGAAATTCGAGCAAAAAGGAACGATCACGAAGATCGTAATCTGTTATCAAATTTCGTTCCTATAAATCTCTGCATTTTGTATTTTCATAGATCGTTGTATCGTAAAAAGGAGAAGAGAATGCAGAAAAAAAATTTTACGACTATTAAATGAAAAATCTTGAGAAAAATATACGCAAGTATACTTTGTCTACAATGAAATTAAATAATACTTTGTACAATATACAGTATCTGAGAAGTGTGCAATAAAATACACGCATATATCGTGTATTATAATTATATTGTATTATCAAATGCACGTGTAATTTAAAAAAATTATTATGTACTCGCGTACAGAAAACACTCTCGTCTCCGTTTCCGAATTCTAACGAGATCAGGCGATCTGAAATTGCCAAACACCGGGATAGAGTATTATTTTGGACGTCACGCAGCGCCAACAGATGCTGGCAGACACCACCGTTCACGGCGCATAGATTGTCTCTACACGTAATGTCGTTATTATTATAGATTGATGATCGTCCTAGATTATTGATTAAGCAGTTTAGTGCGTGCTACCCAATTACCCGATCGGAGTGCATACCAATAAATCAAGACTGCGATCTACGGGTGTGCAGCCAATTTGTACGCCGTCCCTACCCGTTACCCTGCCCCATCTTGCGCGTTAACCTAATCGCCCAAGGTAACGCGAAGATGACCAAAGTTTCTGCAACCGGTACTCGCGGAGCCGGGCACGATAACATCGTTCTCCAACCGTGTTTTCTTCAAGTCCGACGCAATAACGAACAGTGTAAACTGCAATCCCATACGAGGGCCGATCGTTATCGATGGAAAGTTCGCTCGTAGATATACGGTTGTTAATTGCCTCTTTCAGAGTCCACCCGGCTTCGAAACTGGTTCGCCTATTGGCAAGATTACGGATCCGAGAGAAACGCGAGCTCTGGAGATGTCGAGAGCGGAGAACGCGATACTTTTAATTAGAAGAGAGAGAGAGAGAGAGAGAGAGAGAGAGAGAGAGAGAGAGAGAGCAGTGCACTTGTCAGTTTTTTAGTAATTTAACAGCTTGGTTAATTAATTTAATTTAAAGGTAAATATTAAATTTTTGTTAGGAATTGGAAAATTTCGAAATAATTTCGTCTTTTAATGCGTGGAATTAACGGACTTAATGTAGATTCGTTTCTATATAATTGAAAGAGAGCGAAATGCGCTTATTAATTCTTTTAGCAACCCGACAGATTAGTGGCATGATAATACATAATCTCTCTCCCTAAAAAAGATTTAAAAAATACAAATTTCCCAAGAGAGTGAATTTTCGCAATTAAATCCAGCGTTCAGAATTACTCGCCATTGTCACTTGAATATTCCGATATTAAAAAGCACACCAAAAGCTCGGCCGACGCGACTGTTTCAAAATGATTTTTCAACGCGTCGATTAAAAAAGGGATTCGAAAAGCTGCCAGGCGAAAAATCAATTAAAGGTCACTTTTTGGATTTCAATTTCGGAAACTGTGCGCGTTCCACTCTTCTCGATGTGAGTTAAATGAATAAACCGCGATCCGATTTTACGGCGCGTCGATCACACGATAGACAGAATGCAACACACACACACACAGACAGAGAGAGAGAGAGAGAGAGCGCCGTGAACCGATCTTCGATTAGTCGCCGCGAGAATTTTGCAGTGTTAGAATTTCGATGCGCTCGTTAGTGCGGGCAATCGCAAATTCGCGATCGCGAATTTCCGGTGCACTTGCTCGGTCTGACGGTGCGCGTGGCGGGATTCGCGCCGGATTACCGGAACGGACGTGCTCTCCCTGTTCCTGACCAAACTTTCCGTGCGATAATGCGGGAAAAGCTGACGTTAATTTCACATCGGACACGCCAGGACGCGTAATTGTTATCGCCTGTGCGACCGGTCCATTTTCAATTACATTATCGGCACGGGCTCCGAGTATTTTTGAGAAAGGTGACGCGCGTATTTTACCGATATACCCCGGGCTGCCGGGCTCCGCGTTCACGGAAACGAGAGGGAATGATTTATGCGTGTTTGCCGATTTAATTCGGCTTGCGGTTGCTTCGGACGAAAATCCAAGGGAAAATTAGCAGTTGAAAAACGATTGAGTATATTAGATCGTATACTTTAATATTATAATTTATAATTTTCTCGAATGTAATATCGTGTTCGATACGATATTGTGACAGACACAAAATTTTGTAACGATCACGATTCAAATCTTCGTTCGAGCACTCATTTTGTGTTTGTACATTATTCGTGTTTTGTAATTTTACACAGTGGTAGGTTCTCTACTCTTTACTGTATAATGTAATTAACGTTTACCGAAGTATTATAAAGCTTTATAAAAAGTTATAATTGATGATTTGACAATCAGTTATAATCTGTCTTTTTAGAATAAAGTCATCAACAGAACACCGATAATTCGACAAATTTCAAGCTTAAAATTTTTTTTTTGTAATAATTCTGAACGATTTTACACGCTTGGAAAATTCGCCACTTCATGCGCAACAATTTAATATAAAATGGAAGGTTATTGCTACTCGTGTGTAGGAAACGTCGGATGAATTTCTTTTAAATTCCGCTGTAATTATTAATTTCCTCCTGGATAAGCTGATTAATTTTCTGTTGCGAGATTTTACGTAACGCGATGGAAGGTCGGTGGAAAATGTCGAGGATGATACTTCACCTGTCTTAACTAATATTATCCGTTGTGTGAATTGAAAACAAGTTGTAATTAACTCCAAGTACTAGTTTAATTAGGCCATATCTTCATCCCTGTTATACGACTCCACTCGATTCAAGTTTGTTATTATTGAGTTTGCAAATTAGCAGACGTTGGAGTACCAGGTATCGTTTTATAATTTTCTGCACCATACTTCTCTCTCGCGCGCGCACACCGAAATCGAGGCTGCAGTTACAGAAACTTCAAACTCAAAACGCTATTATTAATATTTGATCGCTGTAACGTTCGTCTCTTGAGCTAACTGACACGTACTTTGTTACATCTAGTATTATTTGATGTGTAAATTTTCATGCATCCGTGAGAAATTTTAAAATGCAGAAAATGGACGGTAAATGTGATATTTGTTACGACACTCATTTAGTAAGTGAAACAAACTTTTCAAATTAAATTCGGGAGAATGTGAAAATTACTACAAACTAGAGAATACATAAAAGAACTCAAACAGAGATGTTATAACAAAATCATACTTTACATTTTCCATAGATGCGTAAAAATCGGTAGTCTAGTCGTTAGAAAATAATTCTTGAAACGTATCATAAAAAAAAAAAAAATTACTTGAGTTACCACCTATTTGCGGGAATGATTCAAAAGTTCTTGAGAGGAACCAATATCTGCATCGCGCTGAGCAAGTGGATTAAGGCACAACCGATCAGACGTAGAACGCTACAGCTTCCAACCGCGGTCGGGTCGCGATAGCTTCTTCAAAGAACTTTTGAAAAAGGTCAGCCAGTAACGATTATTGCCTAGCAACTTTGAGCTTATCGAGAAAGGTTGTACGAAAGATAGAGATATTCAATGAAGGATAGAAAAACGTTCCCAGTGACCCGAGAGTCGAGACTCGGTTCTCCGAAACCTGCCGGTCTTATCTATAATCAATTGCAACGTTATCTCTGCTATTCGTTTCCAGCATCGAAACAAAACCACTTTCGAAAAAACGTCTATCACGAAAACTACGTGACAAAACATCGTATCGCCGCGGAAATCTGAAACGCGGCGAGCGCTCGAAACGTGTGATCAAACGTTTAATAACGTGTCTCGCGCATATAATACCACGATAATGGACACGAAACCATTGATACGTAGTTAATCACGATACGAGCGATAACAGCACGGTGTGTTATAATTATTACGTAATAGTCTGCGTTAAACAGTCTCGGTTCTCGGGTGAAACAGGTGAAAATAGGTGAATACACAGTTCGACAAACGATTCCAAGGTGGTTTCTAGTTAATAGGTTCGTGTAATTCTGTTAATACTCTATTGAATAAAATTATAAAGTTCTGTTAATTCTTGCGCAGAACAACCAACGACATTTTCGAAATTTCATCCACGAAATTTCTCAAACGTCGACTCGATCGGGGTCATTATCAGGCTTCCGGAAGCTTCATTCGATCAGACGCGGTCTCGATTCGGTCGAACTAACGAACATCAACTTGTTGATTTACAACGGTAGCCACGAAACTGTGGTTCGAGCTCCCCTGGCGAGCCATCACTTTCTAATGGCCACCCTAAAACTCCCTAACACCGACGACGTTCCGCCGTGGCCTCGTTCTCGCTGTCAGAGACCTCGGCCTGAGAACGAGCCCAGGTCGTCGCTGGTCCCGTGGAACTTTCACGTTGCCGACGATATCCTCGCCGAAGCCCACCATCGATTCGAGCGGGGATTTTCTAGCTGTCTCGCGGAACAACCGCCGAGGCAGACAGGCGTGAAACACAAAGCACGCGCGCGCGTTCCGCGCGTTGTTCATTTAGCCGCGATGGCGCGATCAAAACGTCTATGAATATTTAAACATCGGAACACACAGGTTGGCACCGGTCGCGCCAGTTTATTCCGTAATCGTTCGATCGGATCAATAACCGTTGTTTGATCGTGTCCTCGGTGTCGGAACGCCGCGCCGAATTAGCTATTTTACAAGTTAATTGCAAACAAAGGCGCGCGATAATTGGGTTAAGCGACAACGTTATGCTAAAATCGTCGGCGCTCTCGTTTGTTAGAACAGATCCGGTGCCACGCGAGCAAGTTGGGCGGTACTCGCGCGGAAATTTTTTGATTTCTCCCGATTCGCGGGATAGTTTGGCACCGGCTGAAACTGCAACTTTCAGCCAGATTATCAATGCTAATTAAGACGTTAATGCGAGTTTTATACGTCGGTAAGGACGCGACGTAGGCGACGGCGAGAAAAGAAGTTTTGCAGCGCAGTTTAGCCCAGTTTTAAGCACCTTCCATTATTTCATATACACCGAGAGCCGTCGAACTTGGAGCGTCGTCGTGGCTTTCCCTGGCCCGATAATACTCGGTAATGGAGCTGGTCGATTAATTATTTTAAACCTCCCTTCCGCCAAAGTCAACGAGAACAAACTAAATTGAGTTCGAACCGCGCCTTGCTCGTAGCTGGATAAAGGATAGTCGCACAATCAACTACTACAGGCGCGCAGTTCGATCGTTAACGAGCATAATTAAAAAATAATTGATCGTTTGCATTCGAATACTAATTCCCCGTAACTCGGAGACTCGGGTTTCCTTTGATCGTTAGCCGCTGCGAGCCAGTTTATAAATTAAACGTCGTGAATCCTAGAGGAACCATCGATCAGTTCTCGTTTTATATTACGTGAATATTTGTTTAACGCTCTGGACTTGATATCGATCTTGTTTTGATTTACTTAATTCGATACGTCGATTAACGGAATATTTTCAATTCAACTCAAACGCAGATTTTATATATGCGTGCAAATATTTAGATTTAATTTTTGCAGTTGAAAGGATCGCTGCGAAAGAGAAAGTGACTTCGTCTTTCGGTAATTCTTCGAGGAAACCAATAAACTCCACCGCGATCGGACCAATTTAAAATCTGGGAACCATTTCGGCAATAATTCGTCCAGCTAAATCATTCGTATTTTTATAATGGCTTGTCGGCGAGGCGATACGCGTACGGAACAAAATATTCAAGATTCAATTTTCGTGGAATGAGCGTGCAAATTGTTTCTGGACCTGCCTTCCCAATGTTGCAAACCGTCCAACCGCACGCGTGAAATGATCAAATTTCCCGCGATGCGCAATCAACCAGGCTGGAATATCGTTATCCAATGATAACGACGCGAACGACGCGAAAAACAGGCAGGGCCACGCAGGAAGATTCGATTAATCACGGTTAACGAGATGTAAGCTTCTTGGCCTGACTCGGCTCCTTTTTGCCTCGCAGCTGACAGACTTCATCAGAGATACGCGGAACTGCAAACTGCACTTTACCACGTTTTGCAATTCGCTTAGCATGCAGCTCCGGCTTCTGTCCTGTACTTCTGTCTTCCGTCTTCCCTCGCCCGAGTTTCATCTCCCGTCCCTCCTTCCTTCTCACCCTCTCTCCCCCGCCCCGCGCCCTCCGCCTCGCTCCGCGTGCAAAGCAGATTAAACGAACGAACCAAATTGAGGTACTTAAGTCGTCAGAAAGCAGCCAGGTTTGAGCGGCGAAGGAGGTTGGAAACGAAGAACCGAGCGAGATAGCGGAAGATTAGGCGAAACTGTGCTTTTAAGTCGAGCTGCTTTATGAATGGATTCATCCATGTCTCGTCTTTGGGCGATCAAACGAGCCTTCGGCGGAGGACGCAGAAATCGCTGAACCGCGCGGCGGTTGTTGTTTCAGCTCGGCAAAGTTATTTTTATTTTCTGGAGACTAGATCCGTTTTATTGTGGTATTTGCGCTATTGTAGGTAACGCGGGCGTATCGTTTGAAATAAATTTAAGAAACTGAAGCTGTAAATACGGTAGCTAAAAGGATATAACCGTATATACCTGCCAGAAAATTGAGATGCCTAAAGTATTACACCCGTATATCCTCCTATTTTTGTTTTAAACTATCGTTGTCAATGATTTTCTCTCCTTTTCCTTCTCACGTATAAAAATTAATGTCTTCCGTCTTGTTCTCCCTGCATACTCCGAGCGAGCAGCTAAATAATTATAACCCAAGACGCTCCATCTAAGTCGATGAATCGGCGAATTTGCACATTACTTAACCGACAATTCCATCAAGCCCTCTCACCTTTCTGCAACTCACTTCTCCACCCGGCCGAGTCACCGCCATCAAGTCGATATTCCACGCGAAACGATTAATTATAACTTTCAATCGATCATCAACGGCCAGAATTGCGTGTCAACCCAGGGAACAACCCCCTTCGTTCCGCCGTAAAGGTTGCGTACCTACCGTCGACGAAAACTTTTTCCCCCTCTCCCCATTGTCTTCTCTCGTCGATTTTACATCGCCGTCCCGCGGTTAAATCGCACCCACCAGCCCCAGATAAATCTCCATCTCCGGCTGTTTCACCCTCTGCGCTTTCTTCGAGCAGCCTTTCGACCTTTCTTTCTCTTCCCACCGCTCATCATCAGAGTTTCCCACCCTCCTCCGCTCCTCCCGTTCCTCGTTCCTGTTGAAAATCATGGCGAACGTGGCGAAGACGAGCGGCATCCTTGGCCATTACCGTCGGGAACGCCGCCATAAGATATAATTGAACGAAATCCCTCTCTATTACGAGCGGCCATCGCGCTCGTGAGCCCTCCACGTGCCCTTTACCTACCTCCTTCGCGTCGGGTAATTCGAACGAAGGGCACAATGGTTGTTTCGTTTGCCGCGGGCGTCTAGCACCTTCGGCTGCCGAAAATATTAAAAATCCTGCTGGCGGGGCTCGGGATTGGTCTCAAAAGTATCGTTATTTTCAAGAATTGTCACAAACACGTTTTTCGGGACCAATTTTGTCAACTATGACGATAATTTCGCGTTTCTTTACAAATATTTCAGTATCCTACGGTGTAGGATAATTTCAATGTAATTTAGTTTATTAATGGGGAAAAGATCTCTCAAAGTGCAGAGAATACATCGTGTGTATTTTATGACATCAATATCTTAAACAATATCAATATTCACATCGTTGTTACACTCGTTGGTTAAGTCCACCAAATTTGGAAGAGTAGAAGAGACAAAAGACGACGTCTAACAAAAGACACACGTGCAATGAAATTGCAAGAGACACGACACGAGTTAGAAATAATGCACCAAATTCCAAACCACTCTCGAAACGTGCCTTGGGTTCTCAAAATTCCCGAGATATTCCCGAAATCCCGTGAACACCTTCGGGACCCATCCGAGAAAAAATTCTCTCCTCCCCCTCCCCCACATATTTTCAAAGTATTCTCGCGCGCACCTAGTTTCCAGTCGCGCGTTTTCTCGTACGACGCGTTCCGAAACTGTATCATATTTGTCAGACGCCGCGGAAAAGGAGAAGCGGAGTCGACGTTTCGTATGTAAGTCGCGTTTCCCTCCCTCCCGAGCCACGAAATTGTGGCGATTTATTATCGCCTCCTGCCCCCTCCCCTCTTTTGCCCGAAAAGTGGCTCTCCAACCGCGGCCGAACGCAACTATACACGTAACGGCGAGTTACCCACCGTGATGGATATCTTTGGTATTTTTCTTCCTCTCTCTCTCTCTCTCTCTCTCTCTCTCTCTCTTTTCGTCCCTCCCTTTTCTCTTTAGGTCTTTTGTACCCTCCCGCTCACGCTGATGATCGTTAGGATCGTTAGAACGTGGAAAACGTCGGGTTTCGTGATTCACCACGAAGGGGCGGCGGGGGTGGTTGGGGGGTAGAGAGTGCTCTTGAAAGAGAAAATGCGTGGAGTGTGGATAGCGTGGGTAATTTGGTCTACTTTCCAGCGGAAATTCGTGCGGTAAAAAATGGAACGTATTTCGGCGGAGCGCTGACGATGTTAGCTTTATGCCGGGCATTATGTATGGAAATGCGATGGACGGGGGATGCGGAATACGTCCGGCCGATCCTCGGTGTTCGTACCGGTAACGTCGCGTGATGGTGTTTCGTTTTCGGCGAGACGCGTGCCTCGAGATTCATATCGGGGCGATTAATTTGTACAAAATATAACTCTTCGTGAAATCGAATAATTTAATTGTCCCTTGTTTTTACGACAGAGTCGCCCGTTTTCCTTCATCCCTTCGTGTCGCACCGAGAACGAAATATCTCGCCATGTTCGCGTAACGCTTCGAACGAAATACCAACGCTTTAATTTACTTTGTGCTTTATTTTATGAAAAATAAAATCATTTGTACAGACGCGTTAAATTTTCTTCGTTCAACGTTGCTAATTTCTTTTTCGCGTTAAACGAAGTATATATTGTGCAAAGTGTGTCGCGAGCGACAGACGCGAATGTGGATCGACATTCCACTTATATTGGCTGTCAATCAATTCGTATAATCAAATTTTACTTGAAATTATTATTATCCCATGTTTCGTTCATATCTTCCATTTAGATAATTCTCTGCGTATAA
The DNA here is from genome assembly GCA_032399605.1 of Melipona beecheii. Classification (NCBI taxonomy): domain Eukaryota; kingdom Metazoa; phylum Arthropoda; class Insecta; order Hymenoptera; family Apidae; genus Melipona; species Melipona beecheii. The sequence continues at coordinate 79,074 of JAUCMO010000047.1, read as the reverse complement.
AAATTTGCAGTTTGATCGCGGCGAATGGTTAACCCCTTAGGATTAATGAATAAAATTGTTAATTCAAACGAAAAGAAAAACAGAATGGAAATGCTCCAAAAATTGCACGATCAGAAAGTACGAAATCCAAAGGCGATAGAAACGGACAAAACAAACAACGAGCGTTCTTTTACTAATTCTGTCAAGTTAGTTTGTCACGCGAACCAGAAGAGTCCGTTATAATGAAATTGAACGTGTTAAACGCAGACACGTCGATCGACGCGTCTCACGGAAACGCAAACAAAATTCCTAGTAAAATTACCCATCTGTCGATGGCTTTTCCGTCGGTTCATTCGACGAAAACAAACGACTTTCGAGAAAAGGCAGGAATTCAGCAAAGGCCGTTTCGGGAAACTCGACAGAAAGGAGGAGAACGTTCGAACGACTCGGTGGAAATATCCCTGCCGTCCCGTTTGACGTGACTGTTCCCATTGTACCGCGTTGATTATGAGCAATAATGAGACATCCCGGCCCCTTAATCAAGCCAGCCCAGGCCCCGCCGTCTTCGAGTCGTCGAATCTCGAGCGCGATTCTCGATCCGGAGATTCGCCCCCGAAATAATGAGTCTCGCAATCAGCGCCCTGGGAAATGTTTACGCTGCAATTACTAGCGCCCCGGCAGCTAGTAGCGAGTCAGCTGTTGGCTTACACAGTCTTACCTGCGTCTGTGTGTGAGTGAACACTGCATAAAATGCACAATAATTCTGCATAAAAAGAGATCGGTTTATCAAAGAGAAAGAGTGACACTTTCTCGTTGTGAGATTTGGTTTTCGAGAAAATCGTAAATGTGAAAGTTTGTCAAATATACACGAATTGGATCGTTCAGGTTTTAGTTTTAGTTTTCAAGAAGATGGACTTTGAACATGTTTAGCTGAAGAGTGAGTTTGAGTATCAATCAGTATATTAATTAAGTATAAGTCGGGATAATTTTAATGTATGATTTAATACCAACTTTGACCGTAATTTATATTCTGTTCAAATTAAACTCGCAGAGTGTTTAATTTTACTATCTATTTCCTATTGTCTTCGAAATTTCAAAGAGGGAATGTCAGATTACCCAACAAACAAGAACGTTTGAAACGAGACGAGTAAAATGTAAACGACGAGTCGCATTCTGCACAAGTCCGATATATATATATATATATATATATATATATACGTCACTTCGAAATAAAAATCTTCGAAAACAATCTGAATTATTCCAATCTAGAGGAGAAAAAGTTCGAGGGCAAGTCGGCGGCGCGTTCTCTCGAATAAATCAGCAACGCGTTGAATTAAAAGGAGGCGCGCGTCTTCCGATCCATAAATCGCGCGATCCCCCGATAAAACAACACGTTCGCCCAAGTTTCGCGATAGTTCTCGCTGCCGGTAGCTCTCTTTCCTGCGAGAGTAAATCGACGAGGCGACGGTTCCGCAAACTTTTCCACCTTCCGAGCCCGGTGACTCGAATCGGATCGGATCGGATCGGATCTCCATAAAAGAGCTGAGTACAGACGAAAATCAGCGAAGTGTCTCACCCCCTCTCTCTCTCTCTCTCTCTCTCTGTCAGATTTGTAAGATCGTAAACTGCCGAGCTATCCAGGCGCTTCTTTATCGCGCCAACCTGTCCTTACCCTTTTCTTCTCGCGTTTTCTTCTCCACCGCGCCCTCTCGCCCCTCTGCCCCTCTCGTCCATCCGTTGTTCCCCGCGCTCCTCTTACCGGGACGACAGCGAAAACTTTTATTATGAAACAATAAAATATGTGAAAATCCAAGTTACCCGAGGCGGGCGAGCGGGCGGGGGGTGGAAAGCTGGTACACGCTGGGTTAGCTTTGATTTACCGTCCAAGTTTTATCGCGTCTCGTAGCCAGAAGAAAGAGTGGTCGCCGTCTAACCCCGGTAATATTGCGCCTTGCATTTTACATTAAAAAGTTGAAGAGCTTTCTAACTCGTTGACGACGTCGTCGCGAACTGCGCGAAACTACGCGTGGGAGGCGAAGGAGGGAAAGTGGAACGCCAAGAGTTTCGCCTTAACTGGGCTACGATCCCTGTTTCATTATCTCCTTTGAATACCTCGCTTTTCGAACGAGGATCCCCAACACTCCCTCGCGCGTCAAGTTTCCGCGATCAGGGAATTCGTCTATGGTCGACTGTGTGGCACTCGGCAGCGCCGTGTATTTCTTGCAATTTTGATAAATTGAAGTTTCCCTGTCAGTTTTCTCCCAACTGACTCGCCGACCGTAATTTCGAGGGAATATTTGAGGTTTCCACGTGTGATTTCATTTTCGTCGGCAAAGTTCGTGAAGTTCTTCAGCACTTGAGTTTGACTACTATTTGTTTTCGTTCCGTCGGTTTGGTGACGTGTCTAATGATTTGCTACCGATTTACGCGTACACTGTAATATCATGGATCGTTGTACCTTTTTAAAAAATTTCATCATTTTTACCAGCAATTATACCAGCAAGTTTATATTTAATAACAATTACATACGCCTGATTCTGCAAAGAAATCTATCTCGACAAACCTAATCGGAATTAATCGTCCAAACCTCTCACTTTTTCACTTCTAACGAATCGTAGAGAGTTCAACTCGCTCGAAAATAACCCTCGAAAAAAATTAAACGTCCAAAAAGTGCTTAGACTCGCCAGCGATCGATCCGTTCGTTCCTCAGCCTCATCACGAGCGGAAACCAAGGAGCGTCGAGTAAATTAAATCGAGCTGGCGCGCTTTTGATTTTCCCATCCACTTCCGTCTCTCGGGGGCGGAATGTAAAACATTAACATCGCAGCTGAATAACGCTGCGACGTTCCGGCGTGATTGATCGTCTCGCTGTTTCGGTTCATCAGATTTATCAGCCAGACTATCGACGGTATGCGTGTTTTCTTGCAGCATCACGGAGATTGCCGGCGTACTTTCCGCCCCTTCTCTCTCCCCCCTTCTGGTCCAGACATTACCAAGCTCTTCGCGTAGCGAAAAACACGTCGGTTTTCACCGAGCGAATTGCGAATCGAACGTAGCGTCATATAACTCGATTACGCGGCGCGCAAGGGAGAGTAAGAAAGGGGAGGAAGGGATGAAAGGGGGTTGGAAAAGAAAGCCGAGCACCGGGTTCAATTATCGGCCGGTGGTAGTGAGGATTTCTTTTCTTCTTATTTCTTCGCTATACTCAATCTATCCTCTCCCCCTCTCTCTCTTTCTTCCTTTCTTTCTTTCCTTCTTCCTCTGATCTTTCAAAGTGCTAGCTCCAAGTGCGCTACGGAGTTGCCCTGTTTTGCCCAGTTTGGAAAGGAGTAGTACTGTCGGAGGACAGTGTAGTCTTTTGTTTCAGTGTTTGAGCAAGTTTCCCGGTGTAGTTTCCTGCTTCTAGGTTCCGTTGATGATTGAATTTGCGCAGGTCGAAGGGTTCCGGGTAACAGGGTCTACAAACGTCGTTGGCAATTAAAGTAGCGAGGGAATCGCATTTTTAAAAGGGATCCTGATTGCGGAGGAGCCGAGGCAAGATGACAGTGAAATTCGCGGGAGAAGTGTTTATTTGCGCCGGCCCCGAGTGCGCTTCTTGCCAATTTGGAAAAGAGTGATCCTCTTCCGGCGAACAGCGAGTCCTTTATCTCTGCATCGAGCAAGTTCCCCGACGTAACGAGACCGCGCGGCCGATTAAATTTGCAAAAGTCGAAGGGATCTGGATAATCGCGTTAGTTCAAACTGCTTTATAAATGTCCGTGGTGATTAAACTAACGAGGAAATCGCGTTTTTAGTGGAATCTTAATCCCTTAATTCCGCGAACCGAGTCGAAGCTGAATAGCGAAATCGGGGGAGGTATTTGTACGCATCGAGCACGATAAAATTATAACGACAGAAGAATGTAACGTGGAATATCCTGACCTTAATGAAGTCGTTTAATCTTTCGCGATGTAAAGTGTCATTAATACACGTCCTTGTGGTCTTTCATAGTCTCGCAATGAACGAATGAAAAGAAGATGAAAATTAACGATCGGTCTTGCAGAGAGCCTTTCTTGTGGGTAGAATCGAGATGCTACCGAGCACCGTCGATGTCAGAAACCAATCGAAACCTCGGTCAGCAGCAATACGCAAAATCTTGTTCGCTCCGCGACAGATCGGTGGAAAGAAATCGTGAAAAATCGGGAAAGGCCCTCTCTGACGAAAGGAAGAAATGTTACGTGCGTGAGAACGACGCGTCGGTACGGAGGGACCAGGCCAAGTCCACAGGGGATTTCGAACGTAATAGAGGCGGATACTTTAGCGGCACGCATTATTCTCGTTACCGGGGCTGAGGCTGAGGTTTATGGCGTGGATGGTTATAGTCTGTGATAGCGGTTTACGCTCCCCAACGTCGCTCGCTCGCTTGCTTTCCACGGCCTTTCGAAAGTCGAGCGATGCCCGCGAGTTAACCACCTCTTTTCGCCGGCATTCTTCCACCCCCCCCCTCCCTTTCCTTCTTTCCTTCCTTCCTGTTTACCCCCTTTGTCGTGTCCGTGTCTGGTTCATCGTCGTTCCTCACTGTGGTGTTATCGTCGTCGCTGCTGCAAGTCACAGGGACATCGTTCCGCTACGTGGCACAATAAAACGAAGGGCTATCGACCGTTATCTGCAGACCACCACCGTACGATCGTCTTCGACGTTCGATGCGTTCGTTCGCGTAATCAAGTGTACGATTCTCCTCTTTCTCCTCCGTGCTCTCCGATCCCATTCGTCCGTCATTTTATTACCGCCAGGAATATCATCGTTATCCACGCTACGTTGCGCTATCGCATTGATTTACGAGCCGGAGAAATCGCGAATCGGTTAGAAATACTTTTGAAACAGTTTGTCGTGTTAGGTGGGTTAGTGTCATTCATGAAACGCTGTGGAAGTTACGTACGTCTGAATTATCGTCGATGGTAGATGACAATCAAAATTCGTTTATTCGTTGTCTGTGCGATGACCTATGCGTTTCATTCACTGTCGCATAATTGTGACGCAATGGATTATAATCGTACATGTAATTGTCCGTGGAAGATGTTCGAATACTTTACGAACGATTTTACGTTGGTACAGATAGTGCGTTATGTGTGTTGTACGAAACATGAGACTTTTGTTAACATTTTATATCTACGTGACGATTAGATCTATTTTAAAATCAATTAAAATCAGAAATATGTATGTAGAAACTACGTATGCGTGGAAGATGTTTGAATACTTTTGTAATTCTTGTAAAAAATTAGAAAAATAACGCATAGCAATGATAGCAAGGACGTTTCGTTCAGGAGGTGATAGCGAACGCGAACAAACGTAACAAATTTATATACAAACGTGAAATAGAGATTCCGACATCGCGAAACTAATATCCCGGCCGTAATTCACGTAATTTACGTTATCAATTGGCGAGAATCTGTACCACAGGCTCCGTTCGTTGATAATTTTTTCCGCTACGTAATTTCCCATGCTCGCCAGCGTCGATAAAACGCTCGTACATATTAAAGAATTATAGGGAGTATCGAATAATAAAAGCGCGCGCCTAAGCACCGTGTCGATTATTAATTACCCCCCTCGGCCTGACTATAGCCCGCTGGCTAGATTACTCTCTTTCTCTCTCTCCGCCGCTGATGATAAATCAGCGCCGCCGATGGCCAACGTTGTTTTTCGACCCATCGAGAACGATTAAAAGCCCGGGACCCTGGGATTATGATTGGTGCTCGCAATAAACCGGTCGCATAATTCCCGTGCTTACCGGGATTTCTCGTTTTCGAAGATATTCCCGCTCGAAGCCAGAAAGGATCGACGCGGGTCGGAGCTAAAGCTGCGCGCTCACCGAGGCACTCTGCGGAACGATGCAGTCGTCGAAAACGTTCGAGTTCTTTAAAAATTGAAGTTGCAACTCTCGCACGTTGGTGTCTTCAAGGAGTGATCAATGGTTAAATCTCTTTTTCGTCGATGGTATTTTAGCAGATAGTCGGTTTGTTCTTCGAAACTGAAAATTTGACTTGCGCGTGCTGCAAATTGAGATACGAGGATTAAACGTGAATTACTTTGATCTGGTCGATCAGGGCGCTGGATATTGTCACTTGATCCGATGAGTTTCCAAAGAAAAGAGCGAGTTTTGTTTCAATTTCAGAGCAACATTCCCAAGAACAAACTACGCGTGTTGTCTTTTATTTTCACTCCTATTTTTCTGGAGCATCGAACAAAGGAACATTGAACTTTGGTTTTTCACCAAGCCAAGCAACTTCTTCGAAGGAAACTCGCTGGTCGTTGCTCCAACGAGGATAGAGCTTAACGAAACGCTAGCTTGCTCTTCTCCCTTCTCCCTCGGCTTCTCTCGCCCCTGACCAGTTCTCTTTCTCCAATCTCTCTCTCTGTCTCTCTCTCGTTCGCTCTCTCTTGTAAGCGTCTTCCTACCAGCATCATTGTAACAGGCCGTAGGGCGGCATTACATTAGGCCATAGTGGCCGCAGTAATCTCAGCTATGTGTATCCATTTAGCTCCGGGCACATAGTACGGCCTATCCAGTGTAATCCGAGCTTAATTGCCCGCCGAATCAATGCCATCCCCCGTATCCCCCCTCCACACCCTCTATTTCGGCCCTCTTAATGCTACTGCACCACCCCTTCCTACCTGCCTGGTACTTATTACGTATTGTGCGTGTGTTACACATATATACGTATACCGGCCGTGCCACGATCGGAAGGAAAGGGTATTTTCGAGGGTTAAGGAGAATTGATGGGCGTGATACCCAGGCAAGAATATTTCGGCGAATGTACAGTTGCTTGGTTAATTGTTTGGTAGGGTACAGACACGATAGTTCGCTCTTCTCGACGGTGTACGACGCAACGAACGATTTGTTTTACGACTGATGTAATATGTTTCACGTGTTTTGGTCCAAGGGTGGTGTATAAAGCGAATGCCAAGGGAGACTCGAGCTTTGAACCGAGTTTTCAATTAATTTTAGAAATTGTTAAAAGTATTCTCGGAGATGCTAAATTCTGATGCTGGCGCACAAAGAATTTTTAGAAGAAATTTTGTTGCGAAGGTTCGGCAATTCTTTAGTCGAACAGGCCTAATGATCTGCGACGCGATCACGTGAACCTTCGAAGATTTCTTCGATACTTGTTGCCGAGTGGGAAACGTCGAATGGAAACAACACCTGTTGCAAGTAATTAATACGGAGTTTTATCAAGACACGGTAACATTTTTACAGAGACGGCTTATATCATTGCGGTCGCGCTATGCTCGCTAACTTTATCAACGGGGAAGGCGGGCGCTGATTAAAAACGTGGCTTAAGGTGACGTTAAGGATGGTCGTTAACGACGTTTCCTTCGCTGATGTACTCGAGGAGCACGAACGAAGATGGTAACAACCCCTTTGGGTGATACGATCCTTTAAGCACGATAATACCGAGAGATGAGCTAACCAACGTACCTAGGGGAAATTATCGAATACCTACTCGATGATGGGATAAATCTCATCCTCCGAACAATCGAATACGGACACGGATAATAAATTTCGATCAGTTCCGATCGATTGGCAAGTGATACGATACATCTGGTATAATACGTACTCACGTCCGCAAATACACACGTACACGGATGTTAGAATATTGATTGATATTCGATTTAACGAATTTTACATAAACTTTTATAATTCAACAAAGAAAAATGAGACATAAATTTCGAAAAATAACAATGACATTATTCGGCAAATTTTTCTCTTGTAAATTTCATCCTATGTGACTCGTTCCTTTTATTTTATTTTATTAACACATCTCGAGGAAAAATTAGCTAAAATATCGCAATATTTAAAAAAAAGAAAAAATAACTTTTGAGAAAACAACAAAAGCAAAATCCCGTAAGGGGAAAGTGTCACATCACGCAGAAAAAATATGGATACTAAATTCCGGACACGAGGGTGAAAGAATCGTACCTTTCGGAACTTGACCTTACACGCGGTCAAGTTTCTCGCGGGGAAAGATCACAGTCTGTGGAACGTGTGGTAGGCGATCCGACTTTATCGCTCGTAAAACGAGGGAAATGAATAAAAACGACAGTAAAAAGACCTGCGAGAGAACTGTATCGCGGCGGTTGGTACGATCGTGTCTTGGTTCATCGTTTCTGGTTTGTCTGGTTTGCGGCTGGTACACATCGTTCACCGCGTCTTCAATTCCCGAATTGTCCATAAACGCGATAAATAAGCGTCGTTAAGAGGAAACAACGCGTGACGGCGTCGTTAAAATTCGCGTGGCATTTCTTCCGTGGCCTGCGCGCACGAACGGGCGCGTACGAGCACGTAGCGATATTCCTGAAATCGCACTGTTACACGCGTCGACGATAGAATCGGTCGTTAACTTTACAATCGTTCAATCTAAATACAAATAACCACGGTCGCCCGGCCGGCCGGTTATTCCGCTATTTTCGTTATTTGTTGACAATTATATTTCGCGTTTTGAATATTTGATTTGCGAAAACAGGCAAACAAAATGAATCGGCGCGCCGGCTCGCTCCGGAGAACAACGAGGCTGGGTAAACTGAAAAACGAACAAACTACGATGACGTTTGCTGCTGATTGTACCGTTCGTGCGCGTTTGCTTGTATTCGCGATTGCCACTTTCCGACGGCTAATAGAAGAGAGTTTCCTGTCTTGTCGGACCTGGCTGAATTTTGCTGGGATTGTTCGAACGCAGACTCGTTCAAATCAATGTAATTTTATAATAATTCTCATTACTCTACTTTTATGAAACGACGAGTTTCAATGTTACAATCTCAGTTTCGAGGTAAATTTTATCGACATGCAAACATTTTAATCGATAGAAAACAAATTACAGACGCGATCGCTCGGTACCAGACAACGCCACTCCTACTCGAGGTCTACGCCACGCCCCCTCGCGAATCACGTGACCCAAATCAACCAATCGCTAATTTTCGTTGCATCAGCGTTGCGCCTGAAGAGGCCCGATTCTCAGGGTCACCTTCGCTAAAATCACTTTCAGTGATAAAAATAAATTCCCTATTTACACTTTCGATACGTCAGCCGTTGACGAAATTAATTACTTTCGCTCGAAGCGTCATTAACGCGAAAATAAATGATCGAAGCGATCGAAAATTTGACCGGAGGATAGCGGCCGAAGATACATTACTATCGATTGATTTACCGAGGCCTATACCGACGGTCCGCCACGTTCGCCGATGCTTTCAATTAACCCTCCGCGCAGCCAGTGACGGACAAACTGGAATTCCAGCCGCTTCTTGCCTCACCTTGACAAATGGCTTTCCACCAATCAACCTCTTTCACATTCACCCTCCTCTTCTGCCTCTGGCCGCCACCTCTTCGCCCCCGAAAGCAAGGGATTGCGTTCGAGGTGTGCAGCACGCAATATCGTCTGCGAATCCGTTTTCCCTCGGCGGCGCAGACGCGTCGCTTCTCTCTTCGGTTTCCTTCTTTCCTTTTTTCTTTACTTCTCTTTCTTTCCTTTTTTTTTCACGTTTTAAAATCGTGTCGGAGGTATTTCAGCCAACTCTCTCTCTCTCTCTCTCTCTCTCTCTCTCTCTCGTTCGCTCGCTCGCTCCCCTAGTGAATTGGTATTCGTGCCCGTGCTCCGGCGAGAGTATTCGCTAATTAGCGACATTCATTCGTCACCGCTGACAGACGGAGTGATTACGTCGTCTGCTGGAATCAGCGCGATTGGGCACGACCAATCTGTCCGTTTCTCGCCGCGGAAAAAAATTGCTTGGCTACTGTTAACCCTTCTAATTAATTTCCTGCTCGCTCCTCGACGAATTTTTGATCCGGGGAGAGGAGGGGGTGAATGGAGGTTCGCTGCTTCGCACATCGAGATAAAAAGGAAAGAGATATTCTTGCGTGCACGTGTGCGTATGCGTGCGAGTGTGACAGAGAAAAATACACGTAGGATAGACAAACGAGAGGATCGTGAAACGGTATTATGTTATTCCCTTTGATGTCTGATCCTTTGTTAACGTTAAATCACTATGGGCCAGGGCTCAGACGAACGCGTTTAGTCGGAACGACGTGTTTTGACGAGTTTTGGACGCTCGATCGCGAGTCGCGAGAGGGGAAAAGCGGGACGAACGTCTATTTTCGACGCTCGAGGAATAATCTCCGTGCACGGATGATAATGGGCAATTGCTCTTTCAGTACCTTCGCGCGGGAGCGTAATGAATTAATTTATATTCTTCGTGTCTTGTGATCGCGTCACGTATTAGTGAAATTACGAGGGATTATTTTCTTCTGCGAGCCACTGTTCTAACGCTCTTGTTCTAACTTTTATCTCGTTTAAATTACGCAGCTGAATCTTGTGCTTTCCTTTTGATCGCGAACGTCGGGAAATTTTTTCTCAAGCTTTAGGCGGTCGAAAAGAGATTAAGTTCATTTTTAGAATCACGGAGGTTCAAATTGCAAAATAAAAACGAAGCTTAAGACGCGTATTGTTCTTATTAACAAAATCATTTTCGTTACTCTATGATTTTTTCTTTTTAGGTACACTCAGTCTGAATTAAACGTACTTTGACTTTGCAGTGAAACACAGGAAAGTAGGTACTATTAAATGATGAGAACTTTGCTGTACTTGGAACTAATTGCTCAATAAATGCTTATATGTTTGATAAATTCATAGCCATCGCGACTTGTCGCGATCAATTTATGCAAATAATTCAACTTCATCATCCTGCGCGAGGAAACGCACGCAGAACGGAAAACCTAATCTTGCGGCGTGTCTATGTGTTTCCGCACGTTTGAAGCGGTCTCATCAGCGACGCGTTTTGCCGTAACGGCGAAAGGCTTAAAATTTGGCGGAACGTGAGGGGCAGTTGACGGCGGAGCGTTCAATATTAACCGATATCAACCGCGCGGAAATATTTGTCGTGCGGATTACACGGGTTGGCTGTTGCATCGTCGCAGCCGTCACGCGTCTTCAGACGTCGGAATTATTCATGGCTCCGAAGGAAACAGTCCCCGGGAGCAGCGGGCTACACGTGACTGAGATGCTCAGCCAAATTGAAATTCGGTCGTGCCACCTTCGAGGCGGCCTGCGCCGCAAATCTGGAACACGCACACACACACGTACGGAAGGTGCTACCCTACACGTGCATCCAGCTGCGACGCTGCTCCGTCGTGAAGCTCGTTTGACGAACGACGAAATATCAACGATTAAATGTCAACCGCGCGCGTGTCGCTGCTCTTTCGCTGTGTCGCACTTTTACATTCTTCTAGAAATTCGTCCCATTATGACAAAATATTAAATATGCTTGCTCGTTAGGAATCGCTTTAAGAAAGAATGACTTTTGAGAACACTTTGGATAACGAACTCTGAAGTATCGAAGGATTTCGAAGATAAGAAAACTTCCTTGTTTCTAACGTAGTGCCAAGTTCCATTTTTTTTCCAAGTTTCATTGACAGGTTTTATGAACAATATCGTGTGTTGGAGCTACAACCACGTATGTTGCATTTCTCACACATTCTCTTGGAGTTATTTCAATTACGTACCTGATCATAATTCCCTCTTCCCCCTTTACTTGTTTCTCGTAACGAAAGGCGAGTAATTCCACAACAGTCGAAAGAAACGTTCAACAACCAGATCACTATGCTACGAGCGGAATTATGTAATCAACGCGAAGGCCGAAAGATTCGCTTCTAACGCGCGGGCAGAGAAAAGTTCCAAGAGGCAGCGTTTTAGGGTGGCACGAGTGGCAAGCTGTCAGGAAATTAACATTTTTTTCCATGCATAAAAGCTGCGGAAGTTAGCAGCTCAAAGGAGCGGAAAAGCCGCGGTTGATGCCACTTGTCGTCGACGCCGGTGTCGCCAACGTCGTCTCTCCGACGTCGATGACGCTCATTTTTGCTGGTGTGACGTTCTTAAACCCACACAACACAATCGCCTCGTTTAACCGCCCCACGCTCGCGTCGCTGCTTTGAGGCTGCCGGTTTCAAAACCCGCCCCGAAAATTCACCCGTCGTCGAAACGAAGTTTGGCAAATTTTTTCCAAAGTTTATCCCCCCCCCTCGATCTGTCGTTGCTATCGACGCGAAACACGCGTCGTCGGCTCTCCTCTGTATTTTTTCATCGAATTATTACCGAAAGACATCGCACTAGTCTGGCTCGCAAAAAGATTAACATCGCCTTCGTCCGCGATTAATTTGATTTAACGGTTGGTTAACGTTGCATCGTTTCACCGAAAGCTCTGACAATAGCCCCCGCAGCGCACAGCGTTGCGTCAACGACGTGAAAGTTAAATCGCTTTAAACTGTTCGGGGGGAGGGAAAAAGTTCGGGAAACGAGCAGTCCGCGAATACGGTTCGGTTCGACGTGCATCACGTACGCCAAATGCTTCGCATAATCGCATTGTTCGCGTCTTCTGTAATTAAGCACGTTCAAAGTGATAATGCGATTCCGATAAACGGCCACCATTTCCGCTTTCTAACTAATACCTAAATCGACTCGAATAATTGAATGCCATATACCCGATTCCGTCTGTCCCTTTTCGCTGTTCGCGAATAATTTCGCATCCTGATAAATAGCTGGATCGAAACGCTGGTAATCCAAACGCGAAATGAGAACGCGCGAATATTAATGTTCAGTTTTTCTTCAAGTTTGCCGCTGTTTTTTTTTTGAAAAACACGAGAATTTTTCAAGAAAAGGGAACAACGGTACGCGCGAACGTTGCTGCAATTCTACTCTCCCATTGCTCAACTGTACGGCAATTAGCTTCAAAAAGAAAACGAGAATATATGAACATTCTTGCAATCGTACTGTGTTTCTTTGAAATTCTCCAGTCCCTTTTAAATTATATGAAAATATTCCCAGAAAATAAAGGGGAATACACGAACATTTCTATAATAACAATTCTATTCTTCTTTTGAATTCCTAATGTTGTAATTTCCTTTCTTTTTTTTTCTTTCATTTTCTTGAGTGGATGTACTCGATGTTTCAAATTTTAATTTTCTGTTTAAACGAGTGTAAAGGAATACCAGCGTAACGTCGGTGTTACACAATGCACGAAACTATGTAATATAACTTGGTTTTTGCACAATGTTGCACCAGTGCTGCGTAGATTGTTATATTCGCACGGTGCATGTTCAACATCTGCAGCAAGAAACTGGAAAGCGAGAACGAATTATAGAGAAAATGGAATTATTAAATCTTTAGGTAGACAATTTTTGTGTTCGCAAAAAGCAACCCTGTATAACGCGTATAATTCGTGTACGATTTCGATACGTGGGGTAGAATTATAAGCAGCTTTTAAGTAATTAGTTTCCAGAAGGCATTGAAATATAAACACATTCACTGATACGAATTCACGTCATTTTGAAAATTCTAGTTGTTTCTTTGCTCTCTGTTGTCTATCCTCCATGAAATTGTTTCTTTGTGAACGAATTATCAAAAAATACGAGAAAGATCAACTTCATTTCATAGTGTGAAAAAAAGAAAGAAAAATACCAGCGTGCCGATGTGCCCTCATTTATGACAATATTACAACACTTTCGACCAACGAACACGTGAAATAATATCACTCGATTCCTCTTATCTTCCGCGTTCTGCATCCACATACCGGCCTCGATGAATAAATCTCGGCTAATCCGTAGATTTATTCAACCCTGGAAAATCCGCTGGGACCTACTCGCAACTCTGCTAATACCTGTGTGCGATGAAGAACCCACCAAACTCGTGGGAGTTTACACACACACACACACACACACACAGACATATACACAAAAATGTAGAAAACTGATGAAGTGTGCTGTTCGTGAGAAGAAGCCCGAGACTATCCAGATGACATAAACCAGTAGAGATGTTCCGAGATGGAGATCGGACAGTATTTCGCCTTGTTCTCAGAACCATTTCCACCTTGGAGTGGAAGGACGTGGCCAAGAGAGGGAGAAAGAGAGAGAGAGAGGGAGCACGTTCGATCGTGTTTCCTAACCGTGGCACCTTCAGATCCCGGGATTATGCGGAGCTGACACGAGACGTTACTATACGGCTCGGCCGTGCGATACACGTGGAACCGACTTGAAGGACACTTCAGCGAATGGTACACGCCACTAAATCCTACAGGATCCCTGGGCCGTTCCCAAAAACCTTCGAATCCTTACTCAGGACATCGGGTACAGGAAGGTTCGTACGGCAACTGTACGAAACCGTTGTTTAAGTGGCTTAGCGTAAGTACTGGCGGAGTATCCCGGTCGCTTTCAGCTAATTACTTTCACGGTTTACCTCCCGGTGACCTTTAATCGGAACCGTCGTAGAAAATTCCGCGGATCATCCGCGAGTACCTCTTGCGTTGACTGATTTTTAGACTCTGCTTATATTTTAGACCATTTACGGGAGTCGCGAGGCTCGAATTGTTGAATTTGGAGATGGTCTGTTCCAGCAAAAATTTCTCGAACGACGTTGGGGAAGTGGGGGGGTTAATTTTTGTTGCGAATGGAAAAGTCGTGTAAGCACGCGAGGAGAATAATCGTGTGATTGTAAAGTAAATAACTGGTCAGTGAAAATGCACATAACAGTGATATATTATTATCACTGAAAGTGATTTTAGCGGGGGTAATCCAGCAAATCGGGCCTCTTCAGGTGCAACGCTGATGCAACGAAAATTAGCGATTGGTTGATTTGGGTCACGTGATTCGTGAGGGGGCGTACGAATCGTACAAGTCGTGCAGCTTTTCCCTCGATATTCACATTTATCATACGTGTTAAAAAGTGAAAATATTCAACGAGAGGAAAATTTATTTCAACTGCCAACGCCGTGCATTGAGAGATCAAAAAAATTCTGTTTATATTGATTTTCATCTGTACATGTCGTTAAATTAAATGAGATTGTATCCAACTGTCACGTAAAGTTATCAAAACGTGCTACCATTTGCAAAATTGTAACTAGATCACGAAGCAGCGAGAGAAAATCACACATAGTCCCACTTGCGACATGCTTTTCGTTACAACCCGCAAAAACCCTGCCACGTGTTCGGTGAACCACAATAAATTCTAGCTAAATGTTCGCCGCGTCAAATTGGATTTAAGTACGCGACAAATTCCAATCCAAGCACGCCGACGCTTTTCGAAAATATCCAACTGGAAACGAAGAGAATCGAAAAAGCATGCAATTCGTCGACGTTTCGAATTGAAATTCTTGCCAGTTCGCTGCAAGTAACGTCTAACGGAGTTTACTTATTTCGCCGTTGCTGAGGGCGATATATCGTTGTTCCGGGAACAACGAGGGGAAAAGAAGGAGAAAGGAGTTGGCAGAGTTATTTCATGAATGCCGGAGCAACCCTTTTCTCTCTCTCTCTCTCTCTCTCTCTCTCTCTCTCCGTCGGGTAGAAATCGCGCGAGAAGCAGCTCGCACCTGACACGTTCCAATTCGACGTCACCGATCTGACAGCACCGCCGACTTGAAACGTTTCAATCGACACCCTTTCGTTTGGAAAACAAGAGGCGGGCGCGCGTGCTTCTTCCACGCGTCCTCGTTGCCTCGAATATTCGAAGAGGGAAGAAACTGGGCTGAAAGGCGAAATGGAAATCGCCTCGAGTCCGCGGTGCAACGTTCCTACGAGTGGCAAGGTAGTTGAACAAACATCTCGTTATACGCTCGCTGCATACCTACGCGAACAAAGGCACCGTGCGTGATAACCGCGGAGAACGGTTATTTGCATCGACGAGTGTTGGGCACGTTTTCGAGGTGAGGCGCGGCCACAATTCGGAAACTCGACGACTCCGATCATGAGAGATTCATCCGAATCAAATGAATAATTTTCGACGTTTCATTTCGCAGGTACGGTGGTTCGTAATTGACATAGTTTTGGAGTATTTATATTTCAGAATTTTTATATATATATATATATATTTTTTGGTACAGTTATCGGGGTTTACGGTGGGAATTTTGATACCGAAAGTCAATTAAATATTTCAATATTTTGTTCGCAGATTGAATCGTTTATAATTGACGTGGTTTCGTGAATTTTTAGAGTTTCGCTGCGTGATTTGGAATTTATTGGAGTGCATAGGAGAAACGTGAGACTTTACGTTCAACGATATACGATAGACTGAAACTATCGTGTATTCTAGCCGCGTTTCTCTTCCGATATAAAATTATCACTGTACGAAAATATGATTTTAAAGTAAATAGTTAAAAATCAATTAGAATAAATTTAATCAATCGGAAAGAATAACTTCAACCTATTCCGACACGAAAATTAAACATTTCGCATCCGGTCTGAGAATAGAACGAAGATTCAGCGGAGGGAAGACTTTAAGTAGAATATCCCCTTATCAAGTCAGGCCGAGCGACCTGAGATTACCTCGATTAGGAACAACTTTCAAACTTTCTGCCGTACTTTTCAGCTTCGCGAAACGTATTTCCAAACGCCATTCACGTTATCAATGAAATTTTTTTCAATAAATAGACCTTTCGTCTGTTTCAACTTTTTTTTTTTTTTGTAATTTCGACAGCACAATTTTAACGTATAAATAATTCATAGCGTTATACATTGTATATATATATATATATATATATGTATGCAGCTTCTGTTTCAGAATATCTCGACGAAGAATACTCATTTGCAATTTGGGGAAAAGTTTTCAAAAGCGATGAAAACACACTGGCGGAGTTTGGCAAACCTTTCACCTCATAACAGACCGCGTAAAGCGTTCACGGAGCATTAAGCGAATCATTCAACAGCTGGCACTGGCGTCGGATAATTTATATCCGAGTGTTCCAAGATGAAGTCCGCGGCAGCGATGCGAATGAAAATTAATGAATTTTAATTAACGCAACAATATGGAAATCAGAATAGAAGGCCGAGCACGCAAGCCAGCTTTTCCTTAAATTATCCACCACAATATAGCTTCTATATTTATACCACTTTGTGCGATTTACGTCAGCAATCGCTCGCGTTCTAATATTACAGGAACAAACATATTGTCCGCCAGAAATCGCCAGAAATACTGCTTATTCACTATTCACAACGATTCATTCTACAATTCCCCGAAATAACAAAAATACGTGAAACTTCTGTGCTTTCAGACCTCTGGGTTTTCAGGTCTCTAGACTACCAGATTTCTAAATTCTAATCCTCTAAAATTTCTACACTCTGACGTTGTTGGATTTCGAAATTCTTCGATTTTTATTATATTTCTGGATATCGAAATTTCTCGATTCCTAAATTCCTAAATTTCCAAGTTTCCCAGCCCCACGAGTGAGAGGCAGAGAACCCGATAGGCCACAAATCCTAGACGAGGGACATTGATAAACAGAACTGGCACGTTACTTGCGGATGTTCCGAATTAAATAAATTCTCGACGTCACGAAACAAACGGGCATCAGTCAGGGATGTTTAGCCGTAGCGTCACAATGGGGCGATACAGATTCGCCTATTCAGAGTCCCGGGAGTCCATCAAACGAAATGACGTCTCTATCGTCCGAGAGAGTGTTGGTAATCGGTCCCAGTATCACGGGCCAATCCAACGTCATTTAATATGTTTGCCGTGCAGGGGGAGCCGAACGCGCCGCTCTCAGTTATGGTTTGTATGCGAATTATAGTCGGGGGATAATGCGAGTAGTCAGCTGTTACGCCAACCCCTCGCTTTATTGTGCAGAACTATGGTGTGCTGCACCTTCTACGATAGGATAAACAGTACCCCAGAGCTCGATGAAGGCGTCCCTCTTGATAAGCGAATCCGCGATAAACATCCATTACGATCCTCTTCGTTCTTCTCCTCTCTTCCGTTTATTTTTTCTCTCTTTTCCTTTTCCCTCGCCCCTCTTCCGAACCCTTTCGACGTTCCCTGACGTTCGCTTTGCTGCGAGAAACAATATTAATTCGCAAAACATTTAATTATACTGATTCGACAATATTGATTCGCCAATATTAACATTAATTCGGAAACGAACTCCTCAATTATTAATTCTTCAAATTTTGATATTTGTTATCAATATTACCTGCGGACGGACTGAAACGTTAATAACGTGCGATAGTCGAACGGGGAAAAGAAAAGAAGATGGAATAGAATTTGAAAAAAAAAAGGAAGGATAACTTCAAAGTTGAAATTACGTTATGGAGAATTGATATGCGTTTAATTCGATAAAGCGATATATTGTACTTTAAGCGCGAGTGGTTTTTATTTCGGTCGATCGACGTTTATTCTATGAACGAACTTTATATTTTATAAAAATACGCCAGCAACGTGGCCAACGGTTGCCCGTATTTTCCAACTTTTCTATTTTCACCACCCTCGTCTTTCCCTTTTATTGACATTTGCTTGAAGAGAATCTTCGCCCTTCGGCCTCGATCCAGGAATCCGTCGCCATCGAGCCAGGAAATTCAAGCATTTATTACAAAAACAGGCTTTCTTCGGGCGCGGCGTGAACGCTATTTCCGCTCGGCTGCCGGAAGCCACGTCCGGAGAACAAGAAAAGTCGACAGAAGGGCCGATATAAACAAAAATAGCTTGCCGTGAATCAACCGCTATCTCTGTTCTATCGAACGGAAGGGCGTGTGAACGCGACAAATCAAGGGAAGCCCGTCGAACCAACAAAAATCACCATACAAATATCCACCCTGTGTATATAATACCGTTCAATAAATGGAAACAAGAGCAAATAAAACAGAAAGAGAGAGAGAGAGAGAGAGAGAAATGTTGCAACGTTTCAATAACAGCAATGTCGCAAAGCTTTGAGCTGAATCTCTACAAAATAATTTAAATATGCTCGTCGATTATTTGCGATCGGGAAAACATCCGTCTGACGGGTGGACTATTTTAAAGTTGGAATATTATCTCGGAATGTTTCTTAAATTCATTTCCATACCAGGTATCAAGTCACGCACGTGGTGTAGATTGTAGATTTGCACAGCCCCACAAATTTATAAATGAAAAAAAAGAAAAAATATGTTCACCTCCAGCCTAATGTGCTTCGAATAAACACTCTTTCTCATTAAGGACCAAGCAATGATTTACGGTGATGTGAATGCTTTAATTTCTTTAGAAATTTTGTAAAATTTGACGAAACTATATCAAGCGAAATTTCCCTCATAGCCCCTGCGATAAAAAATAAAATTGGGGTCAATTTACAGATCGAACAAGCAGAAAGTGGTCAACCAGTGGAACTGTAAGAAGAAGATGGAAGAAAGAAGAGACGAACAGGACGAAACTTTCGCCGCGAACAATCGACGGAATAAATCCACGGAAATTTTTACCCTGCGGCCAGAATTGTCTCCCCGAATTGGACCACGTCCCTGGTGACGCGCTATCGTCGCGCGCGAAGCGTACACGCGACGCGTGAACACGCATCGAAGGGAAGATTCGACGAGGAAGATCGCCGTTGGGCGGATCGGAGGGTGAGGGAGGGTGAAATCCAGTTGTCAGGGGGAGCGTAATCCAAAATTTCCGCTGTACGCTCGGACTAAGCTCGCCGCTGGCGGCCAGCCACTTTCAGCCTGGGAAAAAGCTCCGTTCTGCTCGTGAGCCGCTTACACGACTACGACATTGTAAAGACTTTTCGTCCTTCGTCTCCTTGGCTCCCGCGTTCCCTTTCTGAACGCCGTCCACCGTCTTATCTAAGGCCGTAGAGAAGGAAAGCTGCCTTTATCAGCGGACAGGGATGTATCAGTTTTTGCCGGGGCAGTTTATCCCTTCTGTGGGAAGCCAGTACAATGGAGACGGTAACAATTTCTTGCCGTTACTGTTATCGAGTGTTCGGCTGGCTTTTGCCAGCCGCGGTTAGAAACGAAATTTTCTACCCAGCCCCCCCCGTGAGTTAAAGAGACGACTGACGATTTATTCGCATTTCGGATTACCTACGTATTGTATTATCACTGAAAGTGATTTTAGCGGGGGTAACCCAGAAAATCCGCAACGCCGATGCAACGAAAATTAGCGATTGGTTGATTTGGGTCACGTGATTCGCGAGGGGGCGTGGCGTAGACCTCGAGTAGGAGTGGCGTCGTCTGGTACTGAGCGATCGCGCTTGTAATTTGTTTTCTATCGACTCAAACGTTTGCATATCAATGAAATTTTGGTGAGACGAATCGTACTGGGGCACAAGTCGTACAGTTTTTTGATATTCCAGTTTGTTACAATTTTCAGTCACCAAATTTCAGAATAAACATTAACGTGTTCTTGTGTCGTAGAAAATATTATATTCGTATAATTTGTATGGTGTGAAATATGAAATACAAATCAAAACTCGCGATTCCATAGAACCTAATTTATGATCCAACGAAGATTTGGTTTTCATTTGTGTTACGATTCTTCATCCTTCTAGTCTCATAATCAATTACGTTGTAATTACTCAAAAAATAATGAATTTCTCGCGAATTGAATAAAGTTGAGGATTAATGTTAGAAATAGAGGATCGATAGAATTAGAGGATTAATATTAGCTTCGAAGCTCAGGGATTGCACTTAATGTTCGATCTAACTTGCTTTCGATTCTCTCTCGTATAAAAAGCCGAGTCTCTCAGTTGGCCGTCTCACAATTTCGTCTCCAACCTATGTAAAATAGGTTCTTGGAGATCAGTCGCGAGTACCTTTCCGAAAAGTTCACCGAAAGTTTTATAGGTCGACTTAAAATTAAATATGTAGGAGCTTCGGAAAGGCATCGGGCCAAGTTGCGACGAATCAGCAAGAGGAATTGCATTCTAAATTAACTTTAACGTTATTGTCCTCCTGCGAAAACATTCGAACTTCCCGAGAAACTTTCTTTCCGTTATACGATATTAATCCTCTGCACTCCGAATTCTTAAATTCTTTCGTTCAATCTTTCAAAGTTCCCAGATGAAAAATTACACTTCGAACGGAGAAAAATTTATTACAGATTGAAAGAGAGCCGAATGATGATTTATACAGTATCAATAGCTGAAATTATGTCTTCGTTCTAATCTGAGAGTGACACTGTTAATTACATCGAAAATTATTTTTGTTCCACTGCTTTTGTAAAGAAAAAAGAAGCGATTGATGATCAATCTGAACGAACCCGTTAAATTTACACGAAACTCGTAAACAAAGATCTGTTTGATCACTGACTTACAATACCGGCAGGAACAGGTACAGCTCTGGTGAGATATTTACCTGAAACAAAGAAAAGCAAACGTCTTGGTGAGTGAACATATACAGATGAATCTATAGAGAAAATAATTGCATTCGTCGCGTTAACTTTAAGCCGGTTTAAGACAGAATAAACGGATTAGAAGGAACCTTCTTTGGCCACCACTTACCTAATTCCCAGTTAACATCGAAAAGATACTAGAAAAGGGAGAGAGAGAGAAAGAGGGAGAGAAAAAAAATAGAAAAAGAGAGAGACAAGTCGGAATTTCCGTGGATAGAGGCATTTATACCGATCCGACGATTTCGCAGTTTTCTAGAGAGATAGATTGTAATCCGATAAGACCAAAAGGGCTACGTGGCGCACTTACTATGATTAAACTCGACGTGCAGCTACGTGGATACGCGCTATCTTCGTGCTCATGCTCGAATCCGAGGCCGTACGCGCGCGCGCGCACACACACGCGCTCTTTAGATTCTTTTTTCCAAGAAAAAGAGAAAGGGATAGAGATCTCGCTGCTTGCGATTAGATGCTAAAACGATCGTCCGTTAGCGGAGTGAAAATACTTCTCGGTGTATCAATCGTTTGTTCCACTTTTCCCTCGGTGGCCGCGATCTATCTTTGATACGAGCTCAATCCGCGAAATATGGGTCAACGAAATGAGATTCGCCGACGTTATCGTGGAAACGATTTTACTTCTCTTCCTAGCCGACCGAGCCCGTGCTACTTCGTTTCTTCCCTCTCCGTTTCCTAGCTCTCCGTCGCCGATCCGGAGTGACACTAATTGCACACGCCGTGTTCCATGTAAACCGTCGCTACCAGGAAATCGACGTTTCTTTGTGCTTTTAATAATTGATCCACGTACGAGTCCGCGTATACGTGGGACGTATCGATTATTCAATTAATGGGGAAAATGGCGAAGTAATTAGAGGTCGTAGTTCGGAACGTGCATCAAAGCTGTACGCGTAATTAATGCATTCGCGTTCCAATCCGTGTAGTTTTCGATACGACGTACGAAAACACGAAACTACGGACGTATAAATATCCCGAGCTGAGCATTTATGCCTGCATATTTATATCGATCGTTCGATCCTTCTGCACGGGTCAGTTCGCTCGATCGGTGTTGCATCGGAACCTTGTCAAGCGAAATTTGACGAATTTAATTAAACATTAATTTATTTCGTCGAAAAGCAACTAAACAAATGAGATAAATACAGGGTCACGCGGAAGCGGGAGAATTCTATTTGCCTCGATCTGCTGTACGAGAGTTGTACAATTGTTTATTTTTGTACTTTTGAGAATTTAATGTACCACTATGGTTCACGATATGAACGATACTAACTATCGCTAGAAAGTCCAGGTCGCGACAACGATCACAGCCAGGTGTGCGTTTCTCTAATCAAGATTTTCACGGTGGTGATACAAACGTGGAAAAGGGTGGGTCTTTCGGCGGCGTATCGAATACGAAGTTACGCGCCATCATCGAGAATAAATTCACCCCGCCCCTGGCTTAATTTGATTGCTTTCTCCCCCGCGAGGTGTGTTCGATTGCGCGGGAAACTTCGTTCCTTTTGTTTCCGTGCGTCGCCTGACGCGTTTATAATGTTTCCGCGGGGGGTGCGCGAACGGGGCAACGAGCTTCCAGGGCGAAAATTTAATTTAAGTAACCGTGCTCGTTTTTCCCACCGCGGTGATGTCATCCTCTTCCTAGTTTCCTCTTCATCTTTTCATTTTTTTTTTTTCTCTCCTTTCGCGCACGCTTCCGATCACGCTGACGCGAGAGAACTTCTCAACACGCGGAAAACGCTTCGTACGGTGGATCGATCGCCGCCTTTTGAAGCGTATAATTCACGTCATTAGCACCGAGTCGATCCCTAATTATGTCAAGAGTCTCGCGTATACCGATTCTCTCCTCTCGTGTCTTCTCCTTTCTCGTCGTACTCCGTGCGTCGATTGCATCGATACGATTTTACCGAAAAATGGAAAAATTGTCGAAATTTCTTTGTGCAGGGTGATTATTCGCGTAACTTGCACAATTAAAATAATTTTTAGGTATGAGATTTTTGTTACACGTTGTTTCTATGGATCCATTATTTTTAGAGATCCCGATTTCACGCGTGAACATTTCGAGGATACTGAAGAAACTGCACGCGACTTGTACCCCAGTACGATTCGTCTCACTAAAATTTTATTGACACGCAAACATTTGAATCGATAGAAAACAAATTACAGGCGCGATCGCTCAGTACCGGACAACGCCACTCCTACTCGAGGTCTACGCCACGCCCCTTCACGAATCACGTGACCCAAATCAACCAATCGCTAATTTTCGTTGCATCGGCGTTGCGATTTTCTGGGTTACCCCCGCTAAAATCACTTTCAGTGATAACAATATCGAAGCGTAGGATTTAACACTACAACTAGAACTTGCCTCGCAGAAACAGGATAAGCCTTTACTTACACACTTTACGAAAATGATCACTCAAATCTCTCTAAAGTAACACCGTTTTCGTAAAATTATCAACGTGGGTTAATCCGAGCCATTCAATTCCAGTTCAAACAGTTTCCTAAAATCAATCTGCAAGAACCGGCAACCAAACGGGCGAGTGAATCGATTCGAAGAAGACCAGTTAATAACCCAGCCAGCCACAAATCGGCTCTCGAAGCACGAGAAACCCCGTAACCTCCCCCGTAACCCTCGCATGATTCGATTTCATTCTCCGTCAGACGAAGGCGACCACACGAGGCAAGCAATCAGCAGGAAATTTCAAAATATCGCCAGACACGAAGGGGGAGGTTGACTGTTGGTCAGGGTTATCGTCATTTCCGAGTCGATTTCGATAATCGAATAATCAATGGGGACTGGAATAGGAACACGCGGGGCAGACGCGCGCTTTAGACTTGCTCGTCCCCATCGCTCCCTCTGGTAATTTCTGTCGATCGGAATTCGATGAAAAATTAATGAATCACGTCAATCCGCGACGCCACGTGAATCTTAGGTGGCGCGGGTGTGCGCTTATCCTATCGCGGGATCATGTACAGAGAAATCGCACGGGAGTCGCGCCACGTCATGCTTTTATTTGGGGAAATGAAGATAAATGAGACTCCGACGATTACCGGCTCGTTAGAGGAACGACGCGATAACGCTATCAATTTAGAACCTCTGGTCCCCGTCTGGGTCGTCTTTCGTCAATCTAATCGATTTCCTCTTGAGACGCAATCTGCTTTTATTCGACGGGTAATTGCAGTTTTGATTGGCGATCGGTGGATTACCAGCTTGGCAAGATGAAAACGAATCAAGAAGTAATCGCGAGAGGTTTATTTATTTCGTGTACAATTTCGAGATTTGTTTATTTGCGAGATACAGTAGGATATAATTCTCGTAAGATATACGTCTGTACGAGACACAGGATTACAACTAACAAATTTTTATGCGAACTCGTATTTTTAAAAGCATTCTCCAGCATACCGGAGAAATGTTTTACTTGTTAGAAATAATATTAGTAGGAAGTATTGTACTTTGAATATTTTATATTTATATTTTGCTGCCGTTATCAAACCGTTACATGCACTTTCGTACTTGAAAATTTCTTGTGAAAGATGAAATAGTGATCGTGAAATAGTTCGTTCTTAGTAAGTGTCTAAATAGTAAGTGAAGCAACGACGTTAAATTTAAACTTCCCAATAACATTCTATCGCGTTATTAAATATTTCATTATAACACGTTACTGATACAGAGTTATGACAGTTAGATATTTATACTGAATTCATCCCAGAGAATTAGTATACATTTTGTACCAAAGACGCCAAAATATTTTTCTGACGAAGAAAATAAATAAATAATTCATTTTAGCAACTAAATTCTTGCACCAAAGGATACGTTGGCTGATCGTTGGAAAAATTATGAATTAAAGTTTGTATTACACGAAACAAGGGGTAGGATGAGATTATGCTATCAATTATAAATGAAGCAATTCGATTTTTAATCAATTTGATACTATTTTGTGTAAACCGTAGATAAAGGCGGCCGTCGACCGTGAAGAAGCTGAAAGGATGATAAATGAAGAGGACTATCTGCAACGTTTCGGAATAGCCGATATTTCTTCCTTAATCTTATATTTCAGCTTGATATTAAGGTCGAAAAGCTCGTTGCACGTGAAATTTGAATTTCAACTTCAATTACGCGCCCGGCGCTCGGAACTCGGAATTAATAAAACCAAGTTCACGAGCAAGAGTCGAGCTGAAAATGCAGTCGACTTCACTACACTTTCCCCGTCGCACTTCGAATCGAGATTTATCCGACAAAATTTCCAATCTGACTTCCGAAATTCTTCCAATATTCTGCAAGATACAGAATCACTCGTTGTCGAACTTACACGCTACCGAAACGTTCTCGACGTTTCTCGTCAAGCAAACAAAGTCCGGATCAGTGTACCGTGTTACGAATGCCAAATTAAATATCGAAGTGGACTGCCTAACTATCAGAGTTCGTGGGGAAAGCTCGACCTTAACCTCGCCGGGTTTTAGACGGTTAACGAAGTTACGTTATGAAACAAGGTCTGCCGAAAGGGAAAAGAGAGAGAGAGAGAGAGAGAGAGTGGACGTGTCGACCTGTCCATTCGAGGGTTACATAGACAACGGGTGTCAATTAACGTGCACCGAGCTTCTGGCTGACTAGAAAAAAGGGGTAATGGGCTTTTCCACGGATACACACCCCGACATGCCGGAGATACGTACGATACAAATTACGCTAGCATTGATGAAACCCTGTTTCACCGTGCGTTACTGCTTCTAATTATTTTCTGGCGATGTTGCACCACGTTTAAACACGCGTGAAACTTTATACTTATCGTGGATAATACTTCTATTTCATTGAAATGGTCGAGCACAGATTAATTTGTCGAATATAAAAGGAGAATAATTGTACTGAAGAATTTCCCAGAATAATAATACAAAAGGATTTTAAAAGGATTTCTAACATAACAATTTGCTCAATGAGTGAGATTTTCTCTAGAGGTCGTAAAAAATCACGTAAGAATTTATCTTTGTACAACATGAACGATTAGCGCCTTTGAACATAATTGCTAATTACCAAAAGGTTGTAAGATAATTTGAAAATCCCTAACGCGCCACCTTTCAAATTAACGTAACGATGGAACTTGGTACAGTATAATTTCCCTCCTTCTACGTTAAATTTATAAATTTAATGTTCCACTGAAGCCCATCAGGAAGTAGAAACACGTAATCGTAACATACATATCATTAACATCATCCCACGCTAAAATCCCGTAATAGAGATTGCAATGCAACGCGTGGCATTAAAATACATTGGATATTAGTCCTCTCCTGCACCTTAACAGCATTATCATTCGCTAATCGTGCAATTTACATCTCCGCCGGCATCTAGGGCGCCGTTTGTAAATTCTCGAAATCCCCTACCATTTCGCTTATTACATCCGATAATATACCCTCTCTACGTTTCCACGGATCGGCCAGATTCGTTGCTGCCAGGGTGCGGGCGAGGCAAATGGAAAAACCAACGCGGGTTATTTCAATTGCCAACACTTTCCTGGAGGGTCTCAGGTTCGCCGGTTGGAACACTCCAATTATTCGTTATCGATACAATTCGTAAAACGAACAAAACCAATTCGGTGATAAAAAAAAAAAAAAAAAAAAAAAAAGAAGAGAAAAGAAGAAAGGAAAGAAAAGAGAAACGAACCACGAACCACGAACCTCTATCTGGGTGACACTCATTAACGCTAGCCTCGTTAATTAGCACCGTCGATACGAGCAGATCGTCATTACACACATTGTGTTTTGATGAAGCGTGACTATTGGCGATATCTCTTATCGGCGAATGGATACAGAAACTCGTCAGGAGATCATCCTATTACGTAATTAGTCTTCGACAGAGGATCGAGAGATAGGTGTCGACCGAATTATCCCCTCGACCCACTTGTGACGCCACCGCACATTGTTTGACCTCGTCGAAAATTCTTTGTGCACGAAACCAAAAGCGAGACAGCGGTAAAAAGCCACTGGGAGAGACGAAGAGAGAGAAACTGCGAGAGATTCTCGTCGGCTGATTATAATTGTAACTCAGTCGAACGGGATCTCTCTGCACGTCCTCGAAAGCATTGAATTCGACAGAGGCTTGGATAAGTGAGTCACAATGAAATTCGACGTGACTGATCAATCGGCGAGACCAGCCCGTTGTCCCCCATAGAATTTTCGAAAGCTGCTCGAAGAAGTTTTCGCTTTGTAACGCGGCTGTTCGCGCTCCGCGCTTGTTAGAGAAACGTAACGAACGCTTTGTTTGCTTTTGAAACACGCCCTCTTTCCCGCTCTTCGAGAAACGTTACGCATCTCTACAATTATTATCACTGAAAGTGATTTTAGCGGGGGGTAAACCAAAAAATCGGGCCTCTTCAGGTTGCAACGCTGATGCAACGAAAATTAGCGAAAATTGGTTGATTTGGGTCACGTGATTCGCGAGAGGGCGTGGCGTAGACCTCGAGTAGGAGTGGCGTTGTCTGGTACTGAGCGATCGCGCCTGTAATTTGTTTTGTTTTATTCGATTTAAACGTTTGCATGTCAGTAAAATTTTATGGCAAAAATGTCGTCTTCATTTTCTAGTCGGAACGAATCGTACTGGGATAAAAGTCGTGCAGTTTTTTATCTGTCAACTGCTTTCCCTTCTTTTTAATTTTCGTTTCGCAGCGACGTTGCATCTGCTCGTTGGAAAATTTGACTCGTTAATCCTTAAATACGACAGCAGATATTGGAAATAACAAAATTGGAACAGAGGATCAAATCGGTAATATTTATTTATTATTATTATTATTCATGTTCTGTGTATTCGTAATAAAGAATTTTAAACCAAGTTATTGAACGGTAGCAAATAACGAGTATCGTTTGAAATAACAATCGATATGAAAATTCTATGGGAGTAGAAATCTCTAAAAGCAAATAATTGTGGTATTACGTTCGTTCGCGGTAATACATGGTACGATCGACTACTATATCCGGCTTGTGCAGCTTTATTGACACGTAGGCCATGAGTTCCAACAGTTACCAGGAGATGGCATACGGGACAAAGTAAATTTGCATAAATTCTATACGTCTTAACGATAATACCTGCAACAACGATAACGAAACTGTTACAGCGTACCGATAAAGTTATCGATAAAGTTGCAAATGCTTCCAATTAACGATCATTCTTAAATCAATCTCACTGTGATTTGTCGCTCTCCAAATTTATTGGCGTGTAAACTTTTGAACAAAGAGGGGAAAAAAAAGATCAATAAATTGTGAATTACATCGTGAGATGCACGAAAGAAATTTTGGATTAAGATTTAAAGTTGACAAGTAATACATATTCGAAGCAATGCGAAACTGTCGCGGTCGAATTTATCGAGGAATACTCGAATGTCGCAAAAACTGGAATGTAATTCCGCGAATCGAACGAAATTAACCTGAACCTTGTCAATTTCCGGTGATTAATCTCGAAAAGTTGATCCCCCGTGCGTGTATAAATATCGATAAACATTTCGCTATTTATAACGGATAGATTAATTGAGGATTAAATTGTCCGGCAGCGCGCATCCCCATTGCAGATATATTAATTACACGATGCTTTTTCCATGTAGTTCTGATTTAAATCTATCGATTTTAACGTTAATCTCGCGTGCCGGAGTATCGCGCGTATTTCCACGTTCTTATCTTTTTATAGGTAGCCGTATCGTAAATATTTAATCGCAGATAACGCCGTTTCGTCATACCCGCGTCTTTTAACGCGCGAAAACGCGTCGAGTAAATGAACACAGTTTTTAAAACGCGTTCTCACAAAGGCTGTTAGTAACACGGAAAAAGGGAAAATATAACAGAAGTATAATACGTAATAATATAAAAGTGTAATATGAACATTTCAACGTGAATTTCAAATCGCGGCTGAAATTAAATCAAACAATTATAAAATTAATAAATAAAACTTTTCGGATAACAAATGCGAAAGTAATGAAACAAAAAAAAAAAAAAACACGTAAACGTAATTTTTTTTGTAATTTCATGCACAGAGTTAAATGTTACAATTTGCAGGCATGTCAAATTGTAGAAATAACTGTTTAAACAACAGATGTCTGCAATGACCGACATTGAAGGATAAAGAGATACGTTTGTAAATCACGATGTAACACACGAGTATAACGCTGCAGCAATAAAAAGCATCTTTCACGTTCGTAACACTTTGAACAATACCGAGGCGCAGAAACGCATTTATCTTGAACGTTACATGCTGCGCAACATCGCCAAGGAACCGACCGCCTCGAGATTCACGTTCAGTTACGGCTAGAAGCATTTTATTATTATACATTATATTGCGGCTCGATGTACGTAACATGTGCTCTTAATCTCTCAGTATATCAGCAATAATGGGGCCGGGGGACTGAAAAGGGATACACGTTCTGTAAATCTCTCTTGAAATCCCATATAAACGACCAAAATGCTATCCCGACCTATCCTTTAACAAATGTTCGCTTAAGCCACTGGTTGATCGTTTAATAATTTCGCATAACTCATACCGGATCCCGGATAGCCTCATTTCACGTTTCGCGTAATCTACCATCACCGAATGAATTATATTAAAGGCGTCAACGTGATTTTGACAGTGTGCGTAATTATACGGCTATTAAATATCAAAGCAAATGCCGAAGCTATTCTGATCATTTAGCTTTATTTTTTGAGATTTCTTTTCGCTCTCGAAATTTCACCTTTCGCTCTGTGATATCTTTCGAATTGCGATCGGAAGTTGCTCAACTCAAAAAACTGCACGACTTGTACCAGTACGAGACGTCTCAGACTGAAAGGCTCAGAAGCAACTATTCCGACTAAAAAACGACTTTTTTGCCATAAAATTTTATCGACATGCAAACATTTGAATCGATACAGAACAAATTACAGGCACGATCGCTCAGTATCAGACAACGCCACTCCTACTCGAGGTCTACGCCACGCCCCCTCGCGAATCACGTGACCCAAATCAACCAATTGCTAATTTTCGTTGCATCAGCGTTGCATCTGAAGAGGTCCGATTTCCTGGATTATTCCAGCTAAAATTACTTTCAGTGATAAAATTCCATTTCTCGCAGAGAGACAATTTTCAATGAAACGAATTCACTTTATTCGCTTTTAATCTAACTTGTACGTTCCTTCGGTACAAAAGACGAAAAATCAAACGGAATTTTAAAATTCCATTCCCTGAGAAATGCAACTCGAAAACGGTGCAGTCGAGGTGCTCGAAAGAGTTTTCGATCCCCGGCCGCTTCTGGGACGACGAAGACAGGAAACGATGAACAGCCCCGGGGGAAACTTCCGGGCTCACGCAACGCCTCAGGTGGTCTAATGTCTTATCGATGGCGAATGTAACTCGGATAAGCATCCGAACTTTCCGGTATTAATCGCCAGGTGGCACGTGATGGATGCGATAGCGCTCCAGAAGGCACCGGCACTCCTGACGATGGTGCCGTCAGAGGCCCCTAATTACAATACCGATGGCCTACGTCTAACGTTATACCTATATTCAAGCGAGCGTGTTATTAATCGCCAATTACTCAGCCTGGATCTAATCTAATCCGACGTTCGAAACTCGAAAGTCATTGGCGAAAGCTCGGTTGATAGTGCGGCGGTGGTGCCTCTTCTACACTCGCCACCAGAGTGGGATCCATACCTCGGGGGGTGGCGAAATTCTCGAAAATCCACGTCTAACCGCGCCGTCCATATAAATGCATTGTCTGACCCGACCTCAGTGGCCTTCGCGTCTAAGACTGGAAGTTTGTTAGGAATGCCAGTTCGCCGATAGACTCTCGATCAAATGCTTCTTCCTTCGCTTGTGTCTCGTCTCTTCGCTTCTTCTCGTGTATGTGTGTGTAATTTTATGTTTAACGTTTATCAAAATGGTGGATATCCTTATGGAGAAAGTAGCATTCAAGTTTGTTTCATCTATCAGATATCGTATCAGTAACGTTTGTACGTTACGAAGAATAGATTTTTGACAATTAAAATTTTGTCAAGTTCTATTAAAATCACATGTATCGTGCATGAATCGTGATTGTATTGGAAGAATGAGGATTTCAGATCCATCGTAAGAGAGTTTGGATTGGCGAAGAAGTTTCTGAAGCGGTTTGTTTCTTTAAGCGATTAACAGTGTCTTCTTAGGATCACCGAGCCACTAGTTTGGATTAGACCGAGAACTAATCTGGCATGTAAAGAGTGTTGTGCTTGGAAATCAATTACAGAGAAAGAATTTATCAAACTCCATGTACATAACATTACAATTCTCATTCGATTTAAACATCTGAAAAGTTGTTATTACGTATTTTGGTGCACGAGGTCTTCAGAGAGAGAGAGAGAGAGAGAGGAGAGAGAAATCGTTGGCCGTGAGTCGACGCGTGTCCATCTATGACATACAAACTCGTTCCATTTCGTTCAACGAGGCGGCAAAAGTAAAGACGATTATGACAACAGTTCGAGAATCGCCGTTGCAAATCCTGGGGACAAGTTTCGAGTTTCTAAAGAAAGAATCTCTCTGTCTCTCTCTCTCTCTCTCTCGATTGTTTCGCCAAGTATTGTCTCGAAATTCGTTTCACTGCGTCGTCGCGGATGAAAAACGGTCCTAGGTAATGAGGGCCGAAGTTCGAGCCCCTGGAATAAAATAAACTGCCGTGAGTCTGAAAACTGCTGATCGTCGTGAGGCATTAACGTAACTTCGCGAAATCGTTATCGAGTTTTAATTGAGATTTCGTAACGATCTATCTGCCCCTGGCTCGGCCGACGCGATACGCATCGAACTTCGGACGGTAATTAAACTTCTTGCCGTTGTTTCTTTTTTTTCCCTCTCTTTCCTTCTCCCTTCCTTTCTTCTCCGCCCCTTTCTCTCCCGCACCGCGGGAATTTCAATGAAGTCGATACAAAAGAAACTTTCCACCCCAACCACCCTCCTTTTCTCCCTTTAACGTTTACATCTTACCGAGATTGGCGAATTAATCGAATATTAATTTCTCACGTTGCGATGTCGCACCTTCGTTAATACTGAAACGATCGTACGAACGAATTTTCACCCATTTTCGCAATTTGGATCCGTGATGTTCGTTTTACGCAACATCGTATCCTGGCGCTGGATGTCGAAATGATTACGCGGCGAATTTTTACAGTTTCGGCGATTCCAACGTTCCCCGTTCCGATCGAATTTCAATATCCACCGTGGATATTGAAACGACAATGAAACCAATTTTCACGCCATTTGACGATTCATCTGGCAATCCGAATAATTTTCGAGGTAATAATTCTCCACGTGCCTCCAAAAATCACAGCTCGATCGTCACCGAGTCCAAATCCAAAGACTAAATCTCCATCCCACCTGACTTTTACCCGATTTCCAGCTCCAACTCGAGACAATTCGAAACGTCTTGCGACATCGTGGGATCGATTGCGAGGGTAGTTCCGCCATGTTACACGAAAGGCGGCGCGCGTCTGTCGAACGTCGAGGAGGTTTAAAGAGACCTTGGAGAGAAGGCAGCGCGATGGCCGCAAAGCGGTCTAGAAAGGGGGATTATTCGAAAGGCACGCGATAATTGATACCTAAATGGCATCCCATTCCGGAACGAGCAGTCCGCCGTTAGTAGCCAGCCAGTCTCTGTTCTGTGATCGTGCTCCGTCAATCAGACGGCTCAGTCACGTGGACAAATACATCTCCCACTCTCCTCCTTCCTCTCTCTCTCTCTCTCTCTCTTAATCGATTCACACTTTGGAAGACAAGGCGAATTTACCGATGGCACCCTTCCTTCCCTCTCGTCTCGATCTGCTGGTTGGACAGGAGTAGCGTCATAGAGGTGAGAGAAACACCGGTGTCGGTGACCAAGCCAGTCCTTGGCACCCCTGAAACCTTCAGCAGATCCAGCCAGCAACAGTAGCAGTAGCGGTGGCGGTAGCGGTGGCAGTAGCAGTAGCAGTAGCAGTAGCAGCAGCAGCAGCAGCAGCAGCAAGAGCGGGTGGGTAGCCAGCTGGTGCTCCCCGTCGCTGATTGGTAGTAGCAATTAACGTCCGGTCCTGATCTAACGGCCCTCCGCTGCGCACCAACACGGAAACTGGTCGTGCTACATAGATCATTGTTGCACGGGATGCCATGGTTAGAGGAACCTCCGTGATGCAGGAGGAAGCTGCGGTTTCAATAGATGCCTGAACGTTGTAGCGGATTAGCATACTGGCATCGACCACAGAGGAAACTGGGTTAGGTTTTAGGAAGCATCGCTCTATGTATCCCGATGAGGTTAGCCGACAGCGAGAGAATAGAGAGAGAGAGAGAGAGAGAGAGAGAAGGGGACCGTCGGGACTCCGAGTGCCTTGTCAGTGGATAACGAAGCCTTTTGCCGAAACTTCTACCCGGCTCTACCTCCCCCTTCCTCTTCCCTCCTAATTCTAAAACCCTCCTAGGTATGCATCTTCGTTCGTTCTCTGTTCCAGCCACTCTAAATTGAGAGACTGCCGCGACGCGGATCCTCCCTTCGAGCCGACACGTTCGGGATCCTGCTGATGAAGGTCCTTTCTCCACGACCTTGACTAATCGCCGCGGCAACCTTGAACCGATAAACCTACGTGATCTTCGGGACATCCTTTCAGGGCCGAGACAGTCGAAATTCATCCAGATCGAACGAATTTCAGAGAAAGACGTTCTGAAGATGTAAACTCGTTCAGAGAAAGTACGATTCTTTCAAAAGAAAAGCGGGTTTTACAGCACGAATGACACCGGTACGACGCGTCGAGTCAATCGAAAAAGCCAAAAGCCACTAACAACTTTATTCTTTACGCGGGAAAAGGGAGAAGCAAAAGCAGCGACAGCGGTTCCATCGAAGAATCGGTTTCCGTGCGAGCGGCACGGCCAAAAGCTGACGTTAACGCGACGCCTGGCTCGCAAAATCGCGAAAAAGCCCCGTAACAATTAACGTCAAACGAGATCGCCGGCTGGTGAGTTCAAATACGGGTGGAAAACGCTGAAAGGACCCGAAAACGCTTTTGCCGGCTACGCTCTAATACCGTTTGAAATTCATTCCCGCAAAGTTCGGGAAGTTAGGAAATCACCATCTTCGTCGTCCTTTTCCTTCTTTCTTTTCTCCGTTCTTTCACCCCTTCCTCGTTCCATTCTCCTTTCCGTTCTTTTTTCTTTTTTTTTTTTCTGCCCTCCTCTTGTCGAACAGTCGGTTCATGGTAGCTTTAACCCGGTTCGTACTAACGAGCAAACACGGTGGCTCCGCTCGTTTGTATGCAATCGCCTGACCCACTGACGTGTCCTGGATGAACGTGTCGGTGCACGGAGCAGGCTTGCGCCGAGAAGGTGAATGGGCGGTGGGTCGGGCTTCAATAATGATGACAGTGCCTAGAGGGACGGAGCTTAACCAGATATCGAACGAGTTAACGATACGTTAACGATTCCTAACCTCCCCCACCTCGTTGCCATCTACTCGCGCCGAGTTGGCACAAGTCAGGAACAAAGATAACGCCAACTATCGGTGATAACGCAGACCGGGGATTAGAGATCACCTGACGCGCTCGATAAGAGGAACGCATCGATATTTTCCAGTAATCTGCTAACCTCGTGCTCCAGCAGCGCGGAATCGATGGTGGAACGCGAGCGTTTCTTGCGAAGGGATCTATTCAACAACTTATTTTGTAATATATGTATCACGTGTGCGTATAAAAATATGAATTTTATTTTTTCAACACTTTCCTCTGGTACTTTTTAATTCTTATTTTGCTGTGTTAAGAGCAAAATATTTTATTAAACCGGAATAGAATGAACCTGTTTGTAACCTGTAGTCGTACGCTCAAAATGTGCATTCTCTTTGTTAAATTACTCGCAATCAGTATAATGTTCCCCTGGTATTTGATTACAAGACGCAGGTATTTGATTACGAGAAAGACCATTAAGTTTCGGCTACGTAACAAAGGAATTACACCGGATTAAAGTTAAGAATCTGCTGCAATTCTTGACATTTATTCTCGCTCTTTTCAAGCTACTGATCAAATAAAGGTTACGCGGAAACTTCATTCAATTGCGATCAAAGTCGAAAGTTTTCGCGTTTGCTCGGTTAAATTTACACAGAGGGGACAAATTAACAAATAGTCAACAACAGTTTCAAATCAACATATAGTCACGTCGATGAACGCAGGCCACGTGCCTGACCGTTCCTTACATAATCTACTTAAGTTAAGTGCATTCGAGAACCTGTTGCGTACGATCAAAAAAGTGATTGTCGATCGTATTTAACACGTAATCACTAGCTAATGAGGGGTTCGTCAGATAGATAAAATATTTTCGTGTGTCACGTTATATTTTTTCGTCGTGACCATTAACGCGTTTATTTCTAAGAGTTCGGATTAGAATCTAACGCAAGTACGAACAACGTGGAGTCTGTTATACATCAACTCGTTATCTCCCAACTTGTTACTTTCACCTCTCTATCATCCTTCCAGCTCGTTAGCAAGTTTTCAGTTACACGCCTTTCTCCCTCTTTCCTCATTCCCAATGTATTCTTGCTTCGCAAACTGGCAGCATATCTCGACATGGTTAATTGCCCGATTGTTGGCATTTCAACCCGTGTTATTTAATAACGCCTACCCCGAGACTGCTATTCAAACAGCGGGAAAAGTGACGGTATTGTTACAACGATTGTTAAACAAATCAAACTTTGCGCGGAGTTTGCTGAACAGCTTTTGTAAACTGTAAACTTTCGATCGTTTGCTCACGTTTCGAACGACTTCACACGATTCCGGATTGTTTGTTAACCTTTATCACGTTGATAAAAAAATATGAGATTTCATAGAGATACCTTCTAACATAGATGACACTGTAGCAACGTTTATATTTTATTAAATTAATTTTGGAATTTGGAAGCCATTCAGCGTTCTCTAATAATATCTAAGTCGAGAATCAATACTAACGACGACTGTAAATCACTGTTTCAAATCAATTAAAATTTATACGAACATTTCAATGAAAAGGAAAGAATTTTCTCATTTTGATCGAGCAACTTCCATCCCGATGCAAATCCTATTAGCTCCTCTTTACAACGCATTACGAATGTGGCTTCGCGCTCCAATCGAATTTCCATCGATGGCGTGATCAAAGAAGACCTTCGACCAGTCACCTTCGAATTATCGTCCTGTTTCTCTTTTCGCTCTGCGTTTTCCTCGAAGGGAAAAAGAAAAGGGAAAGAGAGAGAGAAAAAAAATAGACAGTCGCTAGCTCACCGGTGAACGTGTACCGGCGTTAATTATCAAAGGGTCCTCCTTCATCCAATTAGCTGGTCCCGCGAGAATGACTTGGTAGCTCGCCAAAGTCACACCGACCATGGTCGTCGGCCATCTTTGCGCGTGCGACTTTGAATTTGCATCATCAGCTTGCACGTGTGACTGTTAGCCTTTATTTCGTGGCCGTGTATTGGACAGGCAGACGAGAGGAGAGGAGAGGAGAGGAGAGGAGAGGAGAGATGTCAGAGGGAAACGAGATGTCAGAAGAAGAGAGAGAGATAAAGATAGAGAGAACCGATGAGAGCGGTGTGAGAGGGGAGGAGCGGGGTGGTGGTAAAGGGAGGGACTTCCGCGCTATAGACGTAATCCTTTGCTCTACGGCTTAACGCTACGGTAGACCAGGTCAAAAGGGGGTAAAGGGTGGCTGGCGGTGCTTGTAAACAGCTGAAACAGCAGCAGCCGCCGATACTGATACCTCCACCTACGTGTTATACTCTGTGAATGGGCGCTGCCTGAGATCCGAAGTGTTCTCATAACTTTCGCGCCATCCTCGCTATCGCGGACGTTCCTCTGATCGTCCACGGAATGGATATTACCACCCTTTTTCTTCTTCCTTCTTTTTTTTTCCTTCGCGCTAAGGAAGTTCGTCAGCTCAGCTGAACTTTACGTTACGGTTATGCTCGAGATATCGTTTTAATGACGCGTTTTCGAGGACGGATTCGCGTTGACGGTGTCCTTCTTCGTCTCTTGTTTCTTCTCGATGGTGACGTTCAGGATAATTGCACGAGAGTCTATTCGTCGCTACGAAAAGATGAATTCGTTGTGGACTTTTATGCAGAGCCACGAGCAGTTCTTTATTGACCTAACGGAATAGAAATTTAATGAAATGGAACGCGAACGACGGTTCATTTAACTTGTTAAGAATCGTGGCAAATGCTCTATTTTACAAGTTTTTTTTTTTTGTATTTTTTGTATTTTGTGGATTTTAAATATTTAATAAGTATAACGCACTTAGGTGGCTGTTAATGTTGGCGAAAAGATGTCTAATACAGACAGCTAATTTAAACTTTCTTCTCTCTGACACTACAACCACTGTATCACATTATTAATTGAAATACTGATTCTCTAGTGTTCTGCACACTAAATGGTCTGTTGTTTGCGTATAGTGGAAACAGTGAAAGATTCAAACGAGAGCCCTTAAACAATGATTCGGCAATGAAGTTTGGTCGATATCTTATACGATTAGGCAGGAAATTCTGGAGGGAACGACAGGTGTATCCGCGTGACTAATGTCCCGCTTCGAGATGATACGA
This sequence comes from Melipona beecheii, assembly GCA_032399605.1. Taxonomy (NCBI): domain Eukaryota; kingdom Metazoa; phylum Arthropoda; class Insecta; order Hymenoptera; family Apidae; genus Melipona; species Melipona beecheii. The sequence continues at coordinate 41,405 of JAUCMO010000047.1, read as the reverse complement.
AGCGATGATGCCTAATCAATCACGCCTATCTAGCCGTCAGGATGGTCGAGTTCACCGATTCGCTGTCTCCAGCAACGTCAAACAGCAGACAATCTAAGTTGAATTATCGTCATTATGTACGTCGTTACGTCGTGCAACATACACGCCATATAAATCCAAACATTAGGTCCTCCGGTCTACAGGGTGACTCTGTATGATTATCAGGATTTCCGTAATGTAATCTTCGAACGATTAAACGAAATGCCGTTCATTACCAAAACCGTGTTTCGAAAATTTTTGTTTCACAGTGTTCGTCTCATCTTGGGATAAAAAAAAAAAGAAAAAAAAGCAATTCTGAAATTTTACGAACCATAAACGACGCGCAAGTCACTGTTTTTAGCATTCTGTGGCATCGATTCTACCTTTACTATACCGTATAATAAAACCATTTGAGTTGCGTTTCTATTCATTCACAGACATTCGCAAACAATTTCATTGACAACATCGAAAAATTGTGCTATTTCCGACGCAAGGGTCGAGACGCGTATTAAGTATTTTATGCTAGACAAGTAACTCGGACTGCGTTAATGGAACTGTTAACATTTTTGAACACTCCAAACAGTCTTCGTAACGTCGACGGTAATTAAAAATTGTCGTACACTTCACGGAGCAAGAGCATCGAATTCACAGAGTTGAAAAATCTCCGAAATTCATTTTTCACGGATTCTCGAAAATTTATTTACACGGCCGACGTAATATCAACGAAACGTCCGGTTCGTTATTAATAACGGCCGGGCGCAACGCGTTCGCTTCGTCATTCGGCCGACGTAATTAATGAGTAATTTTCGGTTCGCAGAAAAGTCAACGGATGTTATGGAAATTCTAATTCGAAACGTCCACCGCGGATACAAATACCGGCGACGCGGCTTCTGGTTCGGACGAGGTGCGAGATAAGAGTGCGCGGAAAATACGCGATAATTAAGTTAGCAGTGTCTGTCGCGAAATAGAGAGGAGCTGTTCGCGTTGAACTAACTTTCAACAGACGTGGCGACTGCGAACGCGGGGGGGGGGAGAGAGTCGCATAGCCGGAAGTCACGTTCGCGTTGTTACGTCGGTATTAACATATAGATAAACTCGCTTGCGACGGATTCTAGTCTCGCTATCTTAGAAGGATGGCTGCTAACTTTTTTAATAAAAGACAGAAACTTCGGCGGCATCCGGTGTTCTCGCCTCCCGGCTCCGACTACCACCGAGCATGATTAATTATGTAACAGGGAAAAGCACTCTTAATCGTTCGGATATGATCGGCCGCTTCTCCCCGCGCGTCGGCTTACCGGCTTTTGCATTTGATAAATGTTAACGTCACGGAACTTTCGCGAGCATAATTTATGTAAAGTTTCATTCAACTCCCGGATGTTTCGTTCTATTTATACACTTTAGTTTCTTTCCAACGCGAGATTGAATTGAACGAAAATTGAAGATTCATTCTGAAAGGGAATCGATCGAGTTAAATGATCTGAAAGATAAATTTCAATAATCGAAATTAAAAACTGCCGTGGCACACTGATCGAGGATGCTAAACATCACTGTAATTTCCCTTCAACCCCGGGAGGAACGTGAAATGTAGCAAAATCAATAACAAACGCATCGAACGCGAGACTATTCCAACCCTATACCGCTATATATGAGCGAGGCAATCTGACTGAAATCCTTACTGCCATCAAGGTGGTAGTGTATGTTACACACACGCGCAGAGTGTCTCTCACAAAGACGCGAAGCTTGTCGAGGCTCGTTTCAAGCTCGCGCGTATGCACGATTCTCCAAGCTGTGTCTCGTGACACGAGCGTCTAGGAAAGGGCCCGTTATCAGGCTGGAGGCGCGTGAACACGCACGTTACGTTTAATGTCGCTCACGAACGTGCGTACGATAAGGGTGCTTACGATCTCGAGGTGCTCTGTTCTACGCGCAACACGTTGCGGGAATTCTAACGTGTACACGCGATAATTGGTCAGATGCACGTGCGACGCGCGATCGCGTGTTATTTATTAACGTGCGCTGCTCGATTGAGATATCACGGATAGTGACAATTCAATCGGTTAATGCGCGTAATCAAGTAAATTATGCCCCCCCTCCCCCCCGCCCATTCCGTTGAGAATAGCTTGTACGACGACGCGGCCCCGTTCATTCCGAGCTGTACTTAAACGGATCGACCGAGCGATATATCGCGTGTACTTTAAAAGTGAATTCCGGCCAATGCGCAAGATACGATAGTTATTTTGTTTCTCACTTGCTTTTGCTTTCTTTCGAGAGAGGGTTGCTTCACGGTTGCTTCACTTTCGACGAATTAATTCGCCTGGATCGTCAAGTCGAACTTGCACGATTTAGGTTTCACTAGGTCTGAGAAGATTGACTGCGTGTTTGATAATCTCTTTTCTACGTTACTACGTTACTACGTTATTACACATTGTACGAAATGTTCTTTCTAATATAGTTACAGTCGAATCAATCTACTCCACGCAGGTGGAAGAGAGATCGTTTTAAAATTTTTTCAACGATCTTTTTGCTGTTACCAAAGAATTCACGGACTTTATCGACCATAACGTTTCTTCCAACGCGGTCTGATGAATTTGCAAGGTAAATTCGCAACGTGGGCAAACGGCGATAAACGTCAAACAAATTGACGCGCGCCGATCGATGGAGCGAGACAGGAAGAAACGACGCGAGTGAAAAGGAGCAGGTGATACGAAGCGATAAATAGCGAAGTTGCACGGAAATGGGGGAAAGAGCCGAACGATACAAGGTGATAAACGAACTGGGACTGGAGATAAATTTGTTCGATCCGCAATTAACGTCTTCCGTCTTTGATTAAAGAGAATTCCTGCAACGTCGTTTCGCGAGTTCGGCTTGCCACGCAATTTTTAATCACCCTTATCGTTCGAGCGACTCGGGGAGCGAGGGAGCGAGGGAGGGAGGGAGGGAGGGAAAGCAAGGTAAGGAAACGTCGAGGACAATTTGCGCTACAAATAGGCGGGGAATGTCGTAATAGGTAACAAGAAGAAAACTAAGCGATCGCATTAATTGCATCCGAGGTAGTCGAGCTCTTTTTCCCCTTTCTTCCCTCCACCCTACCCGCAACGCTGAGGAATAAGAAACCGTGGGTTAAGATTTATCTCTTCGTTAATTCGGTCAAATTTCTGTCTCGTCGATGGTCGACTGCGGCGGTAATGCAATCTCTCTTAGGAATCGATGTTTCAAGCCATTTCTTACTTTCTTCCACTTCAAAAAATTCAACTTCAAGTTTTTTAATTTGATTTCCTTCAGTTGTCGTTAAACCGAAGGATCATTTTAAGACCAGACTGCGAATGTTCCTGTGAACTCGTGTTTCTGTGAATCTGGCCAGAGATCTGTTTCACTTATTTGTTATTGCATTTTGTGCAGTAGATTATCTGTCAAGTGCTTGGACGAAAACAAGTCATTGCTTATCCAAATTGGCGAATCTTTCCATATTTTCAAATTCCTCTCGTAATAACAATTTCGTCTGTTCTTGTCCATCGTCTTCAAACTGGTCGTAAATTCTTAAACGCGTACGCAGTTTGTGCAAATCAACGACGATCCTCGAGTCACAGAACGGAAGTTCTCTCACGAGCAAACAAAATTCTAAACGCAGCGAGTGTCTATAAAATGCCAGTTACTGGAGACCCGAACAACGCGGGCGTGAAAAAACGGTCCGACTGTCGAAAATATCCCGCACGATCCAGAAGCAGAAATTTTTACGACCGGCGAGATAAAATTCATTCCACCTGGATAAGGGAATCGTCACGGGGGAACGATCGCGTCACGCGTTTCTTACAAAGGCCGGCCGGTTATCGATGAACGGTTTGACGATGCAAAAACGGATCGGCCACGATTTTTCATTTGTTCGACTCGTGGCCGCGCAACGTTTTTTTCACCCCTCCCGCCCCAACGCGTACACCGCCTGCAGTCTGTACGATGGCCTAACACACGGCGGACATGATAAATCGATTTTTTTTCCTGCTGTCACGGTAACTCCGCGGAATCAGATCCGGCAACGATTCGCGCGCGCTCTAATGGGAATCGATCTGACAGGAGAAACCCCCCACCTCTCTCTCTCTCTCTCTCTCTCTCTCTCTCGATTGGAAGCCGACCGAGGAATCACGCGATGGATTTCACGGTGGATGTTCGCCATCCTATCGCATTACGATTAATATTTCAATAGGAAATAGCCCGGCAATACCTGAATCTAGGTGGAGACGGCTTCCCTTCCACCCCGTCGCCCTTTCGCGCAGCCCACCAACTCGAAACCGCGTGTACGTTAATTGCCTCATTGAATATGAAACGCGCATCGATTTGCATGATGCCGATTGAAATTCAATATTATCGCCCCGCCCCAGTCCCCCTCGGTCCGGTCCACGGAACTGCCACGGTCAGTCTGAAATCCAGCGATCGAGTGGCAGCCACGAGCCAGTGTCCACCGGCAGGCGGATGACAATTGGTTACGACTTGACAAAGAAGTCGATTCGAGACGGTTCCGAGAGACGGCAAGAGAGAGAGAGAGAGAGAGAGAGAGAGAGGATCGGTCCGATGAGAAATTGAATAAATTAAATCGTCGAAGCTCGAAGAAGGGAGAGATTGCCCTGTGCGATTGACGGGTTCGGCGCGATAGTGGGATTTGCGAGTCGTTTGCAAATGAGATTTTTCGCGTTCTCGGATGACACGTGTATCGTTGGTGCGTTAGTGTTGTACAAATTGAACTAGTGTGTGCGTAGACACCATGTGTGATAATTGCACAGTGTGTCGCAAAATACGTACAAGTTCGAATATGTATAGTTGAAACTCGCTGACAGTAAGTGATTGTGTGTGAAATCTGGAATTTAGCGCGATAGATACTATATTACGCGTGTTGAAAAATCTATCGATTCGTCAGTCACGTCCACCCTCGAGACTCAAATTGATAAAAAAAGAAAAAGAAAAGGAAAAGGAAGAGTCCAAGCACTTTTAGAGAGCAAACGAATATAAACCAAGAATTCTTTCATCGATCTGCCGCATGTGCGCGCGTAATACCAGATAATCCTCGTAAACGACTTCACCGCGTAAATATTACAGAGACTCGAGTCCGGATGACTGTCAGCCGGCTTATCAGCAAAAACTTGAAACGCGTCGTTCCTCCCACGGGGGCGAGCGTAAACGCTCGTTCGACGAACGTCGACTATTTTTGCGTTTCGCGGGAGAGAAGAGGAGGGAGAAGGCTCGTTCGACTTCGATGCACCAAGTCGCACGCGGGACCGGCGTACGTCAAGGGGAATTACTCCGGCCGGGCGATTTTAATCCGGTCGCTCGGTAGGTTTCGCTGTCACGTCACCGTGGTCGTGGTTCGCGCCAGCTCACGCCAAATACGATTCACTGGCAATGCGACGCGACTCCTGCATTCCGCGGTTCCGAGAATCGAGCGCAGAAATTGCCCGCCGCGTTCCGCCTCGTAATAATCGTAACGCGCGCGCAGCCCCGCTCGTCGATTCGTTGCCCGTTGATTTCTCAGAACGCCGCGTTTTACGGTGGTCGAGGCATTGATCACCTTCGTGTCGCCCGACGAAACTGACTCCGCAGGCTCGCTAGCGATTCACGGGCACGCGTTGCGTGTATGTTCGTACCTACCTACCTACCTACCTGCTGAAATTCACGCTACGAATTTCAGATTAGGCTAATCAACGGTGGTAAATTTGCTTTATGACGCTTTATGGATAATTCTTCGTTAGCGGCGGCAGCGCCGTCTTTGATTAAAATACACACACACGGTACGACGAAATTAAGGGTGCACTTTGGAAGGACAGTGGATTTTTACGTGTTTCTAAATTTTTACAAATGTAACGAGGAAAATAAAAGTTCGCGCTGTACGTTGTAACAAACGCGTTCCAATTTTCCACAAATTGGATTTTGCATCTTTCAACGAACCATCGTGTGAAAAATAGTTTCGCGTTTCTGTAAAAAAAAAAAGAGAAAATGAAATTGGGATGAGATTAAAAATGATTCCCGTGTCGATATCACCGGAGAATCTCTTTAAAATATATAGCGTTCCTGGCAAAGGAGACGGACACGTGAAAAAATAATTGACTCCGACAAAAAGTGTAACAGGGGAGCGCTTTTAACGTCATTAACGTTTATTACAAAGTCGGAGAGAGAGAGAGAGAGAGAGAGAGAGAGAGAGAGAAAGAAGAGAAAAGGAAAAAAAACGAGAGGGGAAAAGAGAAAACGTTAAACCCTTCCAGAAACTTTTAAATATCTCTCGAGGTCTTTAGGAAATTCTTTCCGTTTAAGAAGTAACACGCAGTGTTAACAGGAAGTTTCCGGGAGAATAATTTTATTCTTCCGCCGCGATAGAGAGATAGATACCAGGGTATTTCCAACGGGAATGCCGGTCCCTCCTCGCTCCCGGAGAAATTGAACGTCCATCGGAATAAGTTTCCGCCTCTCTCGATGCGTCAATAAGTAATATAGATTATTATTTGAATAAGTTATCCCTCGAGGAGAGAGAATCGGAGAGCTCGGGAGAAATTAAAAAGAACTGAATCTCCTTCCGTCCGAGCTCGCTAATCGCAAACATTTTTCTTCGCAAGCAAATTCTATCTACGAACGCATCGCCGAGACTGCTCCTCGGCCACTTTATTATTTCATATTTCACGACCGGATTCACCCACTTTTCCTTTGTTCCGAAATATAGGACGTTCCTCTCGTTCTCTCTGCGAGGTCCGCGGAGTAAGAGCCAACGATTAACTATACAATTGTTTATCGAGGAAACGAGTAGAGTGAGAAACTCTCGAGAAATTCTGGATTCTCCGTGTGTATTCTTCTTTTTTTTTTTTAAAGAAGAGCTAACTGTACAATGAGCATTTGATAACATGTTGAGTGAGAAACAAAGCGTCACTTATTATGTTTTAAATTTCAATTCGATTCCAACTCGTAGAGCGTTCGAAACATTCACCGGGAGGCGAGATTTGTCGAAACGAATTCCACTACAAATTGACATCTCCCCGAGACACTCTATAAATATCCCTTCTTTCTCTCCTTCTTCTCAATGCTGCAGTAATTTAAGAACTAATCCACTTTACCTGTAAAATTCTTACGTTTGGAGATAAAATTATTCAAAAAATTCTTCTGGGTCTCGCAGGAGGAGCCAATCGTCGGTACGGGAATGAGAAACGAAGCAGCCAATGAGGACCGGTGTTTCCGCGAGACCGCGGTTAACGAAAAGCGTCGGGGCGAGGGGAGACGGGGCAGAATCGGCGAATTGTTTTAATAAAGCGGCCACGGAGCGTAGGACGGTCGTTGGATCCGGTAATTGACTTGGAAACTCACGCCCGGCCGTAGAACGCGCAGAGGGGCGGGCAACCGGGCACGAGAGAAATATTTAAATTCCTTCATTACTCGCTCAAAGAATCGCTAATGCCAGGTGGAATCGCACGGAATATGATTATTCTACTATTTTAACAGCCGCCAACGGACGGCTCTGCCTGTCCCTCTGGTCGAATCAAATTACTTTTTTGCCCAACGATCCTAACGTAGGCGCGATTAGTCCGTGCCAATGTAAAATTGGAAACTTTCATACCCTGATGTATGATATCGAGTGTCTCGGGGCTGTATTTCTTCCGAAATTGGAGAAACGAAACAATACTTTGTAAAACGAAGAATCTGTAAAATATTAACACTGAAGGGAATGAAAGATGGGAAGGATGCATGAAAATTTGAGATAGTTGTGAAAGAGAGAGAAAGCAAAGTCTCGGCTCATCTAGTGGGGCTGATGGCAGTGACTCCTTAACCCCACAGAGAGCCTGATCACCCATCCTAGCGTTCCGCACGCTTTGCTTAACGTCGGAGATCCGCAGGCGCTAGGCGCGCAGCCACTTACGGCTTGTGCTAGTCAGTGTTCGAAACTCGTAGTTGAGGAATCATAGGCCGCTACAACATTATATGCATTGAGACGTTGGGTCAAGAGTGTGTATTGAAAATTCAGGGGTTAAGGGATCATTTGATACACGTTCGTTCAAGTGTGACAAAGAATAGAAACCAAAAGGTAACTTCTCAACAGGAAGACGCGATAATTCTCGAGGAAAGAATAGACGTACAACTGCTCGCGACGACACGAGATCACAAAAAAGAAACACGCTAATTTAATCGTAAGATCAAATTTCAAATGAAAGAACACCGTTAGGGCCGGTGTAAAACGAAAAAGAATCGCTTTCCTTCTGCTCCGCTTGCCAGCCACCTTCGAATTTTCCACCTCTTGGAACTTCCTCTCTCGCTCGCGGTGTTTCCCGCAGTGGTGTTGCGAGAGAATAGAGGGGGGCGGTGGCGTCTCGACGCGACGGTGCCGCGAATTAGCCGCAAATCAGGCTGTTTCAAAAGACGATTCTCGCTCGCGAGGGAAAAAGAAACGGTGAGTGGCCGCTCAGGGAAACCGGGTTACAGCAAGTGCCTTTGTTTCGCCATTTTGCACTCGTCACCGGGCAAATATCAAACGATTAACGTTAATTGAACTCGACCGAGGGTCGCGAGCTTTCCTCCCCACTCCCTCCCACCTCCATAATCGTCGTCCTTATTCGAGCTTCTCTCGCTGGCACAAGCCACCAAGCCATGAAAGAGCCACTCGACCGCGAGAAAGAAATAAAGAAAAGGACGAACACAGAGAGAGAGAGAGAGAGAGAGAGAGAGAGAGAGAGAGGGAGAGAGAGAAAGGAATAGAAACTCCGTTGCAAATATAAATTCATTAGCGACGACCGTTAGTCGGCGATCGATGGCTCGCTCATTTTCCTGATATCCTCAAGGTCGTTCGCGTTATTATCATCGTTATCGTTATTCCCATTCTTAACCAGGGGAAAAGATGAATGGCACTTGTGGATCGCTCCGCAGGGAAACAAGGATATATCCCGTTCTCGATCTCGTTTTAATCGGGTCAACTGCTTTTTATGCGGCTCGATTGATACACGCGTGCGCCCGGAAATCGCGATTGCACTAGACAGTGAAGAGCAAACAGTCGGATCGCCGCAACCATCGCGAGTGCTATTGATTCTATTAATTCAACGCAGGGCAATCGATTACCCCCGTGTGTATCGGAAAGTTAATTAAACTCGAGATCTTACGCCAAGTACGAATATTCGGCTGATAAAGAATCCGGAGTGGCACGTTGGACTTTGTGAATTCGCGAGCTTCTCGATCGATTTACATTATCAAGTTGCGTTTTTTTTTTTTTTAATGTCGAAGAGATATTCTAAAAATTCGTTCGACTCCTGATTGTGGAATTTTTCGTCTTTTTGCTAATTTCTGTCAAAGGAAATGTATCGTGTATGAAAAATACCAAATTTTCAGTGATTCGATAGAAATTGTCTGCGTCTTCGTTCCGTGAAATTTCGAGAAATCAAAGCATTTACAATATTATGATAAATGATCCCTAATCGGATGAATAATTCAACGATTCGCATTCACAGTTACGAAGTTGAGAGAAACTCTGGTCGATAAGAAAATATTCTACGCGGTGCGTACGTGTGTTTTATATTTGAATAATTCGAATTCTACAAAACAACGAAGCAGCGCGTGAAAGAGCGTCAGTTCAAACAATGTGCAACGACGGTCGCGGACGAATCCAAAGGAAAGAAAAAGAAAAAAGAGATCTCGGTTTACGCAACGATGATCCACCTGATCGACGAAATTCTCCGGAGCAAATTTCTTCGGCAAATGTATAATTCTTCCCCTCCGAGGAAGATTCCCGCGATCATCGAGCTCCATTTAAAGCTCACCGAGCCGAGTTCCCGTTGATTCAACGCGATTTTATTAATTAAACTCGTATCGCGGATATTAACGGCGGTTAACCGGGGCGAAAATAATGATGAGGTATGAAAATTGAGTAAAACGTATTCCGACGACGGGAGCGGAGAAACGGCCGGGATTTGAGTGAGGAAGAGAGAAAAGGGGGGAAAAGAGAGAGAGAGAGAGAGAAAGAGGGGGAGGTCTAGCCGACGGCGCGAGAGAAAAACGAAAGGGGTTCCCGGCGATCGATGAAAATCTATTACCGACGAAATCCGACGTGAGCGTGACAAATTAGAGAATTAATTGTATAAATCCCTTGGCCCGCGAAGTAGCACGGGGCGAGGGGGGAGGGTCGCGCTGATTTCCAGGGCCGTGGCAGGCAGTGGTAATCCCTTTTCGAATTTCCACGAACGCTCGCCCGCCGCCGCAAATTGCCGTACAAACCGTCGGAAATCGTTCGCGAAGCGTTAATAATGCAATTTAATTTTAATAACCAGCCGCATCCGAGCGTTCCCTTACGAAAGACGGGCTCCGGGTTTGTCCGATTAATCGGACGCCACGGAAGGAAACCGTTCGAGGAGCTTTTTGTTTAATACGACTATCGCCGATAGCGCTCGTACATTTACCATTTATTAGGTAGAAAATGTTTTTTAAAGTTTCAACGGTACATGAAACGATGTGCAATTATCGTTTCGATGATACGAGAGAATAACAAAGATGAGAATCTTTGACGAATCGAAGATCTAGCGCTGTGAGCACGTTAGCTTGGAAAATTACAGGTCCGTGTCCAGAAGTAATAAATCGAGTTCACCGTCTGAAATAATACGATTCGTAGCAGGATACTTCGTTCTCGTCGCTCGACTCCGATTTCGAAAGCAGCTTTCTAATTCGATTTAATAAATAATAAGTGGAAGAAACAAGGGTCAGGAATAATTTATCTCGACTGGAGGAATAAAAAGGAGGCCGTATCCAGCTAGGGTGACGGAACTCAAGAGTAAATAGCTGTCGCTGAAATTCATCCCTCGAAGAATTCATTTCACGTCAAATCTCAAAAAGAGCACGGCGAGCTCGAAAATATTACACGACAGACCCCACCCGGCTCGACATTTTTCGCTATGCTCCACTTACAATTTCTCAACTTCCCCGGGCTCTCTCGATTACGCGTGCCCGACGTTTCACATTCTCGCCCTCCTCGGTCGCGTTCTTTCGCTCGAGACGACTCCGCGCGCCGAAATTCGAAGCGAGTCCCGAAACAAATGAATAGCATTAATCAAAAAACGACAATTACAAGTATTAAGTAACGTTCCCCAGGTCTCTCTCTCTCTCTCTCTGTCTCCTCTCTTGGCGTGGCAATCACTGCGTACCCGCTCGGGTATCCAGTGATCTCCACCCTCCGTCGCGCGTTTCTCGGGCCGAGAACGGAACCGCGCGAACGACGAGGGCAAGCAAGGGCGAACGGAGTTTGGAGAATTAATGCGACAGAGGACTTCAAAGCTCCGCGTTTTGACTTGCAGCTTGCGGCGGGCATAGGCGAGAGCTAACCGATCGTTGGTAATCAGCGTGCAACGTGTCCGGATTACCGGCAGGAGTGGCACAGCCAGGGAACGACGGGTCAAACGGGTAAGGGGTTAATTCGAGTTAATTCGCGTAATTAGTCGGGATAATTAAAGTCGTGAGTTTCCAACGGAGAAACCAAGCATCTCGCGGCGACGCTCGCGACACGCACTTTGACATGCAAAAGCGGCTCTCTTCGAGTGGCTTCCTCCCCACTTCCTCCTCCTCCTCCTCCCTCGTATTAATTCTTGCGAAATGTGGAACGAAATATAATATGGAGCGAATATAATTTGTCACGCGGCGTGAAACGCGTTTGTAAGTGAAAAATATTTTTTAATTCGCTACACGTATCGTTGGTTGTTAATGCACGACAGTTGATACCAGGGGTACCCCGTAAGTAATGTCGTTTTCTTCAAACTTAATAAACATTATGGATTAACTATTGAATAAAATAAAATTTTGTACGGTATCAAAATGTTTTGCTCATTACTCAGGGAATCTCTAATAATATATTCTACAATGAAATAATTATGTCCCGAAGATACAGATTATTATCACTGAAAGTGATTTTAGCGGGGGTAACCCAGAAAATCGCAACGCCAATGCAACGAAAATTAGCGATTGGTTGATTTGGGTCACGTGATTCGCGAGGGGGCGTGGGCCAGACCTCGAGTAGGAGTGGCGTTGTCTGGTACTGAGCGATCGCGCCTGTAATTTGTTTTCTATCGATATTCAAATGTTTGCGTATCAATAAAATTTTATGGCAAAAAAGGCGTCTTCATTTCCTAGTCGGAACAGTTTCTTCTGGGCTTTTCAGTGAGACGAATAGTACTGGGGCAGCAATACGTCAGGTCGATTGAATATTACAAGATTCGTCGACAGGCTTCCCCTTCGGTGTTCTCGCCTTTGGGTTAAGACGAATCGCTATTGCGGTTCGTGGAATTGCTCTTTACGGTTAATGCGAGTCCTAAGGGCGCGAATTCGGCCCTAAACACGGGTGCACGGCGGCGCTCGTAAACCGGTATTACGAGTTACGAGCAGCCAGGATTAAGGCCGATCGCGCTTTTGTAATTCCATCGGCGCTGGTGACGAGTAGCGCGTTTTAACTGCATCGTAAGGACGATTACGCGGTGTGTGTCGGCAGTCGCCGATTCGCTGGCCAGAGGGGTTAAATATGGAAACGTGGTTTTACGACTCCGCAGGGAGCTCCGAGTACAGGGAGCTTCCTGTACGCATGAAGAGAAAGAGAGAGAGAGAGAGAGAGAAAAAAACATTTCCCGCGGCAACACGTTGAAATTTGCTTACGACTTTTGAACGAGAGATTGGGTTATCGTCTCTCAACTTTTACGACTATCTGTGGAGGATAAGTGGCAAGCAGAAAAACTTTTTTAGTGGATTTTTATGAGGATTCGTATGTTTTAATTGGCTCTAGCTTCTCTTAATTTCATTTCTTGCTATTATTTACGGATAGGAAATGATTTTGCATAAAAAACATATAAAGAACATATAAAAAATAGGGAAGAATGCGATAGATTTCCAAGATGCAAGACTTATCGTTAGAAAGACATCTAGCGAAATTGATCGACAACGTACTGAATATTTTAAAATTGTTTCTCTGTAAAAACCAGGAGATACGACTCATTTTTTTCATCTGCTTGTCTTGTTTTCACGTTTCTGACAAATTGAAATTAGTCAGTCTTCATCAAATTTCACTGAAAATGAATTTAACTGCGTTTTCTCTGCAATTGAATATAAAAAAAAAAAAAAAAAGAGAAACTCGTTAAGCCGTCGTTGAAACGCAGTCATCCGAGTGAAACGCATCCAACGGTAAGAACCCGACGGCTTGGTATCTTCTAAATCAGAAATCACGTCGCGGATGGCTCGTCCAGACGCTCGAAGAGAGATAGAAAAAAAAAAGTTATCTCACATAACTCTGTTTCCCGAAGGTATCGTTAATATCGTCCTCGCGTTCTTTGAGTTTCTTGCACCGCACCGTAGGAAACGGGCGAGGAACGTGTAAGATCAAAAGTCGCCGAGGTATAGGATCAGAAAGATGAAGGAAAACGTGGACGCGTAAGGGCTGAACAGTGAAGCGGAATGAATTGCTTCCGTGCAGACGGTGTTCTGTAACTGATAGCTCTGTCTTCATTTCTTCCTGACACGACAGCCTCGCGTTTCCTCCACTCTTATTGTCTCCTTTGATTCTTTTCTCCACCTCCTCCCGGTACGCTTCTATCTGTGTTTCTTCCTCTGACGGGGCAGAGAAACCGAAACCGCCTGGCAACCAAAGAGAAACCAAAGAGAAACCAAAGAAATCGCGCCGAAAAAAGCTCCGCCGACCGTTCAGCCGTGAAAGATTAAATTTTTATGCTGATTGCGGTAGCATCGGCCGCTACCTCGCGCCTCTTGTTCGAATTTTTTACGTATTCTTGCTCGTCGTAACTCCGTCGTAAGATTCACATTGCAGTTTCTTATCGGCGGTTGTAGAAATTGCGAAACGCAATGTATTAACGTAACGACTTTTGCAGAGATCGGTTTTCAGAGTAGAAAATGTCTCTACGGAAACGCAATGTATACATTTCATCGATAGAACGTGAAGAATTCCAACATTGTCGACGTTTTAAGAAAAATGATTCGTGCACTGGAATTTCGATATCGCGTAAATGTAGGGCATAAAAGAGACACGTAACTCGCGTGTCGTTGCCTTGGAAATTCTTGAATTTTTTTCGCGAGACTCAATGTCAATTGCTCTTTTATCCAGATACATAAAAATGTCCATATACTCCGTCATAAAAATCGCTCGGATGAGCAGGTCCCCGGTGTAACGTAAAATCGAGATTAAGTGCTAAACTAAACAGGAAGGTGCACAAGACGGCCCTTCGTACGCTCTAGAAAGATTACGAAGAAACAGATTTACCACGTGCGTATAAATCTGAATTCCGCTAACCAATCTCTTCCAAACAAGAACGCGCGTGAGACAATAATTTAAATTCCTCGTCTATGCACCATTGAATTTATTATCTTCACCTTCATGCATCATTTAAACTTCATTCTTCGTCTTACTTTTCTATCATTATCCGTCCGAAAAAATGATAAAAGAATTGATAAATTTCCAATCTCAATTCCGAAAAAATTCGAAAATCTCTCTCTCTCTCTCTCTCTCTCTCTATAATTTGCTTTCACACAGTAAACACGTAGAATCACCTCATGACCGACTGAACTGCGATTTCCGAATAAACGAAATATTCCCCGCAATTGCACAACGATTCGTCGGGAACAAAGTGCGGAAACATCGAGAGCAATAATCAAGCAAGTGCCCCCCGCCCCTCCCTCATTGAAGAAACTCGGTGAATTCGAAACGCAGCGCAAACACGCGGTGTATCGAAATACATAGCCACGGACGCCCGTGGTCTAATTGACTTTTTAACTAATTGCATTAATAACGCGGACGGTGTTCCCGCGCGCGGAGTTTGCACAGGCCGGCCGCAGGAAAATGAACACGGCCAAGTCCGGCGAATGAATCATGGATACGCATATAAATACTAGGCGGTCCTGGGCTTAGAAAGGCGCGGCCACCACGGATGCGTATTTAATATGCAAATTGATGAAATGGGATTGCAGCATGCTGTACGCAGGCCTGGCGATATTTCGAGAGGCGTACCACTGCGAGGATTATATCCTTGCCGACCTACCTACGTGTATATTGATATTATGCAAATCCTTGCCGGGGCCGGCAATGTATCGAGTGCTTTTGATGTCCCTTTGTTTTGTCCCCGATACGCGCGTGTCTCCCAACTTTTCGATTCCCCATTAACTGGCTGGATTATTCCGCCAGTACTCGAGCCAACTTGCCCGGCGCACTCGATTATTTGCCCTGGTAATTGAAATAATTATTGGCCGCATCGACGACATAACGCGGCGAGCGTTACGCTATCCGGTAAGCGACGTTTGATACCGCGTCGCGGTAAGACAGTCACTGCCAGTCACTGTGATTCTACGTTTGTTCCATTTTGATTGCTTTCTTCAAATTTTATTTGAAAGTGATTTTAGCGGGCCTCTTCAGGTGCAACGAAACGCTGATGCAACGAAAATTAGCAATTGGTTGATTTGGGTGACGTGACTCGCGAGGGGGCGTGGGGAAGACCTCGAGTAGGAGTGGCGTTGTCTGGTGCTGAGCGATCGCGCCTATAATTTGTTTTGTTTTATTCGATTCAAACGTTTGCATGTCAGTAAAATTTTATGGCAAAAATGTCGTCTTCATTTTCTAGTCGGAACAGTTGCTTCTGGACCTTTCAGTGAGACGAATCGTACTGGGGTACAAGTCGTGCAGTTTTTTTTTCTTCTTTCTCTCTCACCGAGAGCAGGTGAAATTGTGCACGCTCAAACAAAAGTATATACATTTTTCAAGAGAAAATTTCAATGAACGTACAACGTTGCGTGCAACTTCTTGGCCATTGACACTGATGAAATATCACGAGTATCGTGATGATTGTGTTGGTAAAATTTGAAACTGGCGTAATCTTAATAACGAATAATGATAGTCGATTCGAGTGCTTTGGTAACATTTGTATTGGACACTTTATAATAATAATTGTTTCACTGTAGCGGTAATGAAATTTCAAAATTTTTGTCTAACGCGTGACACGTCGAAACATTTTCAAGTTTTGGAAATTTGGTTATTATTTTCAACGAGCATTGAAACATTTATACATATTTTCAGCTTTACGTGCAGCATGTGGATAAAAACATTCAAAGTGGCATTGTAATAACCTGTTACGAGAGCTTCGAACCGGCGCGGCGCCGTTGAAAAATAATAGGACTTAATGGATGAGATAATCGATACATGACAGTTTAAGCTCTGCGTCGTTTAGAGTTCGACGGAGTGGAACGTAATAAATCCGTTTCATTTAGTCGTGCAAAAAGTCGTTTAATGTTCATTAAACATCGTAAACCTGAAACGTGCTACATTCGCTAAATTATACACTCGACTCTGAACAACGGGAACCAAGATTCCTGCCAATGAATTTCCGTAACGAAATTTCACTTTCGATTTTTGTAACGTAACACTGCACATTTTTAACTATTATTTCACAATTACGAGTCTGAATACATCTGAATAAAACAATAGCTCCTATAATTTTACTTTTCAATTAGTAAAAGTAATAAAAAAAAAAAAAACGTAGAACCATACTCGAAACTACGCAGTTTCTTATTGTTATCCTTCGTTCCTCTGGGTTTTATAGATATCCATAAAAATATTTGATCAGTCCGTGAAAGAAAATAAAAAGGACTCACTTGTTATTACCAGGAATAAAATCCAGCAGCTTTTGATCAAAAAGATTTACGAGCACTATCCGACTAACAACATGTCGTTTGAGAAAGCTTTCGCAGGAAGTTTAGTCTCCTCTCAGCAGAGTACGTTTTCGCGGACGCATGTGTCAAAAGTTATTCAAAGAAATATGAATAAAAAAAAACTGCACTACTTGTAACCCAGTACGATTCGTTTCACTAAAAAGAAGCAACTGTTCTGACTAGGAAATGAAGACGACTTTTTTGCCATAAAATTTTATTTGATATGCAAACGTTTGAATCGACACAAAACAAATTGCAGACGCGATCGTTAATCTCAAACAACAAGACTCGAGGTCTACTCCACGCCCCCTCACGAATCACGTGACCCAAATCAACCAATCGCTAATTTTCGTTGCATCAGCGTTGCACCTGAAGAGACCTGATTTTCTGGATTACGCCCGTTAAAATCACTTTCAGTGATAATATGAAATATTCAATTGAACGTTCCGTCCGAAACCTACAAACACTGATTCTCGATTTTTCTCTTCTCGCTACGAGGTTTTGTCACGCAAATGTGAGTTCTTAAATTTCAATTGCCGAATCTTCGTCACTGTCCGTTCTATTTGTCAAAATTCATATCCGCTTTATTCTCCAAGTCTCAAATTTCAATCAACACAAAATTCAAATCTGAAAGTCTCAATTGTCATCGCGTTCTCTGCCGAAATCTGAATTTCCGAAATTCGAAACTCTCAGGTTAAGTTTTTTTTAAAATTTTGAAATTCCGTTTTTATATATTTCGTTCTCTTCACTTCGTAAAAATTTCAAACTTTCGAATTTCTAAAAAAAAGAGGAGGAAAAAACTGTCACACTGCAACGTGAAATCGATTTCCATCGCGATACTGTGATTCATAATCCTGCGGGCGACCGGTATCGCGCGCGGCACGTCAACTAACGAGTGTCGTCGCTCGTATATCGAGAGAATCGAGCGTGGCTCGATTCGTGATCGCGGCAGCAAGCGAAGAATCGAACCGAAATAATAGTGGATTCGTCTTTGTCAGAGGAACAGCGTGGCAATTTCCAGGCGGACGCCGAAGCAATGAGCCGAGTCACGCACCCGAAGAAAAGCGGCCAGTGAATTTACGCACGCCGCTGCGCTCCGCTTCGAACGTTCCCGCATTAAGCGGGCCAAATGGGATTATTTCATAACGGTCAGAATTACAGCGACGTTCCATTCAGCGAACTCTCGCTGGTGTCCCATAATTCCATGGGTCCTGAACATCGTGTACCTTGATCGCTTCGAATCGATCAACGCGGAAGATGAATCTAATTAAATGGCTAAATGACTGAGTGATTTTAAGCTAGATACGAACATGTGGGCTTCACGCTGCGCTATTTTCTCCCTGCTGGTATCGTGTAATTGATCTGATTAATTTATTCCTCCAACTGGAGATGTATCTCTCGCGCGTTGTATTACAATTTTCGTTTATTTATTTATGATGTTTGCGATAAACGCGAATATACATAGGCTTCGCAGCGAGAGTTTCTGCCCCCTCCCCCACCCTCTCTGTTTCGATTAATTCGTTTTTCGACATATCTGCTCTGTATCGCAATTTTTATCTGTATTTTTATTATTATTTATGATTCTTGCAATTATGAAGTTTAATCGTATCGTAGGTTTTCACGTCGAATTGGTGTCGCGTGATCGATCTGATTAATTTAATTCCCGAACTGAGATACATCCCGCGCGAAATTGCCGTTTTCATTTTTATCCTCGTTATTTACGATTTTCGTAATTGCGAGATTTGACCGTGTTGAAGTAAAATCATGATTCGTCGGGATGATAAAAGACTTAGATTTATTGCTCGCGATAATATTATTAAAATAATATTTCACGGCGTGATATATAATACGTAACGATAATATTTGAGGGCAAGATTATTTTCAAACGATGCTGAAATGGTACACGTGGCCTTCTAATTATTTCAAGTGCTTTAATAAGGGAATGGTATAATGATTACTCTCTTGAATATCTGAAAAACCCAAAAGTATTCCGCTCCGTTAAATAGATACAAAAAATCCACGTCTCTGTCTATCTAATAAATTTTAACAAAACGACGAGTTTACGAGGAAATTAACTGAAAAAATAATATAGTAGTTCGATGCTTGAATGAAAAATCTGCAGAATACACGTAACGTATAAAGCATTGAAATATAAATTTCAGAAAACAGAAATTCGCGCTCTACTCAAGATCAGAAAAACAAAGTATTAGTTCTGCAGCATTATTCCTTTTTACGTAACAAAATTCCAAACAATAGAAACATCAGCAACGAAACCGATTGCAACGCGCACGAAAATAAATCAGCAGCCGCATTTGCGCAGCACATTTGTGCCAAGCCACGATCGCTTACAAACTTAATTACACTCGTCAAGTCCCCGCTGATTCTCGCGACTGAAGACGACTGCAGCTACCTCGTAAACCCCGGCAATCAAGCGTTATTAAAATCGTGGCAAGAAAACGCTGCGAGTGTCGGGGAACGAGCGGACGCGCGTTGATTTAAAGGTCGTTCCCCAGGCACCGTTCGCGACTTCAACTTCCAGTCGCGTCGGAGAGGGACACTTGACCAAATTTAGTATGTACCCTCGGAGGGCAATTTAGCCACGATACCCGATGGACATTGGCGAAACGCATCCAGCGTTAGCTGTAGCCCGTGGACCCGCGGAGACTCGTAATCCGGCGAGTTCGTTTCCTGACCGGTGGCTGGCAACGCGACGGATCGTAAAGCGGCGTCCGGCGTGATTAAAACGCAACGTTCTGTCCCTTTTCGCGGTTAAACGACTCTCGTGGACAATGGCGAGCGGCTTGCGATAAGTATTTAAGTGGGACGAGCAGGAGGGGCGGATTTACGGGTTCTCGTAAAATCGAACGGTTTTGATCCGGCTCGAAGCCGCAAGTCGTCGGCGTGTAACGCGGAATTAACTCTTGAAAAGAGTACTTTGGAAGACGCAAAGATGGACACAGAGGTGAAGTACACGATAAATTACGTTTCTTGTCCTGTACGAAGAGATAGGGAGATTAATGTCGTTTGAAGAATATTCAGGATTTTAATGGATATATCGTTACATTGTGGATTCTCCGAATTTTTGCAAAGTTATTTTCATACAAAGTTAAAACTATCAAAATGTGATCAAATTGTCCGGTCGACGACAAATCGTATTTTCACAGAATATTCTTCGAGATTTCGATAGTTTTTCGTAGAATGTACAAACGAAAGTCTTACATAGTTACTCCTCATATTTTCGCTCTTATCTGACATAAGTTTTCAACTTTAGTTGTCGACGGTTCAACGTGAAAATATCGAAAAATCAATAGAAACGTACCTATCATGTTGGCTTGCTGTAATCGTCGCGCAGACAGGAATCGATTGCACGCTCGAAACCCTGATAAGGATCCCTCTCGATGTTAGATCAAACAATTAAAAAGAAGTAGGCCAAAGGAGGTCGCGATTCAATGGGTGACAGAATCGAATCCGTCGATGTTATTTTACGGTTCGCGAGACGCGCGATAACGTCGGTGGGCGTGAAAGAAATCGGGGCCGAGGGATTACGACTGGAAAAAAGCTGCGCTTTATTGGCTAACCCGCAAGCTTTGAAAATTTAAAATCTCCCGGTGTAGAAGTAATTTCGATCTTGTGTTTTTTGCTTTTTGTTTTTTTGTTTTTTTTTGCACCCCCTTCATCCCCCTCTCCGCGCTGCGAGACGAACGACCAAAGAAAGGCGACCGAAAGAAAGCGAGAGAAAGAAAATGAAACGAAGAAATTTATCGGGGAATCTTTAGAGTGGAGAACATTTAATGACAACCAAACAAAACGACCTGTATTTTGCTGAGTGGTAAGCACGGTTTTCGATGTTTCCACTGGAAAGCTCTTGCTCCTCGTTTCTCTTACACGTTCCACCACCATCCGTCTCTGTCTCTTTTTCTCTCTTTTCTTCTCGTTTTTCCATTCTCTCTCTCTCTCTCTCTCTCTTCTACTCTCTGTCTTGCTCTCTGCCGGGGTTCTCTACCCCGGCATAGCAGTCGAGTAATCCAGGAATAATGAACAGCCAGCTGTCACTCGCAATACCCGCTCTTCCAGCGAATACGACCCTTGACGAGTTTGCGCAACTTCTGGCCTAGCTGCTCCCCGGGAGAAAGACGAGAGAGGGAAGGAGAGAGAGAGAGAGAGAGAGAGCGAAAGGGAGATATTCGAGAAGAAGAGAAAAAAAGAAAAGAGGGGAGAGAAAGGGGGGGGAAAAAAAACTGCTGACCTATGATCGCACACCGCTCGGAAATCAAATTTACTTTCCCGGTTGACTTTTTGAATATCAAACTCGTGGCGTTGCCTCGCGTCACCATTCTCGCCCGAGTAAATTCCGCGGCGCGGGCGATTTTTCCCAGCGAAACGACGGAAACTTTTATCGCCGCGCGAAACAATCAAGATCCCGCGAATCGTATCGAAAAGTTCCTCGCTTGCAAATTTAAACGAGGCTGCCAACCAATTTTCCAGCAACATCGTTTCTCTCCACGCCGCTTCTTGACACGCTTCGAGTTCCGCGCCTTGCGTTTCCGTTCCTCTATCTTCTATCAGCCGGCGGAAATAAAGAGCGAGAGAACAGCGTCGCGCCGTTTTCATAAATTTCACTGATTAATGCGTTTCAGTGTATATCTTGCGCAACTATTCGAAGCAATTTCCCGCTCGTCTTTGTTCGCGCCACCGGTCTAATCCGAACTAGTTTTGCCGGCAGTTAACGAAGTTTTCATTAGTCGTGCTTCTGGCAACGCCGGGCAAATTGCTGTTCTCGTTTAGCTTTTGCTCATTTTGAAATTCCAAACTACCGCTGCCGCCACCGCCGCCACCGCCGCTGTTAATGTCGATAATCGTCTCCGTTACGAAACCTCCAATTACCTGCGAATATTAATCAGCCTCAGCGTGCTGTCGCACGTGCCAGCTCGATCGACGCGATCGTCTTCCGTCGCTTGCGAAATCGTTTCGCGATTAATTCCTGTGAAATTGTCGCGATTAGCTGCGACCTTAGCGACAGCAAATTTGCGTCAGCGTTGTTACATCTGATCTAAGCAACGCGAGTCGCCAAAAATATTTTTACGAAATTCCGTCGAAGGTTGAATATTTATAGAAATCTATCTTGAGTATATCGCATGCGTTGCACGAAACGTCTTGAAGTTCCGTTAACACTGTGATTATCATTTTCATTGTAAATATGTATTATTGACAATAAATATTCCATACTTTTCACCAAGCACGGTAATTAAGACAGTCGTGTTTCTTCATAGTTTCAATAAAATATCAAAGTGTTTCGAATAATGCACACAATACTAAGGTAAATCTAAAACTTCTCCACGTGTTAGTGCGTGTCTCTGCACCAGTATCGATAAACATAACTGCAACGTCACGTAACCATTTTCTAACAGAGGCACAATTAACGTCGACATCAACGACGAATCAATACCATAAGACTCGTATTAAAAACACACTTTGATACAGAGATACCCCCGTACAGACCGTGTTCCTCGTCATAAAAAATTCAAAGATACATCGTAGGAAACGGAGTTTCTTTCCCTTTAAAACACTTTTCATTTCATCCCTGTACGACCGTCCATTCCCGAGATATCGTCGTTCGAAGAGGAACGTAATTTTTAATGTTTCGCCTGTCCCTTTCACTCGGTCGGACCTCCTTGTCGCGCTCCTTCCCTGATCTGCCTCAGGCGCTGCACCTGTGCCGTGGTCAGTGACAAACACTGAATCTACTTTCTCTAGTATCGTGGAAATGCGTAATACTAGCGACGTCCAGTATTACGCATTTCCACGAAAAAAAAAAGTAGGTCGTGAAGCATCCGGACGTCATTCACTCGCCTCCAATACTTTATCCGTTGTTCTTTGAAATTCCGTATCTCGGGAACGGATTGACGTATCGAGATGAAACAAAAAGCGTTTTAAAGAGCGCGGTCCCCTCTATCATCTGATACGTCTGTCGCCGGTGATTCCGCGATTTTTCACAGGGCATTTTTTTTTTTGTCGAAGTTGACGTTCGATTGAAACGTATATCGAGAAGAGATTCATTCGGGCTGCGTCTGAATTGAAGTTGAATTAAAGTTGAACGCCCGCGGAGCATAAACACGTGAATATACATATCACGGTGTAACATGAGCGAGATAATAGTCGCACAACCGCGGCAGTTGAATTTTGCAGATCGCTTGTTGCTCGCTAACGTAGCTCCGGTTTATTTTAAAGGATAATAAAATTTGCAAATTTTGAAATACGTCGCGGACCACTGCGTTACAGCCTACTGTTTATTGTGAGCGAAGACGGTGCAGTTTTTATCTAAACGTGGCGATTATCCCGTCTCTTTTATTTCGTCTCCATGGCGACGCTCGCCGCGCTGTTACACAACGACAGGCCTTGCATTTTTGATGCGCCCGGCTTGATTTTTAAACGGCTATAAAACACGCTCCCCGCCTTTTTTCGCTTTAACGCTGCCTTCGAAATTTCATGAACTTCCTCGCGTATTTTCGGCGAATCGACGTTGTTATCAGAATCGTTTAATACGCAACTCGATTACTCGCTACGTTTTCGTTACTCGCGAAATTTTCGTGTCACGTTTTTTATTCCCGCGAAATTCCACTTCGATTACGAAATATAACGCTTTTGTTGTAGAATCACGCGCGACTGCGTGTGTTTATTAAAGTAAATAATTGTCCTTTATCCGTGTTTGTCCAATGTTGGCAAAATGTCGTTCAATTATTTTAATATCGAGCTTTCTGTGAAACAGTGAAACACAGATGACAGAATACCCCTAACGAAAAATAATGATACAAGAGAATGCCACAATGTGACGGCCATTGATTTTCTTACACCAGACAAAGACAAAAAATAACCTGTTGGTGAGAGATTGATTGATGATAAAGTTTTCCATATTTTTTGCAATTCATCATCCGCTTCCATAACAAATTTCCCGTTACAATATTTTCAAACTTTCCAATTACTTTATGCACTTGACTTTAAAAAGAACCGCGTTATTCGCGGCACGATCATAATACGATTTTGACGAGATATGAAGAAATTCTACTGAAATATTTAAAATGGCACGAAACATCCTTAATTAATGTTTGCACATTCGTGAGATCCTAATGACGTTATAGAAAATTAATATCATTGAATCCGCGAATAGATATCAATTCGTGATGGACGACGAATACAGACACTCTCGTCGCATTATAAAAGAGGTCCTGTATCAGGAAATCTGGTTCCGCGGCACGATGGCGTTCTCTAAGCTGAAAATGATTGAGCAGCCATCGCATATTGCTTCGAGCAAGCATGCAGAGGTCTCGTCAAAACCTGTTAGATCGAACTCAGGGACTACTCAGGACTACTCAGAGCGTTGTCATCCTCCTGGAACGAGGCAAAACGAGTGATCGATCTGTTTCGACCGGTGAGCATATCTTTCGCGCCGAAGATCGAAGAGTACGTTTTAACGATGCGTTCCCTATCTATGTCTGTTCAAATTTAGACGAGATCGTACAGTGAAAAAAGAAACGAAACTGGTTTCGTCATTTAAATGTTTCATATTCGTAACTCAAATTTGTAGAGTGTAATTTAAGTATGTTAAACGCGTAGCTGATCGACGGACTGCATCTATTATAGTTTCCTAGTTCAAAGATACAAATTTTTAATTTCACTCGCAAAGAGTATCGGCCGTCTACTCGCGCTAGCTGAAAACCGACTGAGACAAATGAAAACAACACCGTAAATATAAAACAAGCACCCGGCGAGACAGCAAATTACTCCATTCGCTGGGCACTAAATCAAAATAAGTTTTACCACTGTTCGAAACTGCGGCCGTTAGCAAGTATCAGAATTTCCCCGCGGCAATTTCCCCGCGCTCGTATATTTTCAATATTTGTCGGCCAACTTTTAAACGGGTAATCGTCGAACAATGAGCAAATACGTTTTACAACGTTCGCGCGTGCGCTGAGCGATGGCGAAAACTTACGATTCACGGTGTCGCTCGAGCGAAGCACGATCACGAGCTAGGCGTTTCGCGACTATCGCGCGGGGAACCGTGTTTGGCGAAACGGAATTGCGAACGAGACACAACGGGTCGAGCTGCGCTGCGACCACTCGAGCACAACGAACGTATTTTTCCGCGCTGTTTCGAGAAGTTCAACTCGAGAGCCCTTTGTTTCATTTGCATAGCGAACCAGGCCGAATCTAATAATCGATGGAACGTTAACGAATCGCCGGAATCGAGCGTGCAAGTCGAACGAGAGATTCGCCGCGCGTTTCGTAATTTTATCGAACGACGGCGAAAAGAATCCTTCAAACAATAACAAACCGATAACATCGACAACGACCAAGTCAGGCGCTCTCTCTCTCTCTCTTCCCATTCTCCCTCCACGCGCGGGTTTCACGTTTTACGGCCGAATCTCGTATCGCGAAATTGATCAGCGAATAATCAGGAAATTAATTAACGATTCACGGAGGGTCGCTCTCTGTGTACGGCCTATCTTCATCTCAACGGTGCATTGTTTATCGGCGGAAGAGAGGGTGAGCGAAAAAAAAGCAAAAAAAAGGTGCGCGCGATGGAAGAGGTTGCACACGTCGATAGATAAAAAAGGATGAGAAGGGAGAGAAAGAGAGAGAGAGAGAAGGGGAGAGGAACAGAGGGGGGACGGAGGTAACACGAACATTGCGCTTATTTATTCGGCTGTTTTTTTCATCGGTGGCGGTGCGCTCGCTCGCCTGGGGGGCGGGTTTACTTCGATACACCCGACAACGGATGGCTCTCCCCGGCCTGTGTCTGCCACGCGCGCTTGACACAGATACACATCCAGCACACTTTTTAATTCTGTTTTAATCTCCGAGTTATTGCTACTCCAGAGCTCGCGCCGGGCTTTCCCTTCCCATTCATCCGCGTATCTCAAATACACCGCATATATGATTCCGCGCCAACGACGGGAATAATGGGCCCGCGGATACGCGCGCCAGCACCCAGCTTCTCTATTCTGCAGTCGTTGCAGCTGATACAGAGATGCCAGCGAATACACGCCCGCTCCCCACAACTCCACCCCCCCGTTTTCCTGTCCTCTCTCCTCCATTTCCCTGCCACGCCGCGAATTTTTGCGCACCGCGAAAACACCGCCAGCAAGTCGCCGGCGAGCAATGATCAGTTCAAAGAAATTTCTCTTTTCTCTCTTCCTTCTTCCTTCGTCTGCGTCGCTGTTGTCTTCCGGAGAACAATGCCGCGCGCTCGCGCCGTCTGTTTGATTAAAAAATATATAACCGCGGCCTCTTTTCCCCGGTACGGCACGTACGGTACGTACGGTCGGCTGTCAGGACCTCGGGTCGAGATATTAATATACCTGAAACAGGTTTTACTCGCTTTACTTGCACCGCAGCCGCTTCTCCCTTAGTTGCCCTTCTTCTCCGCCCGACCTGCTCAGTTACGCTGCTACTCTTACCGTAATTGTCTAAACGCGAGGGGTATCGTCGAAGATTAATGTTACTTCTGGGATCGGGTTAACTCGCTGCAACGCGAATCTCTGGTTCCGGCGGCGAGAACGTGCATCGGCGTAAGCACCGTTGTAGAACACGGCCGAGGAATGTGTTGCGGAGTTGTACGCGCGGTGGTGGTGGTGGTGGTGGTGGTGGTGGTGATGGTAGCGGCCCCCATCGTGTTTTGCGTTTCGCTGTAATTTCGCTGGTTTCTTGGCCGTTTGAGGGAACGCGTGTCTGCCGGATTGCCGGCACGGTTCTGATTTATGGAAACTCCGTATAGAGAGAAAATTGGGAAACTTGTTCGGCGGTTGAGATCGCGGAGAGCGCGGCGCGCTGGCGGTTCGACGATTCGTTCGAACGACAGCGTTCTAGAAATATAGGACGATCCAAAATCCGGAGAGTAAAAGCGCACTCGGAAGTCGAAAGAAGCTCGAGGGTCGAGAGATCAAACGGCAGTGCGTCCGCTTTGGATCTCCGAAAGAAAGCGTTTTCGAAAAATTACGAAACGACGCGCTCGTGCGGGGAAACTGAAAAATCACCGGGCGCGTGATTTCAAATCGTTCCAACGCCGCTGTGGCGGCCGGCGACACGACAGCGCGGTGGCGAGCGCGAGTTCAATTTCGTTCGGCGCAACGCCACGTCGACGATCGGGATTCGATTTCATAGGTGGACTCTTTTCCTCGTCCGGCGTTAAAACACGCCGCGGGCACACAGAGACGAGCACTCCACCCCGATCAACAGGAGAGAGGCCGGGCAGCAACGAAGCAGGGGGTAGGGGGAAGAGACGAGGGGGGTTTATATGTTCAGCCGTTTGACGTAAAGAAGCGTAAACGCGGAATACGATCGGTTAAGTGCACCAATCACTGGCAGGGCGTTCAGAAGGAGTCAAATAGAGCCCGCGAATTCGAAATCGCGTCGTCATACCCCGGCGTGAAATTACGAGGATCGCCGGGGATGACGACGCGAGAGCAGAAGAGAGAGAGAGAGAGAGTACGGGCAGATTTGTAATTTTTATCGCGACTGCGGCATCCCTGGACTAGTCTAGAGTTTGTTTACGGGGTTGAGGGACTTTTTGTTGGCTCTTCGTCTGCAACTTTCCTTTGAGGGCTGAAACAATGGGTCCTTTTGGTGTAATCTTTTGACTATTGGCGGGAGAATCGTTGACATCGCGGCACGATTTTTCTTGGCGAAATTTTGAGAAAAATTGAGAAACTAGTATCAGGTAGTAGGTTTTGGAGCAAGTTGGTAAGGAATTTGTTCAGGGAAATTTGAACTACGTTGCAACAGTTCGTGAAATTTGATGATACTTTTATGAATATGATTAATACTTTTAGGTATTTTTTCTTCTACTGTCCTACTTTCCTAATGAAATTTATGAACTTTTCACAAATTCGAGAACGACGTAATTTTAAAACACCTGCTGGGTAAATGATTGAAAAGTAAAGAGACGAATAACCGAGGGAAGGAAAATTTTGGGATCAAGTCGGAGATCGATGAGGTACGCGTGCGCAAAGGGGAGTTCGGATTAATTCGCAGTACGTGTGGTTGCTGAGCCACGTTGTATTGGGCGGTAATTCCATCGTGTACACTCTTCCTTTAATTGCGCTCTCTTGTGGCAAATACTGCAACTTCTTCAGAAGCTGTCGGAACATCCGTCTTGCTTTGGGTTGTTGCGTGGATTGGTTGAGATTAACTTTCTGCGCTCTGTTCGTGCTGTAAATCAGCCCCAAAGGTGCTGATATTTTTTTTTCGCGTTCCAACCTCGTGACCTTAACATGTCACAAGTGTTAACGCATCGACAGTTTGCACTATTTAAATATAACTTTAATGATGAAAAATTGTTTTCGACTCGAAGAATGCGCGTATGAAGGTTCTCCAATAAGTTGGTACTGACATTTATAAAACCGCTGCTATACTTTCAATTATCCTGCTTCTCCAATCACTGGTCGTTCACACGGGCTCATTCAATTCGCAAAATTTATATAAAAATTTGTTTAAACAACAGCCGACAAAAGCGGTCGAAACGTGACTCGAGACAGAAAATAACGCACGAACGATCGTTATTCGCGGGAAGAGCGACGGAAAGTCGGTCGATTAGCGGCGGGGTACAGGTGAATGGAATTACTGGCACTGGCTGCAGGCGTCCCGCTTTTTTGTATCCGTGCTGCGGGTAACTGCGTGTCCTTCCGGGCTGCAACTCCTTACTTCTACCCCTTAGTCCGGGTTTTCGGAATCGACGAATCGAGACCAAAGCCCGGCAGAAGGAGAGGAGGCCGAGGAGAACTTTCAGGGGAGGCGGGGGAGACCTTCGGACGAGTCGGAGGCGTTCAAGTGGCCAGGCTCGTCGGGCTCGATCATGCTTCGCGGGACATATGGCGCGTTTCATGCACGATGAAGATAGGAAGTATCGATCCGAGCGTTACGTATTGCCCGGTCGTGCGGACTTTACAGCCAGCTGAAACTTTGGGAAACTGGCGTGGAACACGTTGTCGTAATAGCGTGCACGCGCGTAGGCGCGGTCAGTTTGCAATTCGGCTGGCTGGAATTCACCGATCCACTCGCGTGGCCTTCGCCGTTCGATTCCACGGGGCCTGTTATTATTATCTCCTTGGCTGTTATTCCGCCGATTGTTCCCGCGATCTGCAGATGTGCCAGCCGCACTTGGAACCTCTGGACAAAGCTTGATAAGCAGACGCCAGCAATACGTAACTGAACGAACCAATCACGACAGGTGTGTCTCTCGACAAAATTTTTATGCTTCGTGAAGCCTATCTTCATCTTCCCTCTCCTGCTTTCTGCTAAATACTATCTGAGAATCTTCGATTGAGATATAATTCTTCGTCAGAACCCACTATTTCACTCTATAAATTTTTTCTCGAAACCCACAATCTTCTTCCAAAAAAAAAAAAAGAACAACTCTCCCAAGTTTCCGGATCCTCGCATCTCATCGATACCAAAACGGACTTTCGAAAGTCTTAGCAGCCCTTTGCCGTACAAGTAACATTCGCAGCGATCGCGGGAACAATCGGCGGAATAACAGCCAAGGAGATAATAATAATAACAGGCTCCGTGGAATCGAACGGCGAAGGCCACACGGAGTGGATCGGTGAATTCCAGCCAGCCGAATTGCAAACCGAACGCGCTCCACGCGCGTGCACGCTATTACGACAACGTGTTCCACGCCAGTTTCCCAAAGTTTCAGCCGGCTGTAAAGTCCGCACGACCGGGCAATACGTAACGCTCGGATCGATACTTTCCTATCTTCATCGTGCATGAAACGCGCCATATGTCCCGCGAAGCATGATCGAGCCCGACGAGCCTGGGCTACTTGAACGCCTCCGACTCGTCCGAAGGTCTCCCCCCGCCTCCCTGAAAGTTCTCTCTCGGCCTCCTCTGCCGGCCGGTCTCGATTCGCTCGATCGATTCGTCGATTCGAAAACCCGACTAAGGGGTAAGAAGTAAGAGTTGCAGCCCGGAAGCGACGCAGCTACCCGCACGGATACAAAAGCGGGACGCCTGCAGTCAGTGCCAGTAATTCCATTCACCTGTACCCGCCGCTAATCGACCGACTTTCCGTCGCTCTTCCCGCGAATAACGATCGTTCGTGCGTTATTTTCTGTCTCGAGTCACGTTTCGACCACACCGGCTGTTGTTTAAACAAATTTTATAGAATTTTATAGTTGAATGACGTGAACGACCAGTGATTGAGAAGCAGGATAATTGAAAGTATAGCAAGTGTTTTATAAATGTCAGTACCAACTTATTGGAGAACCTTCATACGCGCATTCTTCGAGTCGAAAAATAATTTTCATCGTTAAAGTTATACTTAAATAGTGCGCAAACTGTCGATGCGTTAACACTTGTGACATGTTAGGTCACGAGGTTGGAACGCGAAAATAAAATATCAGCACCTTGGGGCTGATTTACAGCACGAACAGAGCGCAGAAAGTTAATCTCAACCAATCCACGCAACAACCCAAACAAGACGGGATGTTCCGACAGCTTCGAAGAAGTTGCAGGCTTGCCGCAAGAGCGCAATTAAACGGAAGAGTGTACAATGGAATTACCGCCTAATACAACGTGTCAACAATCCACACGTACTGCACTAATCCGGAACGCTCCCCTTTGCGCACGCGTACCTCATCGATCTCCGACTTGATCCCAAAATTTTCCTTCCCTCGGTTATTCGTCTCTTCACTTTTCAATCATTTACCCAGCAGGTGTTTTAAAAATTACGTCGTTCTCTCGAATTTGTGAAAAGTTCATAAATTTCATTAGGAAAGTAAGACAGTAGAAGAAAAATACCTAAAAGTATTAATCATATTCATAAAAGTATCATCAAATTTCACGAACTGTTGCAACGTAGTTCAAATTTCTGAACAAATTGCTCTACCAACTTGCTCCAAAACCTACTACCTGATACTAGTTTCTCAATTTTCTCAAAATTTCGCCAAGAAAATCGTGCCGCGATGTCAACGATTCTCCCCGTAATGGTCAAAGTTACACCAAAAAGGACCCATTGTTTCAGCCTCAGCGAAAGTTGCAGACGAAGAGCCAACAAAAGTCCCTCAACCCCGTAAACAAACTCTAGACTAGTCCAGGGATGCCACGCAGTCGCGATAAAATTACAAATCTGCCCGTACTCTCTCTCTCTCTCTCTTCTGCTCTCGCGTCGTCATCCCCGGCGATCCTCGTAATTTCACGCCGGGGTATGACGACGCGATTTCGAATTCCGGGCTCTATTTGACTCTCTCGAACGCCCTGCCAGTGATTGGTGCACTTAACCGATCGTATTTCGCGTTTAAACGCTTCGCTGTCAAACGGCCGAACATATGAACCGCCCCCTCGTCTCTTCCCCTACCCCCTGCTTCGTTGCTGCCTGGCCTCTCTGTTGATCGAAGGGTGGAGTGCTCGTCTCTGTGTGCCCGCGGCGTGTTTAACGCCGGACGAGGGAAAGAGTCCACGGCGAGACGAATCCCGATCGTCGACGTGGCGTTGCGCCGAACGGAAATTGAACTCGCGCTCGCCACCGCGCTGTCGTGTCGCCGGTCGCCACAGCGGCGTTGGAACGATTTGAAAATCACGCGCCCGGTGATTTTTCAGTTTCCTCGCACGAGCGCGTCGTTTCGTAATTTTTCGAAAACGCTTTTTCTTTCGGAGATCCAAAGCGAACGCACTGCCGTTCGATCTCTCGACCCTCGAGCTTCTTTCGACTTCCGAGTGCGCTTTTACTCTCCGGATTTTTGGATCGTCCTATATTTCTAGAACGCTGTCGTTCGAACGAATCGTCGAACCGCCAGCGCGCCGCGCTCTCCGCGATCTCAACCGCCGAACAAGTTTCCCAATTTCTCTCTATACGGAGTTTCCCATAAATCAGAACCGTGCCGGCAATCCGGCAGACACGCGTTCCCTCAAACGGCCAAGAAACCAGCGAAATTACAGCGAAACGCAAAACACGATGGGGGCCGCTACCATCACCACCACCACCTCCACCACCACCACCACCGCGCGTACAACTCCGCAACACATTCCTCGGCCGTGTTCTACAACGGTGCTTACGCCGATGCACGTTCTCGCCGCCGGAACCAGAGATTCGCGTTGCAGCGAGTTAACCCGATCCCAGAAGTAACATTAATCTTCGACGATACCCCTCGCGTTTAGACAATTACGGTAAGAGTAGCAGCGTAACTGAGCAGGTCGGGCGGAGAAGAAGGGCAACAGGGAGAAGTACTGCGGTGCAAGTAAAGCGAGTAAAACCTGTTTCAGGTATATTAATATCTCGACCCGAGGTCCTGACAGCCGACCGTACGTACCGTACGTGCCGTACCGGGGGAAAGAGAGGCCGCGGTTATATATTTTTTTAATCAAACAGACGGGCGCGAGCGCGCGGCATTGTTCTCCGGAAGACAACAGCGACGCAGACGAAGGAAGAAGGAAGAGAGAAAAAGAGAAATTTCTTTGAACTGATCATTGCTCGCCGGCGACTTGCTGGCGGTGTTTTCGCGGTGCGCAAAAATTCGCGGCGTGGCAGGGAAATGGAGGGAGAGAGGACAGGAAAACGGGGGTGGAGTTGTGGGAGTGGCGTGTATTCGCTGGCATCTCTGTATCAGCTGCAACGACTGCAGAATAGAGAAGCTGGGTGCTGGCGCGCGTATCCGCGGCCCATTATTCCCGTCGTTGGCGCGGAATCATATATGCGGTGTATTTGAGATACGCGGATGAATGGGAAGGGAAAGCCCCGGCGCGAGCTCTGGAGTAGCAATAACTCGGAGATTAAAACAGAATTAAAAAGTGTGCTGGATGTGTATCTGTGTCAAGCGCGTGGCAGACACAGGCCGGGGGAGAGCCATCCGTTGTCGGGGTGTATCGAAGTAAACCCGCCCCCGGCGCTCGCGAGCGCACCGCCACCGATGAAAAACAGCCGAATAAATAAGCGCAATGTTCGTGTTACCTCCGTCTCCCCTCTGTTCCTCTCCCCTTCTCTCTCTCTCTCTTTCTCTCCTTCTCATCCTTTATCTATCGACGTGTGCAACCTCTTCCATCGCGCGCACCTTTTTTTTTTTTTTTTGCTTCGCTCACCCTCTCTTCCGCCGATAAACAATGCACCGTTGAGATGAAGATAGGCCGTACACAGAGAGCGACCCTCCGTGAATCGTTAATTAATTTCCTGATTATTCGCTGATCCAATTTCGCGATACGAGATTCGGCCGTAAAACGTGAAACCCGCGCGTGGAGGGAGAATGGGAAGAGAGAGAGAGAGAGCGCCTCGACTTGGTCGTTGTCGATGTTATCGGTTTGTTATTGTTTGAAGGATTCTTTTCGCCGTCGTTCGATAAAAATTACGAAACGCGCGGCGAATCTCTCGTTCGACTTGCACGCTCGATTCCGGCGATTCGTTAACGTTCCATCGATTATTAGATTCGGCCTGGTTCGCTATGCAAATGAAACAAGGGCTCTCGAGTTGAACTTCTCGAAACAGCGCGGAAAATACGTTCGTTGTGCTCGAGTGGTCGCAGCGCAGCTCGACCCGTTGTGTCTCGTTCGCAATTCCGTTTCGCCAAACACGGTTCCCCGCGCGATAGTCGCGAAACGCCTAGCTCGTGATCGTGCTTCGCTCGAGCGACACCGTGAATCGTAAGTTTTCGCCATCGCTCAGCGCACGCGCGAACGTTGTAAAACGTATTTGCTCATTGTTCGACGATTACCCGTTTAAAAGTTGGCCGACAAATATTGAAAATATACGAGCGCGGGAAATTGCCGCGGGGAAATTCTGATACTGCTAACGGGCCGCAGTTTCGAACAGTGGTAAAACTTATTTTGATTTAGTGCCCAGCGAATGGAGTAATTTGCTGTCTCGCCGGGTGCTTGTTTTATATTTACGGTGTTGTTTTTCATTTGTCTCAGTCGGTTTTCAGCTAGCGCGAGTAGACGGCCGATACTCTTTTTGCGAGTGAAATTAAAAAAATTTGTATCTTTGAACTAGGAAACTATAATAGATGCAGTCCGTCGATCAGCTACGCGTTTAACATACTTAAATTACACTCTACAAATTTGAGTTACGAATATGAAAACATTTAAATGACGAAACCAGTTTCGTTTCTTTTTTTCACTGTACGATCTCGTCTAAATTTGAACAGACATAGATAGGGGAACGCATCGTTAAAACGTACTCTTCGATCTTCGGCGCGAAAAGATATGCTCACAGAAAAGATCGATCACTCGTTTTTGCCTCGTTCCAGGAGGATGACAACGCTCTGAGTAGTCCTGAGTAGTCCCTGAGTTCGATCTAACAGGTTTTGACGA
The DNA here is from genome assembly GCA_032399605.1 of Melipona beecheii. Taxonomy (NCBI): domain Eukaryota; kingdom Metazoa; phylum Arthropoda; class Insecta; order Hymenoptera; family Apidae; genus Melipona; species Melipona beecheii. The sequence continues at coordinate 7,409 of JAUCMO010000047.1, read as the reverse complement.
GACCTCTGCATGCTTGCTCGAAGCAATATGCGATGGCTGCTCAATCATTTTCAGCTTAGAGAACGCCATCGTGCCGCGGAACCAGATTTCCTGATACAGGACCTCTTTTTATAATGCGACGAGAGTGTCTGTATTCGTCGTCCATCACGAATTGATATCTATTCGCGGATTCAATGATATTAATTTTCTATAACGTCATTAGGATCTCACGAATGTGCAAACATTAATTAAGGATGTTTCGTGCCATTTTAAATATTTCAGTAGAATTTCTTCATATCTCGTCAAAATCGTATTATGATCGTGCCGCGAATAACGCGGTTCTTTTAAAGTCAAGTGCATAAAGTAATTGGAAAGTTTGAAAATATTGTAACGGAAATTTGTTATGGAAGCGGATGATGAATTGCAAAAATATGGAAAACTTTATCATCAATCAATCTCTCTCACCAACAGGTTATTTTTGTCTTTGTCTGGTGTAAGAAAATCAATGGCCGTCACATTGTGGCATTCTCTTGTATCATTATTTTTCGTTAGGGGTATTCTGTCATCTGTGTTTCACTGTTTCACAGAAAGCTCGATATTAAAATAATTGAACGACATTTTGCCAACATTGGACAAACACGGATAAAGGACAATTATTTACTTTAATAAACACACGCAGTCGCGCGTGATTCTACAACAAAAGCGTTATATTTCGTAATCGAAGTGGAATTTCGCGGGAATAAAAAACGTGACACGAAATTTCGCGAGTAACGAAAACGTAGCGAGTAATCGAGTTGCGTATTAAACGATTCTGATAACAACGTCGATTCGCCGAAAATACGCGAGGAAGTTCATGAAATTTCGAAGGCAGCGTTAAAGCGAAAAAAGGGCGGGAGCGTGTTTTATAGCCGTTTAAAAATCAAGCCGGGCGCATCAAAAAATGCAAGGCCTGTCGTTGTGTAACAGCGCGGCGAGCGTCGCCATGGAGACGAAATAAAAGAGAGACGGGATAATCGCCACGTTTAGATAAAAACTGCACCGTCTTCGCCCACAATAAACAGTAGGCTGTAACGCAGTGGTCCGCGACGTATTTCAAAAAAAATTTGCAAATTTTATTATCCTTTAAAATAAACCGGAGCTACGTTAGCGAGCAACAAACAAGCGATCTGCAAAATTCAACTGCCGCGGTTGTGCGACTATTATCTCGCTCATGTTACACCGTGATATGTATATTCACGTGTTTATGCTCCGCGGGCGTTCAACTTTAATTCAACTTCAATTCAGACGCAGCCCGAATGAATCTCTTCTCGATATACGTTTTCAATCGAACGTCAACTTCGACAAAAAAAAATGCCCGGTGAAAAATCGCGGAATCACCGGCGACAGACGTATCAGATGATAGAGGGGACCGCGCTCTTTAAAACGCTTTTTGTTTCATCTCGATACGTCAATCCGTTCCCGAGATACGGAATTTCAAAGAACAACGGATAAAGTATTGAGGCGAGTGAATGACGTCCGGATGCTTCACGACCTACTTTCGTGGAAATGCGTAATACTGGACGTCGCTGCTATTACGCATTTCCACGATACTAGAAAAAGTAGATTCAGTGTTTGTCACTGACCACGGCACAGGTGCGGCGCCTGAGGGGCAGATCAGGAAGGAGCGCGACAAGCGAGGTCCGACCGAGTGAAAAGGGACAGGCGAAACATTAAAAATTACGTTCCTCTTCGAACGACGAATCTCCGAGATGGACGTTGAAGTACGGGATGAAATGAAAAAGTGTTTTAAAGGGAAAAACTCCGTTTCTACGTGTATCTTTGAATTTTTTATGACGAGGAACACGGTCTGTACGGGGGTATCTCTGTATCAAAGTGTGTTTTTAATACCGAGGTCTTATGGTGATGATTCATGTCGTTGATGTCGACGTTAATTGTACCTCTGTTAGAAAATGGTTACGTGACGTTGCAGTTATGTTTATCATTTGATACTACTGGTGCAGAGACACGCACTAACACGTGGAGAAGTTTTAGATTTACCTTAGTATTGTGTGCATTATTCGAAACACTTTGATATTTTATTGAAACTATGAAGAAAACTTACATTATTAATTACCGTGCTTGGTGAAATTATGGGTCTTTATTGTCAATATTACATATTTACAATTGAAATGATAATCACCCAGTGTATAACGGAACTTCGGGCTGCGTTTCGTGCAACGCATGCGATATACTCCCGAATGGGTTTCTATAAATATTCAACCTTCGACGGAATTTCGTAAAAATATTTTTGGCGACTCGCGTTGCCGTCAGATGTAACAACGCTGACGCAAATTCTTTATCGCGCTAAGGTCGCAGCTAATCGCGGCAATTTCACAGGGTAATCATGAAACGATTTCACATAACGGAAGCGGAAGACGTCCGACGTCGATCGAGCTGGCGACGTGCGACAGCACGCTGAGGCTGATTAATCATTCGCAGGTAATTGGAGGTCTCGTAACGGAGACGATTATCGACGTGCTAACAGCTGGCGGTGGCGGCGGTGGCGCAGCAGCGGTAGTTTGGAATTTCAAAAATGAGCAAAAGCTTTCAAACGAGAACGACAGTACTTGCCCGGCGTTTGCCAGAAGCACGACTAATGAGAAACGTCGTGACTGCCGGCAAAGAGCTAGTTCGGGATTAGACCGGTGGCGCGAACAAAGACGAGCGGAAATTGCTTCGAATAGTTGCAGGCAAGATATACGCACTGAAACGCATTAATCGAAGGTGAAATTTATGAAACGGCGCGACGCTGTTCTTCGCTCTTTATTTCCGCCGTTGATAGAGATAGAACGGGAAACGCGAAGGCGAACTCGAAGCGTGTCAAGCGGCGTGGAGCTGATGTTGCTGGAAAAGTTGGTTGGCAGCCTCGTTTGGTACGAAGCGAAAGGAACTTTCGATACGATTCGCGGGATCTTGATTGTTCCAGCGCGGCGATAAAAGTTTCCGTCGTTTCGCTGGGAAAAATCGCTTGCGCCGCGTTTACTCAGGCGAGGAATGACTGACATGAGAACAGCAGCACCGGAGTTTGATATTCAAAAAGTCAACCGGGAGAAGTAGGAATTTGATTTTCCGAGCGGTGTGCGATCCTCAAGTCAGCAGTTTTTTTTCCCCCTTTCTCTCTCTCCTCTTTTCTTTTTCTCTTCTTCTCGAATATCTCCCTTTTCGCTCTCTCCTCTCTCTCTCTCTCCTTCCTCTCTCGTCTTTTTCTCGGGGAGCAGCTAGGCTGAAGTTATGGCTCGTCAAAGTCGTATTCGCTGGGAAAGGCGGGTATTACGATGACAGCTGGCTGTTCATTATTCCTGGATTACTCGACTGCTATGCGGTGAGGGAGCGGCGGAGAACAGACAGAGGGTAGAAGAAGAGAGAGAGAAGAAGAAGAAATGGAGGAAAACGAGAAGAAAGAGAGAAAAAGAGACGAGAGACGGATGGTATTGGTGGAACGTGTAAAGAGAAACGAGGAGCAAAACTTTCCAGTGCAAACATCGAAACCATTAACTTACCACTCCAGCAAAAATGCTGGGTCGTTTTGTTTGGTTTCATTAAATGTTCTCCACTCTAAAGATTCCCCGATAAAATTTCTTCGTTTCATTTTCTTTTCTCTCTCGCTTTCTTTCGGTCGCCTTTCTAACTTTTGGTCGTTCGTCTCGCAGCGCGGAGGATGAAGGGGTGCAAAAAAAGCAAAAAACAAAAAGCAAAAAACACAAGATCAGAAATTACTTCTACACGGGAGATTTTTAAATTTTCAAAAGCTTTGCGGGTTGGCAATAAAGCGCAGCTTTCCAGTCGTAATCCCTCGGCCCCGATTTCTTTCACGCCCACCGACGTTATCGCGCGTCTCGCGAACCGTAAAATAACATCGACGGATTCGATTCTGTCACCCTTGGATATCGCGACCTCCTTTTGGCCTGCTTCTTTTTTAATTGTTTGATCTAACATCGAGGGGATCCTTATCAGGGTTTCGAGCGTGCAATCGATTCCTGTCTGCGCGACGATTACAGCAAGCCAACATGATAAGGCGTTCTATTGATTTTTGATATTTTCACGTTGAACCGTCGACAACTAAAGTTGGCTTTTATGTCGAAGATAAAACGAAAATATGAGGAGTAACTATGTAAAAGACTTTCGTTTGTACATTCTGAAAAACTATCGAAATCTCGAAAGAATATTCTGTGAAAATACGATTTGTCGTCGACCGGACAATTTGATCACATTTTGATAGTTTTAACTGTATGAAAATAACTTTGCAAAAATTGGAGGAATCCACAGTAACGATATATCATTAAAATCCACGGAGAATATTCTTCAGAAACGACATTAATCTCTATCTCTTCGTACAGGACAGAAACGCGTAATTTATCGTGTACTTCACCTCTGTGTCCATCTTTGCGTCTTACCAAAGTACTCTTTTCAAAGAGTTGAATTCCGCGTTACATAGCCGACGACTTTTGCGGCTTCAGGCCGATCAAAACCGTTCGATTTTTACGGGGAACCCGCCAAATCCTCCTCACTGCTCGTCCCACTGAAATGCTTGCTCGCAGGCTACGCTCGCCATTGTCCACGAGAGTCGTTTAACGCGAAAAGGGACAGAACGTTTGCGTTTTATTGTATCGCGCCGGACGCCGCTTTTACGATCCGGCAACGTTGCGCGTAGCCGGTCCGGGAGCACGAACTCGCCGGATTACGGGTCTCCGCAGGTCCACGGGCTACACCTAACGCTGGATGCGTTTCGCCAATGTCCGTCGGGTATCGTGGCTAAATTGCCCTCCGGGGTACGCCACTAGTGGTCCAGAGTGTCCCTCTCGACGCGACTGGAGAGTTGAAGTCGCGAGCGGTGCCTAAGGGAGAGCTTGACCTTTGAAATCAGCGCGCGTCCGCTCGTTCCCCGACGCACTCGCAGCGTTTTCTTGCCGCGATTTTAATGGCGACTTGATTGCCGTTTACGAGGTGGCTGCGGTCGTCTTCAGTCGCGAGAATCAAGCGGGGACGCGGCGAGTGTAATTAAGTTTGCCGTAAGCGAAGACGTGGCTTGCGGCGCAAATGTGCTGCTGCAAATGCGGCTGCTGATTTATTTTCGTGCGCGTTGCAATCAGTTTCGTTGCTTTCGATGTTTTCTATTGTTTGGAATTTTGTTTGCGTAAAAAGGAATAATGCTGCAGAACTAATGCTTTGTTTTCTGATCTTGGTAGAGCGCGAATTTCTGTTTTCTAAAATTTATATTTCAATGCTTTTTATACGTTAGCGTGTATTCTGCAGATTTTCATTCAAGCATCACGAACTACTATATTATCAGTTAATTTCCTCGTAAACTCGTCGTTTTGTTAAAATTTATTAGATGAGACAGAGGCGAGTTTGGTTTTTGTATCTATTTAACGGAGCGGAATACTTTTGGGTTTTCAGATATTCAAGAGGTAATCATTATACCATTCCCTTATTAAGCACTTGAAATAAGTAGAGGCCACGTGTACCATTTTCAGCATCGTTTTGAAAAATAATCTTGCCCTCAAATATTATCGTTACGTATTATATATCACGCGTGAATATTATTTTAATAATATTATCGCGAGCAATAAATCTAAGTCTTTATCATCCCGACGAATCATGATTTTTACTTCAACACGGTCAAATCTCGCAATTACGAAAATCGTAAAAATAACGGGATAAAAATAAAACGGCAATTTCGCGCAGGATGTATCTCCAGTTCGCGGGAATTAAAATTAATCAGATCGATCACGCGACACCAATTCGACGTGAAAACCTGCGATACGATTAAAACCATAGTACAGAATCATAAATAATAATAAAAATACAGATAAAAATTGCGATACAGAGCAGATATGTCGACGAATTAATCGAAACAAGAGGGGTGGGGGAGAGAGCTCTCGCTGCGAAGCCTATGTATATTCGCGTTTATCGCAAACATCATAAATAAATAAGCGAAAGGGTGTGCAAATACAACGCGCGAGAATACATCTCCAGTTGGAGGAATAAATTAATCAGATCAATTACACGATACCAGCAGGAGAAAATAGCGCAGCGTGAAGCCCATGTTCGTATCTAGCTTAAAAATCACTCAGTCGTTTTAGCCATTTAATTAGATTCATCTTCCGCGTTGATCGATTCGAAGCGATCCAAGGTACACGATATTCAGGACCCAGTGGAATTATGGGACACCGAGCGAGTTCGCTGAATGGAACGTCGCTGTAATTCGACCGTTATGAAATAATCATTGGCCCGCTTAATGCGGGAACGTTCAGCAGAGCGCAGCGGCGTGCCGTAAATTCACTAGCCGCTTTTCTTTGCGGGTGCGTGGCTCGGCTCGTGCTTCGGCGTCCGCCTGAAGTACCCGCGCTGTTCCTCTGATGCAAAGAACCGAGAATCCACTATTATTTCCGGTTCGAGTTGCTTCGCGCTTGCTGCCGCGATCACGAATCGAGCCGCTCTCGGTTCTCTCGATATACGGCGACGGCACTCGTTGAGTTGACGTGCCGCGCGCGATACCGACGTCACCCGCAGGATTGCGCAGATACGGTATCGCGATGGAAATCGATTTCCACGTTGCGCGGTGTGAGCAGTTTTTCCTCCTCTAGAAATTCGAAAGTTTGAAATTTTTACGAAGTGAAGAACGAGAAGAGCGTATAAAAGCACGGGTTTCAAAATTTTTACTTAACCTGAGGAGTTTTCTCGAATTTCACGGAATTCAGATTTCAGCGAAGAACACGCTGATGACAATTGAGACTTTCAGAGTGAATTTTGTGTTGATTGAAATTTGGAGACTTGGAGAATAAAAGCGGATATAGTTTTGACAGATAGAACCGGACGGTGACGAAGATTGCAGCAATTGAAATTTAAGAACTCACATTTGCGTGACAAAACCTCGTAGCGAGAAGAAAGAAATCGAGAAATCAGTGATCGTAGCATGGGTTTCGGACGGAACGTTCGAATTGGAGCTATTTCCATGAGCTATCACTGAGAGTGATTTTAACGGAGCGTAATCAGAAATCAACTCGGGTCTCCTTCGGGTGCAACGCTGATGACAGCGAAATTAGCGATTAGTTTGATTTGGGTCACGTGGTTCGTGATGAAGCGTGGAGTGAGACCTCGGGTCTTGTTGTTTGAGATTAACGATCGCGTCACTGCAATTTGTTTTGCATGTCGATTCAAACGTTTGCATATCAAATCAGATTTTATGGCAAAAGTCGTCTTCATTTCTAGATCAAGAACAGTTGCTTCTGGTGGAAACGAATCAGTATTTCTCGGACACAAGCCAGGTGCGAAGTATTCATGTATTTCTTTGAATAACACTTTTGGCACATGCGTCCGCGAAAGCGTGCTCTGCTGAGGAGGAGACTAAAACTTTCACTGCAGCTTTTCTCAAACGACATGTTGTTAAT